>OY987327.1:163290049-164589049 GCA_963920685.1 Polydrusus tereticollis
GTCACGGAAAAAGACAACAATGGGCCAAAAAAGCTTTCGCGACAGCTAAGGAAAGAAAGAAAACTTAAAAGACAAACTGGACAAAAATATGTAACACCTCAAGGAAAAATTGTTAAAAAACGAACTTTAAAAGATCTTCGTGATTGTAGAATGAAATGTCGAGAATGGTTAAAATCAGACTTCAGAGAAATCATCTTTGATGAATATTGGGGACAAGGCAGTCATATTAAACGTGCAAGTTACATATCAAAGCTTGTTACTTCAGCGCCAGTAGCTACGCACAGAGGTCGACTAGAAAATACAGGTAAGTCTAGGAGTTTTACACACACATACTCATTTGAAATTCAAGGGCAACGACAAAAGGTTTGCAAAAGTTGTTTTCAAAATACTATAGATGAGACAGAAAAGTTCATTGAAACTACATTAAAGAATAAGAGCGACAGCTTAACGGGCGTTATTAAAGATGATACCAGAGGAACTCATGCACCCTCTAACAAAATTACAGATTTGCAGAGACAAAATATTGTAAGTCATATCCAGTCATTTCCCAAATATGAGAGCCATTACACACGTCAAGTAAATGATAAACAGTATTTGAGTTCCGATCTTAATCTGCTTAAAATGTATAAACTTTATTGTGAAACATTTTCAAATCATGTTGGTAGAAAACTATATGAGCAAGAATTCCACAAGCTCAAATTGGCATTTAAGAAACCAAAAACTGACATTTGCCATAAGTGTGAAGTGTTTCATATGCAAATACAACTGGCTAAATTAGATGAAGAAATAAATCAACTAAAAGAAGATCAAGCAAAGCACCATAAGGAAGCAGACGTTGCATATAAAAGCAAGAAAGAAGATAAGACTATAGCCAAGTTAGATGATTCAAAAGCATGTTATACATTCGACCTGCAGCAATGTCTGCCTACTCCTCATCTAGAAACATCGGTTTCATTTTACAAAAGAAAATACTGGACCTATAACCTTACTGTTCATAACTGCGCTTTTGGTACAGCGTCATGTTATCTGTGGCATGAGTCATTGGCAATGAAGGGTGCAAACGAGATAGCCTCATGCCTATACAAAGAATTAATGTTATTACCCGAAAAAATAAAATATGTGACATTATACTCAGACACGTGCAGAGGCCAAAATAAAAATGTTCATGTGGTAGCCATGTTTCCGACAGTTATGCAAGGAAAAAAGTCACTGGAAATAATAGATCATAAATTCATGACTTCAGGTCATTCGCATATGGAGTGCGACTCTGATCATTCCCAAATAGAAAAACAAAAAAAGGAGTCAGGAATGCAGGTATCTCATCCACACGACTGGGCAACACTGATTCGTTGTACTAATAAATCAAAACCGTTCAACGTAGTGAAAATGCATCGAGAAGATTTTTATGATTTTGTAGAATTGTTAAAAAGTAGTTTCGTAAAAAAGCAAAAAGATGTAAATGGTGATAATTTTAAGATACAAGATTGCAAATGGCTCCGTTATACTAAACAGCCAGGATGTGTATTTTATCGCCAGCAACTGGAAGGCGAGGAGCAGTTTAAGGAACTTAACTTAAACCGACGTGGTCGTCCTACATCTGCACTGGATTTAAAAATTCGCTACCAGTGTGCTGTACCTATTGCTACAGAAAAAAAAACAGCATCTTCTAGAATTATTACCATTAATTCATGAAGGATACCATGATTTTACCTTAATTTACCGACCAAGCCTACTGGCGATACCGACCCTGATTTGGAAAACTTTAATTCTGATTCAGAATAGACTTCTTGTTTTGTATATTACTATTTCAAATAAAGATTACTTTTGGTCCTTTAGACTATGTTTTATTTAACTTTTTTTTAATTTTACTTAAGTCAAGATAAATCGGGAAAATCCCTTGAGTAAAAGTAAATTATGAGTGCCTGTATTCTTGACAATCACTTCTAAAATGTTCTAACAGAAAATATTACTAAAATTGTACAAACCCGAATTTTCACGGAACTGCAAAATTTCAATAATTTATTCTACAAAACTACATATTATGACTTAAGCCCTTCTGACCGCGCACTAGAGAATTATTGGTGATACTGTGATAGGTCCATATTTTTTAATGGTCATCTTAATGGGCCCATGTATTTAAACTTTTTGCGAAATGATTTACCAGGTTTACTGGCAGACGTTGCTCCATATATTAGAAATATGATGTGGTTTCAGCAAGACGGAGCTCCGGCGCATTTTTCACGGGTTGTAAGAAATTACCTTGATGATACCTTTCGCAACCAATGGATCGGTAAAAACTGACCTACACACTGGCCTGCTAGATCGCCGGATCTAACAAAGCTTGACTCTTTTTTATGAGGACATGTAAAGCAAATGGTTTATAATAATCCGCCGACAACTGCCATTAATATGCAGCAAAGAATTAGAGACGTGTTTGGTAGTATACCACCTGAAATGCTAAGGGAAGTAAATAGATCTTTTCAAGAGCATATTAATTTATGCATAGATCAAAATGGAAGACATTTTGAACATCTATTGTAGTTTATAATATTAGTTTAGGCATATAATATGTTTAATTGATAAAATAAACGTTCTTTTTACATTTTCACACAACAGAATTTACGAAATTTGCAATTAATTCGTAAACGGCTGGAAATAACCCACATGTTTGTATTGCAAAAAGTATTTGTTTATAAATTCAACGTTACATTAGTTAAAAATATACAGGGCTGTTCCATTTGAAAAACTTGAGAAAAATAAGTTTTTATTGACTCATTTGAATTGAATTGAAACCTTATTTAGAACACTCTGTATAAAATTGATGAAAACTCTTCAATTAAACGTATCTCTGCATTCCTTGCCATTATTTCTGTACCACGCCGTGATTACCAAAAATGTTTTCAGATTTTTTTTGGTTTTTCTTCAGAGCTGCTACATTATTTTATCTTAGTTTTTAATTTATTGCTCTTAAACTACCAAAGCAAATTGTTATGTTATCACACTTTTTTGGGCAACCCTGCATATGCAAAAGTATTTTTCTAAAATACACTCTATGATACAGTATAAGCCCGCATATGAATGAAATTCCTAACTTAATTCGTTTAGTAGCTATGAAAGCCCGACGCACTGTTGCAGGAGCCTGTATATGTTGTGAAAACCACTAGCTTTCTTCACCCTAATTTCATCAATAATGTCTTCAATATATTTTCTTTTTCGTTTTATTTTAACCTTGAGGATAGCTCATTTAGCCACAGCAGAATATATTATAATTATTATATTAAAGTTAAAATATGATTACTCAAATACTTGTATTGACATAGGAATATGCATGAGGACACTCGCTTCACGCCACTGGGGCCTATCAGAGCGACTTTTGGTTTACACGGGACAGTAAAGACCACTACTCAAAAAGAAAAAAAAACTTATAATAATAAGCAAGGACTGTGTAGGAGATTTTTAAGGTATATGATTTATGCTTTAAATCTGGATAGTTTAAGGTATTTAATAAAAATATTTTATATAACTCTGTTTATATTAAACATCCACATTAGACAGGTATTCAATATCATTATTATTAATTTTTTCTACATGCAAAAACATCGATAGTACATTTTGTTTTTTAGAACTATTTGGTATATTTGGAATTTTACTTAAAAAGGTCTAACCAACATTTACGAAATGGGTATTTATCTCTTAACATATTTACACTTTCCTTCTACTTTTAATATCATTTACTAGTAAGTGGTCAATAGGTTGCTTTTTATTATGACATTTAATTTTTAATATTTGATTAAGGCTATTACATATTATTACTTTTTGATTAGTATTAATAAACTGTTCATTATAAAAATTTTGCTTAACTTCTCTAAATGTGCCTAATTTGTTTTAGTAATAGTTTTGTTTTTGTTTAATAGTTTGTAATAATACTTGTCTCTTAATTAATTTGGATTATTATAAAAGCCTAATTGACTGGTGTAGGGGAAAATAATCAAAGATATTTAAAATCTTCATACAACATATTTGGGTCTAAAAAATTAGATTTCTTAATGTTTAATTATTAATTTTTCTACGTCAAATTATTTAAGTAGGCTATATTTATATTTGTATCTTGTTTTTTGTTTTTTTGTTTGGATTTCCACTACTTGAAGCTTATGATCACTAAGTTGCGAGGTAATTATTTTTATATCAAAAGTTTGGTTAAAATTGTAAAGTACGTACTATTAAAGATGCTCCATTCTTGATATCCCTCGTTGAAATATCGATGTGACATATTTTAAAATTATTTGTTGTAAGTTTGTAAATAAATATTTGATAACCTATAATATCATACATGCCAATACACAGGCTCACAAAAATTATAGAGCTTTAACTTATTTCGACAACATTTCCTCACAACTAGAAAAAATTTTTAAACCTCACAACATCGCATTATCTTTTAGGATCAGTGCCACTTTTAAGCGGCACTTAGTCAACACTAAATATAAAGTGGACCCTCTTTCAAGATCAGAAGTTTATTTGCTACATTGCGGAGATTGTCAGGCGGTGTATGTCGGACAATCGGGCAGGAGAATCGCCAACAGATTTCATGAAGATCTTAGCTTATTTAACAAATACCAAAATACTAATAAAACCAATACCCAAGTAGGCTTTTGCGAACAATCTACTTGAATCAAAACACCAGTTCTCGTCATCTGAAAATGTCTATGCTTTGCATGAATGTCACAAGAGTAAAAAACTAGATCTATTAGAAAAACTAGAAATAACGAAAGCTAAAAAGAGCCTGCGTTAATAAGGTTTTTAATTGCGAGCCTTATTTTATTTTTAACAACTTTAATTGCTAACAGCTGACTGCTAGTGACCAACATTTAACGTTAAAAATTTTCTCCGGCTCGCCAATTTTATCGATTAACATTACCGTCTTTAATGCGGGTACTCTAATACGCTCGTACTTTATATTGATGACGTTTATATATGGCTGAGTTTATTCTCTAGGTGACTGCATCTCCCCCCGCTTACTATACATAGTACTTATTTAACGGACCTTGTACTTTTGGTTTTGTGTTGTACCCGTTTGTTTATATACAATTTTTAGTTTAAGTTCTGACTATTAACCTGTAATGATGCGATTGTAAGGTTTATCTGTTTTTTTATGTTTTGACATTTTTATTTCTGTTTTTAATGGTCTTTTGGTGTATCAGATAGGTTTACTAGTGAGATTTGCTTACTTATATGCGTGATAGTTGGCATCCTTTTAGGTCTGATGATACCTTAAAGGCGAAATATGTTAGCGATTATTTTTTAAATATTAATTTAGTTGAGATCGGGACTTTATGTTGGTTCTCTTGTTTAAATGAGTCCTCGTAGGCCTGTGCTACTCTCATTTCAATTTACGTTAATTTTCTGACAGGGTAGGATAGAAAAATATTTAAGATGTCAAGTAGAAATTAGCATCCCTAAATATCATGCAGTTTTCGTCTTTTACGTTGAAGTCTTTAGCAGGTTAACCACACACAGAATGATTATAAAAAAAAATATTTGTTTGTATGTAACTCTGGTATATTTTTGTTGGGTTGTATTCCCTCAAAATTTGTCTTTTCCTCTAAAACTTTTCCTGCAAAAGTGGAAAGTAAAAATGAAATGAAAGAGGCCACAAAAGGAAAAGTTTTTAAATTGTTTGAACCGATGAAAGTTTTTTATTGATACTAAAAAAACCCGGCCCGGTTTTTGCATTAAAAAGAAATGTGGAAAAGCTTTTTTATTTTTTTGTAAATAAGGGATTTTTCTTATTCGATTGACAGATATTTAAGTGGTTCGAAATTGAAAACGGTGTCTTCTGATATAGAGAGGCTTTTAAACAATTTTAGTGTCGTGTGCGGAAAATTGTGCGAACATGTTTTATAAAAACTTTCTTCCTCTCTCTCCCTCTAATTTAAAAAACGTATTCGGAACACCACAACTGTTTAAAAAGTTTTAAAAAATGCACCGAAATATTATTAACAAAAATATATTACATAAAACCCCACGGAGTCTTAAAGGGGGGTGTGACCCAAAAACTAAAGTTTTAGTACAAAAAATTCTAAGAAAAATATTTGAAACCGCACTTGGCTGCGATAAACCGTTACCGAAATATAGCCCATTAAGGTTTCGTACGCCTCGGTTGTGACGTCACACCGGCTTTTTAGACAGCCGACGCGACGCAGTGGGTTGTAGTTAGTGTGAATAGCAGGTTTGTATTAAAAAATTGGGTGCGTTTGCGTGTGTATTATTAATTTCATTCCAGGTTTGTGAATTATGGCTTTTAGTTTTAAACCTAAATATAGTAAAGAAGAGCTTAAAAAGTTAACAGAAAAGGTTGCAAAACAACCTAGCGTAGAGGACAGCAAAGAACTACTCTCATTAAGCTGGTGCAAATGTTTCAAGTGCAAAATTATGCCAACGGAAATGTTGCTTAGGGAACGATAAAATTACTATTGTCGTAAATAAAAATAATTGCATTACACACCACAGTTTTGAGAATATAGTTTTAAATTTGGACGCGCTCAATATTGTAAGACATAATAAAATACTGCAATGCAAAAGTAAAACGGAAAAAGATAGGTGCAAAGTTGTTTATAACAAACTTTTGCGCCATATGTCCTATACAAATTTTGTTTCATAGATAAATAGTTGGTCCAAAATGGTACGACTTACGTGAATAAGCAGATAAGAAAAAGGTTTCCGGATGAATATGAAGAATACACAGTACACAGGGTTCAAAGAATTTCAAGAACTGGATTAAAATGTTATTATAATTATAATATTTTTAAGTCGGTCAAAAAATACTGAATAAAATATAAGTAACAATTGTTTACTTTTTAAATAATAAAGCATAAGTTTGCAAACATAATTAACATCTTTTATTTCCTTTTTAAAGCAAAACTTGAGACATGTTTCTGTTTAGCATCACCCGAACTAGGTTTTTGTAATTTGTAAATGTTTTGGTAACTTTAAATCTTTATTTGGGCAACTTCACAGTTTTAGTGTCATAGTTCATTATTTTTCTTAAAAGACCGGTTCTCCAACAATAACTCTTTTTTTGGTATTTCTGTTTAAAATGCCAACGCTCGGACGATTTTGAAAATTGCACGTCTTTACCATTAACTTCCCTGTCTGTGTTGAAATTATGATCTAATATTGCAAGAATTGAACGTATGTACATGCCATTGTAAGAAAAATGTATTCTTTTAGGTACATACTTTAGACGAATATTATGGTAGCTTTCCAAACTGCTCGTGTAAGAGTAATTTTTTGTAGGTTTTAAATCATTTAAAAACATTTGGTTCATAATTTCTGTCTGCAACGTTTGATAATCAGCAGATCCAAAGCTAATCCACTTAATTTCTTCAGCTTCTTTGTCTACTATTGGACGGTGTTCACAGCATTTTTTCTTTCCATTTTCATCTGTCCACTCGTGAATATTGCAAACGTGTTTTAAGAGTGAAGTAAATTTGTCAACTAAAACTTCTGAATTTCCTTGACAAGTTTCTGAAGACCACCACAAATAGTTGGTTATAGTCCGGTTCCACTCGCCTAATAACTTTGACTTTCTTTCGGCTTTACTTAACTTTTTTGAAGGCTTTTGGAAAGATGCCAAATATCATATTCGTGTTGTATGTCAGGATATTTGTTTCTTAGTAAAACACCGACACCTCGATGCCTATCTGATAAAAAAAAAGCTTTATTTTTAATTTAGCGGTCGCTGCTGCTAAAGCTTTTTCACAAGCAGCCTTTTCCAAATTACCCTCGACCATTCCCCTTTGTAATATTTCAAAATGGAATATACGGTTTGTTTTTACATTCATAAATGAATATTATTGAATATGTAACATATATAGAGAAAGTCCAGGGGAATCATACTGTCCGCCACCACATATCCATAACTCCTCTTCAGAGTTCGCCTCTTCATAAAAGGAATTTTTATACTCTAACCAAAAATTGTTAATAACAGGCGAAACTATGGTTCTAATGGTTTTATAGTACGTTTTGTTAGATATAAATAATAACTTAAAAGTTTTCACGAAATTATAAATAGGTATGAAGTTTAAACCATTAATAGTTAGAGCCGCGGTGACAAAAATGCCTTGAAACTCCCAAACGGATGAGAAGCACGTTTTTGTATAGTTCGAGTGTCATTCTCGAAATCCGTGTTTTCGAGTAGGGGTCTGGCGCTCGGCGGTGAGCGGCTATAATATTTTTTCCAAATTTTGACCAGCGGTTTAAAAAAACATTTCCCAAACGGATGAAAATTACCGGAGGGCATCTAGGCAACCCCCCAATTACCGGAAAAATATTTTCATCCGATTTGATCCTTGCCGTAACCTCCATTACAATTAAATGGACCCAAACTCCGAAATTAAAAAAAAAATCAGCCGCATACATGCTACCGGGCTAAAATGAATCGTTATTATTTATGCCATTAAAAAAAAAGTTTTCATCCAAAATGAGCCTGGCTAAACTATTCCAAATAACAAAAAACCTCGCCAGCACGCGTGACGTTGATCCCGGAGTTCTCCGTAAATTTTCTGCGAGATTTAGATGGAAGTTTCGTAAGCTTATTTGTCTCTGGTTTAAAAATATAAAAAAAAACGAAATGCTCCCGAGAGGTGGTAAAATGTTGAGTGACTATTCAATGGTAAGTAAAAATTTTCATGCATGTTCTGGAAGATCTGGTCTTGGCCGCAATAAATTTGGATGAAAATAATTTTTCGATGTTCTGTAGGTGTCAAAGAACCTGTGTGCAAATTTTCATCCATGTTGGAATTACTTTATCAAATTTTGGCCATTTAAATTTTGAAAAACTTTTATGAAGCGAATATCTCAGACACGAACTCTAGCTCCCTGCCCAATTTCAAGTTTAAATGAGCAAATTTTTTTCCCCCCTTTTTTTCATTTTTTTTATCTCCTGGAAGAACTCTTTGCAAAGATCAAATCGGATGAAAATATTTTTCCGGTAATTGGGGGGTTGCCTAGATGTCCTCCAGTAATTTTCATCCGTTTGGGAAATATTTTTTTTAACCGCTGGTCAAAATTTGGAAAAAATATCTATATCACCGCCGAGCGCCAGACCCCTACACGACAACACGGATTTCGAGAACGACACTCGAACTATACAAGAACGTGGTTTTCATCCGTTTGTGAGTTCCAAGGCATTTTTGTCGCCGCGGCTCTAACTATAATCAAAAGCGCCGCAGACAGATAAACGGTACACTTTGATGGATCCTCATACGAAGACCATTTGTGATTATGTCCATGACTGCATTTGTAGTTTATATGTAATACAGGGTCCTTGGTAAACTGTTTCATGTCTATTCGTGAGGTCCTGCAGATAACACGACATGTAAAAACAGTCATTAAAGCTTTTATTAAATTTGTACCAAGACAAATTGACATTCCTTTTTGTCAATAATACTCTCTGTAATTGCTTTATCAGTTTCGCAGTCACTACCGGAGTCTTCGTCGTTTCTTTCAAAAATTTCGCTATGCTGCATCTCTGCCTCACTGTCACTAGATTCGAATGTTAGCTCGGAAGAATGTAAAGATGTATCAGAGTTATTCTCAAACAGCGTTGAATACTTATAGAACTGTTCTTTACCGAGCTCACACTGAATACCTCCTCTGATACTTTTTTTTTCTCAAAATTTCTGTCAATATCATCCGTATGCATAGGGTTATCCAAAGTACTTGATGAAATAACAACTCATTGTTTGTTGGCTTCTACTATAACTTTTTTACTTATATATTTTGACTTTCTGATGGGAACAAGTATATCTTCTTGTTTGTTAAGCAACAAAGTACTTGGGACGGCTGAATTTTTTTAACAATGTTCTAATTTTCTCGTTTGGTAACAATGATCGCATTAAATCGTTTTCAAAATCTTCTTCTTTAAAGTGCATTCATATGGTTTGAATTTGGATTAAACTTCTTACGATTGATTCTTTTTTTCCAGGCTTTATAACGTTTTGGGCCTTTTTGTTTACTAGGAAATTGATGCAGCGTCACTGAAGAGTTTTTACGGTTGTTACTACAACTCACAACGCTACAGTTAACCATTATTAGTACTAAGTATTCTTTATTCTATTCTCGGACGAATTATATTAGAGTTATACAAACAAACTAAATAAATACTGTTTTCTAAACACAATAATAAACTAATAATTCAACTTACTAGCAGCGAAGAGCCTTTAAACAACCATCCACAAGACAAAAGACAAATCACTACACTGCCGTTGCACTTGCACCGTTGCTGACTGCAAATATTTTGCCAATTCGCCAGTGTGACGTCACACGATAACATGCGCTATCTTTACCGGGCATTATCTCGGTTATTATTTTAGATGAAACTTGATTTTTTTGTTAAAAGTTGAGTTTTTGGGTCACACCCCCTAATATCAAGAAAAACGTGGAAAGTTTTTGTTACCTAAATTCAATAATTATTTGGGACATCCGGGACTACCGAATATTTAACTTTAATTTAATTAGGCCTTATCAACACAGACTTCTAAAAATAAGTACAAGAGATGATATTAAGGCTTCAGGGACGGCAATACAAGTCGCGTGGGTAAGACTTTTATTTAATGGTATGTAAGGAAAAAATATTTTCGATTAGTCTGTAGCGTGGGATCATTAAGTACAATACATTTTTGATTTGTTTTATTTATGATAAAAATATAAATACAGTTTTCGCAATATAGCAGGTTATGACGAACACAGCGTTTGGTTAAAGGTTAATTAAAAATAAAAATAATAACGCACCACTAGAAGAACAACAACACAAATTAATTTTTTCTGGTGTTGATCGATTAATAACGAATTCTGGAGCCAACGGCATTGCAACAGCAGTGTATTCGCGTTGTAACAGACGTTGGTATTCTTTTTTTTATAATTGTGTCAGCTACATTAGTACTCTTTGTAGAATGATGAAAAAAAGAGGGAAAACTGCTTACATTGCAAAGAAAATACGGCACTGTGGTATAGTACTGCAACTCTGTTGGAGTACCAAGTTAAAACGGTGGGCTGCACAGTGTACAAAAATAGCTTGTGGAGCTTCATTTTTATTTTTGCTTGCAGCCTATTTACATGTCCTGACATGACACTAGCTCCTTCATAACACTGCCCCACTAATTTTGAACGATAATCGTAGTTTTCAATTCGTTTTGTAACTCAATTGAAAAGAGCATCAGCTGTTCGATTATAACTAACATCAATGAAGCCCAAAAACCGTTTAACAAGCTTTCCTGCACTACTAATATACCTAATTATTATTAAGCTGTATTGAGACTGTTGAGTCGTCCACTTGACTAGAAAAAGAATTGCACTCTTTTATTTCGCGATCCATATGTTCAGGCGATGCAGCAATACAGAATTACATATCAAGGTAATCGATCGATTTATCTTTACTCATAAACCTTCTGTAACTTTTAATCTATTGATTATAATAACACAGACATGTATCACTGTATATTTATTTATTTATTAACTATAGTGCCATATAAATTTACAATGTAAACTGCTGACAACGTCAAGAATTCAATAATGGGAGGTCTAATGTGATACATCATAAGGCGTTTAAAGGATAATGTTATGGTATTCATATTCGCGGACAGTCTTCATGAACAATTTAGCGAGCAGAGAGATGCACGGTTAACCAGAACGGTACAAATTT
The DNA here is from genome assembly GCA_963920685.1 of Polydrusus tereticollis. Lineage (NCBI taxonomy): Eukaryota > Metazoa > Arthropoda > Insecta > Coleoptera > Curculionidae > Polydrusus > Polydrusus tereticollis. The sequence continues at coordinate 163,301,751 of OY987327.1, forward strand.
ACAAAACCATTGAAAATCCGATCCAAAATTTGCGAAATGTCGACATTGAAGAAGTTAAAAATATTCTGAGTTTTACCAAAGCAAAAAGGCGCCGGGTTCTGACGGCATCAAAGTAAAAGCACTGAAGAACTTGCCTGATAATGTTATAACGGACGTAGTAAACATTGTCCAGGCTATAATCGAAAAAGGCCGCTTCCCAAAACTGTGAAAAAGGGCCAAGGTTGTTTTAATACCTAAGCCAGGACAGGACCTAACATTGGTTGTCAGTTACAGACCAATAAGTCTGCTGTTGTGTCTTGGCAAGGTTATTGAAAAACTTATACTACATTGTTTTAACGATTTTGTATTCGACAATCAAATTTTTCCAACAGAGCAGTTTGGTTTTTGATCTGCCCATTGTACGGTGCGCCAAACGACTAGATTGGCGTCCAATGTCCTTAAGGGCTTTAATGGCCGCTTTAGCACGGGAGCAGTGCTTTTGACGTGAGCAAAGCATTTGACAAGGTCTGCCTGGCACGACGGACTTATTCTAAAGCTAATCAAATTGGGTGTGCCAAATTACCTAATAAAGCTTTTTCACTCTTTTTTGGAGGACAGAATTTGCGCGGTTTCGTCAGAAAATGCGACATTGATAGTGAGACAAGTTAGAGCCGGAGTACCGCAAGGCTCCTGCCTGGCGCCAGCCCTGTACAATATCTATACCTGCGATATACTAAGATTTGGTCAAACATAGTTATACCTGTTTGCTGACGATACCGCGATCACCGCCACCGCCAAACAGCCCAGGTTAGTAGTCTCAAAGTCGCAACGATATATAAACCTTTTAGAGTCATGGTTGGATAGGTGGAAAATTTGGTTAAACGACGCGAAAACCCAAGCCATCTACTTCTTAAAGTTCAAAGTTAAATTTTCTGAAACCCAAAAACTCTAGGATAAATTGGAGTGGTAATATTAAATATCTGGGTCTCTGCTTCGACAAGCTGATGGCTTGGAATAAAAATGCTGATCAGAGCGTGGAAAAAGCAAACGGTCAACTTGGTGCCATTTTCTCACTCCTCAACAAACTAAGCAAAATCGACTTATGGACAAAGACTAACATATATTAGACCATTGTTCGACCAGTACTGACCTACGGAATCCCTACCTGCTGTACTCTTAACAAGACACACTTCAAGAAACTACAGAGATTTCAAAACAATGTACTTCAGATTATCGCGGATGCACCACGGTACACGATGACTCATGTCTTACACAACGATCTACAAATGCCGACTCTGACAAAACATTTCTACCAACTGATGAAAGATTATTACAGACGGACGGACGTCTCGCAGAACGAACTCATTACACCATCACATATACATTTAATTCTGAACAAACCATATAAACCACCTAGGGACCGGCTGCTACCTCGACTTTAATGATTACATGTAATCAAACAAATCAATCATTAAAAGTAGCTACTTCTCACGAACTTCTTCAGTTAAATAAAAATTACTTCCAAATCAAACCCTTCTAAAAAGAATCTGCTTAAGATGTAGTCCTGCGAAATATAGAGGTAGTAGACGTAAGTCTCACTTAAAGAACAAACATGATCCAAGTTATGGTATTTACGTGTGACGTAAAAATTGTTTTTGAACTTTTTAACTTGAGAAAAGGGATTCTGGCAGCACATTGTATAATCTTCTGCAAAAGCAGAAAGGGCTTTCCCAATATGATGTTGTTTTGTAGCCTGAAATATACATTTTATTTGAGTTTCTAGTGTTACGGTCCTCAGTGCACTAAGAATCAGAATACCAGGAAGCGTAAGAAACTTATGCTGTGGGCTTAAGGAGTAGATTTTACGAATAATGCTTTCTTAAAGAATAATTAATGTTTATAGTTCCGTTGTTTGTCCCCAGTTAAGCACAAGCACAAAGCATAATATATATTTAATATTTGTTTGGGGTTCATAAAGGTTTTTAAGTTGACAATGTCATAATAAGCTGAGTTTAGTTTTTCAGCAACATTGTCTACATGGGCTGTCCACTTTAATTGTGTCCATGTAAAGATCCAGAAACTTGCATTGTTCTACTCTTGTATTGGAATTATTATTTAATTTTGAGTTTAAATCAGGGACCTGTCGCTTTTTGTGGAACGCCGTGTAATGGGTTTTATTTATGTAAACACCTAGGATTTGTTTGGAACCAAACAGAAAATGTAAGCAAAATTGTATAAGTTATTGCAAATAGTTAAGTAAATGTGGAAGCAGATATATAACTACTGTTCCATCATCTGCATATAATATTTGCTTTGCAGTGCTGATATTTGATATTAAATAATTTTCCAAGTCGTTCATAAATTATGCGAAGAGCAATGGAGAGATTACATCGCCTTGGGGAACGCCATATCTAACATTAAGTTACCCCGAATAGGAGCCCTGAAGTTTTACTCTTATTTGGCAAATGGAGAGAAATGATTCCAGCCAGGCAGAGATATTACCACGTATTCCCAGAGCATGCGACTTTTTGAGTAAGATGGCAGTGTCGAGGCAATCAAACGCTTGAGTTAAATCGAAAAATAGAGCTATAGTACAGTAATCAAAATCTATTATTTTATAAATATATTCCAAGAGATCATACGTAGCTCTGTTAGTAGAGAAGTTTTTACGAAATCGGTGTTGTGCGGAAGTTAATAATCTTAATGCGGCTGGTAACCACTACTTCCAAAAGTTTAGAGAAGGAAGTAAGCCCTGTTATGACTTTGTAATTTTCAGCTGACACTAAGAAGTTGCCTTGTTTTAATGGCGGAGTGTTTTCGTCCACTTTAAGAGCATCGGGAAAAACACCTGTAGTAACGGTGAGGCTGAAAATGTAAGAAAGAGGATATTTCCCATATTTCCAGATAGCAATCAAGACAAAAATGGGAACGTCGTTTAAATAATATACTTGCTTTTCGTATATTGCTGTTTTTCCGGAGGTACGAATATGAAGCTCCAAAATTATTATATACTACCGAAAACGAAAAGAACGTAAGATCCCTGATTTTAATTATAAATCTAAAAGGTCCGAATAAAAATTAATTATTCATTTAAAGGTTAGATCCACGCTGCGTTAATTAAATTAAAAATTAATCCTATGTTAACCTTTTGTGAAGTTTGCGGTTCGGATTTTTTCTGCCGTCAAAAGCAGGAGAAACCGTTCATGAATTTTAAAGAACACGGACAAGCTGAAGAGAAATAACTTTATATGTATTTTCGAAACTAGATTTAATATTTATGGTACGTCACGTGGAAATATTTTCACTAATGTGGTATAACATCTTCTAACAGAAAGTAATGGCAATAGAAAAACAAATAATTTTTTGAAATTTTTAGAAAGAGCTATACACTATGTCCACGGATGGAGTTTACAAGAGGACAAATGGACTAAAAATTGAAAGATACGAAAAAAAGTCACGCTTAAGGCCTCCACACACAGACGCGGCCACGGCCACGGTAGCGGTGGCGGCCAATCTAGACACATGGAAATAAATGAATGAAATCATACCAGCGCGGGCAGGTATAGATCAAGCGGCCTAGAGCAGCGTTCTGATATGCGATGACGGTCAAATACAACGTGTCAACTTTGACTGCGGGAAGTGACAGTAGTAATGGCAAATATTATAATAGAATTATTAATAGAAAATGTTAAATTATATACCATACTTTTTGATTCAAGACATCTAATTTATAAAAATATAAGGGCTAAAAGCAAAGTGTGGGACAAAGAGCTAATAGTAACAAAGTTTCGATCTCCTTCCACATCGTCTATCATAATAACAAAAAATAGAAATAAAAATAAAAGCTGGACGTTTAAAAATATATTTTCGTATACATAAAATCTGTAAACGGCAAATACCTTACAGCTTCAATCACCGCTTTATAAGGATTCCACAAACAGGCGCGGTGGAGGTTGCGGTCGCGGTAGCGGTGGCGGTAGCGGTCTAAAACAACCTACGTAATACAGTTCGGTCGCTCAAACACAAGCGTTTTGACTGCTAGAAACTGCGGTCCGTGCTGCGTTTAAGTTGCGACAACGAAGCGGCAGCGGTGGAATTCGACAGGTTGCATTTGACCGCGACGGTATTGTGTTCTTGTCTAAGCTGTGGTATGGTTGTATCTGGAGTTTCTAATGGAAAACCTAACGGAAAAATTATTTGAAGCCGTAAAGGAGCACAAAATCTTATACGACTTATCCGATAAGGATTACAAAAATACAAGGAAGAAAAATAAAGTGTGGGATGAAATCGGAGAACGATTAGAAATTCATGGTAAGAGGAATCAAAACTCATTTATGTGGCGCTATGGATCCATTTATTATTTATTTTTTTACATACAGTTGGTTATAGCAATACATTCTGTAAATAAAATAGTAAATATTTGAGTCATGTTTCACATATTGAAATAATCAACAAATCTGTCACGTATTTCAAAAGCATAGTTTGCTCCTCTCCTTCCATCAACGGGAAGATTGTTGAATACTCCTACTGCTGGTTCTTGAGGCTCTAGTAAATGTACATAAGTTTCATTGGAAGTTTTCACACGTAAATAATTGTGCAGAATACAAGCAGCTTTTACAATTCTTTTTACAGAGTCCTCTTTTACTTCTATTGGTCTGAAAAATACTCGCCATTTTTGGGCCAAAATGCCGAAAGCATTTTCAACAACACGGCGAGCTGTACACAATCTGTTATTATACTTTTCTTTCCTGACATTATATCGAGTTTGTCTCTATGGAAATGGTCGCATTAAATACGGGGTAAGTGCAAAAGCTTCATCGCCTATAAGTACACAAGGAGTAGGTTCATTTTGACCCTGCAATATTCTATCGGAGGGAATGTTTAGCGTTCCATTTATAATTTTTTACCCATAGCAGACGCCGCAAAAATACCACCATCACTGTTTTTCCCATACCCACCGACATCGATACTGGTAAACTTATAATCGGGGCCGACAATTGCCATCAGAACAAGGGAGAATTTTTTTAAGTAGCAAAAATATATTGAGCCTGATTTGTTCGGGCACTTAATAGTCACGTGTTTCCCATCAATGCTTCCGATACAATTGGGAAAATTCCATGTTTCCTGAAAACCTGTAATAGCATTGTTCCATATCTCTGTAGTTGGTTCGGGCATATAGATTGGCTGTAATCGTTTCCAAACTACATCACATACTTCGGAAACAATTACACTAACAGTAGTAAAACCCATTCGAAAACTATGACCAATTGTACTGTAGGAATCACCAGTAGCCAAAAACCTAAAATAAAAAATGAAACTGTTTCTTTTAGGGGAAACTGCGAAAAAAAAATTTAAAAATTTAAGAGACAATTATGCCAAACATCTACGAACTGAAAAAACACATACAGGACAAAACGCAAAATTTATCGATCGTTATAAAATGTGGCCGTGGGTAGAGCAGATGTCATATTTAAAACCTTTTCTGCAGTTTGCTCAAACTCAGTCGAATATTTCTAATCCGGATGATAATGAAAATGACGAGGACGATGATGAACCTCAACCATCAACTTCACGAGAAGGTCTAGTTCCTGTAGTTCCAGCAGTGCAAGAAACTTCTCGTAATTTAACTGTTCGAAAGAGGAAAGTCTGTGATCAAATTACTAAATCATCATCCATTGATAAACCTTCTTCAGTGGACAAGGTGTTAAGCTATTTACAGCAAAGTGACACTGCGGAGCAAAATTATGACGAGCTGGACTTAATATGCTTGGGATATGTAAAAATAATAAAAAAAATTAATCCCCGACTTCAAACAATGACTAAATTTAAAATAGCCAAAGTAATAATGGAAGCAGAGTTAGAGCAGCAAAAACAAAATGATATTTTATTACCTACAAGACCAGAAAGTGGGGCTTCACACTTTTCCCATGTGTCTTCACACACAACTCCTCATTCGATATATTCACCAGGATATTCTAATCCAGACAGAGTGAACTTCGAAAATAGTAATGCCACTACTTGGTATGAAGAGTTCTCTCAGTCTAACCTTTAGTGAATAATTTTATATCTTTTAAAATACTCTGTCTTTTTTTTATTTTCAAAATAAACCTTATACATATTTGTATTTTTTTTTATTTACCTTAATGTCACTGCTAGGCGTTCGGTAGGTGAAATCGGTTCTCTCCAGTTAGTATGGTTTTTTTGAATATCTCCTTTAATAAGCTCAAGAATTTCATCAAAACTTTCAATTGTCATTCGGAAGTAACTGAAAAACCGTGTTTTATGTTCTCGCAGATTTGTGTACAGTGTATGAAATTCTCCTTGCTCTTCACGGGTCTTATTAATATCATGTACCCATATCCTTTGTTTTTTCCTGAAAATCGATATTGAAACTGCGTGATACAAGATTTATTATCACTTTACCAAACTACAGAACTTTCATTACATTCAACTGAGAACTTCAACAGTAAGCTTGCTACTCATATTTGTTTCATATGAAACAAAACGAAAAATCCGAAAGTTCTTGGGAATATTCCCGAAAGTTCTACAACTTTTCATTCTCTCTGAAATGAAACGCAGCTTGCAATCTCCTTAAACAAATTTTAGAAGAGTATCAAGAAAGTTCTGTAGTTTGTGTCTGGTCAAGTGACTAGACATCCTGCTAAGGCAGTCATTTATTCTTAGGAAAGATGTCCGGTAATATTCCCGAGAAATTCAAATCACTTTGTTGGTAAAATATAACAATATATAACTTGCCTGTTCCGCTCTCCATCTTCAAGAACTGCTGCCAAAATTAAAGCTTCCTTTTGCTTTCTTTTCAGCATTACCATATTTAAAACAAAACGTTTTGTCGTGATTAATAACAACAACTAAATACTCTCATCAAGAAGCCACTCGCTACCGCCACCGGCTAAGTCTGAGATGGCCAGGCGCGTTTAATACCGCTACCATGACCGCGACCGCGAACGCCACCGTTTACCGCGTCAGTTTGAGAAAGCCTTTAGTGTGAATACTCCCGACCGCTAATATGATCGCCACCGCGGCCGCCACCGCTACCGTGGCCGTGACCGCGTCGGTATGTGGAAGCCTTTAATAAACGTTTTTGCTTGTCTAGAAAATACGATTCACCATGAGAAACTTCAATTTTTTTATACAGGGTGGGTGAAAACTGCAAAAATGTTATTTTGCTTAAGAGTAAACATACTTTGTTTTGAAAGATACGAAAAAAATCCACTCTTAATAAACGTTTTTACTTGAATCATGAATAATTGATACTTGTTGTCAATGTCTTTATTTAATGAAGTAATTATAATAATAATAATAATAGTACGAAAATTTTTATTAACATGAAAACAATACGATAACGATTTCATAATTCAAAAACTCCACCCCCATACTCGCCACATTTTTCTAATTGCTTTCTCAAATAAGTGAAAGAATTTCTTATTTCTTCCTGAGATATCGATTGGACAGCCTGGATAATTCTGCCCTTCAGCACTTCAATATCATTTGGTACTGCGGTAGCAAAAACAATTTGTTTTAAACGGCCCCATAAAAACATATCCGCCAAGGTTAAGTCGGGGCTTCTTGGGGGGCCACAAAACTGGGCCATTCCTGCCAATCCACCTTGGACCAAATCTGCGGTCAAGCCATTCTCTAACCTCACGAGCGAAATGGGCTGGACAACCATCTTGCTGAAAATACATATTTTGTCGAAAATTTAATGGTAGATTTTCGAGTTCATCATTGAAAAATGTATCCAGCATTTCTAAATATGATAATCTATTGCACGTGTTATCAAAAAAATATGGCCCTTTGATGCCATGGATGGATATCGCGCACCACACGTTCACTTATGTGAAATATTGTCTTCTCTTCATAATTCTGAATTCGGAATTTTCTAAAGACCAGTACCTAACGTGCTGGGTTGCAACGGTTCCATTGGTAGAAAATGTACTTTCATCAGAAAACATGATACATTTATAAAAATCAACATTTCTACTTAAAATTTTGTCTCCTATCCACAAGCAAAAATCAAGTCGTTTTGCGTCATCTCCCTCTTCCAATCTTTGACTAAAGTGCGGTTTATACGGATACAATTTATTTGCTTTAAGGAGCTTCTGAATTTGACTTTTTTTCACAACTTCCAACTGAGTAACACGATTTCTAAGGGACGTCATAGGATTTTCTTCAAGAGATTGAAGAACTAAGACTGTAGCAGCATCATCATGGTCGTATTTCTTCTTTTTTTCTTGGAGATCCAAAACCGAACCAGTTCTCTGGAACTTTTTTATTAACTTGCAGATTGTCATCCTAGTTATTGGGATTCCTACAAATTTCTCGGTAAATTGTTCCATGACGTAGCGGTATGAAACTTGACTATCCCCATAATATTTTATTACAAAAACTCTCTGTTCAGTAGATAGCATTTCTACTTAAATAATAACCTCATTAAATAAAGACATTGACAACAAGTACCTATCACCTTAAGTGTCATTATTATTTTAACTAGGTTCACCAGTCTGAGGTGTGCCAGCGAATACTTTTTGGGAAATAATTTTAACATAGGTGAACCTTTGAATGAATTGTTCTACTTCGGTTTGTTGTGTAGAAAACACATTCATTAAGAGTGACTTTTTTTCGTATCTTTCAAAATAAAGTATGTTTACTCTTAAGCAAAATAATATTTTTGCAGCTTTCACCCACCCTGTATAAAAAAATTGAAGTTTCTTATGGTGAATCGTATTTTCTAGACAAGCAAGAACGTTTATTAAGAGTGACTTTTTTCGTATCTTTCAATTTTTAGTCCATTTCTCCTCTTGTAACCCCATCCGTGGACAAACTGTATACCGACTATAGTAAAAAAAACAAAAACATTCTTTTTCCGGGCTGCTGTATTTTTTTCATGCCCTCTAAAGAGAATTGTATACATACTCCCTTCTATAAACATACTTTTAGTGTTACGTCCCTAGCAGTAATAAAAAGAACTGGAGAACAATTTTCACCGATCTCTTTTGGTCTTATTTACTAACAATAATTTTTTAAGGGTGAACAGTTTCCAAAATACAGCCGCTTACCTCTATTTGTTGCCCACCCTGTATATAAACTTATTTTAATAATGTTTCAACAATTTTCCAATAGGTTAGTTTAGATTAGGAATAATAGTTTAACCCTTTGCATCCAACTGGACATTTATTCTCGAATAAGGGGAATGATCATGTTAAGAGGAATGATCCGTCTTCTGTCAACTCTTTCTCTTAAAAATGTTTAAACCGTATTCTTGGGACGGTGAATCCAACAAGAGCTAAGAGATTGCGTTTTCACGAGATTTTGTAAGAAAACGGGATCATATCGTGAGAAGTGCGTCGACAAGCATCCGTGTTTAGTTAACAAAAACCACAATATTAACTACACATTTTGTTATTAATTGTATTTAAAACAAACTTAAAGGTGTTTGTCTCTTTTCCTTTCAGGCAGACCGGCAGACTCAATCCTTGGACGTGCTTCGCCGTATAATGACTCATCAGCAAGGCTTAGGTTCTGACGAAAATAAAGAGATCTCTGTGCTACCTCAACACCGGAAAGTACGATACACCCTGCATATAAACAAACATATAAATAAATTAGTAAATTAACAATATCAACCGGAAGTAATAAAAGTGCCGACAGAACTATTGTTGAAAATTGCCAGCCTATAAGCAACATTTTAAATTTCTTAAAAATTCTAGAAAGAAGGTATTTTAAATACTGTAAAACAAATAATTATCGAAGAGCAGAATGACTTCTGTCTTTACAAATCTTTGGAAACCAAGCTGCTTACGTGCTGGGCTTCTAGAGTGTGTGGTCTTGCAATTGTCACCGGAGGCATGTCGAAAACGGCTACCACTTCACCCAATTTGTGGCTACGTCAGATGTGTCACAAGGAAGTCACCTATGGCCGGTATTTTTTTATCATTTATAGCAACAACATCATTCAGTGTTTTCAAAATAGTAACTTCCTCATATACTCCGACGACTTAAAAATTTATCGTACTATTACCAAACCGGATGGCTGCCTTAAACTACAACACGATTTGACAAATTGTCGAAATTCTGAAAAAATAATAGCCCTTTTTAAACCATACCAAATGCAATGCTATAACGATTTCAAAAATGAAAACTTGTCAATATTATCTGTATTACGCATAAATTCCGGCTTTCATAAATCATTTTTTTATTGTCACCAGGAACAAATTGCGCCAGGCCACGGATACCCATATTAAGGCGTTGGTTATGGTTGTATTATTCTCGATTTCCTAAAGACGACATCCACTGTCTATACTTGTTAAAAGCCTCTTAATAAGGTAGCTTCTGTAGAGCATTTTAGAGTTCTGAATAATAATTTGGTGCAAGGGTCGGCAATGTAAGGTGGTATTAGCTGGAAGAAAAATAAGTTTGACATTATCCGGTGTAATTCTGGGATGAGACGTTGCATTATCCAGAAACAATACCACTTTTCTATTCTGCTTCTTGTCATGATGTCTACGGTTATCCACGCTTTCTTGTTCCAAACCAATTGGAGAAATAACTTATCAATATGTGCGCCCTTAAAACATTGTGGATTTTTGCTTTTGCCTATTATAAGTGGTTATCCTTCTCACCTTTCATATTTCCAGAGAACAGAATTTTAAGTCGTTCTCTCGCTGTTTTTTTTTCAGTACACTTGTCATCTTTGAATACATATGCTTTTGTTCGCAATACACGATAGTAGAGACATGTCTCATCTGCATTAAATACATCCCTTGGGGCATAATCCTTCAAAATGATCAATAGACTTTCTTTCCAAGCAGTTACGTCTCCAATATTAATATTGACTGATTCGCCACATATTTTCTTGAAGGTAGTATCTTGCCGACGGCTGAATTTTTCTAACCATCCATTTGATGCCTTGAAACTCTCTAGTCCTAGACATTAAGAAGATTCGAGGACTTTTGCTTGAATTATGGAACCGGATAGTGGTAAGTGCTTGTCTTGCACCTTACAAAGCCAGTTAAAAACAACTTGGTCCTCTACCAGTCTTTCGGCTTCGGGAATTTTTTTTTCATCTTAAAACAAATTTTTAACTTCTGCTTTATGTTGAAGCAACATAGTTACTTGGGGCTTACCCACATTAAATTTCTCGCTAATTTCCTGGTACTTAAACCAGTTTTATACTTTCCACGACTATTTCCATTTCTTCGCTTAAAGAAAGACATTCCCTCTTTCAATATCTTCAAATATTCACGTTAATAATAAAATTAAAAAGAGCAAGTAAATTAATTGTATCTTTAAACGGTGCGAAATAATAAACGCTCAATAAATATGCAAGACGCATTCCGGGGTATTAAGCACAATTTAAACACAGTCCCTTAAAATCTATTGTGTTTACATTAAAAGATCCAAATAATGAGCATTATGTAAGTAGGTCTACCCTGAATCTATCGCAAGATATTGTTATATTGGAGGATACTCTATTGTTTTTGGAAAATCCCTTAGCCAGTATACAGAGCATTTTCAAAAATCGAATAATGCTTTGTCGTTATGGCTTAATCATAGTCCGATTCGGAAGATGAACTTTTATTTACATAGTTTATAATAAGCGGTTTAACCATTTCTTCGATTATTATTATGTACCTGCCACATTTTGGCTCCTGCTTCTATCACATGATCGATACACTTTTTTCCACTTTTCCGCACTGATTTTACTCATAGCTTCATTAAAGTCTTTTTAAATTCAATACTTTATAAGTCGTGCTATTTCTGGCGACATCTGTCTTTATTTGAGCCCATATAAGTTCGATCGGGTTTAATTCGCAGTGGTAAGGAGGGAGTCTGAGTACAGAGATTCCTCGTAACTTTGCCATTTAATCAACTACATATTTTTTGAATTCATTTTTATGTAAATTGACTAGTACCAATAGTTCTTTTTTTAGGAAATGTAATGAAAATTCTATTTGTCTTACACTTAGCTATTATGTTATTTTTTTACTTTTACGCCACTTACTTGTCGGTAATTTTTCCGTCGGCCTAGAGTGATAACTTGCATTATCCAATTCATTCATATCTTCGTGATAGTCTCCTGTATTTTTAGATTGGAACATCAGTAGACTACCTTTAACGAAGCCTTTAGAACTTTTAATATAGGTTATGATAAGTCGATATCCTTTTGCAGGTGGCAGTCTTAATCCTGTGGGAAATCCTTCCAAAAAGCTCGCCCTTAAAACTTTTAATATTTTCATTCTGTCAAAATTTAGTCACAGTGTGGCCTTCATTTAGCCATGTTTCGTCTAGATAAAATATTTTTTTGTTTTCTTCTCTGGCTTTTCGGATGCTTCTTAAGTAATTTCTTCTCCAACAGACGATATCACTTCTGTCTATTAAAATTGATTTCTTATTATGTTTTTCCGCCGAAAACCCATTTTTTTCTTTAATTTCCAAAGCGTATTTCTGCAAATAAGTGGGTAGTCCTGGTGTTCTCGGATTATGGACAAAATTTTGCCTAGTGTGGGAATTTTTTTTTAAAAAGAAACTATGAACTTTTCGCCTCATTCACTGCATTGAAACGTCTTTCAGCTCAAGTTCTAGTCGTCCTGGAGAAGTTTTTAGAGGATTGACGCCAACACATTTTTCTTCTTTTAGTAGTTTATATATTGTGGTTTTTCCAAGGTTAAACATATATGCTGTAAATTGCACTGCGTTGTCAACACCCAAATCCACATTATTTCTTTTAATAGAATCGCAACAGTTAGGAATTAATTTTTTTTCATTAACTGTACATTTTTAATTAAAAAACACTAACACTTCATACTTTGACTAGTTTCGCTGAGAAACAAACACCCGAGGTAGGTATGTATAGATATAAATAGGTGTATTATTTCAATAGATGCACTCATAAAGGCATAATATCCACATGATTAGCAAACAGGCAACCAGGATTAGGTAAAGTCTGTTCAAAGATATAAGAAAGTGACTAACTGATCCCTATTAGGAAAGACCCGGGCCAGCTGTAAAATTGAAATATGGCCGAACATGTCCGTATTTTGCTTAGAATTTAATCATAGTTTGTAATAAAAATAAGTAAGACATTAAATAATATTTTATATATTATGTTTAAATGTGAAATTACAAGTTATTTTATTATAAAAAATTATATTTATGATTACAAAAATATACAAATTATTCGGTACTTATAATAATAAAATTATACACTTAATATATCAATATCACTATCGCTATCATCATCTGTTCTAATTATTATTCGTGCTATATTATTTATATGGATATAGGATTTTTCCACTTTTTCAACATGTGTAATAGAATTTGCCCAACTTTGTGAAGGGATGATAAAAACTTCAGTTTTTGTAAGCTTAAGTACAGTGGAATTAATAGTAGCGCAAATATTGTTACGACGAATGGCAGTTGGTGCCAAACATGTTCCATGGGATTAAATATACAATGGTATGGTGGAAGCCTTAAAACTGTATGCCCTACATTTTTTGCATAATTATCACAGAAGTATTCCTTTTGTAGTTTTAAACTTTGTAAAACCTCAATTAATTGCCTTTTGGTGTAATCTTCCTGAAAATAAATGTCATTATCATACATGTAGTTTTAGATTGTTGCTTTTGTGTCATCTGAGGAGGGAGTTTTCGTCAATTGCCTACTATGGTAGCTTGCATTGTCCATTGCAATTACGCTATTCGGAGGTATATTTGGAATTAGCTTGTTTTTAAACCAATCTTGAAATAAATCAGCACTGGTGTCCTCATGGTAATTCAGAGAAGAATCTTTAACGTTTTTTGCAGACAGAGAAAGTCCATTTGGAATCCATCCGTTTTTAGGTCCGGCATGCAAAATCGTAATTTTATTCGTTTACCTCTTTTTGATGGCGCGCTTGTTTTACACTTGCCGCTTGAGTCAACCCAACCCTTTTCCGGGGTATCATATGTGTCGAACCAGGTTAGTTCAGGTAAATAATAGGCCTTTGCTGATCTCTGTCAATTCTAATTTTTTGTAAATATTCGGATCACCATTCCCGAATTCTACTGGATTTCATTAAAACTTGTCTTCTGTTAATTTATAAAATCTAAAACCCATGTGTTGGATTCCATAACGTTGTTCTGCCACATTTAACGCCGGTTCTAATGTAGGCACGTTCCTCGTATAGCTTGTAAATTTTACGCCGTATTATATCTTGACCACTTCCATCTACCTTTGAGAAAATGCCAGTATCGGTTCTTTTTTTCCTTGCTAAAATGGGATTATTCACATTTTCCATACAGTTGATGTTGGAATTCTTGTTAATGTGCCCGTTTCTTCTAACGCTGCTTGCTTGCTGACCGCACGTTCAATGAGAGTTGACTAAACATTGTTTATAACTTCCCTAGTTTCCAAAGAAAAGTGTTTTCTGCTTTTCGACGATTTATCTCCTGAGATATATTGGGCTCGCACATATTTCCCATGACTTGCACAGGCGATTAAACAAACGCTGTATTACACACGAAGTTAGAATAATTACTAAGCTTAAAACTAACTAGTGGCTATATATACAGTCTTTAGAACATAATTTGATTTGTGGGATTAACCATCTCATTTTGAATCAGGTAAAAATCGGTTTAAAATCCCCAAAGTATTACTTTAATAATGAAATTACGTCTTTCGGATTTGCAGTTTACTTTAGACATTTCTAAGTACGGACCATAATTTACCTGCATTTATTCATTCATTCATTGTTTGTTTATGGCCACCCTTGGATAATCCCATTCAAAGGCAAAGTGTAACTTTCTTATATCTCTGGCAGGTTTTACAAAAAAAGGAATAAAATGATTCGAGCAGAAACGGAATAAGTACCAGACTCTTATAGGTTGTGATATAATTGCTTTGAAAAATTCCAGGTAAATGCTACGACTCAATGTACAGGGTTATCCAACCAAGACTGGACAAGGCGATTTTTTGACTTTTCCTATACTTTTATAAAAAAACTGAAATAGCCATCTTAAGTCATTTTCTCCCGCGAATTCGAATATCTTCAGCAAAAAACAATTGAACATCAAAGAAAAGTACTAGGGGTCACTTTGATATTTTTTTAAATGGGATGCCGTATTTTTAATGAGCTTATCCGATTTCTCATATAAATTTTGATCTAAAATGTTGGATTTTTAATTCAAAAACGCCTTTTTTAAGCTCATTAAAAATACGGCATCCCATTTAAAAAAATATCAAAGTGACCCCTAGTACTTTTCTTTGATGTTCAATTGTTTTTTGCCGAAGATATTCGAATTCGCGGGAGAAAATGACTTAAGATGGCTATTTCAGTTTTTTTATAAAAGTACAGGAAAAGTCAAAAAATCGCCTTGTCTAGTCTTGGTACATACTTTTAAGCCTAAAAAAAAATAATATTGAAATATATATTTGAAGACAAAACTTGAAGTTAATGTCGACACTTGCACTAATTCTGCACAAATTTTAAATTCAGGCCTATGCAAATCTATACAGGCCGAAAAGTCTTGCGCGCCCATGGAAAAGACCGTTTTTAATGATTAATTACTTCGCATCATTTAAAGTTAGACTAAAGTGTATGTAGCTATATTCCTTAAGAATTGTCGGCTCGAGTTTTACTGCCCCTAATGCAGCTTGTTTTTAGCATTAATGTTTACTAAAAATTTTGGCAAAAAGTTCCCGCGGTCGTTTAACAGATGGGTCGGTAAAGAGGAGTATAAAATAATGGAATTTCCATTTTTTAACATAGGGAATTCATAACCGGTCGCTTACCGCAGGTGGTCACTTTATAGAGGCGGCCGTAAACAGAGGTTTTACTGTACTACCAAACCTGATGATTGCTTTAAACTACAACACGGTTTGAACAGATTGTGGAAATACTGCAAAAATAACACTTGGGAATAAATTTCAACTTTTTTTTTGTTTCCTGAACAAAACCTATTTTTTTTTTATTAAACTACACCCAAGTAACTAAAAATACCTATTAAAGATTTTAGTTTGCTCGCAAAAAAAAATCTGAGTTATTTGTTACAAAATTTTAATTTATAGGCATATACAATGAACATTTTAATTTAATGGCATTTACAAGGAACATACAAACAACATATTGTTGGTTCAACAATAGCAATTTAATAGCACATTTTTATTAGTGAGTCTAAAGTTTAGACACTCATTTCACGCTTCTTAGCCTGTCTTTTAAAAGCAGCCTCGGGGGCATCTCTCGTAATAGTCCAACAGTAGTCGGCTAACATCTTACAGTTCCATTTTCCCTGATACCTTCTTTTTATGTTTGAAATATCCTTGTGAAACCTCTCACCGTGCTCGTCACTTACAGCACCACAATTTTCCGGAAAGTAATCCAGATGAGAATCCAGGAAATGAATTTTCAACGACATTTACATATGTGGTAACATAAGAGAAGTTGGGTAAGGTTTTTATTGTTTTCTGCTTTTATGTTTCCCAAAAAATTTGTTGCAACCATTTTAAAGGCATTCTAAGCGTCCTTTTCCTTGCCTTTAGGTATGGAATCGAATTGTGCAATGTGCATCTCCGAAAAGTTTCCTAATCTGGGGACCCACAAATATTCCCTCTTTAATTTTAGTGTCACTGATTCTAGGGAACTTTTCTTTTAAATAACTAACAGCACGGCTTTCCTTGTCCATGGCCTTCACACTGAAGACAACTTGTTTCCATTATGGAGTAACACAGCTTTAAGACTTACTTTTGAGGAATCAATAAAAATTCTCAAGTCTTTTGGATCATAGTCGAGATTTAAAGCTGCCAATGTCCCTACAGGCTACCAGATTGTTTTCCATATTAACAAATGGTGTTAGGTTTTTCTGACGGCTTTGGTATACAGAAACTTTTACTTCATCTTGAAGTAAGTTCCATTGTCGCAATCGAGAGGCGAATAGTTCGAATTTTTTCTTAGACAATTCCAAATCCCTTATAAGGTCACATAATTCAGTTTAACTTATTTTGTGAGGCTTTCTACTTGACAGTTCACATACAAAATCGGAGTCTTGCGAGGTTCATGGGCCGGCGACATTTTCCAGTACACTACCGTTTGAATCCATTGGATCATTATCAGAATCAAGGCTATATTCCTGGGGTGAATTAGGTACAGGCAACTCGTCACTAGTAGGCAACGGGCGCATGGCGGATTGTAAATTTGGATACTGTATCGCAGACCTTTTTTTCTCCGAGAAGCCTTTTTTGTTGGGAGCTGTCAAACAAAAGTGATTCAGTAACGTGGTCTTTCAGCTCCTGCCAGATCACAGGAGCAGCAGAGGACATCTTACGCTTTTTTCCACTTAGCTAGCCGCGAATGTTGGACGCACATTTGTAGCAGCAGATATAGGGAGTCCAATCTTTATCCTGGTCTCCAATTCTACAGCCAAAATACAAGGGGTAAACCTTTTGTATTAAAGGGTTAAGTCAGTTTCACAAAAGTCACTTCACCGCATATATAACAAAAATGATCCGGCTTATTAAAACAAAGTCGCGACATGTTGCTCAAAACTTTCTAATTTCTCCAATACGAACAGAACTGGTGGTTGAAATAAAACTAACTAACAATTTAGGATTTATGTTATATGTATTTAAACCCCTTATAAAGTACACCTGGAATAAATCCAGGTACTTCTCATTTAATAGTCGAATTTTGCCATACATTACGGGCAGGTAGGCATTTATCATAATTAGCATGGAACTTTAAAACCGGAGCCAACTAAGACTTTTGAAAGACAGATTGTTAGTTAGTATATTAAAATAAGTAAGATTTTGCTATTTTGGTCTCGGAAACATTTTTGCTGTTCCTCAGAGTAATAGTCTCTTTTTAAACCATACCAAATGTTATCCTATAGCATTTTCCAAGAAGAAAAACTTGTTATATTTTAATTAGAAAATAAATGTCAACCCCTTGGAAAAGATCAATAAAATTAAGGACCCTGGCATAATTTTGGACAGCCAATGAAGCTTCTGTTCCCACTTTGAGAAACTGATAGCCGGGGCAAACATTAACACATTTACTTAAAAGCAGGTTTCAGCTCTGTCAAATGATACCGGTCAAAAACATCTACTGTAGTATGGTTAAATGACTTTTTTTTGCCTCTATAAAATATTAAAGTTTCATTAAATTATTCAAGTCGTTTCAAAATTAGAGCCAAACAAAAAATCGCTGGGTATCCCTTTGGGGCTCTGTATCTCCGTCAGGGGGCACTTTAGGATTTTTTTTTTTTGATAAATTAGGGTTATTTTGACCTCTTCTGTATGCTCCTCAAAAAATAAAAGGTACTTACCAGGCATCCTGTATAATAGTTTGTCGCAATTTTCAGAAATTATTCTAATCATGTTTGTAAATAAAATCTTCCAGCAGATGGAATTTATTTCTTTAGAAAGCTAATATTTTTTACCTGCATCTCGGCGGTCTGCATATCCGTATAAAAGCTGGGCATCTCGGCCGTCACTTCGCAACTAAACGGTCCACTTATCTCCCTCGATACGTTTTCCAGTACAACTTTTGTAGCCGACGATTCGTTTAGTCTGACGTTGATTCCCTTGATGGGGAACAATTTGATTGGATATTTTTCATCCGGTGTATAGCGAAAGAACTCGTATCTACTACGGTACCTATAAAATGAAAAAAAAAAGTCTTAAAAAAATGAGTCAATGGATTTTAAATGATCCTTGCTATAAAAATATTCAGTATATTTTTGTGATCAAAAGTTGATATACAGCGTGCTCGGTAAGTATAGAGCAATATTTCGCCAGCGTACAGGGGAGGGCCAAATAATACTAGTAGAGTCCGTCTATCTATCTCACCAACTCATTATAAATGCTAATCCCTAATGCCGATAAGACCCAGCGGGTGATCGAATGAAGGCAGGGATGCACTCGTTGCTGATAGAATAGAAGGTTGCGCTGCTTTAAGATAATAATATATATAAAAGCGTGACAAAAATATTTTTTTTTTATCTAAATGTATTCAATAAAAGTGTCGTACTGATTTTTTATGTTAGAAAAAAACGCAAAGACATATTTTAAATGTAATTTAATAATAAGTAATAATAATAAAATAATAATATAACAGTATATGAGGTACAATACAATTAAAATAATAACACATAGGACGGTAATTAATTAAAACAAAATATACATATACCTACAAAAAAGTACCGTGTCAGAAAAATAATTATTATATTTGAACCCAAGTCAGTTTCACTGTCGCTCTCGTCATCCAAGTTCACAAGAATTCTTTCTCTGGGCAACAGACCTATATCCACGTATGATTTTTCTACTTTTTGAACATGCGTTACACAATTTTCCCAGCTTTTCTTTGGAATGTTTTTCATCTCTGACTGTACTAAAGCTGTCACAAAAGAATTTAAGGTTGGCGAAACATTATTCCTCCTTACTGATGCTTTCAACTGGTGCCATATATGTTCAATTTGGTTGAACATGCAATAATAAGGAAGGAGTCACGGTATGACACACGGTGTCACAATAATATTGCTTTTTTATTGAAAATGATTTTAAAATTTCGAGCAATTGCTTTTTGTGTAATTTTCCCCAAAATACATATTATTTTCCATCCGTCCTGGATAGTAACTTTCGTGTCATTGGAACACGGAACTTTATTTAACCTACGCCTGTGGTAGCTCGCATTATCCATTACTATCACACTATTTGGTGGTATATTTGGTAATAATTTGTTTTTAAAACAGTCCTCAAATAGTTCTGCCGTGGTATCATCGTAATAATCAACAAGGGAGTCCTTTATATCTTTGACTGATAAGGCCAAAGCGTTTGGTATAAATTCATTTTTTTCCCCAGCATGAATTATTATTATACGCTTACCTTTATATGATGGAGCTTTGGTTCTGCATTGACCCGATAAATCTACTAACATAATATTATGTTAATTTTTTTTTATTTTAAAGCCGTTTCTTAAAATACATTTCCTTAGAGTCTAACGACAACACGCTATTCCTGTATAATATTTTTTAATTCTTTGCAATCATTTGTTCCCTGTACATGGCATATATTTTTCTACGAATTATATCGACATCCGTAGCGTCCAATTTCTTAAAAGTAAAAGAGTCTTTCCTCTTTCTTTTCTTCATTGCGGGTTTATTTATAATAAACCATACTGTGGTCACTGGTGTCAAAGCTGCCGCTTCCATCACTGCACCAAATTTTGAAAAATCACGTTCAAGAAGGGTCGTGTAAACGTCGAAGATTGCTTTTTTTGTGTCAACTGATAAAACATCACGCTTTAATTGGTTTTTATCTCGATCCGTAGATCCACTTGGCGTACTGGTTTCTTCCCACGGACGAAACATTCTTAGATATCAGGTTTAATTAGCAACTAATAAAAACTAATAACTGAATTTTGAAACGAAAAATCAGCATATTGAAATAACTAAAATAAGCCTATTTCATTTTACCCTAATTATTTTAGCTACCCTACCCTACCCTAATAATTTTAATAATATAATAGTCTTTAAATAGATCCGTACCTGGGGTCCCCAGATCAGGTGGCTGAATTCTACACATCACACGATAGGTTATTATGATGGTAAGGGACTAGCATTTATAATGAGTTTGTAAGCTAGATAGACGGACTATAGTTCATACAGGGTTCGGCAAAATAAACTAATCGATTTATACAGCGTATATTATAAAAACCTATTTACTTGAATAATAAAACGAATTAATACATATTTTTAACCCTGAGCGACTACTGAGCATATTTTATTATCTTTTAACGCTGATTATGGGTCCAATTGACCCAGGTCATTTGACAAAGACAAAACAAAAAAACTGACGAGGCAATTGAAAGCAACATATTTTCTTTAGTCCTGTATGCAATTCAAACAAATATTTGGAGAACACTCAATACATATAGGGCATGAGCATTTTCCACAAGCTTGAGCAGTCTTTTTGACGTTTTTTATTGGGCAGAGGTAGCTTCTTTTCTCGCTTCGGGAAAACCGAAGCTGCTGACGTAAATGCTTGATTTACTGCGTAGCTAACAGTTTCCCCAAATACGCGACATATTATACAGTTTTAAACTTTTTTTGTAATCTGGGATTATTATATCTGAAACGAAGAAATAAATTGATTTTTGTTATTATATAATTATTCATTTATAATTATTACCTTCGACGGACATGAGGTTGTACTAGCTGATATGCCAATTGATCAATGAACTCAAACCTGACAACTTTATTGGCATTTTTGCAATTTCGATACATGATGTAGCTGTTTACGGATGTTATATCCAATACTGCACAAAACAGTGTCATTGGCCAGCGTCATTATCTTCGATGACTTGAATATAACAAAACTGGTCCAGAAAATCGACTCTGTCCATGGTACTATTATAAAAAGCTATCATTTCAGGTTTCCCAAACTCCACATCTTGTTTTCTGTCATGACTAAGAGAAGAAATCAATATTACAGCCTTCTTTTCCTTTAAAACATAGGACGTAAGTGTTTTATCTTTGGTAAACCCATAGCATACATTTGCCACAGGGCGGACTTTTGTTGGCAGCAATTGAACGGGGATATCTCTTTTGCTTTTGCGAAGTGTGTATATGTTAGGCCGCGTTTCTTAAGGTCTTCAACCAACTCGTTAAAAGAAAGCCAAAAATCCCCGGTAATGTTTCTATTCGACCTTTCCAGTGGTTTCACAAGGCGGGCCACTGATTGTGTAGAAATTGACAGCTTCCTTTCTTCCATAGAGAAACGCAAAAGAAATAGCGCCGCGAAAAGTTTTTAGGATGGTGCTTGTTTTCAAGTAAGAAAAATAAAAAACACAACATAAAGTCACAAAGACAGCCTCAATTTTTGTGTAATTTTACCTAAATCACGTAGTGATAAGTTAACATTTCTTGTAAACAGGTAGTTAGACGACCCGAGCTTTGCTTGCTCGTGGGGAGGGGCGGCTGCAACTAACCTGATGGCCCCACTTGTTGTTTGCTTATTTCAATTTTTTCATTGATATGTGCAACTATCTCGTCTACTATTTTATCCGTGAATAAAAGTTTCCATACTTGCCTGCCAGGTGGCTTTTATACCATTTCATGCGCTTATTTGCATAATAGGAAGGTCTTTCTACATACAAATTATCTGGATATCTGGATTCAATTGTCTGTCATCAACATTACTAGTCTCGTCCTCATCTTCTTAGACCGCTGAAGAAGACTCTTCTTAAAAGGGTCTTCGTCACGAACACGTTCACTTGCACTCATTCTGATTATGGGTCAAATTGACTCAGACACGTGATTTTGCTGATGTCGTAAAATAGTGGCAAAGACAACACACACACTCCACTCAACGGTCGAGAGCATATTAATTTACAGCTACAAAAAGGCGCGGGCGGAAACTGCTCTTCGAACGTTAGATATTCGCGCATGAATTTTGGCTCGGGTCAATTTGACCCATGGACAGCAGATTAGGGTTAAATTAAATTAAACTTGAAGAAGTATTGGTATATCATTGGCTTCAAATTAATAAATTCCAACCTTAAAAGTAGTATAATTCTCATTTCATTTATTGTTTATCTCCTAAGAATGTGTTTTCAAGTCTAACCCAGTATTTTGTTGTCCACGCCCTAGACACGGTGAGATGAAGCATCTTTGAGCACTTCACTTAAATTAATCTCCTCTAAATAGCTACAAATGACATAATTGCTTCACCACCTGTCTCAGTGGCTACAGACTGGGAACCCCCTTCTTTAAAGATACCTTGACCAAAATTTCAAATATCACATCTCATTCAGTCTTGAACATTCATTAGAACCTACAATTTCAATTTTAACATAACTTTTGATCGTCGCTTATGCAAGATAAAGCTATCGTAATCGACTACTGGTAAGTCCTCTCAATTTACTTAAAACTTTTAACTCACGCTGTAAATTTCTTTTAGTATCCCCGATGATGGACATTTCTATGTCCGAAACATGTAGGATATAAACATAAACATTTAAATACATATTGTGGAGGTAGACTGCCGTTGTTTTATTTGATTAAGGCCCGGTACCTTCAGGTCCGAATTTCTTTATTCTCAGAATAATTGCTATAGTTTCAATTGTGTCGATAATTGTTTCTATGGACATTACTCGACGAATAGCGCTATCTGTAGATGAAAGTACCATAACTAAACTAAATTAATTTAAATATAGTGCTTCTTAAATGACGCAATTGTTCTCAATGCATTCTTCTAATCGATTCGCATGATTTGAATAACATTGTGTTTAGCCTTTTAGTTGACCGTACAAGTTACTACAAGGAAATGTTTAGTACTTACCACGGACATACATTAACCACGTCTGCCAAGTTTGAAATTCTATTTTTTAGGATAATATTTATAAACAGAGTAAGATTTTTAGACCGATTCTCTGTTTACAAGGGAAAAAAGGTAAACTGGGTAATACAATTGCATGAGAATATTCAAGTTCCCTATATTAAGGAGTGTAGTAGGTAGTTTTGCATTTTGTAAACTACACATATGAGAAATAATAGTCGATATTTATATTCATTCTTAAAGAAATACTTTCAGGTTTGGTTTTCAAAAATATGTATTAAATCTACTCAAATAAATTGCGTGAAAACAAGTATAGATAGTTCTTGCATTCTAAAAGCAATGCGACAAAAGAGTTTGTAAAATTTGATACTTTTACGTCAAAATCTTTTTTTTTAAGAATTGAAATGCTTGAAGAGTGAAAGTAAGCGAATTATATAAAAGTTAAATAATAAGACAAGGCAAGAAAAATCAATAAGATAGGATAGTATTGTATTATACCTATGTAGGTAATCGAGATTACCTCCGGTGGTGATAGGCATAACCATGGTGATGCAGTCACTGTCAAGAGGACATGTCAATTTAGTTTTTGTTAATTAATCCTGTTTTAAATAAAGATATTCAAAGTACGAAGTGTTATTCTTAACGACTAATACAGGTATAGTATAGGGAAGTATAATAAAAACAAAAGGAATTAGAAAGAAGACGCAAGAAAACAAAAAAGGAAACCTAGGAGTAGGATAGATAAGAATATTAGCAAATTCCCCAAAGATTTTAAAAGTTTGAACATGCACAAAAGTAAAAAATAAATAAAATTAATTAAATAATGGGGAAAGAAAAGAAGTAAGAATAAATTTAAAATGGAAACAAAGATCGAAAGAAGCAGAACATATTAGAGTATATAGTTATCTATGCAGGGTGTTCCAAAATAGTGATACTTAACTTTAAGTGAAGACGGGTCGATTTAAACTAAATTTAATAAAGATACATATGGGAGATGTTGCATGTGGCGACATCTCATGGCAATCGAGCTATCCACCTAACCAGACTAGCAAGGTCTAACGCCGGAATGGAACTCGCATAAGCTGGTATCTAATGCCAGGTGGCGCTGAAAGCCAATTGTCGGTTTCTGCGAACCGAGAACGCGATATAAAAGTCCGTCAGACCCAACCTTTGGACGCGTTTCGCTGTATTACGGCTCCTTGGCAACGCTATAGAGTCTGACGAAAAGGTAAGGGACCTTACAGTGCATTTCAACACATAATTCAACGATACATATACGAGATGTTGCACGTGGCGATATCTAGTAACAATCGAGCTATCCAACCAATAAGACCAGCGAGGTTTAAGAGGGACGCTTTTCGGGTCCTAAGTTACTACTTAGTAGCAACGAACATTAACAAGAGGCAAGAAGGATCACTCCAAGCTCCTCCCCTCGTTATGCCTATCTCGCTCGAATATCGGATGCTACCGTATCTAGAGCACCGTAAGCCCCCGACGCGCGATATGCATAAACAGGTTGTCCGTCGTAGAGATATGTACCAGTTGTCTTTATGTGTCGGCGTGAGTGAATTCCATTAAAAATAAAATAAACATTTACGTAGTGTTTTGTGTTTGGTTCTGCAATAAAATGCCACGAACGAACGAAAGTTACTTAGACATTTTTTATGATCACGACAAAAAAAAATGTGTCGACTTTGTCCTAAACTTACTGACGAGCATATGTTTCCTAATAGCTTTCAAAAAATGAAGGTAAAATATGCTTCGCAAGTCTTTAGTCACTCTCTTTCAGCTGCCCTATATACCTACATACATTTTAAGGTTTTGCCTTTAAAAGCAACGCTTACTGCAAAATTCCTACAAACAACAAATGATTTATTTGATTCGTTAAACTCGTCCCATCTTAACAACTTTAACGCATTTATGGGCACAGAAAAACAATTGCACTTTTTAGAAAAATAAAATGTTTGTTGGATGACTTACAGGTAATTAAATTAGTACAGGTAAAACAGAACGATGGAAAGGTAACATACGTGGAAAAATGTATAAATAATACTATGCATTTTATAAATGGCTGGAAAATTACTATTACCTCTAGTCTGTCTTTATGGGAAACCTTAAAATGCAAGAACTATTCATTTCTTTTAACAAGGAACCTTAATCAGGATTGTATCGAACATTTTTTTGGTCTGGTAAGAAATTGTTGCGGAAACTCGAGAAATCCAACCCCAATTCAATTTTGTAGGGCATTCAAGAAATTATTTTCTCTAAAATATTTTAATGAGGTTGAAGGTTCCAATTGTATCAAAGATATTAATACAGTTTTGCTTAATGTAACTCCTGATATTCTAGAAGAATATAAAAATATCGATGTACCTATATTGACAAATAATAGTTCTTTAAAAGTTTTTACATGCGACTATAGAAATCTTTCTAGTACGGACGGAAATGCTATAGTTTACATTACAGGGTATCTATTAAGGAAATGCTTGCTGCAACACTCTTGTAGTGCTTGCACAAAGTATAATGATGAAAAGACATTACCAAAAGAAGCTGCTGTATTTCTAGAGCATAAAGCATATTCGACTTCTAAAAACTATGGAGGTCTAAATGTACCTCCTAGTAATATTGTAGAATATGTCAAACAGCTAGAAATAATTTTTGTTGAAAATTTTAATAAAATTAGTTGCCACGAGAACGTTGGAGCAACCCTTAAGATATTATATGAAAATGTACTATTTACACATCCTTGTAAAGAGTTTCCTCATAAATATTTTTTAAACCTATATATTAGGGTGCGTATTTATTTTACAATTAAATTTGCTAACCGGGTGTAACAATCTTTTTGTGCTTGTTACAACGTTAGTAGATAGCCCGAGTTTTTATCAAATTTTGACCAATTTAAATAATTAAATTTTTTAAAAATTTTGAATACGCCCCTGTCTAAACGGTTCTAGACCCAGGCCGATTCGTCTTCATATAATAACCTACGTATAGGCAACCCGTAATATGACGATATGCATGACTAGCTGTCGGACACCCAGATGGTATTAAGCTATCTTTTACATGTTTGGGATGACTGCCGGGTTTTTTGACGTTGCCTAACCTAGTATTTTGGAGGCATTTAGTTTCGGGTCAAACTTGCATCTATTTTCATGGCTTTTTTTGGTTAAAATGAGTAGATTCCCGTTTTCAAGTTCAAAGTGCCCTCCAGCTTTACTTGTCATTTCCGGAAGTCACATGGGTTTTCGAAGCAGTACGAGTCACGAGTGGGAAGTTGTTTTTTTGGATAGGAAAGTCTATTTAAGGACTTTACGGCGTAGTGCCTAGGTCTGTTCGTTCTATATACCGGTCCAGAAGACTTGAACAGCAGGTGACGAAGATATAAAAATTATGGTTTTGTGTTGAAATATTCACATTTTATATGTGGCGGCAAGGGCCGGATCGGAATTTAACACAGAAGCTGTCTTTTGAGCCTTAAATGGGATTGTTTCGTCACCTAGACCGTAGGAAGCCCGACCATCTGGTGAGTAGTATTTTTGGGTTTCACAAAATGGCGTCCTAATGTCCACGTTTTGTTTTAGGTTTCATTATTTATTATTCTTTATTATCCTTCATGATCCTTCATAATTCTTCATTTGTCGTTATTCATTATCCTTCATTATTCTTCATTTTTCTTTTATCAACTTCTTTTTCTACTTCCTTTATCTACTTCGATTACCGTCTATTTTTCTTTTATCTTCTGGTTCTTTTATCTCCTACATCTTTTATCTTCTACCTTTACTACCTTCTACTTCTATTTTCTACGTTTTACATGGATTTAGCCATGTGTTGAAAGTGCTTTAGTCAGTATTCGTAACCTGGAGTCTTCCTCTAAATCCTTTACCCTGCTATGGATCCCATGTCTGGAATGGAGGATGTATGTCTTAGAGAGGCCAAGACGAGTGGGGGTGTCATTTGGGATGAAGTTCCTGTTTCGGTGCATGTGCCGGTCACCCCGACGTGCTGTATGGTCAACCGTCCACATTGATCTGATGCTGGAGTTTGACGCATAATCCGTCGTGCCTGTCTGCTAGAGTCCTGCCTTACATGAGCTAAGTAGCATATTTTTTCTCCTTGTTTACTGCACTAACACCACTTCCGACTAATTTTTGTTAAATTTCATAAGATATAACACCAAAAAACCCTTCTTTTGAGTTTGAATAAGTAAATTTCATGTGTCCAATAATTCAGGATAATTTCACCTCTGTACTTCAGTTAAATCACTCGTAATGTACCATTAATGGGCCTAGAGCCACCTTTTTATGTTATATTGCTAAAATGCCTCCTTTTTATTCACTTGTAACGTTTTGACTGGCACAATGCCACACTTACCGGACTTAACCTTTTTTATTTGATGACTGATAGCCACTAAAAGTCAATTTGTTAACCTTAACTTAATTTCCTATGTTATAAACCTTTTATGTGGTGATTTGGTAGACTGTATTATATTTGTATATTCTTCCCTCTGTATATTTTGATGTATAGTGTATAATTACCCTAGCTTCGCTTAAGACTGTTGTAAATTCTTGTAGATTTCGCTTAAAGTGGATGGGTCACTCCAGTAATGTATATATTGCCTAAACTACCTATCTTGTATCATACGAAAACTTAGTTTTCAATTTAAGACCGAAACCTCCCTCGTCAAGGAATGCTTGAGTGGTTGGTCTATTTATTGTAAATTCATTTGCATATTAATCCCTAGTAGGTTTTATGCTTACCTAGCTGGAACAGGCTAGTTTCGATTTATGAAATTAACTTTTACTCGTCAAGGAGTATAAGATGTTTATTTTAATTATCTTAAATTGAGATTTACATTAAACAAAAAACGTAAGTCTTACTTTCTAACAGAAGTAGCGGTTAAATGTTTAATTTTTAAGTATTATTCTAGAACTCCCTCAGGAAGTATGCATTTTCGCACTAAAGTTATTGAGATATTATATCTGTAATTTCTTTATTTTTGCTTAATGTGATTAAGATATCCCTATAGAGTATTGAGTTATTTCTATAGCTGTAATTTTCTCTATTTTGACTTAATTTTATTAAGATATCCCTATGAATTTGTTGAGATATTCCTATATCGGTAACCTCTTCATTGGACTTAATCTTGTAAGGGATATATCTATATCTGTTTTGAGCGGGTTAATAAGAGACTGATAATCTCGGTTTTGAATGCATTACTTACTGACCCAGATATTTTAGTTACCATCAGTATGTATTTTTTGTCATTCTAGGTTTTGGTTATATCTATTAGTTAGACTTAGCTAGATAATCTTTATCTTCACCCCTAAGCCTTTTTTTTGCTGGGAACATAACTAAAGTTTTAAGTTTCCCAATTCTATTTTGGAATAGGGCATGGTAAATGTTTTTATTAATATAACCTGGAAGTGATATTACTATTTATGAATTTGATTCTAAATTCTAACTCACTTTAAATTCTGGCGTAGGGAATGCTATATATATATGTATATGATTTTATATTAACTTTACTTTCATTGACTTTACTATAAAGAACATTTTATTTTCAATTTTGGCATAATGAATGCTATAATTTGATTTAGTTACATTAAATTTAAATTCTGTTTTATTTTGGTCACTACCTTTAAAGTAATTACACTTTAATTATGTTCAAAGCTTTATTTAGTATTTGACTCCTATTATTGGGTGTTTAGAAAGAATCCTCACTTCTTATTCTGTTTGATTTCCTACGATCTAATATATCTTTTAGTGGAGCTGTCTAGCTCATGTCATATCTTTTTCTATGTTATTTTTTATATCTTCTTTCTCTGATTTAGTTGCTTAGCCTTTTATTCAAATTCTTTTTCTATGTTATGTTTATTTCTTCCTAAATGAATAAAATGGGTGTTAGTTGGAAAATATTGTTCTTTTAATTAATAAAATAGGAATTGATTAAAATAATTGTTTTATTCATACTGCTTTCTCTTTCAGGGCTAGGGAACTAAATATTCTATTTACTCTTTTCTTTATAATCTTTTTCAACCCCTTTGGTTGATGGCGCCCAAAAATCTTATCTGAATTAAATCTACGACCTTAGCTCTCAAGCGAATTAAAAAACTGAGTGGCCGTGGTGACCCAAGTAATTAATTAATAAACATATAACAAGAACAATCATAAATTGAATAAAGTAGATAAGAATCCTTTTTATTTATCTTTTTTTTTTTTTTTTTTTTAATTTTTTTATTTTTTATTAATTATTACAAATGACGCTCTAACGTGGGGACAGGAATAACATTTTGTGGGTAGCTCAGTCGTATGTAACTAGTAAAATTTTAACAACATTTCAGATAAAAATCTTCATTTTTTCTTGCAGTGATATCTTTCTAAACACATAAATTTCTATATTTTTGGCTTGGCCAGAGATATTATTTTGACCATTTTTTAATTGTATTTGGAATTTTTAGGTACATTTTGGTATAGAGAAAAATGTCTAAAATGAACCCTACCTACCTGTGGAAAGATGAGTTGGTTTGGGAACTCTGCGTCAGAGGAATCCAGGCTGATCCAGGATCAAAAGTCAACATCCTCAAATCCTTATTGCGACAGCTACAGAAAGCTGAGAAAGATGATTCTATCGTGCCTCATCCGGCGATATCGATGGATTTTCAACAGGAAACACAAATATGCCAAAGAAAACTCGTGATATTACAAGGATTGGTAACCATTTTTAATTCCAATAAAGAACATGTTGATTATAAAAGAGCTATGTCACGTTTACTACATGTTAAACGTAGATTAGAGTATATCTCTTCTGGTAACCCAGAAGAAGATAATTTCAAATCCGAACTTATAACGGAAACAACCTCTCTTATTGCCAATTTAAAGGCTAAAGCTCAAAATAATGACGTCAATCTTTTGCATTTCAAGGACACAGATGAAAGTTCTTCAGAGACCTCGTATGAGAGCGATTCTGAAACTCCTGAAATTGTAGATTCTCGTAGAGTATCTTTTGCGACCGACGAACAAAAAGTAAATCCAGGAGAAAATCCTAAAATAATTATTCATTCTGACGTTCTTGTTCGTGGGCCAGCACAGGAGGCTTCGCAATTAAATTCTGTATCTCAACATATGAGTAACAATAATGATTTTGAAAGCTCTATTCAACCAACCTGTTCTCATACATTACAGCCTAAAACTTTGTTTAGTAGGGACACACAAGAAAACGTCAACCTGTATAGACGACAATTTAGTTTAAACTCAATATCTCAAAATAAAGTTGATAATGGCGAGAATTTAATTGATAATGACTTTGAAAGCTGTGTCCAACCAAATTGTTCCCGCACACCAAATCTTGCAACCTTGTCTAGTAGAGACACCCAACAAAATACAAACTTAAACACACGACAATTCAATTTAAACTCAAGACCTCAAAGTTCGCGAATAATGCCAGACTTTTATAATGAACAGGGTAGATTAGATTCCTTGGATAGATTTTCACATATGGCCACCTTGGGAGACTCTCCACACGACATGGATAATAGCCTTATTAGGGAGGAAAGTGGGTTTATGTCAGGAAACCAAGTAAATCAGGCTGCAGGTCATATTTTTCAGAGACAACAAAGTTTAGAGCAGGGTCCTATTTTGCCACAGGCAAACTTGCATAGCAGATATCAATCTGAAGGAAATGTCACTATAAATCGATCATTCTTGCAGGGTCCTAACTTGCCACAGGCAGATACCTATAACATAGATATCTCAAGACCAGATATAAATAGGAATAGTTTATTTGCACAAGGTCCTCCACCTAATATCACCACAAGCTTACCTAATCCGAGTCATAACTGTTTTCCAAACTCAGGAATTTTCGATAGCATAGCCTCCAATTTAAATTTAAACGAACCCCGGCCATTTAATCAACAATTAAATAACGATCCTTATCGGACCTCATTTTTAAATAGACAAGTGCCTTCAAATTCGTTAAGTAGTCAGGATAATTACAGACTACCTCCCTTAAATCGTATTGGTCTTAAATTCAATGGTAGAAACCAAAGTCTACACAGCTTTTTAGAGAGGGTAGAGGAATTTTGTCTAGCATATAGAATACCTAGAGAAGGGCTCTTAAATTTTTCACATGAACTTTTTGAAGGGGATGTTTTAATTTGGTACAGGTCAATAAGAAGTCTAGTTAACACTTGGGATGAGTTAGTTTATCAGTTGCGTTTAAACTTCTTGCCTATAGACTATGAATTAGCATTGTGGGATGAAATGAGATCTCGTACTCAAGGTATTACTGAAAGGGCGCTTATCTATATAGCGGTTATGGAAAATTTATTTAAAAGATTTTTAAACCCAGTTGACGAGAGCGTACAATTAAAAATAATAACTAGAAATCTGTTACCCTATTACCAGGGACAATTAGCTCTGAGGCAACCAGTATCTTTATTTGAGTTAAAAAATCTTTGTCGAATTTTAGAAGACACAAAAGTAAGAACTGATAAGTTTCAAGCTCCACCGTTTTGCAATTCTTCCACTCTGGAACCCGAGCTAGCTTATAGAAAGCCTTTCCAAAAATTTAATAATAATAATAGAAACGTTAGTGAAATTAATCAATCTCCTAGCAATGTCAATCTAGAACAAGAAAAACAAAATTCAAGTCAAAATGTCAATAGTACTGATAATTTAATAAATTTTCAAGACCTAAATTTAAGCGCTTTAGATCAAACAAATAAAACTACTGGTATAACTCAGCCTATTTTAAGAAAGAGAGTTAAATGTTTTAACTGCGATGAAGAGGGGCATATCTTCTCCGCCTGTAAAATGAAAAAGAAAATTTTCTGTTATAAGTGTGGACACAAAAATGTCACCAGACCTAATTGTAAAGCTTGTGGTCCAAAAAACGTAGTAACCTACTCTCATCAGTCGGCAGGGAGTGTTTAAAAGCAAATTTAAAGTCCGATATTTTTCATTTATCGAACAACTGGTCTAAGTGGCTAAATACAGTAAAACATTTCTTTAAATATAATGAAATTTCACCTTTATTCTCAAAACAATCAAATGACGACCAAAGACCTTATCTAGACGTTTTTATTAAAGATAAACTTGTGACTGCTTTATTGGATACAGGGGCTATGCAAAGTGTAGTAGGGGAGAGAGGATATCAAATCATATCAAACTTAGGTTTCACAATTAAAGATTTCAGTAGAGAATCCATTACCACTGCTGATGGCAATCCACAATCAATATTAGGATCTGTTACTCTTCCACTTTACTTAAGTAATAAAAAGGTAGACCTAGAAGTATTAGTAGTTCCAAGCATTCATCAATCTTTTATTTTGGGCATAGATTTCTGTCAAAAAATGAACTTAAGACTAGATTTTAAGGACAATTCCTATGATTTAAACAGCACTCTGGGTTTAAATGAAATTATTGTTAAAGAAAAATTCGAAAAGATATCTATCCAGTCTGAAAACGATCTAACAGTGGTACAAAAGGGTAGATTAGAGAATATGATTGGGAAGTTTGATGAGTTAGTA
The DNA here is from genome assembly GCA_963920685.1 of Polydrusus tereticollis. Classification (NCBI taxonomy): domain Eukaryota; kingdom Metazoa; phylum Arthropoda; class Insecta; order Coleoptera; family Curculionidae; genus Polydrusus; species Polydrusus tereticollis. The sequence continues at coordinate 163,334,585 of OY987327.1, forward strand.
TCAGATACATTAGGGGTGACCAACTTAATAGAACATAAAATAGAACTTACATGTAAGGAACCTTTTCGTAAGAGACCTTTTCTTCTTTCTCCCTATATGCAAAAATACATGAACGACGAGATCGATAGATTATTAACTCTCGGTGTGCTAAGAGCTTCCACAAGCCCGTATTCCGCCAATGTCTTGCTTGTAAAGAAAGATTCAGGTGAATACCGGTTATGCTATGATGGGAGAGCCATAAATTCTTATACAGTTAAAGACCCTTATGCTTTACCATACCTGTCAAGAACACTAGACAAAGTAAAAGATGCTAGATTTTTAAGCTCTATAGATTTAAAGCACGCTTTCTGGCAAATAAAACTAAGTGAAGACTCATGTGCCAAGACCGCGTTTACTGTCATTAACAGGGGACATTTTGAATTCGTTCGTATGCCTTTCGGGCTATGTAATGCTGCTCAAACCCTCCAAAAATTAATGGACCGCCTTTTTGACCCCACTTTAGAAAAGAACATCTTTGTTTATCTTGATGATTTGGTAGTAGTAAATAGCGATTTTGACTCTCACTTGGAAACTCTAAATAAAGTCTTTGATACTCTTAAAAAGGCAGGCCTCACCATAAATGCAAAAAAGTGTAAATTTTGTCAACCTAGCCTTGCTTTTCTTGGTTATGTAGTAGACAAGAATGGATTACACGCGAATCCTGACAAAGTTTCAGCCATCTGTAATTATCAAAAACCTAAAGATGTCACAGGCATTAAACGTTTTGTGGGAATGGCTTCTTGGTATCGAAAATTTATTAAAAATTTTTCTGAACTTATAGTACCCTTAAATAATATAACAAAAAGTAAAAAGAAAAAACAAGTTGTAGAGTGGAACCCTGAAGCGGAACAAGCTTTTGAAAATATTAAAACAAGACTAGTTACAACACCGGTGTTGCGAAATCCAGATTTTAATAAACCCTTTACCATACAAACTGATGCATCAAACGCAGCAGTAGGCTCGGTCCTTACTCAATCAGATGGGGACGACGAATATGTAATAGCTTATGCTTCTAGAACCTTAACAAAATCAGAAATTAACATGACAGTTACAGAAAAAGAGCTTTTGGCCATAGTACACGCTGTACTAAAGTTTAGGTCTTATATAGAGGGTGGCCCAACTTTCACAATTTTAACTGACCATTATTCCTTGCAGTGGCTTTTCCGTTTAGAAAACCCCATGGGTAGATTAGCTAGAATGTCCATCTTGCTGTCACAATTTAATTTTGTTATTAAGCATAGGTCTGGCACCTCAAACGTCGTCGCAGACGCACTTAGTCGTAGTTTTCCAGAAATTTCATCAATAGATAACGTTCCACTAGATAAATGGTATTCACAGTTAAGGGATAAAATACAAAAACATCCTCAAAAATATCCAGCTTTTCGAATAGAGGGTAATAACTTATATAAACATTTCCCCAGTAGTCACAATGTTCAAATTAACCAAAAAGATTGGAAACTAATCATACCACGAATAAAAAGATCGGAAGTCTTAGAAAAATTTCATGATAATCCATTAGGTGCACATTTTGGTTTTAAAAAGTGTCTCGATAAAATTTTAGAACAATGCTGGTGGCCAGGGATTAGACAAGATATAAAGACGTATATTTCTCGTTGTCAGGTTTGTAATGAACAGAAAGTTTCTCAATTTGCTAGGGCTGGTCTCATGGGGGCACCTAAGAATATTTCCACACCATTTAAATTACTTTCTATAGACATTCAGGGACCTTTTCCAAAATCCAGGTCCGGCTTTTGTTATTTGCTCGTCGTAATAGACTGGTTCACCAAATTTACTTTTATTCATAAAATGAAACGAGCTTTGACTAAGGAAATTTGTAGCTTTCTGGAGGAAATAGTTTTTATATATTTTGGCGTTCCCCAAGTTCTAGTAGTAGACAATGGTACGCAGTTTAAATCAAAAGAATTCACCAGCCTGATGAATAGTTATAAAGTAGGTCACATCTGGTACAATGCCCGATACCATCCCCAAACAAATAACGTAGAGCGTGCAAATAGAGTGATAGGCACCGCGATTAGGTCCTATATTAAAGAAAATAACCACCGTGACTGGGACAAACACGTACACCACATATGTAACGCTATAAACACCACTACACACATATCAACTGCATTTTCACCAGCTTTCTTAACTTTTGGACGTAACTTACCTACCTCTGGAGATTATTTTGGTATCATAGAAAGTAAAAATCTTTGTCCCTATAAATTTGACGACAGACAAAACTTAGCTCAAGAACTGTCTAAATTACCAGACATTTATGAACAAGTTATTAAAAACATCAATAGAGCTTATGAGCGAAATAAGAAATATTATGATTTGAGAAAAAGAAATATTGAGTTTAATGTGGGTGACGTAGTCTATAAAAGAAATTTCATCTTGTCTGACGCTGGGAATTATTTTTCTAAAAAACTGGCAAAGAAATTCATTAAATGTAAAATCATTAAGAAAATTTCTCCAATCATTTATGAACTTAAGGATGAGCACGATAAAAGCATCGGTCGGTATCACATTAAAGATCTTAAATCCCCTCTGGATAGCAGTCTTGATCTTGAAGACGCTGACCAGCCCTAAACCCAACCGTTTTCCATAGCTAGTAAGTTAGTAATTAAGACTAAAATATAAACCGAAATGTATATTGTATCTCAAATGTAAAGGCAACCTGTAGCCTAAAAATTTTTTGGTAATTAGACGTTAAGAGGTACTCAATTGTCCTGAATTATTTCTTATTTTTTTTTAATTTTTTGTTGAAAGGGGGTATTTGTAACAATCTTTTTGTGCTTGTTACAACGTTAGTAGATAGCCCGAGTTTTTATCAAATTTTGACCAATTTAAATAATTAAATTTTTTAAAAATTTTGAATACGCCCCTGTCTAAACGGTTCTAGACCCAGGCCGATTCGTCTTCATATAATAACCTACGTATAGGCAACCCGTAATATGACGATATGCATGACTAGCTGTCGGACACCCAGATGGTATTAAGCTATCTTTTACATGTTTGGGATGACTGCCGGGTTTTTTGACGTTGCCTAACCTAGTATTTTGGAGGCATTTAGTTTCGGGTCAAACTTGCATCTATTTTCATGGCTTTTTTTGGTTAAAATGAGTAGATTCCCGTTTTCAAGTTCAAAGTGCCCTCCAGCTTTACTTGTCATTTCCGGAAGTCACATGGGTTTTCGAAGCAGTACGAGTCACGAGTGGGAAGTTGTTTTTTTGGATAGGAAAGTCTATTTAAGGACTTTACGGCGTAGTGCCTAGGTCTGTTCGTTCTATATACCGGTCCAGAAGACTTGAACAGCAGGTGACGAAGATATAAAAATTATGGTTTTGTGTTGAAATATTCACATTTTATATGTGGCGGCAAGGGCCGGATCGGAATTTAACACAGAAGCTGTCTTTTGAGCCTTAAATGGGATTGTTTCGTCACCTAGACCGTAGGAAGCCCGACCATCTGGTGAGTAGTATTTTTGGGTTTCACAAAATGGCGTCCTAATGTCCACGTTTTGTTTTAGGTTTCATTATTTATTATTCTTTATTATCCTTCATGATCCTTCATAATTCTTCATTTGTCGTTATTCATTATCCTTCATTATTCTTCATTTTTCTTTTATCAACTTCTTTTTCTACTTCCTTTATCTACTTCGATTACCGTCTATTTTTCTTTTATCTTCTGGTTCTTTTATCTCCTACATCTTTTATCTTCTACCTTTACTACCTTCTACTTCTATTTTCTACGTTTTACATGGATTTAGCCATGTGTTGAAAGTGCTTTAGTCAGTATTCGTAACCTGGAGTCTTCCTCTAAATCCTTTACCCTGCTATGGATCCCATGTCTGGAATGGAGGATGTATGTCTTAGAGAGGCCAAGACGAGTGGGGGTGTCATTTGGGATGAAGTTCCTGTTTCGGTGCATGTGCCGGTCACCCCGACGTGCTGTATGGTCAACCGTCCACATTGATCTGATGCTGGAGTTTGACGCATAATCCGTCGTGCCTGTCTGCTAGAGTCCTGCCTTACATGAGCTAAGTAGCATATTTTTTCTCCTTGTTTACTGCACTAACACCACTTCCGACTAATTTTTGTTAAATTTCATAAGATATAACACCAAAAAACCCTTCTTTTGAGTTTGAATAAGTAAATTTCATGTGTCCAATAATTCAGGATAATTTCACCTCTGTACTTCAGTTAAATCACTCGTAATGTACCATTAATGGGCCTAGAGCCACCTTTTTATGTTATATTGCTAAAATGCCTCCTTTTTATTCACTTGTAACGTTTTGACTGGCACAATGCCACACTTACCGGACTTAACCTTTTTTATTTGATGACTGATAGCCACTAAAAGTCAATTTGTTAACCTTAACTTAATTTCCTATGTTATAAACCTTTTATGTGGTGATTTGGTAGACTGTATTATATTTGTATATTCTTCCCTCTGTATATTTTGATGTATAGTGTATAATTACCCTAGCTTCGCTTAAGACTGTTGTAAATTCTTGTAGATTTCGCTTAAAGTGGATGGGTCACTCCAGTAATGTATATATTGCCTAAACTACCTATCTTGTATCATACGAAAACTTAGTTTTCAATTTAAGACCGAAACCTCCCTCGTCAAGGAATGCTTGAGTGGTTGGTCTATTTATTGTAAATTCATTTGCATATTAATCCCTAGTAGGTTTTATGCTTACCTAGCTGGAACAGGCTAGTTTCGATTTATGAAATTAACTTTTACTCGTCAAGGAGTATAAGATGTTTATTTTAATTATCTTAAATTGAGATTTACATTAAACAAAAAACGTAAGTCTTACTTTCTAACAGAAGTAGCGGTTAAATGTTTAATTTTTAAGTATTATTCTAGAACTCCCTCAGGAAGTATGCATTTTCGCACTAAAGTTATTGAGATATTATATCTGTAATTTCTTTATTTTTGCTTAATGTGATTAAGATATCCCTATAGAGTATTGAGTTATTTCTATAGCTGTAATTTTCTCTATTTTGACTTAATTTTATTAAGATATCCCTATGAATTTGTTGAGATATTCCTATATCGGTAACCTCTTCATTGGACTTAATCTTGTAAGGGATATATCTATATCTGTTTTGAGCGGGTTAATAAGAGACTGATAATCTCGGTTTTGAATGCATTACTTACTGACCCAGATATTTTAGTTACCATCAGTATGTATTTTTTGTCATTCTAGGTTTTGGTTATATCTATTAGTTAGACTTAGCTAGATAATCTTTATCTTCACCCCTAAGCCTTTTTTTTGCTGGGAACATAACTAAAGTTTTAAGTTTCCCAATTCTATTTTGGAATAGGGCATGGTAAATGTTTTTATTAATATAACCTGGAAGTGATATTACTATTTATGAATTTGATTCTAAATTCTAACTCACTTTAAATTCTGGCGTAGGGAATGCTATATATATATGTATATGATTTTATATTAACTTTACTTTCATTGACTTTACTATAAAGAACATTTTATTTTCAATTTTGGCATAATGAATGCTATAATTTGATTTAGTTACATTAAATTTAAATTCTGTTTTATTTTGGTCACTACCTTTAAAGTAATTACACTTTAATTATGTTCAAAGCTTTATTTAGTATTTGACTCCTATTATTGGGTGTTTAGAAAGAATCCTCACTTCTTATTCTGTTTGATTTCCTACGATCTAATATATCTTTTAGTGGAGCTGTCTAGCTCATGTCATATCTTTTTCTATGTTATTTTTTATATCTTCTTTCTCTGATTTAGTTGCTTAGCCTTTTATTCAAATTCTTTTTCTATGTTATGTTTATTTCTTCCTAAATGAATAAAATGGGTGTTAGTTGGAAAATATTGTTCTTTTAATTAATAAAATAGGAATTGATTAAAATAATTGTTTTATTCATACTGCTTTCTCTTTCAGGGCTAGGGAACTAAATATTCTATTTACTCTTTTCTTTATAATCTTTTTCAACCCCTTTGGTTGATGGCGCCCAAAAATCTTATCTGAATTAAATCTACGACCTTAGCTCTCAAGCGAATTAAAAAACTGAGTGGCCGTGGTGACCCAAGTAATTAATTAATAAACATATAACAAGAACAATCATAAATTGAATAAAGTAGATAAGAATCCTTTTTATTTATCTTTTTTTTTTTTTTTTTTTTAATTTTTTTATTTTTTATTAATTATTACACGGGATATAAAAAAAAGATATTCTTTGAAACAATCAATAAAACCTAACATAAAATTAAATATCTTAAAACATCTTTAAAAAGCGGCCGGTAAATTTTATTTCAGAACATTTAAATACATTATTTAATTGAGTTGTTAACGGGCTACTAGATTTGTAAAAGGCATCGAACAGCAATTCAGAGGTTTTAACTCATTTGGTTAAACGCCTTTGGCTTAAAATGGTTCGTTTATCGATTTTCACAATTTTCCATACAAATCGCGATAATTTGTTTTCCCAGAGTATAACTACTCCTACCCGTATTTTACTGTTAAGTAAGTAGGTACTCTTTGATGGCCTCGAATTTGAAACAACCTGTATATATTTTATGTAATAATAAGGTAATTAGAATAAGTACCTATTTCAGTTAGCATTTGCAAATATTTGATTGTTAATTTTTATACCTACTAATCTCGTTTGTAGCTTACTACATTGTTACTTTTGCAAGAAACTTTCCTTTTTCCCTTAATTTTTACTACCAGTACTTTTTATAATTATGTTAAGATCTACCAATTAAATAACCTGACGATTTCCCCATTTTTCTTTTAATTCACACAAAGCAGAATAGAACACAATAACAATAAAATTATTACTAGATGTTTTTAAGTCACCCTCGTTTATTCGTTTTAATCGCTAGCCGTTTGCATCAACCTCGTATAAGCAAGAACAGGGACACTGCCTCAGGAATTTATCGAAATCGTCGGCGCGCTTGTGTAAGCAGGACATCAAGGTTCCGACAGAGTGTGACCCTTCTTGTCTTGTTAATGTTCGTTGTTAGTAGCTAGTCATAATAATGGACTCGTGGATCAAAAAAATCTATGTTGTAGACCTGCGTGTGTTATTGGTATTTTTTTGGCTCATTTAAAGGAGCCTTGGTTTGATATTTTTTTGAAAAATCATTCCAGCTTTTTCTGGCAGAGTCATGTGTATCGAACCATGTCTCTTTAATGTATGTAATTGGTGATTTTCTGCACTATATTATTTAATAACCGTTTAATTATGACGCCAAACCCGTAAACGTTGAGATTCCATTAAGGTTTGTCTTTTATCAATTGTGTGATATTTATAACCCGTTTCAAGCAAAATTTTTCTTAGGCTTGAAATGCTACAAATACTGTTTGTCTCGTCGTTAATAAGCCTCCTTTTTAGGAAAACCAGGGTACGTACTGATTGTTCTTCATACATTTGATAAATTTTCCGTCTTAATAAATACAAATCATTCTCATCAATACTTCCAAATGTATCACAATTACTTCGTTTCTTTCTGGGAATGATGGGTTTTCTTACTATATCCTTGACCGAGGATAAAGAAGTTCTTGTTAAAGCAGACGTCTTGAATTAAAATATCTTTTCAGTAAAGGTTGGTACACATTTTTAATTATTTTTTTAGCAGCGGGAGATAAATGCTTTCTTCTAAAATTAACACTACAAGATACCCCCACTTCCGGCACAATCCTATGGACGCCACATTCTAACACGAATACAAGTAAAACCAATACTAATGTAACAAAATTAATTCATCGGAAGATCAATTAGAACTAATATTAATAAAAATCAATTTGTTAGTTATATATTATTAGGTATTTATACCTACTTAAAATGGTATAGCAATTAGGGATATAGATAATTTGCACTCCGGCTCTTCACGAAAATATGCAAATTTGGGGCATTTCATGGTCAGAAACTTCACTAAACTTTATATAAGGGACACCAAATCATTCCCGCCGATATATTCTCTAATGACGAACGTACCAATTCATTAACTAGCTATCAAATCCTTGAAATTTTTTATTTATATACCCTAATTTCTTTAACCCACCATTAGTCACTGTCTGGATAGGTATCTGGACTTTGTAGTTATTGTCTCAGTATAATATTTACTTACCACTTCACAGAATATAACCCATCTCCTTCCAGGTCATAGGAGCAATCAAGTTGTGCATTTTTTCCTCTGATAACCGCAGTTGGTACGTTCACTCTAACGTCACGAAGAGCAAAGCAACCTAAAATTAAATTAATTAAATGAAGTTACAACAGCCAACTGAGCTAACCCAATAAAGCTACTTTTATTAACATACATGACTGATGGCGTAACCAGAATTTTTGGACTATTATAGTAATACCCATAAGTTTTTGGCAGAAATAATTACATTTTAAAAATTCTTAGGTAGTGCCATCTAGTGACTATATAATATAGTAAATGAAAAACAAAACACTTTATTTAAAATTATTTCAAAAATCGGTGTATTTTATTAAAAGTTATTTTAATATTTTTAAAAGTTTGGAAAACCCTGTATACTTTATCGTGATTTTGATCCCACTAAAGACAAATTATCTTTAGATCAAGGATTGGTACCCACCCGGGGATTCTCTGAATAGAAAGTTATAAAATTTGCTAGGGTTGAGTGGTATAATCAAAATCAAAAATATAATTCATATGGGTATTTTGTCACTGAAACACCTCCGTCCCTTTACATTCTGTTGAGGTATTTTATATGCCAATCTACTGAAACACTTTGAATTAAATTATTTTGTTAAAGTGGTTATCTTGTAAAAAATGTATGGTAATATCTGTAAATTAGACTATCATATTTAGAAAAATATAAAAAAATTGTGTGAATTTTTAGTTTTTCAAAATTCAAAGAGCCATTTTCTGTTTCTATTAAATCAGAATGAATGCAGTCCTACTACAGTTATATTGTAAGTGCTGTTTATACCTGCAAATAACCGAGAAAAAGTATTTAATAGACAAAAATCAAGAATAAATAGTTTTGATGCGAATAAACATAGGGGAGAGAAGTGACCAATAACAACGTAGTGCATCGTTATTTATGTGATAAAGTTGTTAATTGTTTGATAGGTCGCAGCGGAACTATGGCTACCTAGGTCTCCAGACCTAAATCCTTTGGATTTCTTTTCGTGGGGTCTTGGGGAAAACAACTCCAGTAAATACCAGGGAAGAGCTACTTCAAGAACTAATCCATTTGTAATGTATTGAAGTTCAAAGTGCTCATCTTGAATATCTGATGAAATAAGCATTTAGGTAGAATAAAATTTATTCGACGAGCAATTTTTATATTCGTGTACTTTAAAATAAAATAATTGGAGTCGTTATTTGTTGTTCTTAATTATTAAGTGTTAATTAATTTTACAATGATTTAATTAATGATTACTAATTTGTACATTTTCTTATGACTACTATTATATTTTATTTGATTATTAATTAGATATTATAAATGCTTTGCTATGCGTTAATCAAATTTTGATTTTGAGTTTGATAGAAAGAAATGCTTCCTAATTTTTTTAGTTTTCTTACTTTCTGTTCCTTTTCGATCTGGTGAATTTTGATTTGAAAATATCTCAGCACAACTTGTTCTGGCTTCCAAAGAATCACAGTGTGCTCGTCCATATATTAAATGTGTGTTAGCATTACTCAATATTAGTTTATTTGTTAATAATAACCACGAGTTACAACTAATAATATATGGAAATATATATATATATATTTAATTTTTTCCATGTTATCTTTTGGACTTGTCAAGAAAAAAACATTAGCGCATTGCAAAGTTGATAAACAATTGCAAGTTTTCTTTTTTAAATGGGACACCCTACATATTTTTTACCAGGACGAAAAATTTCTTTCCCCTAATTTCAAAAATATATAACATGTCAACATTTTGATCAGACGTTTTTAAAATATTTGAGTTTACAATTTTGATAAGTTGAAGTGATGATAATCGAGACATACAACATACTTCAACGTAACATATTTGTCACTTTACGCTAAATTGACACATTTAGTAAGGATTGGCCGGCTAATAGCTCTGACCTAAATCGGTTAGATATTTCTTTTAAAAATCGAATTTATTATCACATACTTCAAAATATACAAGTGTTAAAACAGAGGATTGAACAAGAAACATTCTTGCTCAGCACAGATCAAAAATTAGAAAATGTGTCGATGAATGAAATCGCGGCGTATATACAAAAAATATATAGTCATTTATTTCACTTTATATCATAAATTATAAAATATAAATTTGAATTAAAAGTAAAGCGACAAATATGTCACGTTGAAGTATGAAGAACACCTCAATAACTCGATAATCATCAATTCAATTTATAAATATTGTAAACTCAATTATTTCAAAAACGGCTGAATTAAATGTTGACACGTTACAACAGTGTGGTCATTTAAGTGTGCAACATAATATGAGAATTTTTTTTATTACCGATTTCTCAGAAAATTTTGTTCTTGATAAAAGTTGGTGCATGTTCAATAATCATATTAGGTGCACTTGGAATTGTTGCAAGTCAAACGGCGTACAGAGTAGGTCAAGAAATATAAAACTCGTACAAGAATAAAGTACTCCTATTTCAGAAGATTCAGCAAAATGTTATAAAGAAAAGTTGTTTAGAATTAAAAGTTATGCATAAATTCAGAAATGTGACCTCCAAAAATAAAAAAAAATATTTTTTTTTAAAAACATTAATAATTCCCCAAAAAAAAAATTTTTAAATGTTCACCTCAAAGACCTTCATACAATAATCAAAATCAAATCAATTTTATATATCTTTGTTCAAATTCAAGCATATTTGTAAAATTAACTTGAATTTTTAATTTATTAAGGAATCACAAACTTCATGATTTTTGCAACGACATTAAACACAACTTTAAAATATCGTAAAAATTCTTAATAACAAGATAAAAGATTATTAATGATAATATGCGAATTAAAAAACTCTCATTTAAAGTGCAAAGTTTTGCTTTAAAGGTTTATTAAAAAACTGTACAAATTAATCGACAAACATGAAATCCTACTAAAATAATCGCAGAAGCCTATGGAAAAAAACAAATAAGGGTTAAAAGTAAACATTATGACAGTTTGGTGGCATTATTAATTCTTAAATAATTATTGTTGTTATTTGCTTATAGCGTGTTATGTATGTCTGATGTAACATACACTAAAGTGTATGTTCTTTCCATTTTCATTTATTATGTTATGTATTTATATAGACAAGTTTTAAAATTTTAATAATAGTTTGACAATGTTAATATTTACTTTGTAAATCTGTGTAACAAATAAATAAATAAACTGAAAAAAAATGTTGACTCAAAGTGCTATTTCACCTAATGACAGAAGAAATACGCATACGAAAAAATGACAGCAGTGCACCACTTGTTTTACAAAAAATTATCAGAAGACATGTTTGCAAGCCACTTGGTGGAGCACTCTCACTTTTCTAAATAAAGTATGTGGTTTTATATCCTATTAACACATACTATAATTGAAAATAATCTTAGGTACTTTCAGAGATAGTATAAAATAAAAACACCTAGTAGCAAACAAATGTCGCCGTTGCGGGCATACGTTCAGATGAACTTTTCTCCTGAAAATATCATGAAAAGTCACATCGAAATATTACTAGGTCATTAAGGAATACCCTGTATATAAATAAAAATTGTTTTCATTATTATGGAAATTAACATATTTTATTACAATTTTTAAGTCCGGTTCTGACCATAAACAGCTGCTCGCCATTATATTGCTGCCAATATTATTCTTACTAAAAATTAAATAGCTGAAATATGACTGTTGTCATATGACATGTCGGCCATCTTGCAGGTTTACTGGCTGAACCAAGTTTATCAAGATATGTTTTTGCTGGTTTGTTTACATTTCGGCTTTCAACGAGTTTGTTTATTTCATCTTTCGTTATTTGACTTCTTGAACCTGCTGAAAAAGTCCTAGTTTTCGTGATGCCGACTTTAGTTTTTCACCTTGTTATTTGTTTATTTTCTCTGTCACCATAACTACTATCCTCTATACTAATTCGTACGATTTAAATTGTAAATAATCCCACTGAAATTAACACAAACTACGGAGCAACAAAAAAACGCTTGTTGACTGTACCCAATAAACAAATGCTATAGTTTAAATACAAGGCTGGCCAAACCCGGGCCCGCGGGCCACGAAGTGGCCCGCCAAGACATTTGACTTTGCCCGCCCGAACTTCGGTCGGCTAGCTAGCCGGCTCGCGATGGCACTGCTTCCACATGATTGGTTGGTTAAAACGTTCTGAAATTTTTGGTCGAAAAGCAATCATTGCCAGCAGAGAGAGCTCTACTTGAAAATTCATTATGGCTGTGTGATCTTGCATTTTTAATTGATACATTACAGTACCTTAATGTCCTTAACCTTAAATTGCAAGGAAAAGATTGTTCTCTTCCAACAATGTTCAACTTGATCAATTGCTTCAAAGGGAAGTTGGACTTGTTTGCAGCAAACTTAGAGAGAAATAAAATCGACCATTTTCCCACATTTGCTAGTGTAAAAGAAGAATTAAAGATCACTGCCCTTGATATTCCAAAGTACCTATCAAAAATAAAGTGTTTAAGAGAGTCTTTTGAAAACAGATTCCAGGATTTTGAATTAGACAAGAGAAATATTCGGCTGTTTATAAACCCATTTGCCATCAGTTCTACTTACCTGCTTGAATATCCAGCAAACATTCAGCTTTAAGTGAAAAATATTCAAAATCACACTGCCCTGAAACAAATTTTCTACGAAAATGTAACTTCAGAGCAACTAACAGAAGTTTTTGGCAAAGCGTTTCTAGTGAAGATTTTCCAACATTGCGCGACCTTGTGTGTGAAAAAACATTTTCAACTTTATCATACATCAAAAATAAATATCGCACATCTCTCACTGCAAAACACATTTCTGATTTAGTTGTCCTATCAACATAAGACTTAAAACCAAATATCGACAAATTAATATCAGGAAAACCTCTTCACAGCTCACATTAAAAAATAGAAATAATGTTTTCATTATTATGTTACTTAATTTCATTTACCAATAAAGTAAATTAAAGCATATTTTGTCTTTTTGTGTATAATGTGGTATTTGTATAATAAACTTTATGTGTACCTATATAAAACCTTTGTATAAATATGATATTTGGCCCGGCGCCGCCGCAGTCTATGAAATTTTGCCCACCCGGAAAATCTATTGGCCAGCCTTGGTTTAAAAGATAACACGGGAGAAACTATGCAACTTTTGTACTAAAACTTGTTTTCTGTCACTTATATTAACCCTGCGCAAATATAAAAAATAACCCGGTACACGAATAATTCCAGTATGAGTTTCTTAGTCCCCAAGCATTGTACAAGGTTACAAAATTTTATCAAAATATACAGGTTTGCTTATAAGTTATAACCAAAAATCTAAATATTCAGGTGCGTCTTTGGGGCGGAGGAGAGACATCAGGAGGAATTATTATATTGTTATTAACTACTAGTATTATTGCGACCTTCCCTGTATGCTGGCGAGATGTTGCCGTATACTTACCAGACACCTTGTACATATAGAAAAACGATGCATTTAATTTTCGGTCCTTCTATTTGTGCAAGTATCTAATTGCTTGATAGATAATAAATGTGGAACTTTGACAGTTTGACAGTCGATCATACCTACGACTTTAGCGACGCCAGCGACCGGTAAGGAAAAATAAGAGCGTGACATATTGTAAGCAAATTTAAAAATTAATTATTTGGCCCATTTTAAGTGCTAGACAGCAAAATGCAACATCAATATTAAAATAATAGCTGTTTCCAATAAAATTTAAAAAACGTTTATATGCCTATTACCTACATTTCTGAATATAGGGTTAAATTGTTTATTTAAGCCACAAAACTTTTTAGGGGTAAAGTTTATGAATTAGGAAGAAAACCGCATCTGAAAATATGTTTAAAATTAATTCTTAACTCTGGAAAAGGAGAAGAGCTTTATTTATTTATAAAAACCTTCTCTACTTTATAGCCTGCATGAGTAAAAAGTTTTTTTTTTGGTAAATAGCTTTTGAGTTTGGGCGTATAAAGTATAAAAAGGTAATGGAACTTTTTTATGCGATGATTACATGTTTGTTATCAAAACAGGGTCTGCAAAAAGTTAAGTAAGTTTTTTCTTCTTATTTTGTAAAAAGATTTCGAGAAGTTAAGGTTTTTTTGGCGGTGTCTTATTACTGTCTTGTAAACAAATTTTGCTAAATAAATGAAGCAAAAATATTCGTTGGTTTGGTTTTAAATTATTCTAGAGAAGTATGGAACTTAAGAAAAGTGACTGAAAATCTACATATAATTATTTAACTTAAAATTAATATTGCAATGACATTTGGTTACATCTTCAATTTATTTAAGATTTACTTAAAGACCATTTATGCAAGGGAAATAATTAAGGGTAACTAGTATGTACAGGGTGTCCATTTTTTGATGTAATTGCAGGGTATCTCGGTAACTAGTAAAGATAGAGACTTACGGTTTTTACATTACCTTACTACTTTCTCGTGAAACAAGAGATACCGTAAACAGAATTATCATAGCTTTCTTGGATATTAAGCTACAGGGTGTTTTCGAAAATGTTGACTTTTTAACCAACCCCTGAATTTCGGTTATATCCTTTAACTTATTAAAAAATTGAAAACTGTTTCTAACATTCTAACAGAGTTTTTTAAGTAGAATTCAGTGGCATAAATTCAGCAAATCTTTTAAGATTAGAAATGCATATGCGAGATGTTACACGTGGCGACATCTCGTAGCAATCGAGCTAAAAAAAAAGCTAAAACATCTTTCTTTTAAGATTAGGTTTGACTCACCCAGGGTAAAGGTCTGAAGCTTATTTGCATTTTATGATCTCATTAAAAATGGCGATGATGATTTGTATATACGAGTAGCAGGGAACCTTAGTAGCGTCGCATAGGAAGGAGTCGGATTTGCGTAACCACACATTTATTTTAATAACCCTATTGAACAGATAAAATCAGTTTTAAACAAAGGAAATACAATTCACTGGTATGCGACTTTTCTGAGGTCACGGTTTTGTTACATGACTTATTACCATTTTTGCATACTGAAAAATATTCAATTTGCTAGATCAGATTAAGTTTTCATTGTATCGTAAAAAAATAGTATTAATTTATTAATAACAAAAATTACAGGAAATTTCGCAATTATTGGCAACGCTGCGCGAGCAGTTTGCTATAATCAAGTGTTTTTATTCTCTCGGTGCACACAGTCAAGTCGGCCTCAGTCGTTCTTAAGCTATCTGTGTGGTAGTACCTACGTGTATTTTTATTTGAGTGCCAGCGTTCCTATTTTCATAATGAGTAGGCATGGCCGGAGTTGAGCGTGGGAACTTTTTGATGACCGTGGGAAAATTTTGTTGACCGTGGGAGCTGAAATCTGCATTTTTATCGCCATTTTAGGGCGTGGTCACTTGGTCCGGCGCGAGCCCCAGAACCGCGGCGGAGGAAGCCTCCACAACAGGCGTTGAACGCGCATGATGATAGAAGGCGATACCGCGAGACCCTATGCATAATTCGCGAGGCTAGCTCAGGCAGGTCAGCGACCCCGAGCGGTGGTCACCCGATGGTTACCCGATGATCGCCCGAGGGTATCCGATGTCAGTAATATAGGGCCCTTTTAACCTGTGTGGAACCCTCCACTGCTGTCACCTAACCCCCCACACATTATTCTAACCTAACTTTTGTCCCAACGGAACCCAGATCACGTGTTACCCCGATTATATAGTAATATCATTGTAGGGGTGCCACCTAACGGGGAGAGATGGACGTACCTGTTATCTTGAGACCTGTAGCGCCACCTGCTTTTCATATAAGGCATCTTGTTTACCGCGATGGTAGGTATGTGACGTTGTAAATCAGTTAAAATATTTTAAAATATAATAATAACAGAAAAAAAGTTTTTGTCCTCGGTGGGATTTGAACCATAATCCTCTGGGGCCGAACCTCAAAGCCTTGCAAAATACGCTACGAGAGCATATAGATTAAAACTGCTAAACAATGTTAGACAACGTGAAACCACGGGGGCACATCTGATTAGATTGCTGGAACAAAAGGTCCTTAAGTGGGATTATGGTGGCGTTTTATAATGTACAAAATTAGGGTAAACCAGGCTGGGAACTCCAATGTTAATTTTCGGAGGGATTTTTATGACTCATATCTCCGGAACCAATGGGCCTAGGATATTGCGCATACGTAGTTGGGGTCTATGAAATGGGTTCTTGCGCATGACCCGAAAACGACACCTGTCACCTGTCAATTAAGAACTGTCACCTGTCAGATGTCACCTGTCAAATGTCAAAATCGACAGCTGATGTATGTCACGTGTTTAGGGTGACGTCATGAGTCGTTTAAAAAAAGAACGGGGTTGATCGGGCCAATAGGGCCAAAGTTGATATAGCTAATGCCCTAACGGTAGGGGGGGTGAAAGATAGTGGCATAGGATATTGCGCGTGCGTAGTTTTAGTCTATGAAATGGGTTCTTGCGCATGAGTCGAAAATGACACCTGTCACCTGCCAATTAAGAACTGTCACCTGTCAGATGTCACCTGTCAAATGTCAAAATCGACAGCTGATGTATGTCACGTGTTTAGGGTGACGTCATGAGTCGTTTAAAAAAAGAACGGGGTTGATCGGACCAATAGGGCCAAAGTTGGTGTAGCTAATGCCCTAACGGCAGGGCAGTATGCATGCGCCATAACATGTCATCAATGAACATTGTTAGAGGCCGCGTGGCATGTAATTAGACAACCGGGGATCTAGTATGTCCTTTTGGCAAACAGCATTTTCAGGCGCCATCTATAATTACGTTCGCGCATACTCCCGCCATCTGGGTACTACCTGAACTTATGCAACCAGAAGCCCCTATCAGCAAATATTGCCTTCACCAATTTATTAACAAACCTTAAGTGTGGCGATGATGACAAAATGGTGGTAAACCTAGCTTTTATAATGCCTTCACCATTTTATCGACAAACCAGTACTAATGGCGTTGCCAAACCAATATTTCCCCTTATTCAACATAAAAATTGTCGAAACGGCAACACCGCCGTTCCAATACTGAAAATTTAAGAAAATACGCTTAGGCCATATTGTAATAGCCGTTCGCAACAGTAACTAGGTAAAACAAAGAACCTTAAGTGTGGTTATAGGGATATATTATTATCGATACCAATTTATTAACAAATCTTAAACCTTAAACTGAACCAGGGTTCCATCAATTTAGAACGAAATAAAAATTCGACACAAGACACTTATCGCCAATCTTGTATATAGGTACAATATATTATAAGTTCAAAATTTAGCGAAAAATATTTACAGTTAAAACTAAGGATTAGAAACATTTACCGTGCAAGAATAGGCATATCTACATACAATTAAAAAACTAGGACTAGAAACATTTATATTAGGAACATTACCGCACAAGAAGGCATATCTATATACAAACTTAAAAACAAACAAAAAAAAATGAATGGAAAAAGACACTGGCGGGTATGGGCATTTGAACAGAGTAATCATACCTTATTTCAGCTCCTATATCAAAAAAAGGATTCTTTATTTACAAAAGAGCATTCCTTCTCCCAAGAATCGTTGAAAAACGCTTCTAATCACTCCATTCTATTCAATTAGGGAAATCAGGACACACTTCAGGCTATATTCCATGATAACAATCTAAATCCATGCCTTCACTCGATACTGCCGCTCACTCCTCGACCATACAATATACATTTTTCAATTCTTCAAAGAAAAAAAACCTTTTTTGGCACAATAATAATGACAGTGACAGTATTTTTCAGAAAAAAACCGGTGTATGATTCGTTGTCATAACATTTTATTAATAAATATATTTTCTGTTTTAAATTTATTACGATTACAACATTAGTAGAAATATCAGTTTGTTGACTTCGATGTAGTTAACCTTGATATTAAATGCAACTAAATAGTATTGCCGTAATTATTATAGGTCAGTCGTTGAAATCAATATTTAAATTTATTTACAATTGTACAAAAAACAAAGCAGCTTGCTTCTATAAATAATATGTATACAAGGTTAACCGAAAAGTTGAGTATGAATATAGATAAATTATTAATAATGTTTATAGGTACATTGTTTCATAATTATACCGGTTACCCGACTAAGTTTAATTTTTCCTATAATGACGTACATTGTAAACAAGTAAGATCTGGGAACTTCATAAAAATAATTGCGCCATTGAAATATCTTATATTATACGGTTCACTGCACATTTTATTCCTCGAATAATATTTAAAAAATACCAAGAGTAGTAGATAACTAAGTAATTGTATATAACATTTAACCTGGTACAATACCAAGGTTACACCGGTAACCGTGAACGTCTGTGACATTAACACAGCCTATGCATTATATTTTGTTTATTGAATTATATGACGGAAAAAATTGTAACAATATGATATGTGACTAAAATGCAAATAATTTTAAGTGTATTCTAATTACGTCACCAGCTTATATAAAATTCAGCTATAGAGTGAGTTAGCGGACAGTTTAGTAATATTCTTATCTTCAGAGTAAGAGCCAAATATTTATGAGATTTTGTTTAGTTGTTAAATATACAGGAGATGGTTATTTAACAATCTTATTCTATTTTAGTTTTTAGATAAAATGCTTGTATATAATTATTGTGTAATATTTTGAAGAAAACACTTAAATACGGTAATAAATTCATAAAAATTACAAGTTTAAAAAATAATCTTAATAATAATTAAAGCAGAATTAGGGATTCATTGTATATTTTCTGCTCAGAAATGTGCAGAGGCCTGAACCTATAAACTTTTCACCACATCAGCCGCTGATAAAAAAACTACTCATTTAAATAACCCTACTTAATACCAACAACGTCTGTTTTATTACTATAATTAAATAAAACATTATATTCACTTACACATAAATAATAGTCTTTAAATGGACAGCTAAAATATTGAGATAAATCAGGTATCTGAGAGTACAAAGGTTTTCAGTGAGCATAAAAAATAGAAATAAAAAATACATTACAAATAAAGAAGGCAATATTTTATAGTCAGCATATGAGGGAAAAATAAAAGTACACATAAAAAAGACACATATCACTAATCTCGTATATACTACACAGATAAAAAAAAACCAATACAAAAATAAAATGGCATATCGTCAAGTTCAAAAGACCCTGTATATAATAATATTTGGAGTACAGTGTACTACTTAAATATATAAAACAAAAAATATTTTCAGATTAAAAATTATAAAATAAGCCATTCATTTTCCTGCAATTATAAATTTGAAGACCGGTAAATCCTGAGAAGGTCAAAAGCACCCTACACGAGTCAAAGGTCAAAGCAGTACCATTTTACTAATTCATCAACAGTAATCTGATATACTTACTTACAAAGTCAATTTTTAGGATTACTGATTACTGTTCTGTTAGTCGTCTCTTTTGGGAATTGAAATAAATAAAAAAATTGATTTTTTATTAATATCTAAATGATCCTTTTATCGATTTTGTTAAAATCTGGCAGGGTTATTCATTGTAATAAGACGCTAAGTTGGCACTAACTAAAAGAAAATTATAAGTTCCAGTGGCGTCTCGGGGGGCAGTGTCACGAATAATATTGACAAAAAAAATGTATGCTACTGAGTTTTTTGAAAAATTTAAATTTTTTTCAGATTGGGCATCTACAAATACAACTTTTTTGTCTCTTAATATCTATTCGTATATAACTTCCTTTTCGAGGAAAAAATAAAAACAACTTCATTGCATGACGGATAATTGTTAAAATAAAATCAAGTTAACTTTGATCGTTCTCGTGAAAAATATATAGAAATTTGAAAGTTGATTATTTTGTCTAACTGACGGACGCTTTAAAGCAGGTTAAAGGGTGAACAGGTGAAACGGGTATCCATCTATCAGGTATTAATCTTACGGTAGACGAACATTTTCCGAATTTAAAACTGAAGAAAAAAGGTGTTTTTGAATTAAAAATCCAACAGTTTAGATCAAAATTTATATGAGAAATCGGATAAGCTCATTAAAAATATGGCATCCCATTTAAAAAAATATCAAAGTGACCCCTAGTACTTTTGTTTGATGTTCAATTGTTTCTTGCTGAAGATATTCGAATTCGCGGGAGAAAATGACTTAAGATGTCTATTTCAGTTTTTTATAAAACTACAGGAAAAGTCAAAAAATAGCCTTGGCTAGTCTTGGTTGGATAACCCTGTACAATGTTAATCTGAACAGCCCTGTTTAACAGGCCCTGTTTAACAGACCCTGTTGACCTCTCTGTTACAGAAAACAACCCCGATAAGGAAACAAAAACGTTTGAGCTACGTGGGAAATAAATAAAAGCTGGCTTGTTGAAAAATTTAAATATTTATTAAGGTAAAGCTTAGTCTAAAAATATAGTACTTTGCAAAAATTATACAGTAAGCAATGAAAGTATCATTCAAAATTTTCAATAAACATTCAAGGATATCCAAGTATGTATATTATTTATTAACCCAGTTGTATGTAACAATATCCAAAAAACTAAGGTTTACTAGAACACACTGTATACAGCATGGTAGAAATACTTTACATATTTCATATTCTAATGTGATAAAAGAATAAAACATAATTATAGTTTAAAGTCAAGCCTATAAATATTATTCTCAAAAGAAGTACCTTGCTCTGTACAAAAAGTAATTAGAAGTGCTAATATTCAATCAAGAAAATACTATGATAAGTTATGGATACTGATATAGGTTCATAAAAATAAATAATAAAAAAAGACAACAGGCTGTTATTTTAAGTTATATAAAGATGTAGAATATTTCCTTAAAGAGAAAACTCTTGTCAATTTTTCACAAGAAGCAATAGACAATTTAATAAAACGTAAGCACCTGTATAAATTTTGGAAAAAATTGAACTAAAAATATGTATCGATAATAAAAGCATTAAAAAAATGTGCGTGTAATAAGATAAGATACCTATCTATAGCGAACAAATATTGAACGTTTCGAACCCCACAACTAGCACTGTATATACATTTACAAACATCGAAAATTAAGCAGGTTAAATAAACTAAAAATGTACCTTGTGGGAATCCACAGTACTGTAGAGAAACAATAAAAATCCAATTCAACGCATGGAAAGTAACCATTTTTTAAAATATATTCTGCACTTGGCATATAATTAATTCGATTATAACATTTGTGAAAAAAATATCAGATCATACTACTAAACTTTTGCATAAAATAGATGTAATTTTAGATAGCCTTGATATTAAAATACATATAGTTTGAATACCGAAACAGTAGAAATTTTAGAGTAACGAGAAATATTATAAACATATTTAAATTATGTATAGATCAGAGAGAAATGTATGTATCTACCAAAGATGAAATTGTATTAATTTATTCTATAAAAGACAACGTGCATACGGGGGAAGCTAATAAAAAGTCATTTTTATTTCATTACATTTTTCCAAAAACTATTTAGCTAAATTATTAAAATTTAATACACAATGATGTCTAATTATGTTGATACATTGTTAACAAAACTGGTGTTTTTCTAGTCACCCGTTTCTAATATAAGTATATTTTGATATTTGATTATTAGTAATTATATAAAACGATAGGTAAAGTCGATACAAGCACGGCTTTTTAAAACGAAGAGGGTTAAACATTTAATATTTATCAAATGTAAGATACAAAAAAAAAAAATCAAAGTTCTACTTACAACCTAGAATATAAAGCTAAAAAGCCGAATTTTTATCAGATAAACGCTACGTTAAGGTACCGTCCAAATGAAGGAAATGAAAAGTTCGCCAATTTTGCAGAAATTTTATATCTACGAAAACATGGTTCGGGGAAGCTTCTGAAAAAAACTTTGGAACGGGTCTGTTCCGGAGGAACGGGTCTGTTCAACAGGTCTGTTCCGGGGGAACGAGTCTGTTCAACAGGTCTGTTCCGGGGGAACGGGTCTGTTCAACAGGTCTGTTCCGGGGGAACGGGTCTGTTCCGGGGGAACGGGTCTGTTCAACAGGTCTGTTCAACAGGTCTGTTCCTCCGGAACAGACCTGTTGAACAGACCCGTTCCCCCGGAACAGACCTGTTGAACAGACCCGTTCCCCCGGAACAGACCCGTTCCCCCGGAACAGCCCTGTTGAACAGACCCGTTCCTCCGGAACAGACCCGTTCCAAAGTTTTTTTCAGAAGCTTCCCCGAACCATGTTTTCGTAGATATAAAATTTCTGCAAAATTGGCGAACTTTTCATTTCCTTCATTTGGACGGTACCTTAACGTAGCGTTTATCTGATAAAAATTCGGCTTTTTAGCTTTATATTCTAGGTTGTAAGTAGAACTTTGATTTTTTTTTTTTTGTATCTTACATTTGATAAATATTAAATGTTTAACCCTCTTCGTTTTAAAAAGCCGTGCTTGTATCGACTTTACCTATCGTTTTATATAATTACTAATAATCAAATATCAAAATGTACTTATATTAGAAACGGGTGACTAGAAAAACACCAGTTTTGTTAACAATGTATCAACATAATTAGACATCATTGTGTATTAAATTTTAATAATTTAGCTAAATAGTTTTTGGAAAAATGTAATGAAATAAAAATGACTTTTTATTAGCTTCCCCCGTATGCACGTTGTCTTTTATAGAATAGATTAATACAATTTCATCTTTGGTAGATACATACATTTCTCTCTGATCTATACATAATTTAAATATGTTTATAATATTTCTCGTTACTCTAAAATTTCTACTGTTTCGGTATTCAAACTATATGTATTTTAATATCAAGGCTATCTAAAATTACATCTATTTTATGCAAAAGTTTAGTAGTATGATCTGATATTTTTTTCACAAATGTTATAATCGAATTAATTATATGCCAAGTGCAGAATATATTTTAAAAAATGGTTACTTTCCATGCGTTGAATTGGATTTTTATTGTTTCTCTACAGTACTGTGGATTCCCACAAGGTACATTTTTAGTTTATTTAACCTGCTTAATTTTCGATGTTTGTAAATGTATATACAGTGCTAGTTGTGGGGTTCGAAACGTTCAATATTTGTTCGCTATAGATAGGTATCTTATCTTATTACACGCACATTTTTTTATTGCTTTTATTATCGATACATATTTTTAGTTCAATTTTTTCCCCAATTTATACAGGTGCTTACGTTTTATTAAATTGTCTATTGCTTCTTGTGAAAAATTGACAAGAGTTTTCTCTTTAAGGAAATATTCTACATCTTTATATAACTTAAAATAACAGCCTGTTGTCTTTTTTTATTATTTATTTTTATGAACCTATATCAGTATCCATAACTTATCATAGTATTTTCTTGATTGAATATTAGCACTTCTAATTACTTTTTGTACAGAGCAAGGTACCTACCTTTTCTTTTGAGAATAATATTTATAGGCTTGACTTTAAACTATAATTATGTTTTATTCTTTTATCACATTAGAATATGAAATATGTAAAGTATTTCTACCATGCTGTATACAGTGTGTTCTAGTAAACCTTAGTTTTTTGGATATTGTTACATACAACTGTGTTAATAAATAATATACATACTTGGATATCCTTGAATGTTTATTGAAAATTTTGAATGATACTTTCATTGCTTACTGTATAATTTTTGCAAAGTACTATATTTTTAGACTAAGCTTTACCTTAATAAATATTTAAATTTTTCAACAAGCCAGCTTTTATTTATTTCCCACGTAGCTCAAACGTTTTTGTTTCCTTATCGGGGTTGTTTTCTGTAACAGAGAGGTCAACAGGGTCTGTTAAACAGGGCCTGTTAAACAGGGCTGTTCAGGTTAACATTGTACAGGGTTATCCAACCAAGACTAGACAAGGCTATTTTTTGACTTTTCCTGTACTTTTATAAAAAACTGAAATAGACATCTTAAGTCATTTTCTCCCGCGAATTCGAATATCTTCAGCAAGAAACAATTGAACATCAAACAAAAGTACTAGGGGTCACTTTGATATTTTTTTAAATGGGATGCCGTATTTTTAATGAGCTTATCCGATTTCTCATATAAATTTTGATCTAAACTGTTGGATTTTTAATTCAAAAACACCTTTTTTCTTCAGTTTTAAATTCGGAAAATGTTCGTCTACCGTAAGATTAATACCTGATAGATGGATACCCGTTTCACCTGTTCACCCTTTAACCTGCTTTAAAGCGTCCGTCAGTTAGACAAAATAATCAACTTTCAAATTTCTATATATTTTTCACGAGAACGATCAAAGTTAACTTGATTTTATTTTAACAATTATCCGTCATGCAATGAAGTTGTTTTTATTTTTTCCTCGAAAAGGAAGTTATATACGAATAGATATTAAGAGACAAAAAAGTTGTATTTGTAGATGCCCAATCTGAAAAAAATTTAAATTTTTCAAAAAACTCAGTAGCATACATTTTTTTTGTCAATATTATTCGTGACACTGCCCCCCGAGACGCCACTGGAACTTATAATTTTCTTTTAGTTAGTGCCAACTTAGCGTCTTATTACAATGAATAACCCTGCCAGATTTTAACAAAATCGATAAAAGGATCATTTAGATATTAATAAAAAATCAATTTTTTTATTTATTTCAATTCCCAAAAGAGACGACTAACAGAACAGTAATCAGTAATCCTAAAAATTGACTTTGTAAGTAAGTATATCAGATTACTGTTGATGAATTAGTAAAATGGTACTGCTTTGACCTTTGACTCGTGTAGGGTGCTTTTGACCTTCTCAGGATTTACCGGTCTTCAAATTTATAATTGCAGGAAAATGAATGGCTTATTTTATAATTTTTAATCTGAAAATATTTTTTGTTTTATATATTTAAGTAGTACACTGTACTCCAAATATTATTATATACAGGGTCTTTTGAACTTGACGATATGCCATTTTATTTTTGTATTGGTTTTTTTTTTATCTGTGTAGTATATACGAGATTAGTGATATGTGTCTTTTTTATGTGTACTTTTATTTTTCCCTCATATGCTGACTATAAAATATTGCCTTCTTTATTTGTAATGTATTTTTTATTTCTATTTTTTATGCTCACTGAAAACCTTTGTACTCTCAGATACCTGATTTATCTCAATATTTTAGCTGTCCATTTAAAGACTATTATTTATGTGTAAGTGAATATAATGTTTTATTTAATTATAGTAATAAAACAGACGTTGTTGGTATTAAGTAGGGTTATTTAAATGAGTAGTTTTTTTATCAGCGGCTGATGTGGTGAAAAGTTTATAGGTTCAGGCCTCTGCACATTTCTGAGCAGAAAATATACAATGAATCCCTAATTCTGCTTTAATTATTATTAAGATTATTTTTTAAACTTGTAATTTTTATGAATTTATTACCGTATTTAAGTGTTTTCTTCAAAATATTACACAATAATTATATACAAGCATTTTATCTAAAAACTAAAATAGAATAAGATTGTTAAATAACCATCTCCTGTATATTTAACAACTAAACAAAATCTCATAAATATTTGGCTCTTACTCTGAAGATAAGAATATTACTAAACTGTCCGCTAACTCACTCTATAGCTGAATTTTATATAAGCTGGTGACGTAATTAGAATACACTTAAAATTATTTGCATTTTAGTCACATATCATATTGTTACAATTTTTTCCGTCATATAATTCAATAAACAAAATATAATGCATAGGCTGTGTTAATGTCACAGACGTTCACGGTTACCGGTGTAACCTTGGTATTGTACCAGGTTAAATGTTATATACAATTACTTAGTTATCTACTACTCTTGGTATTTTTTAAATATTATTCGAGGAATAAAATGTGCAGTGAACCGTATAATATAAGATATTTCAATGTCGCAATTATTTTTATGAAGTTCCCAGATCTTACTTGTTTACAATGTACGTCATTATAGGAAAAATTAAACTTAGTCGGGTAACCGGTATAATTATGAAACAATGTACCTATAAACATTATTAATAATTTATCTATATTCATACTCAACTTTTCGGTTAACCTTGTATACATATTATTTATAGAAGCAAGCTGCTTTGTTTTTTGTACAATTGTAAATAAATTTAAATATTGATTTCAACGACTGACCTATAATAATTACGGCAATACTATTTAGTTGCATTTAATATCAAGGTTAACTACATCGAAGTCAACAAACTGATATTTCTACTAATGTTGTAATCGTAATAAATTTAAAACAGAAAATATATTTATTAATAAAATGTTATGACAACGAATCATACACCGGTTTTTTTTCTGAAAAATACTGTCACTGTCATTATTATTGTGCCAAAAAAGGTTTTTTTTCTTTGAAGAATTGAAAAATGTATATTGTATGGTCGAGGAGTGAGCGGCAGTATCGAGTGAAGGCATGGATTTAGATTGTTATCATGGAATATAGCCTGAAGTGTGTCCTGATTTCCCTAATTGAATAGAATGGAGTGATTAGAAGCGTTTTTCAACGATTCTTGGGAGAAGGAATGCTCTTTTGTAAATAAAGAATCCTTTTTTTGATATAGGAGCTGAAATAAGGTATGATTACTCTGTTCAAATGCCCATACCCGCCAATGTCTTTTTCCATTCATTTTTTTTTTGTTTGTTTTTAAGTTTGTATATAGATATGCCTTCTTGTGCGGTAATGTTCCTAATATAAATGTTTCTAGTCCTAGTTTTTTAATTGTATGTAGATATGCCTATTCTTGCACGGTAAATGTTTCTAATCCTTAGTTTTAACTGTAAATATTTTTCGCTAAATTTTGAACTTATAATATATTGTACCTATATACAAGATTGGCGATAAGTGTCTTGTGTCGAATTTTTATTTCGTTCTAAATTGTTGGAACCCTGGTTCAGTTTAAGGTTTAAGATTTGTTAATAAATTGGTATCGATAATAATATATCCCTATAACCACACTTAAGGTTCTTTGTTTTACCTAGTTACTGTTGCGAACGGCTATTACAATATGGCCTAAGCGTATTTTCTTAAATTTTCAGTATTGGAACGGCGGTGTTGCCGTTTCGACAATTTTTATGTTGAATAAGGGGAAATATTGGTTTGGCAACGCCATTAG
The DNA here is from genome assembly GCA_963920685.1 of Polydrusus tereticollis. Classification (NCBI taxonomy): domain Eukaryota; kingdom Metazoa; phylum Arthropoda; class Insecta; order Coleoptera; family Curculionidae; genus Polydrusus; species Polydrusus tereticollis. Next base: position 163,361,832 of record OY987327.1, read on the forward strand.
TACTGGTTTGTCGATAAAATGGTGAAGGCATTATAAAAGCTAGGTTTACCACCATTTTGTCATCATCGCCACACTTAAGGTTTGTTAATAAATTGGTGAAGGCAATATTTGCTGATAGGGGCTTCTGGTTGCATAAGTTCAGGTAGTACCCAGATGGCGGGAGTATGCGCGAACGTAATTATAGATGGCGCCTGAAAATGCTGTTTGCCAAAAGGACATACTAGATCCCCGGTTGTCTAATTACATGCCACGCGGCCTCTAACAATGTTCATTGATGACATGTTATGGCGCATGCATACTGCCCTGCCGTTAGGGCATTAGCTACACCAACTTTGGCCCTATTGGTCCGATCAACCCCGTTCTTTTTTTAAACGACTCATGACGTCACCCTAAACACGTGACATACATCAGCTGTCGATTTTGACATTTGACAGGTGACATCTGACAGGTGACAGTTCTTAATTGGCAGGTGACAGGTGTCATTTTCGACTCATGCGCAAGAACCCATTTCATAGACTCCAACTACGCACGCGCAATATCCTATGCCACTATCTTTCACCCCCCCTACCGTTAGGGCATTAGCTATATCAACTTTGGCCCTATTGGCCCGATCAACCCCGTTCTTTTTTTAAACGACTCATGACGTCACCCTAAACACGTGACATACATCAGCTGTCGATTTTGACATTTGACAGGTGACATCTGACAGGTGACAGTTCTTAATTGACAGGTGACAGGTGTCGTTTTCGGGTCATGCGCAAGAACCCATTTCATAGACCCCAACTACGTATGCGCAATATCCTAGGCCCATTGGTTCCGGAGATATGAGTCATAAAAATCCCTCCGAAAATTAACATTGGAGTTCCCAGCCTGGTTTACCCTAATTTTGTACATTATAAAACGCCACCATAATCCCACTTAAGGACCTTTTGTTCCAGCAATCTAATCAGATGTGCCCCCGTGGTTTCACGTTGTCTAACATTGTTTAGCAGTTTTAATCTATATGCTCTCGTAGCGTATTTTGCAAGGCTTTGAGGTTCGGCCCCAGAGGATTATGGTTCAAATCCCACCGAGGACAAAAACTTTTTTTCTGTTATTATTATATTTTAAAATATTTTAACTGATTTACAACGTCATACCTACCATCGCGGTAAACAAGATGCCTTATATGAAAAGCAGGTGGCGCTACAGGTCTCAAGATAACAGGTACGTACATCTCTCCCCGTTAGGTGGCACCCCTACAATGATATTACTATATAATCGGGGTAACACGTGATCTGGGTTCCGTTGGGACAAAAGTTAGGTTAGAATAATGTGTGGGGGGTTAGGTGACAGCAGTGGAGGGTTCCACACAGGTTAATAGGGCCCTATATTACTGACATCGGATACCCTCGGGCGATCATCGGGTAACCATCGGGTGACCACCGCTCGGGGTCGCTGACCTGCCTGAGCTAGCCTCGCGAATTATGCATAGGGTCTCGCGGTATCGCCTTCTATCATCATGCGCGTTCAACGCCTGTTGTGGAGGCTTCCTCCGCCGCGGTTCTGGGGCTCGCGCCGGACCAAGTGACCACGCCCTAAAATGGCGATAAAAATGCAGATTTCAGCTCCCACGGTCAACAAAATTTTCCCACGGTCATCAAAAAGTTCCCACGCTCAACTCCGGCCATGCCTACTATAATGAACAGAAAAAAATGTAAAAATTACCCAGACAGGTCTTGTAATATAATATGTGAACAAACACTTTACCTAATCGTTAGTCAAACGTCACGAGTTTTATGAAAAAATGTATCTAGCCTACTTTGGAATCAAGCTCGGTGATAAAGACAAGTCATTCGCACCTCATGCTCCAAATATGCGTAGAAGGTTTGCGACGTTGGAGCACCAAGAAACAAAAAAGCCTACCTTTTGATTTACTGCAAAATATCAAGAGTCTCATTAAAGCTTTGGGCTTAAGATATGATTCTAGCGAATGGAGGTTGTTTATCGATTCATTCAGTAGAAGCTTAAAAGCAGTTCTCTTGTTTAATGGTAACAAGATTTTTGCTGTTCCAGTGGGTCATTCGGTACAAATATCTGAAATTATGATAATATGGGACGTCTACTAACCGCTCTAAACTATCGAGACCACAACTGGAAAATATGTGGATAATCATAAAATATAACACGAATTAATTATGCTTGACTTTACTCAAACTTAACCAGCCAAGATGTTACAGAGGTACCGAGATATACGATCCAATGTTAACTAATCAAATTTATAACATCTTTTGTATTACAACATTCCAAGGGCGCAGTTTTGCATTTTAGATGCTAAAAGCGTCTGAACATATGAGACGGGCTTAATATATATCCTAAATTAGTTTTCAACTCCCGAACAAAAAAACGAGGTTTATTTATTTAGGGAGAGCTTCCGCTCCTCCGCTTTTTCCTTGTAAAGAAAAAAGTTTTTCAGTAAATAACTTCTTGTTGTATGCTTGTAAAAATGTGAAGAGATACTTAAATGATTATATTTTGTATGAAACTTATATTAAAATTAAAGGCTGAACTGTGATAGAACACCACAAAACTGTATTATCTTGTTTCGTAGTTAGTAATAAGGAGTCGTATTTTTTATTACGTATTGTTAGTCTATTATCTTCATTTGTACAATAAAATAATTTGAAAAAATGTTGTTGTTAATGAGAAAAAAAAATTCGACTTATCTGGTTTTTGCAGGAAAACTACAACTGAAAAGTATAATATATGATTTATTCAACTTTTACTTCCAAAAAAAGTTAAACGTCATAACAACTCAAAACATGTAAACACTAACTAATCTTCACACCCATCAGAGTTATCGTCGCTATCAATTTCACCATTGGGTTCATTTGCCACACCAACATTTTGTGAAGATAGCAAATTAGCGAATAAGGTGTGATAATATTGGCTATGTTCGGGATTTTCCAAATATTGTTCAAGTTGCAGAACATCTTGTTTATTTGCAGGCTTAATTCCTGGAGGTGACTGGTAAAGCCTTGGCATATCAAGAGTGGAGATGTTTTCATTAAAAGATCTAATAACGACTATGGAAACAATAAAAGAATTATTTAATAAAATAATTACCCAATACCATAAGCGCGCCGAAAACTCGACAAACAGACTAATTGCCGAGTCACACATAAGATCTACAGATAGAAACAAATACAAATATCCGAAAGATTGGCTATCACCCTGACAGCGACCGCTGTATGAAAGATTCTATAAATAAATATTTTTCTTATCAATCAAAATATGTAACTAAAAAATCAAAAAATTCCAACCATTGTAATCAAATAGATATCTCTAAGAAAAACAAGAGTAAAGGATCACTTTGATCCAACTCAATGACTACCCCTTAGAATGAAGTGAAGTGAAGTTAACCATGAACGACTACGTATCGACTCCATGGTCCAAAACATTCACTACAAAAAATAACTTGGTAAAATTCAGTTATTTTACGTTGGTCACAAATGGACCCACGTAAAATACCGTAAATTTACACAAACATCCTGATCTTATTTTCCTATATATTTTTGGTAAAATTCACTGTTATATGAAGTAAATTTTTACACAATATATTTATTATTTTTGATTATTGTTAACGTATACCTGCAATTTCCCTTTTAAAATTACTTTATATATTACTGAAATACGTTTTTTTCAGTTATCGGTACCCGAATTCTTTATATTTACCACTTAAAATGGCGTAATGTAATACTTAACATTTAGTGACGGTTACTTGAAGTACATTTCATTTAAGTAATATAATATTTAATTTTACTTGCTAATTTTGCTGTACATATTTAGAAAATTTACAACTGCTTATATCGGTGGAAAAAAGGTTATATGGAAATAAATAAATAAATATTATGTTGTTTGCATTTTATTATAAACAAAATTATAAAATATGCTCTGGCACCTACAGAGACAAACAGTATTTTAGAAAGTGTAGAACATTTTAAAAACATAAAAATAGCACTAAATTCTTCTTTGTTATTATTTTTAACAAAAGAAATAAAAATTAAAAAACTTAAGAAACAGTGCCTAATTGGTAACAACCACTCCTAAATTAAGTATGTAATTTATCTTAGGGGTACATATTATAGCTATCCTAATAGGTCCGGACTTTTAGTATATGCATTGCAAATTCAATTTTTTTACTCCAAAAATATAACTATATAAATCACAAGTTTTAAGAAACAAATAATAATAAATAGGAAAAATACAAATAATAAGAAATTGAAAATGCGTATACTTTTCATGTTCACCATATTATACTTAAACATAATCATTTCACACACGACTTGTAACGTTTAAATTTTTTTAATTAAATAATATTCTTACTTTGTTTGTAATATACAAAACTATCACACCAATAATGAGCTACACGAAATGATTGCTTATCGTTGCAGAACTCACAAAGAAATGACCACGCGGTTTGGGCTTTCGTCTTGTGGCGTCATTTTCCTTAACAAAAGTTATGCGATTCCTTCAAGAGCTAACTTGTAGTAGGGCGGGTTGACAGATTTACAGAACATAAAATGTAAAAATTGACGTTAATTAGCAAAGTATTACATTTCGGAATATAAACTGTAATTTTAATTTGAAATTTTATTTTACTTTGTGAATTTAAATATTATATAAATTATTTTCTTTTACAAATGAAATTTGAATAATTAGTTTTGTAATAATAAAATACCATAATATATTGAGGATAAATAGTAAATATGTTATGGAACCAAACTGTAATTTTACAGTCATTTTTTGCAGTGTATAGTCTTGTGTTAACATGGCACTTATTTCTGTCAACCATCATCATTCGTACTTTTTAAAATTTGAGAGCAGGCTTAGGTGTCTTAAGAAATAGAGGTTCCATGATTCTTGTTATATTAAAAAAATCTTGATAAGTCATTTACTTTAATTTAAATGGCGATGGATGTTGCCTTACACTCAGAACTAGTTTATCCCATGTTTCAGGTATTTACAATTACAATTTTGGTGTTTTTCTTTTTAGTCCCAATAAATGCAAAATTCTGATCATTTGGTAGACTGTGATCACTAACCGGAAAAAGGTTATTTTCGAGAAAATTTTGAATACATGGAGCAAGCAGTAAAGAAACTGAACCATTGTCTTGTTCTTATTTTATCCAGGACAACCGTCGGAGATCAAAACCAGTTCGCTATATCATTTGTTATCTGGCAATGTATTTATGGCATCTAAACGCATGGATATTACGTCATTTGCTCTTTATGCTCTAGGTAGCGATAAATGATCACCGAATCATCTGATAAGTCATCAACGTCAAAGACGTTATAGCACAACTGTCTTGAGTAATATACAGGGCCACTAGGAATATGCGAGAGAGGTAAATTTTGCATAAAGTCGAATGACATACATGTTATGTCCCCTTGCTTGGCCTTAAGTACAAATTTCTTCTCTTCCTTTCTAAAAGCTTCAGCTTTTTCTTTGCGCTTCGTCTTCAGCGGCGTTAATTTTTTATTGAAGTGGATCGCAAACAGAGCAGGTGTTTGATCTTGGATAACTAAAGTGAATGTTGAAAGTATTAAATATTGAACAATATAACTTGTATGGAATATCAATTTGATACAAATCACGAAAATGATTTTGCATATGGGCAATAGTCAAATCTTCTGGATGATACCTTCGCTGAGGATTATCCCGTAGAGAATAGTGAGATTTTCCAGCTCGATTAGAGTTTAAATGATTTTCCACTAAGTTTTCTATGACATTGGGGAGATTCCTTGGTCTTAAGTGATGGTGACCCTTTTTATTTCTAGGTGATAATCTAGTTGTTAATAAAGTATTCTGTAATCTAGTAACTCTACTTTTAGAAATTCCATGCAAGCTAAGAAAGCTTTGTGACACACGGGGATATCTTTTCCTTTACAACGAACCTATATGTAAAAGATGCAGCATGATATTTTCTGTTATTAGGATCAGCGTTTCGCGGTCTCTTTCTCCCAATTAAACGATCACATATTAGTCCACAAATATGTGCATCTGATTCATTCCTTGTGCGCATTTTATTGAAATTTTCTATGATTTATGTTTAATAACATCTCTGTCTTGTCAAAGCATTTAAACTTAGAACATCTGAAAAGAAAAAAAATGCTGCAAAAACAAAACTAAAGATTATTTTTTATTTATCTATCATTTGCGTACATGCAACAATGCTGCCTCTCGCGAGGTTGACATCTATTCGCGTTCGGTATCACTGATGATGTGAATGCAGATAATGAATAAACGATCTTTATGAACGAAAATCAATAACCAACTCTTACTCGATAAATATCTGAGCCAAAAACTTACAAGATTAGCATGCTTATAAATATTATAACATTCAAATCAATAATAGTAAAAAAAAATAATACTCATCTAACATAAAAAAATATCAATACAACCTGCGTTATACCGGGTGACAATGGAACTACTACCCAGGCTGGCGTTTCAAAACGACTTTAGATAAAAATTTTGAAATTTTGGTCGACGTCTGAGTTAAGCAATGTGCATATTTTCAGCAAAAAAACAAATGATAATCACTTCCGGTTTCACCGAAAACGATTAAAATTTTGATATTTTAAATTGCAACCCCCGTATATTTTTGCATATTTGAATGCTGCGAAAAATTTTAAACATTTTTTATGGAGCATGTCCTATACCTAAACTTAACAGATTTTGACTTATGGGGCTTTAAATTTTGAGCTATTTTAACATTTAATTCATTTTTCCAAAAAAACGAAGAGCGCTACGACCAAAACAAATGGTGCAATTCGTACTTCATTAAAGGTACTCTAGGATAGTAGAATAAAAAAACTGATGCTAGCAATTTTAAAAAACCGATATTTTCGACAAGACGTTTTTCAGTTTTTGATCCATTTTTGTATGAAAACGGTTCAACTTACAACCATAGGACTTTCACTACCCAATCTTACTTTTTTATCTTATCCATTTATATTCTCAGTTTTCATTTTCAAACAACGGATATTATTTAATAACTCGCAAATGCAAACGTTTCAAAACTACAAACAAATACTTTATTATACAAAAATTAATTAGCTAATAATAAAAGAAATGAAAAAAACGAACCTAATCATAATGAAGATTTTCAAAAACCCGACCTTCTTGTTCAATACAGGTCTCACACTTTTCAACAATTTTCCGTAATACATTTTCTTTTTGAGGTATACTAATATCATTAATAGCCCTAATAATTCGAGTTCTTAAAATGTCCAAATTTTCAGGTGGAGTTAAATAGACTTTTTCTTTGATATGACCCCAGAAGAAAAAATCTAGGGGCGTCAAGTCTGGTAAACGTGCTGGCCACCTTACAGGGCCATTTGTCCCTATCCATCGGTCCCCAAACCTGTCATTTAAATAATTTACGCAAATCCTAGCATTATGAGCCGGCGCACCATCTTGTTGAAAGTAAATGTTGGGAATTTGTGCAAGAGGTAAATTGTCCAGAAAATCGTTGACTGTTGTTTCCAAAAAGTTCAAATAAGTTTGCGCTCTAAGGTGCTCATTAAAAAACATTGGACCCACAACTGTCGTTCCTAAAACACCTAGCCACACATTAACACCGAAGCGTTCTTGAAATGATCCTTCTCTAAATAGATGGGGGTTTTCATTTGCCCAATATCTTACATTGTTCCTGTTGAACATTCCCAGATTCGTGAAGCGAGACTCATCAGAAAATAATATCAATCTATGAAAGTTATTATTATGGTTATGATTTTCCGTAAACCATCGGCAATATTGAACTCGCCGAGCAAAGTCGTTAACACCCAAGTGTTGGTGGATTTGGTATTTATAAGGCTTGTACTTATGTTTATTCAAAATTTTTCTTGCACTTTCTCTGTTAACTCCAACTTCATTTTCAATTTGGCGAGTAGAAATATTTGGATCAGCATTCACACATGCCAGAACGTTTATTTCTGCTTCTTCGCTAATAATAAAATTTTCTTCATTTTCATTTTGGGGAACTGTTTTCAAATGTTGTACCAGCCACGGAAAACAAGCATAGCAGGGTTGGTTTCTGTCGGGGTATCGTTCTGCGTGGAGTGTTTGAGCCTGCCTTTTATTTTGCAAGCACTCGCCATAAACGAGAAGCATATCTATTTGTTCGGCTCTTGTAAAAATTACCATTTGAAACAGATTACAAAGAACTACGCCAAAAAAATCACGAAATAAAAAACGAGAATTTACAAGAATTTCCAACAATCTGCAAAATACACTAGGTGATAAAAAATAACTGACATAGGTAATATAATTGTTTCTAAAAACCATTGCATCCTGTGTCATGGCTAATATGATTATTTTAAGTTTAGTAAAAAGAGCATAAAACGTCCAGCTTGTTCAAAAATAATATTCGTTGTTTGAAAATGAAAACTGAGAATATAAATGGATAGAAGATAAAAATGTAAGATAGGGTAGTGAAAGTCCTATGATTGTAAGTTAAACCGTTTTCATACAAAAATGGATCAAAAACTGAAAAACGTCTGGTCGAAAATATCGATTTTTTAAAATTGCTAGCATCAGTTTTTTTATTCTACTATTCTAGAGTGCCTTTAATGAAGTACGAATTGCACCGTTTGTTTTGGTCGTAGCGCTCTTCGTTTTTTTGGAGAAATGAATTAAATGTTTAAATAGTTCAAACTTTAAAGCTCCATAAGTCAAAATCTGTTAAGTTTAGGTATAGGACATGCTACATAAAAAATGTTTATAATTTTTCGCAGCATACAAATATGCAAAAATATACGGGGGTTGCAATTTAAAATATTAAAATTTTAATCGTTTCCGGTGAAACCGGAAGTGATTGTCATTTGTTTTTTTGCTTAAAATATGCACATTACTTAACCCAGACGTCGACCAAAATTTTAAATTTTTATCTAAAGTCGTTTTGAAACGCCAGCCTGGGTAATAGTTCCATTGTCACCCGGTATACAGAGTTGTTGTTATGTATGGAAATGGTCGATTATTTCTTAAAGTAAAACAGCTAGCAAAAAGTTATTAACACAAAAGTTTAAGGGTTCTTTGAAGTCTATTAGAATTTTGAAAAAAAATAAGTATAAAGGATAAGTCGAAAATCCGTAGAGAAACAAAGTTCCTTTTTTTTAATGGAACACTTAGAATCTTAGAGTATTTTTGGATTCTACATAAAATTACAATTATTTTTTATTAAGTGTATTATAAGTATAAACCTAATAGTTCCGAGGTGTCGACCTTTGAAAAATTACATTTTTGAACTTTGACAGATTCTAGCTATCTAATGTTATGCCATAGAGCAAAATGGCTTCCATGTCCCTATCTTACTTTTTTATTATTTTCCCAAAAATTTTAACTTTCGGTGAAACCGGAGGTACTATATTTTCGGCTTTTAAGTTACATCCGGTTTAATCGGAAGGTAAAATTTTTGGGAAAATAATAAAAAAGTAAGATAGGGATATGTAAGCCGTTTTATTCTAAGACGTACCGTTAGAAAGCTAAAGGCTGTCAAAGTTCAAAAATGTAATTTTTCAATAGTCGATATCTCGGAAACTATTAGGTTTAGACTTATAATGTATTTATTAAAAAATAATTGTAATTTAATGTTAAATCCAAAAATGTTCTAAGACAGAAGGTGTTTCATTAAAAAAAAAAAGGTAACATTGTTTTCCTACGGCTTTCTGACTCATCCTGTATACTTATTCTTTTAAAATTTTTATAGACTTTAAAAAACCCCAAAACTTACGTCTTAATTATTTTTTGCTAGCTGTTTTACTTTAAGAAATAATCGACCGTTCCCATACATACCAACGACCCTGTATAAGCTTGGTACTGCTCCATAAAAAATAAATACCCGCAGTTTTCTCCGGTACTTCGCTTTGGAACTAGTTTACCAACATGATTTACATGTTCTTCGCCATGTACTTTAGCATCATTTATAACACTCTCCTTTTTTGATTTTCTTGGTCATTTATTAGCCTCCGTAGCAAAAGATTCAGAATGAGGACTTGTCTGGTTCTTGCCGGAAACAAACTGAACTTATCTTGTTTTTGCAGAACATATATCTTATTTCGATCGTTTATATCTGCGGACTTGTGTATTGTTTGCAAAAGTTAATATGTGCACACGATTCGGCATGTCGAAATAGCTATTTATACAATAAGTTGCGAAATGAGTGTCTTTTAGGCACGCGACGTGAAAATTGTCCAACGAGGCAAAGCCGAAATGGACAACACGTCTAGTGGCTAAATGACATTGTTTCGTAACGAATTATATACAAGATTTTTTGTGAAAGCGGAGAATTTGATAATTTAAGCTTTTATTAGTATTTTTAAACATTTTGAAAAGTAGGCAGGCAATCTGTTTCTAAGGCATTGTTTATGCATTATTTAATGTCAAGTGTATTGTCAAGTTCGAACGTCGCGTTTTGCCTTTTTTCCCGCAAAGTTTTTCGAAAAAATTACTTCCAATGAGTGATATTGACGAGTCTTTGGATATTGAACAAGCTGCTGAAGCTGCGCTATCCACGTTAGTACCCGAAAAATCGAAACATTTATACGAAAAAACCTACGACAACTTTGAAACCTGGGCCAAAGAAAAACATATTGAGAACTTTACAGAAAAGGTATTACTAGCCTATTTCCTCAAGCTATCCACCACCTTAAGGCCGTCAACTTTGTGGAGCAAATATTCGATGCTCCGCACCATGATTTATCTGAACAAGAACGTAGATATTTGCAAATTTACAAACCTTATTGCATTTTTAAAAAGGAAAGCTACCGGATATCAGCCAAAGAAATCAAAAATATTTACAAAGCTGGAAATAGAACGCTTTATAAAACAAGCTGATGATAAAGAATTCCTGTTAGCCAAAGTTGTTTTAATCGTTGGAGTATTTGGAGCATGTAGGAGGGAATAAATCACATTTTTGAAATTAGATGCCATCAAAGATTGTCAGTCGTTTATCAGTGTCAAAATTCCGAACACAAAAACTCATGTTCCAAGAATGTTTACGATTACTGAGGGATCAATAGATGGCATCAATTTTTTAGATCTATTTCGTAAGTACGCAAAACTTCGTCCACTGAATACGACACATCAGCGATTTTTCTTGACATATCGAAGTGGTAAATGCTGTACCCAGCCAGTTGGAATTAATACAATTAGAGGTATGCCAAAAAAAATAGCAGAATTCCTTGGACTCCCCAACACTGAATACACTGGCCATTACTTCCGGCGCAGCTCTGCAACAATGTTGGCAGATTCTGGAGCGGACATGACACTTTTAAAGCGTCATGGAGCTTGGTGATCAAGCTCAGTTGCCGAGAGTTATATAGAAAATTCCATTGAACAGAAAAACGAAATAGCAAAAAGAATCATAGGGCAGAAAGATACGCCAAATACAAAAATAAAAGAAGTTCACTCAAAAGCAGAAGTTAGCATTGCCAGTACTAGCAGTTTATCCATTCCGACTACTAATAATTACATTGCTCTCAAAGAAGAGAAGCTAGATGCCTCTAGAATTCAGTTCAACAGTTTACATAATTGTACATTTAACATATATATATAATAAATAGATATTTTCATTGATTTTAATGTTTCATTTTTACTTTTAGGCACTAGTGCCTAAAACTGTCACATTTAGACACTAGTGCCTAAAAGAGTGTCATTTCGAAATCTAATCAATATCGAAATATGTCTATTTCGAAACGATTTCACAAAAACTATATTATGGCATCATAAACTAAAAATATATTATTTTAAACTTGTCTGGTTTTTGGAATGAACCCCTCAATTATTGAATGTATGTGTGATATGGACTACCGCAATTCTGTACGGGAATATGTTATTCCCCGCCTAAGCAGAGAATATAATATTCTATAACATAAAAGGCTTTTTGCAGGAAGGAACCAACCATAAAAAAATTATTGAGTAAACAAGTTTTGACCATGAAATTGTTCAGTACAATGCAAAGACAATTTTAAGTAATAATATACTAAGGGTTGCTTAATGTACCATCATATGGGATTACCTTGCAAGCCGGGGCAATTTTGCCTGAGCCTGTAACTTGCAAAAATACCATTTGTGGGTAATAGTTTATGGCAGAAATAGACGTCGATGCAAACCAAGAGTTATCAACAAACAAAATAAAAGAAAGTAGTTGGCTGGGACAGCTCTTATTTTACATTCCGTTTGTTAACTGTTTTGACGTTTAGTGTCAAATAAATTTGTTACAATCGGACTTTTACCCCGAATGTTTTACGTCGTGCTCGTGCTAGAATGTTCGTGTGGTATTATGATCGCCGTTGTTGTTGAGGTTGTGTCTGTCGTGTCGTCTCAACAATTTTGCACTTGTATTTATATTTCCTCAAAGACGGTTCGCGGTGGAATGATTAAACTATCTCAACAATTCGACAACTAGTTGAGCTATTTCGTGAGATCAAATTAGAATATGCGGGATGTTTCAAAAAAAGTTACACAACTTAAAATACAAATTTACACTTGCCACGTGGCGGCCGCGCCACTGGATATAATCGATTGAAACTTTCTCTTCAGAAGTCAATTGCATCTTGGTGAGATCGGAAATTGGAAAGTATTTTTTTCGATCGATTGGAAATCCACAGGCTCCTTTTCGGAAATTATTAGCTTCGAGACGAAAAATTGGATAAAAATGCGGTTTAGACAGTTAGTTGGAAGGTTTCAACATTATTAGTGATAGCCAGTATGGATTCCGTAAGTCAAGATCAACAGAAGACCTTCTTGCTTATGTTACTCACGTTTAGAACAACGCCATAGAACATCATGGGGAGTCCTGGGCGGTAGCACTAGATGTTTCCAAGACCTTTGACCAAGTATGGCATGAGGGTCTCCTAACTAAAGTGAAAGCATACGGAATGCCGGTTCAATTTTGTTCATCGTTGTCAAGCTTTCTTAAAGAACGTTCTCTGCGAGTGATAATGCACGGATTTCTTTCAGACACATAACATCAACGTCTCTCAAGGTACTATATAGTCGCCCACCTTTTTTTTACTATACAATAACGATCTTGAAAAAAACTAAAAATTATATATATAGCTTTGCTGATGACAGCACACTTGTTTCATCTGTTACTTTGGATGCTCGGACATCGGCGGCCAATGCACATCTCTATAGGCAGCAAGAGGTCTCACATCTCAACAAACACCTGGAAAAAATTCTGTCTTGGGGTGACAGTAACAAAGTAGAATTTAACGCTAAAAAAACCCAGGCAGCAGTTTTTTCCAAAAAAGTTAACGTTGAAGAACCGGACATAGTCATGGCGGGACACTCGATTCCCTCGGCCTCATCAATTCGTTTATTGGGCGTCAATTCGGATAGTCATATGTCTTGGCATAGTCCCGTTGCGGCCATTGCTAAGGCAGCCGCGCAAAAGCTTGGAATACTTTTCCGAACTAAGAACCTTTATACACCCCAACAGCTTCTACACGACGAGCTACTGCAATCCACCCGTACGTGGTTCAGCATAGTCTCCCTCGAACGACACTGTTTAAAAATTGTTTCATTTGGAGAACACCATCACTCTGGAACGACTTCCCTAAGGCCGTGTTAACCAACGAGTATAATCTCAGAAGATTCAAAACCAATGTGAATTGTTTCCTGTGCTGTAAAGTGGTTCGTAAAAACTACACCTGTTTTCGAGGACGTTCGTTTATTTTCTCCTTGATAAAATCCATACATAGAAGAATACAAACTAACATGGTTACATTGATGTTTATCTAATAGTGCAAGCTCATCATAACGATAAATCATAACAGTGTTTGTTTTAACTAGGTTATTAAAACTAGACTATTATGATACATCCGTGACCTGCTTGGATTATTATTGTTTTGTATTATTTAAATAAATGAAACAATTACTTTCTCTACAATGCACACGCGCCGCTCTCAGGGCGCCATAAAGGATTTATCCTGTAGTACTCTGCCTTAACATAAAAAAAAGGTATATAAAAGATAGAGCATCTCAAATACTTTTTTCACAATACATCTTCCTGTACCTAAAATATTTAGAATTTGTAGATTTTCAAGGAAATACAATACAATTTTTTAAATCGGTTTTCATTTTAGGTTAAAAAGAAATTTGATCAAAATTTTGAATACCTCATCGGAAGGCACTTTTCAAAAGACCTAAAATGGGTATTTCGAATTTGAAAATCTTTTATATGAAGTGTGCAGAAAATTGAAATTTCTCTTTATTTTTTTTGAAATTTAAATATTTTATATTATTTTTTACGTCTATATTAGGTTTATTCGTTTCCGATTAGTGTTTTAATGTGTTTTTATATAAGACCCACACGAAAAGAGCTTACTACATAACCCATTTTAGCCTGTTTGCGTTATGTAATATACTATATTATCGTACTGAGTGATGTAATGAAATCATTACATTACTCAGTGATGTAATGAACTTATCACATTACTCATTTTTAATCAAACTATGTTTATTTTTGTTCCGTCAGTCACTGTCACTTTTTGTGTAGTATTACTGCATAAATATGAAAACCATTTTCAATACATAAAAAAATCATAAAAAACCAAAATTCTGGATCTTATATAAAATGTTGTATATCACACGTACGGTAAGGCTCATTACAGTAACGAGTGGGGAATATTGGTACGACGAGGTCGTAGACCGAGTCGTAGTAACCACACGAGTGTACTAGTACTAGTAATATAAATAACTATTAAGTGCTTAATAAATGTGATTTACGTATCTTTAAAAAGAGGGGTTACTAATTTTTATAGAATTAGCCTTATGTATTTAATAAAATTTAACTTGCAAAAGTCAGTGTAATATTTCTAGTGACCATATACCTAAAGACTAAATATGTTTTTTTTTCGTGATTTCGTATAACTTTTAAAATAATTTTAATAAAATTGAGATTCGTTTTGAGTAAGTAATATTTATCTTCCTTTTTATTGTGGTTTTTTAATTAATGTTGCTCAAGAGCTACTTCTTAACTAAAATAAATGAGGATTCTTGATTTGAGAAGTATGTCATTCTTAGTTGTGTTTAGACAATCCATATAATTTATATGTGTTAATTTTATACAGGATGGAACATACATTTTTTAACTCTTACCTAACCAACTCTGGCGATGTTATTTAATATTTCGTAATGTTTTTGACCGGCTTTAGTGTACCAAGTGTCCCAATAAGTTATGTTTGGCCTGAACAAAATTTATTATAAAACTGGGAAAATATAAAGAACTGTATTGTCTCCATTTTAATAATGAAAATGATTATCTATGGAAATGTGTTAGTAGAGGAAGGTAAATTCTGTTGAAATAAAATGCACATATACACCATGTCCTAAAAATGGGTTTATAATTATTTATGTAGCTCCAGTTTTTCAGGTTTAAAAAGTTTGTTTTTCTTACATTTCTTTCGTCTTTTTGGCTCATTAGTGTGTGATGGTTTTATACAGGGTTGACGAAAGTCACGGAGAAATTAAAAGCCTTTTCAAACCAATTGTACATAATAATATTTTAATAATGTAACCTTACACTAGAGCGATGTTACTTTAATACATCGTAACATTTTTGACAGTTTTTAGTGTACCGGGTGTCTCAAACTGAGTTATGCTAAATTCATGTTAAAAATCAGGAAATATTCTAGCTCCTGTTTTGTTTACCTTTTAAAACATAAAATAGCATAGTATAATTAATGATTGAAGTGATATATCCCGGGAAGTTTTTGATAGTCTGCGGTTTTATGAGACTTTACAAAATCGTCCTAATCTTGAAAAAAGGCGTTCTGATATAATATAAAGAAATTAAATATTTAAATTTAAAATAGTTCGTAACGTTTTTGAGTGACTTTAGTACACATGGTGTCACAAATTATATTTGAATTTAGCAAAACTCATCATATGAATTGGAAAATAAATCAAGACTCGGAAAACATGCGTGAAAAGCGAAAAAAAATTAAAGTTTTGACACTCCGTATGTACAGGGTGTCCATTTCTCGATGTAATTGCAGGGTATCTCGGTAACTAGTAAAGATAGAGATTTGCGGTTTTTACATTACTGTGCTATTTTTTCGTGAAACGAAAGATACCGCAAACAGTATTGTCATAGCTTCCTTAGTTTCTAAGCTACAGGGTATTTTCAAAAATGTTGGCTTTTTGACCACCCCCTGTATTTCGGTTATCTTTTAACTTATTAAAAAATTGAAAATTATTTCTGCTTTATAGAGTGCCGTGAAATAGGTATGTTTACAATTATGTAATTCAAATATCTAATTGATAGAAGAATTCTTACTTTTATAGATATTCAGAGAGAAGGCAGCTCAATTAAGTTACATTTTGAAGCTTAAAATTTCATTAAGAATCGATCATTTATAAAGCCAATACGTAAATCATATACAGGGTGTTTCCTAACTACGGTACGAAACTTCAGAAGGTTTTACGTAAGATCGTTTTAAGAAAAGAAGCTCTGTGTCCGGAGTTGCTTTGTTTGTGAGATACAGGAAGTTTAAAAAAAAAACGGTCATAATTATCCTTAAACCGATTTGGTTCAAATTTGGTTCATTTATTTGAAGTAATTAGGCGCTTATTTAGCCCTAACTAGATTGAAATTATTAGGCCCAGTGGCTTCTTAGCGGGCAGCACAGCCAATTATTATTGAGAAGAAAAAGTACGCCACTGCCTTTTTTAAAATTATTTTATTTGTCTAGATCTCTTGTGCTTTTTTTTATAGCTGGCTTCGTTTGCGAGAAAAAAAAATAAAAATCACTCATAACTCATTCTAAAAGATATCCATGGACAACATAAAAAAACAACCAAAAATAAAAAATTAACAATTTTATCAGAAGGTCGAAATTGTTTATTTTTTATTTGTGGTTGTTATTTTATGTGAGTAATTTTTATTGATTTTAATTTTCTTTTCTCGCAAACGAAGCCAGATATGAATAAAACTTAAGAGACCAAAAAGTTGTATTTGTAATTGTTTATTGTGAACATATAAAAAAAATAAAAAAAAAAGCAGTGGCGTACTTTTTATTCTTAATAATAATTGGCTGTGTTGCCCACTGAGACGCCACTGGACCTAATAATTTTAATCTAGTTAAGGCTAAATCTAAATAAGCGCCCTATTACTTAGGAAACATTGTTGGTGGATAGTGACTTGTTGCGAACCAGAGTAGGGAACTCTAAAATTCTCTTTAATCTTTTGCATGTAAATATTAGGAGCATAGTCAGGAACATTGATAATTTGTTACTACTTATTGAAGATTTTCAATTACATTTTAATGACATAATAGTTTTAAGTGAGACATTTAAACTTTTTCAACTAATCAATGTAATGTCCCTGGCTATCAGTTATTTGATAATCATGCTGATTATAACAGAAATGATGGAGTAATGATTTTAGTTAAGAATCATCTTAATGCAGAATTTTTAAGTGTAAAGTTGCCAGTCTCATTGGCAACTGTAAGTAGACTAATTTGTGTTGTGAATAATGTGAAAGTAGGAATCACGGCGACATATAAGCCACCTCCAATATTAAAAGTTGACTTTATTAATGACATTCATTCATATCTTGAGAGTGTAATAAAATCTGACAATAATAATGTGGAAATTTTCGTGGGTGACACAAACATTAATATATTAAATATAGATAACGATGTTCATAACTATCTAACAATAATGTTGTGACTACAAATTGGGGAAACTTGAAGCTTTTCCAAAAAGTAGCACTCGCTGACGGCAGCCTTTCACCGGAGAGCGGTGTTGGTCCTGGGTTAGGAATACTTACACTTTTTTGTAGGGCGCCACCCAGTTTTTTTTTTGTTAATAGAGTAGATAGAGCTTCAAACTGGGAAATGAGCTCTATAAGGTGAGGTGGTGAAAATTAAAATAAATCTTAAACATTGGGATAGCTTTCAATCAGTCTTTAATAGTAATTAAATTAGTGATGTTAAGGGGGTTAATTATGTACAAGAAAAAAGGCGAACATAATATTATCATTATCCTGAGACTATTGCGGTTTAAGTATGATTATTAAGTATTTCTGTATTAATTGAGATTTAAAAATGCAACGTATTCTGATGTAAAAGTAACTTAAAAGTTATGCACTGAAGCTAAAAAAATTCGACGCTAAGTACCTAGTATATTCTTTGGCCAAAGATATATCCCTTTTATGTACATTTATATACAATCATATTACCGAAAAAATTAAAAAAACGTAGGTAATGAGGAACGATCAGAAGACTTGCCTACATTGCTAGATTATTAAATGAAAAATGATTACTTCGAGATGTCGACACGGGCAACATCCCGCTTATGCACCCTTATAAAAAATGATTAAGTAAGTGAAGTAAAATGGTTACGGTGTATTGTAAAATCGTTAAGAAATAATAACGGAAAGAACTGGCCTTAGGTCCATTGATGCTTTGGCTGGAACAACAGCTTCTGGACGGCAACGGTGTTGGTAGCCTTACCACATGACTCCGTCTAGGAACCGGGTCTGGCAACGCAGCTGATTGCAGACCTATGGGAGTCCATTGATGGAACTGAAGGGAGCTTTACTAAGTTCCTGGATTGAACTAGTCCCTGAGATGAACAATTCTAAATGGGTCCAAAACCACAGGCACAATAACGCCTAGTTATTAAACCTAGCGTGAAACCCTGCAAGTGACAACGAAAATAACCAAAAAGTTCTAAAAACTCAAACATTAGAACATCTTACCTCTTACTGAGGGTGCACTACCACCATTTCGGATTCACAACACGGCAAAAACAATATCTGGACATTTATACTGAAAATCCACTTCAAACTATGGGAAGTGTTCCCGAAAGTACCTTTACATGGTGCCAAAAAAACTCTCAAAAAAAACTTCGAGCATTAAAAATGAACGTGATTCTCCGATGCTCGACAGAGAATCCACCCCAATTCCGCGGGGAGCTAAATCGTACCTTACCATGGTACTGCGCGAACGTCCACCCGTCACTTATTATCTGCAACGCCCATAACTGGTACTACCTATTAAACTATTGTAGGGTGAATGCGCTGGACTTTGGAAATATGAATAATTGTTAATAATTTAGCATTTAAAAATTAAAAATGCTACACTGCCTCCCTCCAAAAAGAAAAAAATTAAGGATTTGCAACCCTTAAATATTTTTTTTTTTTTTTTTTTTTATATTCTCCTGCTGTTAAGGCCCATGGTGTGGCCATATGATGCCATGATACCATGTTGTCAGATTGCCAAACTTTTAGTACTTTGATAACTGTCGCGTATCACTCGTCCGCAAGGGAGGTCAAGATTGGTATGTCAAAATCAGTAAGTTACGAATCGGATTAATGTGGTAAATAGGTAGGTCTCTTAAAAGTTGACAACTAAGGAGGAAATAAGTTCAATTTGACATTTTAACTAGCATTAACTCTATACACACTATATACACTAAAATAACCTAAGGACGAACGAAGCCGTACTTATAACAATAAAATCCATTAAAAATTCTCTAAAATTTTTCTTTATGGAATTTTCTGATTTTTAACCGTCCTGAGCCATGTAACATCTTGGTTTAAACAGCAAACCTACGTTACGTCAGGCAAGGTTGAAAGAACTGAAGTTGCGGCTATGCCCTGGTGCATCAGTTCTAACTTGCGTTAAGTTATGATTTAAATATCAAGATAGGAAGTTTTAAATTGACATTCTTGGTGTCTTTTCTTTAGGGTAAACTGAAGATGAATTAACTAAAAATAGGTACAATACTATTATATAATATATAATATTACAGTATATAAAATATATTTTTTTTTCTCATAAGATAAAGATAAAGTAAGATAAATTTTAGGAGATAAGAGAATCTTGATCGTCTCCTGAATCATCCGGAGAGCCACGGTAAGGTAACAAGTCTTTTACGTGCCACCTGCCGGCCTTAGAGCTGTCTACATTTTTCAATTCATAGACTAAGGGAGATAGTTTTTTGGAGACAATAGATAAGATATGCTTAGGACTGAGTTTCGCCGCAAACTTATCCGCGGCGCTGGACAACACCTTGTTCGGACGCCATACTTTTTCACCAACAGTAAAACTTACATCCCGTTTCCGAAGATTGTAAGATTTTGTATTTCGTTCATACGCTGCGTGCAATCTCCGGCGTATATCGACAAACAAGTTGCGAAACTCACCCAAATTTTCAGCATATGTATTTCGGTCGCCAGGTAAAATTTCTATAGATTGGTCTGGAGGAAAATTATCATAATATTCACCAGATAACGGGACATGTCGCCCAAACATAAGATATGCAGGTGGGAAACCAGTTACCTCGTGAATTGAAGTATTAATTGCTTGCCTAATTTCAGCTATATGTAAATCCCAATCACCATGTTGATCTATATAACAGCGGATAGCAGTAGTAATGGTTTTATTACTTCTCTCAACAAAGTTGCACTGCGGCAAGTAAAAGGGAGTAAACCACTGTTTAACCTTATATTTTTTACATAGATCTTTGAGCCGATTACTAGTAAAATTTGTGGCATTATCAGAGATGAGGATCTGAGGTACGCCAAATATAAGGAAAATTTGATTTTCCAGGATGTCTATAATAAAATCGGATTTAGAAGACTTAAGCGGAAAAATAAAAGTGTATTTAGAAAACCAATCAGCAGCTACAAGTAGCCACTTACTACCTCTCTTTGAGCGCGGAAAGGGACCTATAAAATCAAGAGAAATTATTTGGCCAGGCAAGTCGACTACTTTTTCTTTCCCCATCGTACCAATCTTGGGTAAATTAGAATGTTTTTGTGCGCCGCACACTAAACATCCACGAATAAATTTTAAAACATTCGATCTCATTTGAGGCCAATAATACAACTCCTGTACCCGATGCAAGGTTTTTCGAAAACCAAAATGTCCACTAGTGGGAGGTACGTGGCAATCTTTGATAATGTTTAAACGCTGACCCTTGGGAACCAAGAGTTTCCACTCTCGCTTGTTAAAAGTATAAGGAGAACGACAAGAAATGAATTTTTGCACCATATCATCGTCAACTCGCCATTGAGGGTAATTTTCAGGTGACTTACGAATTTTGTCACGAAGAGAAGCATACCAGGCATCTGGCACCAGGTGCATGGAGCCTTTTCTATGCTGTAAATCGAATGTATGCTGTCTCAATCTAAGCAACCAACGACTGAGTTTACCAGAAGGAATTTGTAAGTTGTAAAGCCAGAGCAAGCTGAAATGGTCTGTGATCACGGTAAATCGAGTACCCTCTATCCAAGGTCTGAACTTTTCAATGCAGAATATTACCGCTAAACATTCCCGTTCAGTTACTGAATAATTCCTTTCTGCTCGAGACAAGGTACGGCTCGCATAAGCAATTACTTTTTCTTCACCAGATATAAACTGAGTCAACATACCACCTATCCCCACATCTGAAGCGTCGGCTTGAACATAAAACTTTTGATTAAAATCTGGTTGGGCCAGAATAGGTGCGCTAACCAGCTTCTGCTTAATATACAAAAAGGCTTCTTCCGCTTCGTCATTCCAACTAACCGCTTGTTTTTTCTTTTTGCCTTTAAGAAGAGCATTTAAGGGACTTACAAGGGAAGACAAATCTTTTTTAAACCGTCGATACCACGAACACATTCCAAAAAATCGCTTAATTTCCGTCGAAGTACAAGGGCGAGGGTAGTTCACCATACACTCGACCTTACTAGGATCGGTAGCCAAGGAATTGTTACCAACTATGAAACCTAAGTATCTTAAAGACGTTTTAAAAAATTGACATTTCTCAAGGTTAATGGTAAGTCCTGCGTCTGTAAGTAATTTCTTGGCAGTGTTTAATAAGTCAACATGATGTTCCCATGTAGGAGAACAAAGCAAAATATCATCAAGGTACGAAAATATGTGCGGTTCATACTTAGGGCCAAAAATTGAGTCCACTAGTCTTTGTTGTGTCTGCGCCGCATTGCACAGGCCAAAAGGTACAACGGTAAACTGGAACTGTCCACGACCGATTACAGAAAAAGCAGTTTTCTCCTTGGAAGCATCATCCAACGGAATTTGCCAGAATGCTTTTCGCAAATCAATGGAAGAGATAAACTTAGCATTACGTAAATTATTTAAAATACGGTCAACATGAGGCAAGGGAAAGCTGTCATGCTTAGTCAAGTTGTTAAGAAAACGCCCGTCAAAGCAGAATCTATATTCACCATTTGGTTTTTTAACGAGTAACGTAGGAGAGCTCCATGGACTTTGCGATTCCTCAACAACTCCCAATTTTATCATGGAGTCTAACTCTTTATTTAAAATTTCTTGCATATAAGGGGAAAGCAAATAGGGTTTTTTCTTAAACGGCAAACTATCGCCGGTATCGATAGTAAGTTTAATTTTATTGGTCCTCCCCAACTTATCCTTGCTATCAATTTCTCTATACGAATCCAAGACTTTTTGGGCCTCTAATCTTTGAGTTTGCGTTAAGTCGTCCAAGGTACAAAGTTTAGGAATACGAGAATCTTTAGGTAATTTTGAAGTGGTATTAATATTAAAATCGTTACAACGAATTAGCCAACTATTATTCTTAAAATCAACCAGTAACCCAAAGCTTCTAGCGAAATCAGCCCCGAATATAAAAGAATGAGTCACTGAAGGAACAACTAAAACTTTAATAAGTTTGCAGGAATTATCGATAAAAATTGGCAAGTCGGCAACACCGCTTATTTTTTGAGAAACTCCATCAGCTGTAACAATATTTCGGTCTGAGATTGGATTTATCTTAATTTTAAATTGTTTCAATATCTTTAGTCCTTCTGCTCCTGCTATAGAGGAATTAGCCCCTGAATCAAATAAAACACCTATATCCTGACCAAACAATTTAACCAAAAGATAGGGCCTGTTATCAGATTCTGTATTTAAAAATAAGGGGAGTGCTTCAGAAATTCTATCGGCCTTGACTTTATAAAACTTAGAAAAGACATTTAGCCAACCTGTCCAATCCGCCTTATTGAAAAAACTATGCCTAAACTTTAGAGTGGCCCTGTTATAAGAAGCGGCAATGTCTCGACCACCAGTAGACATTGAGCAAATTAGTTTTTTGTACACCTTGGGCACGACGAAATTCTGACATTTGGTTCTCCACATTTATAACAAAAGGTTTTTCTTTTCTCCCTACAAACACTATACGTATAATTGGGTAGACGACAGTTAAAACAAACCACTTTATTTTTATTAGCAAAATCTTTTTTGCTCTCCTCCATTACATCTAGACTGTTGTCCCTAACCTCTGATTGAAATAAGTTCGTCCTAGGGTTAGGCTTATTAAATTTGGAAATTTTATGACTGCCCTGATTAGATCCTGAAGAATGAGTACTATCCAAATAAGAAATCTGTTGCGTAGATTTACGTGAGGTAATATAGGAAGCTTCCTCAAGCTTTCTACACAGAGCGAGTAACGTTGCCACAGAATCAACAGTTTGTAAGGCAAGTTGACTAACATATTCAGGTAACAAATTTTTTCTAATATATTTTAATTTTGTGACCTCCGCAGGACAAGCAGCTAAGCGACTAAAAAGATTTTCTAATTGAGCAACATAAATCGTTACCGATTCATTTTTCCTCTGTCTTCTTTGTCTGATCGCTTCCCAAGTCTCGTCATCAGCAAATGGCGATAAAAAATCTTTTTTTAATTGTTGAACTAAGGAATTCCAAGTTGAGACTGTCGACTTAATACTTCGATACCAAATAAACGCGTCCCCAATAAAAAATTCTACGGCCGAATTAAATAACTGCTCGTCGGTAGCTTCACGCGCTTGCGCTAGGTCCGTTACACGTTCCAGAAAATAAAATATCCTCTTAGGATCGCCATTAAATTTAACTCCCCATGTCGATATTGGTTGTTTATTCGCAGAACAGGAAATAACTGGGTTTAGATTAACAATGGGAGTGGTGGTCTGAGGGAACACAGAGGCAGTTCCAGGTGATGACGGATCAACAATAATTTTATCATCCAAGTCTGCTTCCAACTTAATACATGAGGCATACGACTCGTTTTTAAATTTAACAATATCGTCCGGATCAATGTCAGGAATTATAATACGCTTAACGCGCCCGATAAGGTGATTGATTCTGGATTTAATGCGCGAGAAACCGGAATCAGTGATGGTTCCCTCAAAATCTGTTATTGCATCCGAAATAGAAAGAATACTACGATTAATTGCTTGTTCTTCTAATGTAAAATCATATGCATAAGCTTCCGAGTTTATCTGACTACCTGGTCGACCACTAGCTACCTCTTTTCTTAAAGTTTTCCCAAAATTTTTCTTTTCTCTCCTACATTACGGCTAGAAATTACCGCACGTATTGCAAGCTCATAGTCGAGTTCGTAATCGAGGAGATGATTGCAACTGAAGGAAAGATCCATTATATTTCAAAAAAATATCCAAATTAAACTAGGAAAATACAAGGAACTTCGGTTTGGAAATTACTTGAAACGACCAGCCAGAAGGTATGACAACCACCGGAATATAGAAAATATTTAAAAAATAAAATATAAAAAAAAACGCAGAAATATTAAATCTCGATATAACCGGTATATTACAAAATATCCACCCGGTATAGTGAGTCAAGTGAAACCCTATTTTTAGGACCACCTGTAAGAGAAATAATTAATGTGACTACACTAGGCTTAAGTAATTTGATAAAGTTTCAAAAATAACGAACCCGCTGGTAATAAATTTTAATTCACTATTAAAAAATAAATGCTTGAAAATGGTTTTAATAATGTTCCAAGGTGCACAGCTTGTAAATAATACAAAATACTGCTTCGCTTAAAGACTTCGATCGCCTTATCTGCATTAAAATAAAAAACTCGGTACTCTTTTTTGTCTCAACACGGACTTGTGCCGTCTGAAATTATTGATTTCGGAAACGTATTTTATTTAATTTTATTCTTTATTAAACCAAATTAATATAATATTATCTTTTCGGTAAAAATAATTTGAACCAATTACTTAGATTAATAACTTACGGTGACCTTTTTATTTTTAAAAAATAGATCAACCAACCTAATACCGTTTGTCAGTCCGCAGGTAGGCAAGCGACAGAAAAACAGAATTAGAGAAAATAATAAAATTGTTCCGCCATCCGGGGTAGTTTTTGAAAAGGAATTTATGGGGTGCACTAATATACACTCAATACTACTTTAGATAACTTGAAATATAATTAAAGGACGACTAGATTGAAGCCTATCTCAATAGAAAAGTAAGGAAAAATTCTGGAAAAGTGCAAGCAGTCGGGCCCCGCGTTAATGGGCGCTATTTTATGTGACTACAAATTGGGGAAACTTGAAGCTTTTCCAAAAAGTAGCACTCGCTGACGGCAGCCTTTCACCGGAGAGCGGTGTTGGTCCTGGGTTAGGAATACTTACACTATTTTGTAGGGCGCCACCCAGTTTTTTTTTTGTTAATAGAGTAGATAGAGCTTCAAACTGGGAAATGAGCTCTATAAGGTGAGGTGGTGAAAATTAAAATAAATCTTAAACATTGGGATAGCTTTCAATCAGTCTTTAATAGTAATTAAATTAGTGATGTTAAGGGGGTTAATTATGTACAAGAAAAAAGGCGAACATAATATTATCATTATCCTGAGACTATTGCGGTTTAAGTATGATTATTAAGTATTTCTGTATTAATTGAGATTTAAAAATGCAACGTATTCTGATGTAAAAGTAACTTAAAAGTTATGCACTGAAGCTAAAAATCGACGCTAAGTACCTAGTATATTCTTTGGCCAAAGATATATCCCTTTTATGTACATTTATATACAATCATATTACCGAAAAAATTAAAAAAACGTAGGTAATGAGGAACGATCAGAAGACTTGCTTACATTGCTAGATTATTAAATGAAAAATGATTACTTCGAGATGTCGACACGGGCAACATCCCGCTTATGCACCCTTATAAAAAATGATTAAGTAAGTGAAGTAAAATGGTTACGGTGTATTGTAAAATCGTTAAGAAATAATAACGGAAAGAACTGGCCTTAGGTCCATTGATGCTTTGGCTGGAACAACAGCTTCTGGACGGCAACGGTGTTGGTAGCCTTACCACATGACTCCGTCTAGGAACCGGGTCTGGCAACGCAGCTGATTGCAGACCTATGGGAGTCCATTGATGGAACTGAAGGGAGCTTTACTAAGTTCCTGGATTAAACTAGTCCCTGAGATGAACAATTCTAAATGGGTCCAAAACCACAGGCACAATAACGCCTAGTTATTAAACCTAGCGTGAAACCCTGCAAGTGACAACAAAAATAACCAAAAAGTTCTAAAAACTCAAACATTAGAACATCTTACCTCTTTACTGAGGGTGCACTACCACCATTTCGGATTCACAACACGGCAAAAACAATATCTGGACATTTATACTGAAAATCCACTTAAAACTATGGGAAGTGTTCCCGAAAGTACCTTTACATGGTGCCAAAAAAACTCTCAAAAAAAACTTCGAGCATTAAAAATGAACGTGATTCTCCGATGCTCGACAAAGAATCCACCCCAATTCCGCGGGGAGCTAAATCGTACCTTACCATGGTACTGCGCGAACGTCCACCCGTCACTTATTATCTGCAACGCCCATAACTGGTACTACCTATTAAACTATTGTAGGGTGAATGCGCTGGACTTTGGGAATATGAATAATTGTTAATAATTTAGCATTTAAAAATTAAAAATGCTACAATGTCACAATTAGGTTTTCAATCATATGTGAATTCAGTAACTCGATTTGACAGTGATTGATGCCTTGATCACATTTTCGTAAATCTAAGGTTGAAAACGGAGAGAATGGACTTGAAGTCATTTATTTTAGACACACACATAAGAGATCATGGACCGGTAATGCTTAATACAGGCTCAAAGAGTATAAATAAAAATTCAAATTGTCCTACTGAAGTAAAAAAAAGCAAGCTCGATCTCGAAAAATGTATAGCCTCTTTAAAGGTGCAGGATTGGTCTCACATATTAAATGACTCGGATTCAGAATCCGCAACTTCTAATTTTATTATTACTTTACTTATAATGAATTAAAACTTAAAGCAACTTTTGAATACACGATGAAATTTAAGCAACATAGAAAGATCAAGGAATGGATTACAAACGAAATTATAACATCTATTAAGCATAGAGATAAGATGAAAAGGAGACTGTTACAAAATCATAATGAACAATTAGAAACTATATATAAAAAATATCGAAACAATTTAAATAAAATAATTGAATAAAGAAAACGCGAATTTTATACAAATAAAATGAACAATAATAAAGGTAGTATGAAAAAAATTTACGAAATTATTAAGCACGCAACTAATGAAAATCAATCCAATATAAACACATTAAAAATCAAAAATAACCAAGGTGTCGATTTCGATAGTGATTTGAAAATGGCCGACCACTGTAATAATTACTTCGCAAATATCGGAAATAATATGGCAGACTTGATTCCAAAACCTAATAATCCAATGAATATACATTTCTCACTGCAAAACTCTATGTTCTTATCTCCCGTTAATGAAAATGAATTAGTAAAATACATTTTATCTTTAAAAAGTACAAGTTCGCCAGGTATGGACGGTATCTCATCTAAATTGACTAAACAAACTCACAGCCAAATCATAAAACCACTGCTTCATATAATAAACAAAGCTTTTGTAACAGGAACAGTACCTTCTCATTTTAAAATATCAGTAATAACTCCAATTTATAAAAATGGCTCTAAATCATTAATCAGTAACTATAAACCTATAAGTTTGATCAGCAATTTTGCAAAATTGTTCGAAAAGTGTGTGAAAGAAAGACTCTTTGCATTTTTTAAAAATAATAATATTTTGTCAGAAAATCACTACGGTTTCTTGCCGGGTAGTAGTACAGAAGATGCCTTGTATAGATTAACACCAGAAATCACAAAGACTTTAAATAATGGAAAAAAGTGTGCTGCAATATTTATAGACTTGGCAAAAGCGTTTGATACGGTTCCCCATGACAGACTTCTTGATGTCTTATGTCATTACGGAGTCAGGGGAACAGCGAACATCTTGTTAAAAAACTATCTTGCAGGGAGACAACAGGTCGTAAAAATTAATAACGTTCTCAGCGATAAACATGAAGTAAAGATTGGAGTACCCCAGGGTACGGTTCTGGGCCCTATTTTGTTCATAACATACATAAACGACTTACTGTCACGTAATATAAATGGGTCAGTAATATCCTATGCAGATGATACCGTACTGGTTTTCAACGGCAGCACGTGGCAAGAAGTAAAAGAAAAAATGATAAATGGACTAAATACAACTAAATCATGGTTGGATAGTTTTAAACTATCGCTTAATTTGACTAAAACTAATTACATGGCATATTCCTTAACAAATGCAAATAGACCTGATTTCATAAATATCTTAGTTAATGATCAACAAATATCCGAAGTTCCACAAATAAAATACCTTGGAATAATAGTAGACAAATTCTTAAAATGGTCCCCGCATATTGAATACCTCTCTAACAAAATTCGCGTCTTGATTCACAAATTCCATATTCTTAGAAAGATTTTAACTGAAAAAACACTGATTATGATTTACAAGAGCCTTGTAGAGTCTTTAACTCGCTATGGAATTCTTGTCTGGGGTGGTCTATATGAGACTGCTCTTTACAGACTGAATATTACCCAAAAGCATATTGTAAAAGTAATGTATAAGAAAAACCGACTATATCCGACTCAATTACTTTTTTCGGCTAATGTTTGTAATGTTAGAACTCTGTATATGGTGACAGTGACATCATTTATTCACAAAACTAGATCCCATGATAATGTTGTTAACCACTGTTACCACACCCGCGCAAGAATGAATAAAGACGTGCTTATTCCCATAAATTTTAATAACAATAATATGAAGAGTGTTGCCTATTTAGGACCCAAGTTATATAACATTGATTCCTGCTAAAGTAAAAAAAATAATAAATATATACAAATTTAAAAGAGAATGTAGAAATTACATATCACAAAATTTTAGAACTTTTGAGAACATCTTTAAATGATTGTTCTTTATTCATTCTTAAAACTAAATTAAGGGAAAATATGTACATATGAATATAAAATTTATACCTAATTTATACAGAAAAATGTGTTTAGAATCTTTGGTACATACAAGTAATTATATTACTTAGGTACCATTCAAAAACCGGATTTAGCTTACAAAATACTATATGACAAATATATACCGGGTGTTGCATCGTCGAGCGGGACATAGGAAATCCCATGTAATTTTAAATGGGGTCAATTATTGGCTTCCCTAATTATTTTAGAGAAAAATTCTATTCAGGTTTATTAAAGAGCACTAAAACCCACATTCAAAAGAATATTTTTAGATATTTTTGATGAGCCCGTTTACGGGTTATCGCCGATTTCTTTTTAACTATTTCTCCTTTTTATGGCCCCGTATTTGCGGGCACCAGTCAAGGTAAAAGATGACTGTCAAATAAAGTTGTCATTTTGAGGAATATTTGAACATCTTCTTAAATCCTAAAGTTCTAACAATTTAATAGTACCTACCTATTAATTAGTAAAATATTGAAACATGTAAAATGTCATAATTTTAACCTTGTAATTTATTCAGATTAATTTGTACTCATAAATACACCTTTAATATTTTCGATGTACGAGTTTTTATAACAATAAAGCACACATTTCAAAATGACAACTTTATTTGACAGACATCTTTTACCTTGACTGGTGCCCGCAAATACGGGGCCATAAAAAGGAGAAATAGTTAAAAAGAAATCGGCGATAACCCGTAAACGGGCTCATCAAAAATATCTAAAGTTATTCTTTTGAATGTGGGTTTTAGTGCTCTTTAATAAACCTAAATAGAATTTTTCTCTAAAATAATTAGGGAAGCCAATAATTGACCCCATTTAAAATTACATGGGATTTCCTATGTCCCGCTCGACGATGCAACACCCGGTATATATCAAATAGTAAATAAATGTACGATTTAAATAAATAAATTACTTCAAATAACTGAACCAAATCGGTTTAAGGATATTTATGACAGTTTTTTTTTAAACTTTAACGCCCTGTATCTCAGAAACGAAGCAACTCCGGACATATGTTTATAGGAACTTTTTTTCTTAAAACGACCTTACGTATCACCCTCTGAATTTTCGTAGCGTAGTTAGGAAACAAACACCCTGTATAATAAAGGGAATCGCGAAAGGGACGAAATGAACGTTATGGCATTTGCAGAGGCACTACACTGATAAAATTAATTATTTAAATCAAAAAAATTTACCATTGACTCAAATAAATATTTGTTTCCTATTAGCCAAACAAATATGTATTTGAAAAATACCAAGGAATTATTTGCCTAAATTAGTATTATCTGATTTGATACAAATTACTTTTTATTTGGAGTTAATCACTGAATACAAAATTCAAGCAAATATTTATTTCCTTAACAGTAATCTAACTTAAATAAGCCGCTTCAATGACTTAAGGTAAATAGGTTAAAAGTTAAGTTAACAAAATATTTATTTGATTGATATTTATATATATTTTATCAAGTACATATTTATTTTACTTTTGTTTTACATGTATTTGCCGTAACAACAACGTTATTTAATTAAACAATTTAAGTGATTTGATTTAAATAAACCGGTAATTTCCATCAAAGTGATTGTTTTTTTATTCAAGTACATAATTGTTTAACTTGTCTTTTATATTTATTTAGATCAAATATAAATTTATTTGGTTTAAATACCTTTCAAGTACGTGTTTGTACAGACGTCACATAAAAATAAGAAATATTGAAATGTTGCTATTGAATATGGTTTAATCAGTACCTATACCATAATAATCACAAACCTTATCAAATTGTTTATAGTGTTCAAATAATAGGGCGAACCAACAAAAAAAACCCATTTTTGCCGAAAATAAAGGTTATGACAAATTACGCGCACGCGCACAACGATTTTTACATGAAAATAACAAAAAATTTAAAAGATAACCATCTCTTATTTTATTTCTTATTTTTTGTTATGTTATGTGTTTCTAAACGTCTTATGGCAGATCTGCAGATTCAACTCTTATTTTATTTGTATGTTATGTTATCTTGCTGTATAAACCGACCATTAGTTGTTGTTCCCCTTAAAATATACGTCAATAAAACATTATAGAGAAGTTGATAACTTTGATAAAAAATTAAATAAAGGCAAATTTGCAAATATTAGGTACAATAAATTATTAATATTATATTAAGTATATTATATTTTTTACGTTAGGAGGTTTGATAGGTATTGAATTATGGTGAAAATTGAGAAAAACTGTCTTATTTGTAACCTAGGTAGCCATGATTTATAAATACCTGGCTACTAAAAAGATTTTTTGTTCGAAATTTCAAATTAGGTATTACAAGTATCTTTGCTTTGCCTCTTATCTTACTTTTTTAACTCGTTTCATGCGTACCTAACTAAAATATTCAAATATAGTTTCCTACCTTGAAAAGTATCTAACATTTGGGATATGCCCCTCGATATACCCCAATCTTCTAAATAATTATTCATATTACGTTTATTCCCCATATATTCGTTTTAATTTTTGATGGAACCACTAACTTCTGTGCCACTAACAAAGAAGATTTCACTCTCACTCATAAATTTCTATAAGACAAAATCGAACACAACTGACCCAAAACGCGATGATCAGGCCACTTTTGTATAAGCAATCAAATTACTCAACGCCCAAAGTAGGCGACAGGAGTTCATTTAAATACTTAATTATTTGTTTGGATGACCAAATTATTTGAAAAGTTCGGCAATGAATGATTTAAATTAAAGTTAAAGGTGTTTAGTTCTTAACTTGAAATGTACTTCGATTAAATAATTAGTTATTTGTAAATATTTGGTTGTTTTATATTAAGGATTTAATGTAAATACATAATTATTTAGTTTAAATGACCTAGACATTTAAATAGTACTCTATTGGGTGATTTAACTAGCGATTAACGGGATTTAGTTCCTAAATAAAAATTAGTTCGATTAAATAATTAGTTATTTAGATTTTGTTATTTTAGTGGTTTTTTTGGTAAGATATTTGTTTGAAGGGTTTTCTATTATTTGACACAAATCAACCAACAGTCAAATAATTTTGCAAATAAAACGAAATACTCTCATTTATTTCAGTTAAATAAAATTTAGTTAATTAAAATCACATTTATTTATTACCAATAATTATTCACCAAATAAATCGGATTATTTGATTAAGGGAGCACAGTTTTATCAGTGTAGGAGTTCGTACAAAGTCATAGGAAAAGATCTCGGAGTTATAAAATCTTGTCTAAAAAATTATTAACTAAATATCATTTTTTGTAACGTTATAAGAAATTAACCTGGTGTTTTCAGAAAAGTTAGAAAATCTATAAGATAACGAGTTCGGGAATATAGTGACATGAACGGAAATCATTTTTAGCGCTTATTATAAAACTTGTAAAAACAAAAAAAAAGGATTTACGAATTTAGAGATAGCATTGTTTATTATTTTGTTATTGATTCTTTTGGTATTTACCAATAAAATTATTATTCAAAAAATATCTTAGCGTTCAATTCATTTATCTTTTTTTCATATTCTTTTATGTAGAATCATACCCTAAAATGTGGGTGATGCATGGTTTACTTAATCATAGGAAATCCCATGTAAATTTTGAGGTGACTAAATATTGGCTCCCCTGGACATTTTAGAGAAAAATTGTATTATAATTTCTTGAAGAGGCCGATATAATAAACACACGTACCAAGTTTGATTTAAATTTTATTAAGCCAATTAAATGTGATGGCAAATTTATGAAATTTTCATAGTTTAGGTAATAGAGCAAGCACCAGCAAATTATCATTGACAAAACGAAAAGCAGCGGCAGTGACAACATTTTCATTGAAGGCGCTTCAATTATAGCTAAATATGAGCTATTTTATTAAGGAGAAAGTAAGTATGATTAAGTGGTATTATACAGGAAACAGGTTAAGAGCAGTGTCCGAAAAGTTTTCAGTTCAATTCCCTGATAAGCCTATCCCTTCCAATTTATCAATTAAACTTATCATTAGTAAATTTATTTCAAATGCACTATAATAAATAACTGTAAATGCTCAACTCAGCATGTCAGCAGAGCTGAAGGAAGGGATAATAGAGATGTTGATATTTAACTGCACGTGGAGGAAAATAAAATGATTAGAATGAGGATTCTTGGGCAAGCCGTAGGAAAACATCAAACCACAGTGTTGTGCAATTTAAAAAAAAATTACAAGTATGAAAAACATCTAGAGCTACGGCAAGGTGATGAAGAACGGAGAATGGTATTCTGTTTTGGGGTAATGGAAAGAGCAAATAATAGTAGGGATTTTTTGAGAAATGTTTGTTTTACCGATAAATGAACAACACACCAAATGTCTAAAATTGCAGGTATTGAAACCATGAAAACGAGCATCGTCTTGTTCATACTAGAACGCAATACTCGCAAAAAATAAATGTTTGGGCCGGAATTGTAGGACTTCACATTATTGGACCATTTTTTACGGAAGGCAACCTTACAGCCGTACCTGTTTGAACTACAAAATCGTATTTGAATCGCAAATTGAACCCGCACTAGAAGAAGTTGTACGCGAAAATCAGGAGATCTGGTATCAAATAGATGGTTGTCCTGCCCATAATTCTCTCATGGTTAGGGAAAACTGGCAATATATATTTAACGGAAATCTGTAGTCTTAGGATGTTATGTTAAATTTAAGGCTTAGTAAGAAAGCATATTGGGTCTTTTATTTTGGATCTGTGATTGCCGGATTGGTGAAACGAAAATGTGTTTATAATATGAAATAATCTTTATTCGTTATGTCCAGCTTAACGTCAATTTTTGACAATAGCGTCATAGAAATTATTTGCTGCTGTTTGCTGTATTACCTAAACTATGAAAATTTCATAATTTTGTCATCACATTTGAGTGAATAAGTTAGGATTGACTTATTAAAATTTATTCAAATTTGGCACGTGGGTTTATAATATCGGCCTCTTCAAATAATTATAATATTATTCTTTTCTAAAATGTACAGCCAATATCTATTGCCATGTTCCACTAAGCCATGTATTACCCGGTATAACTAAGGTATTATAATAAGGTATAAGGAATATTTTAATAGTAACAAGGCAAAGGTAATTAATAGATATAATACGAATAAATGGAATCTCTCGACGTATTGACTGGGATTTAACTGCTGTACATTCACCGAAGTAAAAGTGGCTGGAAAAACCACTAGTCGCAATTATTACAGACTAAGCGAAAGAACTTCAGATCCCGAGCGCCTCTGTTTTAGTTCCAATAGAGTAATTTCTACTGATTTAGGATGTTTTACAGAAATCCACTGTTTACCGAACAAAGTACATTTTGCTAAATTTTCATTCATCAAAAGTTTAATTTTAACCAAGGTAAACTGATAAAACACTTTTGCTAAAAAAGTAGTGTTGAGGATATCAATTTCGAAAATTTACCTCTAAGCAAGCAGCAAAGATGCCATATTTTCATCTATTGCAATTTACTTAGACCCATGTTTCAAAATAGCTATTTTTTAACATCCGTACGGAGTATCAGTACAATTTAGTATTCGTAATCAGTAGGGTATCAGTAACTTTATTTATTTGTTTATTTATTAACGGCTTTTTTTTATGATATGGCACAATACTGCAGGATTACTCCTCTATGGCACTCTGAGCGCGGTGCGTGAGCACAGGTAACGATTCACGTTGGTCTTGAATCTTTGGAGATTATACTCGTTGGAGAGCACGGCCTCAGGGAGGTCGTTCCAAAGTGATGATGTTCTCCACATGTTTAAACAATGTCGTTCGAGGGACACTAAGCTGAACCACGTACGGGTGGGCTGCAGTTGCTCGTCGCGTATTTCTACCATACACTACTCTGGGTGGAATCAAGCGGGCAACCTCAGCCATCGTTGTTCAAGGCTCTCAAAGTTATTTATTAGATCATCGTCACCGATCAAGCGAATAGCTCCCCTTTGATTGGAATCCAGTAATTTCAGGGTGTGTTTAGGAGCTGAGATGTCACATAGCCATTACAAGAAAAGTTCTGAAAGTGCTATTTTACTGAACGAAAAGTATAATACCACCGGCTCAGCAGCAGGCAAGTTGGCAAGCCCTGGAACCTTCGATATCAGTAAGTTAAGTTAGATTACACACATTTTAACAAAACACCACGCAATGTTTTTAAAGATTGTTACTTATAATCAGGGTAACCTTGCAATTTATCACGAACCAGTTCTAAAGTTAGCACTATATTATCCTCGTAAAAGTTGTTAATAGTTCATAGAATAAAATCTCTAATATTGTAAGCCCTTTTGAATTTTTGATTTATTGGTTTGCACTTTATGGAATGACCAGTTACAGTCCCCAAATTAATTACGTTATAAATTCTTATAAGACTCAAGCTGTGGTAATTCATTACGCTTACATATTTAAAATAATGCAGTGACATTGAACATGTAAATCTTTATTTTTTAATACCGGACTTATTTCGCTTTCGATGACCGACTTTGGCACCGACTCATTATATTCCTGCGATAATTCACCTACACCTTCTATTTCAAATTGTCGGCAAAAGGCCATATTGATATAATAAAATATAGGTAGAAAAAAAAACTGTTTTGGCATTTTTTATCTTCAAATGATCATTCGGTTGATCTGTGTCCAGTCTCTATAACGTAGGTTTTTTAATTTCAGCAAATTAAAATAAATTTTATTTGTTTAGTTAAGTAATTGCAAGAAAACCTATGAATTAAATCAGTATCTACGTTATAAATTGATTTTTTCTCCTCCCTATATTGCAAACAACGCATTTTGACAACTGTTGTGAAGGACGTAAGTAACAATTACCAAAAAGGTATCGATTGCCCTTGACGACGGGTTGTAAGTCAACTTACCACCCTTGGGTGGTAATAATTTTTGATAATAAACTGTCAGCTTGACGTTGTTGATAAAATAACAATGCTTATGATGCTATAGAAACCGGTCAAAGCTGTCCATAATTTCATGCGAAAAGTATCGAATTAAATTAATAAAAATCCAAGAATAAATTCTGCGGGGAGGAGAAAAAATGTTATATATCATGGGATGTAAGTATATTTACTTACATCCTTTAAAGCTCATAAACATATGAGAATGCAAGGAACCTTTTCAAATAAAAATGCTTATAAATCAGAAACTTGACTAGTTGGGTATAGGTATGGTATATATAAATTAATAGCCAATTTTATTAGCTTTTGAAGCAGTAATCATATATAGGGTGTTTTATTTAAAAACATCGACATTTACACATTTTTCCAAGTAACTAAAATAGCTAGATTTTTAGACCGCCCTGTATATTAGAACTAAGCTTTGGCCATAGCATAGAAGGCCTTCGGGTATTGCCTAACTGCCAACCGAGTTTCAGTGGCTTAAGATATCAAAGTTTAAGAATATCACCATGCAGGTCATGCTTTTCGAGAAAAAATTAAAAATAATTAATATCTCAAAATCGGCAAGAGATAGGTATAGGAAAGTTATAAGGAAATGTGTTAGGCAACTACTAGCGATTATAGGAATGAGGCAAAATACAGGGTGTTCCATTTAAAATATCAAAGTTGCTACTTGCTACTACTTTCTAGTAGAAGCGGCAACACCGCATTATCCAAAATATTTTAGCTTTGTAGAGCATGTCTTTTTATGCAACAAACCAATTTTTTGGATCAATCCATTTGCTGGTTCGCCAGAAACGTCTAATACGCCATCGTCGTGAATCACCCTGTATATATTAGGATGTATTTATACCCTCTGCTGGATATTTGAAATAGCAGGCTTTCGTACTTACAGGCGTACTATATTATTTTAATAATTCAAAATTTTATTAGCTTTATATCCCTGTTTATTTTGTAAAGTTGTCAGTGGTATAATATTGACTAGCTTATATTAAAGAATGTCACGTTTTAGCAGTCAATATTAGCCAATACGTGATTCTAAAAATGGCTATTTTATTTTCAGCTATTCCCTCCCTCTGCAGAAACAAAGTAAACTAACCGTTTTATTGAAGCAATGCGGTATGATTGAGTTTGAACAAGTTATTACTTTTTTTGTGTGATTGTGGATTAACTAATATAGTAACGTTTACATCATATCGTTGATTTTTGCTGCAATAAATCAACTACCTGACTAAACCCCGTTGTATAGTTTAACTAACCCAACATCTTTAAACCGTAATACACGGGTGCAGGTCTGTTCAGGTTAGTTTCTATATATTGACTTATTTTTATTTTGAATTAAAGAGACATTTTTAACCAAATGAAAATAAAGATCAATTATTATAATAATAATACATTGAGACATAAAATGTACAATAAAAATTAATGAAATTCCGAATTACTGAAATGCAGATTTATTCATTTCAATGAAAATTAAGATTTCACACTAGGTATATGAAAAATATTTTTAGAAGTTATTATGGTTAGAATTTACAATGTTTCGATTTAGACTACATACCAATACCAAAATAAAATTAAGTTTAAGATTTAAATACAGTACAATGTGTGTAAACAAAAAAGTTTAAGTAATCATGCCCTTTAGCTTTAATTTTTTTTTTAGGAATAGCATAATTTCTTTTTTCTACGATCATGCAAAAAGGGACAACTTTTGTAGTACTGTCTTATGGCAAAAGTTAGCTTTTATTGCACGCGTGCAATAAAAATACATTATTGCACGCGTGCAATAAAGTGTTTTCTTGGTTGCCTATATTCACCACAACCCACCGAAACGACACTTAACCACAGCCTACTTAACTTGGCGTTGGGGCCGTTGGTTTGCTTATTCCTCAGTCAATTAGAATAAGTTCCTCAAAACTTTTACCCTTATTTATTGCTTATTTATTATACATCCACTAAAAGAGAAATTTTAAGAGACATTTAGCAACATAATATCCAACGACAAACGAAGACTGTAACAAAAGGCCGTTTAATCAAAAATATTTAATGGTACTTTTAAACCCTGACAATGGAACATTATGCTGAATAAAGCTCCAAGAAACTTATTTCTTTTATTATTGTAAATTTTATTTTGCTAGAAAATATAAACAAACCCTAAATTCGGCAAAACTTGTTTTATTTAATATTATTAAGTTACAAAATGAAAAGACGAAGTATACAAAAATTACACTTGTACAACATTAGAAAGTGGTTATTTATTGGAATGTGTGTTTATCGTTATGTGACAATTAGTGCAATTGCTAATATTAATTGGAGATGGACCGGACATTGATGATAAATAATTTATATAAAATAGGTTCGATCATAGAAAAAATATTGTATGTAACATGTGCAAAAAGGCTGTTTATTGCACACGGCACACTTATTCACCTCGACTACGTCTCGGTGAATAAATGTATGCCTTTGTGCAATAAACAGCTACTTTTTGCACTAGTTGCATAAATAACTATTTTTTTATTTGGGAATCATAAAGTCTTCATTATGGGTTTCAATTGGGTTGCATAAGCAATCATTTTCAACACGCATTTTTTATTTTCTTCCTGTTGGTAACAACACAACATGACTGTTTTGAAATTTCATAGCACTCCTACTTTTTGTTTTAAGAAATATTTCGGTAGTGGTAAACTTAAATTATCTGTTTTATACCCATGGATGGGACTATCTTTAGAAGTGAGCCATATTTTATAAAAAAATTCAATTACAAGAAATTAAATACATTATTTAAATTGTAATGTTGTCTTACTGGTTGTATAATACAGAATATACGTAAGGTATATCTTTACTAGGATCACGCTCACGCTGCTTTACATACACCCACAAACAACATAACCTAGAAAATATGCGACTGTGTTTTACGCATATTTATTTATTTTAAGCACAAAACAGTATAATATTAGACTATTAAAATAATAGTGAGACAAAAGTTAAATAGTGCTTATTTAGTTTATTTTGTTATAATTATAAATACTGTGGTATTTTTCTCAATTTTATTTCTCTAAAGAAACAGACTTGGGAAGAGATGAGTGATTATTGTAAATATTTACTGTTACTGTTGAATGTTCGGTGGCGTTAATGGTTATTCCTAGAATATTCTGGGTAGACACAATATTTTGTGTGAGACCTTGCTTATTTATAATTAATCTAGTCGTTCCACTTGACGTTACAGATGCTGTAGCTGTGGTATTTTGGGATGTACGTGATAAACAAGGCGAAGATACACCTTGTGAAGATTGTGTGGATAAAATATTTTCAATTTCAACCTTGCTTTTCATCGAAGTATCGTAGTTTCAATGTAACATTCGGCCACTGCTGAAGACTTCCAGCCACCATGCTTCTTAATAGTGTTCAAGTCACCCTTAGTATTTGCTAAGTGTGTAACACTGTACCGTCTAAAACAGTGGCCTGTAAATAACTTGGGATTTGGTAATTTTAAGTAAGAAGCAATAAAAGTAGCTTTGCCAATTGTGTTAAGACCAATAGGAGTGTTAATGCAGTGTCTATTTCTACAAGTCAAGAAAAATCTGCGACTTGTCACGTGATTTGGTCTGAGACTAAAATACTGTGTTACCATTTGTACCCAGTCACCATTTGTAATTATAAACTATCTGGTTATGTAATTTTTAGTTTTGGGCACATGTACCTACAATGATTATATCGTCTCTAAATTCAATATCATCCACTGACATTTTTGTAATTTCTTCTCTGCGGCAGGCATCATCATAGAACATTATAAGAATAACCTAAAATTTATATTCAAGATCAACTACATTTATTATGGGTAAGTTTTTGTTGTCGATAGCTATTGTATTTTTGTTTGAGATAAGTGTATATCGTTGCTAATGCTAAAGTTATTTTGAAACAAAAAATTTCAGGAATCATTCCAGTCTTGTGAACTACATTCTCATTTAGGACAATACTTACTTTGATTGCTAGATATATTTTATCATCAGCTTGTCCTATGAAGCGATTAATTTGCTCAATCTTGTATATTTAAACAACTTCTTAACATTGAGTATTTGGACCACATCGATGAAGCCTTTTTAATTTTACTTTCTTTGTTAAAAATTGCTATGCAATATGCATAATGCTAGGACATTTTCTGAAATATCTTTTACACTATTTTGCTCACACCATAGCTCAAAATCTGCATATTCTTTTTAGTAGACATTGCGAGATTTTCTCGGCAAGAGATTATTTAAATTATTTTTCGCGATATCTCGTAGTTCTGGTGGGGTATGTCTTCCGTCTTGGCTCATTTTTATTCGTTTTTACTACTAACTTATTAAGTAATGTTTAATGGTAGAGGAAATTAAAGTCGTACTTGTTATATTTCACAATTTAATTCAGTTTCCTGACACGTGTTTCAAACCTTGCGGATCATTATCAAAGGTATGTAAGAAAGACAACACTCAATTATTTAAAAGAAAATTAGGGAGATGAAGTGAATTGACAGATGATGGGTTATTTTGGTCCTTAATTTGCAGGTATTGGCCAAAAGTACAACTAAATTACAGGTGTGATTATAGAGGTATTTACATCTAAGTAATAAAATTAAGAAAATGATATTGTGTATATAATTATGAGTTTTTTCGTTCGTAACTATTGATAGTGTTTATTGCATATTTATCCTAAGTTATTAGGCTATTAAGTATTAGATTGGCACCTGAAGGTATTTCAATTTGATTATTAACAACATAACATCGATTTTTTAAGGCTTTTCTTGATTGCTAATGTTTCTAATAGGTTCAGTTTTCTACCCTTGTATTGAGTATATATCGGTTTTATTTTGTTGGATATTGAGTGGTTATTTATTATACAGTGGCCCGCTATTCGTGTTTTATTTTGTTTTTTTAGAATGGATGTTTTATGTTCTTTAAGCCTAGTTTTAAAGTTTCTACCAGTTTGACCTATATAGATTGCTTCACAGTCATCACATTGTATTTGGTAGACCCCGCTACGTGTTAATTTGTCTTTATTTTCAATTTTTGAATTAGCTATATATTTACCTAGGTTATTTTTATTGATTTGTATGGGGATAAGTTTATGTTTTTTGAGTTTTTTGGAGATTTTTTGACTTGTGTGACCTGTATATCTGATTGAATTGTATTTCGCGTTTGATGGAAGGGGACGTCCTCGGTAGAGTAGATTTTGTTTTTTCTTTAGTATTTTGTTTATGACTGTTGTTGGATAGCCGTTGTTTAAGGCAAACATTTTGCTTTAATTTAGTACTTAGTTATAATTAAAAAGCACATATTATTTTGAATTTTCCGTTTTTAGGATAACACAAAATTTTTGTCCAATGAGGAGGAAATAAAACGATAGATACGAACATCTTGCTAGAGTTGATACAACAGTTTTTTAAATAATAACAACCTTTTCCAATTTCTATTTTATTTTCATAACTATATTTAATATAAAATGATGAAGTATTTTCTGCGACACAAGTTCTCACAATGTTTCCGGTATTTTTCTCCTTAATTTGACTTAATTGAATCCCACTGATGATGGAGGTTTATGCCTCCGAAACATGTATGGTATAAAAAAGTTTTTTACATTAAACTCGTGGAGCAGATTGTGTGTTTTACTTTACGTTATTCTTATAATGTTCTATGATGATGCCTGCCGCAGAGAAGAAATTACAAAAA
Source organism: Polydrusus tereticollis (assembly GCA_963920685.1). Taxonomy (NCBI): domain Eukaryota; kingdom Metazoa; phylum Arthropoda; class Insecta; order Coleoptera; family Curculionidae; genus Polydrusus; species Polydrusus tereticollis. Next base: position 163,403,601 of record OY987327.1, read on the forward strand.
TGTCAGTGGATGATATTGAATTTAGAGACGATATAATCATTGTAGGTACATGTGCCCAAAACTAAAAATTACATAACCAGATAGTTTATAATTACAAATGGTGACTGGGTACAAATGGTAACACAGTATTTTAGTCTCAGACCAAATCACGTGACAAGTCGCAGATTTTTCTTGACTTGTAGAAATAGACACTGCATTAACACTCCTATTGGTCTTAACACAATTGGCAAAGCTACTTTTATTGCTTCTTACTTAAAATTACCAAAGCCCAAGTTATTTACAGGCCACTGTTTTAGACGGTACAGTGTTACACACTTAGCAAATACTAAGGGTGACTTGAACACTATTAAGAAGCATGGTGGCTGGAAGTCTTCAGCAGTGGCCGAATGTTACATTGAAACTACGATACTTCGATGAAAAGCAAGGTTGAAATTGAAAATATTTTATCCACACAATCTTCACAAGGTGTATCTTCGCCTTGTTTATCACGTACATCCCAAAATACCACAGCTACAGCATCTGTAACGTCAAGTGGAACGACTAGATTAATTATAAATAAGCAAGGTCTCACACAAAATATTGTGTCTACCCAGAATATTCTAGGAATAACCATTAACGCCACCGAACATTCAACAGTAACAGTAAATATTTACAATAATCACTCATCTCTTCCCAAGTCTGTTTCTTTAGAGAAATAAAATTGAGAAAAATACCACAGTATTTATAATTATAACAAAATAAACTAAATAAGCACTATTTAACTTTTGTCTCACTATTATTTTAATAGTCTAATATTATACTGTTTTGTCCTTAAAATAAATATACGTAAACCACAGTCGCATATTTTCTAGGTTATGTTGTTTGTGGGTGTATGTAAAGCAGCGTGAGCGTGATCCTAGTAAAGATATACCTTACGTATATTCTGTATTATACAACCAGTAAAACAACATTTCAATTTAAATAATGTATTTAATTTCTTGTAATTTAATTTTTTTATAAAATATGTCTCACTTCTAAAGATAATCCCATCCATAGGTATAAAACAGATAATTTAAGTTTACCACTACCGAAATATTTCTTAAAACAAAAAGTAGGAGTGCTATGAAATTTCAAAACAGTCATGTTGTGTTGTTACCAACAGGAAGAAAATAAAAAAAGCGTATTGAAAATTATTGCTTATGCAACCCAATTGAAACCCATAATGAAGACTTTATGATCCCCAAATAAAAAAAAAAGAAAATATGCTATCCCTAAAAAAAAATTAAAGCTAAAGGGCATGATTACTTAAACTTTTTTGTTTACACACATTGTACTGTATTGAAATCTTAAAATTAATGTCAATTTTGTATTGGTATGTAGTCTAAATCGAAACATTGTAAATTCTAACCATAATAACTTCTAAAAATATTTTTCATATACCTAGTGTGAAATCTTAATTTTCATTGAAATGAATAAATCTGCATTTCAGTATTTCGGAATTTCATTAATTTTGTTGCGGCTATTCTTTGGCTGCTGGCTACTTGTATAATTTCTTGTATTTATACCTACTTTTTTAATTAAACTATTTATGCTTGTAGATAAAACCAATATTTTATTTTTTCTTTTTTTTTAATACTTTTTTTTGATGTCTTGGTTACGCACCAGGTCCCGGTCTTCATTGCTGCACCTTGATACCAAATCCCAATAATGGTTAGTGACGTAACATACCGCCCCCCTTGAAAGTACCCGCTGAATACTTTCAAGAACTCTTAAATTTACTAGAAAAATTACATTTTTAACACTCTATTCTAACGGTAGAACGCATACTTTAGTAACTGCTCGTTTAAAACTACCTTTTTGAGTTTTTACTAAAATGACGCGCACAATGCCATCATTTCCCGGATATAACCATTCAATTCGTCCTAAAGACCACTTTAACGGTGGTAGATTTTCGTCTTTGAGAACTACCATGTCATCCACCTTTAGCTCGGGGCCGTTCGGATATTGCCATTTAGAACGTCTATTTAATTCACTTAAACATTCCTTATACCAACGGCCCCACAATGTCTGAGTAAGTTGCTTCAAATATTGATAGCGATTTAGTCTATTTAATTTTATATCGCACACATTTGATTCTGGTAAAGCGATTAATGGTTCCCCAATTAAAAAATGTCCTGGGGTCAGTGGCGATAAATCGTTCGGGTCGTTCGATAAAGGACTTAGCGGCGAGAATCCATACAAGCCTCTATTTGTGTAAAAATAGTTGATAGCTCTTCAAAGGTTAGTGAAGCATTACCAACAATTCGATATAAATGATATTTTGCTTTTTTAACACTCGCTTCCCATAAACCTCCGAAATGCGGTGAGCGCGGAGGAATAAAATTCCATGTTATTTCATCTTCAGATAAATATTCAAATATTTTACTCTTAAATTCACTACCTTTCAAAAATTTAACAAACTCACGCATTTCGTTGTTCGCACCTATAAAATTTGAGCCACAATCAGAAAATATATTTTTGCATTTACCGCGTCTTGCTAAAAAACGTTTCAACGCATTCAAAAACGATTGAGTTGTCAGATCTGAAACCACCTCCAGATGAACTGCTAGAGTGACAAAACAAATAAAAATACATAAATATGCCTTTAAAAATTTACTATTACGCAACTTTGAAGCTTTAATATTAAAAGGTCCAGCGTAATCAACCCCACAATTAAAAAATGGTTTAGCAGGAGCAACTCGCTGTTCAGGTAATTCACCCATTAAAGTATTAAAAGATTGAGGTTTAACCTTAAAACACACAATACATTTTCGAAGTACCTTCTTTATGGCACTAATGCCACCTAAAATCCAAAATCTATATCTAATAATAGCAAGTAAATTTTGGGGTCCCATATGAAGATTTTTTCTATGCCCATGGGATATTATCAAATTACTTAAATAATGGTTATTATTGAGTATAATAGGAAATTTTTGATCAAAACTAACAGACGATTTTGCTAAGCGACCACCTGCGCGTAATATTCCGTTTTTATCTAAAAATGGATTCAATGCAATTAATTTACTACAACGTGCAAGTGGTTTTTTAGCTTTCAAAATTTCTATTTCATTTGAAAAATCAGCAGATTGTGCAATTTTGATCAAACATATTAATGATTGTTGTAATTCGATTACAGTTAAACATCCCATTATTTTATTATTTTTATTTACTTTCAAATTATTACAAAATCTTATACAATATGCCACTACCCTTTGTAATCGTAAAAAACTTGAAAATCTTAAAAATACATCTTGATCCAAAATGGAAATCGTTACTTGCCTGGTATTTCTTCTTTCAGGAATGTCCTCTCCAGAATATTGAAACTCATTTTTTGACCAATCATGTTTATCCTTGTTCAACCACTTCGGTCCGTGCCACCAGATTTTAGATTCTTTTAATTGATTCGTATCACATCCGCGCGAAATTAAATCAGCTGGATTATCTTCACTTCTAACATGATTCCAACTATTTATATTAATATTTTGTTGTATTTCAGCAACTCTATGTGATACAAATACGCTCCATTTTGCAGGTTCTGCCGCTAACCAAGATAACACTATCTTAGAATCAGTCCAGCAATTTACCTCTCTAATTTTCAAACTAAGCGAATCAATAATTTTTTTTACTAATCTTGATAAGAGCAAAGCTCCACATAGCTCTAACCTTGGCAAGGTTACTGTCTTAATTGGAGCTACCTTTGATTTTGCACTTAGTAAGTGCGTAGTTATTTTTTCATTGTTGTCAATAGATCGTAAGTATAAACATGCTCCATAAGCCTTTTCTGAGGCATCACAATAACCATGTAAGTCTATTTGTATGGCATTGAAACTGACTGCATGTCGTGGAATGTGTATATCATTTAAACGTGGCAAATCATTATAAAATTCTTTCCAAAGGTTATATAAATCTGGAGAAACTTCTTCATCCCAATCAACCTTTTGTATCCACAATCTCTGCATAATTAATTTGGCACAAACGATTATTGGACCTACCAATCCTAAAGGATCGAATATTTTCGATAAAATTGATAAAATATTTCTTTTTGTTGGTCGAAGACAACTTTCCATTTGAATAATATACTGTATACTATCTTCATGAATATTCCAAACCAATCCTAAAGTTTTTGTGACATTCTGATCTACTATATATTGTTTAACATACTCGTTCTCTTCATTATACAATAGCTCTTTTTTATTTGACACCCATTTTCTTAATGTGAATCCTGATTTCTTTAAAACTTCTGATATGTCATTTTTTAATCTTATCATTTCTTCAATGGTGGATGCTCCAGTTAGAAGATCATCGACATAAAAATTTTTCTTTATTTCATAACTAGCTCTTGGATAATTATCTTCTTGCTCCTCTGCTGCTCTATGTAAAGAACGAATAGCTAGAAATGATGCTGAAGTTGTTCCATATGTAACTGTATTGAGACGATAATATTTCAACTCATCTTCAGGATTTTTTCTCCATATTATCCTTTGTAAATCTCTTTGTTCTGGATCGATCCATGCTTGCCTATACATCTTTTCCGCATCTGCACCCAAAACAAAATTATGTTGTCTAAATCTTGCCAATATTGAATATAATTGATCCTGTATTATTGGCCCATTTTTTAATTTATTATTCAAACTTATTCCGCGATTCGTTTTAGCACTTGCATCGGATACTACTCTCAATTTTGTCGTTGATGAGGTAAATAATATACTGGACTATTTATTTCAATTTCTTCTTTTGGTATCTTTGACATATGCCCCAACTATTCGTATTCTGTCAAAAATTTGTCATATTCGTATCTTAAATTTTCATTTGATGCAAATTTCTTCTCTAATTTAAAGAATCTTCGTTCTGCTATTTGTTTTGAATCTCCAATATTTTCTATTCCTTCCTTGGTTGGTAACTTCACTATAAATCTTCCATCACTTCCATGTTTTGTCGTATTTAAAAATAAATCTTCACAATCTTGCTCTTTCTTCTTCAAAAATGTCGCCGATTGCATTTCTTCCACAATCCAAAATTTTTCTAATTGTTGATCTAAACTCAAATTCGAGGAGTGATTACAAATTGTTTGAGCGTGTGTAGATTGTGTTTTATATGACCTTTGATCCGTAGGAACAGCTCCTGATATTACCCAACCTAATATAGTTTTTTGTAAAATTGGCATATTGTTTGCAACTTTAATTTGACCTACCAGCAAAAGATCATAAAATATATTTGCACCCAATAAAATTTCAATTTTACCAGGTATATTGAAACTAGGATCAGCTAAATTTATATTACATGGAATCTTCAGAATTTCTCTATTAACTGGCAACATTGGTAAATTATTAGTAATTTTATTTAATACCAAAAAATTTAAATCTGCTTTAAAATGATTAAAACATGATTTTATAGTTGCTTGTACTATCTTTGTTGATTTTGTTATTGAAGTATTTATTCCAACCACTGATATGTTTGTTTCGCATAAATTTAAATTTAACTTTGACACTAAGTCACTCGAAATAAAGTTAGATTGTGATCCACAATCCAACAAGGCTCTTACCTCATGTGTGTTTCCTGTACCGTCAAACACCAACACTTTTGCAGTTGAAAGAAGCACTTCACCATCACTTACACTAGTTGAACTATGCGTATTAATGGAAACAACATTATTATTGTCAGTAGATTCCGAAATTTCATTATTTTTCGAATTTTCTAAAATTGTGCTATTATTGTAATTATGACTTTCATTACTTGCGCCCTGATATGCACAAACATGTGAAGAACTGCGAGTTTCCACCACAGGCGAAAAATTCGGTTTATTCAATTTATTTGTATTGGCTATGCCCAATTGACCGTTACCCGAATTTACCGTATTTTGATTTGACGCAGCTTTTGAATAGTCAATGTGTAATAAAGTATTATGTGGCTTACCACAGTTTTGACATCCCTTATAAGAACATCTTGTACTAATATGATTAGGTTTAAAACAATTAAGACACAAATGCAACTTTTTTATTTCATTTACCCTTTGAATTTCATTTAAAACTAAGAACTTCGAGCAATGATACATAGGATGCTTACCAACTTTACAATAAAGACAATTATTATCATTATTACCTGTGGAAACATAACCTTGGGTAGATTTAAAACTTTTGAATGTAGGCTTTCCAGTAGATAGCTGCGATTGAATCAAAGTTGTTTTATGCGATTCTAAATTTTCCAATATTTGACATCTCTCATTTAAAAATTTTATAAAATCGCTGCAACTTACTTTATTATTTTTAACACAAAAAGTCTCCCATTCTCGTTTGGAATGTATGTCTAATTTATTACTGAACATGTAAAGCAACAATGTATCCCAACTGTCTACTGGCTCCTTTAAACTTTTTAAAGCTCTTAAGTTCTTTTGAATAGTGTCTACTAATTTTCGTAAATCAAAAAGTGTATTTTTACCTACTGCTGGTAATTCAAAAAGACACTTCACATGGCTTTGAATAATAAACTTAGTGTTTTCATACCTTTCACGCAATAATTTGAATCCAATTTCATAATTGGAATTATTTACTTCAAGGGAATGAATTACCTGAGCAGCTTCACCTTTTAAACAGGATTGCAGGTAATAAAATTTCTGCACATCGCTTAAATTATTATTAGAATGTATTAAAGCAACAAATGTGTCAAAAAAACCTAACCATGAATCATAACTTTCACTAAAAATAGGCAAATCTAATGGTGGCAATTTGACAAAAGTTTGTTGTGAATTTGAGTGATTTTTATTGCTATTTGAACCGTTATTTATTTCTAAATTACCTGCCAATAATTCCTTAAAGAGACACATAGTATCAAAATATTTTTCTTCAAAATCAATTCTGTCATTAGAACTAGAATCTTCGAAGTATTTCAGTTCTAATTGTGCCTTACTAAATTCACCCCAAAGAGTTTCACATCTGATTAACCTTTCATTTATTTTTATTTTACTTGTAAAACTATCGCAACTTGAAATAAAATCGAAAAATCTATCTAATTGGGCACAAATTTCCTTTCTATCACTCTTAAATTTTTTAACTAACTCCTTTTTATCTTTATTTGACATTTTATTGGTAAAATACTGAAACTTCTACAATATAACACCAAGTTATTATTATCTATTTATTGTTATTTATTTTATTTTATTTATATTTATTATAAGTACCAAGAAAATTAACTTTACTACTTGTACTTTTATTTTTTAGTAAAACACAAAATATCATTTATTTAATGAAAATATTTTCACTATTTTCACACTTTTTGGGCAGTAGGTACTTACCTGTTCGCTAAGTCCCTACCTATTTTACGCGCAATTTTCCAAGCGCGCACCACTGACCCTCAAACATTGGATTTCCAACCATAGCCAGTCTCTGCGTTTGTTCTTATCAACTTGCTGCTTATTTCTGCATCCCAAGTCAATCCTTCTATTTGCAAAATAACACAACGTCGAGGTTTTTAACTTTACACTTGACTGTCAGGTAACCTACATTTCAAATGACACAACGTTGAGGTTGAACTTGACACTTGACTGTCAGGTATATTTGGAATCCAGGTGTATTTCCTATCCAGGTATATTTTGACTGACTTTTCTGTCACTGTATTTTATTGATTTATTCTTCTAATATTCTATTTATTTTATTTCTTACTTGATTGGCATTATCTACAATGCGGTATGCGGTGATGAAGGACCATATGTTGCGGCTATTCTTTGGCTGCTGGCTACTTGTATAATTTCTCGTATTTATACCTACTTTTTTAATTAAACTATTTATGCTTGTAGATAAAACCAATATTTTATTTTTTCTTTTTTTTTATTACAACAACTTTTTTTTTGATGTCTTGGTTACGCGCCAGGTCCCGGTCTTCATTGCTGCACCTTGATACCAAATCCCAATAATGGTTAGTGACGTAACAAATTTTTATTGTACATTTTATGTCTCAATGTATTATTATTATAATAATTGATCTTTATTTTCATTCGGTTAAAAATGTCTCTTTAATTCTCATTCATTCAATGAATCAGTTAACTCATCGCAACTGCAGGCTAATCGCTTCTTTTTGCGTGTTTTAATGTGTTCTGTTGTATATAGATATTTAATTAGATGGGTTTTAATATTTTATCTGTTTGGTGGTCTCTTAGATATTACTTTTAGGTCTGATAATGTCTTAACGGAAAAAAACATGTAGCCAATATCTTTGTAATCAAAAATTTTTTAAGACTTAGGCATTATGTTTCCATTGCGCTTCCTCTTACTTGTGCATGTCTCTTTAAGAATTATGGACGCTTTCTTCGATTCAATATTAATTGTAATTTTAAAATTTCAATAATATAAAACTTAAAAACTCACAAGGCAACCACATTTCAGAATTATAATGCCTAATTTTGACCTTTAGACACTTTTATTAAATTATGTTTAATAATTAATATGTCATGCTTAGTCCGAATAAGTAAAACTGTACAGGATGCCCCATTTAAAGTACCGAAGTCAGCATCACTTCCGGTCAAACCGGGAGTGCTGAAAAGTCGAAAATATTGCCAACAAATGCAGATTTATGCTGTATATTTATAATACCAAAATTTCATTTTAAAATCTATAGAAACTAAAAATTTATAGGGCCAAACTACTTTTTTTTCCGTGATGGTAGTTTCTTAAGGGCTTTTACTTCTTATTCATTATCGTTGTTTCATTTCGAATACTTATACTTTTTTGATCTTCTTTGATGTTTGCTTCTTTTCTTTTATTGATTAATTGTTCTAGTTTTTTGTTTTAGAATATTTCTGACGTAATTTGGTTCTCAGGGGGGTAGCAGTTATTGTAGTGTCATCAGCAAATATATATAATTGTGATTGGGCATACTGAGGGATATTAACAGTATAAATATTGTAAAGGATAGTGGCTAGGTGTGATCCTTCCGAGACTACTATTTTAATTTGCCTCGTCGTTAATGTTACGTTTTCTGTTGATACTGCAAATTTTCCGTCCTTAATATTTCACACTATAGCCTAATAAGGTAATTAGGCATATTATTAACTTCTGGGTAAGTACTGTATGCCAGAGAACTTATCAAATTTGTTTTGGAGACATCAAAAAAAGATTGCTCCTTTTGACATGCGGTAATTGAATCCTCTTAGAATGCTTGTTGCCTGTCTAGTACTTTGGCGTACCTTGCAGTAAGCAGCTCTGAATCTGCCTTGCTCTGGTGCCAGAACGTCGTTATTTGATATAAAATCTGTAGCACGATTAAGTATCAATTTTTCAACTACTTTACCTAAACTTAATAATAGACATAGGACTATTACTGACCGCCAACGTTAAATGTTTTCCATTCTTTGAAATCAATGCCCTTTTTTAAGTGTCTTTCGGGTATTGCTTGACCTATGTCTACCAGATCCGTTGCTGTTTGTTCTGGCAAGCTTTCAGTGCTTTGTGTTTAATCCTGTCAAAGCCAGGCGCCTTTTATTCATGTATATTTTACACAATGGAGAGAACTTCCTTAATGATTGCTCTAGGTATATTTCTCGCGCCATTTGGTATATTTTTGAAAATTTGTATTGTTCTGGTGACTCGTGCATCTCTTTCAAGATCAGTGGATGGAAGTTCGCTGAACTGTTTGCAATAACTATCTGCGAATAGCTAAGCTTTCTTCGCCGGGTGGGTCAACATTTGATTTATCAATGGATCTCTTAGTTGCGACATTTGTTTTCTGTCTTCCCTTGTTAGTGACCTTGTACTTTTAGAGATAAGGTTGTTCGCTATTTTGATACACTCTGTTTTTCGCATCCATACCTGAGACTCTTGTTCGCGCAACAGTCTCGGTATTTTAGCTGTAGCTCTATTCGCTTGCATTTTAATACACGGATCACCTGTTCTATACTTTCTTTTGAATCATATGAGCAAGCTCGCCCCCTATGTCACCCCGCTTTAAAATCCTAGACGTTATCGTCACCGAATACTCAGTAATGGCAGAGTTTATATCAAAGGACAGCAATATTTTGCTTTGACCGAATTAACTGTAATCTTGTTTTATTCTCAAGTTCGTGCCTGAATACTTGCTGCGTTGTTTCTGACATAAAGCCGTGGCTTCTTTTAGCAGGATTACCGTATTCTACCATGACTGGTCTGTGATCAGAAAACAGTTCGGAAAGCACAACCGGTTGCGAGAGCTATCTCGTGTTCTCAGTGATGAAAATCTCTAGCAATTCCGAAAGTGATTTCGTCTGCTGGTGTATGCACTCTCTCGTATAGGGCGAGACCTCCCAAATTCTGAGCACGACACCCCCACACCTGGTGCTTTGCGTTGAGGTCTCCCCTATAATTATAGGACAATCGCACTGGTGAGCAACTTTTAACAAACACCCGGTACAATGACAATTCTCTCACTCGGATATTTTGGTTATAAGCTAGCAACACTGTGGAGAACTGACGTCACTCGAAGGGTATGGCGTGCATCGGTTTTTGTTTTGCATCAACTATATATTAAAAAGTCCGTTTACTGGAAAATCTACTAAATGAAGATGCAAGACTGTTATATCCTATTTAGCTTAAATAACTAAAAAATAATTTCATATTATAACCTGGATCCTCGATAAATTAAGCATGGAATACGTCTAATCAATAGCGACTTTTATTTACATGACGCGATGCCATGAACCTGAAGATCATCATTAAAGTTTTAACTCTAATAATGATAATTTGTTAAATTAAACTTAAGCCTGAGATAATAATTTCCATGTAATAGAATGTGATATTGTTGATAAACAACGTACCTGCCAAAATTAAACTTTGTAATTTAAGACAATAAGGTATTACTAAAGCTTTATGATTCAAAGTAGGGATTTGCAATATTGATAATAAAATAGTTAGAGCGAGTACGCGTGTGTGTGATTGTCATCTATAATAAATTATCTTTCACTTTCTGTGGGGGAGAATATTAATTATTTATGGTGGATTATTTGATATGACTGTAATATTAAGTATAAGTAAAGTTACAATTTTCAAAATAAAATAACTTTTTCTTTACAGGGTTCTTATAAAGAAATAGGTCATCGAAATATTTTAACAACCAACAAGTTAATCCAATTCGACTAACCCGAAGAAGACACATATGGAGGAAAACAGACGAGTTTAGAGTCCTACCACTTTATGGAAAGCCACTAACATTGATGCTTCAAGTCAAATTGCCCAGAAGCTTATAACCTTTTAAGGTGCTAACAAAATAAAACGGAGGGTATTTTTAATGGTAGATAAAGGTCAAGGTCGCCCCCTAGCTTTGGTATCTTAAGCTCGTGACAATTGTAACACGGGTGGTTTATGCCAGTTAAACAAGAATGTGTACATGTATGAACCTCAAAGATGACTGCTGTACAAGCTAAGACATAAGATTGAGTATTGAGCGCCACCCACAGCTCTAAGCTGTCACAACAACACCAAATCTCTGTGAGTGAACAATGACGCCCACACACCGTATCAAAATAAACACGAAATGTATGTGCAAAAGTTGTAACTCTTTTAAATTCCGCTTTACATATCTGACTATTAAAACCCTCGTATTATGCATTGGCTCTACATAGCGGACATAAGACCGATGGTAGACTATGGCTCGGTAGTCCAGTGCATGTGGTGGAAATGGTTACCTTGCTTACAAAACTGACAAAAGTACAAGGAACTTAAAGCCTGGTTATCACTACAGCCATGAGAACCACGCTCATGGCTTCATTAGATGTCCTGCTGAAGCTGCCGAGCCTGTCCATTTGGATACACAAGGAGGCATATCTAAATATGCGAGATACCGGAAGGTACCGAAAATTGTCTCTTTACTAATTAGTGGAGCCGATTATACCTTCGTGTGTATATTATTGGAAAGTAGTCAATGACCCAGAGAAAGAATGCAGCGGCATAGGGAACGCTCAGTCCATGAAGTGGGTGGGTGTTATAATTGTTCCAAGCTTAATTTGATGACATAAAACAGCATTAAACTCCGGACCATAGGCGTTGCTCCTACCAGATGATTAAAATGCGGATTTGAAGAAATAGTCCATCCTCAAAGTGGAGTTGAAATATAGGGAAAGGAAAGAAAGTCAAAAAGTCTTTCGCCACTAATTTAATAAGAGCAATCAGAGGCTCAGTTTTATGAAAGCGCATCTACATGTTTCGAAGGTAGTAACCTTCATCTTCAGGAGTCAAAAAAGAGTGCTGCTGTTAATATTATCACTATAGAGAAAATTGTAGGTGAAAGTGGACGTTGATGGAGCTTTAAAAAATTTTTTGAAAATGTGTCACATAGTGAATGCAATCAACATACTGACAAGAAATTTTGTTAATAGGGGTAATAAATTCAAAGATAATTGTGAAATTTAGAAGGTCATAAAGAAATGCATGTTCTTCTTATTCAGGTTCAAGTAAGGATACATAAAGAAGACGTTCGTAAAATTGTAATATGCTGAAATGGTATATATTACAGCGTGTTCATTATTTTACTTCGCCTGCAGAGAATATTTTTGCAATGGTTTTTCGGTAAAAAGAAAATGCTCATTTTGCGGAAAACAATTTAAAAAAGTTGTCCTTGTCCAGCCAGCACCGGCAGGAGGTATGAGTTTTCCTTGCCAAGAAAGGATAGGGGCAGGTACTATGTTAGTTGAAATATACAGTTAGTAGTTAGAATTCACTATATATATATATTTTAAGAACAAATTGGTCGCATCAGCAGAGTTACAGTAAACGTTCTGTAATATAACAACTTTTTAAGATACGCGTTAAAGGAACATAATTAATTTAAACTTCATTAACAATTTAATGACTGAAATCGTCAGAACCCTTAGAAGCAGAATCGTTTTCAGGTTGTATTACTACTGGCGCTATAGTTGGTGAAACAAAATATCCATTTTTTGTTTTTATAACATAAGCTACGTAATTTTTCCATACTTATTATATATTATTATGTTATTACCTGCCGAATATTATATAGCACAACTGCGCTTAAAGTTAGAGATTGATTATTGAGTGATATTCTTTGCTGAGAGCAACACATTATGTACAAAGCCATCTTTATTTCCGCAATGATAACGCGTTCTCCTTTAGAACTCGGTGTACCAAAAGTACAATTTGTACTGTTAAATAACCATACCTAACAAGATCATTAGTATGAAACCAAGTTTCGTCTAACTAAATTATACTTTTATCGGATTCAAGGTACTCCTTTATGTTGCGCAAATAGTGCTGTCGTAGTTCAATGATACGCGGGGATTCCATTGAAACAATTAGATTATCTAATTTATTATGTTTAAAGCCACTTTTTAACAAAACACCATGCAACGTTTCTGAAGATTGTTACTTATAATCAGGGTAACCACACAATTTGTTACGAACCAGTTCTAAAGTTGACACTATATTATCCTCATAAAAGTTGTAAATAGTTCGCAGAATAAAATCCCTTGTAGTATTGTCAGCCGTTTTGAATTTTTGATTTATTGGTTTGCGCTTTACAGAATGGCCGGTTACAGTTCCCAAATTAATTTTAAATTACGTTATAAATTCCTATAAAATCCGAGTTGTGTTCATTCATTACAAGCACAATCTTGTATGCTCCATTTCACAATAATTCGTTGATTTCCCGACCGCAATAAAATTTAAACCCAGCCATAAATAAGTGCCTTTTGAAAGGGTACAGGTCCTGATTACCTACTAATTTCAATAGTTTAGGTTAGCTATTTTCAACAAATATAAAATAACAGGTAAGTATCTTTATTTTAATCATGTAACTAAATAGGTATTATTATTTATACAAAATTACTAATCTACAATATTATAATATCATCTATGCCTAAACTAATATAGTGACCATAGTAATAGTGAACAGAGCTAAATATAGAGTAGGTTAAGTTAAATATTGTATTATTATAATATTGTAGATTAGTATTTTTGTATAAATATTAAAAGCTATTTAATTACATGATTAAAATAAAGATACTTACCTATTATTTTATATTTGTTGTTTTGTTGCAAATAGCTAACCTAAACTATTGAAATTAGTAGGTAATCAGGACCTATACCCTTTCAAAAGGTACGTGCCTACACAATAGATATTTGTCAGGCAAGTTATTCATGGTTGGGATTACGACTGAGGGTTGATATTTAAATTTTATTGCGGTCGAGAAATCAACGAATAACTGTGGAATGAAGCGCATTTTCAGTTTTTCCCGGATTTTCTTTTTTTAAACACGCGTACATATTTAAAATAATGCGTTGACATTGAACATGCAAATTTTTGTTTGTTAATTCTGGACTTATTTGGCTTTCGATGGCCGACTCTGGCACCGAGTCATTATATTCCTGCGATAACTCACCGTGACCTTCTGTTTAAATTGTCGCCAAAAAGCCATACGGATATAATAAAATATAGGTACCAAGTAAAAACTTACTTATCTGAAACAACACAGTTATAACAGAAAATAAAATAAGTAAATTAATCGTTCCAACCAGCCACTGTCTGATTCCCAATATAACATACCTCAAAAATCACCTGATTTTAAAGCTGATAAAGGATCACACAATTGGCAGAACCTTTAACTATTTGCTGTTCTTGTCCATAGCATATAAATTTGTATTTATATGCTGCTCTTTTAATTTTCCCACCCGGAAAAAATATTTCGCACTTTCAATTGCCAGTGGGCTTCGACTGTCTATCGCCAGGGTGCTGCCAATTCTACAAAGTTTCCGTAAGTGTAGGTGGAATATAAGGGTTTATTAATTGTTTATTTTGTTTAACGTCAAATCCTTTTTTAGTTTCGGTTAAATTATTTTTGTATAAAATAGATTGATTTAGCCGATACTTGATGGAAATCCATTATAAATTTTGAACAGAAACAAAGTTTTAAATTTCCACAATTTTCATTTTTTTAAAAAAACCATCACATGTTTCGGCACACAGCACAAATAACAACCTTTTACATTATGCATTACATTTGAATTCAGAAAAACACCAAAGATTTTAAAATTTTACACATAGAAAACAAATCTAAGAAACTAAATTATTTGGAAAGTTTAGAGATTAACAAAAAGAAAAGGTCGGGTTTCTTATTGAACGAACAACTAGACACAAATTACTCCCCATTATTGAATTTATATGCCTAATTACATAAAAATATTACATCTCTACCATTCCCATTATTCAAATTGTATAGCATAAGTAGGATTCTCCCATTTGTTGTACCTAATTATAGTTTGTTAATCCCATACCATTAATATTGTTTATTACACCTTGTACCGACCTAGAAACATGTTACGGCTTTTAAAAAAAATTAAAATTGTGGAAATTTAAAACTTTGTTTCTGTTCAAAATTTATTTTGTATAAATAATTTTTCTGAAGTACTAGAAAAATTATTGTAATATTTATGAATGGCTTGTTCCTTTTGTCTTTGACATTGAAAATTTCTTGATTCAATGTACATTTTCAAACTAGCTTTTAAAGATAGTTACTGACTATCAATTAAATACTGGTATAAAAGAACACTTTTAATAATGAAATCTTAAAGAATTTTTAAAAAAAGTTCTGACAACGTCGATTATGATGCCGGTCGCTTTGAAGCCCGGTCAAAGCTTTTTTTTTGTCATTAAACTGGACTTTGGAAAAAGTATACTTAATATTTTAATGTCCTTATTTAAATGGGTGATTCCTGACCTAATATTAAGCTTAAGAAATATTAATTCAATTGTTGACAAAAAAAATGTGTGTTGTTAACTAACATGTTGGTATGGGGCAACGCATACTCATACTCATACTCATATTCATTTATTTTTCAAACTTAAACAATTTAACAATATTTGTATATAAATCAGGAGCTATATTGACTACATTCTAAAAATTAGATTAAGTCGCACCTAGATGACTAAACATCCGTATGTGCAAATATAGATATTATTATATATTAATATTTTCATATTTTCGAAAAAGAATAAAGTTTGTTAATTTTTAGGAAAAGTTTAAAAAAACAAACAAAGAGTTAGGTGATTATAAAAAAATTGATTAGTTATAACCTGTGCTAATAACAACCGTGACAATTAGAAACTAATTATTTCAGAATATTAGTTTATATGAATTGTTTAAGTTAAAATTGGCCCAGAAATCACCCACTAACTGTATAATCTGCGGTTCAGACACAGGAAAAAACCACCTACTATTTTATCATACAAAATAGGTTAGTTCAGAATAAGTCGTGACCTGACATTCAGAGAGTATCACTTTAGGTGTTAAGTAATGTACCAATAAATAATCAGCGTTTTGTTCAGCAATGGCTTTAAACGCTAGTCCAGAACTACAAGATTGTTTGTAAAAGCTATTTGTTTTACTTCAGTAATTAACCTTTACCAAACCAAAGTTTGAAAATTTGACCTAGTGATTTAACCCGGTTGCACCACAAAATTTACTGAAAACTGGAACGGAAACTTCTATTAGCTAAATTGCTCGAGTTTAGATGGTGTTATACCTATATAAAATTGCTTTCAATTTTAGCTGGCTCAGCTTGATTTATTAGTGCCAATAAACTACATCTTTTCGTTGCCATTGGGGAAATTGCAGGAATGTTGAAATAATTTTAGAGTTAGAATATTGATTACCAACATTTAATGAATCTTTCCTGGGGTAACAGGTTTTCTGGTATACTGATAACAAGAAAAATATTGGCTATATTTTTAAAAATTGCTTGCTTCGTAATGATAACAGCAAATTATTGTTTCACGAAAGCCTTTTATAGTGAAAGTTTTAGACTTTTTTGGACGGTAGTCTTCTATATTCTTTTTTTAATCAAAAATCTTGTATGAGACACGATGCATGCTTCTTTTTTGCACACAATGTGCTAGACCACTCGCTACGCTCGTGATTCAATCTTCACATCCAGCGCAAAAAAGAAATTTATTTTGCAACTTGTTAAAGGGAGTGTGACCCAAAAATTAAAGTTTTGGTACAGAAAATTCTAAGAAAAATATTTGAAACCGCACTTGGCTGCGATAAACCATTACCGAAATAGAGCCATTTAAAGGTTTCACACGCCCCGGCTGTGACGTCACACCGGCTTTTTAGCCAGCCGACGCGACGCAGTGTCACAGCTTAATATAACAATATTAAGCTGTGGCAGTGTGTTTTAGTTGGTGCAGGGTTGCCAGGTCTACCGATTTTTCGGTAGATCTACCGATTTCGCTAGTCATCTACCGATCTACCGATTTAATATTGAAGTATACCGAAAACTAAAAAGAATAGATTTTTAGCAATTTCTGGGATAACTGCGAAATAGAATGTAAAAAAAACACGTGTTTTTCTGTCTATATTACCTACGGTATTTTAGCGAGTATCTTTGCGAAAACTCTTTTACTACATATAAATTTATAGCAATAGGCAACACAAAATACTTCAGAATAATTTCTTTTGCTGGACACAATTTTAAATCCTATTGTTGCCTGATGTTTTCAGGTTGGATACTTATTACTTTTTTATTTTGGTGGTAACCGTTTTAAGAATTCCCCCGATTTGCTTTCTTACCAAGTTCCAGAATTTCGTTTTAATTCTGTGTTCGAGGGAACGAAATTATTGTTATTGCATTTTTATTGTATTATTACAAACATTCACCATTTTCCAGTGTAAATAAAAAAAAATAGGAAAAAAATGTGATCTCACCTTCATAGTTAAAATTTTGTCAATTTGGTAGGTATTTGGCGCCAAGAATAAAAATGACCAAGAAAATAGCGAATACTCGAATACACCAAAATAAGTACATTTTATACAGAAGGTAAATCTACCGATTTTTAACGAAATCTACCGAAAAATTACGAGCCTGTCTACCGAAATTACAAATTTTCACCTGGCAACACTGAGTTGGTGTGATGCAGCGTCACTGAAGAGTTTTTACGTTGTTACTACAACTCACAACGCAACAGTTAACCATTATTAGTATTAAGTATTCTTTATTCTATTCTCGGACGAATTATATGAAAGTTATACAAACAAACTAAATAAATACTGTTTTCTAAACACAATTATAAACTAAAAATACAATTAACTAGCAGAAAAGAGCCTTTAAACAACCACCCACAAAACAAAAGACAAATCACTACACTGTCGTTGCACTTGCACCGTTGCGGACTGCAAATATTTTGACGATTCGCCGGTGTGACGTCACACGATGACATGCGCAATCTTTACCGGGCATTATCTTGGTTATTATTTTAGATGAAAAATTGCGGGTTTCACTTGAGTTCTTAGAATTTCTTTCTTAATTTTTTTATTGAAAGTTGATTTTTTGGGTCACACCCCCTTTAAGTAAATTTTTGATACAATGTAACTTATACATCCAACGTATATTTGCACATTATTGATGATGTCAGTATGGCATCCAAACTTTCCAAAGAACGACATACGCTAAGACAGCCTTTTCTCATTTTATGATCAGCTTTTCCAGAGCTATATTTTGATATCTTTCTAGAACTTATAGACGAAGTCTAAAATACCAAACAAATTTAAAATAGGGAGAGCAAAATTTACTTTATTCAATATTTACCCATTAACCTGGCTAGCCTCCAAAGCCATTTTAATCAAGTTCGTGCAACATATAAATCGGTAATTAATTTAGTGTTGGAAAGCCACTGTCACGTCGCTACCAACGGTCGACGGGACACAAAACGTTGAATCTCCAACAGAATTAAATTTACGTGGTTTTAGGACGCTATAAATTGGTTTCAGGTGTAGTGTCAGTTCCATACAAAAAATTAACCGTAACTTAGACAAAAGGTTTATTCAAAGGACAATCAAACAATTTTTTTTTTAGAGAAAGATGTAGATAATTTGTGTTCTAGTTCTGCATCCACAAACTTTGTTAAATATAAATTAACATTTAAGCAAACCCCAAGGTAGTAAAAACTTTTCCAAGTTGAAGTTTTGACTATTTGATTCATTTTTATGTAACATTTTTATTATTGCTTACTTTGTTTATTTTAAGCAATAAGCAACGGCTTTTGACCGTGGCAGCGAGATGGTGTAAGGTTTGTTCCATAATTTAATTGATTAGTGATTTGAGTTTAATTTGTAATTTATAGTTGTTGTTTTATCGGAATGTCTAATTAATATTTTTCGTTTTTTGAAGGTAATATTTCTTTTGGATTATGGATTTGTTATGAAGAGGATAATTTTTTGTCAAGTACATTTTAATTAGAAGTGTTTTGAAGCTGATATTATCTTCATTAGAATAAATTTTATTGGACTTAATAATTCTTCTCGAAACTTCTCCTTTTATCGGAACATATTGTGGGCTATTAGGTTTCCCGCTATTAAATAATCTCATAATATCGCATTTAAGCGATTAGAACATCGAGTATGCAGTACCGGAAATAAGAATAAAGTTCGAAGACAAACACAAATCAATGACGATATAGCCGTTGGGAGTTTTGGGTGTAGTAGCTATAAATCCTCATATTGGTTCAAGGAAACTTGCTTGTGATTCAGAAATATGCCAAAAATCGGTACTGGCTATTTAATAATTTTTCCCCTTACCATAGAACTTTTCATCAGGAATTGTATGGCAAAGATGTTCACCTTTTGTAACTAGTTAAGACTTGCGATTCACGAAACTATGTATTTTCAAGAAATATAATTTTCCTAACGAATCAGCATTTACCAATACTTGTGGTCAGGGAATTATATAAATTAATCTGGATTATTTTCAGTCTGAGTGAATTAATTTTGCTTTTATTAATTTACGGCCAACCAGGACAATTTACATTATTGGGTTATATTGGTAATGATAAACTTAAATTATATTTTACCAGTAATTTAACCAAGTAAGTAAAGCTTTTGATAATATAGACCAGGGGTCTCCAAACTTTCCAGCTTTAGGGCCATACTGATTACTCCAGTAAGTTCCAAAGGCCAACACCGTTTTAATCTTCCTGCCATTATCTATAATTTCTAGACTAGTTCAAATTCAAATTCAAATTAATTTATTGGCGTAAGCATACAAAAAGTATTCACACAAGTCAGGTACATACATGGTTCAAGAATTAAAAATTAAAATTTAAAAATTAGTCCTACATAAATCTTTAAAAACAGAAAAGTATTGAACAAAAAGTACTTACACTACATATTAAAATTAATTTGATCATATTTAGTCGTTAAATACACTAATCTCTAAAAAGAAAGTATATAAAACACATACTTACAATACACAAGAAAATAAATTTAAAATACAATATACAAACACAACACCAGCAATATATTATATTATGACCCCAGTTGGACCCTACAAATGAAATGTGAAGTCTAAGAATTCATTAGTTGAATAAAATGCGTTCACAATTAAAATTTGTTTTATTTTATTTTTAAATAGTAAAATCGGCAATTTGGTAAAGTTGGTAGGTAGCCTGTTATATAATTTAACAGCCAGAAACCCAGGACCACTCTGACATCTCGTCAAGCGCTGATATATTGGGACCAGTTTGTTCCTATTTCTAGTCGCATATGTATGGACATCCCCATGCGCCATATATCGATCTTTGTTCTTATGCACCCACAACAGATTTTCAAGAACAAACACTGATGGCAAGGTAAGTATACCCATATTTGTGAAAGCTCCTCTGCAATCATCCCTATAATTCAACCCACTCAACACTCTGACTGCTTTCCTCTGCAATGCAAACAGTCTTTTCATATGGGGGGCATGACCCCATGCCAATATAGCATACGTGGACACAGGATGAAAGAGGCCAAAGTATGCCGTCTTCAGGGTACTGCTCGAGGAACAACCAACAAGGCAACGAAGAGCATATAGTACTCCTTAGTTTGCAGGCGACAACATCTATGTGTGAATGCCATTGAAGAAGGGGATCCAAATGAACCCCTAAAAATTTAACCGTTGCATCACTTGGTATATCCGTTTGTCTCAAGGTGAAGATTACTCTGTTCGTTTTGTCTGTATTAAGAAGCAATCTATTCACATCAAACCACTCCTGAACTCCATTCTGCAAAACATTCATCCTCATCTCGGCGCTCTCAAGAGAATCAGCCGTGCATGCAACTGTTGTGTCGTCAGCAAAAAGCGTGAATTTACCTGTTGGTTCTGTAAGTGGCAGATCGTTAATGTATATAAGGAACAATATAGGACCCAGAACTGAACCTTGGGGTACTCCTATAGTAATCCCACTCGGCGCCGACGACACTCCACCAACACGCACAGTCTGCTCTCTGTTATTCAGATAAGAACTCAGAAGCGTGATACTGTCAGGGCAGAACCCATATTTGCAGAGTTTGCGTAGTAGAATATCATGGGGGACACAATCAAACGCCTTGCTTAGGTCGCAGAACAAGACGCTGCTAAACTCTAGGTTGTTAAAAGAGTCAAGGAGAAATGTGACCAGGTCCAAGATTGCCATTACCGTACTCCTATCCTTCCTAAATCCAAACTGGCAGGATGTAAAAAGATCATTCTCATCGAAAAATTGTATTATTCGAGTGGCTATACATTTTTCAAATATTTTTGATATTATAGGTAGTAAAGAGATAGGTCGATAATTTTCAGGTTTAGCAGGATCGCCCTTTTTAAAGATAGGTACTACTAGGGCTGACTTAAGTGCTTTCGGGAAAGTGTTATTTCTGAGACAACGATTAATTAGTTTAGTTAGGGGACTAACAATGATGTTTTTAACGGACTTAATTAGTTTGACATTTAGACCAAAAATATCACGGCTTGTTTTATTCTTTAAATTATCAATGGTATCCCTAATCTCTATAAATGAGACAGGAGAGAAGGAGAACAAGTTTTCTGTTAAATTTAAATCAATCAAAGCTTGAACCGGATCTCTATGAGATGTAGGTATATTCTTAACAGTATCATGTGCAATACTCGAAAAAAATGTATTAAAGTTATCAGCTGTTATATTACAATAATTGTTACTATCTTTTTCTTTTGAGCGACCTACATTATTCTTTATGACTTGCCACATTGCCACAGTTGTGTTTTGGGCTGAAGCAATGTAGTTATCGTTAGCCTTGATTTTTGCTTCCCGTATGGCAGACTTGTACCTTTTTTGAAAATCCTTAAATTCCTGTTTAAAGCCTGGATCAGTGTATTGACGAGACAATTCACTCAACAACTGCAGATGGTCCCGCATTGATCTTAGGTTATCATCAAACCAAACCACATTGCATCCTTGATCGGACCTTACTCTATATGTTTTTTCAGGAAATGACTGGTTAAATGCTGTTTCCACCGATCAACACTCGCACTCTCATCCGTCACCAAGCTCCAATCACACAAAGATACCTGGTTAAAAAAAGTAGACATACCCCTACGGGTCAACGGTCTGCATACCTTAGTGTTTATTGGTACTCTACCGATACTTCTATTTATGGGCAGTTGAATTTCTTGTCCAAAGTGATCCGAAATACTAACATCAACAATACTGGATGCAAAGGATTCGATACCAAAGTTAATGAAGATGTTGTCCAGACATGCCCCAGATCTTGTATTACTTGATATTGTCTGGTCAAAACCATAGCTTTCCAAGACATCAGAGAGGAGGAGAGTCTCTGGATGTACTGTATTAAAGTGTACATTGAAATCCCCTGCCAAAGTAATTTTTTTATGTATGCCTATCTTATTGAGTAATGCTTCTAGCAAATTTAAAAAAGTTTGAAAGTTACCTGCTGGGGGTCTATATATAGCTAAAACATACAAAGTAAGATCACCAAAATATGCTCCACAACACTCAAAACATTTTTCTATACAGAACTCATTTACATCATAACTTAAGACATTTAAACAATTCTTTACAAATATTGCTACACCTCCGCCGGTATGAGTCGATCTTGAATAGACACTAGCCTGTTTGTATGATCCAAAGCGCAGTACTCTTGCCTCCTCCGCGTTGAACCAGTGTTCGGACAGACAAACAATGTTAAAAGTTTTTTCTGCTAAGAATGCTTCTAGTAGTTGTGTCTTGTTTCTTATTGATCTGGTATTTATATGAAGTAGATGAACTTGATGTGTTGCCGTTTTCATAAGTGAGTTCTGGCCCCTTGAGGTCGGCGCTGCAGGTTCTGAAAATGGTTAATAACCACGTCTTTTGGCCATAGAGATGCAGACATGTAAACATTTTTCTTGTCGAATGGAACTGTTAACTTAAAAGAGCTGTATTTCTTGTGTTTGACAGTTTTCATCTTTTCACAAACACATTTATCATTTAGATTTTGACCTTTGAGATAATCCAGGATGGATTTATCCTGCGTATCTGGATCCAAGCCCGAAATAAACAGAGTTGCCATTTTTGGTGCTACCTTAAGAAAGGACTCCGCTTCGTTTGATCCCCTAACTGGTTCAGGACGCGTGGATTCTTTGCTATGCTGTGTAGAGTTGAGCCTTGTTTTTCTCTTATTTTTATGCTGGACAGTGGTCCATTCATTTTTGTCAATTTTTGTTTGTTTTGGTTCGTCGTTTAAACTGTCAGAATTTACAATTTGAGGGTTAGAGCTATCTTCTACCTCTTTTTGGCTTTTGTCTCTTGGGCTAAATTTATGGTTTTGTGGCTCATGCGCCACAACTAAAAGTGCTTCTTCTTCTATTACTGTGGTATTGTCTGCCTTTGTCTCGGGAACAACTGCAGGATCTTCTTTTTTTCGATTTGAAGCTGATTTCTCACCTTTTCTGTCTGTTTCTATTTTCCCGCTTTTTTTGTCTTTTTGAAGGTTAGACTTCTCAGGGTTTTTGGCATTTTCCTGTAGAAGAGCTATTTTTTCCTTTAGTAGTTTGTTGTTTTCTTCCAGTACCTGATTTTTCCCTTGTACTTCACTCAGTAGGACTTTTAAATAGGAGATTTCGACGTCCTTTTCAGGGCTGTCATTCTTGTCGTTATCGGAATGTTCTTTGCATGTTAATCGAGTTTTATCAATTATTTTTACTTTTTCCATCCAGTCTCTTGTAGCACAAGAACGATGGAACGTTTTTCCGCACACGACACATACAATCGCACTATTGACTTTATTTTTACAGCAAAAATATCGCGATTTCTCATCTTGCACAGAATCGCGTGACACACCATCCTGCGCCATCTTGACTTCTGATTGCCGAGTACGCGCCATAAGCGAGCATACGCTCGCGACCGCGAGTCAGTCCACCTGGGGAACGCGAAGGAAGCGAATCTGCTTGTTGTAAAATAAAGTAGTGTGTAACTCCTTAAAACGTATTTGTGCGTCTTTAGAAGACGTCTTCGTAACAGTATTTTGACTTGACTTGTTGTTTTTGTGTGTAATTTACTAGTATGGAAAAGTAGCGAAAAATAGACAGTGAATGCAGAACATTCAACGATCAATGGAACTTTCAATATTTCGTGATCGAGTTGAGTAAGAAGGCGCTATGTTTGATTTGTAATGAAACCATAGTTGTTCTCAAAGAATATAACATTAAACGTCATTGTGCACGAAACATATATCAAAATATACTGGAAGTTTGCGGACAGAAAAATTTGAAGCTTTGAAGCGCGAATTAAAATCGCAGTAATCTCCGTTTACGAAACATAATACTGAACAAGAGGCTGCAACTCGTACCAGCTTTCGTGTGGCTCGTAAAATCGCAACTGTCTGACAAGAATGGATATCTTGAGTGGTTTTCTCTGGCATTGGATGTAACAGATACTGCCCAGGTGTTGATTTCTATTCGAGGAGTAGACAAAAGCTATGATGTGTGTGAAGAACTTCTTGATATTGATAGTATTCACGGCACGACTACTGGTAAAGACATTTGTATGGGAGTTGAAAATGTAATTAATAAAAAGAACCTTTGATGGAGAAACTTGAAATCTATTACAACTGATGGAGGCAAAAACATATGTGATAAAAATAAAGGAGTGGTCGCTCTTGTGTCAAAGGCTGTAGAAAATGATGGTAATTCAAAACCGTTAGTCTTAAATTGTATCATTCATCAACAGTCCCTGTACGGGAAATGTTTGAATATGTCTGAAGTTCTAAAATCAGTCACATCAATTGTTAATTCCATCAGATCCACTGGAGTAACCGAGAATTCCGCGAGTTTACTTAAGAAATTGGAGAAAATTATTTACCATATCATACTGCTGTACGCTGGCTTAGTTCCGGAAAACTCCTTCAGAGCTTCTTTGAACTTGGAGCAGTGATCGGAATTTTTTTGAATGAAAGCATCGTAATTCATCCGAATTACAAAATAGCGAATGACTGTGGAAGTCGAATCGTTGATTTTACAAAACATACGAACGAACTGAATTTGAGGTTGTAAGGAGAAAATCAGCTTCTCCCTGATTTATACACTAATATCAAGTCATTCCGGAAGAATATAATACTGTTTCAATCACAAATGCGTAAAAAATGTTTAAAACATTTTAAAACATGTGAAATATTCAACCACGCTACTTGAAGCTTCGAGTGATTTGAATATAAATTTTAATACTCGTTTCGCAGCCTTTGAAGTCATTGCAAATGAAATTAAGATTATTCAAAATCCTTTTGATACCGACATTAAAACCCTAGCCCCAGAACTTCAAATGGAAATTATTGATCTACAGTATAGTGATATAATTAAGAACAAATATCAAAACTCATCTTCGTTAAAATTTTATAATTGGTTAGTTCAGGTTAGTTCCGCTTTCCTGTAACCCTTTATATAAATATCAAAACTCATCTTCGTTAAAATTTTATAAGAGTCTTCCACTGGCACAATTTGATAATTTGCATAAATTTGCTCGTGGACTGTTTTCTGTTTTTGGTGCTTTGTGTGAGAAAACATTTTCCAATATGAGGCTGGTAAAGGATGTCTACCGATCTAAGTTAACTGATGAGCATCTTAAATCTCGTACAGGAACTTTTACCGCATGATTGTTTTGAACGGATGCAGTTTTGTGAAGAATGGATGGATCGAATTAATAATAACCCAGGTATTGCTGATAATATACTGTTTACAGATGAAAGCTCCTTTAATAATAATGGAACAGTGAACAAGCAAAATGTTAGAATCTGGTCGCGAGAAAATCCCTACTTGGTGCACCAAACGCATGCCCATTGGTGACAAAATGTAAATGTATTGGAGGTATTCTAGGAAATATGATTATTGGTTTTATAGATGGTACACTTACCAAAGAAAAATACATCGATCTTTTACATATGAAAGTAGGTCCTGCGCCAGCCCACAGAAGGGAGGAAATTATATTTCAACTTGATGGAGCTCCAGCTCATAGCGCAATAATTGTAACGGAGTATTTAAATAATGTGTTTCTGGGCAGCTGGATAGAACAATTTGGACCTTTTAAATGGCCCGCTCGAAGCCCGGGTATCATGCCTTTGGACTTCTTCTATTGTGGATACCTCACATCAAACGTTTTTGATGACGTAAGAGGAAGACCAAATGATGCAGATGAATTAAAAAACAAGAATAATCGAAGCTTTACGCAGCGTCACAGCGCGACAGTTGTCGATTGTTAGAAAGCATTTTAATTTTTTTCATTTTAACTTTGTTCGTCTCCCTATTTTAGTCTTTAAGGGTATATAAAATATAAGATCTGTTTTTTTAATAATTTTATTTTAAATCAAATTCTATTGTTTTCCCTACATAATGGGACGAACATAACGCAAGTTGACGGGACCTTAGGTCTCCAATAACTAATTTTACAAATGAAATTTCAACATTATAATTTCTCATAAAACAAATCACAAACAAAAATCTTTCTCTAACAAGACCTAGAATGTCCAAAAGATCCTTTTTATATATCCTGACTTATGATTTTCAAATAACGAATATCTTCCCTTTTTAAATTCGACCACAGATTGACAGTGTCTTTTCAGAAACTTTGAATTAAATATAACGACATTCCACTTTCATTTACAATTTTAGTATGCTGACTACATTCAATTTTTAATATCTTGTCAAAATATTTTTAAATAAAAAAAGCTCCATCAGCGTCATTTTCCACCAACAGTTTTCTCTCTACTGCTAATAATAACTGCAGCACTACTTTGGTCTCCTGAAGATGAAGGTTACTACCTTTGAAGCATGTAGAGACAATTTAATTTTAAAATTGAGCCTTTAATAGCTCACTATTAAATTAGTGGAGAAAAACTTTTTGACTTTTTTTTCCCCTTTTCCCTATTTTTATGATTGTTTAGGGCACTGTTTGGCTGTAAATGAAGGGCACTTCAAACAGTTTATATGAGTTTTAAGTTTATTGTTGTACATTATATTTAGGAAAATTATTAAACTTGATTGAAATAAAAATCCTAAATATTATATTAATGTCACATACCAGCTTATGTCAAAAATATATAAGTAAACTTAATATACAGAGCTAGGCATAACAGCGTGATATTATAACTTAAAATGATATTTTTAAATATTTTGCGTTAGTAAAGTAATACAAACATGATCCTATTTTGGGTATGATACCACAAGAAGAATTTGTGTAAAATTTTAACTTGTAGTTCCCAATAGAAATGTGCCTAACATAGACTTTAAGATATACCATGTAAAACCCTATGTTCCGCCTTAAAATAAACGCACTGTATAGTTACTGACTATTGAAGTATCTGATTTTTTAATATTGGAACAACAACTCTCATTTTTAGATCACTTTTAAATATACCTGTATTAAACATTAAATTTGCTAAATATTGAATAGGTTTAAGAATACTGTGCCTTAAAATTTTAACAACCTTTATCGACACTTCGTCAATTCCTACGCGTTTTTTTATTTTTTTAGGTTATTTATTATCTTAAAAATATCATTCTGTTCCACAGGCCTAAAAACGACACTATTTATAATAGTCCTGCTATATACAGTACGATCCTATGATATGTTATCACCAAACTTATCTGTTAAGCTCTTTTGAGTTACTAGTATGAGATATTCTGCAAATATATTAGCAATAGTTTGATGGTTCGAAACCTCTTAGCCATTATCAAGAAGTCCGATTTTATTTTTGTTTTTTATTTTACCTAGTTTGTTGTTTACGATAGTGTAGATATTATTTTTTGTTTGTTCTCGCTCTCTCAAAATTTTTTGTCATATCGCTCAGTTGCGAGAATAGTGGCACAACTCAAAAATTCCTGTTTTGGAGATTATATTATCAAAATAAGCGGAACGACGTCTTCCTTTTACTAGAACAACGGCATTTCTGTAGTTATAGTGGTTTTCGAGAGGTGACGCTACTGCCGTTGGCTTAACTCAAGATTCAGCCTGTCGAGTTTATCAAACAATGACACATCCCAGTTGTGTTGAGTGCTTTAAGGTAAGTGCTGTGCTTTTTTTCAGAAAGAGTGACGCATCTAAAAAAACTTCATTTTAAGCCAGGATTTTGTTCAGAAATACGGAAACATTTTCTGTTGATACGGTGATATTACTGCATATTTATTTTAAATAAAGACACTTTGTAGGTTGAGCCGTTATTTAAGAAATATTAGGATCAATTTTCCATTTTTAGTTTCTAAGAGATGGCATTATTTAGAGCTGTGCCACTGAATTAACTTATTTTTATGTATCTTTTGGGATTTGTCATTATTTATGAAAAGAAATTATATTATTTTTTTTCTTTTATACCGTATTATTTGAATTGTTTCACTGTTTTAGAAAAAATAGTTATTATTCAAATGGCTTATGCCGGATCTTTATCTTGGTGTTTCTTAACATTTTAGAACCTTTTGCTTTGTCAAATTGGAACAGAATGACTTTTTAATCCAGAACACAAGCAATAATGGCACTTGCACGTGCAAGTAAAAATGAAGAGAATGTAATTGAAGGCATAAACCAATTTGCAGGTAAACGTTGATCTAAAAAAATGAACTGTCTGTTATTTTTTAGATAATTATTGTGCTTTTATCAGGTCATCGTACCTGGTATACCGGGTGATAACGACAATCCGGTCCACCTATAACTATTTTGTTTTTGAGAATGAACAAACAAAAGTTGGTACATATATAGGTACGTTATGGGTGGAGGCCAGCAGAAAAACAAAGTTATGATTTCAGTATACATGTACGCACTTTTCAAATTTCCTAATGTTAAGCTCATCCAGCACAAGTTTCCAGTAGCTGGGCATACACAAAACGAAGGAGACTCGGTAAATTCAATAATTGAAAGACAGGCTAAAAGAACTTAAAAATCTGGGCCGGTGTACACTCCCGACCAATTTGTTGCCATTGCCAGAGCTTCGAAAAAAAATGAACCTTATGAAGTGAATGAACTCTCACACGAATTTTTCCACGATATGAAAGATTTGTCCAACCAGGTTCTGCATTCAATACTCCGAAACAATGAAAACGAGGCTTTTAAAATTAGCAAGGTAAGGGTTGTAAAAGTTGACAGAGAATTTCCGAAATCTTTTTTTTACAAAACGAGTTATGCTGATCAAGAATTTCAAGAGGTCCAGCTGAATAGAACATATAAACGACGTACTAGACAACCACAAAATAAATTTTGAGAATATCCAGTTACGACCAGGTTTTCCCAGAAAACCACATATCCCAGATAGAAAAAAAAAACAGATTTAATGGAACTCATCCAGATAAACTATATTCCTAAAATGTATAGGCCATTTTTTGAATCTAATAAAATCTTGAATAAAACAAAATAAAGTTGTTCTACTTTTAGTTTAGTTTTGGTAAACAGTTTTTTAAATTTAGTATTATAAAAGTTTTTTTTAAATAAAATATATTAGTAAGCGTACTAACATTGTGTCGTAGCTTTATTTGGATTATTTTTACAAATAACGACACAACTCAAAATTACAACTAAAAAATCTACCTAACTTTTTTTTCTTTAAAAAGTAAGAAAAAAAATTTCTTTGAGTGCAACTTCATCATAATAGAAAATGCAGTTAGAAATTTTGCAGTTATAGCCTTTAAATTCTGGATCCAAGACGCAATATAAAAACTAAAACTTTTTGAACGTAATTATCTCAAATTAATGTTTTTTGTGTTGTGCCGGTATTCTCGCAAATGAGCGATATTATACTCTTTCATAAAGGCATAGTTTAGCGCAGACTTGGAACTATGCTTATATAGGAACTCAAAATAGCATAGAAACATAGAAGAGAGTAAGAAGCAATCAAACTGGTGATCTTTAGAGCGCCCGAAAAAACTTTACATGTCTTAGTCCTTAAATTCCCCAATAGTATTTACTTTTTAACCGTGCACTTAAAAAGTTCTCTAGATCACATTGATGGGTCTGGAATTCCAAAAACCCTCCACAATAAAATAAACTCAATAAGAGAAAACTAATTTAATAGAACGCTGAGGACCTTAAAGTACATCAATTTGTGAGTTAACAATTCCGAATTGCTAGGGTTGATCATTAAAGTAGAGTCTCTCTCAGATGAGACCCGTTCGACAAGAAACTTATTTGGCCATTTAGCAAAACATCACGTCCAAAATCTCATCGGGCCTTAACGAGACGTACGTGACTTTTTGAAGGGTTAAATGTGACAATATTACTGTAATATTGGCCTAATCGACTGGTATCCGAGTAGGTAATAAAATTCAGGAAAGGTCACATTAAAACATAACAAATTTAATATGTATATTAAGTGACTGCTAAGAAAAGTTGCAATTTATTAATATTTTAACAACCACATTTGTAAATAACTTTATAAATGTGGTTGATGAAAAATCAGTATACAGGGTGACTCGCGTAGACGGCGCATTCGACGTTTATCGCAATCCAGTCGACGGACGGTCCAAACACTTCGGTGTTCTCATAGACAGCGTATGTATGCTCTAACTAAGCGCAAAGATTTGTGGCAATGCAATGTTGCCTCTTCTACGAGAAAGTAGCAGCAACTTTGATATTTTAAATGGACCACACTGTATTTAAACTTATTTTTTTTAATTACAGTAGTTTTTTTAACAACTTTCTTTATTATTTTCCTATACTGATCTGTCACCGCTTTCACGATATTAAGTGATTTGCCTTTTGATCTTTAAACTCTCGGATACTATACAGGGCTTTAATTTCAAAAGAAACCATCCTAATTACCTCTTGATTTGAGGGAAATAGGATTTGACAAAGAATACGTTAATTTTAATATAGGAATGTTCACGTATGAAAGAAGTTAGGTGAGATTAGAATTATTTGGCGTGTTTCAACAGAAACTGTTACTATAGTTGTTCCAAGCTTAATTTGATGACATAAAAAAGCATTAAACTCGTGACCATAGGCGTCGCTCCTATCAAATAATTAAAATGCGGATTGTTGTAAATTTTTAATATGATTAAATAGTACATATTACAGCTTGTTCATTATAGTTTATATCGATAAGAGTTTTGTACCCGTGACTTCGCCTGCAAAGAACACTGCAACTTTAAGATGTAGAATCGTTTCCAGGTTGGATTACTATCGGCGCTATAGGTGGTGAGACAGAATATCCATTTTCTGTTTTTATAACATGAGCTACCCAGTTTCTCTATACATCGTTACTCATTCCGTTATTACCTGCCGAATATTATCAAGGACAACTGCGCTTAAAATTAGAGATTGATTATTGAGTGATATTCTTTGCTGACAAGAGAAACACATTAGGTACAAAGCCATCTTTACTTCCGGCATGATAACGCGTTTTCCTCTCGAAGACGGTGTACCAAAAGTACAATTTGTACTGTCTACCCAACCATACTTAACAACATCGTAAGTATCAAACCAAGTTTCGTCTAAATAAATTATACTTTTATCGGATTCATGGTACTTCTTTTCTTCATTTTGCGCAAATAGTCCTGTCGTAGTTCAATGATACGCTGGGATTGTATTACAACCATTAGATTATCTAATTTTTTATGTTTAAAGCCACATTTTGACAAGACACCATGCAGTGTTTTGGTACTTATAATCTGGGTAACCTCGCAATTTATCACGAACTAGTTCTTAAGTTGGTACTATATTAGCCTCGTAAAAGTTGTAAATAGTTCGTAGAATGAAATCCGTTGTAGTATTTTCAGCCGTTTTGAATTTTTTATTTATTGGTTTGCGCTTTATGAAATGACCGGTTACACTCCCCAAATTAATTACGTTATAAATTCTTATAAAGCCCGAGTTGTGTTAATTCATTACAAGTACATATTTAAAATATTGCCTTGACATTGAATATGTAAATCTTTGTTTCCTATTTCCGGACCTATTTCGCTTTCGATGGCCGACTCTGGCACCGACTCATTATATTCGTGCGATAACTCACCTTGACCTTGTGTTTCAAATTGTCGTCAAAAAGCTGTACTGATACAATAATATATAGGTTCCAAGCAAAAACTTACTTGTCTGAAACCACACAGTTAAAGCAGAAAATGAAATGTGTAAATAGCAGTAAATCGTTTCGACCAGTCACGCCGCAGTCCGATTTCCAATATCGCATACCTCAAACACCAACTGATTTTAAAGCTGATAAGGGATCACCCAATTGGCAGAATCTTTAACTATTTGCTGTTCTTGTCTACAGCATATACATTTGTATTTATATGCTGCTCTATTAATTTTCTCACTCGGAAAAAATAGTTCGCACTTTAAATTGCCAGTGGACCTCGACGGTCTATTGCCAGGGTGTTGCCAGTTCTACAAAGTTTTCGTAAGTGTAGGAAGAACATTAGGGTTTGTTGATTGTTTATTTTTTTTTTCTTTAACAACAGTGGAATTCCTTTTTAGTTTGATTTAAATTGTATATTTCTGAAGTAATAAAAAAATTATTATAATATTCATGAATGGCTTGTTCCTTCTTTCTTTGACATTGAAAATATCTTGGTTCATACATTTGCAAACTAGCTTTGAAAGGAAGTTACCGAGTATTAATTTAATACTAATATAAAACAACACTTTTAATAATAAAAACTTAAAAAAATTTTAAAAAAAGACCTGACAACCCCGATTACGATGCCGGTCCCTTGGAAGTCCGATCGAAGCTTTATTATGTCATCGAACTGACTTTCGAAAAAGTATAAAAACAGAGTCGTATACCAAAGTGTTTTATGTGTTTCGAGGCATTTTTTATTCTTTTAAGTGGTGTTTGAGACGCTTTCTTTGTGTGATACTATAGTTATTGTGAAAATTATAGATCTCGATTACTCTGTTCCCAATACCACTGGAAGGAGAAATGAAGCAAACATGGAAATTTAACCAATTAATATTTTAGACACACAATTTTAACTTTAAAGGAAAACTACAAGAACAATTTTATTACCTACAAAGATCAACACCCTTGGCTTCCCATTTTTTAATGCTATACTTTATTGGGACTCTCACTATTCGTTTCTGCAGGGAAACAAGCTGTCCCAAGAATTTGTTCAAAATGGGTATTTCTATTTTCTGCAGGAACACCATAAATTAAGTCTCATTAAAGTAAGTTAATTATAATGTATTATATTAAGAGACGGTAGGGCTTAAGAGTTATTATAATATAATGGACTTTGTTTCACTTTTAATGAATGTGCAAGCACATAATGAAAAAAATTAGCTGGCATTGGTGAAAGTATCTATTTTATTTAAAAAGGAATATTAATTTTGGTAATTATGCAGTAATAAGCTAGCTGAGGTAGGAACTGTATTTTTATCTTTACAAATACGAACAGTCTTGACTGTTACCGAAAAAGGTTATAAGTATAATATGAATATTTTTTTCCTGCGCTTTCCTTATGGATGCTAATTATTATTAAATATAATTAATTTATAACATTGTTCTCGGAACTTTTACTATGCATATTTTGGGTTTCAAACGTAGGTATCAGTTTTATGTCTAGCTTTGTAGTTATCTACAAAAATATCTTAATGGTTAACAGGAAAAAAGTATATTTACAAACTTGCTATGGAATTTCAACATTCAAGTTTTACAATAATTTATAACTTGAATTTCTTAAACAAAATTGATGAAAAGTATATTATTAATGAAAAAATTAATAACTTTAAACAATTTTAGTTTTATTAATTGCATACTCTTTACCTTATAGCGTTTTCATCCCAAGGGTTTCTCCCAATTTAACGCTTAACAAAGTTCCTACAGTAGAAGTTAAGCTAATATTCTAAATTGTGTTAAAACAATAAGCTGATGTTTAAGTTCTATTCAGGTAAATTAGTTGATGCATGCAATTAGTTTAGTAAGTAGTGCTTAAAATAACTGTAAGGTGCTTTTACCTATTATAAGCTTCTTAGAAAGCAGCAATTATTATTTTGCTACTTATACAGGGTGAATATTGGGGGGGGGGGAGCGAAAAAAACGAATTTTTGAATTCGGCAATGGGGTTGTGGTTGTACCGCACTATTAACTGTGTAAAGATCCTAAAATTCCAAAATTATATCATTAGTCTATGCAAAACGCCTCGCAAAGCGCACACAATTTAAATTTTTCTGTAAAACCTACTTATTTTCATTATTTT
Organism: Polydrusus tereticollis; assembly: GCA_963920685.1. NCBI lineage: Eukaryota > Metazoa > Arthropoda > Insecta > Coleoptera > Curculionidae > Polydrusus > Polydrusus tereticollis. Next base: position 163,438,025 of record OY987327.1, read on the forward strand.
TTTAGTGTATCCTAGAATTGTTCTACAAACGATGAGTAAGGCTTAAATTTACTGATACTAATAGGACCATCTAAAGATTAAAAAAGTAGTCGACAAAGATAAACAACATCCTTAGTCTGCGCAATTTACTTAAAATGCTAATATTTTGTGTAAAATAAAGCTACATATGAAGTTATTTTAATAAATATTTAACATTATTTTTTAATATGCAAAACTATGGTGCAAAACTTAGAACACAGGACTGTTTAAGTCATCTCCCTGGGGTTTGGGATTGAAAGATGTTTTCTGTCGCTCGTATCTTAGCTTTGCTTTATTGTTGGTATTTTTGAAAATTTTGCTATGCTGCTTCTGGGGCGGCAGAAAAATCACCTAGGTGGATTACTGTTGATTTTTTTTTCTTGCTGCTAAAAGTCAAGTTAAAGGTCACTTAGACCTAGGGGCGAAGAACTTTTGCAGCACCCTAACGTCGGTGTTACAACCTTATAATACAAACCCTTAGGGCTCTAGAAGCTCCTCATAGGGTCTTCTCCTTCTCATCTCTTTTTAAGGCTTCTGTTGGGACTGTAAAGTTGCAATACTGTAAAGAAGTCTTTCAGGGTTATTACCAAGGGTGACCACTTCGGTGTCCCTTCAGACTTGGAAATCTTCCTTATGTCCGACCATCGGACTGAATGGAGTGAGTTAAGTTTAGAAAAGCACTAACACTCCCTTTTTTTATAATCAAGCTATCAATATTATTTTAATTTACCGAGCTTTATGTATACAGCTCCGCACTAAACTTATTCTTTCTTACTTTTGTTTACGTGGTGTCAGGTTGCACGGCCAGAGCTAGCTCTACGACCATATTGGAGGTTTTCACCTTTCCCTGTGACAAAGCTAGAAGGGCTTGTTAAATCTTTTCTACGTAAGCTAGGGAAATTTGCACGCGTGCATCACAGCTGGTTCTGCTCGTGTTCCCTGACAACTACGTATATTTAACTATTCCAATCCTTCATTCACTTAATTTAGTTTAGTCAATTTAATTTTTTAATGCTTTTAGTAGTTCTTGTTTCTTTGTGGTTTTGGTTTTTCAGCGGTGCTCATCACACCATCGCTGAAAATTAAAAGTAAACACTGCGTCCATAAAGTCTTGCACAAATTCATTTAAAATTCAGGGGCTTACTTTTTTTAAAAACGCTCGGACACGTCAATTAGTACTTTTGTTTGCGCATTTTTTAACGTAAAATGTTTTTATACAGGGTATCTCACGTATGAGGTATGAGGTCATCAAGGATTTTTTTTAATGGAACACCCTGTATATTATATCAATTTTGAATTCTATGATGAACACTTAACACCTCTGGAAATCACGGTTTCCGAAATATTGACGTTTGAAAATTTATTTTAAACACATTTATTGATGACCTCATACCTCATACGTGCGACACCCTGTATAAAAACATTTTACGTTAAAAAATGCGCAAACAAAAGTACTAGTTGACGTGTCCGAGCGTTTTTAAAAAGTAAATACCTGAATTTTAAATGAATTTGTGCAAGACTTTATGGACGCACTGTATATTATACACTCACCGGCACAAAATTCCGCCACCCTGAAATTTTGGCCAAGTTTGATGTTTAATAACTTTTTTATTTTTTATCCGATTCTCGTGATTTTGTTATCAGTTTGTAGATCCATTTATTGTGTTTTTCTTTAATTGTTTTATAAAGTAACATTTTTAGATTAGGCTATATTATACAGGAGTAAATTAAAGTGTTGTTTCTTTGTCGTAATTTCAAAACACCCTGTAGGAAAATTAAGGTTGATAATTTTATTTACATAATGTGTATTTTAAACATTTCGTTTTTTGATTAATTCCATTATCTAATTTCTGCTGCGAGTTGCAAAATTTTTATTAAAACGATCTTATTTTTAGAAAATGTATGTCAAGCTTTCGGTTAAAAATTATCGACGCTGGCTAAGTACGCGATTATTGTGACAGAATGTTTGACAGTGACAAAATTATAATTTGTTGTGTGTACTAACTCCAGCAGACGTGGGTAGAATTGTTGCGTAATAGAGTCGTAGCAAAAATTATGTGGCCCGCACTCTGAGGATTGTGCGGTCTACAGTTCGAGATGCCTGGAATAGGTATTTACAGACGGGAATTTTTGTTATACGGCAAAGCTCTGGCAGAAGGAGAATGACCACTGCAGCTGATGATCACTTTGTCACCGTTAGTTCTTTATGAGATCGAAGATCTACAGTTGTGTGTCTTAAAAATGCCTTGCAAATGATTCGTCGAGTAAATGTAAGTGAAAGAACAATACGTAGAAGATTGGCAGAAGCTGGGCTTCATTCACGATGGCCAACAATATGTCCACAATTACTTCCTCGGCATCGACAACACCGACTGAGGTTTGCAAGATCACATTCTGACTGGACTCTAGAACAGTGGGGAAACGTACTATTCACAGATGAATCCAGGGTTTGTTTAAGGTCGCCGGATGGTCGTGAATATACAGTATAGAGACGTAGAAATGAAAGATATGCTGACTGCACCATATCAGAACGAATCTCATATCATGGCGGTTCAGTCATGATTTGGGCGGATATTTCTACCCAAGTACGCACCAATCCTGTATTTGTTAAAAATAGAGCTCTAAGCGCCAACCGTTACATTGAGGAGATCTTCCAAGAAGTTGTTGTTTCATTTGCTCCTTTTATTGAGAACCAATTTACATAAATGCATGATAATGGTTGGAATGGCCCGCATGTTGCTCGGATCTCAACCCAATCGAACATCTTTGGTATCAACTTAAAAGGGCCATTCGCCGTCGTCCTATACAACCACAAACCTTGCAATACTTGCAACTGGCGCTGACCGAAGAATATCAGGCTATTCCTCAAGAAAGAACAAGTAACCTTATTCATTCGATGCCACGAAGACTACAAGCTGTTATTGCTGCGAGAGGAGGAAACACACGTTATTAAAATTGTTTTTTTATTCAATAAAAAGAAAACAACACTAGAGCGCGTCGCAAGACTAAACGGTTATTAAAAAAACGAGTGAACTGAAGCTCAGAAATAAACAAGGATTTTAATCCGCATAAGATCCGTGTTCATTTCTCATACAAAGAACATTTTATGATCATTATGGTAAAGTCAATAAATTATTTTTTAATTTCCGGCCAGTTTATGTAGCCTAGTATATAGGTCACCCCTAATAATCCCACTTGTTTTATGTCTTTAGTCGCATAACAAATCTTTTTAATTAAATCGGAATTGATTTTGTTTCCATTTTTGTTTTGGCAATCTATAATAAAGCTACAGGATTAGAATTTATTGCCAGCTCTGCAGATACTTTGTTACTTCGTGGCGATCTCGGCGCGACAAAATTTATTGGGCTTGCTGCAGGCGCTAGAGAGACCCACAACCCGACAGTTTTATATCGCGAATCGTATTTCATAATTGGGTTAAAAAGTGATAAAGTGCAGGACTATTCTTTAAGTGAAATTGAGCTATTGGATGTACCTATAATATTTCATTCCAAGTAAAATTCATTATGTTGTTTTTAGAATACTCTTCTCCTGCTCTTTCTCCATTAAAGTCCTGTTTTTTTTTTCAAATTTAGCAAAATGCGCCAAAATCTACTATATTTTTAAGGGTGGAAGATTCGAGTTTCAATAGCTTTAAAAGTCAGGAAATAAATGTACTTGTATATTAAGTCTGGTATTTCTTTCCTGCAATGACCTTTATTAATGTTTTTTGAGTAAGCACATGTCGAATTACAGAATTATTTTTAAGTGTTCAGCAATACTTCTTTTTAAAATTGCAGCTGCTCAATGAAGAATAACTATATCATTTTCACGAGTCGGAAGATCTTTGACTATTTTTTCAGACAATGAAAACTCGATAATAGTTTCCAGATTTCTGTCACTTTGTTTGCCTTTTTCTTTTTCTCCGTTCAAGGGCAACGTTGGTGGTTTGTTTAGTATATTTTGTATGGATTTATTATTTTGTTTGTTAATGTATTGTAGCAATTTTGAAATTGCCACTATTGACATTATGGGGAATGTTAGATTTACCTTTGATTCTTACAGTCACATTTTCACAAAGTGCATATTTTATAAATATTTGGTCCAAAAATTGTTTATTATTAAAATATGTGGCGGACGCACTACTTGCTTTTCTGTGGTTGACGGCACCCGAGATGGCACCAGGCGCCGTAAATGGGTTGGCCATGTATTTCCGTTTCTGTTTCCCGTCAAGTCGCAGACCGCCCATTTTGACTTTTGGCAATTTTATGTAAAACAGAGTTGTTTGGAATTATTTTCTTTATTTTATTATTTAATTTAGGTTCTAGTAAAAGCCCACACTCTCGTATCGTTCTGATCTTTTAAAGTGTGTATCTGTTCTCTGTTTTTTTTGGTGTTGGGTTAATTTGGCAGAACTTTGTGTCAGCTGATTGTTGGAGGAAGGGGTTTCTTCGGAGTTCTTGTGGCCTTCGAGCTCGCTTTTTAAAAATACCTTCAGGCAAGAAGGTCGAGCTTGTCGCCGTTAGGCTATTTTTTGTTGCCAAAAGACCACTCACTTTTTAGAGGTAAGGTCCTTTAATTTCTCTTGTTTTTTGGTTTGTTTGTGGGGATTCAGTGGGTAATTTTTCTTTCTATTATTCTTAGGGGTTTTCTGTTTTGCTTGGGTTTATTACTGGTTTTGCCGTTCACGGAGATGTAAGGTTAGGAAACCACCTACCACATGTACTCCCAGTGGAAAAATTAACGAGCTACCACATCAACTTTAAATGGCCCACCAGAGAAAACCACACGGGGCCAACCTGATCGATTAATCCAGTTATACAGAGTGGTATAAAAGTTATATAGCGGCATTTTTTTATAATTTAGTCAACGTTTACCGTCACCATAGTTTCACCATAAGCCATTTCAATTTATTACTTTTTTATTTCAATTAGTTAACGAAAATTTAATTCACAACTTTTTTCTTAATATAAGTCCACATTGTAAAGCCATCTTGGCAAGGGGTAACACTTTTTTGACCACACGCTATTAAAGGATTTCCAAGGTTGTAGAATCCTCCCTAAGGTTATACCCATTTTTTAATTTAAAATCCTTGCGCCCGGAAAGGCTGGTTTTCTTTTTTTTTTATCATACTTACTTATATAATTTGAATAACACAGGTCAATACTAAATTTGAAATAAAACTAACAAACCCTTTTATTATCGAGTAACCTTTTCTTTTCTTATTTTATAAACATTCTATTGTTTGTGTGGGAAAACTTTGGTTTTATTTGTTGCATAGATTTTTAATAGTAACTGATATTCGGTAAATTTTTCCTGGTTTCAACTTCTGTTAAATCAGGTAGCGCCCAAGGCAAGCCAACGACGAAGGGAAGGTGTAAGTATAACGGACCACGACCTAGTACCCCCACATAAAGAGCTACCGTCTGCAGATAGTGACAAACTGTTGTCTATGATAAAAGTTGCCACTGTCACACTATTTTGCGTGACATGTTTTATATTTGCATAAAATTCCATTCGGCCTTGCATTTCATTATCTTCTCTTAAAGTCGCAGCATCATATATATTTCTCCTTGTTTGAACACCCGCTTTTGTCCAAATTACAACAATAGGTTTTTCCTTTAGTGTTTCTAATGTACCACAAATTAAACAATTTTTTTTTTAAAGCCAGAGAATGTTTTATTTTTAACTACAGTAAAATCTCTCAATAGCGACCACCCTTGGGGAATCAAATGTTGGTTGGTTAACAGGGGTGGTCAGTTAATAAGGAAAAATCATAAAAACTGGCCTGCATTTTACAGTGTTTGTTTATTAATAAGTATCTACATATTATATGTTAATAATTTTAAATATTTTTGTTTAAATTCATCAGAACTAAAATTAAATGAGATAAAGCCAATTTACCAATATGTAGATACTTGCGCAGGCTTCAGAATGACTTGATATTTTCGACACTGGAGCTAGTTCAGATTCCTCTTCTTCTGTCTAACAGTTGGGAGTAGTTTCATTGGAACTCTTCAATTCACTCGAAGATAATCAATTCTGTACTTTCTGCTGGCAGATCGTCATCAATAGAGGTAAATTGTTTTAAGTTCACAAATGTCTCCTTAATGTTAAGAAACAGTTAGGCGAGCGGAACATTATCTTCTTCCTCGAAATCGTCAATATTTTCTGTATTACACATAAATCATTTGGTTTTAACCAGAGCCACAAACATACATACATACATAAATACGGCTTTCATAAAGCATTTTTTTTTATTCTCACTGGGGACAAATTACGCGAGGTCACCGAAACCCATATCAAGGCGTTGCTTATGGTAATATTATTTTCGATTTCTTGCAGACGACAACCTCTGTCTTTCTATACATTCATTTAAAATACAGTTGCTGAATTTCCGGGAAGGCGTCGGCGCGAGTACTTTGGAACCAATTTGGATAAGTATAAAAATAAATGGTAAGAATATCTGTATGGGATCGTTATATAGACCGCCCAATTCCAATCTCAATTCATGTTTGGATGAACTTGAAACAATGTTAACTCATTTTATTCCTCAGTTCGATCATGTGTTGCTTGGAGGTGATTTTAATGTCGATTTTATGACTGAAAATTCAAATGCTTGCGTCCTTTTAAGTAATTTAATACTTAAACATGGTCTCTGCCAAACAGTATCTAAGCCCACCCGTGTTACCAACAACTCCAATACATTATTAGATATCATACTTGCTTCGTCGCCCAACGTGCTCTCCAAAACGGATGTTATTGATATGTCTGATATATCAGACCACTGTTTTGTAACTAGCTACTTTGTAGTGCAAAAAGAAAAACCCTCAATTAAGTTTCGGATTTCGTGATTATTCTAACTTTAATTATAATATTTTTATTGATGATCTTTATAGCCTTAACTGGAATAGCATTTTTGATCTGGAGAATGTCAATCTTATGTTAGATTTATTCAGTCGCAATGTCCATTTCTTGCTTGACATTCATGCCCCTGTCAGGGTGGCTAAGTGTACGAAATCTCCGGCACCGTGGATGACGGATAACTTAAGATACATGATAAAACTGAGAAAGAAAGCTCTTACTAGATATAAACGAACTAAAACTGAAGCTGCTAAACATTACTACAAGCAAATTAGAAATTTAGTTACAATGTCAGTCAGAAACGAGAAAAAAGCATTTTTAAATTTCAAATTTAGTACTGACCCTAAAGGTTTTTGGCATACATTAAGATATTTAAATCTCTGTTCTGCATTTCAAGGTTCAACTGGTGCTATCGGTGATCCTGAGACACTCAATGATTTTTTTGTTAATAACGCGCCCACCCCTCATAATTCCAATTACAATTTAATTAATGAGTTATACACTAATAAAATTCACCACAATGTTCAAAATGAGCTAAATTTTAGTCCAGTCAGTGACAACAAAATTTCTGAAATTATCACCTCAATTAAATCAAACGCTAAAGGTGTGGATGGCATAGATTTGAAAATATTATCTCTGATTACGCCCCATCTTACACCACACATAACTTATATTATAAATCAGTGTTTAACAAAATAGTTATTTTTGTATTAAGTGCGTGAAGTGAGTGTTTTTTTAATGGCAAATGAGAGTGTCAATTTTTTGCCGAGACCGCAGGTCGAGGCGAAAAATTCTCTCGAATGTGCCATTAAAACACGAATTTCACAAACGAAATACAAACAACATTTTTTGTACAACTGAAAGTTTGAATTAATCGGTAAAATTGTATATTATAATAAAAATTTTACCATATAATTTCACATAATCAAGTTAACAGCCCTGTCGTTACTATAGAAATGGTTTGTTGGCACGTTGCTTGTTTTGTTGTCATACGTTGATAGCTGTTCATATTTATTGCAATTTTTTAAATAAATAGTATAAGTACTTAAAATGGATGTAGATTACGATAGTGATAGCGAGATTCCTTCAGATATAGCCGATATAGCAAATTCGGCTATAGCTAACATGTTACCGGCGAAATCAAAATTTATATACGAGAAAAATTATAACCAATTCCGTGAATGGTGCGGCAAGAAAAATATACAAAAAGTGTCTGAAAAGGTACTTATATGCTATTTTGAGGAGAAATCAAAAACTGTAAAACCTTCTACTTTATGGAGTGTCTAATCAATGTTGAAGAGTACATTGAATGTTAAAGAAAATATTGATATAAAGAAGTTTTCAAAATTGGTGCCTTTTATTAAGAACAAAAACGTCGGATACCGAGGGAAGAAATCTAAAGTTTTATCGAAAGACGATATTAATAAATTCATTCAAGAAGTTGATGATGAAACAAATTTACTTTATAAGGTACAGATGATCAAAATTTTGTATTATTTCAGTAATTTCAATATTTTTTTAATTGTAGGTTGCGTAATTTTGGGAATCAGCGGTGCTTGTCGCCGTGAAGAATTATTGAAGGTAACTATTGATGACATTGAAGATACCGGGTCTATATTGATTGTTAAAATACCGGATACAAAGACCTATTGCCCAAGAATGTTTACCGTTTCAAATTCTGATTATATTGAGATATATCGCAAGTATAGAGTACTAAGGCCGTCCCATACACACAAAAAGAGATTATTTTTAAAATATTCAAGAGGAAAATGTGTTGACCAACATGTGGGAATAAATAAAATAGGGGAAATTCCTAGCTTGATTGCAAAATGGCTGGGAAAAGAATTGCATAAGAGCTACACAGGTCACTGTTTTAGGAGGAGTTCTGCAACTCTCTTAGCCAATGCAGGGGGTAACATGACATCTATAAAACGCCACGGTGGTTGGAAATCTGCCGCCATAGCAGAAGGATATATAGAAGATAGTTTGAGTAATAAAATTGATATTTCTAATAAATTAAATTGTTCCTCTACTTCCAAACAAATCAATATAACTGATACAATTGTGGACTCAACTTTTCAAGGAATATCTAGCGTTGCTGATCAGCAGCAAGGTGGACTAGCTTCGGGAATTAATATTGGAAGCAATTGTTCGAACTTCACCATCAATTATTATTGTAACAAATGAGATTTTTTGGTAGTTGGTAATTAATTAGTAAATTTGTACAAAAAAATTCAATACATTTTTTAAAAAGTAATGTTTTATCGTTTTTTTGTAAATCATTTTTCCAGTTAAAAAAAGTCTTTTTTTCACCGTGAAAAAAAGTCTTTTTTTCACTGTTAAAAAAACAAAAGGTTTACGTATCGATAGCGATGAAAAAATGTCAACTTTTTTTGACAGTTGTACAAAAAATATATTTCCAGATATTCGGAAAAAGCCAATGTTATCCCAATTCTAAAGGTAAGCACTCCATAGGATATATCGCATTTTCATCCTATAAGTATACTTTGTACATTGTCCAAAATATTGGAAAGGGTAATATATGAACAAATCAACTCACATGTGACTCAATGCAAAATCTTACCAGTCACACAGTCCGGATTTCGCGCCTCTAACAGTACCACTACCGCCTTACTTCAAGTCTCGGATGACTTATTTAGAGCGATTGATGAAAATAAAGTTTCGTGTCTTATATTATTAGATTATAGTAAGGCGTTTGATGTTTTAAAACATTCAATTGTGCTGCAAAAATTAAAATATTATGGTCTTAGTCAGAGTGCGATTAACCTTATGGATAGCTATCTGACCGGTAAGGAACAAAGAGTGGTGTCAGGAGCGGAAATCCCGTCTAAATTTTTAGCTACTAATAAGGGCGTTCCTCAAGGAAGCGTCTTGGGACCTCTTCTATTTTCTCTTTACACTGCGGATTTCTCGCATTATCTTAGACACTGTCTTTCGCACCAATATGCAGATGACATGCAAATCTATTTCTCTTTTTCGTCTAATGATATTGTATTAGCATATCAACAAATAAATAGAGATTTAAGTGGTATAAGTCAAATTTCTGAAGCACATGGACTAATACTTAACAACAATTAAACGAAAATGCTTATTTTTGGAAGAAATAGGAAGAGCATTACCATTAACAACAATCTAAATATTGAACTCAACGGTTTACGTTTAGCATCCTCAGAGTACTGCAAAAACCTGGATATCATATTGGATTCAAATCTACGCTTCAGTCAGCACCCTATCTTTTTAATACAAAAATCCTACGCTAAGCTTAAACTCTTGTATAGGTACAAAGATATTTTGAGTGTTAATGCTAAACTGAAGCTGACTGATTCTCTTGTTCTTTCTCATTTGGCATATGGTGACGTCTTGTACTGGCCAGCCCTCACCGTCAAAGATAGAAATAGCTTGCAAGGGGTGCAAAACTCTTGTCTTAGATAGGGTAAACATACCAGTTATTGGACCCATGCGAGCTATTGGACACCCAATTATATCAGCATAAAACAAGAATTCTGTATTCAGTAGTTCGCTAAGTTTTGTTGAGATGTCGCCATTGTACTATTAATATCAATATTTATATAAATTACATTTGATTGATGTTTCTGTTTTGGCGTCAAATGTGACATTCTTTGGTCATGCACAAGAAAGACGGTTTTCTTACGCTTATATTAAGAAGTCTTAGGTGAATTTTAGTGTTATAATTAGTGGTGAAATTATTCCAAAGTGCTCCGCATAAATATACAAGGTACTGGTGTAGTAAAGCTAAGTATTTTTAAGGTTTAAATCAATATATTTAAATTAGGTAATGTCTTACAAGTGTGTCCAATAACTGACCTAAAATATGATTATTTTCAGTTGTTGGACACCTATCCAATAACTGAATTTTGCAAGGCTCGTACAGTTTTGTGTGAAATGTTAGTGCGTGTTCTCTGTTTCCGGCACTTCCGATTTTAGTGTCACTATTCACAGTGTAGCCAGTTATTGGACGCCTGCCCAATAACTGGTTAAAATCTGTCCTATAACTAAAACATGTGTTTTGTTATGTTGTTAGTTTTCAGTCATGCCCAAGAAAAATGGATATAATGCGGAATCGATGGAAGCTGCGATAAATGAAGTCAAGAATAACAAAACGTCATATAGAAATGCGGCACACAAATACGGTGTACCCAAATCAACACTGGAATTTAAAATAAACATGTTCCTGAAAAAGGTGATGAGGATTTATTCATGTGTCACATGTGTTATAGTGAGGAAAGTGATGATGATGATATTTCAGAAATAGAAAGTGAAGAAGACGGCGAAATGTATAATGAAAACGAACTTGACCGCAGAATGTGTAAAAGATTTAAAGAAATAGAAAGTGAAGAGGATATCGAAACCGATTATCAAATATAATCCAACATCAAAATATATGAAGAGACGAAAGAAATAGGAAGCAATGAAGATAACGCTGATCAAGAACCCAAAGAAATTGACAATAAGAAAGGTAATGAAATAAACGCACAGAAAAAAAATGACAGTAAATCGTGCGATTAATCGAAAAAAGTAGAAAGTAGCGAATGTTATGAAGTAGATGAGCAAGATGAAACCAACAGCCCAATTTGTGAAAATTCGCCGGGAAAAATAGAAAGTGAAGAGAGAATCGATACAGACGATCAAATGAAATCTGATAGCAAAATCTGTGAGAAACCAAAAATGAGAAGTGACAAAGATTTTGAAGATGGAACAAAAGTGGGCCAGATTGTCAGAAAGTAATGCAAATGACGACCTGGACGTCGAAGAACTATTTAGCATGTACCAAAATGAAATGAAAAAATATAAGTGAATATAGTTTTAAGTTAATAAAAGTTTTTGAACATTGATTTTATTAATTAATTTAATTTAATTATTTGCATTTAATTATAACTTTGCCAGTGCCCAATAACCGAAAATGTTGTGTCCAGTAATTGAATGTTTTGTCCAATAACTAACTTTTTGGAACCTTTTCAGGTTTTTTCAAATTTTTTAAAAGAACTGTAACGTTAGGAATATTTAAAACCCGTTAAGTTAAAATATGATATGTGTACTAGGATCTGGCATAGGCAGAATAATGTCCGTTGAAAAATACTCCAGTGGCAGCGACATGAAATTAAAAAAAAGCTTAACTGTCCAATAACTGGTATGTTTACCCTACAGTCTTGGGCTGCGTAAGTTTGATCACATTAAACCCGCTTTTCTGAACTCTACTTGGTTGTACCTTCAGGAAAGATTCTTTATTCACTTAGCACTATTGGTCTTCAAAATATCTAAGGATCAGACACCCAAATATCTGTATGATAAGTTGATTAAGGGGAGTGACGTTCATGAAAGAGCTACGCGCCATCGCGGTCTTTATTCCACTCCAAAGCATGAAACTGCATTATTCCAACCATCTTTCACGTACAATGCAGTCAAAACGTTTAACTCACTGCCCATCGATATCAAGTCTTGCGTATCTGTTGACGGGGTACGAAGAAAGCTAAAAAAGTATGTAACCAATGGAAGAAGCTCACTTCATAAATAATATTTATAACTCTTAAAACGTGTCCAATAATTACCTACTCGTAATATTGTGCTCCACTAGTTATCTGTCATTTTTATTTTTGTAGATCAGGTATAATTTTAGAGTATATTTATTTATATTACAGTAGTGTTTACAGTTTATTGGTCTTAAAGGGTGGTTAGGTAGAATAGCTATGCTAGACCTCGCCACCAAGATATATTATTTTGTTTTGTATCTAGTTTTTTTTAATTAAATAAAGACCTGTTTATTTATTTATTTTATTTATACATGTTAAAAGCCTCTTAATAAGCGTGTGTAGAGCATTATACAATTCTGAATAATGCCTTGGTCCAAAGGTTAGCAGTGTGAGGTAGCATTTGGTGGAAGAAAAATAAGTTTCACATTATCCAGTGTAATTTTGGGATGAGACGTTGCATTATCCAGAAACGACACCACTGTTCCATTCTGCTTTTTCATCTTGGTATCAAATCTCTGAAGCTATGTTGTCATGATGGCTGCTGTCATCCACGATTTTTTATTCGAGACCCATTGGAGAGTAACTTAAAACATTCAGGATTTTTCCTTTCGTCAGCTATAAGTGGTTCTTCCTTATCACCTTCTATATTTGTAAGAACAAAGTTGTAAATCGTTGTTTCGCCGTTTTATTTTCTAGTACACTTGTCATCTTTCAATGCATATGTTTTTGCTGGCAACTCACGATAGTAGAGACCTGTCTTACAAATACGTCCCTTGGGGCAAAATCCTTTGAAATGGTCAATAGCCTTTCTTTCCAAGCGGTTACGTCTTCAATATTAGTGTCGGCTAATTTACCACATATTTTCTTGAAGATAATATCGTGCCGACGACGGAATTCTTTTAACCATCCATTTGACGCCTTAAAGTTACTTAGTCCTAGATATTGAGGAGATTCGAGGGCTTTTGCTTAAATTATGGGCCCGAATATTGGTAAGTGCTTGTCTCGCGCCTTACAAAACTAGTTAAAAACAAGTTGGGCCACTGCCAGTCCTTCGGTTTTGGGGAATTTTCTTTTTTGTTCATCGTTGCCACATTTCTAACTTCTGCTTTATTTTGAAGCAACATAGTCACTTCGGTCTTACCCACTTTAAATTTTCCAGCCAACTTCCTGGTACTTAAACCAGTTTTTACCCTTTCCTTAATTATTTTAACTTTTTCGCTTAAAGAAAGACAATTCGTTTTTCCCGCCATCTTCAAATATTCACGTTAGTCCCAAAACGTACAGTAACTGCCCAAAGCAAAAGAAATGTTAGCAACCGATTTATCGGCCATATAAGCAAATTGAACGGATCCGCCCGCAATGAAGTAATTAGGGTATGAACCTATACTTCTTAAGAATTGTCGGCTCGGGTTTTACTGCCCCTAATGGAGAGTGTTTTTAGCATTATTGTTTATTAAAACTTCGATGATGAGTGCCAGCGATCGGTTAACAGATGGGTCGGTAAAGAGGAGTATAAAATAATAGGATTTCCGTTTGTAAACTTGGGGAATTCATAACCGGGCGTTTAACGCAGGTGTTCAATTTATGGAGGCGATCGTAAACAGACGTTTTACTTCTACTTAAATTTTCGTGAGTTTCAGCATCCATGGAAAATAATATTAAAATTGTTATCGAGATGCTGTTAGATTCGTTAATCCTAAATCAACAAATATTCACATTATTTATAACAAAACTACTACCTATAAGAGGTAAATCAAAATAACACACTCAACTTTCTCTAAAAGCCACAAACATTAGCAATTTCTAATTAAAATCGGTTACAAATCGTTCTAACTTCATCAGACAATGGATTCTAGGATTGCCTCGAGTCGGCGGAACGCAGAAAACGGCCGTCGAGCTTGCCACTGCAGCGCGGCGGCGCCTCTACATTCTATACCCTCTACCGGGTTTATTATAAAATATAAAGCCACTATTAATCGACACAATATAAAACCTATTAAATTGCGCAGTTTTTGTACATAAAACAAATAAATAGCTTCTCGTCCAATGGAGAGTGGCGTCAATTTCCTTTTCCTATGTAAAAAACATGCTTTTCAAATGGTTAAAGTACCGTTTGGTTAATTAGTAGTAGTAGTAGCAGTTAGAAATCATAAATTAGAATGTGCCAAATATTTATTTGATTAGTTAAGAAATTATCACAAAATGTCTGTAAGGTCAAAAATACTGAAAAATATAAATGAACTTTGGCAAGACTCGGGAAATACTGACATTTCGATTTTTTATTAAAGCATATATTTTAACAAATTTTCAAAACACCCTGTATAACTTTTGGGGAAAATGCTCGGACACGTCAATTTAGTTTTATATATGCTCACATTTTAACGTTATTCGTTTGTTTTTTTTATAGACATTTGTCAAAGATATGACGGGATCGACCTTTTTTTTAAATAGGAATATACAGCTTGTGATACATCATTTGAAAGCTAATATCTCGTACAGTATGCTGATAAATTTTGGCGCAATTCCGTCAAGCTATTTCAAAATGGCGACTGTTAAAAGTTTTAAACAAATGCCTATTTAAATAAGCGGAAATGATAAATCATTGATGTTTTTTTTACCTTTCAAGGTAAGAAATCTTCATTGTTTCACGTTCTGATAGTGTAACTTAACAATAGTTATGGTTTATTTGTTATTTATTTTGTCAAAAAAAATAAAAATGTAACGAAGCAAAACAAAACACAACAAAAAGGTGGTTTAACGTGGCAAATGCTGGAAATGTCCTCCATCCTCTACTTGGCATGCTTCCAGACGATGGTAAAATCCGTCGACGGAATTTCAAATGGCTTCAGCAGGTATGCTATGTGTCTCCAATCTAATTTTGTTTCTTAAATCTTCAATATTATTTGGCATATTTTGGTAAACTTTTTCTTTTAAATATCCCCAAAGAAAATAGTCTAGAGGCGTTAACTCTGGGGACCTCGGTGGCCATTCAATTGTACCACGTCGTCCAATCCAGCGACCTGGAAATATCTGATCTAAAAAACTTCTCACATTGACACCAAAATGCTGGGGAGGACCATCTTGCTGAAACTAAATTGTTTCATTAGGTATATCTGGATCTACTTCGTTGGGAAAAATTACAGCTAGAGCAGGCCTCAATTCGAAGGTTAAAAAATCCAGGTACCGTTCAGCTGTGAGGTTTCCTTCCAAAAAGAATGGCCCTAAGATTCGGTTATTAATGATACCTGCCCATACATTTACTTTCTGGGGCCGCTGAGTATGCGCTTCAAATATTCATCGTGGATTTTCTTGACTCCAGGAACGATAATTATATCAGTTTAAACAGAAAGTAGCTTCATCTGAAAATAATTTGTTCTGTGGAAACCTATTATTCTCGTCACACCGTCTCATCATTTCTGCGCAACATTGCAAACGCTTATCATAGTCATCTTCTAAAGGCTCTTGGACAAGACATACTTTATAAGGGTGGTATTTTTCTGCTTTCAAAAATCTTCCACTAGTACCTCTAGATGTATCATGATTTTGAGCCAATGAAACTGTTGTAACATGCCTAAACACGTGGCCCATTCCTAGGCAAGTCCTTTACTGTGCCATGTTTATCAAATTTGTGGAATATTTTACTAACAGTGCCCTGTGAAATTTGATTTTCCGGATATTTAGCATTAAATAAAGTGCACACTTCACTTTGACTTCTTATTTTATCTCGACATCTTAACAATATCAAGACTTCGATACGCTGCCTTTTGGACAAAACCATTTTTGTTTAGAAAATTGTAAAATAATACTTCGGAAATACCTAAATTAATTTTACAAGTTCACAATGTCACACTTACTTTTTCGTGTCCGGAACTAAAATTTTTCGGCCCAGTATTGGGCCACGTCTAATGCTTCATTCTTGTTTGACCATAGATCGTCGAGGGTGCAGGAGTAGGGACAATTAGGGCAGAGCAGTAGGTGTCTCATGTCCTGTATAGCGCCGCAGTCACGTCTCCGAGGCCCCACCGGATTAGGTTTGTTTTTACTGGAGCTACGCCTGTTCTTATGCGGTTTAGGGTCCTCCAGGTTTTCCAGTCCGAGGTGGCGCCGCTGGGCATCTCCTGAACGAGGGGGTAGTCTTCTGGGGGTTCGCCCAGTATGTCTCTTAGGAATCGGCTTCGGGATTTGAGTCTTCCTGGCTCACATGTGGCACCGAAGAGGGGGTGTCGTTCGTCGAACGTTTGTTTGAATCTTTCTGTGTACTCCTGCGCTGCTCTCCGGGCGCTAGGTTTTGCAAATCCAGCAGCTTTGTATAGGTTAGCCAGTGGTGTTGGCTTCATGCAGCCTGTTGTTAATCTGCAGGTTTCATTGAGGATAGTATCGACCTTTTTAGCGTGGGTCGATCTGGACCATACCGGACAGGCGTTTTCAGCGGTGGAGAAACTCAGTGCCTGAGCAGTGGTTCTTAAGACGGTTGCTTTGGCTCCCCATTTGCTGTTTGCAAGTTTCCTTATTATGTTGTTTCTGGCAGACACCTTGTTTTTGGTTTTTTCGCAGTGGTATCTATATGTCAAAGAACGGTCCAGCACAACCCCCAGATAGGTTGGTTTATCGGTGTGTTCCAGGTTGGTGCCATTCCAGGTGACGTTCAGTTTTTGGTTTGCCTGGCGTGAGTGAAGGTGGAAAGCGCTTACTTTTGTCTTTGATGGTTCGGCTTAAGTGAGTTTTGTTGGTAGAATTTAGACATAGTGTGAAGTGCCAATTCTAGCTTTCTTTCCACGACAATGTCACAAAATGTCAGAACGTAAAACAATGAAGATTTCTTACCTTGAAAGGTAAAAAAACATCAATGATTTATCATTTCAGCTTATTTAAATAGGGATTTTTTTAAAAATTTTAACAGTCGCCATTTTGAAATAGCTCGACAGTATCGCGCCAAAGTTTATGAGCATATTGTATGAGATATTAGCTCTCAAATGATGTATCACAAGCTGTATGTTTCCATTTAAAAATAAGATCGATGTCGTTATATCTTTGACAAATGTCTATAATAAAACAAACGAATAACGTCAAAATGTGAGCATATATAAAACTAAATTGACGTGTCCGAGCATTTTCCCCAAAAGTTACAGATTAAGGCCATATTAATTTTATTTCGGGCAGCCCTGTATAATGTATAGTGTGTGTTTTGTCAATGAAAATATTTTTTTATGGTAATAAATTTGTTGTGTTTGAGTTGAGTTCATTTGAGTCGATCAATGGGACATGACATAGTAATTATGGGTTTAGTATCATATTATATTATATAATTATATTCATAATGTCAACTGGCTCAAATACTCAAACATGACTGACGAACAAGGTCGTGAAGCCGAATCCTTTGTCATCAGCTCTGGCCTCACTCAGCTGGTGGGTGAACCAACTCGGATTCCAGACCGAGATGGTGATTTTGCTAGTTTGTTGGATCTTTTCTTACCTTCAAACCCCGACTTGTACACTGTCACCGTAAACCGCCGTTAGGAACGTCTGACCACAACCTTATTTCGGCACTGAACAAACTACCAATTAGTGCTGAAGAGCCTCCTAAACCACGCAAGATATGGCATTATACATCAGCTAAGTGGGAGGACCTAAGGGACCATTTTCGAACCTTTCCTTCGCGGGACGTTTGTTTTACCTCTGATGATCCATCCATCTGTGCAACAGAAATATCGGAGGTTATCCTTACTGGTATGGAAGCCTTCATCCCTTTTTTAAAAAAGTGCCCTTCTAACGGCAAGCCTTGGTTTACCAAAAATTGCAAACGAGCTGTTAAATCAAAAAATTATTTCTACCGACAATGGCGTAAAAATCCTACCGCCGAAAATCGTACCATCTTTGTTAACGCTCGAAACCAATGCAAGCAAACGATAAACCAAAGCAAAGAAGCACACAACCAGAGGATCAGAGACAAACTTCTTGAATGTCCTAGCAGCTCAAAATCATTTTGGTCGGTAGCTAAGGCCGTCAGTCAGAACTTTACCAAGTCAACCATTCCACCTCTAACACGTTCTGATGGCATCATTGCGACCAAAGCACAGGAAAAAGCAAACTTACTGGCGGAACTATTCTCTTCACATTCAACGGTAAATTTTCAGGGAAGTACTCCACCGAACATTACCCCTGTAGAATCGAGAATGCCCGAGATTGTCTTTCGCCACCGCCATGTTAAGCGAATCTTGGGGAGTCTCGACACCAAAAAGGCTTCTGGTCCTGACGATATTCCAGTCATTGTAATTAAGAAATGCGCTGACGAACTGACACCGGTATTTTGTAGGCTTTTTAACTTCTCCTACAAAAAAGGAATATTTCCTTCTTGCTGGAAAACTGCGAGAGTCCAGCCCATACACAGAAAAGGCAAGAAGACTTTGCCAAACAACTATCGTCCAGTCGCATTGCTCTCGGTTATGTCAAAAGTTGTGGAGAAGGCTATCAACGAAAAATTACTAAAATACCTGGAAGGCTTCAACATTATTAGTGACCGCCAGTATGGATTCCGTAAGTCTAGATCAACAGGAGACCTTCTCGCCTATGTTACTCATGTTTGGAACAACGCAATAGAACACCATGGGGAGTCCCGGGCGGTAGCACTGGACATTTCCAAAGCTTTTGACCGAGTATGGCATGAGGGGCTCCTAACTAAAGTGAGAGCATACGGAATGCCGGTTCAATTTTGTTCATGACTGTCGAGCTTTCTTAAAGACCGTTCTCTGCGAGTGGCGATGGACGGATTTCTTTCAGACACATTTAACATCAACGCCGGAGTCCCTCAAGGTTCAAAATTGTCGCCCACCCTTTTCTTACTATACATTAACGATCTTTTGGAAAAAACTAAAAATCCTATATATAGCTTCGCTGATGACAGCACACTTGTTTCAACTTTTACTTTGGATGCTCGGACATCGGCTGCTAATGCACATCTCTATGGGCAGCAAGAGGTCTCACATCTCAACAAAGACCTGGAAGAAATTTTGTCTTGGGGTGACAGTAACCAAGTAGAATTTAACGCTAAAAAGACCCAGGCGGCAGTTTTTTCTAAAAAAGTTAATGTTGAAGAACCGGATATAGTTATGGCGGGACACTTAATTCCCTTGGCTTCATCAATTCATTTATTGGGCGTTAATTTGGATAGTCATATGTCTTGGCATGGCCACGTTGCGGCCATTGCTAAGGCAGCCTCGCAGAAGCTTGGAGTACTTTTCCGAACAAAGAACCTCTATACACCCCAACAACTTTTGATGCTCTATAAAGCCCAAATTCGACCATCACTGGAGTACTGTTCGCATATTTGGGGCTCTGCTCCTAAACATACCCTGAGATTGCTAGATTCCATTCAAAGAAGAGCCATTCGCTTGATCGGTGACCATAGTCTGACAAACAACCTGGAAAGCCTTGAACATCGAAGGCAGGTTGGCGACTTGAGTCTATTTTACAAATATTTTCAACAGTAATATACCGATAGAGGAGGCGTCTTATCGGTAATACCGATGTTTTTAACAAGAAATCGATTTTCTGACAAATTTTTACGAAATGTAATTTTTACTTATAATCTGATATGATCCCGAGAGCTTTAGCTCGAGGGTCTTATCTTTGATTATAAGTAAAAATTACATTGAGTGAAAATTTTCTTGGAAAATCGAGTTTCGAGTGAAAAACGAAGGTATGAAGATAAGAAACCGCCTCTAGAGGTGTATTTTATTGGATAATTTACTGAACATAAAAATGAAGGCCGTCTGATAAAGGTAAATATACAAGTTAGAGGTGTTACTAATTTTTTATTTAAGTAAAAAAGCTACAAGCGTCTTTTCGAAAGCGTCTTTTCGAGCTAGCGGTAGTCTTATCGGGTAAGACGACCGTTACCAAGGTGGTTGCTATGAAAATGAGCGTTTTGATTGGTTCAATAAAAGTGAGGTGAATTATCATGGCAAGTGTTCAACTGAGGTTGCCCGCTTCATACCACCCAGAGCGGTGCATGGTAGAAATACACGACGAGCCACTGCAGCCCACCAGTACGTGGTTCAGCTTAGTGTCCCTCGAACGACACTGTTTCAAAATTCTTTCATCTGGAGAACGTCATCACAACGAGTATAGTCTCCAAAGATTCAAGACCAACGTGAATCGTTTCCTGCGCACACGCACCGCTCCTAGAGCGCCATAAAGGATTTATCCTGTTGTGCTGTGCCTTATCATAAAAAAAAAAAAAAATAATTTTACCCAACAAAAATATTTTAGATCCTTAATACAATCCGATCTATAATAATAGTACACACATTTTGATACCGTTCTTTGTCGTATGAAAAAAATTCAAATCAAAAACTAGTTTTGTTACTTCTTTGGAATAGTAAGAAACTCGAATTGTAGCTTAGTATGTTGATCACTTGTATTTATCTTACCTACTTTTTGCCTATTTAGTTTATTAGCTCGTTGAGATCAGGCCAAATTAGTGATTTACTCGAATTACTTTGCAAAGACTCTCGGCAAAAAAGAAAACTTCTAAAGGCAGCCACTCAATTTCCTCCAAATGGAGCAATATTAGGTACGTCGGAGAAAGTTTTTGAAATGCAAAGTTAAACCTAAATGAGGAAGGCTGATTGCCAACGGTTAAACTCGTAAAACTATGCTAATCAAATTTGTTTACTACGTCGCTAGAATTGGCTGCTAAGGCCCTAATATTAAGCTATTTTTTAAATTTTGTGATGCGGTTAAGTCAATTGCTTAATTTAGTAGGCGCAATTCTTAGCGAAATAATCTAAAGTAAAATAAATTGAGGTCCTTTAAACATTATTACAACACGGAAATGTCGATTTAGTATATTTTCACTTGAAAAAATTAGTTGCATACAAAGTCTGATCTGAAGCTATCATACATTTACACAGGGTGTTTTGAAAATTTGTTAAAATGATAATATACTTTAATAAAAAATCGAAATGTCAGTATTTTCGGAGTCTTGCCAAAGTTCATTTATATTTTTCAGTATTTTTGACCTTACAGACATTTTGTGATAGTTTCTTAGCTAATCAAAACACGCCTGCAACGTCATATCATGCTCCTTCAGAGCTGGTTGGACAGCTGGAAGCTTCGCTTTAATGCAGGCAAAACCCAGGCCATCTTTTTTTCAAAAGCAAGAATCAATTTACCTCAAACCAGGGTAAAGGTTAACAATAAATCAATAAAATGGTCAAACAAGATAAAATATCTTGGATTGACTTTTGATAAAAATATGGCATGGGGAGACAATGCAGATGAGCGAGTGGCAAAAGCCCAAAAACAGTTTCACGCTATACAGTGACCGGCAGAAAGTACGCACCAATGGGGATTTTTTTTTTATTTCAAAACTTGTTCCGGAAAATTACCTTTACAAGGCAACTTTACGTACCATGGTGCGAACGGCAGCTCTTGTGTCGGAGGCTCGGAGTCCTTGCCTTAAGCAGTTGTACACTTTTTTGATGTCTTGGACGCCACCTATTTTAAATGGTTAAAAAACTTAATACTTACAAAGCGTATTAAAATAGGAAAACCGCTTGCTTCTAAAGATGGTAATAAATCGTCTTGCAGTACAATGAGTAACAATAAAACACAGATATGTAAAACAACAATTGGAATTAATTTATTAGGATCACTAAACTGGATTTCACCAATGAGATTAAATATTGAAATCAATAACTAAATTAAATATTAAAGTAAAAAATTATACACTCATGGGAAGACCTGAAGGGTTTTTACTCGCCTGGTAACTGGTTATCACCTATAGTTTATAAAAAGGGGAAAGAGAATGTTCTAGAACCTTCATACTTGTATGGTCATAATACCTAGATTCGTTCTAAATGTTACCAAGGTGGTATTACAAATTAAAGTTATATTTAAAGTGACATTTACGGTGTTAAGGTTATAAAGAAATTTAAAATTATTACAATACACTGGCCTTATTTCCCAGATGTTCCAAATCCCATGTGGATTCTGCTTCAAATTAATAGGCACCCTGCCTCCAGTCTGGTGGACCCGAATAGTAAAAGACAGCACATATATACAGGTTACAGGCCATGTGGTCTCACAATGCAGATTAAATTTCAACACGTGGTCATGAGAAATGTGAATATATAACGTCCGTTATATATTCAACAATAAACGCTTCGATAGAAGCAAAAGGAAATTGCAACTAAAATCTAAAAAAAAACCCTAAAATCGAAACAGCGAATTAGATATCTGGTTAAATCAAATCGAAAATATATCCTACCTCATTGGTTGTCTGGTGCTACCATCTCAAAAAAATATACAAAGAAATGAGGCCTCATGTGCATATCTAAAATTAAATTGCACATGTTATAGAGAATTGAGGTTATCAAAAAATTAAGGAGACACAAAGAAAAGAATTAAAGAAATCTTACCATCGAAGAGATGAGGACGCTCTACTATCCTTGAGGTGCCAACTATAGTTGGGCGGCGGACCTTTTCAAATCACATAATAGTGGGCCCCTTTTAAACCGCGACTTCCACCTTCAAGGATGATCTTAAATGAAGTGACGTAAAGTCAAAATCTCCTCGAAAAAGGTAAAGCTCAAATGACAGGTGTCCCCTAACTGTCATGTCAAAAAAATTGGTACGTTCAGACAATTGATGAAAGTGGTCTCAGTTCGATAAAATGACAAAACCAAACCAACTTAACATGTGGAAAACTAATAGCAGTTTACCCTGCATAATATGCAATTTAAAAACAAATAATGGCATACCAATTTATCGAATGGTGAAAAGTGCAATATCATCAATGTTCTAGAGTGAACTAACCAAGATTCAAATGGAGCAACTCAATGAACATACCATAGCCAAATGAACTACTGACCGGTTATCATAAATGAACATAACCCCAAATTTTGACAATAAAAATATTTAAATATTCAGATATCTACTTCGTTCGAGTTAATTAATAATAAAGGGAATGGAGAATGTACAAAAAAGATATTCATGATAGGACCGTGGCCTGTAAAACATGAACCTCTGCACCAAAGCACTAAACTTAAAATCCACAAAAAATATAGGAAGGTAATGTAATCAAATATCTTACACAAAACCATGTAGCATTCTATAAATATACATCTATAGCAAAAATTAATGCTACAAACTTACCAAATTTTTTTGAAGGTGGAAATGTTCTGCATGTTCCTAAACAAAGAAGAGCATAAACAAAACTAGTAAATATTGCGTCATATACGAGGGAGAGGTGACAACGTTAAATTCACTCAAGAATAAAGTGCCCTTATTTTTTACCGTTGGAGAAATTTTTTATTAGAAAATGTTGTTTGCACTTAAAAGTTATCCATAAATTTCAGGTCGGTAGCACAAAAAAAAATGTTTTTACTTTTTTTTTTGACGCCCCCTCGTATAACGAATCGATAGAAGTTATGAAACCTACAAATTCAGTTTTTTAACAGATCGTGGGTAATTAGGCACATACCTTACTTAAATTTGTTTAAATACGCGAAAACTGGACGTTTAATAAAATATCGTCAAAAATAATCTCATTTTTCTGGTGCACACCGTACATTATTTTATGAATAAGCGAAATAACTTTATATAAAACAAATGAGGGTATATTTCATACATTTAACAATATATTGCGGTCCCAAATTTTTTAAAAACTCTTACACCCATTGGTTTACGAATTAAAGTTCAAACCCTTACATAATAAAAGTCGTTTTTATTGAACTCTAGTTGTCATGAAAAAATATTTAGGATTAAGCTGACGTTAAGCGTCAGTTGTTATTTTAGCTGTGAAAATTGGCAGAACTAAAATTGTCTTTACAAGAACAAATTGAAATTGTTTTGATTTTTGGGGAAAATCACAATTCTTCTCGCGAAACGGCAGATATTTTTAATCAGAGACATCCCTATAGAAATATAGTTCATTCAACCGTTATAAGAATTGCCACTAAATTTAAACAAACAGGATCAGTCGAAAATAAATTTAAACAGCCGCACAAGAAAAACGTAACTAATGAAGACACAAGTTTAAATCTGTTGCTGTCTGCAGCGGAAACTCCAACGATGTCATTGTCTCAGAGACAAGATGATGTAAGTATCTCTGAAAGGTCAATACGAAGGATTTTTAAAAAAACTAATTATTACATAGCCTATAAGCCAAAATTCGTACATACCCTTCAGGAACGGGATTTTGATGCTCGCCTCGACTTCTGTTCTTGGCTTCAAGGTACGATAGAAGATAACCCCTACTTTGGTAGGCATGTTATCTTTACCGACGAAGCAACTTTTTCTAGTGACGGTAGGGTAAGTTCACAAAATTGCCGCTGGTGGTCAAACGAGAACCCCCACTTTTACACCATTTTTTTTCCGTGGAAATCTAAGTGCTGCAATGTACTTGGACTTTTTGCAAACCGTTGTAAGTGATTTTATTGAGAATCTGCCACTAAATGTCCGTCAGGAATTTTATTTTCAACAAGATGGCGCGTCAATCCATAGTACTATTGCAGTAAGGGAATGGTTAGATAACTACTTCCCTAATCGGTGGATTGGGCGCTTTTCTGGAAACCCTTGGCCCGCAAAATCGCCCGATATCACACCAATGGACTTCTTTTTGTGGGGTTACCATAAAAATAAAGTTTTTAAGCATCGACCATTTCGAAATCAAGGACATGTAGAACGTTTAATAACTGTGTTTTTTATGTTATTTTTACTTGTTCGCCGTTTTTCGGACTTATTATACATTACTATAAGACTGACACTTAAAGTTTTATTTCCTTTACTTTCCTAACAGTTTGCCGTGCCGAAACATTCATTTTCACTTTATGTTTTAAATTTAAGTAAGTTATGTGTCTAATTCCCCACGAGCTGTTAAAAAACTGAATTTATAGGTTGCATAGCTTCTATCGATTCGTTATACAAGGGGACGTAAAAAAAAAGTAAAAATATTTTTTTTTGTGCTACCGAGCTGAAATTTGGCATTTGTGGATAACTTTTAAGTGCAAACAACATTTCCTAATAAAAAAATTTTCTACGGTGTAAAATAAGGGCACTTTATTCTTAAGTGAGTTTAACGTTTTTTTACCTCTCCCTCGTATACGACGCAATATTTACTAGTTTTGTTTATGCACTATTTTGTTTCAGAACATGCAGAACATTTCCACCGTCAAAAAAATTTGGTAAGTTTTGAAATAAAAAGAATCCCCCTTGGTGCGTACTTTCTGCCGGTCACTGTATATCCCCTAATAAATAAAAATAGTAAATTAAATTTTACAGTAAAAACAACGTTGTACAAAACACTAGTACCCCGGTACTTACTTACGGTATACCGACGTGGTGTACCGTAAATAAGACCAAAATGTTAAAAGTACAAAGAGTACAAAACAAAATTCTAAAAGTAATGGTGGAGGCACCAACGTACATGATGAACAATGCATTGCATCTTGACCTAAAAATTGACACACTCAAACAATTTACAGACAAAATACTTTAGCAGAACAGACAATTCACCAAATAGACTAATTACAGAATCACACATAAACTTACACGAAAACGAAAAACATAAATACCCAAGGGATTGGCTCCCTCCTTAGCAGATTTGAAAACCACTCAATTTCTGAATTTATTCAAACAAAATCTTTTCAAAATTCATAAAAATAGAAAAATCAAAAATCTCGAAGACAGCAATAAAATAAACAGAAGCGAATAAAATAATTTAAACAAAAACTTCCAAGCAAGTTATCGAAAAGAAATCCCTACAACTAAAAAGAAGTAAAGAAAAAGGATTCCAACTTAAGAAACTACCATTACTATATAACTGATCAAATAAATATTTGGCACATTCTAATTCATGATTTCTTACTGCTACTACTACTACTAATTAACCAAACGGGACTTTAACCATTTGAAAAGCATGTTTTTTTACATAGGAAATGGAAATTGACGCCACTCTCCATTGGACGAGAAGCTAGTTATTTGTTTTATGTACAAAAACTGCGCAATTTAATAGGTTTTATATTGTGTCGATTAATAGTGGCTTTATATTTTATAATAAACCCGGTAGAGGGTTTAGAATGTAGAGGCGCCGCGATGCGGTGGCAGGCTCGACGGCCGTTCTCTGCGTTCCGCCGACTCGCGGCAATCCTAGAATCCATTGTCTGATAAAGTTAGAACTGTTTGTACGAAGGCGTAGAAAGGCCACCCGAAAAAAAGAAACATTTTGTGTAATATTCCGAGTTTAATCTCGGAATTTCGACTTTACTTTCGGAATTCCGACTTTAATCTCGGAATTCCGACTTTAAACTCGGAATTCCGACTTTAATCTCGGAATTCCGACTTAAATCTCGGAATTCCGACTTTAATCTCGGAATTCCGACTTTAAACTCGGAATTCCGACTTTATTCTCGAAATTCCGAGTTTTAAGTTTAATCTCGAAATTCCGAGTTTAATCTCGGAATTCCGACTTTAATCTGGGAATTCGGAGTTTTAAGTTTAATCTTGAAATTCCGAGTTTAATCTCGGAATTCCGACTTTATTCTCGGAATTCCGAGATTTAAGTCGGAATTCCGAGTTTAAAATATTTTTTTCTTTCGGGTGGCCTTTCTACGCCTTCGTAGGTTTGTAACCGATTTTAATTAGAAATTGCTAATGTTTGTGGCTTTTAGAGAAAGTTGAGTGTGTTGTTTTGATTTACCTCTTATAGGTAGTAGTTTTATTATAAATAATTTGAATATTTGTTGATTTAGGATTAACGAATCTAACAGCATGTCTATAACAATTTTAATAATATTTTTCATGGATGCTGAAACTCGCGAAAATTTAAGTAGAAGAAAAACCTTTGTTTACGATCGCCTCCATAAATTGAACACCTGCGTTAAACGACCGGTTATGAATTCCCCAAGTTTACAAACGGAAATCCCATTATTTTATGCTCCTCTTTACCGACCCATCTGTTAACTGATCGCGGGCACTCATCATCGGAGTTTTCAGTAAACAATAATGCTAAAAACACTCTCCATTATAGTCAGTAAAGCCCGAGCCGACAATTCCTAACAAATATAGGTTCATACCCTAATTACTTCATTGCGGGCAGATCCGTTCAATTTGCTTTAATGGCCGATAAATCGGTTGCTAACATTTCTTTTGTTTTGGGCAGTTACTGCACGTTTTGGGACTAACGTGAATGATTGAAGATGGCGGGAAAAACGAAATGTCTTTCATTAAGCGAAGAAGTTGAAATTATTAAGGAAACTGAAAAAACTGGTTTAAGTACCAGGAAGTTGGCTGAAAAATTTAAAGTGGGTAAGACCCAAGTGACTATGTTGCTTCAAAATAAAGCACAAGTTAGAAAGGTAGCAACGATGAACAAAAAAGGAAAATTCCCAAAACCGAAGGACTGGCAGTGGCCCAACTTGTTTTTAATTAGTTTTGTAAGGCGCGAAACAAGCACTAACCAATATTCGGGCCTATAATTCAAGCAAAAGCCCTCGAATCTGCTCAATATCTAGGAGTAAGTAACTTTAAGGCGTCAAATGGATGGTTAAAAGAATTCCGTCGTCGGCACGACATTATCTTCAAGAAAATATGTGGCAAATCAGCCGACATCAATATTGAAGACGTAACTGCTTGGAAAGAAAGGCTATTGGTCATTTTAAAGGATTTTGCCCCGAGGGATGTATTTATAAGACAGGTCTTTACTATCGTGAGTTGCCAGCGAAAACATATGCATTGAAAGATGACAAGTGTACTAGAAAAAAAACGGCAAAACCACGATTTACAATTTTGTTCTTACAAATATAGAAGGGGATAAGGAAGAACCACTTATAATAGACTTGCTCCAGTGTCGAAAATATGAAGTCATTCTGAAGCCAGCGCAAGTATATACATATTGGTAAATTGGCTTCATCTCATTTAATTTTAGTTCCGATGAATTTAAACGAAAATATTTAAAATTATTAACATATAATATGTAGATACTTATTAATAAACAAACACTGTAAAATGTAGGCCAGTTGTTATCATTTTTCCTTATTAACCTGACCACCCCTGTTAACCGACCAACATTTGATTCCTCAAGGGTGGTCGCTATTGAGAGATTTTACTGTAGTGAAAAAAAAACATTCTCTGGCTTCGAAAAAAAAATTGTTTAATTTTTGGTACATTAGAAACACTAAAGGAAAAACCTATTGTCGTAGTTGGGACAGTAGCGGGTGCTGAAACAAGGAAAAATATATATGATGCTGCGACTTTAAGAGAAGATAATGAGATGCAAGGCCGAATGGAATTTTATGCAAACATAAAACATGTTACGCAAAATTCTGTGACAGTGGCAACCTTTTGTCATAAACAACAGGTTGTCACTATCTGCAGACGGTAGCTCTTTTTGTAGAGGTACTAGGTCGTGGTCCGTTATACTTACACCTTCCCTTCGTCGTTGGCTTGCCTTGGGCGCCACCTGTTTTAACAGAAGTTGAAACCAGGAAAAATATACTGAATATCAATTACTATTAAAAATCTATGCAACAAATAAAACCAAAGTTTTCCCACACAAACAATAGAATGTTTATTAAATATGAAAAGAAAAGGTTACTCGATGACAAAAGGGTTTGTTAGTTTTATTTCAAATTTAGTATTGTCCTGTGTTATTCAAATTATATAAGTAAGTATGATAAAAAAAAGAAAACCAGCCTTTCCGGGCGCAAGGATTTTAAATTAATAAATGGGTATAACCTCAGGGAAGTTTCTAGAACCTTGGAAGTCCTTTAATAGCGTGTGGTTAAAAAAGTGTTACCCCTTGCCAAGATGGCTTTACAATGTGGACTTATATTAAAAAAAAGTTATGATTTAAATTTTTGTTAACTACTTGAAATAAAAGAGTAATAAATTGAAATGGCTTATGGTAAAACTATGGTGACGGTAAACGTTAATTAAATTATAAAGAAATGGCGCTATATAACTTTTATAGCACCCTGTATAAATGGATTAATCGATCAGGATGGCCCCAGGTGGTTTTCTCTGGTTGGCTAGGTGAAACTAATGTGGTAGCTCGTTAATTTCTCTACTGGGAGTACATGTGGTAGGTGGTTTCCTAACCTTACATCCCCGTGAACGGCAAAACCAAAAATAAACCCAAGCAAAACACAAAACCCCTAAAAATAATAGAAAGGAAAATTATCCACTGAATCCCCACAAACAACAAACCAAGAAACAAGAGAAAGTAAAGGAGCTTACCTCTAAAAGGGGAGTGAGACCTCGTGGTCTTTTGGCAACAAGAAATAGCCTAACGGTGACAAGCTCGACCTTCTTGCCTGAAGGTATTTTTCGAAAAGCGAGCTTGAAGGCCACAAGATCTCCGAAGAAACCCCCTCCTCCAACAATCAGCTGACACAAAGTTCTGCCAACTTAACCTAACACCAAAAAAAAAAAAGAGAACAGAGCCACACTTTAAAAGATCAGGACGATATGAGAATGGGCTTTTACTAGAACCTAAATTAAATAATAAAATAAAGAAAATAATTCCAGACAACTCTGTTTTACATAAAATTGCCAAAAATAAAAATGGGCGGTCTGCGACTTGACGGGAAACAGAAACGGAAATACATGGTCAACTTATTTGCGGCGCGGCGGCGCCTGGTCACGGCAGATGCTGTGGCCTGGTGCCATCAACCACAGAAAAGCAAGTAGTGCGTCCGCCACTTTGGACCAAATATCTATAAAATATGCACTTTGTGAAAATGTGACTGTAAGAATCAAAGGTAAGTCTAACATTCCTCACAAAGTCAATAGTGGCAATATTAAAATTGCTACAATACATTAACAAACAAAATATTAAATTCATACAAAATATACTAAACAAACCGCCAACGTCGCCCTCGAACGGAGGAAAAGAGGAAGGCAAACAAAGTTGCAGATATTTGGAAACTATTATGGAATTTTTCATTGTGTGAACAAATAGTCGAAGATCTTCCGACTCGCGAAAATGATATAGTTATTCTTCATAGAGCGGCTGCAATTTTAAAAAGAAGTATTGCTGAACACTGAAACATAATTCTGATAATTCGTCATGTGCTTACTCAACGAACATTAATAAAGGTCATTGCAGGAAAGAAATACCAGACTTAATATATAAGTACATTTATTTCCCGACTTTTAAACGATTCTAGTTTTTCCGACCGCATTTTAGAAGATTCGAATGTGGATATATTTGTGGTATTGCCACCAGTAAAGCTATTTTAAATAATAAAAAAAAAAAGTTTAGCTAAGTCCTTACATATCATTATCATCATGTAAATGAAGCTGTAAGGAGTAAACAACTTATTGATATGCTTTATTATTTTGGATACGGTTGTTCTGATGATAAAATAAGAATATTTATAACATCTTTGGCAGGCCACGCTTTAGTAAAGCCTGGTGGTGCTATATTTATTCCTCATGGAGTTACTGCTATGAATCCTGAAGAAAATAAATACATACACGCTAACATTAATAGCGATATATTTTCAGGAATCACCTAGGATCGATTGTCTTTCCAAGCGATCATTAACCTTTTTTTTTATATTTATAAAAGTAAAAACATAAATAATATGTATATTATAGAGAGCCAGAAAAATGGCCTAAGCCTCCTCGAGTTAGTGACGGTATTTGTTTTGATAATTTTTTTTTGTTCGTTTAATGGCTCTGGTCAAACCAACTGGCCAGTGTCTTATTTTGATGATAAAGCCCTTTAAATGGTAAATTCTCATTCCTTTGATACTTTATGAAAGATATTACAATATACAAAAAACAGTAAGAATTTTGTAACCACCAAGAACAGTTTTTTTTGTATTTAACAATAATCATCATGAGGTAATAGTTGAGAAGGCATAATTATTAGGTCACGGTGGCTACCGCAACCTGGATTGGCGGCATTCAGAGGGCTACGTCGAAAAGAAACCGAAGATCCCGAGACTGAGAAGACAAAAGAGGATGGAAGCTAGGAACCGGAAGGCGTAGGACGCTATAAAACCGCATATACAGCGTTGGAAAAAGAATGGAACACCCCCAATATTTTCATAACCATATTTATTTTCAAAAAACCCTCGAATCCGTCGGTTTTATTTATAATTTTTACAAATTATGAGAATATTTAGTATTATACAGGATTGCTCAAGAAGTCGGGGCACACGTCAACTTTAATTTTTTAAATGAATTACCCCACATTCTATTCGTTTTTTGAATTCTGCTTAAAATTCTGAATATTTTTCATGTAACACATCCTATTTCGATATTCAGCTGTTCTAGATATATTACAATCTAAACAATAATAATTAACAAAATTTAAGTGGTAGGTTTATTAGGTAAAAACAGCAGCTTTTAAATCTGATTATAAAAAGTAGAGTACTTAATTAAATGTTCAAATTGATGACCATTGACAATTTGGCAGTGTCCTAAACGTAAAACAAATTCCTTTTGAACGTTCCCAATAACCTGCTTAGGAATTTGTCGAATTTCATATTGTATTATCAGTTTTTATGTCGCTAAATCCGACACAACAATAAATCTAGGGGTGTTAAATCGGGTGAACGAGCTGGCCATTATATTTCTCCCCTTCTACCTATCCATTCTATGTTGGAAAACCTCGTTTAGCTCACATATATATAACCAATATATTGCTAATATCGTATTACAGAAATGTCTCCAGTATGCGGCGTTTTCCGGAACTATTGGGCCTGCGCAGTACGCGTTTACGTCAGGTCCGGCTTTAAAATTTTTTAACTTAATGTGTTGGAATAGGTATTGATTTATAAAAAAAGAGCAACTATAGTAAATCTTGGTATAATATGAAATATAAAAAGATTTAAGGCATCAATTTTCTCGAAGAAGCAATACACTACAAAAAATTATGAAAATTTCAGGACTTGCGCATTTTGGGGCGTAAATACAGAAATTGAAATTTCGAATTACAATTTAGTTTCTGGCATAGTTCCGTAAGTAATACTGGTTGCTCTTAAAACCATAACAGGTGCCCTTTGTCGGCTGGTCTCCTTCTATCATTTTCTATACAACACACGACGAAAGTTGCAAGAAAATTACTTTTTTTTTAAGGTTTAAGGTAAGTCAGAACGGAGGCTTTAAATGTTTATAGTAAACTTGACAAACATGTGCATTTGTCTTGCCTTGGCACTTTGTAGGAAAGAAAATACATATGTTATCATATAATTGTAAAAAGCCTTAATGCAGTGCAGTATAAAAACCATAAAACAGTAAAACAAACAATTATGCTGTTAATATATTTATTAATATTATAAAACTACAGTTAAGGGTTTAGTCGTCACACTAAAAAGAACAAAACAAAAGAGTGGTAATAAAAGTAGTACTTGGATGCATTATGTAATCTTTAAACAAAAATAAAGGTTTTTACGTTGAAATATGGAGGCAACAGTAAAAGAGCAGCTGTATTGACGAAACACATAATATTGATGCATAATTAGATATACTGTGAATTATTTTGTTAGGGTGGCAAGAAGAGAAAAGCATGTTTAAAATATTTCACTACTCGACATTCAATAACTAATCCGCCGTAAATAAGGATGGTATCCATACATTGACACTGGAAATGTCTTTATATGGGTACATAAGTACATATTATTTGAGTCCTTACATTGTATTTTAGGCAAAGAATTAAAATGATCAAGCTTTGACAAGCAACAATGCTTAGGAAAGGGTTTTTTACTATAAAAGGATATCCCACGCAAGACTTTAAATCATTTGATCCTCTGAGTAAATCAAATATCTTACAACATAGTCTGAACTGCTAGTCCAGGTTAGTTTACCACTAAAAGCAATGTAACAGATTTGCTTCTTTTAATTTGCCAACAAACAGACACAAATAACGTATTATTATTTCTAGTTTAAACTGTGTCCAGTTTTAAATTGGATTTATTTTTGTAAAGTACTTGAACGTTATGGTAGGTATACCTACAAAAAGCTTATATATTCCAAAAAAAAAACTTATATAAATCAATACATGATTGTGTTGAAAGCCAAGGTAAATGCTGTGCGGGGATACAATTTTAAAATTATTTTAAGTAGACTAGGTTCTTACCTGAAAACTGAATTTGGGTCGTTGGCCTGCAAAGCAACATTATCCACTTCAAGAAGTAGTCCATTTTCTGTGGCGAGATTATTAAAGGAAACAAGGTCTGTCTATACCACCAAACTAAAATTTTTATTTGTCCCTTTAAGGTGAAAAAAGGATTACAGAGTGTGCATAATTTAATGTCATTTTAGGTTGTTTAGGTTGTACTAGTTTCAACTTTAGTCAAAAGTACAATTTTCGCATCTAATTTCCTTCATTGCTGAAAGTAGCATCGTATAGGTGATTGTCTTCTGTCGAGTCCATTGGCTGCATAAGGTGCACGTTATGGCCATGTATTGTTGAACCACTTCGTTCCCCCCCCCCTTTTAATTTGTTTTAGTTCGTTTATTTAGGTACATCCTAAACATAATTCTTAATTGTATGGTTGCTGATGATGACTTTGACTAAAGTTGAAACTAGTACAACCTAAACAACCTAAAATGACATTAAATTATGCACACTCTGTAATCCTTTTTTCACCTTAAAGGGACAAATAAAAATTTTAGTTTGGTGGTATAGACAGACCTTGTTTTCTTTCATTATACACTTGTTTTTCATCACAAACTTACACTAAAAGGTACTGCACTATAATCTTAATAAACCTAAACTATTTATAAAAGTCTAATCTAGTTATAAGTTTTTAACGAAAGTTCCACAAAGTACAATAAATAACTAAAAATCACGCATAATAACGCTGCTAAGAAATTTCACAATAAACACGCCAAATACTTTGTAAATAAAGAATTAAGTGACAACCGGCTCTGGACAATATAAACGTTAAATATCAAAAAATCGTATAAATCCGACGTACTGCGCATGAGCCTCAGTTCCGAAAAATCACGCATGCCGGGGACATTTTTAGATCGGTCGGCAATAAGCTTTGTTTTTCTACTAGTAGGAGTTCAGTGGTTTAGGTATTCTCGTACCCGTGCGGCGTAATGGGGCGGTGCACCGTCTTGTTGTAGCCAAATGATTCTTTCAGGACTATCTTGTTTATCGTAATCTGGATATAGGCCAGCTAAAGCAGGAACTAATTCAAACTGTAAATACTCCGTTTCGTTTAACGTTCGCTTCGAAAAAGAAAGGTCCTAATATTCTGTTACGTAAAATTCCGGCCCATACGTTTAGCTTCTGTGGGTGCTGTGTATGAGCCTTTTGCATCCCGTGGGGATTCTTTGTCGATCAATACCTACAATTATGTCGGTTGACTGTTCCATTAAGGCAGAATTTAGCCTCATCAGTAAATAAAATATTCTGCGCGAAATTTCCGTCATTATTGCAAATGTTTTGCATATTCTCGCAAAACTGAAGGCGTCGATCGAAATCATCCCCATTTAGTTCTTGGACAAGACAAATTTTATAAGGATGATATTTTTCCTTATGAAGAATATTTTGTACAGATTTATTACCAATATTTTCAATCCGACCCACTTGACGAGTGCTGGAATGGAGATCGTCTTGATACGACAGTAAAACATTTATTTAATCTAGTTTCATCACAAATTTTGTGACGGCCAGTTTTTAGTTTATTGCGCACCGATCCAGTTTCTGTAAATTTTAAAACTATTTTACTTACTGTAGACCTTGATATCGGCGTTCGCTCTCGATGAACATTATTAAAAAGTTAACATACTTCAAACGTAGATCTCTTTCTATCGCCATAGCCAATCATCATGAGGATTTCTAAGCGCTCTCTTTCACTTAAGTGCATTTCACTTAGAACCCGTCGTTCTAACAATAAAACGTAACTTTTTTTGGCAATACTATCACTTTAAATAAAATGACAGTGGCGAAAAAGTACAATAATGTGCTTGGTTACCAGGGTTACTGCAATAAAGGTAATAAGTTTCCGTATTTTCTTCCCTCTTCATTAGTTCCATGAAAATTGCCATCATCATTGTTAAGACTGTGATATACGAAAACAGCTGAATATCGAAATAGGATATGTTACATGAAAAATATTCAGAATTTTAAGTAGAATTCAAAAATCGAATAAAATTTGGGGTATTTCATTTAAAAAATTAAAGTTGACGTGTGCCGCGACTACTTGAGCAATCATGTATAATACTAAAATTTCTCAAAATTTGTAAAAATGATAAATAAAATCGACGGGTCCGAGCGTTTTTTAAACATATACGTGGTTATGAAAAGTTTGGGGGTGTTCCATTCTTCTTGCCCACGCTGTATATAGAATATATATGTAAAATAAGAATTCATGTAATCATTTTTGTTACTAACTTGCGTGTATACTATTATTATTAAGAGATTTTAATTTATGTTATTTGGATTTTGCTATAGGCAAAATAATGTACCGCCAAATTATAATAATAATAAGGATATTGCAATGCAGTATAAAAGTAACAACGCAAATATATTTTTATGTTTGGGTGGCGGATAGTGAGAGTGCTACTTTGTCTACTCTAATTGAAAATGTTTTTTTAAGTTATTCTTTGTATTGCGATCTTTTGTTTACTTATCTGATAAATTGATATTTGCCGGATATCATCAATTTATACGGAAATGAAAGTACCATGCCTAAGTGCAATATTGGATTTGGTTAAGTAAGTACTAGAGCACATTACACATATTTATGATATTCGTTGTTATTTGTTACCTTCTCTATTTCATTCAAATCAACACCATACAGTAATATATCCAAAGATAAAATAATAGCTACGGTACAGTAAATTCAAAAAACACAAACTTATAATAAGTTCGTGCATAGAATTGTCCCTTATCCTTTCCGTCAGACCCAATCCTTGGACGCGTTTCGCCGTTTACGGCTCTTCAGCAAGGCTCCGGGTCTGACGAAAAAGTAAGGGACCTCAAAGTGTTTTCACACAGAAATGCAAATAACCAAATGAGAATTGCAGCACGTGGCTACATCTCGTGGCAACCACACGTATCAACCCAACCAGGACAGCGAGAATCCATATAGGTTCAAACGCTGGCAAGGCGGCCCATTGCGGGCAAACTACGTTGGGTGTTGCTGGAAGCCAATGTATCGGTTCAGCCTACCGAAAGCCGAAAATTCAAAAAACACAAACTTATAATAAGTTCGTGCATAGAATTGCGTCCAAGGATTGGGTCTGACGGAAAGGATAAGGGACAATTCTATGCACGAACTTATTATAAGTTTGTGTTTTTTGAATTTTCGGCTTTCGGTAGGCTGAACCGATACATTGGCTTCCAGCGACACCCAACGTAGTTTGCCCGCGATGGGCCGCCTTGCCAGCGTTTGAACCTATATGGATTCTCGCTGTCCTGGTTGGGTTGATACGTGTGGTTGCCACGAGATGTAGCCACGTGCTGCAATTCTCATTTGGTTATTTACGGTACAGTAAGCTTCAAAACTTTTCTGCGTACTCTCCATTAATACAATGTATACATGTAAAATTTTTCGTATATAATACCACAAGAGAGAAAATTTTGCCGGCAAAATTTTCCGATTGTTATGAAAGTTTGTTGCTTGGCAATTTCGCGATTGACATTTTTGTTTAGGCGAGTGGTTTTGAAAAATGTCTCGAGCGAAATTGCCAAAAAGCAACAAACTTGAATATAAAAGAGGAAAATTTTACCTAAAAAATTTTTTCACAATGAATATAATATTTAAAATAAGAATTCATGTAATCATTTTTGTTACAAACTTGCGTGTATATTATTATTATTAAGAGAGTTAAATTTATGTTATTTGGATTTTGCTATAGGCAAAATAATGTACCGCCAAATTATAATAATAATAAAGATATTGCAATGCAGTATAAAAGTAACAACGCAAATATATTTTTATGTTTGGGTGGCGGATAGTGAGAGTGCTACTTTGTCTACTCTAATTGAAAATGCTTTTTTAAGTTATTCTTTGTATTGCGACCTCTTGTTACCTTATCTGATAAATTGATATTTGCCGGATATCATCAATTTATACGGAAATGAGAGTACCATGCCTAAGTGCAATATTGGATTTGGTTAAGTAAGTAGCACATTACACATATTTATGATATTCGTTGTAATTTGTTACCTCCTCTATTTCATTCAAATCAACACCATACAGTAATATATCCAAAGATAAAATAATAGCTACGGTACAGTAAGCTTCAAAACTTTTCCGCGTACTCTCCATTAATACAATGTATACATGTAAAATTTTTCGTATATAATACCACAAGAGAGAAAATTTTACCTAAAAAATTTTTTCTTCAGTGGTATTCGTCAAGACTATTTCACGAATAATATTAAAACTAGGTATATGGATGAATTATAAATTAATTTTATTCCAAAAGAAGAGAGGAAAATGAAAACATAAAAACTACTTATAATTATTAAGATTACAACCTTTCAAAAGTAACAGTGACAATCTACTGTCAGTCATTAATTACCAATCTTAACAGTGAATGTAACTAAGGTAACAAAATTTTGCCGATTAAAAACTATGTTGCTAGCTATTTTCTGAAATTCTGATCAGTGGGGTCGGCAAAATTATGAAGGTAGTGGTTTTTCCGATTAAAAACAGGTAAATATCTAAAATTGCTACATTTTGATTGGTTCAAATTATGATGAGTGGAATAGTCATATATAATACCACAAGAGAAAAAATTTTGTCGGCAAAATTTTTGATTGGTCTGAAAGTTTGTTGCTAGACAATTTCGCGAATGAAATTTTTGACAAAACCACGAGCCGTTGATTTTGTCGACCACCAGTCCAGATAGAATACCGATTTTATTGCCGGTGTAATACACTCTAGTGAAATAGTCATATTAATAATTTGACATCGACATATCAAATGAATTAATCAACGACACGCGGACTAATTCCAAGCTCAGTAGAAAATAGTTTTTTTTTTTTATTATTACATCCCCTTTTAAGAGACTATAGTACGTTATCATTAAACCCAAGACAAACTTTAAAATTAACATAAAACACAGCTTAACGTGCTCTAATGAACAAGAAAGTCTAATTACATCTAACTAACGTCCATACGGAAGGTGTTTTATGAGGATGGATGGCGCTTTCGAAGTTAGGTCTGAAAAGTCATAAAATGGTGATGTTCCAGAATAATCTCTGGTTTAATTTAGATATTAAGTTAAGTTGGTTTATAAGTATCTAAGTTAATATGTATAACGGATTATTTGTAAAAGATTAAGGGAAATATTGTTCAATAAATAAATAAAAGGTCATGAGTCATAAGTAGAATGAAACAAAAAACTCAACTTATTTATTTTGTCAATTATAACAATAACTATAACAAGCAAACGTTAATTATAATATTCTATAGTATTCTCCGTTATGTAGAAAAGCTGGCTTAACTAAAGTTGACTTAATTTCTTAAACTCAATTAACTAATTTAAGGTAAGCACCGAAACAATTATTGTCGGGTTTAATTAAGCCTCCTTAAGATTTGGCAACGTCGCATTTTTCTCTTCTTTGTTGCTCAGAGACTGAGGCCGTCAAGTTATTTACGTGTTATAATATATTGTAACCTGTTTGTAATATATTTATTAGTACAAATCACTGAAATAAATTTAGATACGCAACTGGACTCTTAGAACTGTCAAAAACTAATTGGCGCTGATGTCCTAGTATTTGCGATCCAAAACACGCGAGAGAAAGAAATCTGTTTGGCAACTATGGGTAAAAATAAAGAAAATTGTTTTACCAACTTTTGATGAAATCTGTTTTATCGGTAGAT
Source organism: Polydrusus tereticollis (assembly GCA_963920685.1). Classification (NCBI taxonomy): domain Eukaryota; kingdom Metazoa; phylum Arthropoda; class Insecta; order Coleoptera; family Curculionidae; genus Polydrusus; species Polydrusus tereticollis. Next base: position 163,477,224 of record OY987327.1, read on the forward strand.
ATTGGTGCCGCTTTAAAATTTAAAGTATTCGCTGGTTTAAATATTCATTTTATATATCTAAGAGCTCCAATAGAAAGCAGCAAAAAAGGAATTATTTAAACCAAGCAATACATACCTATTTAAAAAAATACAGCTGACTAAAATAAAGCGAAATAGGTAATAAAACATTATTTTTATGATCAAAAATTATCGGATCTCTTTTTGGCAAGCGGTGTCGCATGCCATGTTTATTTAAACAATTTGGAACACAACATTTTTTAGGTTTTAACGGAGGTGCGTAGTCTTCCATAACGGAAATAAATACGCGAACTTTAACTAAACAAACCGAAAACACACTAAAACGAAACAAAAAGTCAAAACAACTATCAAAAAACACGCTAATAGTACACATAGAGACCGAACGATCACAAACAGGATTAAAATTCAACACAACTTAAAAGAAAATCGAAAATAGAAAATTGACAATACACTTCAAATTTTTTACAACAACGAAATCTGGGAGGGTGCTTCTTCTCGATGGCAAATCGCAAATGAACGTGGTACCATCTATACGAGCTTAACTAAACCAAATTGTGCGATGCCACTATCGGCGACATCTACGAAATGCGATCCAAACAAAATAATAATGTTTGGCGGGAACGCCCAGCTTACGTATCTAAAATTTATTAGTTTATAAGGCACTGTCACGTCAGTATAGTTTTAGCCAAGTTCTGCTAATTAAAGCCTACTAAAGCAAAGGTCTATTATTACAGTTTGTGCTGTGTTTGAAATAATTGTTAAAAGTTTTTGATTTTACTGTTTGTTTTTTTAATTTTACAAATGCGCAGATGCAAATCTTAAGCCCGATATTAAGCCTCCAATATTGTGGGCTTAAAATTAAGTAAGCTTACCTAAGGTTAACGGTGCTTAAGAATACGGCATCTTAAAGCGGCTTTCTTTTTAAGCCAGCTTAAAACATTACGGAGAATACGGGCATAAGTGTTTTATAATAAAGTCAATACCACAAATTCGGATATTTGGAAAATACAGTAAAATCTCTCAATAGCGACCACCCACGGGGAAATTAATGTTAGTCGGTTATTAGAGAATAATTTAAACAACTGGGCTGCATTATACAGTGTTTGTTCATTAATAAGTATCTACATATACAGGGTGTCTCTAAAAGGTCTTTACAAAACCCTATTGTTCAGACCAAAATTAGCCGATTTAAGTAAACTTACCTTAGTACAAAGTTGCTTAAATTAAAACAACCCTTCTGTCTTCCTCCACAAATAATATATATTTTTGAAAAATTTTAACGAGTGCTTAGTTTGGGCGCTAGACGGCGCTAAAATGACAATTTTTAAATCGTTTTTCTGGATTAATTCAAAAACTGCTCATACTATTTTGCCGAAATTTGGTACGTTGGCATAGCTTTATGGGGCAAAAAAAACATGTCACATTTCTGATTAATATCATTCCATGGGCGTAAAACCTGGGTTTTTTACTAATTGCTGGTTTCAGATTTCTATGCCAATGATGGAGCAAGGGGGGTTTGGGTACAAGGTTCAGATAAACCAACTCATTTGATATAAAAAAGGTACTCTTGATAAGACTCGTTTCCTCTGACGGCTTTTTGGAAATTTGCATTTTATTACTTAATACGTATTAGTTTTTACAAAAAAAGAAAAAAATAACTAAATTATAAACAGAAATGAATAGAAATATCATAAAAATTGCTCAAATGTAGCAAATCTGGCAGCGTATCTTGTAGATGTTGCAAATAAATTTTCCCGATTAATCTTTGTGGAATAATGACAGGACCAATAATGTGATTAAACTCATTTTGAAAATGTTTTATTACTATATCCCTCTACCTATGAACAAGCCGAGTAAAAACCAGACGCATTTTAGGATCATTAGGTAAAAGATCTTGAACTGGCATCTTATGGTATGGATATAGCAACTGTTCTTGAAGTACTTCATGAACAATATCTTTGGACACTCCTATTTCCCTACCTAGCCTCCTGGTGCTTATTTCTGGATCTTCTGCAACACGTTCTAAAATGTCTTTCTCGACTTCAGGAACCCTTACAAAAACGCTGTCTTCCATAATCAATGGCTTTAGGAGTAAATTGGCCACTTCCCGCAGGCGGCTTTCAACAGCAGCCAACGTCGGGTGGCTTGATATACGACGATTTGGAAACCTTTCGGAGTAGACTCTGACACATTCTCGACCATTTCCTTGGCAATACCCAAATAACAATATCATATCGGTATATTGCACCGCCATGATAATTCACGACAATTAAAGTTTTCTAATATAATTAATGCAAGAAGATAAAATGATTGAACGTTAGCAACAATATTAAATGTTACAAATTTGACAATAATCTTATGTACTCAGATGAAACTAATAATAACCAACAATACCAATCGTTTGTGAGATGTAAGGTCGTGTTTGTACATACCTGAGAAATACCGTGCGAACAAAAAGCAGATGACAAGAAAACTGTTCAAGAGATTTTTTGTAGTAAATAAGTTGGTTTAATCTAAATTTTAAAATAAAACCTCTTATCTTCCATTGGCGTAGCAATCAAAAACAGAAAATTCCCTAAAACCCAAGTACTACGTAGTAAAAACTACTACGTATTAAGTAATAAAATGCAAATTTCTCGAAAACCGTCAGAGAAATCGAGTCTTATCAAGAGTACCTTTTTTGTAGCAAATGAGTTGGTTTAACTGAATTTTGTGCCCAAACCCCTCTTGTTCCATTGGCATAGAAATCTGAAACAAGCAATTAGTAAAAAACCCAGGTTCTACGCACATGGACTTATATAAATCAAAATTGTGGAATGGGTTTTTTTGCCCCATGAAGCTATGCCAACGTACCAAATTTTGGCAAAATAATATGAGCAGTTTTTGAACTAATCCAGAAAAACGATTTAAAAATTATCACTTCAGCGCCGGCTAGCGCCCAAACTAAGAAACTTTGTAGTAAGGTAAGTTTACTTAAATCGACTAATTTTGGTCTGAAGAATATGTGGTAGGTTTTTGTAAAGACCCTGTATGTAAATAATTTGAAATATTTTTGTTTAAATTTATTAAGACTGAAGTTAAGCGAGATGAAGCCAATTTACCAACATGTTTATACTACACGTGCATACTAACATAATATGTTATGGTCATATTATATATTTTTTTAATGTACTCTGTGTTCCGTTTGAGATATTTATTGTTAAAATAATCAGAAATTAACGATTGCTTAATATTTTTTATTTTATTTTTATAAAATTCAGATTTACATTTTAATAGCAATTGAGAAATATTTGTAGACTTGTCAAAATTCTTAACATTATTAAAAAGTCTCTCAAACTTGCGCAGGCTTCAGATAGCCCTTATATTTTCTACACTGAAGCAAGTTCATCTTCGTCTTCCTCTGTCTCAGAGTTGGAAATAGTTTCATCCGTTTCTTGGATCTCTACAATACACTAGATGATAGTCAGTTCTGCACTTTCTGTTGGCAAATCGTTATCAATAGAGGCAAATTGTTTCAAGTTCACAAATGTGTCCTTAATGCTAGAAAACAGTTGCACGAGCGAGATGTTATCTTTTTCTTCAAAGTCGTCAATATTATCTGTATTACACATTAATCCAGCTTTCATAAAGCATTTGTTTATTTTCACTGGGGACAAATTGCGCCAGGACACCGAAACCCATATCAAGGCGTTGGTTATGGTAACATTGTTTTCGATTTCTCGCAGGGGATAATCAATCTCTGTATATGTTAAAAGCCTCTTGATAGCGTTGCGTCTGTAGAACATTTTTAAATTCTGAATAATGCCTTGGTCTAAAGGTTGGCAATGTTCTGCTCCTTCGTCTTGATGTTAAATCTGTGAAGCCATGTCATCCACGCTTTTTTATTCGAGACCCATTGGAGGGGTAATTTATCGATATGTGCGCCCTTAAAACATCGAGGATTTTTGCTTTTGTCTATTATACGTGCTTCTTCCTTCCCACCTTCCATATATGCACAGAACAGAATTGTAAATCATTGTTTTGCTGTTTCTTTTCCAGTACACTTGTCATCTTTCAATGCATATCTTTTGTTGGCAATGCACGATAGTAGAGACCTGTTTCATCTGCATTAAATACGCCCCTTTGGGCATAATCCTTTAAAATGGTCAATAGCCTTTTCTTCCAAGCAGTTGCATCTCCAATATTGATATCGGCTGATTTTCCACATATTTTCTTAAAGGTAAAATCGTGCCCACGACGGAATTTTTCCAACTATCAATTTGATGCCTAGAACATATTCTAGGGCTTTTGCTTGAAAAATGGGCCTGGATATTGGTAAGTGCTTATTTCGCGCCCTACAAAACGAACTAAAATAACTTGGTCCACTGCCAGTTCTTCGGCTTTGTGAAATTTTCTTGTTTGTTCATCGTCAAGCGAACGTCTCTTTTTGAATGGAATCTAAGCATCTCAGGGTATGTTTGGAAGCAGAGCCCCAAATATGCGAACAGTGCTCCAGCGATGGTCGAATTTGGGCTTTATAGAGCATCAAAAGTTGTTGGGGTGTATAGAGGTTCTTAGCTCGAAAAAGTATTCCAAGTTTCTGCGAGGCTGCCTTAGCAATAACCGCAACGTAACTATGCCAAGACATATGACTATCCAAATTGACGCTCAATAGATTAATTGATGAAGCTATGGGAATCGAGTGTCCCGCTATGACTTAATCCGGTCCTTCAATACTAACTTTTAAAAAAAACCTGTCGCCTTGGATCTTTTCGCGTAAAATTCTACTTGGCTACTGTTGCCCCAAGACAGAATTTCTTTTAGGTCTTTGTTGAGATATGAGACCTCTTGCTGCCTATAGAGATGTGCACTGGCAGTCGATATTCGAGCATTCAAAGTAAAAGATGAAACAAGCAGGGTGGGTCAAAATATTGAACCTTGAGAGACTCCGGCGTTGATGTAAAATGTGTCTGAAAGAAATGCGTCCGTCGTCACTCACAGAGAACGGTCTTTAAGAAAGCTTGACACCCATTAACAAAATTGAATCGGCATTCCATATGCTCACTTTAGTTAGGAATCCCTTATGCCATAGTCTGTCAAATGCTTTGGAAATGTCGAGTGCTACCGCCCGGAACTTCCCATGATGTTCTATTGCGTTATCCCAACCGTGAGTAACATAAGCGAGAAGGTCTTCTGTTGATCTAGACTTACGGAATCCATACTGGCGATCACTAATAATGTTGAAGCCTTCCAGGTACTTTAATAATTTTTCGTTGATAGCCTTCTCCATGACCTTTAATATAACCGAAAGCAATGCAACTGGACGATAGTTGTTTGGCAAGGTATTCTTGCCTTTTCTGGATATGGTCTGGACTTGCACAGTTTTCCAGCAAGAAGGAAATATCCCTTTTGGAAGATATGTAAAAAAGCTTAAAAGATACCGGTGCCAATTCATCAGCGCATGTTTTAAATAAAATTTCGTCAGGAAAAATAATCTCGGGCATTCTTGATTCTACAGGGCGAATGTTCGGTGGAGTTTTTCCATGAAAGTTACTCGTTGAATATGAAGAGAATAGTTCCGCCAGTAATTCTGCTTTTTCTTGTTCTTTGGTCACAATGATGCTATCAAAGCGCATTAGATAAAGGTCTTGAGCCGTTAGGACATTCAAAAAGTTTGCCTTTGATCTTTTAATTGTGTACTTCTTTGCGTTAGTTTATCGTTTGCTTGCATTGGTTTCGAGCGTTAACAAAGATGGTACGATTTTCAGCGGAAGGGTTTTGACGCCATTGTCAGTAGAAATAATTTTTTCATTTAACAGCTCTTTCGCAATTTTTGGTAAACCAAGGCTTGCCGTTACAAGGGTAATTTTTTGAGAAAGCATAAGGCCTCCATGCCAGCAATAATCTCCTTCGATACTTTTCTAGCGCAGATGGATGGATCGTCAGAGGTAAAACAAACGTCCCGCCAAGTCAATAGACTCGAGTAAATCCTCTCGTTGACAAGAAATATCACTGCGGACAAAGAGACAGAGGCCAAAATTGCGCGTAAATCGGTGATGGAAGTCGTATCCAGGATATAAATATCTAATCATTGCTAATGTTAATGAACTGCATTATTGTTCGAGTTCGGTCCTCTTATATTACAGAAGTCAATTTGAAAGCTGCTAATCTTGTGTCTTTTAATAACTTTGGTAATCACACCTTTTCCATTTTGAGTGTTGTTTGAAAGACCCGCCTGGCTATCGGATATGGTGGATGTTGAGATAAATTCGCTTAATGAGGCGCCAGGACCAGCCTCCACCCGGAAATCCGATCGGGGGGCGAATTTAACGTCAGAGCATTTTAATCTTGGGACCATCATTATAGCATTTTTCATATATTTCCCACCCTAGAAACCGGAGATATCGGCACAGCGACAAAACGTTAGCTTAAAAAGCAACTGCACGCCACCTAAGCCGATGAGATGGTATTTCACGGGGCTATGTCGGGTGAGCCAACATCTACCAACTGCAATACTAATTTATATATATATATATATATATATGGAAATAAAATGCAAATATCCATATATACAGGGTCGTTGGTATGTATGGCAACGGTAGATTATTTCTTACAGTAAAACAGCTAGCAAAAAATAATTAAGACAAAGCTTTTAGGGTTTTTTAAAGTCTATAAAAATTTTAAAAGAATAAGTCTACAGGATGAGTCAGAAAGCCGTACGAGAACAATGCTACCTTTTTTTAATGAAACATCCTCTGTCTTAGAATATTTTTGGATTTAGCATTAAATTGCAATTATTTTTTATTAAATACATTATAAGTCTAAACATAATAGTTTCCGAGATATCAACTATTGAAAAATTACATTTTTGAACTTTGACAGCCTCTAGCTTTCTAACGGTACGTTTCAGAGTAAAACGGCTTACATATCAATATCTTAGTTTTTAATTATCTTCCTACTGGTGTCAACTTCCGGTTAAACCGGATGTAACTTAAAAGCCGGAAATATAGTACTTCCGGTTTAACCGGAAGTTCAAATTTTTGGGAAGATAATAAAAAAGTAAGACAGGGACATGGAAGCCATTTTGCTCTATGGCATAACATTAGAAAGCTAGAATCTGTCAAATTTCAAAAATGTAATTTTTCAAAAGTCGATATCTCGGAAACTATCAGGTTTAGGCTTATAATAAACTTATTAAAAAATAATTGTAATTTTATGTACAATCCAAAAACATTCTAAGATATAGAGTGTTCCATTAAAAAAAGTAACTTTGCTTCCCTACGGCTTTTCGACTCATCCTGTATACTTTTTTTTTTTAATTCTAATACACGTCAAGAAACCCTAAAACTTTTGTTTTAAATATTTTTTGTTACGTGTTTTTCTTAAAATAATTATTGAGAGGTTTTGTTTTAGGATCTTAAGCCAATAAAACGGCGACTCGAACTTCTTAATATGTTTTATTTAACACCGTATCAAAAACTCACGACGATACACAATCGCATCTCGATTGACACTCCCATTGATGTTCATGACAGACCTTATCAACCTTTCTCGTTACCATAGAAATCCTAACCTACTTCTTCTTTCTCAAAAGTGTAACTAACCTAAGTAAACAAACTTTTGAAAACAAAGGTACAATTTAAATACAATACTCCCACTTTTTGAAAAGTTCAAACCAAGAAAACTTAAACAAAACTACAAAACTGTATCCACCTAGGAAGAATAATAATATCTAACCTTAACTGTCTTTTATTACAACTTTTAGTTAGTAAGTCCTATTTTTGTACGTAGTGTCTCAAACATCTTTTTAGAAAGTCCTTTTGTAAAAATATCTGCTTCCTGATTATTTGTCTCTACATACATCGGCACTATGTCACCACTGTCGTACTTCTCTCTTATGAAGTGGTAGCGTACTTCAATATGTTTGGATCGGTTATGAAATTCAGAGTTTTTAACTAATTTAATCGCACTCTGGTTATCTATGTAAAGAATTGTAGGTTTGTTTATTTTATCAGACTCACCAATGTCTTCAAGTAACTGATGTAACCAAAGTACCTCTTTTACTGCACTAGAGGCTGCAATATACTCGGCCTCGGTTGTGGAAAGTGAAACACTATTTTGTTTTTTACTCGACCACGTAATGGGTCCATTGCACAGCTTTGAAACATAACCACTGGTCGACTTTCTTGTAGCTCGATCACCTGCATAGTCTGAATCAGTAAATGCGACTAAAACACTAGGTTTTTCTTGTTTTTCATACAGAATACCATAATCTTGAGTTCCAATCAAGTATCTAATAATTTTATTGATGGCATTCCAATGCATTCGTGTGTGACTATTTACATATCGGCTCAAAACTCCCTCTGCATACATAATATCTGGTCTTGTCACTGTTGTTAAGAAAAGCAACGAGCCTATTGCTTGTCTGTAGGAAACTTCACCTTCTTTAAGCATTAGATCACTGTCATCACAGGTATAGTCTGTGTTCGGTTCTATTGGTATTGAGCAAGGTTTTGCATCATTCATTCTAAAGCGTGATATAATCTTTTTAATGTAACTGCTCTGGTTAATAAATATTGATCCTGTTTCTGGATTTCTCGTTACCTCTATACCAACATAATATTTAAGTTCACTAGTAGTAATCTCAAATTTATTCTGTAATTCTTGCAAAACTTGTTCAATTATATCTTTTTGTGATGAAATAACTAAACCATCATCTACAAAAATTACTAAAATCACATTTATTTTATTTACATACCCTAGGTATACACATTTATCAGCTTCTGAATTCTTGAATCCATATTGTGCCAAAAAACTATAAAAGGTTTTGTTCCAGCATCTCGGTGCTTGCTTCAAACCATATAGTGACTTTTGAAGTTTACACGCAAGATTCTTGTCAGAGTTTTCCACTTGTATTCCTTCTGGTACGTGCATATAAATGTTCTCTTCAAGATCCCCATACAGAAATGCGGCTTTGATATCAAATTGTTTAATTTGATAACAGTTTTCTGCTACTATTGTTCTAATTGAATCGTATCGAGCAGTAGGCGCAAAAATTTCTGTATAGTCTACTTCTTGTTTTTGAGCACACCCTTTCACACATAACTTCGCCTTGTATCTTGAAATCTCTTCATTAGGGTATCTTTTTACCTCAAAAACCCATCTTGAATATAAAGGCTTCGTATTTGATGGAATTTCTTCAATATTCCATGTCTCATTCTTCTGTAGTGCTTCCAGCTCTTCATTTATTGCTTCTTTCCAATAATTCGCATCGCTGGAGCCAATGGCTTCTCTATAGCTTAGAGGTATGTCCGATTCAACAAAGTTTAACTTATAATTCTGAAATCTAGCCGGTGGAATTATTGCTCTTTGTGGTCTCAGTCTTGGCATATACCAACAAATTTTCCACTTCTTGATCTTCACAAAGTGAATTCTGTTCATTCGAATCACTTTTTTGTTGATTTTCAAGTTCATTGTCCCCCTGACCTACATTTTCTTGACCTACTTCTGGGTAGTCAGTGACGTCATCACAATCAAGTTTTAGTTTCATGTTTTCAGGCTTGTGACTTACACATCTGGAGCTCTCATTGAAAAGAACATTACGAGAAATGGTTACTTTTTTTGTTGGGGATCAAAAAGTCTAAAATTCGTGGAATTGTTGTCATAACCTACAAAAATCAATTTCTTACTTTTGGCATCGAATTTCTTAGGTTTTATATCGGGTATATGGGCATATCCATCACAGCCAAATATCTTACGATGTCCTAAGAATGGTTTTTGCCCTGTCCACACTTCATAAGGTGTTGTTCCGGGAGTTTGACTTGTCAACGTTCTATTTAAAATGTAAACAGCTGTGTTCACTGCTTCGCCCCATAAATACTTAGGTAACTGAGCCTGGAATAACATTGATCGTGTACTTTCTACCATTGTTCGGTTTTCTCGCTCGACTCGCCCGTTCTGTTCTGGTGTGTATGGTGCAGTGAACTCGTAACTGATACCTTCTTTATTTAAAAAACTTTTGAAATCTTTGTTCCAATACTCAGTCCCATTGTCAAGATGGAAAAATTTTATTGCAGAACAAAACTTATTTTTCACCTTTTGACTGTAAATTTTAAAGCACTCCAGTGCATCGGATTTATGCTTTAAAAAATATACAACTTTATAACCGGAACCTTCGTCTTTTAAGAGCATAAAATATCGTGCACCAGAGACTGATGGTACACTCATAGGTCCACATAGGTCGCTATAAATACGTTCACCAGGATTTAATTTTACATGCTCATTTTTCTTACGAAACGGTAACTTGTGATGTTTTCCGAACGCGCACGCTTCACAGAAAAAGTTTTCAGTGTCAGTTAAGCTCACTCCTGTTATTAGTCCCTTTTTAATCATATCTAGTCGTTCGTGCCAGAGTTTAAGACTATCTCGAACCACAATATTTGCTGAATTAATAACTGTACGGAACAGCATTTTATAGATATTTGTTGAGTCTTTAACCGTGGTCGCGATCACACCGTTGTTGTCCATAATCTTAGCATGACTATTTTGCTTGATTATTTTCATGTCTTTACCAGTAATAACACCTTCCGAAAAAAGATTTTTCTTTAAATTAGGCACAAATAGCACATTAGTTATTGTGGCTTTTTGCCACTCACCATTTTGCAGTTTTTCGATTTTTATTGTCCCTTTTCCTTTTACAGAGAGTTTATCACCGTTGCCTAGAAACACTGAACTATTAAAAGTCTCATCCAGGGTAGAAAAGAAGTCTTTTCGATATGACATGTGCGCAGACGCACCGCTATCCATGATCCAATAATCACTCCATGTCAGATTAAGTACATAACTAGCTTCTTTTTCTTCTACATTGAATGCAGATTCTTGAACTGTAAAAACTCCATTTCTGCCACTATTTTTGTTCGGCCTATTCTCTTCTTTCTTTGTATACCTGTTTTCTGGTCTTTTGTCATTACATTCTCTCGCAAAATGTCCTTGTCTGTGACACTTGTAACATTTCACATTTTTCCTTTTATCTCTCATTTTTTCTTTAAGCGTCATTGCTGCCATAGCACTTTCAGACTTTTCATAGGCTGTCAGGCTTGTTTCCTCATTTAACAATCTTGCTGTTAAATTTTGTATGTTTTGTTTGCTTTCATCCAGCGAAAACCATGCCTGTCTGAAATTTCTATACTTTGGTGGCAGGGTACTTATTATTTTCATCATTACAGCAGCATCACTTACTGTCTCACCTGCTTGACGTACATGCTTTGCTAGATTTTCAATTTTTGCAATATGCTGTGCAATAGTGTCCGTTATGCATATCTTGTACTGATGAAATCCCTCGTGGACAATCATTTTGTTTGTTTCACTTTGTTGAAAATAGATTGAATTCAATTTATCAAGTATTTCTTTGCTGGTTTCGCAATTTTCTATCAAAGTAATCTGATTGAGGTCCATTGCTGCCGTCAACATGAACATCCCCTGTGCATCTTTTTTTTCCCATAATTCTTCTTCCTGGGTGTTTCCTGTGGGCTTGAGGGTTTTGCCTTCGGCAATGTTCCATAGACCTTTTGCTTTTAGAGCACATTTTATTTGAAATTTTCACTGGAGATAATTGTTACCATCAAACTTTACCATCAACAGTTCCTTGTCCGCCATTTTGAACTCTGACGCCGGCACGTACACAACGACCATTCCAAAACCAAAGACAACTAACGTCTTTTACGGCTTTCTCGCATCAAGGCTGCTAAACTCCTGGGCCCATAACCTATTGAGAGGTTTTGTTTTAGGATCTTAAGCCAATAAAACGGCGACTCGAACTTCTTAATATGTTTTATTTAACACCGTATCAAAAACTCACGACGATACACAATCGCATTGATGTTCATGACAGACCTTACCAACCTTTCTCGTTACCATAGAAATCCTAACCTACTTCTTCTTTCTCAAAAGTGTAACTAACCTAAGTAAACAAACATTTCAAAACAAAGGTACAATTTAAATACAATAATAATCGACCGTATCCATACATACCAACGATCCTGTATATATGTAGGGCGGTAAAAACAAATTTTACCCTTTTTTTCCTCCAATTCATCACGACTTCAACTCTTTGCTACAGACAATAGACAGAAACGTAAAGAATGTAAAAAAGGAACAAAATAAGGACACGAAATATCAGAAGAGTTTTGATCTTAGTCATATAGATTAATCTAAATGTTCGGGCTGGATGTAAAAGATATCTTTATTTTATTATATTTAAACTTACAAAGAAACTTTGACGTTATTCTTAAATTTCTTTCTTGTCGTCTTTTCTTTTCCTTTGAAACATCATATTTTTATAAAGGATTGAGGTAGAGTCGCTGGATAAATAAAAAAAAACAAGCAATTTATAAATAAAGGCATTATTATAATTTAGAAGTTTTATCTTGTTCGGCCTTTATAATAAGTTTTCATAGAATCCAACTATAATATCAGCGATTTATATATATTTGGATGACAAAAGTTTCTCAGAGCATGTTGATGGTTAAAGCACAAACCTAGTATATTTATTTGGTCTTATTATTAGAATGAATATTCCAAACATGATATCTAGAATATGTAAAAATATTGATTAGAATTGATGGTCAAGAAATAATAACCTACTTATTTTATATATTAATGAATGTCACGTGGACATTTAAGAGAGTGATAGTGCTCGTCAAAATAGGGTAAAAATACTTATAAATATGCGGTCAAAAAGGCTATTGATATACAGGGTGTCAAAACCTTAATTTTTTAAAATTGGTTTCGTTCTTTTCCCATATTTTCAGAAATAACTATTTCGAATTTGGTAGACTTATTAGTTTTTGGAATCTCTACAATAAAATGTCAACATTGTCGGAGGCAGTATCCAGAGTGTACTGAACTTTTTTTGAGACAACCTGTTTAAATCCCAATATCATATTTTGACTTCCCGTTATTTTCTGATTATTTTTGATTTGCTATATTTCCATCGTATCTCTCATCGTTCTCTAGTTGGCCAAATTAGACGTCCATGCAAATCAAGTATTACCAAAGTAAGAAAATTAAAAAAAGTACTTGGCTGGGACAGCCCCTTTTTCATTTTTCGTTTGTTCCAAAGTAATTTAGAGCTATTTAATTATGGTGGAGTTCATTACCCAAGAATATGCTAATATGCATTTTATTTATGGTCCTCTCCATGGTAATTCCTTTGAAGCTAAACGACTTTATTTGCAGCATGGTCCAAATCGGGGACAGCCTGATTTATGAACTTCTACACAGGTACACATTCAACGGTGCGAAAATGGAATCTTCTCATTTGGCATCGCACTGTCAAAACTGTCGAAATTAAGGAAGCAGTCTTGAATGCTGAAGAAAACGAACCAGGTACAAGTACAAGAAAAATTGCGACAACTTGAAATCTTTCATCTGTGCTAGTGTCGAAAATTTTGATGTATAATTTGCAGTATCCTTACAATATTTAGACAGTTCAAGCTCTTGTCCCACGCGATTTTCTACCCCGATTAAGTCTTTGCCAATGATTAATTTTAAATGCTGGTCCAAAATCATTGTTCGGAAATAAAATTTTAGTTAGGGATAAAGCCAGTTCTTTCAAAACTGCCATCAGAAATTTTCATAACAGTTATTTTTGGGTAGAAGAAAATCCTCATGCGATAGTCGAAAATCATTTCCAGTATCAGTTTACAGTAAATTTGTGGGCTGGCATTATTGGAGACTATTTGATGGGGCCATTTTTCTTGTCAATAAGGCTAAGCGGGCATTATTATCGCCAACTTTAGAAGAAGAGTTCCCGATGCTAATAGAAGAAGTACCACTTGAACTAAGGAACTAATTGTGGTTTATGCATAATGGTGCACCATCACATTTTAGTTTGGCGGTATGGGACTTTTTAAATCAACACTTCAACCATTGGATTGATAGGTCGAGGTGGACCTCAGCTATAGCCCTCTAGGTTCGCAGATTTAAATTGCCTAGATTATATTTTCTGGGGACATTTAAAATCGCTAATGTATCCTATCCAGACAGAGGAATATTTGAGGAACATAATTAGTATCACTTCATGTAAAATAATTCACCATATCCTTGCCATATTCGAGAGAGTTAGCTAGTGTATGAGACGAAGGGTTGATTCATTTATATTAGCCAGTGGAGGTCATTTTTAGCGGGGGGGATGGGACTATTCGCCGTCGCCGTTTCGCCGTCGCCGTTTCGCCGTCGCCGTTTCGCCGTCGCGACAATTCGCCGGCAGCCGATTCGCCGTGGGCCGTTTCGCCGTCAAATAGAATATAGGTCTATAATTATTACAATTTTTTTATATCTAGCATATACCGAATTGGACCCAAAAAGGTGGATTAGATGCCGTGTTAGCGCTGTTTAACCAATATAAGTCTATAATTATTACAATTTTTTTATATCTAGCATATACCGAATTGGACCCAAAAAGGTGGATTAGATTAGAAACGGCGACGGCTGAACGTCCTAGACCCGAATTCCAATAACCCTAATTATTATTATTGACTTGCCTATGTAGGTATATTTTTATCAAACAATTTTGTTAAAATTTAGCAATATATATTATAACCTTTTTTACGTATTTTATTAATTTCTATTTGACGGCGAAACGGCCCACGGCGAATCGGCTGCCGGCGAATTGTCGCGACGGCGAAACGGCGACGGCGAAACGGCGACGGCTAAATGTCCTAGACCCATTTTCAGCAGCTCTTATAATTGTTTTAGTTTGTCGTGTAACGTCAGAATTAGGTCGGCGTATATTTTCCTATTTTTGGGGAAATTTTCAACTGACAACATAGAGAAATCTGTCCTTTTAAAAATTGAGGTATTTACAGGTGTCCCCATGTTTTAAATTTGCAATATTTTTGTTTGTTTCCAAATAAAAAAAAACAATGACAGATACGATACAAATGTTGGGATCAAAAAGAATGAGCAAAGAACGGGAAGTCAAAGTATGATATATATATATATTTACAGCGGGTATCCCAAAAAAGGTTTAGGACAGTGAAACTGTTGGTAGGGCAAAACATGTAATACTCTTATAATTTAGACATTTTATTGTAGAGATTCCAGAAACTAATAAGTACTACTTACGTACTAAATTCGAAACAATTATCTCGAAAAATATGGAAGGAAAACGTAAAAAACTAAAAAAAAAAAAAGTTCGGATACCTTGTATATCAAGAATGAAGCCTTTTTGACCATATAGTTATGAGCACTTTTTCTGTTTTGACGATTACTATCACTCCTTTAAACATGTACGTGACATTCAATAACACCCTGTATATACAGAGTAGAAAGAAAGTCGCGCATAATGCCTGCAACTTTTGAATTACCTCATATACGAAAAAGTGACCTTTATGAAAGTTGTTCAGTAAATTATTTTCCACATTTTTATCTGCAGGAATTTTTTTTTTGTCATTTCGGGTTTGGTTGCCATAGAGACCAACTTACTTCTTTTAATTGGAACACCCTGCATATGATTGCATATTTGGATTCCACTGGGAAAACTCTGAATTTTTTTGTATTTCAAATTTTTATTTGTTTAAAATTATAACAGACCTTATAATAACAAAATAAATAGCCCAGTAAATTGAACAACTTAACATTGGAATAATAAACAAGTGAAACATTTTCAGTAGATCAGGTGTTCAAAATGACCACCATATTCTGCTAAGCAGAGCGCCAGTCGATCCCTGAACCCGTCTAAAATATTCAAAAGGAAGTCCTCTGGAATTGCCCGAATTTTAGCACTAACTCTGACTTTTAAAGATTCTAAGTCATTTGAGCGGTTAACGTAGACTTTGTTCTTTAGGTGTCCCCACAGTCGAGCGGGGTTAAGTCTGGGGATCGCGCTGGCCAGTCAATAACACCTCTTTGCTTATCCAACGTCCTGGAAATTGTTCGCTTATGTATTATCTAACATTGCCGCATAATGCGCAGGTGCTCCATCTTGCTGGAACCATACCTGTTCGTTTATGCCATTATTTACACCCGGTAAAACCATTCTGCATTCAAGTTACTATCTATGAAAATAGGTCCCACAATATGTCTACCAACTATGCTCGCCCAAACATTAACTTTTTCGGGTCCTTGAGTATGACTTTCCAAGAACCAGTGAGTATTCTCAGCAGGCCAATAACGATAATATAACTATTGACCATTTAAGGATGACGTCGCTGGGGGGCAAATTTGACAACTTTAGGTTAAAGTTTATGTCAAAGCCATGAAATTACTATTACATATTTGACAACGGCCATATTTGCTGAGGGGCAAAGTGACAAGTTTAGGTTATACTTCTTGTCAAAATCATATGTTCTTAAATGGTCTATTAACAATGACATTTAAATGAAAAGTAGGTTCATCCGAGAAAATGATATTACTTTCGATGTAATTATCGTTATCGCATGTTTCCATCATCGGCTCACAAAATTCAGCTTTTCCATCAAAATCGTCCTCGTTTAACTCTTGAACCAACTTTATTTTGTAGGGGTGCAACTTCTCATGCTTAAACAAATTTTTCATTGACTGATGAGACACATTAAAATCCATTGCTCTGGGCCTGGATGATTGTGTAAGATTTTCATGTATTGAGACCACAATATCCAAAGCCTTGTCTCCGCCGGTTGCTGTTTCAGGTCGACCTGATCTAGCGGCTTCCCTCATACTGCCTGTTTCTCAAAATTTCTTTACCACTTGACACAAAGACTGGGACCACTCTCGAGAAATTAGATGTAGAATTGGAAAATCAAGAAGCGCATTTAATAAGATGCGTAATATACTATGCAATCTAACCCTCAGCATCCGTACCAGAATCAGGGCTTTGAAATGCTATGTCCTCTCAACCCTCCTATACGGAGCGGAAGCATGGACACTTACCGACGCCTCATGCAAGCGCATAGACGCGTTTGAAATGTGGTGCTATCGACGCATGCTCCGGATCTCGTGGGTACACCGCGTGACAAATGAAACAGTCCTACAACGCATTGGTGGAGAACTGGAATATCTGGCAAACGTCAAGCGCAGAAAGCTGGAATACTTTGGGCATATCATGAGAAGTGAAAAATACCACCTACTCCAGCTCATCTTACAGGGAAAAATAGAGGGACGAAGATCAGCAGGTCGCAGACGTATCTCGTGGCTGAAAAACCTAAGAACATGGACTGGAATGACATCAACAGCTTTGTTCAGAAATGCAATAAACAAAGTGATATGGACCAATGTGATAGCCAACATCCTCAGAGGATAGGCACTTGAAGAAGAAGAAGACTTGACACACAGTTGACTGATTTATTGGAGGCCTATTTGGATATAATTAATTGAAAATTGACAAACCTGATCTTGCGATCTCTTCATATTTCCGTAGCCGCTCATTATTAAAATTTCAACTTGTTGTTTCTCATTCAGATGAATCATGTTGATCACCTTGATTTAACTGATGGGTATTAGCTAGGAATAATTATAATTAGGAAGTTTTTCATTTTTAAGATGTCATTATCTCGGAAACGTTTGCAGATAGGTGAATATTTGAAATATAATAAAAATTCAGAGTTCTAGTACAATCAATCTGTTATGGAAAAGCGGGTTTACGGGAAGAAAATACCATAAGCGATTTTATTTCATAAATAGTTAGGGGGGCATGTGATTAGCTTGTGGGAAACTCAAAAAGAATTTTGACTTGATTTTTCGCAAAAACGGTAAGTCGCAGAGAAATATTTTGTAAACACAGATATTGTAGAAAACAATATTCTCCACAATTTATCTTATGGAGTCACTGCGCTACGACTAAAAGTGCAGAAAGCAGAGGGCGCCAAAGTCGCCAAAAATCACTTTTTCCTTATTTTCGACGCGAAAAATATTTTTTTGCTCAATCGCATAAATGCAAGAGTTGTAGAGCCCAAGAAATCCTATAAATTGAGTTCGCGCTTTATTTTTTACAATGCACGGTTACGGAGATATAGCGCCTGGAATTACCAACCGAATGCAGCATCTTTTGTTTTATGTCCTGTGACCGTAGCATTCTATTGTTACAGATCCTCACGTCTAATATGACCACTACGCCACAACTAAAAATACTTTATAGGAGAAAGGAAAGTCGAAGTCTTTCTCCACAAGTTTATTATAGTTATATAATAGAATAATCAATATACCTACATTAAGGCGAATTGACAAAACGGTTCCACCCTGTGAATCATCGACTATGGGCGATTGATTTACTTAGCTTCAAATTAACCTCAACAGTGAACAGAAATTATTGATAGGAAAGTGTAAATTCAAAAAATGTTAAATGCCCTTGATATTTTAAAACAATTAGGGGATATATCTTATGGAGTAATAAGAACTCGTAGAATAAAGTGATATTTTCAAATCGACGTTAGAATAACAGTATAATGGCCTTATACAAGTATTGTTAATAACTAATTCTAATTGTGTTACATTTTGAATGTGGGTCAAAACGCCTGCCTTTCTGTGACGTCAATAATCTGTAGTTACCGATGTTATCAAATATGCTGTTTTTGCAATTTTATTACTCTAGTACAACAGTATATTTGTAGAGTTAAATGTCCTAAATTGATTTCATGACCATACATTATCAGTACCTAATATTTTGATTAAAATTTGTTGATATTTTTAAAGCGATTTGGTAAAACAATACAATAATCAGTAAAGAATCAAACAACAAATGACAGCCGGATAAATATTAATATTCGTATCGTATGTTCATTCATGGCAACTGTGATTTGATATAACAGTGGTATACTTAATCAGCATTTTTAAATTGAAATATCTCGAAAACGGCTGGAGCAAATATCAACATAATATTATTATATTTTTAATATTAAAAAAAAATTCATTACATGTTTCTAAAATATACTGGATGTTCTACTTAAAGTTACCCAAGGTTGCATGTTAAACTAATTTGCCATATTCATTTGTTTTATTTCGTAATACTTTCCTGTGATTAATGTGCCAAATAAGGGTCAATATTAATAGAATGCTAAGACTGCATTCCGTTGCTACTTCCAGGCACTATATCTCCGTAACCGTGCATTGTAAAAAAAAAGCGCGGACTCAATTTATAGTATTTATTGGGCTCTACAACTTTTGTATTTATGCGATTGAGCAAAAAAATATTTTTCGCGTCGAAAATAAGGAAAAAGTGATTTTTGGCGAATTTGGCGCCCTCTGCTTTCTGCACTTTTAGTCGTAGCGCAGTGACTCCATAAGATAAATTGTGGAGAATATTGTTTTCTACAATATTGTGTTTACAAAATATTTCTCTGCGACTTATCGTTTTTGCGAAAAATCAAGTCAAAATTCTTTTTGAGTTTCCCAAAAGCGCCCAAGGGGGAGGGGCCCAACAATTTGGTTTTAAGCTAATCACATGCCCCCCTAACCATTTATGAAATAAAATCGCTTATGGTATTTTTTTCTCGCAAATTTTACAGATTGGCTGTACTATTTTTCCAGTAGAATCCAAATTTGTAATATGCAGGGTGTTTCATTTAAAAAAAGTAAGTTGGTCTCTATGGCAACCAAACCGGAAATGAAAAAATTCATGCAGGTAGAAATGTCGGGAATAATTTACTGAACAACTTTCATGAAGGACACTTTTTCGTGTACGAGGTAATTCAAAAGTTACAGGCATAATG
The DNA here is from genome assembly GCA_963920685.1 of Polydrusus tereticollis. Taxonomy (NCBI): domain Eukaryota; kingdom Metazoa; phylum Arthropoda; class Insecta; order Coleoptera; family Curculionidae; genus Polydrusus; species Polydrusus tereticollis. The sequence continues at coordinate 163,496,906 of OY987327.1, forward strand.
CGCGACTTTTTTGCCACTATATATAAATTATAATATAATCTAACAACATTAAGGATTTAAAAAATTAACTGATGATGAGTTTTCAATGGCGTGATTAAAATATGCCTTGCTCAGAGTGTGTTAACTTTCAATAGCTTTTTCAAATATTAGAGGGTAATTAGAACATCAAACTTGTGTTTTGTTTCAAATTAAAGCTAGACTTTCCCGAGTTGCATTTATCTTCATACACTCTAATTTGGAAAACTAAAAACTTACGAAAATTTCAAACTTAGCTTCCAACGTGCCACAGTAATTTAAAATCGCTTTCCAGAGTTGAGGCGAAATTAGTTTTGCACGGATTTTAAATTAAATTTTTAATAGCCTGTTGCTCCTTAAAAATATAGTTTTAAGCTTCTTCGTAGAGGACTGAATTTTCTTAAACCACAATGACATATTAAAAGAATATTTTACTGTTTAATTTAACCATTTTGAGTTAATATATACTAATGGGTCCTATAAATCAATTTCTTCCTTCTTGTAAAATCTAGGGGAAAAATATTTTTATTTAGTAATTCTGTTCTAACTGGCATTTTATTAAAAAATAAAAAATGAGAATTGATGGTTTCAATTACAATATGTCCGATTCTATAAATTCTTCAGAAATGCGACAAATAAATTTTTGCTAGACTTGCTATTTTATGTGCTTCGCCACTGCCGTCTCCATGAATAGGCCTTCATGTTCAGATTGTGACGTTACACATAGACATCGTAACTATTAGACCGAACAATAACAAATAAACGTGTTGTCATCATTGTATACCAGTGTAAAGTAAATCAACATACAAGCTGCTCCCCTCCACTTAGTTTGCCAGACTTACGCCACAGAAAACGTAGTTTTCTGGGCTTACTCTGTTAAAAGTATTAACTTCTATGATTAACTAGATTAACATGATGTGGGAAATATATAACATTGCCTAAAACCTTGTAAAAAATCTGTAGTATGGCAACGCAGCAGTAACGGATCTGCCCAGATTTCATTATTTTCGTGGCTATCCGCATCGACTCGACAATACTCGGCATAGCGGATGTTGTTTTCCTGGAGTTTTGTCGCATGCATATGTAAAGTCAGCGTAATCCCCACTCTCGGCCCCACCTAGCTCCTCACAGCGTCTCGCCCACAAACGATTTTGGCATGACAATTTTATAGCATTTATGAATGGCGTGTCGGATCTATAGTTACGATGCCTATGACGTTACAGTAGAATATGGAATTTGTTATAGAAGCTATACAGGGTGTTTCAATATTATACCAGCAAATTGAAACAGGTGACTCTTTGATAAAGAATAATAAAAAAAGTTTCCATTTACAGAGGTCCAGAAAGCCCTCGCTTGTAAGTTAAACTTTTGAATTTTTGTCGGTTTTTCCTATTTATTATATGCGTTCTTAAAGATTATTTATTCAAAATCTGTACTTTTGTTACATATTAAAGTATCTAAAGAACTAACCTACTGTCATTTAAAACTATGTACAGGGTGTTATTTTTTTGGGTGTCACGACTACTGGGAACCCCCCAAGTTTTTTTTGATACGACACTGACTATCCTTTCATATAAAAACAACTTTTTTGGTTTATGATTTACCTTCCTTATTTCTTGCAATATTTTGATATCTTATACGGTTGGGCTGATATTTGGTAAAATATGATTTGAAGCAGGGCTACATTTTTAATCCGGTCAAATAAATAGAGATTTGTATATTAGTTTACATAGTACAAAGTTTAACACCCTGTATCCTACAAGCGAGGGGTTTTTGGACCTCCATTAACGGAAACTTCTTTCATTATTTTTTTTCAAGGAATCACCTGTTTCAATTTGTCGGTATAATATTCAAACATCCTGTATGGCATGCAGGTAATGAAAATGATATTAACAAGTTACAGATGTCTTAAATTATATCGAATGAGGTATATAATTGCATATTAAAAAGGTATTTCGATAAGTAGTAATTCATAAACTAGCCTATTTTATCATCACTAAGTATTGCCTTCGATCTAGGATACTCCTTCGAGGTTATGAAAATAATCCCTAAATAATCCCTGATTAACAAACATTAGAAACAACTTTATAAGTAGCTATTCTAAATATATATAATATACCAAAATATTATTATAAAGAAAGGTACATACACTATATACATCTACCATCAAGTCTTTTGGTTGCCCTGAGTTCCCTGACTAAAAACCTTTCCTCAAAGTGCTTTAAGCGAACATACATTTTCGCAATACTAAATCGTCTCTTGGGATCCTTTCTTTTCAACAAATAGCATTTTCTCAGTGAAAAACATTATAGTTCGGAGTTACACCCGGGAATACATCATGAATTTGGCATTTTTCGCTATTTCACAGCAACTTAGTGAAAGAATTTATGGTTTATCTAGGATATGATTCCTGACATCATTCTAAGACAAAAATTTCATATGGACATATGCCCTAAAATACTTACCCTCTAAAATCTTCCTGGTTTTCCACTGGACTTTCGCCGGTAATGACTTCTTTTGGGATATTTTATGCCAGGGCAAATTCAGTTTGGAAAAGAATAAACCAACCATGCAAAGTACAGTATTAGGGTATATTTTAGTATGGCAATATTAAACATAAAATTTAATAAATCATAATTCTCATACAAATTGTAAATTCATTTCACCGTAAATAATAATAGTAGAGGAAATTAAAGTCGTACTTGTTATATTTCACAATTTAATTCAATTTCCTGATACGTGTTTTAACTCTTGCGGATCATTATAAAAGGCATATAAGACAATAATAAATTCTACATGTCATTAAAATAAAAATTGACAGATGATGGTTCATTTTGGTCCTTAATTTACAGGTATTGGCCAAAGGTACAACTAAATTACAGGTGTGTACAGGTGAAGCGAACGTCCTCGGTAGAGTAGTTTTTGTGTTTTTTGTCTGAGTTTTTTCTTTAGTATTTTGTTTATGAATGTTGTTGAATAGCCGTTGTTTAAGGCTATAGTTTGTATTATGTCTAATTCTTTATTATATGAAGTTTCTGAAGGTGGGATGTTGACTAATCTGTGGACCATGGTATTAAACGCAGCTAGTTTGGTTTGTTGGGGATGTTTTGAGTCTGCTGGTATAACTATATTAATTGTCGTTGGTTTTCTATAGATTTGGTAGGTTAATTGGTTGTTTTTATTTATTATTGTAAGGTCCAAGAAAGTGATTGAGTGGTAAGTTTCCCTTTCCATGGTAAATTGAACTTTAGTGTTTAAGCCATTTAGAAGGTTTAGAAATTGTTCTAGCTGTCGCTCTGTTCCTGTCCAAACGCAAAACACATCATATACGTATCTGCGCCAGAAATGTATATTTTTTATTAATGGATTTGTTAAATTGAAAAGGTGATATTCAAAGTTCTTCATGAATAATTCTGCCAACAATGATTACAAAGGAGAGCCCATTGGTAGTCCTTCTTTTTGTAAAAAGAACTTATCGTTAAATCTAAAGTAGCTTTGATCTATGCACAGGTTGTTGAGAGCAATTATCTCAATTATATATCAATATGATGCGTTTTGCGTTTGGGCAGGAACACAGCGACAGCTAGAACAATTTCCAAACCTTCTAAATGGCTTAAGCACTAAAAATTAAATTTACAATATAAAGGGAAACTGACCACTCAATCAATTTCTTGGACCTTTAAATAATAAATAAAAACAACCAATTAACCTACCAAATCTATAGGAAACCAACTAACTTTTAAACTAGACTTAAAAAACATAAAACATCCATTTAAAAAAAAACAAAATAAAACAGAAATGGCGGGCCACTGTAGTATAATAAATAACCACTCAATATCCAACAAAATAAAACCGATATATACTCAACACAAGGGTAGAAAACTCAACCTATTAGAAGCATTAGCAATCAAGAAAGCCTTAAAAAATCGATGTAATTTTGTTAACAATCAAATTGAAATACCTTCAGGTGCCAATCTAATACTTAATAGCCTAATAACTTAAAATAAATATACAAAAAATACTGTCAATAATTACGAACGAAAAAACCCATAATTATATACACAATATCATTTTCTTAATTTTATTACTTAGATGTAAATACCTCAATAATCACACCTGTAATTTAACAAAAATAACCCATCATCTCTCAATTTTTAATTTAATGCCATATAGAATTTATTATTGTCTTATATGCCTTTGAAAATGATCCGCAAGGGTTGAAACACGTGTCAGGAAACTGCATTAAATTGTGAAATATAACAAGCACGACTCTAATTTCCTCTACTACGGAGTATCCATTTCACCAAGCATGTAGCCCATCACATATCAATTATGTAAATAATAATGTTTAAAATCAACTCTTAAAATTTTGCTAAATCGAGGAGACTATGAAAGATAATCCTCCCCCCCCCCCTTGTCTAGCGAGGAAACTGGTTATTAAACGCACTATGCAGAAAATACACAACGCGACGCTATCGGTAGATTTATCATAGCCGTACCATATAAAGCTGATTTAAATACTTCAGAACAATCATTTAAACAACAGAAAATTCGATTTTTACACTTAGAGCGTAAACCTAATAACAATCGTAAACCTAAAAAAATATATACAGAATTCAATGATAAATACAATCACTTGGGGAACATGAAAAGAGCAGGTACTGCTCATGAAATAATCAGTAAAGGCATGCTCATTTAGGGTGAAGTGAAATAGGGCAAAAAAATTTTTTTTCGAATGTCATTAACCCTGTATTACTAAACGTTGCTATGGATAAATAGCTGCTAAAAAATATAAAATTTTATTTTTTTACTTCTTATCTTCAGGTGGCGCAGAAGACTTGTAATATGGAAATGGACTGACAATTTCGAAATATTTAAATAAATAAAAGTAATATGTTTATCCACTTTACCTTTATTATTTAAACTAATAGTACAAAGAATTACAAGATTAAAACACGTTTTTATCATTTCAGCCTTTAGTCATATCATCTGCATGCGGTGTAGCTCGTTGAACTTCGGAGAAAAACTGAGACTTTGTGTTAAATGTTGGCATTCCTTGTCTAGATTTTATTCTTGCTCGGATGTATCCATCACGTGCTGCAGTTCCACAAACAGCCGAACTTGCATCAGTAACCAGTTTAGTGGCTCTCTCCACAGCCTGTGTGTGACAAGAAAACTGTTCAATGCAAATATTTATATTTTGACTCATAATTTTGTCCCATATTTTACTCTCACTATATTTTGAAGTGAATGGCGGTTCGAATAATTTTTCTGTTGTCAAGTCATAATAGTAGTTTGCTTCAAAGTTCAATTTCGGAACCAAAAACTCTCTTACTTTCTTCGCCTTTGTAGTTTTTCTCGCTTTAAGCATTTGTCTAAGTGCTAATTCTTTAATATTTTGCCTTTCGTCTTGCAGCATAGCCAATAAAATATTCTCGGAATGTGCGAAGAAAGAGTTTCGCCGTATTATTCGAAACGCAATTGTTTTCAGATCATTCTTCAAATAAGAGCATCTTTTTATCATGGTCAGGATATGATCTGGACCGTATTTGCATGAGGCTTTCGTTTTTACATGGTTCAGATGTTGGCGCGTACACTTTTATCGAACGTAGCAAGCTCTACCAGACTTTCCGATGAGAATTTTGTGGCCACATATAGTCTCGATATTCTGCTTGCACAAGTTAGCCAGCGAGGGTGTGCCAGCTTCCCGATTAGCCTATTAGCCAAGTCAGATGACACGCTACCTTGTGTAACAACTAGGCAAATTTGAAGGAGATATTTTTGCTCAGTGCTTAAAATGGTCCCGTCAATATCAGGTAACACTGTCTCAATCTTCTCAAATTCCACCACAGGTAAGTCTTCATAGTGCTGCAACATCTTACCTATGACTCCTGCGAACGTATTAGGCCCTGACCTATAGCCGTCCAAAGTGTTGAATAGATGACGCAGTGGTATTTCGTTGAAATGCAACAAGCATATGAACCAATTTAATGATCGATTTGACTGCCTTTCTATTAATGCAATTGCTCCATTCTTAGAGGCCGTGTTAACTGCAGTTCCGTCGCATCCAATAGCTATAATGGTCGATATATCCCCGAAGTTCAAGTTTAGAAACTGCATTATGCTTATGCTATTTTTTATAGAATTAGTGGTTCCAGAAGTAGGCGTGACGTGGCCAATGTACTGAGATTCTGGCTCGGAGACCAAAACAATATGTTCTTCTGTAATTGTCTTTCTGTGGTACTTAACACCACGTTTTTCTTGAACGATAGTCCTGTCTGCTCGACCGTCAAAGTATAAGCCAGTAATTTTATTGTCATGATTCACCAACCTCGAACTCTGCAAATCTTCTCGGATTTTCTGGCGCTCTTGTCGTAATTTACTTCTATCTATTGCTTTTGAAGAATCTCGCTTTGAAATCAAGCCAACGTCTTGAAGAACTGCACTGGCAATGATTGATGCTGATCTGTCGGAGACACCAGTCCTGTTACAAGCAGTTGCTAGATTTTCTAGTCGATGCCTCATCTGCATTGCCTGTATTTTTGAAGTGGAGGGCGAGGGGGCATCCAATGAAAGTATAGTATGAAAATCTGGATCTTGCTTCCTGCATAACAAGCTATCGCTGTCATTCGAGGTCTCTGCTCCCGCTGCAGTCAATGTAGAATCTGGTAAGGGGCTAAACGTTTGATCAATAGACTGCTGTTGAAGAAATTAATTTTTCTTTTCCAGTCTTAATTGTCTGCGCCCCAAAACTTTGGTTGTTTCTACATCTATAGTGCCGATATACATTTTGCGGCTTTCCCTATGATCTTGCAAGAATTCGCGTTCATTTTTAAGAATTTTTATTGAACATTTACGGAAATCGGCACAAATGCATTGGCACATAGCAATGTTAAAGAGATTTCTCGCTGCATCTTCGTATAACTCAGTTTTATTTTTAGCTACTGTATGTTTAAACTTTTCTGGGCCACCAAATACGGGACACGACGAATCCTTTCTTATTTTAGGCATTTCACAGAGTGATCAAAACGAAGTTCGCGCGATTATTTCAACAAAGGTGCGTGCACTACGCCCTAAAGTGACTAACTGACTGACTGCAGTGAAGTGAAGGCAAGATAATCCCAGAGGGGGCGTGGGTGGAGGGAATGTGTTCTTAATGTTAAACTAGACAACCAGCGGTGCGTGCCTACATGCAATATTTGACAAAAAAATCACTTATTTGCAAAAGTTAGGGGTCAGTGCGCCACCTAAAGATAATGTTAGAATTTGATGGTATTTTGTGTACTTTACAACGTACCACTAAGGCATCGATTGGTAATACAGGGTAATCTAAATTCGAAAAAACAAATTCATTCCATTGTAACGTTCAATGGTTCTGATGAACAAATTTCATATTTTGCGCCACATCATGGCGTTTTAGGAAAAAAAGGAATCAACCACTCGCTTGCGTGTAGTATTTAACTGCAGCGCGTCAACTACCAGTAGGATTACTTTAAACGATATTCAAATCATCAAAAATTTACCTGCGCAACGTTTTAGTGCTGCCCTCCATTTTGAACCACCGGCGTTGATTATGCAGGCCCCTTTCTTATCCGCAATGGAAAGGGTCGTAGCTCTAAATCGAAAAAGTCGTGTAGCTGCCTATTTGTATGCTCTAGCACGAAAGCTATTCATTCATATCGAATTAGTAACGAAATTATCCAAAGACGCATTTTTGCTCGCATTTAAACCATGACGCGAGGGGAAAACTCAATCATATATTTCTTGATAATGGTACTAATTTTATATCCGCAAGCTGTAAACTTAAATTTCTTTAAGAATTTTTAAAGTCAAATTGATCGTCGCTGATATATTTGCTATTAAGGAATAATATTACTTGACATAAAAACTGTAAAGCCTTATCTCCGTCGCGTATAAGGAAATGCTCATCTCATGTATAAGGAATTTCATTCGGTATTGGTTCTGATTGAAGCTATTGTACATTCTCGACTTATTTTTCCCTTATTCTTTGAGCCCAATGATCTTTCTTCCTTAACTACCGCTCATTTTTTAATCGGTCGACCATTAACTGGCAACGCCCGAAGTTGAATTTTGTCAAACACCTGTAAACAGGTTGACACGCTACTAACTTATTCAGTAAGTATTTCAACATCTATCGGAAAGATGGGTTAAGAAATACATTTCAGAACATTAAAAAAGGACCAAATAGTCGTCAAGCACCGGCGTCATAGAAGAAAACATGCTTGTGCTCATAAAAGAAGACAATTTGCCGCCCATAAAGTGGAAGCTTGAAGACATCGTGGAAGTGTTTCGGGGCAGTGATGGATTTGCGCGCGTTTTTAAAATAAGAACATCTAGTGGTCTAATAACTCGTTCTTTTCCAAGGTTTGTCCTTTACCCATAGACGCAAATTATATATAGTTATATAGTTACTAACTACGTTTTTGAGCATATATTAAGCATTAAGACTGTCTTTTATATAACGTTATAATGTTTAGATGCTTTTAGATGCCTAGTCTACATGAATCCATCCTCTTGTATATTATTTTTTGGTTAAATTTATCAAGGCCATTCAGGCACGTCTACGTTCAAATTTATATGTCAAGTTAAGTCAAGTCAAAAAATGCTTTAATGTAGAAAGAATCAGTTTTCTTATTTACAAAGCTTCTTAATGTTAAAATATCCTAAATATAAGTCAAATATTTTGTTTAAAAATATCTTGAATTTAATAATATGTCGATATATAAAAAAAAATAAGCCTAGTTTAACACAATACAAAGGTACAACAAATAGATATACAGAAAACAACAAATAAAAGTACAGACTTAACAAACAACCCCATATAAAGCAGTGTTCCCCGGCAACAAGATTGCCGTTTAATCTGGAAAGGCTAGACTCTTCATACAGACGTCAACAATAAATAAATACCTGTAAATGTGCAACATTCAAATCGAAAATGCGTCAAAAGTAAGCAAGTTCTGGTTAAATAGGTATTTATAGAACTGAATTGGAAATCAAACCCCGTTTTTTATGAGTTTAAATTAGGGCAAAAGTCAGAGACAATGAGACAAACAATAAAATAAATTGAGGGTGCAAACAAAACAATACATTTAACAAAGAAACGCTAAACAAGGAGAGAAAAGGCAGAATACTTATTCCTCAAAGCTGTCCTCAAAGTATTCCCCCAGTGAATAGTATGCTCTTTTTAACAGTAAAGACTTAACGACCCGTCTAAATCTTCTGGTTGTGGTTGTCGTAAAACCAAAAAATAGAATTGTCAAAGATTGCAAAAAGTCATAAAATAAAAACCTCTCTCCATTTCAAAATTATGCCTTTATTAGAAGAAGCAGCGCTGGCGAAATTAAATCATGATCGACACAAAACACGAGGAACAATTTTAAAAATTTTACAGAAACCTTATCCATTGTGATCTTATGCAGGATAGTATTATGTTAGAATATAATATTTAAACTTCCAGCAAAGACCATTTTTCTAAAGAGGACACTTAAGATTCAAATTTAAAGGGCGCTTTACGCAAGCCCTTAGAAAAGATGCTATATGCATTTTGTTCAAGTGGATGCAAAATAGAGGCTATTTTAAAATATACATTTGAATAAGGATATATTTTAGTTTTATTAAAAATTTGGGTCATTGTTTGTTGACAAAAGAATTGGAAATATGCACGTTTGGAATGAAACTTGAAAAGGGAGAGTAACATTTTCCTTTTATATCTACCAAGCGAAGCCTTAAAAAAGTTTGTATGAAGATCTTGCTGGAGACACTTATTTTGGTCCTAGTGCTAATAAATATCCATATTATATTTTATTATAGGTGACGAGTTTCCAGGTATCAGAAATTTATTATCGTAGTGCTTTGGGAAAAAGGAATGTAATTGTTATGGTCACGTACAAAAAAATACCTTTCCAGAAATTGAGCTCAAATTAGTAGCCAAAAATGGCATTATGGTAATGTTACTAAATTTTCAGATGACGCGGCAAGTGTTCAAAATGACGTCTGTCATTGTTAATGCAAGCCGGCAACCTCTCCCGCGTGAATAAAACAGCAGTTTCAATTTCCGCAACGGCGAGCGTCTATAGCACCATCTGTTAAAAGTAGTGGCAGCTCATTTACTAAAAAATTTATATAAATCTGTCCAGTGAGAGTTTAGTTAAAGGAAAGGGCGGCTTCAATAATTTTACCAGCCAAAATGCCGCACAACACGTTCACCGACCAGCGACCTTCATGATGCACTTCCTGCATCCAACGTGGATTTGTCCTGGACCAATAGTGCATATTTTGTTAGTTCACACTAACATCGCTTCTAAATGTTTCCCTGACCGTCAATAAAATATAAGGAATTGTTTCAGGGGTTTCGGCTACCATATTTAACAGCCGTCGACAATGATCTAGTTGGCGATCAAGATTTCCAGCTATTGAAGCCTGATCCAGAACGATATCATGAAAATGCATTCTAAAAACTAATTTGGCAAGTGTGAGAACAGCTCGCGCACTGGATGTTCTGTAGTAGCATTGCTTGGATTAACCTCTTTGTTTCTGAACTTTAGCTTCATTACTCTCAGACACATATTTTTGAATATTTCTGGCAATATCTCGAATATTACACACAATTTGGCAATAAAAAATGAGATTAGATTTATCCCTCTTAAAACTGCAATAGGTTTCTCTTAGGGTATCTTACTATTATAAAATGTTAACATGCGTCAAGTAATAACAAGGGAAGCAAATCTCACAGACGTCATATAAAATATGATTAAAAAAAAAATGAAAATTACCAAAACTTACTTGTAAATTTTAAAAGTTTACAACTGTAGTCTGGCAAATTCCCAACTAACTAGCTAGGGTTCTAGTCCCCACATGTAGGTCAAGTGCAATTTATGCTAACACATTTATAATGTTTCCTTCTGTTGGGCCTCTGGGTTGCCTTCTATGCGAAGAAAAGTTCCGGTGGTCCTGAGCTTTTTCGCCAGCCTGCGAAAAATCCCACTCGCATAACACACTCTTCCAGGGAATTGAATAGCGTAAACCCTGCTCGTCATTGTTAATAAAAAAAAGTTTTCTTAAACACAAAAAAAAAACCAATGACCTTAGTGAAAATCTGATTTATTTGTTATTTTGACAGTAAGCCATTTAAACATAATTTATTTGTTTTATTTTTTTAAAGTCAACTTTTAATTTAAATTAAATTTTTTACAGACTTGAAAGGCGCTCTTCAAATAAAGAACAATCTTGGTTTGCTCAGTTACTCAAAAATAATATTATTATGCTAAAAATATACATTACGATATCTATTTCTAAAATATATATTGAAAATGCATTAGGATTGACACATTTTTGTTATCTAATTAAAAAAAAAACATGCCGACATTTTTTTTTGGAGTATAAAAATCTTTAGGAAGTATTGTATTACAACACTACCTGTGGAAATTACTTATGGTTTGTGCCGTAAAATTAGCTTTACAAGGCAACCTTACGTACCATGGTGCGAACGGCAGCTCTTGTGTCGGAGGCTTGTAGTTCTTGCCTTTAGCACTTGTACACTTTTTTGATGTCTTGGACGCCACCTATTTTAAATGGTTAAAAAACTAAATAATTTTAAACCGTTTCAAAATAGGAAAACCGCTTGCTTCTAAAGATGATAATAGTTCGTCCTGCAGTACAGTGAGTAACAATAAAACACAGATATAAAACAACAATAAAAATTACTTTATTAGGAGCATTAAACTGGATTCCACCAAATAGATTAAATATTGCAATGAACAAGTAAATTTAATATCAAAATTAAAAAAATTACACACCTTGGGCAGAACTGAAGGGTTTTTACTCGCCTGGTAACTGGTTATCACCTATAGTTTATAAAAAGGAGAAAACACAATCTTCTAGAACCTTCATATTTGTATGGTCATAATACCTAGGTTCTTTCTAAATCGTTTAAAATTAAAAAAAAAATTAAAGGTTAATTTAGAAGTGAGATTTATGGTGTTAAGTTTATAAGAAATTAAAATTATCACAATACACTGGCCTTAGTTCCCAGATGTTCCAAACCCCATGTGGTTTTATTTAAATTAATAGACACTTTGCCTCCAGTCTGGTGAACCCGAACAGTACAAGACAGCACACATACATTACAGGTTACAGGCCCATGTGGTCTTCCAACGAAGATCCGATTCCAACACGTGGTCAAAAGAAGTATGAATATACTATATATTATGTATAACGTCGGTTACATATTTAACAATAAACGCATCGATAGAGAAAGATTTCAACTAAAATAAAAAACCCTTATTGGTTGCCCGGTGCTACCATCCCAAAAAAATTACAAAGAAGAAATGAGGCCCCATGTGCTAACCTAAAAATTAAGTTGCACATGTTGAAGAAAATTTGAGGTTATCAAAAACAAGCAAGTTAAGGAGACAGTAAAAGAATTAAAGAAATCGGTAATTTTCCAGTTTATCGGCTTATGCAAAAATAGCGTAAAATGAAAAACGTTTCTTGCAATATGTAGCACGTACTTTCTAAACGACAAATCCGCGAGCGGAAAACCATTTTTTTAATTGAAAATATAAAAAAAATGTGAAAATAGTATACCGAAAAGCACAGTGAGAGTGACAAGTGAGGTTATGTTTCTCTAGCTGTTAGTCACTCGACAAAAATTGTAATAATTATAGACTTACCTATATTGGTTAAACAGCGCTAACACGGCATCTAATCCACCTTTTTGGTTCCAATTCGGTATATTATGCTACATAAATCAACAAGAGTTTTTAATTTTTTTTCATTTTTTGTCACAAGCGGGTACCCTATTGTCACATTTTTTATATTCGCAATTAAAAAAATGGTTTTCCGCTCGCGGATTTGTCGTTAGGAAAGTATGTGCTACATATTGCAAGAAACGTTTTTCATTTTACGCGATTTTTTGCATAAGCCGATAAACTAAAGTGGTACCATCAAAGATATGAGGACGCTCTACTACTTGCGATGTGCCAACTAAAGTTGAGGCGGTGGACCTTTGCAAATCACATAAAAGTGGGCCCCTTAAAACCGCCGACTTCCACACTCACGGGTGATCTTAAGTGAAGTGATCACAAGTCAAACCCTTCTGAAGAAAGTAAAGATCAAATGACAGGTGTCCCTTAACTGTCATGTAAAAAAATTGGTACGTTCAGACAATTGATGAAAGTGATCAGTTCGATAAAATGACAAAACCAAACCAACGTGACATGTGTAAAGCTACTAGCAATTTCCCCTGCATAATATAACAATGCCAATTTATCGAATGATGAAAAGTGCAATATCATCAATGTTCTAGAGTGAACTAATCAAGTTTTAATTGGAATAACTCGGCGAACATACTATAAGCCAAATGAACTACTAACCGGTTATCATAAATGAACATAACCCCAAATTTTGACAATCAAAATATTTAAATAATCAGATATCTACTTCGTTCGAGTTTAATTAAGAAGAAAAAGAAATTTCAAGAATGTACCAAAGATAACATTCATGATAGGACAGTGGCCTGTAAAACATGAACGTTTGCACCAAAGCACTAATCTTAAAATCCACAAAAAACATAGAAAGGTTGTGTAAACAAATATCTTACACAAAACCATGTAGCATTCTATAAATATACTTCTGTAGCAAAAGTGAACGCTACAAGCTTCTAGCCTCAATATTGGACTCCTAATATGACCGAACAAAATAGCAAATTACTAAATTTACGAATCACTTATATTGCAAGCTCTTGGTACATGCAAAATTTAAATTGTAAATTAATTTTAGCTAGTTTGGTTAAGCCGGGATTTTAATAGAGTAGCAAATATTGTACAGTGACAAATTACCATAATAAATTTACATATTTTCCATAAGTGGGATGTATTGCTTTGGGAAACATCCACATTATTATTTATGAATGTTTTACTATAAATATATTTTGTTTTAATCCTATAATTTATTGGTTGATATGAATTAGTTTTCTTTGAGAAATGGTATTCATAAACTTAGTAGCGAAGTTCGAAACGTTGTTGTTTGATTGGTTGAGGTTTGTGTCCATTAGAATGAATTAATATATTTCACAATTTCAAATAAAATCGAGTAACAACAAATTTGTGTCATCACTCTCCATACTATCCATTTTTTCTTTTCCAATTTCCCGATACGAAACACAAACTAACCTTACAACAAAAAGAAAATACAAATAGCGGAATGGCGAAGTAAACAATGAACCACATGATTTTAAAATAGCGTCTTCATTGGTCGGAACAAACTTTAAAATTGGTTATCGAACTTTGCATGAACTGGGTTTATAAATGAAACTGAGTGTTTTCTTTAGTTTGAATTGAACTCTTATTTCCAACGTCAACTGAACCTTGCAAAGTTTTTGAGTGTATAAATCCGGCTTAAGTTTACCAATGAAGACGTTAACACTAACAGTTAGATATCTTATGCAACTTAATTTTCTTTTTGTTAGTGACTAACCATAATTACAAAAGTACCGAGATGTCAAAAATTATCTTAGTCAAGGTGATAATAAAATGGAAAACAACTTTGTTAACTTCAAGTCTTCAGGCTACCATTTTCTGATTATGCTTTCGAGGGACACACCCATTATTCTTCATATGGGCTCTCAGAGATTGTTAATATTTTCGTGGCAATAACACGGATGTACTTTCTTAACCTGTGGGTCTCTGCAACCTGACTTTCGGTGGTGGTAGAGTATGGGAATCCTAACAAAAATCATGGATCTATTTTAGTTACCTACACCCCAATTAGGCCACGTTCAGGCACATAATGGAAAATATAGATCCGCTGCTGCCAATCCAGGTAGACACAGGTACTGACTCTGCAGTAATAAAAGTCGCTGACGCCATTAACACCTCGCTGGCCAGGGCTTCTATCACAAAGATATCCAGACTTTTTATGGTCGGAGTCTGTAGCAGTTTTAAAATTGCCACTATTGATATTATGATAAATGTTAGGCTTACCCGCGATTCTTAGTCCTATTTCCACAAAGTGAATCTTGCATATTGATTTTGATCACAAATTATGTACTGAAGTTGTGGCATCTTTATTAACAGAAAATCAGTCACAATATGTGGAGTTAGTAGTGCTGCGTTTACTTTTCTGTTGGTTCATTATACAAGGCGCAGCAAGTAGGGTTGACCACGTATTTCTGTTCGGGCCTCCGTGAAGTCGCAGAACGTCCACTTTTCACTCTTGGTAATTTTATGGGATAACAACGTTGTTTAAAATTATTTTCTTATTTGATTATTCAATTTATGTTCTGGTAAAGCTCAGACTCTCGTATCGTCCTAATCTTTGGTATGGTGTATCTTATTCTCATCCCTTTTTTTGGGGGGTTACGTTAAGTTGGCAGCACTTTTGAGTCAGCTGTTTATTTAGAGAGAAGGGGTTCTTGAAATTCTCGTTGTTTTTAATCGAAATCCTTCCAGTCGAGCCACCTGCTGTTTGAATTTTTTTTTTGAGAAAAGACTACGAGTTCTTCAGTCCCTTTTAAGAGATAAGCTCATTTTAATTATTTCTTATTTGTTGTTTTCTTATTTGGGAATTCAGTGGGTTCTCCTTTTCTTGGTTATTTTTAGGGGTTTGGTTTTGCCGTTATAACGATTCGGTTTTCGCCGCTTCGGCCGATTTTGCCGTTTCCTTGTTGCCGTTCATCATTTATGTAAGTTAAACATTATACCACATACCACATGGAATTTTAAGGCCCACGTTAGAGCCTAAGAGCTTGGGTTCCAATTGTACCATACTTATTCAAATTTCACCTCGCCTACCAGAAGTAGCTGCACAGCAGGATCCATCGTGGACCCGCAGAATATTATGTACCTATCTGGATGCAATTATTTTTAGTATTTAATTCACTTAATTATTAACTCAAATTTAATTCATAATCTCCTTTTTCTCAATGCAAGGCGATCTTGACTCGAGGTCACATATCTATTTATATAAATAATTATATATATCGAGAGGGTAGTCGTTGCTGACTAGTTAAGAGATAAACAAGTGAATATTGGGGAGTGCAGCAAATGAAAGAGTACTCTTTAAAGTAATTCCAAGCTTTCGGAAATCATATATTTCATTTCCATCCTCAGGGAGACTACAATTTATATAAATTAAGATTAGGAAACCTCATTAGAACAATAAATAAATGATTTTACTTACAACTTTTTTGAGATTGTTCATAAGGATGTTCATAGAATTAATATAGGACATGCGAGAAGAAAACGTGTTGAAACCCAAGTCAATTACAATTAAAATCAAAAATTGGAGACAATACTAAAAACATTGTATATGGACGTAGAAACACACAATTTAAAATAAAATCAGAATTTTGATGTTCACATTTTGAAAATTCGTTACTTAATTTGAAATTATGGAATTATTTAGCGGGAAATCATGACTTGCGTGCCTCCATTTTAAGTGACTGGTAGGTTAGGAAATACTGTCATTTTAACATGTCATTAAAATTGTCAAAAATATTTTTAATGCGGTTTACAATAAGAATAATATTAAATAGAGAGAATTACGGATTTAAGTGTTATCATGCAGCAAACCTGAAAAATCGTTAAAATGCATTTATACGAGGTTCGAACTGTTATCATTAGTATTGATTGTACGTAAGTTTTTATCTAAGTGGAGCAGATATGAATAAATTACACTTAAATGTTGGATATCTGTTCTTTTGTTCATACTATTGGGTTCTTGAGCAATAAATGTCATTTCCAAAAACAGTCTTTTTTTATAATTATTTTGTGAGGTTAGAATTTCAGCTGAATTAAAATTAATGTTATGGTCCATATTATTTGCATGTTCAGCAAGGACACATCTCTCTGGATGGTGTCTACAGTCACTCTTGTGGTTAGTGATTCTGCTAGACAAGGGCCTAGTAGTTTGACCTATGTATACTTTATTACAGTCTGCACAAGGGATTTTGTAGACAACATCTGATAGTTGATTAGACTGTGTTTTGTCTTTAAGTTTGGAGTGAATAGAGTTTATTGTAAGTACAGGCTTGTATGCAATCTTTATATCATTGATTTCTCTGAATAGTCTAGAAAGTTTTGGAGTGATATCCCTTATGTAAGGCAATGAAGTGAACTTATAGTTTATAGTCGCTTCAGTTATATTTCTGTTTGTATTATTGACAGTGTTCACGTTGGGTGCTTGTGTTAGAGTGGAGGACGTGCTGAATAGTATCTTTTTTACAAGTGTGGCAGGGTATGAATTATTAATGAAAAGATTGAGGAGGATGTTAAGATTCTTATTTAGGAAAGATGGGTGTGAAATTTTCGAAACTCTCGTTTTCATTTGTTTTATTAGGTTCACTTTAATACTATGCTTATGGTAGGAATGGTAGGTTAGATATCTACCTGCACTACAAGGTTTTTGGTACCAGTCTATGGCAATTGTGTTGTCTATATTGCGTATAAATCTGGTATCTAGGAACGGAACTGACTGTGATTCATCCTCCGTTTCTAATTCATACCCTGCCACACTGGTAAAAAAGATACTATTCAGCACGTCCTCCACTCTAACACAAGCACCCAACGTGAACACTGTCAATAATACAAACAGAAATATAACTGAAGCGACTATAAACTATAAGTTCACTTCATTGCCTTACATAAGGGATATCACTCCAAAACTTTCTAGACTATTCAGAGAAATCAATGATATAAAGATTGCATACAAGCCTGTACTTACAATAAACTCTATTCACTCCAAACTTAAAGACAAAACACAGTCTAATCAACTATCAGATATTGTCTACAAAATCCCTTGTGCAGACTGTAATAAAGTATACATAGGTCAAACTACTAGGCCCTTGTCTAGCAGAATCACTAACCACAAGAGTGACTGTAGACACCATCCAGAGAGATGTGCCCTTGCTGAACATGCAAATAATATGGACCATAACATTAATTTTAATTCAGCTGAAATTCTAACCTCACAAAATAATCATAAGAAAAGACTGTTTTTGGAAATGACATTTATTGCTCAAGAACCCAATAGTATGAACAAAAGAACAGATATCCAACATTTAAGTGTAATTTATTCATATCTGCTCCACTTAGATAAAAACTTACGTACAATCAATACTAATGATAACAGTTCGAACCTCGTATAAATGCATTTTAACGATTTTTCAGGTTTGCTGCATGATAACACTTAAATCCGTAATTCTCTCTATTTAATATTATTCTTATTGTAAACCGCATTAAAAATATTTTTGACAATTTTAATGACATGTTAAAATGACAGTATTTCCTAACCTACCAGTCACTTAAAATGGAGGCACGCAAGTCATGATTTCCCGCTAAATAATTCCATAATTTCAAATTAAGTAACGAATTTTCAAAATGTGAACATCAAAATTCTGATTTTATTTTAAATTGTGTGTTTCTACGTCCATATACAATGTTTTTAGTATTGTCTCCAATTTTTGATTTTAATTGTAATTGACTTGGGTTTCAACACGTTTTCTTCTCGCATGTCCTATATTAATTCTATGAACATCCTTATGAACAATCTCAAAAAAGTTGTAAGTAAAATCATTTATTCATTGTTCTAATGAGGTTTCCTAATCTTAATTTATATAAATTGTAGTCTCCTTGAGGATGGAAATGAAATATATGATTTCCGAAAGCTTGGAATTACTTTAAAGAGTACTCTTTCATTTGCTGCACTCCCCAATATTCACTAGTTTATCTAATTATATATATATGTATTTATATAAATAAAAGGATAAAATTTCGACAAATTTTTAATAAAATTGAACCCCATTTAAAACAGCTATGGGTCTCTCTAAATCTAAATGGAAAGAAATATAGCATAGGAATAGTTTACCGGCCCCCTAAGGGCGATATCGTGAGCTTCATTAAAGCCCTTGAAAATTCTATATCTGAGCTGATCCCCACATGTGACTCTATCTTAGTCGCCGGGGATATAAATATCAACTTATTAGCACCACATATTAGGAGTGTTGAACTATTTAATGACTTTGTAAAAGCTTACAACCTAAATTAAATAATTTCTGAACCTACCAGAATTACTAGCACATTCAGTTCCCTATTGGACGTAGCAATGATTTCAGAGGATATAGTGGTTAATAGTGTTAGAGTAAAAAACCTTCATGAGGAAATATCTGATCATTGCGCCACGACCTGCAAAATAAACAAGACAAACGACAAGAGATTCTCTAAACTTGTTACTTTCCGTGATTTCAAAAATTTTAATGACAATAATTTCTCTATATATCTTCAAAATATTAATTGGGATCATGTATACAATCTTGCGTGTTCTAATAAGATAGTGGAATACCTTACGAATAAAATTATTGAAGTGTTTGACATTTTTGCACCTGTATGCACCAGAAAAGTATCTAAACCACCAGCTCCGTGGCTGACTGACACCATAAGGAGTATGATTAAAATTCGGGACAAAGCATATGATAGATTTAAGAAGTCGAGGCAAATAACACACTATAACTATAATAAGTAGCTTCGAAATTATACTGCGGGAGAAATTAAACGCGAAAAAAGGGCCTACATGGAATACGTCATGCGCAACAAAAGTTCAAAGGAAACTTGGAATATCCTTGGATCTTTACAGGTAGTCAAGAATAAAACAAACACTGATCTACCATCAAACCTGGAAAATGTAGATGAAATTAATAAACATTTTACAGCTGTACCTGTAGTAAATAAATCACATTACCAATTAAGTCTTCTAAGCAAATATAGTAGGGCCACTTTACAACATAATATAGATTTTCAATTCTCTCAGGTAACAAGCAATGAAGTAAGGACACAACTAAATTTGATAAAAAGCATTGCTACAGGTTCGGATCATATATTCCTGACAATGTTGCGCTTGATATTTCCACATTTAAGTGAACATATAACACATATCATAAACACAGTCCTTTCCTCTAGTGTCTTCCCAGATACTTGGAAAAAGGCTAATGTCTTGCCTTTGGCTAAGGTTTCAAACCCAGAAAATTTTGGTCAACTTCGACTCATCAGTATTTTGCCAACACTCTCCAAGATCTTAGAAAGAATTATGTATAAACAGATGTCAGAGTATGTCTTTTCAAATGACATTATACCTACAGTACAGTCTGGTTTCCGACCTCAGCACAGTACAACAACTGCCTTAATTAACATCACCGATGACCTTCTAAGAAACCACGATAAGGGTATGGCTACTTGTCTGGTACTCCTAGATTATAGCAAGGGATTTGACACCCTCGACTATCACATATTATGTAGTAAACTATCCTATTTTGGGTTTTCTGACTCTTCTGTATCCCTAATTCAAAGTTTCTTAAGTGGCAGATCACTAAGGGCTGTTTACAATGCACGGTATTCTAGTCCTCTTACCATCCAATCAGGTGTTCCACAGGGATCCATACTCTCCCCGCTCTTATTTTTAATTTTTTTTTTTTTTTTTTTTTATGGCTCTGGTCAAACCAACTGGCCAGCATCTCTCTTTATTCAATTTTCAAATTTCTATTTATTTTTTAATTTACACAGCAGATTTCTACAGTGTACTTAACAACTGTAAAATCCACCTTTACGCTGATAACACCCAGATCTACTTGAAAGTTTCAAGCTTACAGTTTGCCACTGCCAACGAACGGATTAATAGTGACTTAAAGGCACTGGTTGATATTTCTTGTGCTCATAATCTTAAACTGAATGCGTTAAAGTCTTCGGTAACGCTGTTTGGACCAAAAAAATTACGGAACATTGCCGCCGGGCAACTTCGAATTAATGTTAATGGACAAAATCTCGCTTTTGTTACAAAGTGTAAAAATCTAGGAGTTTGGTTTGACAGCAATTTGCGGTTTACCAAACAAGTCAATCACCTCTGCCAAGCCTCCTATACAACTCTAAAATGTTTGTATAATAGTCGCGAGATTTTAAATTCTGCCTTAAAACTGAAACTTTGCGAAGTGCTAATAATATCAAAGCTATCATACTGCGATTCTGTTTATGGACCCTCCTTAACTGTTTTTGATAAAAATCGCCTTCAAAAGATCCAAAACAGCTGTTTTCGTTTTGCACATAAATAATCTAAACACTCGCAATAGAAACCTTATGGTGATACCAAGGCATTCTACCGCAGTTTTTAAGAGCTCATTTACTTTTCAGCTTAGTAGTAATTATAATGATATCCCGAATAAATTTTATGACTATAATATATTAAACTTTAAAAAGAAACTTAAGATGCGGCTTCTCTCACAGGCCTGAAATAGAATTTGCTGATTGTACAATGGTATTGCTCCTGGTTGAACTTATGGGAAGTGCTGTTTAGTTAATGCATAATCTGGGTATACTTTTTAGTCGCGTATCTGAAGAATTGGCGATTGAGTATGTTTAAGTGGCTTATTTGTTGATGTTACGTTGCGTGAATGCCTTATGTTGTAGAAGTGTGTGAGTGTCATTTATTTTATTGTATCTACACTATTGGTTAACTATTTTTTGCTTTTCATGGTTAAGTAGAATAACGTCCGTTAACCGGACGACATTTCGCCATTTCAGATATTACACATTTCAATTTTTATTAACTATATACTGTTATTTATTTAGTATTCTTTTTTTTTTGTCGCTATCTGAATAAAGGCGATTTATTATTATTATTATTATTATTATTATTATTATATTTTTATATAATCGAACGCAACGAATTGATGAAGTAAAGAATCTTTAGAGGTTATATACTTGTATTTTTTACATAGCAGTCGAGAAGAGCTTAGTTCTTCCTCTGATATTTCATTTATAACTTAAAAAGTACAAAGTTAATATTAAATTAGAATATTTTAACTAATAGCAAGCTTGCGTAGACCCCGTTCCTTTTTTATTAATTAAACTTATTGTATACTTAATTCAAAGTCAGTCTGATGACATAAAAATGCTTCTAACGGGCTTTAAAGGGACCGGCATCATAATCGGGGCTGTCAGATCTTTTTTTAAAAACTCTTTAAGTTTCTATTATTAAAAATGTTCTTTTATATCAGTATTAAATTAATAGTCAGTAACTCTCTTTGAAAGCTAGTTTGCAAATGTACTTTGAACCAAAAAATTTTGAACGTCAAAGGAAAAAAGAACAGGCCCATTCATTAATTTTTTTAGTACTTAAGAAATACTGTTTATATACAAATAATTAAAATCAAAACAAAAGGGATTTTCACTGTTGTTAAACAAAAACAAAAAAAATTAACAACCCCTTACGTTCCTCCTACCATTACGAAAACCTTGTAGAACTGTCAACAACCTGGAGATAGAACGTCGAGGCCCACTCGCAATTTAAAGAGCGAACTATTTGTCCGAGTGGGATAATTAATATAGCAGCATATAAATACAAATTTATATGCTGTAGACAGGATCAGCAAATAGTTTAATTTCTGTCAATTGAGTTATCCCTTATCAGTTTTAAAATCACTTGATGTTTGAGGTGTGCGATATTGTGAATCGAACAGTGGCATGACTGGTTGAAACGATTTGTTGTAATTTAAATAATATTTGATTTTGTAACTGTGTGTTTTTGGCACCAAGTACGTTTTTACTTGGTACCTATACTTTATTATATCAGGATGGCTTTTTGGCGACCATTTATATCAGAATATCAAGGTGAATTATCGCAGGAATATAATGAATCGGTGCCAGAGTCGGCCATCGAAAGCGAAACAAGTGCTGAATTAAGAAACAGAGATTTAAATGTTTAATGTCAACGCATAATTTTAATATCGTACGCGTGTTTAAAAAAATAAAAGCCGAGAAGAACTGGAAATGCACTTTGTACAAGAATTAATGAGTTAACACAACTTGGGTGTTATAAGAATTTATGCCGTAATTAAATTGGGGACTGTAATCGGTCATTCCATAAAGCGCAAACAAATAAATAAAAAAATCAAAACTGCTAAAAATACTACAAGGAATTTTGTTCTGCGAACTATTACAAGGACAATATAGTGCCAAGTATAGAACTATTTCATGATAAATTGCCAGGGAACCCTGATTATAATTACCAATCTTTAGAAACATTGCGTGGTGTTTTGTTAAGTTGTGGCTTTAAACACAATAAATTAGATAATCTAATAAATTAATTGATTCGACTGTTACTTAGTGGAAAGTCATAATCGCTATATAATATATGGTAAAAAATAATTTTACACTTTCCACAAATATGCAAGCTTTATTTTTTAACTCGACATGTTTCGCAACACTGTTGGTTTTTTAAAGGAGTACAAAAGAGTGACATTTTAAAAACTATATAGGATACAAATTTTTTAAAGTAAGCAGATATACAAGCTTTTCCGAGGGAAACAACCTATATTTACAAACTAATTAAATAGATTTAAAAGAGGTTATGAGTTTAAGTATAATTGTTCATTAAGTAAAGTATTGTGATTTCGAAGTTTGTTCATTTCCAAGGATTCAAGCAGATTTAATTTTAAACTTTTGTTTTTGGTTAGAATAATTTAAATCAGCTTTATTTTTTATGAAAGTATCTCCTTCAAAACAAATAATACTTTGGGAAAACACAATAAAAATAATAAAACTAAACTAAATAAAGGAAATAAATCTGGTATTTATAAATTAAAATGTAACGATTGCTCCAAAGTTTACATAGGGCAAACTGGCAGAAATTTTCAAAACCGTGTCAACGAACATTACTCTAGTTTCATAAAAAACAAAACTGATTCAAATTATTCTAACCATTTAAAAGAAAAAAACCATACATTTAACATTAAGTACGATATTTTACATACTGAAAACAAAAGTTTAAAATTAAATCTGCTTGCAACCTTGGAAATAAACAAACTTAAAGATCATAATACTCTACTTAATGATCAATTGGGCTTAAACTCATCACCTTCTTTGAATCTATTTAATTAGTTTTTAAATATAGGTTAAATCAGTTAAACTTGTACTATACCTGCTTGTATATTTGTGGAAAGTGTAAATCACTGCAATTATGTCAGTACCAACAACTGCCGGAAAGGGGTCAATAACTAAGGAATTCACACATGCCCAATTTTGTTGCATTTATCCATAAGACGAGTCAGGAATTTAAATATTTGATTTGATTTTATCATTGTGCAAAAATTTTCCAAAATGAAACAAAAAGAATATTTCAAGAAATTTTAATAAATAATACTTAATAAATTTATTTATATATAAAGCTGCCTAAAGTGCCAATAACTCCCCCTTTTACCCTACTCGACTTAAATATCTACTTCTTCTGGGATAGTATAATGATCCATTTCCCTAGAATATTACCAACTTGTTTAAAAAATGACAGCGTTACAAGAACAATGAATCCAATATCATAATCTGTTGAGGTGTTTTATTAGCCTTAGGGCAGGTAAATTATGAAATTTCACTTCAGCCTCCACGTTGCGACAGTTCGGCGGTAGTGTCTGAAGAACAGGTTGTACTTTTTTAAATTACTAAAAATTCTAAAAATTTTCTAAAATATAATTTATTTTTAATAATCATGATTATAAAAATGATTATTCTCTACAACTTCTCCAAAATATGGGGCATAGCCCCATATTACCACATCAGCTAACTTTATATATATATTAATATAAATTTTACTCTAAACGCACAACTATAATTTAAAAATTTCTTCTCCTTCATAAATTTTAAGGACTTACCTAACATCGAGTTTTGTAGACAAAACGTTGTCTCAAATTAATGAGTACAACTCATAGTAACTTGAAAGTTGAAGACTAGGTATGTGAGATGTTTAATTATCTTAAGAAATGAATGAAGTTCTGGTTAAATGTGAGATTAAGATCTGAGAAAAAACATTGTGAGTGGATAATGGAACAGTTTAACACATTCGCGGACAAGACGGTATATGCCGTCCAACCTCTTGGAACAAGACGTGATATGCCGTCAACATTTATTATTGTGCTAAAGTATCAAGACGTGATATGCCGTCGAGTTTATATGGCGATTACTGTTGTGTCATTTTCTTTTATATTCATTGGTCGTTTTAACTTTGTACTTTCCTTTATAGTATCCCCTGATGAGTGCTTAAGCGCTCGAAACATGTAGGGAACCTTTTCATCTATCATCAGTTTTAATAAACTGTGGAATATTAAATTTACTTTTGCGAGACATAGGCACATATTAAAATTAATAGAAATTAGGTTCTACAGTTTTGAAATCTTGTATTACTTAAAAACGAGTGAAGTAATCGAATTTGTGTAAATAACAAAAAGGTCTTAAAATTGAAAGTACTTTTAAACATATTTACTTTCGAAGATTCTGCAATCGATTTATAGTTTTGAAGGGTCGCGATGAACAGGGCGTCAAAGGGGTCACATTGATGTTATCTTTGAAAAGGTATCATACTTATACTATCTATTCGTTTTTAAGATATAGGCCCTCAGGGGTTCAAGTAAAAAACCCTGGTAATTTCTCAATATGCTTCTTCTAGATCAAGTGATTTTTAAACTGACACAACTGATCTACCGTGCGGAAATAATTTAATAAGTAATTTGGGACAAAAGCGTTTGAACGATAAAACTTGGCTATTTGTTGACAATGACGAAAGACGCCATTTGTCTCAAGTATTACAGAAAGACAGGGTCATTAAGAGACAAATGCTTTATGGCATCTACGACTGAAACATGATCGTTCAATAAATCTCTTAATAGTACAATATTGCTTTCTGTTATTAACTTAATTATTTTGTTTGCAAAAATATATTGACGCAGTGCTTTTCAAATATTAAAAAAAAAGGTTACTAGCAACTATTTTATCCTATAATATAACGTTATCGACTAAGAACGTTTATAATATTCTATTTCGTTTAGTTTATGTTATATAAATACAGTAAAACCTCTGTTTGCGACCCCCTCTATAAAGTGACCACCTGCGTTAAACGACCGGTTATGAAATCCTCATATTTATAGCTGGAAATCCCAATATTTTATACTCCTCTTTACCGACCCATCTGTTAAACAACTGCGGGCACTCGCCATCGGAATTTTTAGTAAACACTAATGCTAAAAGCACCCTCCATTAGGGGCAGTGAAACTCGACCCTACAATTCTTAAGAAATATAGGTACATACACTAATTACTTTATTGCAGGCGAATCCATTCGATTTACTTCAAAAGCTGATAAATCGGTTGTTAACACTAGTTTTGTTTTAAACAGTTTTTGTGTCTTTTGAGACTAACTTGAATATTTGAAAATGGCGGGAAAGAGGAACTGTCTTTCTTATTGTTGTTTCAAAGTTATG
Organism: Polydrusus tereticollis; assembly: GCA_963920685.1. Lineage (NCBI taxonomy): Eukaryota > Metazoa > Arthropoda > Insecta > Coleoptera > Curculionidae > Polydrusus > Polydrusus tereticollis. Next base: position 163,523,228 of record OY987327.1, read on the forward strand.
TAATAATTTAAAGTTGAACCGTAAAACGGGATTACTTTGGTACTTCGGCCTATTTTGGTAGTTTGTCACATACTTACATATACAGGGCTGCCTAGAAGTCCGGAATAGAATTAATATAGCCTTAACCTGTAACTTTTGGGGAAAACGATCGAACACGTCAATTTAGTTTTATATATGCTCATATTTTGACGTTATTCGTTTGTTTTTTCATAGACATTTGTCAAAGATATGACGACATCGATCTTTTTTTTTAAATGGAAACTTACAGCTTGTGATGCCTCACTTGAAAGCTAATATCTCGTACAGTATGCTCATAAATTTTGGCGCGATTCTATCAAGCTATTTTAAAATGGCGACTGTTAAAAGTTTTAAAAAAATCCCTATTTAAATAAGCGGAAATGATAAAATCATTGATGTTTTTATTACCTTTCAAGGTAAGAAATCTTCACTGTTTCACGTTCTGACATTTTGTGACATTGTGACTTAACAATAGTTATGGTTTATTTGTTATTTATTTTGCCAAAAAAAAATAAAAATGTAACGAAGCAAAACAAAACACAGCAAGAAGAAGGTTTAAAGTGGCAAATGCTGGAAATGTCCTCCACCCTCTACTTGGCATGCTCCCAGACGATGCGATGGTAAAATCCGTCGTCGGAATTTCGAATGGCTTCAGCCGGTATGTTATGTGTCTCCAATCTAATTTTGTTTTTCAAATCTTTAATATTATTTGGCTTATTTTGGTAAACTTTTTTTTTTAAATATCCCCAAAAAAAATAGTCTAGAGGCGTTAAGTCTGGGGACCTCGGTGGCCATTCAATTGTACCACGTCATCCAATCCAGCGACCTGGAAATATCTGATCTAAATATCTTCTCACATTGACACCAAAATGAGGGAGAGCACCTTCTTGCTGAAACCAAATTGTTTCATTAGGTATATCTGGATCTACTTTGTTGGGAAAAATTACAGCTAGAGCAGGCCTCAACTGAAAGGTTAAGAAATTTAGGTACCGTTCAGCTGTGAGGTTTCCTTCCAAAAGAATGGCCCTAAAATTCGGTTATTAATGATACCTGCCCATACATTTACTTTCTGGGGCCGCTGAGTATGCGCTTCAAATATCCATCGTGGATTTTCTTGACTCCAGAAACGATAATTATGTCTGTTAACCACCCCGTTTAAATAGAAAGTAGCTTCATCCGAAAATAAGATATTCTGTGGAAACCTATTATTCTCGTCACACCGTCTCATCATTTCTTCGCAAAATTGCAAACGCCTATCATAGTCATCTTCTAAAAGCTCTTGGACGAGACATACTTTATAAGGGTGGTATTTTTCTGCTTTCAAAAATCTTCCTATAGTACTATTAGATATATCATGATTTTTGAGCCAATGAAACTGTTGAAACATGCGGATTATCCTGCAGAGATAATGCAATATCCAATTTTTCATCGTCGCCTAAAACACGTGGCCGTCCATTCCTAGGCAAGTCCTTTACTGTGCCATGTCCATCAAATTTGTGGAATATTTTACTAACAGTGCCCTGTAAAATTTGATTTTCCGAATATTTAGCATTAAATGAAATGTACACTTCACTTTCACTTCTTATTATTTTATCTCCACATTCTAACAATATCAAGACTTTAATACGCTGCCTTTCCGACAAAACCATTTTTGTTTAGAAAATTGTAAAACAATACTTCGGAAATACCTAAATTAATTTTACAAGTTCACAATGTCACAAAATGTCAGAACGTGAAACAATGAAGATTTCTTACCTTGAAAGGTAAAAAAAACATCAATGATTTATCAATTCTGCTTATTTAAATAGGGATTTTTTTAAACTTTTAACAGTCGCCATTTTGAAATAGCTTGACAGAATCGCGTCAAAATTTATGAGCATCCTGTACGAGATATTAGCTTTCAAACGATGTATCACAAGCTGTATGTTTCCATTTAAAAAAAAATCGATGTCGTCATATCTTTGACAATTGTCTATAAAAAAACAAACGAATAACGTCAAAATGTGAGCATATATAAAACTAAATTGACGTGTCCGAGCATTTCCCCAAAAGTTACAGGTGAAGGCTATATTAATTTTATTCCGTACTTCTGGGCAGCCCTGTATATTTTTTATTTTTTTCTTTTTTTATTTTATCCGTTTTTTTCAATGGTTCTCTGTTGTCACAGGTCTAAAGTAAGCAAAAATGCCTAGAAACTATCCTGGAAAAATTGGGCAAGCTTACCTACAAGAACCACAAAGAAGCGGACCTTCAACGTGCAGTGGCGGCCGTTAGGGGCGGCATGAGTCAGAAAGCAGCAAGTTTACGCTTAAAAACTCCACGCCGGACTCTTCAAAGCAAGTTGAACGGCCAACATAACCGCCCCCAAGTCAACCAACCGTATTCACACCTGAGGGTGAACAATTACTTTCAAAGACTTTAGTGACAGTGAGCGATTGGGGGTTCCCGTTTACAAAGAACGATATTCGCCAATTGCATCACAAATACCTGCAAAGGAGAGATCGTACGGTTAAGAAATTTGGGGACAATGTTTCCGGACATGATTTTCTAGATAACTTTATTATTCGGAACAACCTGAGTGTCCGTTTGGCAGCGAACATAAAACGAACACGAGCGGCGGTAGGTCCTAATCAAATTGTCGAATTTTTTGATAACTTTAAAGATGTTTTACAAGATGTTGACCCTTCCTTGGTTTCTAATGATGATGAGACTAATATTCAGGATGATCCTGGTGCCAAGAAAGTCATGGCACCAAGGAGAACCAAACATGTTGAGAGGGTTCAGCAACAATCCAAAGCCTCGATCAGTATTATGGTGCGTGGAAACGCTGCAGGAGATTTATTAGCCCCGATGGTCGTGTACAAGACAGGAAACTTATATGAAGGTTGGACAAAAGGAGGTCCTCCTGGAACGGTCTACAGCCACACACCTAGTGGCTGGTTCGACATGGATCAATTCGAAAAGTCGAGATTTCATTGCCTAAAGTTAGAGAGATCGGCAATTCTGGAAAAAAAATTGTTGTTGGGGACAATTTAGCTTCTCATTTTTCACCTACTGTAATTGAAGCTTGTGAGAAATAAGGTATATATATATATGACAGCGTTCCCCCCAAATAGCACCCATTTAATGCAACCACTAGATGTTGCCGTGTTTGCTCCGTTGAAAAGAAAATGGCGTTAGATCCTAAACAAATGGCTCTGTGAAACAAAATCCAGTCCTTCCAATCCAAAAGAATATTTTCCAAATAACTTAAATAGATCGTGAATTGTAATAGGTGAGAATGTGTCAAAAAGTTTAGAATCCAGATTTAGAGCCACAGGTCTCTGTCCTTTTGCTTCTCATGAGGTTCTAAAAAGAATTCCAGACCGTCCATTAGAATGTGCATCCGAAAATGTCCAGGAGGCTGTTCTAAGTAAAAACGCGTAATTGAATTGCTTAAAAATCTACGCGGTTCGAACAAAGAACAAGGGACTAGAAAGGGTGACAAGAAAATAGAACCTGGTTAACAAATGAAGGTAAATGCTTCTAATTCACAGCTTCAAGGGCCCTCTACCAAATAATCATCTATAGCTGAACCAGTCGCTGGCCCTTCAGGAACCCAGAAATTAATCGTAAGTAGCGATGAAGATAGTGACCACGCTCCATTTGCGAGTAAGGTTCCAAATTCTACAAAATTACCAATGAAGAAACAAGCAAAACGAACAATGAAAGCTACAGACGACTTGTGCGCAAGTTGCTTTAAAAAATGGAAAGACTACACAGGTACTGATTGGAGTAATTGCAGTCAAAGCAAGAAATGGATATGTGGAATCTGCAATGAAGTGAGGGAAGAGCCATTTTATGTTTGTTCGCTCTACATGGAAAAAGATTTCGACAGCGACGATTCTGTGAAAGATGTGGATTTTTCCTTATAAAAGGAAACTACTTGATGCTTTGAATATTTATGATTAGTTTTCTGACTTGTTTTTGTTTAATAATTACTTTTTTTTTGTGTTTAGAATGTGTTTTGTAGTTACACTTTTATCCCGATTCGGTAAATAAACGAGTTATTTAGAAATGTGCCTTACAACTTTAGTAACTTCAGAAATAAAAGAGATATTTACACAAAACTCAAAGTTTACTCTAAATATTATTATTTTTGGCGCCACAGAAGGCTTTAACCAGCCCTTACATTAGCGCAATAGCGTCAAAAATTACAAATTTTTAAAATCGTCCTGTATGCCATAAACTGAGTGGGCTATGAAAAGTTCATAAAATAAAATAACAGTAAGCCGCAAAGCTTATCTTTCTATGTTCTATAATAAGGGAGCTAGTACATGAAAACACACGAGAACTAGACACCTTGTACATTGAACAATTGCCTGACCGTAATGTTCCTGATAGAAAAACCTTTCAAAGTATTCGTGGAACAAGTACATTGAAACGAAGTGGGGGACCAGGGTGATCAATTACAGTAAGAACGGTAGAAGTGGAAGGGAATGTGCTGGACATGATAGAGGAAGATCCAGGTACGCCTACTCCAAAAATTGAAAATATTGTAATAAGTAATGGGACTATTTAGAAAATGCTTAGTGACAATTTGTTGTACCCACACCACATACAACGCGTTCAGCCACTTCTTCCTACTGATTCTCCTCCACGGATTGCATTCTGTCAATGGCTTGTGCACACATAGCTTTAAATTCCTCAACTATTTACGCTGATTCTTTTCATCAATGAATCAAATTTCTCAAGAAATGCAATAAGGAATTCTCACAACAACCATGTGTGGGCTAAAGAAAATTCACATGTGGTACTTGAAGATCGTTGTCAACATCAGTTCTCGTTGTACGTTTGGCTTGGAATTGTGGATGACTGGCTAATTGGATCGGTATGTTTACCAGGAAGCTTTAGTGGCGAGGTATATTGCAACTTGTTAGCAGAAACGCTACCTCAGTTTCTGGAGGATGTATCATTGGCAACAAAAATTGCAATGTGTTTTATGTATGACGTTGCGCATTTTAGTATGATCATCATCAATCATCATCATCATCAATCAGCGCAGCTGCGTCCACTGCTGGACATAGGCCTCTCCTAACCGCTGCCACGTGTTTTTATTCTGTGCAGCTTGCATTCATTTTGATTTGATGCGCCGTATGTCATCCGTCCATCGGGTCGGTGGGCGCCCCTACTTCTGTATGCATCTTGGTTATTCTTTCCACTGCATTAACGACACCCGTTCTCCTCCTTGTTTCATTGTTGGGGATCCTGTCTCTTAAGCTTATTCCCAGCATTGATCCCTCCATGGCACGCTGCGTAACTCTGATTCGGTTTATTGTTTTCTTCGTTAATGTTAGGATCTCCGCTCCGTGAGTCATAACAGGAAGACCGCACTGGCCAAAAACTTTTCTTTTGAAGCATATTGGTACGTCTGATTTAAATATATTGCGAAGCTTTCCAAAGTCTGCCCAAGTTAGACTCACTCTTCTACAAATCTCCGTTGTTTGATTGTCTCGGCCCAATCTAATCTCATGGCCCAAATACTTAAATTTCGTTACATGTTTAACGTTATGGGTCCCCACATGGATGTTGTCGCTTATTACAAGGTTTATCATAAGCTGAGTTTTCGATATATTAATTTTAAGCGCAGCCGTTCTTGAGGTTCGGTAAAGATTCTCCAACATTTCCCTGGCTTTATCTGTACTGCTTGATATTAACACAATGTCGTCGGCAAATCTTTGATGATTTAGATTTTCACCCTTTATGTTTATTCACATGTCTTGCCAATCTATTTGCTTACACGTGTATTCCAATAGGGCTGTAAACAATTTTGGAGAGATAGTGTCACCTTGTCGAACTCCGCGTTGCACTTCAAATTCGCTCGTATCTTCATGAAGTCTAACGCAGGCTGTTGCATTATCATAGATATTTTTAATAAGTGCGATGTAGCGATGATCAATTCTACAGTCGGCAAGTGCTAGCAGCATGTTATGTATGCTTTTTCATTGAATGTCTTTATTTATTTGTCTCTGCGCAGGGGAGTTTGGCATGCTTATTCTTTGTATTTCTTTCCGTGTTGTAACGGTTTAATTTTAGTACTAGGGGTTAAAGCCTATTTTTGCTAAGGTGTGAGAAATAATCATTAAGGTAGTACAATGTGCTCTATGAAAAACCATTAGTATGTGATGAATTGAAACAAACCAAAATTTTATTTAAAGTTTATTATTATGTCGCCTTCACCTTTTTGTCAAGAACCTTTCAACATATTTGTTTTGCTGTTTATTAAATGTACATAGATATTTATAAAACATTTTACTAGTAAAAATAAGGCTATACATATATATATATATTACTCGTATCATTGTACTGTTACATAACTCTCTCTCTCGGTGTTTAGAGGTTGCTTTCCTTTCTTATGACATTTGTTGATTATCTGGTTCCTCCTTTATTTTTCTGGCAATGCCGTTACCTCGAGTGGCTGATCCAGCTTGTGTTGTACCTAAAATAGAGATAACTATTTGAATTCTATGACTGCAGACTAAGATCTTAGGTAATTTTGCCTTCGATGGTACGTAAGGTTATATAGGTATGTAAGAGTTGTTAAAACGGTCTCTGGCTGCGAATGCCTGGTTAATAAAGCAGATCCTTACCTTATCTTTCATCTTGATTCCATATCTCCCTTGGCTTAGGGGTTGAAAGTCGATTTTTCTCCCTTGTTAAATGGCAGACCGTGTCCTAAGTTAGTAGCCTAAAAACAGTCAGCTACAGACGGTGTAAATAGAGTAAGTTATAGGACTTACCGCTATGGTCGTGTCAAATACATTTTCGTGGGAAATACAGTGGATTTTCCGTATTATATTTTCCTTTGTTTGGTTCTAGAATGGTGTGACGATCTGATCGTTAGGGACATTTCACTTTGTAGGTTATAAATAAACCCTGTTCCTTTAATTTATATGAATAGAAGTGGGCGTCAATATCGATTTTAATCCCTTCGATCGACCTAACTTATTGATATTGTATTGACTGCTATCGGGTGATTGTTACCAGCCAATTGCATTGTATTGAAATCTGTTTATCGTTATGTAATGTAGGAGCCACTTGGGTGTTTATTTAAAGCTGGTAATTGGTGTAAAGTCATTTAGTTTCTAGGTTGACATCTATCGACCTTTGCGAGATCGATTATATCGCTTATTCCTTAGATGTGGGAAATATTTATCTGATGTACCGTTGGTTGTATACGGGTGACCGTGTTTGGTAATAATTTATATTGCCCATGTATTAGTTAATTAAAAACAAATTTCTTTAGTTTCACCGTCGCGCAGGAGGGGGTACAAGGGTAACCCAGGATTCTATTGTCTCCGCTCTTTGGTTACTTTATTATTTGTACGGGTTCGCTTCGGCTAGGTTAGTTCATTAGGTTTTTGTGTAGGTACGAGGTCTTGAATTCTAGCGCCCTTTTTATTGACAGGAAGCTTTCTATTTTGTTGGTAGGATTGCAGCTCTTCCGGGAGGTCGTGCGCGATTGTTACGGCCTTGCTTACTTACTTACTGACTTGTCTCCGTCGTGAAAGCGTGTGTCCAGCCAATTTTTTTTACACGTGAGTGGATTTTGGACACCGTTTTCTTATTAAAGCTTTTAAATTGCTTTGGTTTAGTATAGTGTTGGATTGAAAGCTTTTTTACGGCATAGCCGGATTTTAAAGCGACGGAGTGCAAGTCAGGAAACGTAAAAAACGTGTGAGACCCCATCATCATCGGGTAAGTCTAACCATTTTATGTTTGAAATCAATTGCAGTCACTTTAATTTTGCTTTTATTCGTAAATAAAATATAATATTATCTTACGTTAATATTTAAAACCTTAAATTTTTGGTCAAAACTCATGTATTTTTTTTTATGCTTCCTGTTATCGATATCTATTTATGTCGCTAGAATTTTACAATACCGTATTGCCCATTGTACTTACAAAATGCACGTTTTTCAAGCCTATCTTTTTTTATTCTATTGTCATTGTTATTTTATTGTCAAAAAAAAGGAACTCATCCGAACCGAACCGCGTGGCCTTAAGCCTGCATGTTGTACGTTAATGCCTAGGGTTTTATTTCTTTGTGTCGCTATTAATGTAATCTAATTTCAATAATTTATGTGCTTAATTAGCCGAATATAATTTTGTAATTTTTCTGGTTAATTGCTAAGTCTTACATGTGTTTACTGCAATTGTTGGATATGGTTTAATTAATTTTTATTTGATTGATAATTATGTATTCTTTGCTTTAACTGATTTAAATGGCCGACATTGTGCAGCTGTTTTTTTTTTGGTATTGCTGAATTGAAGTAAATAACTGTAGTTTTCGGGTTTTTCGGTATTACGTGGTTTTAATATTTTTCTGGGGAATTTATTCAGGGTTGTAAAATTGTAAAATTATTGTCGAATAGGTTTGATAATTAAATAACATTAAATTCTGGGATTTGTAATTATGCGGGAATAATATTTTTATGGTTCGCTTATTCAGGGTTTGAAAGGGGATTTCATTTGAAGTCATTAGCACCCCATATCGGCGTGTGGGCGGCGCATGCGCAGTTACTGTATTGCGATTCAGCATATAGATCTCTAAGTTCAAGTGGGAAATTACTTTGCAATTATTTTTTTTTAATCTGAAAGTTGGGATTTCAATTTTGATCATGCGCGTGGCGCATGCGCACTAACTACTTTTTCTAGAAACATGCGGTTTCAATTTAGTGAGTTTCCTGCTTGGCTTGGATGAAGTTCTTTTAATTTTATTCGCCATCCTGAGCATGCGCAGTGCCCTCACGTCGATATTTTTGTTAATTAATGTCTGCAGAAGGGTTACGGCACACCCTGTGAGGTGCGCAGATAATTTTAGACGCATGCGCGTGGCGCATGCGCAGTAATAATTTTTCTAAATTTTGGGTTTTCGGTGTTATTAGGGTGGTTGCACAGTGTTGGTCCATTTATGTAATCATTTGGGCCTTCAGCCATTCATTAAATTCGAATTTTATGCAAATATTGCCGTTGTGCTGATGCGCCTGTTTCATTTCTCAGGGTCCTTTTACCTGGGCGCGTGTACCTAGCCCCTTACCTAGGCACCTCTTTACGCCTTTCAACTAGAGGCGCTACAGCTTCTACCTAGGATTCTAACCTAGGGCCGACCAGCAGTACTACCCAAGCGGTACATAGGGTGCCACCTAGGGTGCACCTGAAGCCGACTAACCGGCAAACCAACTACCGTAATTGGCTGATCGGTAACGTAACCGGCCAGTATATTGCTGTAAGGTTTTTATTCCTATTTTATTTGTGTAACCAATATTTTTTTTTTTTTGTTAAAGTGTAACCGGTGTGATCATAACCGCAGGGCTGGTATAGTATTTACCTGAATTAATTTTCTTGGGTATCAAACCCAATCATTCATTTTTCCTTTTTTTTTTGCTTCAATAAATGTAAGTGGAAACTAATTTTTCCTTTTAATAAACGGCATTAGTGTGTTTTTAAAATTTTGAGTTTTATTTGAGACGTCCCACAACACAACCTCCGTAATTTGCTTATTTTGTTAATTTTTTTATTATTATTCATTATTAAGTTCAGTGGAGAGTGAGGTCCCACCGAGATCGCGGAGGCTTCCGTTTTGGCCTGGCTACAAAACGGTGGCGCCCCTTTTTTTTTACCCCCCCTACTCTTCGGCATTTGGGCTAGGGCATTTGCTCGCTCGCTCAAGGCCTCTCACCCTCAGCTGAACTTCGTTGCTGTCAGTTTCTTTTTTTTTATTAAAATTAAATTCTTATTTTTTTTTTTTCCTTATAATTAAATTCTTTTGTGTCATTGATAATTCAATATTAATCTTTGGGCAAATAAAAGCGTAGCAAATTTTGGCGCTCAACGTTTGGGGCCATGTTTTGGTAATCTGGTAAATCTTTTTTAAAAAAAGTGTTGTTGGGCGTTCTCAAGTAGAGCAATTTACTTAAGTATATATTTTGATTATTAATTTCATTGTATTGCGCCTACCCTTAAGGACTGTAATAACTTTATTGAATTTTGAATTGATTTTGCATACCTTGTTACATATTTATATTGGTTGGCCTTAAATTTACAGTATTATACCTTGCCCTGATTTTACCTGCAATTGCTTTGAATCAATCGTGGCCTTCGGTGGTTATACTTTTTTTTTATTTTCGTGCTCGCAGAGCGTATTGATTTGGTACTGATTTCTTTTTTTTATTTTTGACCTACTTTGTTTTGCGATATTGGTGACCTTTTAGTATTACCTAATTGATTGGCTTACTACGTTAATTACTTGACTTTCATTAAAATTGTCTATTTAAAATACTACCACTGCTACTCACTTGATATTTTGAATTTGAATTTGTTATTGCTTACGTAAGTGAAGTGAAATCTAGTGATTTTATTTGCATAGTGTTACTGTAAGTGAGTGAGTTCGTGTTACTTTACAGTAAATAGTGTTATTATTACTTTATTCTGTCATTGTTCGACTTAAAAAAAAAAATGGATTACAATATGAGGATCAACTACCTGAAGAAGGACATGCTAATACATGAACTGACTGTCCGTGGAATTCCCTCTGACGATTCCAAAACCGTCGATTCGCTGAGAGCGACACTGCGTCCGTTACTCCAACTGGAGAAGAGGAACAAATCTTTGAGTCATCCACCCTATTCTCTCGACTTCGACGACGAGAAAGTTCTCGTGCATGATGCGCTGCAGAGAATTAAATCTGCACTGAAATCAGTGACTGGAGAAAATGCTAGGGCCAGATTTGAGCGCTATCAATCTCGTCTAGTACACCTACTCAATCGCGTAGATCGCGCACCACCTAGTAGCTTGACTGCTGAGAATGTGGATACGAGAGCGAAGCTTATGGTCGATATTTTGGCCACTCTGGACCATTTAGAAACCGTGTCAAAGCAAGATCCCAACCTTAGTGCTATGTTAGCTGCTGCTCAGACTGAAGATTCGGATTCCGATGATTCGTCCGGCGTTCAAGGTGCCTCGCTACCTGTTTCTACCCCAAATAGACAACCTTCATATTTCAAGGGTCCTAAAATGGATAAATGGGGAATTAAATTCACTGGAGACACCAAGAGTATGTCAGTTCACGGCTTTTTAGAGCGAGTTTCAGAACTTAGAGTAGCCCGTCACGTGACTGAACGAGAAGTATTTGAGTCCGCCATAGACCTGTTTGAGGGAAAGGCTCTTAATTGGTTTAGATCGAACCGATCCAGATTTACTGACTGGAGAGAACTATCAGACCTACTTCGCCGACATTTCGAACCGCCAGATTACAGAGCTCGACTCTTTAGGGAGATTTTAGATAGAACGCAAGATCCGTCCGAAAGCATTGTAGATTACCTATCAAGTATGCATGCTTTATGTAGACGTTACGGTGGAATGTCCGATGATGTGAAGCTGGACATTATTTCCCGAAACTTAGCTCCCTTTTACACAACTCAACTTCCACTAGTCAATACATTGGAAGAATTGGAGGAGTGCTGCTTATCTTTGGAAGCCAAGAAATACCGTGCAGAGCACTACGTGCCACCTTCTAGAAGAAGGCAAGGATTTGTCGAGCCTGATTTCGCCTTTGTGTCAGACATGCAAGAAGCCCTTCCTAGCAATCATTCGGACGAGTACGTACAGGAAACTCGTCACTTTAACCCTACTACGAACGATAGACGTCCCAGGGAAATGCCTATGAACGATAGACGCTCTAGAGAAATGCCTATAAATGATAGACGTCCTGGAGAAATGCCTACGAACGATCGACGTCCCAGAGAAGTGGTCTGTTTTAACTGTCAAAAGGCCGGGCATTATAACCGAGATTGCACTAGTCCTCGGAAAATGCACTGTTATCGTTGCGGAACACCTGACGTTACTACCAGAAATTGCCCCAAATGCACGAATTCGGGAAACGCTTCCCGGGGGAATCAATAGGTCGTGAGATGTCTCCCAAAATCGATACCACTTCGACCAACAACGATACTGGCTTTCCTGCAAAATTTCTCTTAGACTACATTATTAGTCACGCTCATGGTGATCAACGTCCATATTTAGAAGTTACTGTCTTAGGCACTCCAATTCGAGGATTATTAGATTCCGGCGCTACAAGAACCATCGTCGGTCTTCCTGGATATGAACTATTACAACGGTTAGGATTAAAACTTTTGGCGAAAGAAACAAAATGCACAGTCGCTAATGGACAGAGCTGTTCCAGCATCGGTTGTATGCAGGTTCCATTCTGTTTAATGGGCAAAACCAGAATCATTGATGTGCTCGTCTTACCAGAACTTACTCATACCCTTATCTTAGGAATAGATTTTTGGAAAAATATGGAAATAGTCCCCGATCTGAGACAAGATATTTGGCATTTTGCAGATAGCACCGATCCGATGTTCATTAATAGCATTCAAGACGAAAGCACGCTCACAAGAGATCAGCGAATGCAACTTGACAATTTAATAAAAATAAAGCTTTCAACTATGAGTTCTGGATTGGGATGTTGTAACGTAGCAGAACATACTATTGAAGTTAAACCAGGTACAAAACCCGTCAAACAACGATACTACCCCGTGTCTCCTTTTAAACAAAAGATCATAGATGAGGAGTTAAAGACAATGTTAAAAGACGGTGTGATAGAACCTTCCAAAAGTGCTTGGTCTAGCCCAATATGTCTAGTTCGTAAAAAGGATGATTCCTATCGCTTCTGCGTCGATTATAGGCTGCTGAACGAGGTAACCAACAAGGATGCGTACCCCATTCCATATATCTCTTCAATCCTGGACCGCTTAAGAGATGCTAAATACCTCAGCTCTATCGATATTAAGTCTGCTTTTTGGACCGTCCCTTTGTCAGAGTCTTCGCGTGAATACACCGCTTTTACTGTTCCTGGAAGAGGATTATTTCAGTTCCGCCGAATGCCGTTCGGATTGACCAATTCTCCGGCCACGTGGCAGCGAATTGTCGATACCGTGCTTGGAGCTGACCTTCAGCCTTCAGTAATGGTTTACCTAGACGACATTATCCTCATCTCTCAGGACTTTGATGAACATTTGCGACTTCTAGACTTAGTGTTCGACCGCCTTCTCGAAGCAGGATTAGTTGTTTCATTGGAAAAGTGTCAATTTTGCCGACCAGAATTAAAATATCTAGGCTATGTAGTGGACCGTCAAGGACTTCGGCCAGATCCATCGAAAGTAGAGGCTATTGTAAATATACCACCGCCGAAAAATGTGACAGAGATTCGTCGATTTATAGGAACAGCGTCTTGGTACCGACGATTTGTACCGAATTTCTCCTCCAAAATATCTCCGCTAACCAACCTGACCAAGAAAAACGTTAAGTGGTCATGGACATTCGATTGCGACGCTGCTTTTAGAACCATCAAAGAAGCCCTGATTACAGCACCCATTCTTACTTGCCCCGATTTCAGTCGTCCATTCGTTCTTCAAACTGATGCGAGTGGCTTTGGCCTTGGAGCCGTCTTGTCTCAAACCTTTGATGAAGGTGAGAAAGTAATATGCTTCCTATCGCGCTCACTATCCAGGCAGGAAATGAAATTGACTGTGACTGAGAAAGAATGTTTGGCAGTGATTTGGAGCGTTGAGAAATTGCGTCATTACCTGGAAGGAGTTCACTTCACCGTGATAACTGATCATCACTCGTTGCTGTGGTTACATCGATTAAAAGACCCACAAGGGAGACTAGCACGATGGGCACTTCGTCTTCAACCGTACGACTTTACATTAATTCATCGACCTGGAAAAGACCACGTAGTTCCCGATTTTCTCTCGAGATCAGTTCCTGTTTCTGTTGACACTATAGATGCCGAAGTCAAAGAAGACGCATTCTCATCCACCACCGACAAATGGTATAAAAACATGTTCTCCAGACTCGAAGAGCATCCTCACAAATTTCCCACGTGGCGTGTAGAGAATAAAATGCTGTACAAATATGTGAAATCCAGTCCTTCTGAATTAGCAATTCCATCCAGCTGCTGGAAACTCGTCGTTCCTAAAGATAAGAGGCGCGAAGTACTTTTCCGTTGCCATGATATACCAGCTTCAGGTCATGTAGGCATATTTAAAACTTATTGGAAAGTATGTCAACGTTACTATTGGCCTAAAATGAGGAGTGACGTAACCAGATACGTGAAAGCATGTAGGATTTGTGCCCAGAACAAAGTGGAACAAAGAGCACCGGCAGGTCTAATGGGAAATCGACCAAACATTAGTCAACCTTGGCAATGTATCAGCTTGGATTTCATCGGCCCGTTTCCTCGCTCAAGATCAGGAAATCAGTATGTTCTTGTGGTTAACGATTATTTTACCAAGTTCACCGTCATGTTCCCATCGCGTTCTGCGACAGCCAAATCGCTTACTAAGCAAGTAGAAGAAGGTATTTTCCTGATGTTTGGATCTCCGCAATTTTTAATGTGCGATCAAGGAGCTCAAATGAAATCTAAAGAGTTCCAAGGACTTTGTCAGCGTTATAAAAGCAAAATTTTCTATACAGCTTCTTACCATCCTCAGGCTGATCCTACTGAACGTGCAAACCGAGTGGCAAAAACTATGATTCGTTCATACATTCAGAACAATAATCACCGTACATGGGACGAAAATTTAGCCGCTATTGGTTGTGCTATGAGAACTTCACGACACGAAACAACTGGATTTAGTCCTTACTATCTGAATTTTGGAAGAGAGCATAAACTTTATGGACAAGACTTCGTCGAAGATATTCACAAGATCGATTTGGATCCTCAAGATTATGTCAAAAAGAGACAAGCCGCATTTTTAAAACTCTATGTGGAAGTTCAGGAAAAGATCAAGGCTTCTCGCCTTATCAGCCAACGACGTTACAATTTACGTAGGCGACCAGTCGAATATACACCTGGACAGAGAGTTTGGCGTAAAAATAAAAGTCTCTCGGATGCCACGAAATACTACAGTGCCAAATTAGCACCAACATATTTAGGACCTTTTATTATTAAAAGAAAGACTGGTACTTGCACATATGAGCTTCAAGATCAGACCGGTCAAAATAAAGGTGTTTGGCATGTACAGGACCTCAAGTTTTACAATCCGTCGATTGCAAGTGAGAGTTCGGACAATGAATAAATTGAGTTATTTATCTTTACTTATCTTTTCTTTTACTTCATTACTTTAAACTTTATTAACTTCTTTTGTGTGTGAGTAACGAATAAAGGTTCGCTTCTTTCTTTTTTTTGTTCCAAATATTTTTACATCACCTCCAGCGGACGTGGAGTTCTAATGAAGTTCGGTTTCTGTCTCGGCGTGAAACTTGACAGGCCGAATGTAGTTGGTTAGAAATACTCCGCACGGCGTACCCGTGATAGTAGAAATCATATCAAGAGTACGGAGACAGACCAATCGCCTTCAGCCGGTTTGTGTCGTTAGTAGTGAATCAGGCCCTCAGCGGTTTACTACAGTGGGTATCTGAGGAGTTAACCTTCAGTTGGCTTCTCGCTTCACTTGTAAATGTTGTGGCAAACCTGTTATAAGAATCTTCGCCTTCAGTATCTTCGGTGTATTATTAGCTTTTTTGTAGATTTTTTTTTTTGGTACAATAGTTTCGTGCTTATCGATTATGTCTTTAGGTAGCCACTTCAGCATTTAACATTTTATAGTATTAGTTTTATGACGTTCATTTAGTAGAACCTTTATTCTTGCTTGTTTCTTCCCTAATGTTTTTATTTACTTTATTACTGAAAGTCACTCAATTCAGTCTGTGGTCGTGTACGCTGTTGTCCTGGCGTGAAACAAGACAGGAGTGGGTACGACTTTATTTTCTCTAGGAGTTGACTTTCTTTTCGTCTTTTAGGTTTTACTTGTCGTTATTTTTCTTCCTTTCATTTCTATCTTTACTTTCGATTTCAGTACCTACCGATTTTGACTTGATTCCTTGGAAATTTGGCTTTGCCGGATTTTCTTTAGTGATTACCCTGATTTGGACTTAGTATTTTACTCTTACCTTGATTTGTCTCTTTAGTTATTTGGTTAGCTTGGATGGATTGGCTAACGCCGGTTGATCCTTGCTGTCGCTCGTCTTGGAGACGTTATTTGTTTATGATGACCTTTTTTTTTGTGCTTCGTTCTTCCTTTTAGTTTTAGTGGTAGGTTTTCGTTGTAATTTTTTTTGTAAACCGTGTTGAGTACGGGATATTTGCAACGAGAACGTAATTTCTCTCTCTGTTTTTGCTTTATTTGCGTTGTTGATACATTTGCTTGATTTACTTTGTTGGACTTTGAGTTATTTTTGATTGATTTACGTTGCTTTATAGATAGAGTGAGATAACCCATTTGGGGATTTAAGCCGCTGTTGGAACTGAATTGCAAGTAACGGAGTAATTTCGTTATTGATGTCGCTCAGATGCGATTTATTGATTATTGATTGATTTTGACTTCGTCATTTAGACGCTTTATACTTACCGATTTTGTCTTGGTTCGGGTATAGCCCGACTTTATATTTACCGATTTTGTCCTATTTATTTACAGCCTTCTTTTTTTTTGCTATAGAAAAGGCTGAGGGGCCGTTGGTGCCCCTGGGTGGCGCTTTGCCGTCTTTTGTGGAATGTTCGTTCTGCTGAAGGCAGATTTGCGGGCAGAGTTGTATTGTGGGGGGTGGCTGTCTGACCCCTGATTCAGTCTGTACATCGCTGCAGCACAGGGGAGGGCGAAACTACTGCGTATGACCTCGTCCGCAGGTCTTGTGTGATACGCCAGGCCAGGAGCAGAGCCGCCTTTCGGAACACCCTAATTAAATTTTCCGTTGAAGGCTGTGGTACATTTAGTTGTCATCGACACGTTTGTATCTTTTAGTTTAGTGTGTACTAAAACATACTCCCTTTGATTGGTGGAACATCTGGGTTACAACTGTTATTTTTTTTTGTTGATATTGATTATCTTGAGTTTTCCACCTTTCAAGTACTGCTGTGTATTTGCTTTCCTTGGGTCTTTCTTGTGGGTGCGGGGTTGTACCGCGAGTTTGTTTGTATGAGGTTAGTACACGAGGTTCGCCAAGTCACATTTGGTTGCAACGCAATGCTAACTTAAGTCCGATATCCATCAAGTTCGCTTTTTTTGACCTCTATACCATACAAACAGCTCGGGGTTGCATCCTTTCCTCTCTCGGAGTCTCCGTGGGTCGTCAGCTGCGCAACAGTGCTTGAAATGATTTTTGGTTTCTATTATTTTTATTGTATTGCTTTTAATGATTGATTGCTATATTTTAGTGGCTACGTCAGTAGCGTCAATTTTTTTTTTTTGGTCTAGGAGTTGATTGATAACTCGTGTGATTATTTTGTACATATAACTGATATATGATTCCGTGTTTAGAGTTAGCTTACCTATCTGAATATTTCTGTTAGCTTCATTGGATTATACATAACTGGGTACCTTGTGTGGCGACCGCAGCCTAGTGGTTAGTGTGTCCGACTACTAAGCCGAAGGTCCCCGGTTCGATCCCGGGACCATGCATCGATCTTTATTTTATTCGGTCGTCACCTCGTGGAAGGCAATGGCAAACCACCACGTAGTAATTTGCCTAGTACAGCCTCTCAAATAGTGCCGTTCGGAACCGGCGATAAACTGTAGGTCCCATATACCTGTGAAAAATCTGAAAAAGGCACACATCACAGGTATATGCGAGAGGTCGCCTACGCTCGAATGAGCATGGCACATAAAGAAGAAGGGTACCTTGTGTTCTCTTGTGCTGGCGCGAGTATAAATTTTTTTTTTTGTTGTTTGGTTATTACTTAGTTGAATTATCGTCGTAAAACTTCTTAGTGGAAGTTTTTCTCCTGCCGAAGAAGAGGGGAGTTGTAACGGTTTAATTTTAGTACTAGGGGTTAAAGCCTATTTTTGCTAAGGTGTGAGAAATAATCATTAAGGTAGTACAATGTGCTCTATGAAAAACCATTAGTATGTGATGAATTGAAACAAACCAAAATTTTATTTAAAGTTTATTATTATGTCGCCTTCACCTTTTTGTCAAGAACCTTTCAACATATTTGTTTTGCTGTTTATTAAATGTACATAGATATTTATAAAACATTTTACTAGTAAAAATAAGGCTATACATATATATATATATATTACTCGTATCATTGTACTGTTACATAACTCTCTCTCTCGGTGTTTAGAGGTTGCTTTCCTTTCTTATGACATTTGTTGATTATCTGGTTCCTCCTTTATTTTTCTGGCAATGCCGTTACCTCGAGTGGCTGATCCAGCTTGTGTTGTACCTAAAATAGAGATAACTATTTGAATTCTATGACTGCAGACTAAGATCTTAGGTAATTTTGCCTTCGATGGTACGTAAGGTTATATAGGTATGTAAGAGTTGTTAAAACGGTCTCTGGCTGCGAATGCCTGGTTAATAAAGCAGATCCTTACCTTATCTTTCATCTTGATTCCATATCTCCCTTGGCTTAGGGGTTGAAAGTCGATTTTTCTCCCTTGTTAAATGGCAGACCGTGTCCTAAGTTAGTAGCCTAAAAACAGTCAGCTACAGACGGTGTAAATAGAGTAAGTTATAGGACTTACCGCTATGGTCGTGTCAAATACATTTTCGTGGGAAATACAGTGGATTTTCCGTATTATATTTTCCTTTGTTTGGTTCTAGAATGGTGTGACGATCTGATCGTTAGGGACATTTCACTTTGTAGGTTATAAATAAACCCTGTTCCTTTAATTTATATGAATAGAAGTGGGCGTCAATATCGATTTTAATCCCTTCGATCGACCTAACTTATTGATATTGTATTGACTGCTATCGGGTGATTGTTACCAGCCAATTGCATTGTATTGAAATCTGTTTATCGTTATGTAATGTAGGAGCCACTTGGGTGTTTATTTAAAGCTGGTAATTGGTGTAAAGTCATTTAGTTTCTAGGTTGACATCTATCGACCTTTGCGAGATCGATTATATCGCTTATTCCTTAGATGTGGGAAATATTTATCTGATGTACCGTTGGTTGTATACGGGTGACCGTGTTTGGTAATAATTTATATTGCCCATGTATTAGTTAATTAAAAACAAATTTCTTTAGTTTCACCGTCGCGCAGGAGGGGGTACAAGGGTAACCCAGGATTCTATTGTCTCCGCTCTTTGGTTACTTTATTATTTGTACGGGTTCGCTTCGGCTAGGTTAGTTCATTAGGTTTTTGTGTAGGTACGAGGTCTTGAATTCTAGCGCCCTTTTTATTGACAGGAAGCTTTCTATTTTGTTGGTAGGATTGCAGCTCTTCCGGGAGGTCGTGCGCGATTGTTACGGCCTTGCTTACTTACTTACTGACTTGTCTCCGTCGTGAAAGCGTGTGTCCAGCCAATTTTTTTTACACGTGAGTGGATTTTGGACACCGTTTTCTTATTAAAGCTTTTAAATTGCTTTGGTTTAGTATAGTGTTGGATTGAAAGCTTTTTTACGGCATAGCCGGATTTTAAAGCGACGGAGTGCAAGTCAGGAAACGTAAAAAACGTGTGAGACCCCATCATCATCGGGTAAGTCTAACCATTTTATGTTTGAAATCAATTGCAGTCACTTTAATTTTGCTTTTATTCGTAAATAAAATATAATATTATCTTACGTTAATATTTAAAACCTTAAATTTTTGGTCAAAACTCATGTATTTTTTTTTATGCTTCCTGTTATCGATATCTATTTATGTCGCTAGAATTTTACAATACCGTATTGCCCATTGTACTTACAAAATGCACGTTTTTCAAGCCTATCTTTTTTTATTCTATTGTCATTGTTATTTTATTGTCAAAAAAAAGGAACTCATCCGAACCGAACCGCGTGGCCTTAAGCCTGCATGTTGTACGTTAATGCCTAGGGTTTTATTTCTTTGTGTCGCTATTAATGTAATCTAATTTCAATAATTTATGTGCTTAATTAGCCGAATATAATTTTGTAATTTTTCTGGTTAATTGCTAAGTCTTACATGTGTTTACTGCAATTGTTGGATATGGTTTAATTAATTTTTATTTGATTGATAATTATGTATTCTTTGCTTTAACTGATTTAAATGGCCGACATTGTGCAGCTGTTTTTTTTTGGTATTGCTGAATTGAAGTAAATAACTGTAGTTTTCGGGTTTTTCGGGATTACGTGGTTTTAATATTTTTCTGGGGAATTTATTCAGGGTTGTAAAATTGTAAAATTATTGTCGAATAGGTTTGATAATTAAATAACATTAAATTCTGGGATTTGTAATTATGCGGGAATAATATTTTTATGGTTCGCTTATTCAGGGTTTGAAAGGGGATTTCATTTGAAGTCATTAGCACCCCATATCGGCGTGTGGGCGGCGCATGCGCAGTTACTGTATTGCGATTCAGCATATAGATCTCTAAGTTCAAGTGGGAAATTACTTTGCAATTATTTTTTTTTAATCTGAAAGTTGGGATTTCAATTTTGATCATGCGCGTGGCGCATGCGCACTAACTACTTTTTCTAGAAACATGCGGTTTCAATTTAGTGAGTTTCCTGCTTGGCTTGGATGAAGTTCTTTTAATTTTATTCGCCATCCTGAGCATGCGCAGTGCCCTCACGTCGATATTTTTGTTAATTAATGTCTGCAGAAGGGTTACGGCACACCCTGTGAGGTGCGCAGATAATTTTAGACGCATGCGCGTGGCGCATGCGCAGTAATAATTTTTCTAAATTTTGGGTTTTCGGTGTTATTAGGGTGGTTGCACAGTGTTGGTCCATTTATGTAATCATTTGGGCCTTCAGCCATTCATTAAATTCGAATTTTATGCAAATATTGCCGTTGTGCTGATGCGCCTGTTTCATTTCTCAGGGTCCTTTTACCTGGGCGCGTGTACCTAGCCCCTTACCTAGGCACCTCTTTACGCCTTTCAACTAGAGGCGCTACAGCTTCTACCTAGGATTCTAACCTAGGGCCGACCAGCAGTACTACCCAAGCGGTACATAGGGTGCCACCTAGGGTGCACCTGAAGCCGACTAACCGGCAAACCAACTACCGTAATTGGCTGATCGGTAACGTAACCGGCCAGTATATTGCTGTAAGGTTTTTATTCCTATTTTATTTGTGTAACCAATATTTTTTTTTTTTTGT
The DNA here is from genome assembly GCA_963920685.1 of Polydrusus tereticollis. Classification (NCBI taxonomy): domain Eukaryota; kingdom Metazoa; phylum Arthropoda; class Insecta; order Coleoptera; family Curculionidae; genus Polydrusus; species Polydrusus tereticollis. The sequence continues at coordinate 163,544,359 of OY987327.1, forward strand.
TAAAGTGTAACCGGTGTGATCATAACCGCAGGGCTGGTATAGTATTTACCTGAATTAATTTTCTTGGGTATCAAACCCAATCATTCATTTTTCCTTTTTTTTTTGCTTCAATAAATGTAAGTGGAAACTAATTTTTCCTTTTAATAAACGGCATTAGTGTGTTTTTAAAATTTTGAGTTTTATTTGAGACGTCCCACAACACAACCTCCGTAATTTGCTTTTTTTGTTAATTTTTTTATTATTATTCATTATTAAGTTCAGTGGAGAGTGAGGTCCCACCGAGATCGCGGAGGCTTCCGTTTTGGCCTGGCTACAAAACGGTGGCGCCCCTTTTTTTTTACCCCCCCTACTCTTCAGCATTTGGGCTAGGGCATTTGCTCGCTCGCTCAAGGCCTCTCACCCTCAGCTGAACTTCGTTGCTGTCAGTTTCTTTTTTTTTATTAAAATTAAATTCTTATTTTTTTTTTTTTCCTTATAATTAAATTCTTTTGTGTCATTGATAATTCAATATTAATCTTTGGGCAAATAAAAGCGTAGCAGTGTATTTATGAGGTTCTTTGTAGTTTGGCTCCTCCATCTTTTTCCTTTTCTTTGTATTTTCTCGAGCGTTTCGTACAGCGGCGTTGATATGTGTGTTTAAGTCATCTACGTTTATATGATCTTGTTTTAAGTTTCCTAGATTTCCCAGGTCTGATGTCATGGATGTTTAATAAGCTGTTTTATCCGTAACACCTGTCTATTTCCTGTTCTTATTTCTCCTTATCATCTTTCCTCTCTCTCTTCCTTCGCATTTATCTTAACCGTTGCTCTGACTAGTCGATGATCGCTTCCTACGGAGAATTTGTTTAGTACAGTAGCGTCGTGCACGATAGTATGATGCTTGTGAGTTTTTAACGGTAATATACGGAGATCGCTGGATTTGTCGAGGTGGGCCCCACTTATACTTATGGCCTGCTTGATCCCCGGACTAAAACTCCATTAGTTATTTCCTATGTCACCATCTAAAGTCATCAGTTTATACTATTCCAGTGGAGAATGTGGAAGATTTAAGAGAACGGATAATTGCTGGATGTACGTCAATAAGAAACAACCCTTGTGTTTTTGAAACAGTTCGGCAGTCAATGAGGAGAAGAACTGTTTCTTGCATCCTAGTTGGGGATAGTTATTTTCAACAGTTCTTGTAGACTAGGAAACTTTACATGTATGCTTTGGAATAAAATGTTGTAATTGTCGAAAATGTTTCTCGCCCTGTATCTTCGAAACAAGGCGGCTTTTCAAAAATCATGAAAGAAAAGAATATTCTTGGAATAGTCCAGGAAATAACACTCCCTTTTTTTGCCGTATCCCTAATTAACACCCTGTATATTTATGATACATTTTGAACAATTAAGCATAATTTTCTAATACGATGACTATTGCTAGTCCCGTTTTTATCGCAGTTTATTAATTAATTGTTCCCAACTAAGTAATAAGTAGTAATGGCTATTCTATTGTTTCCTTCATGCTCATGTATATACCGGAAATGTTGATACACCCTGCTTATTCGATATGCCTAATGGTTGCTCCAAAGAGTCTTAGGAGAGGCAGGGCTTTGAGGATTATCCTTAATGAGCACAGTGTAAAATACAATTAGTGTAATCCTTACTTAAGGTGTGTTCCTTATTTGCAGTAAAGTTCGGTTTCTTGGTATAAACGGTAAAGTATACAATGATTGGCCACTTAGGAATCACTTTTAATTATTTTTATTGTAGGAAAATTGACTTAATAAATGTTTTACTTTTTTTTTTAGGTCCTTTTGATACAATTTTTTTTATATATTAATATTTTATTTAGAATATATAGTTTTTTTTTAAAACATAAAAGTTTATGTATACAGGGTGTTCGGTAAGTATATGTCATATTCTTGGGTATTGTATAATTTAACACTTTGGCTGCTACAAGAAAATCTGGAAATCTTCTGCTGAGAACCAATATCAGTTTTTATGAAATGTAGTATTTTGGCACTGTAGAACACCAGCAAAATGACTTTAAAAAAGTATTTTAAAGCCGTCAGTGTTATAAAGAGCAGTCCAGTATACTGGACAACGGGCGATATTAACAACACAACTCATTTGCTTATTATTTAATAGAGTAACACGTTTTTTACATAAGCACATTATTATTTTCTCCCAGCATGTTATTATGCCATTCTCTGAAATAAGGAGATACGCAAAGCCCTGCATTTGCTGGATAAGCGGGGAATAATACCTCCTTTTCTTTTTATCCTTTTTAAAGATACATTGGCAGCACCTTTTAATAGCACCTTTATCCTTCCCTGTAGGAGTATTTGGTTGCAAAAAATGGAAATAATACGGATCTCATTTTGATTATGATCAGGGTTGCATTACAAATCCATTATAACTGATTATCAGCTAAGAAGCACCGCAAAGGGTTTAGAATGATATTGGACGGACTATACTGAATAATACTGACTCATAAGCAGCCGTCTTTAATTCACTATCCTGCACCTTGTCAAATTTACTCGATTCTGTTGCTAGATAGGCAAAATCAAGATTGGTTTTGTAAATTCTGGACCCAAGAATATATCTCGAACCCACTACTGTAGCCCGAGATAAATTAAACTATTAAATAACTCCTTATAAAAGGTGTCGAGTTAACTGGGCGCGGGCCAAGGTTTAGAACTCCGTCTGTTTAGTATACTGCACGATGGCACTCAAAATCTTAATGCAATTTTAATATTCCATGTAAGTCATACAGACTCATGAAACCGTACTAAAGTAGATGTTTTACATGATCAGGGAAGACGGGAATGGACATGTCACCACACTCATTGGACCAAAATTTGGACAGGTGTCATTTGACAGAGCTGAAAACTGATTTTTTAGCTACTCTGGTCATTCCTCTTTAAGAAAGGTACCCTTCATCTGTTTCGAGGAAATTAGCCGCTTTCGAAAAAAATATTTCTTTTATGATTTGGTAACCTTGACGTTTTATCACCAACATCAACTCAACCTCCGAACGGTGTAGTCTCAAGGCAAGTGGCGGTACGAATTTACTTAGTGTCTGGTTAGTCAGGAGGGGAAGAGTACCCTTGAAGAATAAAAAATTTCGAGCAGTGGCCATAAATTATAGAGCTAACGTCTTACAAAACATTATCCTTTTAAAAATCATTTCTAAACATATTTCTCGCAATGGTCTGTGCCCTAGAGGTCAGGGATATCAGCGGGAAGCCTCTATGTACTGGGTGGCCAACTAAGAATTCGAGGTACTGTATCTGGGAAACTATCCATCGTAGAGGCAATAAAAATTTTTACTAAAACGGCCAAGAGAAAAACCTGGAAAATATTTTCAAGTTTCTGAAATGGCCGCTAAGGGGCGTAACTGCAATCTTGAATTTAAAAAACTGATGTTTCTGTAAATTCCGCTATATTAACCTAACAAAAAAAATCCTAATCTTTAAAGTCGAGGATAGTCTGAACCTTTTTTGTTTGACACTTTTTGTAGTATCTCTAAAAATAAAGTGGTGGGGGGTATTCAAACGTTTCCGTAAATAACATCCTGGATCTTCGAAACGGCTAAGCCGATTTGAACAAACTTCGGCTCGCTAAAAGGAGCCATTCTTGGGCTACAAACATCATTATATTTAAAGTTTTGTAAGTTTCACATATCGCCGCTAGAGGGTTTTTTTCGACATTCCAACAGAAATGGTTAATTTTCTCAACAAAATAAAATGCATTGGTATGATTTTTTTTTTATGAAAAAGTAGCTTAATGATGCCTAAACTAGCTCGCCATCTATATCTTGTTCCTAACCCAAAATATCGGCGATAGAAAATTTTATACGAAAATCCCTTAAATTTTTATTTTATTGTAACTATATTTTTCTAGAATTCTTTCTATTATGTGAGTTGTGGCCCTAAAAAGGACCGATTTATAAAAAGAAGATTTTTAATGCCCTCGCAAATGCTCGAGATGCTGACCATCACGTTGTACGCATTGCTGAAGCCTCTCATGGGTAGAGAAAACTGCACTTTCAATTTCGGCTCTCGGTATGTTACGTATTGCATTACGAATCCGGTTTTTCAAATCTTTTCTGGTCGTAGGTTGAGTCTGAAACACGATGTCCTTTAACCGCCTTCATAAATAAAAATCCAGGCAAGTTAGGTCTGGTGATCGGGAAGGCCATGGAAACAGACTTCATCTTCCAATCCACCGCTGTTGAAATACTGCATTAATATGCTCTCGCACATTAACGGCAAAATGTGCTGGGCAACTATCCAACTGCAAAAATAAGTTTTGCCTTGTTTCCAAAGGCACATCTTCCAACAACAACGGTAATTGATTGGCCAAAAAGTCAAGAAAGACATTGCCATTTAGGGATTGCTCAAAAAAATATGGCCCAATAATTCTGTCTTCCAGTATGCCACACCACACATTTAAACTCTAACGTCCTTGGTGCTGAACTTCACGCAACCAATGCGGATTTTCTGCAGACCAATAGTGCATATTATGTAGATTGACTCTCCCGTCACTACTAAAGGTGGCTTCATCAGTCCAAAAAATTTGAAATAAAAATTCTCTATTTTGGCGTATCATACCTAACATCCAATGGAAATAGTCCAACCTCCGATCAAAATCTTCCCCTTTCAAGGCCTGATGCAAAACGACATGATATGGGTGCATTCTAAAAGTAATTAAAAAAAGTTTAAACTAATACCTAACTTTGATGGCCTTTAGAACTTACCTATGGTCCTTCAAAATATTTTGAACCGTTGTTCGTGATATGTCCAACTTAAGGGATAATGCTCTTGTACCAACATGAGGATTTCCTTCAATATACCCCAGTACGTAGTTAATATTTTCTTGTGTTCTTTCAATTCTTTGCCGTTGAAACTTAGGCCGAAAACAACCATTGGCTCGTAAACTCGCCACTAATCGGGGAAAAACTCTCACATCGCAAGGACGCCGATTTGGATATCGAGCGGCGTAAACTCTTTTAGCTACTGCGGGATTCTGAAGACATTCAAAATAAACCGCAAGCATATCAACAGCTTCATCATTCGTAAAATGCATTTTGTAAACACAAAAATTATGCTCAAAGTAACGCAAAACTTTGACAGCTATTGACAATTTGGATTATTTATGTTTTGATTAGGTATTTGTTTTGTTTCCATGGCCTGCTTCTATTAATTGTCTTTCATGTGCATAGAACGTGATGGTCAGCATTTCGAGCATTTGCGGGGGCATTAAAAATTGTCCTTTTATAAATCGGTCCTTTTAGGGCCACAACTTACATAATAGAAAGAATTCCAGAAAAATATAGTTACAATAAAATGAAAATTTAAGGGATTTTCGTATAAAATTTTCTATGGCCGATATTTTGGGTTAGGAACAAGATATCGAGATGCGGCCTTAGCTAGCTAGTTTAGGCATCATTTAGCTACTTTTTTATGAAAAAAAAATCATACCAATGCATTTTATTTTGTTGAGAAAATTAACCATTTCTGTTGGAATGTCGAAAAAACCCCTCTAGCGGCGATATGTCAAACTTACAAAACTTCAAATATAATGATGTTTGTAGCCCAAGAATAGCTCCTTTTAACGAACCCAAGTTTGTTCAAATCGGCTTAGCCGTTTCGAAGATACAGGATGTTATTTACGGAAACGTTTGAATACCCCCCACCACTTTATTTTTAGAGATACTGCAAAAAGTGTAAAAAAAAAAGTTCAGATTATCATCGACTTTAAAGATCAGAATTTTTTTTATTAGGTTAATATAGCGGAATTTGCAGAAACATCACTTTTTTAGATTCAAGAATGCAGTTACGCCCCCTAGCGGCCATTTCAGAAACTTGAAAATATTTTCCAGGTTTTTCTCTTGGCCGTTTTAGGAAAAATTTTTATTTCCGCAAGCCTCTACGATGGATAGTTTCCCAGATACGGGACCTCGCATTCTTAGTTGGCCACCCTCTACAGGGTGTCCAGTTTTCGTGAGTTTTTATATACCAGTTCCCTTATTATAAAAGATAGAAATATGGGGTTGGCGGCTTATTGTCCTATTTTTTATGAAACTTTCATTGCGGAAAACAAAATTTTCATAACCCTCTCAGTTTCTGACATATTTTGAAAATTGGTCATTTTTGATGCTCCCCTGTATCTCGATTATTTATCACTTATCAATAAGGTAAAACTGGTTTCTTTTTTATAGAGTTTCTTCATTTAGAATTCAGTGGCGTAGTTAGTTTTTTCTAAAAGTTTTGTTTTTGAGTTATGACCCAAACTTGTGTTGTGTTGTTTTAAATGGGACATCCTATATGATATTTCTTTGGCTTATCCCTCTTTTTTTTAAGAGCTTTTCAAAAATATATAAAAGTCTATATTTATTTCTTTTAAAAATGGACAATTTTAGCATTTCTTGTAACATTAATAATTTTTCGTATAGAAGGCAAAGGTCAATCACGGATAGCCATGACAGAAACCCAAATTCTGTAAATGCACCATCAAATATTACTGATATTTTTTTAATTATGTAAGTTTATTTCTTATTTTAATGAAAAAATGTTCAACATGGCACAAAATAATAAATATGAAAATTATGAAAAGCACGATATCTATGTTGGTTTTATCTAAGTTAGTGAGACGCGAACGCAGCCTCGGAGCTGAATTTTAATACATTAGTTTTACCAAATTCATGTGTTAGGTACCATTAGCATTCATAATAAAACCAGTCAGCAAAAGGGCGATGGACACACAAACTAATAAAGAAAGTAAAAGAATGGACAAACAGGAAATATGGCATTATCGAATACTACACAACGCAATGCCTCACCGGCTATGGATGCTACGCGGGATACCTGCAAAGAATAGGTACACGGCGGAACACACGCTATTCATATGCCCTAGGCGGCAAAACAAAAGATTCGACCTTGAACAGAAACTTGACACACATATAAATACAAATAACCTGACTGACATAATACTACAAAGTTAAGTAAGAAGGGATGGGACGAGGCAACCAAGTATATGAGGGAGATAATGAAGGAGAAGGAAGAGAAGGAGAGACAGGAAAAACAAACGAACAGACAACAATGACATGCCTAGGGTGCGAATGACCAACAATCGCATCCGGATAGCACACCATTTTGAGGAAGGGTGGAAACATGGTGCCAAAATGGGAAACAATTAGGTGCTATAAAGTGTGACAGGGGTTTTAGTGGGTGTGAGCCCCAAACAGCGGCTGAGCTTTCCCCTAACACAATGATATAAAAAAAAGTATGCATAAAAAAAATTTAATCATTTTTGTTTTCTATTATTAGTTTTTGTTAGATATTTAAATTTTTCGTAGATATCCAGAAAGACAACAACTTGATAAAAGAATATTCCAAAAAATTCAAGTCAATCTCATCGGACACGGATCTTTTAAAAAACCATGGTTTAATTTTTACAACAAGAAAAACAGTGAAGAAGACGAAGTAAATGTTTTGGCCTCTGTCACGGTACAACCATCTATATCATGCAGAACAATATATGATGAAGTTGGGACTAATAAATCCAGATCGCAATTAATACTAAAAAAATATAAATTTAAATCATACAAATGCCATCTCGTCCAACATTTACATCCCGGTGACGCAGCGCAGGATAATTTTTTGCAACTGGTACCTACAAATGCTGCAGGAAAATGCAAATATTGAAAGAAGGGTGGTCCGATAAGGCTTATCTTACGAGTTCTGCTACCTTAAACCGACATAATTCAAGGTACTGGTTCCGAGAGAACCAATACGTAATATTCGCACGAGAACGTCAAGGTCGGTTTGGATTTAGCATGCCATGTTTTATATTTGGCACTAAAATTAAGTATTCTATCTATGAAGGAATTTTAACCGAAAATAGACACCTAGATATATTGCGAGATGCACTAATGAAAATATTAGAGGATGTTCCTTTGGCCGATTTATTTAATATTTAATATCAGCAAGATAACGCTCCCAGTCACAATTCTCATATAGTGAGAGAATATTTAGAAACCACATTTCCCGATAAACGGATTTTATATCAATAGATCTGTCAGGTGGCCTCCAAGATCACCTGATTTTTTGTGTTGGCTTTTTTTTTATGGGGGTATATAGAAAATCAGTTATATAAGAGATAATAACACAATATCAATCAATTTTGAGAAGCTACCAATCAAACTTTTAGGCTTTTGCAGGGAAGGCCAATTATTTTATTAAATGCACTGCGAGGAACGAAACGGTGTGTCGAAAGTGTTTAGGAGTCCAATAAAATTCGAGCAATTCTTATAATTTAATAAAATATTATATTTCTTTCATTATTGGTTTAAAGTTATGTAACAATATAAAGTTTTAATAATGTTGTTAGCTTTGTTTTTATTTGCGGGCATTCTGTATACAGGGTGTATTACTAAGGTCGGCAAGGTACGATATTATGAAAACCATAAACCTAACGGCTTATGGAAATTTTTTATTGACTAAATCGGCCAAAATTAATTGCTAGAAAATATTTTCAAGTTCCCAAAATTACCGCTAGGGGGCACAGTTATTATTACGCATGCAAAATTTTATCAAATAATAGTTATGTTATAGTAATATTTGATTGACGGAAATAAAAAGCTCGTTAATACTTGTAGAAACTTTTGTTCCTAAGACTATTTTGAATCTTCGAAAATATGGGTGGGGGAAGCGTATGGAAAAAATAGTTTTTAAATTGGGTACTGGAAATTCCATAAGTGTTTGGGAAATACGGTTTCTAATAAAACTAGTATTCTATCCCTCAGTATTCTAATTCTCGGAAAACATTTAGTCTTATGTAAACATAAAAACGTGCTATAATATTCTAAACTAAATGATACTAAATTCACTTCTACGAAAAGTTGAAGTCTCTTTTTAAACAAAATAAGTTAAAATTTAATATAAACCGTTAATCGGTAGCTTTGCAATAGGTTTGCGGCTTTGAGAATATGTAAAGTAAGTTTTGTGATGTTTTGACCGCCAACGGGCAAGCAAACATCACTTGAATGCTTCAATGGTGGCTTCTCGTTGGTTGGTCAATAGTGATTTTGTAATGTTAAAGTAATTGATATTTTGGGGACGTGTGCCCGGTAACACAGGTTACTATTCTTTTAAACGTACAGTAAAAGTACCGTCAATTTTACAGTTAAGTTCTGATTCATTATCCACAATAAAAACCAACGTAATCCTAACGGTATCTCGGTTCAGTGCTTTAGGGTTGTTAGGTTGATGTATTCGTATCTGACGAGGTAAATATTGTAATATTGTAAGGGTGGTCAGAAGTAAAAGAATACAAAGGCATAGCAAAATACGTTGTATTCAATTAGTCTAGCAAAAATATAACGTACCAACCTTATACTGTGGGTGATACAGTGCCTATGTGAGGCCAGGGCGAGCCTCTGTCTAAAGCGATATGCTTTATCCATTTATGCATGTAATCAGCATGTAATCAGCTAAGGCTCGTTCAATAGATACTTTTACACTTTTTATTACAAATTTGAAAAACCAATTTTGGTCGTGGTCGCTGGTACATACCGCGTCTTCTAGGTGGCGCTGTTTAAGCATGATTCAATTTTTTTAAATTTTCTTAATAATATTAAATGGAATACTACATTTTTCTACTCAGCTCAAGGAGCGTAAAAATATCTACATTTGTTGCAAAAATCATGATTCGTTATCTTAATTTTTGTTCAAGTTATTCACAAGTTTTAATTTGAATAATTAAAGTTTAACGTTAAACGTGCAACGCGTACTTCAGTGTTATTTTTTTGTTGGTTACAGGTAAAAAAGAAATAAAATAAAATGAAAAAAATTATCATTTATTTTACTTAAAAAAATGATACTTTCAGCGATGCTATGAGGAGCACCGCTGAATAAGCAAAACCGTAAATAAAAAAAAATTACGTAAGAGAAAAGAATTACATTGATTAAATTAAATTAATTAAATAATACGGATATAAAAAACTAATAAAAGTGGTGGCTAGAAAGCACGAGCAGCACGAGCAGCAGGAGCTCTGGAGCACGCGTGTCAATTGCCTTAGGTCGCGGAAGGGGGTTTAAAAAGCGCCACCAACGTTACTGCAGGAAAAGCTGGAAACCTCCAAGATGGTCGTGGAGCCAGCTCTGATCGTGCGACCTGACACCACGTGCACAAAAGTTAAAACAAAGAAAACCTTGGGAGGAGCTGCATAAATAAAAAAAACTATTAAAAAAAATATTGCTGGTTTTATTTAGCAAAAAAATAGGTGGGGGTTAGTATTTAATACTACACTTAGCTGCCGATGGTACAGTAGATCGAAAAAAAAGAAGATCTTGTTAGGGGGGAAGAAAGACTACACGATAGAAAGACGGCGGACTTTTTTCGATGGGGAAGGAAGACTCTAGTAGGAGCTTCTAGGGTCCTAAAGGTTTATTTAGGGGGTTCAGCACTGCTGTTGGGGTGGTCCTAATTTATTCGGTCCCTCTAGGTCTTGGTGACCGGACTTGACTCCAACAGTGATTAGGGTAAACGATACAGTTATTGGCCCCTTAAGCACTTTAGATATGCATTTTATTTAATTTAAACCCAATACTTGATATCAAATCAAATCAAATCAAAATATGCTTTATTTAATGAATCATATATAGTATAGTAGTAAAGGAACTGTTAAACCTATTGCAATTACAAAAATAATGAACAATTTACTTATATATATTAAAAAATATATATTTTTCATAAGTTACATGGAAATATAGTCATTGTCCCCCCCTCAACACAGTGATTGGCATATTAAAGTTTAATTATTGGCACTTAAAAATCCTGCTAATTATTTAATAAAATGCAAATATTTTGTGAAAAAAACTTATATTTTGCATTATTATTAGCAAATATTAGAAAATAAAAACAAATTAGGAAAACATCCATCACGCAAAACGAAGAAGGAATATTATTTGTTAAACGAATATTGTTGTTTTAAGATGAAAAGAAAACAAAAAAGCTTTGTTAATAAAGATTATTTATAACAAATAAACAAAACTAAAATATTTATTAACATTTCAAAAACATAAAAGTAGAATAATAAAAAAGTAATTTATTATATAATATTAATAATATATTATAAAAATATAATTATTTCGCATTTTTTTTTCAGGCAAGTTAAACAGATATACGTATTTGAATTTGATTTATGCAATTCATGTTTTTCAATACAGTTAAAATGATGTGTTCTAATGCATTGCATACACCGTATGCCACAATTTGATTTCGTTAGATTCTTTGTACACAAATAACAAATTCCTTCAAGAAGAGGGGTATTTGTAAAATTTTGTTTTACCGATTCTAAAGGAACTCATTTATCAGCAACCTCATACAGATTGTTAAATTTCTTTTTACATGTATAGTCTGGTTTAATAATGAGTTTTCTGAATTATTAACTATGTTGGAAACAGTTTTAATTAGTTCTAATAGGAAATCGTCTTTATCATTACTCTGTTGAGTACTAGGTATCTTTTCACAATTTGCACAACTGAGGATCTGTGTTTCATTTTGAGTCGTATTTAAGCCATTATTTGCACATTATTGACCATTCACTTTTTGGTTGTTCTTCTTTGTGTTGTTATTCTCTCCGTTACTTAGCTTTCTTTTCTTAGCTTTCAATTTTTTATCTTCTGTCGCTTTTATTTTTTTAGCTTCTATCTTTCTATCTTTTTTCCCCTTTTTCCATTGACATATTTAACCTTTCCATCTCTTTCTTTTCCTGGATTTCTTTGTATGTCGACGAACTAAGTACAAACGGTAGCCTTTCAACTTCCCTTTTGCCTTTTCTAACAGGGGTTTCAGGAAAATATAAATGATCGAGTAGGCTAAGGTTTGCATTAGACAAGTAAAGAATTGGCATACATTGTGCAGTATCCACATTTAATGAGGTTTCAAAATATTGAGATTTAGTTTGATTCTGAATATCATTACTTCTGATTTCGGAACTTCTCTCGTTCGCAGAGAAATCAAGAGGAATAACTTCTAAAACACCGTTGTTATTAATGACAGATGGAGTTTCCATAATATTAATATCCTGTATATTAACGATATCTCCAACCCTTACAATTTTTTGTTCTGCTTTACACCGGTCGGCTTTTATTTTGTCTGCCTCGTCATTTGAAAATGTTCGATCCAAACTATTGTTGCAATGTTCTAATTCGCTTATATCATTTGTTTTATACCGGCCCTTAGAAGTTCATGTAAACTAGAGGTAACTTGAGTTTTTTGGCCCTAAAAAAAAATAGTACCTAGTAAAATGGAAAATTGTATAATTGGCACCCAGAATATCCAGTAATTGGCCCCGTGCCAATAACTGTTTTTCGTAAATATTTTTCAAAGAAACATGCATTTTTACGTATTTTATTAATAAAATCTACAAAAAAATACGAAAAAACTATTAGTAAATATTTTCTTAGGCTTACAGTTATTGGCATGGGTGCCAATTATTATTTTTTAAGTAAAATCATATAGACAGTTATTGGCCCCTAATTATTTTGGCGGTTTTAAATATTCTTGAGGTTATGCTTATTGAATAACGTACTTTTATCATAGCAAACAGTTCCTAAAGTAATAGTGGCAACATATAATAGCTTTTTACACTAATATCTAAGAAAAAGTTAAAAGTGATACCTACCAATTTGTGAAGATTTAAGCCAAAGTGTACACAACACAAACACGTGTGTAAACCGCTGCCCTTCAGAAGCAGGAACAGTTAACTGACAGTTTGAAATTTGTCGCGTACTCATTGAAACATATGATCAGTTGCAACGTTCTCATTTGTAGAATCTCAGTAATAACGAATTTCTTAATATTACGAGTTTGAATGAAAGAGGCCAATTATTGGGGGGGGGGGGGGGGGTGCCAATAATAGTCCTGCTTACCCTATATGCAACCAAAAAAATTCCACGTAAGTGGTTTTCCTGCCCCCCAATGAACAGCAACCCAAAACATTAAACTCAAGGCAAAGTAAACCTAAGGGCGACAGAGAATATGGCCTTCAAATCCGAAACTCGGTAAAGATGACTTCTAAAGTCCTGGACTTAAAAAGGCCCCTTGCTTACTGGGCTGCTGGAAATCAAGTGACGAGGTAAGAGAAGTGTCACCCGTCAACAATGTCACAAAAAGGTGGGAACGTAAAAAAAAAAGATAAACAAATTTGATCGAACCACTGCCATGGGTTCAAAATGTAAAATAGAGTGGTTCACATACTGGCGGTTGATATCGAAATAAATCTAGTGGGTCTTGACTACTCGGTTGCCGGTATTTAAGCTAAGTGAAATAAAACATATATACCTAAATTTAGTTATTGTTGCATAATCAATGCAACATCACTATAAATTTTCCTCAAATATACAATAGTCCCAATTCATTCGACAAACGCCCACGTTTGAATTTGGTTGCTGGATATAAAGGCCATTAACATCTTTGAAAAGAAAAATAAATTAACCCAGAAAGCTTTGAACTAAAACTGACAGGTAAAAATGAAAACAAAACAGAGAAATTTCCACAAAAATACTGTTTTATATCAAATGATAGGATGCAAGGAAAATAAGGTGATTCAAGATATGAGCAAAATGTAATCCCGCTTGGTCCAACCTTGAGTAGGAAACCACAATAAAATATATAGTTTTATACAGAAAACAAAATATTGCACTTTTCACCAGTTTTAAAGATAACATTCAAATCAAATATGTGATATACGTTACTATAATTAGACCAGTTCTAATGACTTATTAGTGACAAAATTGAATTGTCACAAATATTATGTTGCCGTAATGTTTCATAATAAAAAATAGTTATTAAATTAAATTATTACAATGTTTAGCCTTTTGTTGCATTTCTTTTGTGTCAAGTTCCAAAGGCAAAAACAAAAATATAAAGATTATTTAACAACTAAACTCTGGTAGCGTAGAGTTACTTCAATTCTTAAAATTCGAGAGGCTAATAGACTTGAGCAACGGCAATAAAATTAAAACTATATTAAGCTACGGAAAAAATACGTAACTTTATTTATTAAATACAATCTTGGTGGCAGTGGTGCGGCAGTTAGTAAATACTAAATTATTCATTGAAATTATAGTACGTAATTTATTTAGATATTAACTAGATATAATAATTATCAATTACTAAAATTTATTTCCATAACTAATATTAATTTTCTAATTTTTTTTATGGACGAATTAGTATACTGGAATAGGCTGCATAGAATATGCATTAGATAAGCCAGTGATTTATTGATTTATTTTTTTTGCAGACCCTCTGGAGTACATTTGTTGGAACTGTCTATGAAAAAGCTAAATCTTGTTTAAACAGCGCCACCTACAGAACGCGGTATTTACTAGCAATCACGACCAAAGTCGTTTTTTTAATAAGTGTAAAATGCCTATTAAATGAGCATAAGCCGACTACATTTAGCTAAATCAAGTGAAATATATAGCAGTTTAAAAAGTTTTTTTTTTCATTAGCTTCTCCCGCCCACATTTTCCAATATACAAAAAAAGTCGTAGGAACAAGTTTCTGCAAAAATTCACGACCTTTTTATTTCCGTCATTAAGGGCAATGACTCTCGGTAGGTTTGCTTGGACGGTCGCGGCGAGGAACGAAGCTACTCATCGGGTAGTAGGCGGTGATATATCCTTCCAGGGCCGATATTCTCGCTCTTTGTATCTTGATTCTGTGGCTCTAATGCGTTGCGAGGCGCGACCGATTCCAATTACGGACGATCTTACCTTTATTGTTCTGTGCACACGATTAGTTCTTATTAATCATCTTATCGTTATGGACGCGGATGCAGCGATATTGCAAAATACTTACGACTTTCAATATGAAATATTATATAGGGTAATTCCGGGAGAGATGCCGATTTTTCACACTTTCTTGATTTACTAATTTCACAATATTCATTAAGTAATGAAACTAAGGCTAGGGATGTAATATTTATTTCGTAAACAAGGCACGTAAGTATTATTCCTTAAACTAAACGCAATAAACAATAGAAAAACATTTTGGCACACTCTGTAAATCGGCATCTCTACCTAATATTACGGGAGAGATGCCGCAAGCTTAAGGTGGAGATGCCTCTACACTTTTTTGTTTTTAATGAGCAATTTTACACAGATTTCGCACGTATTTTGGTATTTGGTACACCCCTCATGCAGCCCATGCTGACAAAGGATGCACTGAATCCAGTCATCGGTTTTGGTTGTCTTGGTATACTCTTCACCACACCCAGTACAGGTTGCGTCATTGCTAGTTTCCATACCTTCTGCTATACTTTGCAGAGCAGCTTCTAAAACTTCTTCGGTCCATTTACCCCTATTAGGACACTTTCTTTCGTATTTGCTCGGCATTTCTGAAATTTAAATATTTTTCTAGGTTAGCCATAACACCCTATTAAAAATCGGCATCTCTCCCGAATTTCCGGGAGAGATGCCGAATGCCCCGGAAAAGTTGCAACTGGTATAAAGATAACATAAATACGCAGAGGTATAACCTCATTCTATGCTGTTTCACTATATTCATGCAAATTTTATACTAGAACATTTAGAAAGTAAGCACAGTACACTAACCTTATACTCCAAAAAACTTTTGACTGTTGACAAATTGAAAATCTCAGTTAAATTAAAAATGATTGGAGATTGCACAATACCGACTACAGACTTCGATAGGCACTGACCACAAATCACCGAAATAAATTTAGATACGCAACTGGACTCTTAGAACTGTCAAAAACTAATTGGCGCTGATGTCCTAGTATTTGCGATCCGAAACACGCGAGAAAGAAAGAAATCTGTTTGGTAACTATGGGTAAAAATAAAGAAAACTGTTTTACCAACTTTTGATGAAATCTGTTTTATCGGCAGATATTGGTGCCGCTTAAGTTTAAAATATTCCTTGGTTTAAATATTCATTTTTTTTCTGATTTTATTTTTAGTTCAGGAATACACGTTATTTGTAACTCTTGTTTTTCAGTTTGGAGTAAAAACCTTCTTGGTAAGGTAACAAATAGCGTATATCTAAGAGCTCAAATAGAAAGCAGCAAAAAAGGAAGTATTTAAACCAAGCAATACCTATTTTAAAAAATACAGCTGACTAAAATAAAGCGAAATAGGTAAAACATTATTTTTATGATCAAAATTAAACGGATCTTTTTTTGGCAAGCGGTATCGCATGCCATGTTTATTTAAACAGTTTAGAACACAACATTTTTTAGGTTTTAACGGAGGTGCGTAGTCTTCCATAACGAAAATAAATACGCGAACTTTAACTAAACAAACCGAAAACACACTAAAACTAAACAAAAAGTCAAAAGAACTATCAAGAAACACGCTAATAGTACACACAGAGACCGAACGATCACAAACGGCATGAAAATTCAACACAACTTAAAAGAAAATCGAGAATAGAAAATTGACAATACACTTCAAATTTTTGTCAACAACAAAATCTGGGGAGGGTGCCTCTTCTCGATCGCAAATCAACGTAGTGCCCTCTATACGAACTTAACCAAACCAAATTGGGGGATGCCACTACCCGCGCCATCTACAAAATGCGATCCAAACAAAATAATAATGTTTGGCGGGAATGCCCGGCTTACGTATCTAAATTTATTTCGGTGATTTGTGGGCACTGACACGTGAATGCGTAGGCGCGTAACTTATGTCTCGCAGATAAGTACGTACGGAAATATGTTCAATCGGCATCTCTACCATGCCGGCATCTCTCCCGGAATTACCCTATGAAAAGAAACGCTTGTTCTTTAAAGAAAGGGGGCTCAGCAAATAAATAGGGTTGTTGTTTAGTTAATTAGGTAATAACCTAATACTGCGAGTTTTTCTGTTACTTGTTTTATAAAATGTAAGATTTAAATATTATCTTACTTCTTGTCTGAACCACTATACAATACTATACACGAACCACATTCTATTTATAGTTAAAATTGGCACTTCTTTAGGCAATATTGGCAAATCCTCGCCTAGAAACCAGCAATAGTTATTGTCATTTAGTCTTTCTGGAAAAAAGGGGTAATTAAATTATTTTCAACAATTCCACCCCAGATATTCAACGAAAATTGCTCTTGATTGCTAGATTCCACAATTATAGGCGGGTCTTCTGTCCAAACCTAAATATTGTGGAATATTGTAGAACACGGGATTTTGCGCAATATTCTCCAAAAACTTAATGTTATTAAATTTAATGCTCTTCCTGAGACGTTCCATGAGCAAGCCGGGATTCGAACCCGGGACCTCTCGATTACCTCTTTTTTTTAAATTCATTCATTTTCTTAATCTAATTTATCTACATAAGCACTTAAACTACGGTTTGGCCTAGGTAGGGACGAATATTTACAATTAATATAGATAGCGAACTACTCTCCGGTGGTGACCTTACAGCGTATTGTGGAAGTATATATTGCCCTGGCTCAAAGATATTTCCCGCGTTTACGATAATCAACTGGAATATGGCTTGGCATTTGGGGAAAAATCTTCCAAAAAACCCCATTTACTTTCTTTAGTCAAATATTATGTCCGACATAGCAGACAACTTCAATGCAGTGGGCGAAATCTCCAATCAACCAGCACGGAGTGCCGGCGGAAGGAGGCCATTACAATAAGGGCGTAGATTTTCCGTTTTGTGGGTGAGTCCTTGTCGGAGACGTCGCCAGTAGTCCCCCTACTGGCCAACGGCATGTGTATCGACCGTGTGGGTATTGATGTGTAAAAAAAATGTATTTATTCTTTGTTCTTTCGACTACCAGGTGAAATCACTCCCACCCGACCACCGAGATCGACTAGAATTGCCTAAAGACTTGATTCTACACCATTTGGAAGTTGAGATTTTATTAGGCTAAAACATCAATGTTAAAATTTCTTTAAAGTAACACATTATAGGAGATAAATGCATACAGAAATTAATAACATTTTAAACAGAACCTCCTTTATCCCTTCCCGGAGGATTTGCAGCGGTTGCTAAACCTCCGAGGCAACACCCCATATACCCTTCCAAACTTACATCAGCAGGAACATCCGCGAGTCTCTAGGCAATCATTTGCTCGAAAGGACCCCCAAAAAGGGTGTTTATGGCATTTTAGGGGTGAACTTCCACCCGGATCGAACCGGGACCCCCCATCGTGTTCTGCGCGAAGAATTACCCTTACCTTGATCAAGTTTGGCCACCGACCTGCATAATTTGAGTGGAATGTAACTTCACATTTTTATGGTGAAAATATGCATTATAATATTCCTTTATACATAAAATATAGATTTGAAAACTAACCATGGATTTTTATTGACCGTACTAATATCCGCCCTAACTTTCAATTTCTGTCTATTTACATTAAAGACTAGGAATTAACATCCAAGCTGAGAATCGAAAATTTGTGACACTCGTAGAATATTAAGCAGTATCTTTGAGTACAATCTGGCTAATATAGTGATAATGGCGAGAGATGTAAACATACTTTTATCGTTTTTACTAAAAATCAATTGTTTTATAGAATTTGTATATTCTTCTCATAGAAAATTACATCAAAAACTGCAACATGCAGGCACTGCACAACTCTATGATACTGCTAATTCTGGAAACATCATTAAACTTATTGTTAAACACGTTTTCAAGCTGCAAACACGGTTAACAATCAAAAATTACATGTAAGTGTTAGAATAAAATAATTAATAAACGCGCCGAAATCCTCGACTTCGTCCGCACACAGTTGGCTCCGCCTTCCAGCGTGATATGTGCGACTGTAGTCTCGAAATCCGCAAGAGGTCGGTAGCCGACGGCCGTATTTTAAAGAAGGAGGAAAAATGATTTAGACACATTTACAAATTTCCTTAGTTTGGTTATACAGAAAATGGTAATAGTCATGCCGCCGCGGACCGTTTTTTAATATTTCATGAAGAAAAAACTGAGTACGTTGGCCCTAGATCGCTTAAAAAAAAGTGGCAACGCATCGGTGTATATTTTTATTTACCTATAAATCATTTCAAATTTGAAATTCATTGGACTATAAATAAACTCACAATTCATTTTCTGCTGTGTACCGTCCGCAACCGTAACCCTTAAAACAGTACCTTAACCTAGACATTATCTGATAAAACTTGACCTTTTAAATATATCCTAGTAACTGTTCCCCCTTGCGGTCATTTTAAGATTTTGGAAATATTCTCCAGCGATTTCTTTTCGCCGATTTAGTTAATAAAATATTTTCCCTGAAGCCGTAAGGTTTATGGCTTCCATAATATCGTACCTTGCCGATCATAGTGGGACACCCTGTATAATATTTTATTAATTTATTCGATGTTTTTTCAACATCGCTGACGAGTCTCGATGCTCAACGTCGATGTTTTTTTTTCGATGTATCCATCCCTACTGACTAGCCACAATAACGCACCATAAGTGATTTGCCTAAATTTTAATACTAATTGTCCTATTTGAGTGATTCTTCAGAAACACATTTCTGCATTTACAATTTTTGTGAGAAAGTTAAATTTATTTTTCATATTTTCAAAGAATGAGCAATAGGCTAAAAATCGGACAATAATAGCTTTGGTGTTGTATTGTATCATAATCTAAGTTTTGGAATTTCTGTAAATATCCTACTCATATTGATTGAAAACTTGTAGATATGAGAAACTTTCGTAATAAAGCCTACATAAAGTTATAAAATAATTTATAGTCTCTGATCGGGCGTCTCTACTGAAATATTTATGAATGTCGTATAACTTACCAGTTTAGATCTGCGCTTCTAAAGTGGAGTTTTCAAACTTTTGATCAAGGTAAGATGACATCTTTCCTAGTTTCTTTTGTTTGTGGTTACAAGGTTAAAGCAGCAAGTTCGTTCATTTTATGATTCACGTTTAGTATCATTAAATAAGAGTCTACTGACTTTTATTAATAAACAAACGAGCTTTTCAAGGATATTGCTCGGGATTTCGTCATACATCAATACACGTCGTCCATTTTTTTAATAAACAAAAAAAAAGCTTTTGTGCGCTTAAATCTAATAGAACTATGCGATAAGTTAAGCGACAAACAATAGATTTAATGTGCAGAAAGTAGTGCATTCTCTCAGTGGTTCGAGTTTAAATGGTAGGAATAAAAGTCTGTCTAAGCCACAAATACATTTAATAAAAAAAAGGGGAGAAAGAAGATCTTTGCATGAGAGTAACTAATGTTTGACATATTTTGACCTTAAAGAAGATCATCTTCAGCAATAATAATAGATTTTTCAAATTATAATTGTTATAAACAGGCATACATCATCTTAATAACCATAAAGCACTGCACCGAGATACCGTTAGGATTTCATTAGTTTTTACAGTAGAGAATGAATCAGAAGTTGAATTGATTAAAGCCTCATTGCCATCTGAACATCAGGAGGGTTATTTGAAAGACATGTTCTGTATAGAGCGGAATATTTCACGTATTTACGCGAACTGCAAAGCCCTGAGGTGCAACTTCGTGTACGTATTAACCAAACACAAAGAATATAGTCTATTTATCTGCCAAATTCACGGTACTTTTATTGTACGTTTAAAAGAATAGTAACCTCTGTTACCCGGGCACGCGTCCCCAAAATATCACTTACTTTAACATTAGAACATAACTTTGCCTGACACACGTGTTGGATCAAAACATGTTCTATTATTGTTTTAGCCACGTGCAACATTTGCTTACGTTGACGTCTAATAGGACACATTTTAAACAAAAATATTTTACACTTAGACAAGCGGAAATTGACGGAGAAATTCGCCTCTCATAAACTCTATTTAAGAACATTCTTCGCTTAAACATCAACACAATTAGGCTAATAGAAGGCTTGTAGAAGACCGTTAAAATTAAGTTCAAATATATAAACCAATATTAAGTTCTATTCTATTTATACTCTGTTTGCTGTTTCATTGCCTGCTGAACAGGGATCCGTCTTGTTATTTCTAAATAATGGGTCTTTTAGATCTTGCAGGCATTTCATCGTGATCTTAGATGTGAACTAATGAGAGTTTAAAGCCATAAGGACAGCTTGAACAGCTGACAGAATATACAGGGTGGCGCATCGAAAACGAAACAGAGTAATTTACCCGTAGATTTTGCTCAAAACGTTGCCGCACATTTTGCAATATTTAAGGAGTAATTTGAAGGCACTCATTCACAATTCTTTGTCTCAACTCTTCTAACGAGGTTGGCTGAGTAGCATAGATTTTGCTTTTTAAGTGACCCCACCGAAAGAAATCCAAAGGTGAAAAATCTGGCACTCTTGGGGGCCATTCAATGGCACCTCTTCTACCAATCCATCGACCTGGAAACGTCTGATCTAAATATTGTCAAACACGTAATGCGTAATGTGGTGGGGCACCATCCTGTTGGAACATCAACCTATTCGCAATGTACCGCCGATCATTTTAATTTTCAATTATGGCTGTTAATGCAGGATCTATGGCGTCTTGCAGTAATTCCAAATACATTTCACCGGTAAAATTTCCAGGTAAGAAAGAAGGACAAACTAAATGATCGCCAAAAATACCAGCCCAAACAATTAATTTTTGTGGCTGCTGTGTGTGTACCTCACGATAAATTCTGGGATTAGAATCGGACCAATATCGGCAGTTATGACGATTTACTACACCATTTAGGAAAAAGGAACATTCGTCGGAAAAGCAAGTGTTGAATAGAAAATGTTTATCGTTTATAATTCGTTCACTCATATCTTCACAAAATTGTTATCGCCGATCAAAATCGTCTTCATTAAGTTCTTGTACAAGGTGAATTTTATACGGATGAAAACTATGGGCCTTTAGAATCCGTTGGATACTACGTCGACTAACACCACACACAGTATCCAATTTGCGGGCACTTAACGTAGGATCTACATAAACTTGCCCTAAAACCCCCACTTCCATTGCTTCGATCCTTATGGGATTTTCAATGTTGCGTTTTTTATAGACGACTGATCCAGTTTCCCAAAATTTAGCTACAAGTCCTAGAACATATTTTCGATGCACGTTACTGTTCTCATGTCGGTCATTAAATATTTGTGCTGTTCTATTAGCGCACTGATTATTTCCGAAAAATATTTCGATAATTTCAACCCTTTCTGCCGTGGATATTCCACGGCAGAAAGGGTTAATTTATGTATAAAGCGGTAAAAGGTATTTAAACGTTAAAGTTTGGTCGAATGAATCGCAAACTATGTAGTAAATTCCTATTTAAAATAAGTACGAGACATTCCCTTCTTATCTTTCTTCAAGAAAAAACTTTCTTTGCCACAAAAAACGCTCCAATCGCTATTTTTAACACCAAAATGATAAACAAACCATGGGCGTAGTGAAGAAAAGCATTTACTTATTAAGTAAATGCTTTTACTCAAATTTCTTCTGAAAGTAGTACAAACTAATCTGATGTACCTACTAAAGTCTACTTTAAGCTTTAAATCAATAAATCTACAAAACTACTGAACTAAAGTACATGACTTTTACATCATTACAAAGGGAATTGAAAGACCTTACAAATAGGGTATCACTCGACCCCCATTTCCATTTAAGAATTTAGGGGTGGTGCCACCCCCGCCCAGGGGGCTGCACGTGTTAACGTGATTTTTTACCAATTTCGTTACCAAAATCGACGGGTCTGAGCGTTTTTCCAAAAAAGAACTGAGCTGCCAGTAAATGTCTCTGTTTCGTTTTCGATGCGCCACCCTGTATATATTTTGGTTGTGGTACTACAGCTCAATAATTAGTTATATACATAAGCATGCAATTTTATACAATATAAGCGTAATGCATAAATCTCGGCCTAGTATACTGTGGCGTGGATTCCTAGGGGATACTAATATCCCTTCTCGGTGTCTCCCAAATATTTCAGCACCTACTTCATCTGTCGTTATTGACCCATAAGTGTACCATACTAGGCCCTCGGATAGTTGAGGAAACGTTCTATCCTTCCAAAATCATAGTACGACGTTAAAGGCATCCTATTTACGCCAGTAACCTGGTTAGAGGAAATAAGGGATGAAAGAGCTTTCGCTAACTTTAATCCGGGATAGTCCTTGTCAGTTTTTTGTAAAGTTAAATATTTTTGTATTTGTCTTTTTCCACATTTAAAAATAACCTAAACTTTTTTGCTCATTGGCAAATGTACTGCGTTATTCCATTTACACTGAACTTCAATTGAAATGCTGAAACACCCCTACTCAAGCGACATACTCTAACGAAATGAAGACACCGTTAACAGCAAAGCTTTGTGGATTATCCTTAATGAAAATAGCATACAATGAATCCTTTGCATCCTTTGTTTGTAACTAAAATGTACACATAACTTACCTAATGAAAATTTTGGAAACTAGGTAATTCGAAATAAGCCAAGAAAATTATATCTATAATAAGTAGAACTTCAAGCTACAACTTACTACTGCTCTAAAGGTCGTTAAATTAGTGTCTCAAATAATTATTAGACGTGATAAGAATTATTATTAGTTATGGTTTAATTGAAGTGCTTTAATTATTTTAAGTGGAGGGTTAATGGTGCGAACAGACATGCGCTGAGTCGTTAAATATACGTATGTTTATTCTTATTGCATTCTCGGTGAGAATTTCTGAATCCAACTTCCACAAAGAACATATACTTAGAAATTAATCATAGGAATTGTTACTACCTTTCTCAAAATACCAAATATTTCCAAAGCCGTAAGATAAACCTTGTTGTAACTCACTTTTATTTTGATCGTTAAAACTTAAAATGAAATATAATATAATATTCGATTTAGGAAAATATAACTTTGATACTTTTTGTATACAGGGTGTTTCTTAATTGTATGCGAATATTTAAGGGTGTGAATCTATATGAAAAATTACTGATACTTTGCTTAATGAACTAGGGACCAACAATGTTCCGTTATGAAAATATAGGTCGGTAAAGTTTTAGGAAAAATATAGAAATTAATGAATATTTTCGAAACTACTTGAAACATTTCAGTGATATTTAGTACGTAGCAACAATTAATAACAATGCATATTTTTTAATACCAAAATAGTTTTCAGCTTTAACAGTGGCGTGTCTACGGGCATTGACTACGATATTTTTGAGGAAAACAATGGTACGCCAATTGTTTCTTCCTAAATAAAAAATACATTAAAATTCACCTTTCAATTTGAAACATAAGAGCCAAACCGTTGTATTGTCCAAAAAATTAATCTAATTATTGAAGAATACAATAATTTATACGTTTGCACATACCGTCTTGTGAAAAATGATAAATTATTCAAATGCAGAAATGGCGGAAATGCATTACGTGTATAGCCACGGCGACAGTAATGGAGATCAAGCCAGACGTATTTATCACCTGAGATATCCCAATCGTGCTTTGCCAGATAGTCGAGCCTTTTCTAATATTCATCCTCATCTTATTGAAACTGGTATTTACCGATAAGATAGATCTAAAGGTTGACCTCGAAGTGTAAGAACACCTGAAACTGACGAATCAGTGCTGCACGAAGTCTCAGAACATCCTGAAACGAGTTTGGTATAAACTTGAATATTTGTCACCGAATTGTTTGGATAATACAAGGGGATTTTTTATTATATTCGTCCCATATTTTAAGAGTGCAGGCATTACTTTTACTTACATTTTCATAATATTGTACAATATACGCAATTCAAACACATCGTGTGTTCACGGATGAAGTCAATTTTTCAAAAATTCCATTCATATGTAACCAAAACCCATTTCCAAGACCAAATTTCGGTAAATGTATGGGCAGGAACTATTAGTAACCGATTTATTTGGCTATTCTTCTTGCTGAGACAACTTGACAGACAATTTTACTTCAATTTCCTTTAAGAAACCATATGTGGTACATGCACAATGGTGCACCAGCACATGTCGGTGTAAGGGTTCGTAATTATTTACAAACTGTGTATCCAAATCATTGGATTGGCCACAGTGGGTTTCAAAAACGACCACCAAGGTCCCCCGATTCCAACAGCTTACATTTCTTTCTGTGGGGCCATTTTATGGCGCTAGTGTACACAGGTGTCAGGAAGGGAATAAAAGTTTCGATACGATAACGACGGAAGTTGAAGTGGGAAATAATAGGTTTGATGGTGAGAAAACGGAAAATTCCGACCTCCAAATCATAGCTGTTCATCTAGACAAATGGTACGCGACTTTTGAAATTTTCCCGATTTATACGAAAAATTTCGCTCTCTCGTTGCGTATTGCAGAGACGTCATGTATATTATATATATATATATATATACATGCTTTCCTATCTTAGTCGCCTCCATACGAAAAGCAGGCACCCTGGCCTCCGCCCTAAGGCATCAACTTTTCCGTATATAGACTGGTCAAAACGCAACAAAAAGTTAACGTCTACACGAGCAACCCGAGAGGGGTAAAGGAATAGGCTCAGAAAAACGAACGAATTTTTGCTAAATTTTTAAATGTAATGCTCCTCCGAATATTATGATCAGGATTGGCCTCCGTTGTATAAATTTTTATACGCGTTATGATCGCATACTCCTCCGACAGGGTTGCCTGATTTAAATCGCGTCGTTAGAGGTGATTCATCATCTTTTAAACGTTTTAACATTTTTCTAGTGTTTAGTTTTACCTAATTTATGACATATGCGCATGTGTGAGATCGAGTTTGAGACAATAAGAAGGTAAGTATAATGTGTTTTGTTATTACACGGGGTTACAAATTTAAAATTTACAATGGCTATATTTTCTACTTTTGTACACTAGACAAGATACTAAAAAACAAAAAAATACCGTTAGTGTGAAAACGCGGAAAACAAATAAGCTATTTTGAGAATCACCCTCACCCACCCCTTATAGTCTTAGAGTCGACCGTATGGAATTCATATCTTTGACTTTGATAAAAAATCTCAAATTTTAAAATTTGGTCATGGGAGATTAGGATGCGCTATATTTGCCACCCCGACTCAACGTGGTACTCTATGTTGACTCCTTCAAAGGGGTGGTTATTAACAAACGATTCTCATGGTTAATCTGGTCAAGTGAGGTTGCACATTAAAGGTGGAAAATTCCTTATGACGAATATCTAACTTTACCGGCTATAATCAACGTGCAAATTTGCGGCAAATATGCGGCAAATTCATTTTAATTTTAAAGTATAGTGAAATAATAGTGCCATCTTTTAATCTGACTGGTAATTTTTTTAATTATCCAAGGTAGATATGTGTAGTGTAAAATAAAATAGGTATCTATTATTGATATTAAATTAACATATGCCTTCAAAATTAAAAAGCACTCTACTGCCTATTTGCACGTTGATTAGGGGCGGCAAACCTAGCGTATCCTAATCTTGAATGACAAATGATACTACTCTACCTGTGACACCTCTCTGGAAAGCTTATGAAAAATACTTTTCATAGATACCAAAATTAATAAGATTTAACAACAAAGCTATTATAATCTAATAACGTAAAAAATATTTTTCAAAATAGAATAAAAATGATTATTAAGTACTCAAAATGATTTGCATTCTGTTTAAAAAAAAATAAAATCCTATTAATTGTGGTATCGCAGAAAAACATTTTTGATAAGCTTTCTAGAGAGGTGTCACTAGTTGGGTAATGTCATTTAAAATTTTAGACTTGGTGAGGGAAATGCTTTAAACGTTTTGAAAATGAACCCAATTCCATTAATAAGTCAGAGTTTATTCAAAGCTTAATGTGCTATTTAGTTGTTGCGCTTCCTCAAGAGGGTTATGCTCAAAATCAGTTAGCTTAGCACTGTAATGTTTTTTAAGCAAACATTTCCCTTGTGTTCCAGCATTTTAATTAAGCAGGAAGGAATAGAAAAAGACAAGGCCAGGGTCGCCACCAAGCAACAAACATGATGCAAGACCAGTATATTCATCTTCAGCAATCTTTAAGAATGTTTGAAACCATTATTTTGTTACGACGGCAGTTTTAGAACGCTTTAACTTTCCAATAAGTGAAAGAAAAGATGCTGAAAACTAAATGGGGCTTATACGGCAGCCATTGGACATCTGCTCACCAAAGGGCACAGAAGACAACATCTGTAATTTGCGCATCAGCAGCTCAGTTGGCAAATTTGGGAATGTGCTAACGTATTATTCTCAGACGAATCTAAATGTCGCCTTTTTACTAATAATAGACGAACTATGGTGTACAGAATACCAACACAATGCAACTTCGTACATATTGAGTCAATGATGGTGTTAAGGGGCATTTCCTGGGAGTACCGAGCTAAACTGATACTGGTAAATGGTGGAAGATTAATAGCTCAAAGGTACATAACAGATATTGTTAATTCAGAACTTTTGTCCTGCGTTATTTGTGCGGAAAAATTATTTATGCTTATTTATTTATCGTGTAAGACCATCTTCAAGAAGTCGGTATTGAGACAATGAATTGGCCGCCATGCAGCCCGAACCTCAACCTGATTGAACATTATTTATGAAACACGATGGGTAGAAGAATGAGAGTCCGGTAATCTTAACCCGCATACCTAAAAGGCATGACAGAAAGGCTTAATGGAATTTGGGGTCAAAATTGATCAACAAGAGATTAAGTGGCTAATTTTAAGTATGCCACGACGTTGTCAGGTCATGATCCCAGCAAGAGGTGGGAACACTCGTTGCTAATGGAAAGGTATTTTTGTGGTATTATGTTGCCTTGTTTTGATAAATTTATTTTATTAAAGTTAAGTTTCAAAAATGAAGTTCTAATAATTATTTTGCTGAAAAACACAGCATACACAACCACCACGTTTTATCTAACCTGAACTAACCTATTTGTTTATTTTTCACCTAAATTCCATCCGTTGTTCTTTAGATTGCACAAGCTAGATGATACACATTCACTCGAGCTTTGTGATCTTTATTTATAACTTTTAACGCTACACAAGATCAGACCGCTTGGTGCTCTTCAGTCTTCGGACGTGATGTTGGTCGTGTAACTGTAAAGCATTTGGGTTGATATGTGGGTGAGGACGAGCTTCATGCCTACCGGCACACCTTTTGATCTCTTCTTCCACTGTTGAAATTAGAAGGTCTCGATGAAGATCAGAGTTGCGAACATAGCAAGGAGCATTCACTATGTTACGTGGCACTTTGTTCTAGAACGTCTGTATAATTTTGATATTGCTATCACAGGAACAGCCTCAAAATTAAATACCGTAAAACCTGACTGGTTTCAAAACCAGGTTGTTAATAAGCATCTTATTGTACATTGATAATTTTGGATTTGTTTCAGAAGCTAGGGGGCACAATTGTACCGTTAACATCTAGGAGAAATGTGCTAGCTTCTTGTTGGTAAGATTCACATGGATTGGATTAAGTTCGTTGGACTTAATTTACCATTGTCTTGCCCAGTCAGCTACCGTGTTGCTGTTCGAAATTTTCTAGCATAGCTCTCATAATCTTGATCAACTGCGAGAATAGCAGTGTCATTAGCGAATGTGGCTCTAATAGTTTCTTCCGATACTGGTAACTCACTGATATACAGGGTGTTATTTAATAAGTGTCCAATATTTTACAGGATGATTTTTCAGTTATTTATAAGGTAAAAAGTTCATATAAGCATGGGTCAGCTAGCCCTTCATTTTTGAGATACATGGTGTTAAAAATAATTTTTGAAACAATGTCTTTATTTGAACCAAAATAAACATTTTTTAATATGATAAATTCAAATTTGATCTTAGTTTAGCCCTTAATTATAGGGGGCGCCACCAACAGGTTTTTTGTCTCTTTTGGGGAATCACAACTTCTTCGTGCATGTATGTATCACATTTTCTAGAAGAAAAATCGATTCCCCTGGCATATTTACGTGAAAATGGCATGCTTGTCAAATGTCGCTACAAACAGCCGTTTTTGAGATATTTTGATTTAAATTAATCGGTGCATGTGTTTGTCAAAAAGTTAAAAAATTTCAAAAACTTTTTATTTAATCAACATAGAAACATTCTAAACGGTAACTTTTAAACAAAAATATACAACAAAACACTAGATATAAAACTAAATCAAAGTCACAATAAATGTTGGAAATGTCCACCTCCTTGCTGTATGCACGCATCTAATATTCGCCTCATTAATTCGCGCACCCTTTGGAAAATTTCTGGAGTATTTTGAATCGTTCTACAAGAGTTAATTATTCGATTTCTTAATTCTTCTTTATTTTGGATGCGCGTCTGGTAAAGTAAGGATTTTAGATGTCCGCAACAAAAAAATTCCAAACTGTTAAGGTCTGATGACCTAGGGGGCCATGGTTGAGGCCCTCCCTGACTCTATCCAACGGTTACCGAAAGTACGATCTAAAAATTCTCGCGCTATGCTAAGATGTGCCAGAGCACCGTCATGCATAAACCACATTTCAATTCATAGTCTAAGCGGCACATCTTTTAGTAAAATAGGCAAATCTTCTGCAAGAAAATGACGATATCTCTCTGGATTTAATTTCCCTTGAATAAAGAATGGGCCGATTAAATAATCTCCGAGGATTCCTGCCCACACGTTAAAAGAGAACTGTTCTTGGAAATGTGATTCCTGTATCGCATGGGGGGATTTTCTCTGACCACAAATGATTGTTGTGAAAATTGCGTATAGCGTTGCGTGAGAAATTTGCTTCGTCCGTAAACAGGATTAAATTTTTAAATAAAGGATGTTAAATAAGGCATTGGAGAAACTAACGACAGAAGCTGATACGTAATGGAAAATCACGAGGGGGGAGTGCCTGAACTCTTTGAATGTGGTAGGGTTATAACAAATTATCAATTAAAATTGTCCATACTAGAACATGGGAAATGTTTAACGTCAGCGCTATTTTTCTGGTGCTTGTTTCTGGGTGTCCACCTACCAGATTAAGAACTGCTTTCTAGGTTTCTTGGGTTCTTACCGTCCGATGTGCACCCGACAGATGAGCCTTCCTGTTTCCCTCATCCAAGCGTGAATTATTGAAAACGTTTTTGAAGTAAGAGTTTTGCGGTTCGGACAACGCTCCTGATACAAACGTTTAGCCTCATATGCATATGGAAGTCCGTATGTAAAATGTATGTCAGCATGCTCAGCATTGGTAAAGTAAAATAGACATTATTTAAAAAATTATTTACGAAAAACAAAAATAAAATTAAATTTTTAACACCCGGTAACTCAAAAATGAAGGGCTTGCGGACCCATGCTTACATGAACTTTTCACCTTATAAATAACTGACAAATCCTCCTGTAAAATATCGGACACTTATTAAATAACACCCTGTATATCAAATAAAGAATGGGGTCTAGGACGCTTCATGTGGGTACGCCGGCTCTTATTTCTTTCAACTCGGAATATTTATCCTCCTGCCTGATTCTAAAAAATCGATCAGAGATATGAGAAGTTAAGATTTCCACACACTGCTTAGGAAGTGTTTTGCACAACTCGTGATTTAAATGACTTCACTGAAAGAATTCAACAGGCTTGTAACAAAATTATAGCTACAACATTACGAAGAATTCAAAGAAAGGTTATTTAAAAAGCGCAAAAGTGCTTACAAAATAATTTCAACTGGATAATTTACTCCTTTGGTTATATGGACGACTTCTTTGGGATTATTGAATGCAGCTTCCTGTACAAGTCTGATAAAGCTTTTGGCTTCTTTTTCCAGTTGCTCAGTTGTCCGCAAATTTATATTCAAATTTATAGTATATATGGTCGTGGATTCTAAAAGTTTCCCAATCAATGGTTTTGTTTAAAAGAGTAAGTCGCTCAATGTCATAATGACAGCTGAAAAGTACGAATCCAGGTCACAGTTTTCTTCGACGTCAGTGAAGTTGGGTGTTATTTTTCCTAATATAAAAAAGACTATATAGAGGTATATTCTTGATATCAGTGGGCCAGTAGGTAGGCTTACTTGTTGAGTAGTAACTACCACCAGTTTCTTGAACAGCTTTTCTTAACTCATTACCTTTAGTTGTGTTTAACCTTGATCCCCAATTCACATGTTTGGCAGTAAAGTCTTTACCCACAATAAATCTTTCGACAAGATGTTGAAGAATAATCTAATCTTATTATTTATTAATTACTTTTTAATTAAATCTGGGTGGATAGTAGACTGCTCTCACTCTTAATTTCTGCTAGTTGGATTGATTCCGACCACTGTTAGTTGAAAATATCTACACGTTGTAAATGACATTCTTCAAAATGATTCCTTAGTTACAACCGCACTACCACTTTGCGGGTAGATAATAAAATATGCCTTATATCCTCTCATCTTAATCAAAGATTGATTTGTCATAATATGTATCTCTGAAATAAGACAAATATATATATGCTGAGTATTAACAAAGACTTCTAGTCATGTTTCTTTTTCAGAATACCATTGCTATTCCATGTCTTTCATAGGTCACATTATTCCGTAACATGTATTTCTATTTGGGTAGAGCTCCAGTGTTTCTGGCCTCTCATTTACTTATTCAAGAGTCTTCATCATATTCTGAATCATCTGCATTATGGATTGTTGCTCGTTTTTAACTGGTGCCGCTAAAATTTTATCGCCAATTTAGGTCGCTTGTGCATACCTAGGTAACCTCATTAGTTGTATTTTTGGGTACAAATTTTCTTGGTTGGGTATATTTTTGTCTTGCTTCTTCTTTCCTGCAACTCCTTTGCTATTATACATTCACGGTAGTTCGCAGGATCGGCCTCTGGAAAGTTTAAACATTTCGGTGGGGTACCGATCGTTTGGCTTCCTACATTCTGCTGCTAAATGATTTCCATCACATTTACCATAAATCGCCGCGTGTTGAGTATGCTCATATTGCTGACTATTATTATGATACTATTCCTCGGTGCTTCAATTTTTACTTTATGTGACATACATACTGAATTCCAATTTTTTTTTGTCGTCCGTATTTTCACAGGTAAGCATGTGGATTATTTTTTCTTGACCATTAACTTTAGTCCTTTCGATTTTATTAACCACTTCAAGAACCTTAAAGCCTCTACTTAAGAGGTCTTCTTGAACTTCATTCGAGTCGCATGATGGGTGCAGGTTTCTAACCATAACTTTAAAAATGGGTCTAGATTGTTGATTTTCGTAGGTATACCATTCCATTTTGGTGGTATTCATAAATGCAGTATGTGCAATGTCTCTGTATTTTAGCTCGGTGTCTACATTAATTTTGAGCAGGTAATTATTCATCAATATTCTCTTAAATTGGAGCTTTTTTGATTCTAGTTACAGATTTATTTTACTGTTTTTCCTAACATTGTTTAATGGCTATTTTTAAAAATAATAACATACAGCCCATTTAGCATAGCTTTAATAACAACAGCTTACCACAATTTATGCAATTGTAGGTTTATGATTTTCTCAACTCCTGTATAACATAAAAATTACCATCCGCCAGTAAAGCTATTAAATCATTTCAAAATCTGAAATTGTGGTAAAAATATATCAAATCATTTTGAAGGTACAGCCTTTTAAAGATTGGGCTATGCCAAAGGGCAACAATAAAAAAACTAACAAAAACAGGCAGGAACTGCTTAAATTGTTTAAAAATTCTGGTTTAAGTACTGAAAATAAAAAGTATAGTTTGTTGCTAGCAGTTAACCAGATATTGACATTTTTAGATAGAGATTAAAGAACTAGGGCCGGAACATAAAGGTTCTTTTTTATTAAGATTAACATTCAGACAGCATACTGTCAAATTTTAACAAATATGATCATTGAGTAAAACGAATTCCAAACTATGCCAAACTAATTCTTTTAAATCAACGTGTCCAAGGCTTTTTCCAACAATCAACGATACATTTATTAGGGGGTCTTCAAGATTTTCAAATCTTATACACAATAAAATATAACATATTTGGAGCCCTAATCGCAACTCGAGCAAATATGAAATAATCGAAGGAGTTAATTTATTTACACTTGTATAGAATCGTCGCATTAAGTAACCTCCGTACGGGGTTGTCATATCTCGGAGTAATAAAGGAACGACATTATGCGGAGGCATACCCGCATTGGCCATAAAATATGGTATATATGTGTATTAAAGGGTGGCGCCTCGTAGTGGAATTACTGTGAACTAAATTCTATAACTGTATATGTATACCTATTGAAATGACCTCCACAGAAAAATTTGCTATTCATCTTCCGGAGCCCTGGTCGTTCGATTAAACATGTTATACATGGCGATACGAATTGACCTCCGACTTTTTCGGAGTCGCCTCCGATTTTGAGGCGGATTCGTTAATAAAATATATATTTTGGAGGCGTATATGACATTTTGCATATATAGTTATATTATGATGTATATATTATGGGCAGCAATATA
Organism: Polydrusus tereticollis; assembly: GCA_963920685.1. Taxonomy (NCBI): domain Eukaryota; kingdom Metazoa; phylum Arthropoda; class Insecta; order Coleoptera; family Curculionidae; genus Polydrusus; species Polydrusus tereticollis. Next base: position 163,577,702 of record OY987327.1, read on the forward strand.
TAGCTTAATATAATTAATGTCATGCAGATATTTCAGGTGGTGATAGTACTCGTCAAAATAAGAAAAAAATGCAAATATATTCATGGTATAAAACGCGTTATTTTTGTTATACAGAGTGGCAAAGTTTCAATTTCTTTTCTTGTATTTTGCGTTTTCGCTCTTATATTCTGTGATAATTGTTTCAAATTTAGAACATCAACCATTTTTTAGAATCTCTAGAATAAAGTATCAGAAATGTCTGTATGAATTCCGGTATGAAATTTGAACTCTCTGTTCCTTTGTTTAGCGTTCTGGTCTCTTGCACTATTCCCGTAACTGTGACCGTTTTCGATTTATTTGCAAAAATAGCCATCGATGGAAATTAAGTGTAGGCGAAATAAAGCAGAATAAAAAGTTGTTTTTATTTGTATATATTCTAAGTAATTATTTTAATTTTTATTTTAGATCAACCGACAGTTCCGATAGGGTTATCAACAATCAGATAAAAACATTACAAATTAAAAATAAATGAAAACAAAACAATTAATTAGTTAATCAATTAAAAATAAAATAAAATTATAAAAACTGTTGAAAATGTCCGCCTCTTGCTAAAATGCACGAATCACGTCTTCGCCTCATGAACTGACGGACTATGCCAAATATTTCAGGAGTATTGCGAATGATGTCGCATGAAGCTATTGTTCTGTTTCTTAAATCCTCTTCTGTCTGGACTGGGGTCTGATACACTAATGCTTTCAGGTGTCCCCAGAAATAGAAATTCAGGCTATTTAGGTCTGGGGATCTAAGGGGCCATGGCTGAGGTCCCCCTCGACCTATCTAACGGTTGTTAAAAATTTGATTGAGAAAGTTTCTCACCTCTATGCTGAAGTGCGGTGGTGCACCATCGTGCATGAACCACATTTGGTTTCTGACAAGAATTGGTACCTCTTCTAGCAGCCCTGGGAGTTTCTCTTCAAGAAATTGACGATAATATCGTCCGTTTAGCATAGCTGGTAGGAAAAATGGTCCTATCAAATAATCTCCAATAATGCCGGCCCACACATTTACTGAAAACTGTTCTTGGAAATTATTTTCGCGTATCGAATGCGGATTCTCTATTGCCCAAAAATGGTTGTTGTGAAAATTGTTTATGGCATTCCTTGAGAAATTTGCTTCATCGCTATATAAAATCGTGTTTTCAAATAGCGGATTTTGCGCTAGCATTTGTAGGAACCATTGGCAAAAATTAAAACGTAGTGGAAAGTCACGTGGGAGAAGAGATTGAACCCTATGGATGTTGTAAGGTTACATTAAGTTGTCTATTAAAAATTTCCAGACAAGCTCAAATGAAATGTTAAGTGTTGCGGCAATTTTTCTCGTACTAGCAGCAGGATCATTTTCTACTGCATTCAGGACTGCTTCCTCGACTTCAGGAGTCCTAACCGTTCTGTTTACTCCTGCTTAATAAGTGGATTTCTTGAACGATCCATTTCCACATAGTCGATTATGTAGATTTGCGAATGTCCGTGGGTCAGGCAGTATTCGACTTGGATACCTTTGTGCATTCAGTTGTCTGGCTTCATAACAATTGCCATCGGCAAGTTCATAGATTAAATGTATCTCTGCAAATTCTTGATTTGTGAATTCAACCATCATTAACCAGCTCAAAACAACTCCGGAAACGTCAAACAAAAAAGATATTTGTTACAAAATGTCAGAAGGACAATAAACAGAATTAACAATTGCCTATCCCAGTCTACTATTTTTTTTTTCATATTTATTATTGCGCTATTTCGCCTACACTTAATTTTTATCGATGATTATTTTTGCAAATAAATCGAAAACGGTCACAGATACGAGAATAGTGCAAGAGACCAGAACGCTAAACAAAGGAACAGATAGTTTAAATTTCATACCGGAATTCATACAGGGAGCTCCAAAAAAAAGTTTTGAAAGATAAAATTGTAGCCGGTTCAAGAAAATGTAACACCTTGAATACTGCGACTGACAATTTTGATACTTTATTGTAGAGATTCTAAAAAATGGTTGATGTTCCAAATTTGAAACAATTATCACAGAATATAAGAGAGAAAACGTAAAATACGAGAAAAAAAAAATTGAAACTTTGCCACCCTGTATAACGAAAATAACGCGTTTTAGACCATGCATATATATTTGAATTTTTTTCTTATTTTGACGAGTACTATCACCCCCTGAAATATCTGCATGACATTAATTAATACCCTGTATATGTATATGCAATAGATAAAGGCGAATTTTCTAGATGATAACAAATAGGACTTTTTTTTACGATTTTCTGTATTTTCTCAGTACTTCTCAAGTTTTTACAAAAAAGAAATCAAAATCTTCATGAACATTACACATGTTTAAAAGAAAAGTCAACGACGGCTTCCTGTAGCTTTATAGGGTAGTTTGGATCTCTCTCATATTGTTCTATTTTCGTTGACCCCAATAATTCAGAAATTCGTGATGAATGGTTCCCCAGCTTATTCGGACTACAACCCGGGACCTTCCTTTTCATCTAGGCATTCAAGTGATTCTTACACATGTGCCAATATGATATGTATTTCGAGTGTATCGGTTAGATTAATAGAAATAAGGGCTTTCTTCAGATCACTTATATGATTATTTACTTCAGACTTAATCCTTTTTACTCCAAAACAAGAATGCACAATTTTATCCAAAGCTTTTAATGCTGCGACAAATGGTAGAAGAGCTAATGGTCCTCTTGCGCCCTGACAGATTTTACAATCTAGTAATCTGTCTGATAATTTAAATAGCTGCCTACATGCATTGCCTTTAAACGCCTCCCCATGATAATTTTTCGAGACCAAGTTGAAACCGTGAGGCCATAAATGTAGATCTGTGTAATGAAAATGTAGTATCTAATTATCTATATAGGAGTTTGTCTGACTTTAACCTTAATATGTTAAAGTCTTTTATATGTAATGTTGATTTTAGTGATGTTTATATCGATGTTAGGGTTGACGACGCCTATGATGAATTGGTAAATATATTAAATTTTGCTATTGAGGCAAATTGCAAATATAGTAACAATAAAATTAAAAGGCGTGACAACAGGTGGGTAACACCTGCAGTTGTAAGAAGTAGTCAGGAACTTAAGCATTTATTTTTGTTATCTAAACAAATAAGTGACTGCAATGTGAATGAAATTTATAAATGTAAGAAAAAGGAACATAACATGTTGATAAAACAGTGTAAAAAGAATATAATGGTAAAATCATAACTGATAGTAAAAACAAACAAAAAACAGTATGGGGTATTGTAAATAGAACTTTAAGTAAAAGTAAAAGGTCAGGCAGAGTGCCTCTGAGAGTGGATGATGTTCTTGTGGAGGACTGTGGACAGGTGGCAGAGACATTTGCAACCTACTTTTCCACCGTCGGCGTCGCCCATGACTGCTTAAGAGCTAAATTTGGAGGAGATATCTCGGCGTCTTGTACGCTGCCAGTGATTCAAGCACCAGACAGTTTAGTTTGGAGGCAAGTTGAATGTCAGAAAATAATTACTATAATTAAAAATATAAAACCAAAGAACAGTGTGGGGATGGACGGTGTCTCCATAAAAATTGTAAAGATGTTAAAAAATAACTTATGCGAACCTCTTGCATATATTGCTAATTTAATGTTCACTCAAGGTCAATTTCCAATCCAGTTAAAAATGGTGCAGTTTCACCCATATATAAAAAGTTAGATCCTACAAATCCTGCTAATTACAGACCGGTCACAGTGTTAAATGTTATATCAAAAATTTTTGAAAAGATTATTCATAATAGGATTATTGATTTTTTAAATCGTTTTAAAATTATAAACCCAGCACAACATGGCTTTCTTGTGGGCAGATCAACAGAGAGCGCGGCTGCTGGGTTTTTGGAGTCGGTGTATAAAAAACTTGATGAGGGATTCCTAGTGGCCGGGCTCTTTTTTGATCTGTCCCAAGCCTTTGATACCATAAATATAGGTTTTCTCTTGGACAAACTCTATGCAAATGGCCTGCGTGGACCCGTCCTGGACCTGCTGGCAGCGTACTTGACCGACAGAAAGTTCTATGTTAAGGTGGGTTGTGAAGTGTCAGAAATGAATAACATGAATATTGAAGTGCCCCAGGGGTCGGTGCTGGGACCATTACTGTTTTTAATTTTCGTAAATGAAATCACAGATTATGTTAGCGGGGGGCCTCTCATGATGTTCGCCGACGACACAACAGTGATGGTCTCAGCAGAGACGCCCGAAAAGCTCAAGTTGGGGCTTAAATCTGTCTTGGACCAGTTCGATGGGTGGTGTAGGGCAAACAGCCTAGTACTTAACTTGGAAAAGACTGTATACATACACTTTAGAACTCGTTCAAATATCCCAGTGGTTGGAATAGAATACTTAAACCATTCAAGGAATACTTAGTTCTTGGGATTATGTGTGGATGAAACACTTTCCTGGCATGCCCATGTCAACCATGTAGTGAGTCAAATTAATTCTGGTTTTTTTGCTATTAATAGATTAAGAGACTCTTTGGAAACAAAAGAACTTCTGTCTATATACTATTCATTAATATACTCCCACTTAAGCTATAATGTAATATTTTGGGGAGATTCTGTGGAGAGTAATCGAATTTTTATAGCTCAAAAAAGGGTGATCAGACTGTCGTTTGGTGTGCCATTATTGCTCAGCTGCAGACCTCACTTTGTGGAAAAATATTTTAACATTTCCTTGTTTATATATTTTTAAGACCTTATTATATATCAAGCATAATGAGAACACTCATCCAATTGGGCAAGATTTTCACTTTTTAACACACGAATGAATGATCTTATGGTAACTGATCTGCACCGGCTTACTAAGTTCGAGAAATGTCCAACATATGTTGGCAGGAAACTGTTCAATAAATTACCAAGGGAGGTTAGACAACTGTCACTTATTAGTTTTAAACAAAAAATTAGGCAAATTTTGCTTAATAGGGCTTTTTACTCGGTTTCTGAATTTATGACTGATACTTTGATTGGTTCATAGACTTTATTTTTAATGTGATATATGTGGTCTGTTTTGTACTTCAATGTAAGTATTTGTTAACTATGTAATATTTTAAATCTGTTTTAAACATTGTATATAGGTATATGCCATTGTATATATTACCTATTTGACGTGTACACCCTTCAACTGTAAGGCAAAAGTATTAATAAAGAGTGTTTCAGTATATTTCAGTATTTCATTTCAAAGCACACCGACTAGCGGAAAAAGACCATTCCAGAATAGGTGGTTCACAAATCCTTTTAATATGTGGAGCTCTCTGGAACTACGCACTTTTCTATCACTTTCACATCGTCACTATCGTTGAACAGCGGGGAATGTATGGTACTTCGACTCTGTCCAGAGAATTTTTTTTGGCTCCCACTGGCAGTAAATTTCTCAGAATTACGTCGCAGGTCCTCCTAAGTTTTATTGCTGATGCATTCTTGATTCTTCTCTGGGTTATCGTGATCAATTATTTGCGATCTCGTAAATCTTTTAGAGTGATAAAACAATATGGACATGGAGAAAGAGACGTGGCCGTTTGTTGCCCATTCACAAGGAGTAGCAACTTGCAGTCAGACACAAATTTCATCGAAATATCGTTGATTCTTACAAGATCGAATACGATTTTCATATGTCTTTTTAATGCCAGGGACGATAGCCAACATTATAAGCGTGTGCACACTTGTACATTTCTCAATTATTCTCTTCTTAGCAGAGTAAGTCTCGGCAGGTTGATCACTTGGACATTCAGAATATTCAGAAATATAATTTTTGGGAATCACTTACATGGATATTTTGAAAAACCCTTGGCCGCCATCAGCCATGACTTTAATTCCGTAATCTCCAATCAAGTTTCGTCTATCTATAATATTCTGTAGAATTTCCTCAGCGTTGCCCCAGACTACCGATATCCGCGGCCGCGCTGCTTATCGACGCATTTTTCAACATCGAAGTCCAAAATATCGTGATGATATAACTCTGCTAATAGTTTGACCCGTTTTGAAATTTTACAGAATAGTAAGCTGGAACTGCTCTCCTTCCCATATTAGATCTGACGAAGTGGCTTAAATTCTTCATCTGTTTACCAGAAACACCAGCCCTTTCGGCCCTACGTACTTAAGGTACAGAGTTCTGAGAATCAATAGTAGATCATTCACTACGTTTTATTATCTAAAAAAGCAATGCGGCGACCAGCTGCTCCTGCTGCTTTTCCGGAAGAGCACTTGTCAATTGTTGTATGTTTTCTCGAGTTCGTGCTTTATCACTGGAATCTCTGAAGCAAAGATGATTTTTCCCCTTCCCGACTTCTTCAAAATAAACTCGACAAAAGGCCAGTGTTTTTCTATCTGCTGCTTCCACTTTCTCGGTCTTCGGAATTTCATTAATATTCGAAAGTGGAGATCCATAGATACCGTTTACAGGAGTGAGTTCTATTGAAACATCTAGTGTTACGTCGACAGAAACCTTCTTTTTCATATCTACATGTCCCTTGTGTCTCCTAGTCTCCCCTCAGATTTACTGACGGAGTTATTCCTGGTAGTCTTGGGTAAACTGATATCTTCATTATTTTTATAGGGTCCATCTGGTTGGGTCCCAACATAAACTTCAAGATTTAGGCAGTAATAAGTTTTTGCGTCGACAAGAGCAAACACTTTTAGCCCGTACTTTGACGGTTTATTTGGAATGTATTGTAGAAATGAGACACGGCCTCGAAATGATTCCAACTTTTCATCGATCGTCAGATATTCACTAGGAATATAGTGCGCCATACAGTTAGCAGCAAATCGATCAAATATTGCTCGTAATGGGGCAAATTTGTCTATTTCTTTAGTTTGAGCTCTATTTTCTATATTATCAAATCGTATACACTGCAACAAAATACAGTATTTTTGTTGAGACATTGTCGTGCGAAACAAATCTATTCCGCTTCCATCAGTATTCCAAAAATCAGCGGTATTCTGGCGATTTCCCTTATAAAGACCGGTTAGATAGAGAAGACCTATAACTGCTTTTAGTTCCTTTTTATTTGTTTCTTTAACTAAATACTGATGAGCGGCATTATATTGTGAAGCCTTAGTTGTAAGTTTTCTATTTGTGTAATAAACAATATCATCTAACATTTCTTCAGTAATAAAGAGCAAATGGGTTATTATATTCTCAGATCGAGTACGAACATTGGGCTGTTGAAGTGAGGCCTTAAACCACTTTGACTTATTTTTATCAAGATAGTACCTGCCATTTTCTGGTTCAATAACCTCTTCATCCTCTGATGCTGTGGGCGTATCTTGATTTTCTTCTTCAATATTCTGTTCCGGTCCCAGTCGCTGTTGTTCTCCATTCCTTTCTAATACCTCTTGTTCTGGTAAGGGGTCCACTATGCCTTCTTCGCCTTCTGACTCACTGTCGATACATGATTCCACATCGGAATCGCGTAATTCCGCCCACAGTTCTTTCAAGTAATCTTGCTCTTTTTCGTATGCCATTATTTGAAATTTTAAAACTAAAAAATGTTAAATTATAATCAATATTATATAAAAAAATCATTAAAAAATATAACTTACCATTAAAATAAAAAATGCACAAAAAGTTGCGGGAGAAGTGTACTGGGGTATATCATACCCCAACTGACTTGCAGGATGTCTGCCCGATGAATGATGGCCATTAGACTTAAAATTACAGGTGTATTCCCAAGATCAAGTTTGAACTTCAGCTACTAAGAGTAAGATGGCGCTACCATGACTAAATTTTCTTTTATAATAGAAATAGTAGCGGTTGGGGTATGTCATACCCCACAACACTAACGAAGGGTTAAGTAAAAGGGGCCATATTTAACAATTTTTATAATAATCGCCCCATGTTAGTTGTAATGTTATGTTAATTGTGTGTGTTGTCAGATATACATTACACACAATTGCAAACTCGTAATGTGTTAAGTTTTTCCTATTAAATTATTAATAATTAAATTTAGCAAGTTGCTTTTTACTCAAGAACGGCGCATCACAGGACAGCAACTCAAGAACGCTCTTTTGTTTCAAATTGAACGGTTAATTCAAAAATATTTTTTATTTGTGAATAAAACATTGGCGTCCCATTCTCTCCTTAAACATATCCAAATCAGTGCCCGTAGGCACGCCACTGTTAAAGCTGAAAATTGTTTTTGTATTGAAACATATGCACCTTTATTAACTGTCGTTACGTACTAAATATCAGTATAATATGTCATGTAGTTTCGAAACTATTAATTAATTTACGTTAGTCTTCTTAAACTTTAACACTCAGTATTTTCGTAACGGAACATTTTTGAACCATACTCAATAAAACAAGCTATCATTAATTTTTTATTTAAATTTACACTCTTAAATATTCGCATATTATTAAGGAACATCCTGTATATTATTTGTTTCCATAATATACACGGTATAATATGCAATCACTTTTAAAATGTACCTCGGAATTAAAATTATATACCGTTTAATATAGGAATTTAAAAATCTTGACTGTAAATATTATGGTTTAGGGAGATCTTTCACTACTGATTTGACAGAAAGTCGCGTTATATCACGTGTTTGAGATAACATATTATGTCTATAAGTTTTTTTTTAATAGATCTCTAAAGCTGGAATTATATTATATAGTATAAACTCAAAAAGTTGGCAAGGTTGAGGTTTAGCTTGCGTTGGAAACAAGAGTTCAATTTAAACTAAAGGGAACACTCAGTTCCATTTATAAACTCAGTTCGTAAGTTTCCAAAGTTCCAATTTTGATGTTCGGAGTTCGAGAGGTTCGTTTCGAGCAATGAAGACGCTATTTCAAAGCTATTTCGTCATTTGTATTTGTATTTTCTGTTTGTTGTAAGCTTAGTATTGTGTTTTGTGGCAGAAATGGGAAAACTGGAAATGGACAGTATAGAGAATGAAAACACAAATTTATTGTTACTCGAGTTAATCCAAAATTATGAATTTATCTACAACACTATCACTCTATTGGACAAAAATTTCAACCAATCAAACAAGAACTTCTCGAACATCGCTACTGACTTTATAAACGCCATATTCTGGACTGTCGAATATCGAACCTCACCAAGTTGAACATAACTTCAACCTCATGAACTTTTCGAGTTTATAAATCCAGCTTAAAGCTAAGGTGAGGTTCGATATTCGACAGTTATGGTATTTATATAGTCAGTAGCAAAGTTCGAGAAGTTGTTGTTTGATTGCTTGAAGTTTGTGTCCAATAGAATGATATAAAATATTTAAAATAAAGTCAAGTAACCAGAAATTAGTGTCATCACTCTCCATACTATCCTGCTTTTCCAATTTTCCGGCACAAAACACCTTAAAATAAAACGAAAATACAAATACAAACGGCGAAATGGAGAATTAAATAACGAACCACATGACTTTAAAATAGCGTTTTCATTGGTCAGAACGAACTTTCACAACTCCGAACATAAAAGTTGGTTATCTCGAACTACCCGGGAAGGTTTCGAAATTATCGAACTTTGCATGAACTGAGTTTATAAATGGAACTCAGTGTTCCCTAGTTTAAACTGAATTTATTTCCAACGCCAACTGAACCTCGGCTTTGCTAACTTTTTGGGTTTATGAATCCAGCTTTAACTTTCCCTTTAAATGGGATATAATCACTAGTTGTCATTGATTTTTAAAATGACGGTGTAGAACACAATCTCCTGAAATTAAAAAGGGCGTACTGTGAATCGCGTGGAATGAGTTTTTCATCCTTTCAACTTACTATATTAAACGATAATGAAGTGGGGTTCTGTCCAACGATCTCATTACCACCCAAAGCATTTTTAAGTGGGTACCAGAGATTTTTCATTTTATTATGTATTACCACAATATTCAGGAGTATCATAAGCATTCGACGAGTTAAAAAAAATGACATTATCAATGGTCATGGCGTTCCAGTTGATTGTGGAAATCGTTTGTCCCTATTTCTTATATTTTTATTCTATGATAAAATAAAAATACCAGTAGAAAAAAAAACCATTAGAATAAATTGTTAATATTCAAAATTTTTAAATTTTGACTTATTTTACTTGTTTCGTCGATATAAAGTATCGAATCTAATCAAATAGAGGATATTTTCATAACACTCAATAATTAGAACTTTTCTTTTATAAAATTGTTTGAGATCTCGTACAGAAAAAACACTTTCTACATCAATAGAGCCACTCCTGGGTAAAGGCCTCCAGTATTTCCACTCGCTTCTTGTGCTTTTAATGGACCCTTGTTACCCATGACGTTGGTAATGTCGTCTGCTCATCTCTTTGGTGTGAAACCGAGTTGCCCCTTTTAAGTTCTATGGAGCTTTTCTAATTTGCTTTTCGTTGAAATATGGCACTTTGTTCCTGTTACGTACTGTGACTTTTTCCATTTATTATTATTTATTATAGTTTCAACCGTTCTCCATTTTATCTCGCTGGTTTTTACTCCATCGAAAAGTGAGATGCCAAACGTTGGTTATTATTACAGTAAAATCTCTTAATAGCTACCACCCTCGAGGAATCAAATGTTTGTCGGTTAACTGGGGTGGTCGATTAATAGAGAAACATTAAAACAACTTCTTTGAATGGAGGGTTATATCTTGCAGAAGAAACGACTTTGTGAAGATCTGATGGAACGAAAGTTTTAGTGACACGACTGCTAACTCTGTGAATACCACTGCATTAATTTTCTACCAAGAAAATCAATGCAAATAAGGGGACCCGGTTGAAAGTGTGAAGCCACCATGAGGCTATTTCGTTCAATTCACGTCCACCGAAACCCTCGTTTTACATGCACATATAAAAATCATTAGCATCATCACCCATACGAAGGTCAAAAATAGCTGAGATTAATAAAACATGTCAGAGTGTGTAAATGTTGGCACAAACATAACTTGCTTCAGATCCGTGTTGGCCCTTATAACCAAAAAAGATAAAGGTTCTTATCACCTTTTCAGTGAAAATGCCCCGACATATACTGGGAGTGCCATCTTTAGAGAACCGCTTACAACATACAATGGCAGCTGACACTTATAACCATTAACATTTCTTACTACCTGACACTTTCAAATTTTCACTCTTCTATGCCTGCCATTTATTCATGTAGAGGAAACACTTCATCTTCACATAAAATAGAAAATGGTCGATCACGAGTTTTTAAAAATATGTTAAAACCTATTTTCCAAATAAACGGAGACATTCATGAAATTAATCGCCGTTGAATTTAAAAGGTTCTTTTCTCTTATTCCTCTCGTTTCAGTTATCGTGATACACCTGTAAATAGGTGTAGTCATTTTAGTCTTTGGTCTTGGATCAATGATTTGATTTTTAGTACCTGACTGATCTAGCTTATGTTGTCAATCGGAGGTTTTAAAGTTTAGTTCAGGTTAGTTTACGACATATTGTAAATGCCTCCCATATAACGTTCTCTCTCCACCGTTAGACATTAAAGTAAAACGATGATATATAAAAATGCTAAATACTCATTATTAACATATTAGATAAGCCCTTCTGTTAATGAAGCTCTTAACTTTTATAAAGATGAGCAATATATTTTGGCATGATAAGATGTATTCAGAGGATTTGTAAAGAAAAGTCCGTAGCACCAGATAAAAGGAAAATGCATTAATCTTAAGATTATGGCTTATAGACTTTCATATTTCATTCATTTTGACGAGAAGCAAGTCACGCGAACTTTTCCATAAAAATACGGTTCAACGTGACGCGGACAAATTCATATTTTTGGTTTTATAGGATGCCTTTATCTGACTTTTCCCTTTATAGAGAAGTTGTATGTTATGTTTTGTCTTATCCGGCAATAGATTTAAAATTTCATTCTCCAATAAAACTTAGTTTACGTATTCTTTTTTATGAGACATATAAAAATAAATACGAGGAAGGTTAGTTGCAAAAGTGAGATAGGGGCCAAAGTAAACATTAACTTTTAAAATCCTTGTCAAAATTACATTCCTTTCCAATATTTAACCCAAGTTGCATAGGACACTTTCACGTTTCTTTTATTTTTTAAGATTAAAACTCTTGGTGTGTAAAGAAGTGACTTTTTAAGTAATTTGAAAAACATCGCTAAAAAATTCTTGGTATTACTGTGAAATACTGTGTACTAGTTTGTTTAAAATGAGGTAAATCTAACGTTGTTGTTGTTTTCTTTAAAAGTAGAGTTTTTTCGATTAGAACAATTAGTGTATGGTGTGCCACCCCTATACACGAAATATCTCTTGCCCGTTAGATAGATATCTCTTTAGACAAATTCTACGTGGTTTAAAACACAACTTTTTTACATTTTGCATTCATAATGATTACTTTATGAATCGGTAATAGTTAAACAATGCTCCAATTTGTAAAACTGTTTTTTTTTTAAGTGGGTAATAATATTTTTAATAAAAATTGTTTCATTCTGTCGACATATGCATGGCAAGTTGTGACCATTAAGAAAAATTTTCCTTTTTTTAATGTTGCAGGTTTGGTTGAATAAACTCGGTGACTAAAGTTATTTTACAGCAAACCTCTGTTTGCGACCGCCTCTATAAAGTGACCACCTACGTTGAATGAACGGTTATGAATTCCCCACATTTAAAAATGGAATTCCCATTATTTCATACACCTCTTTACCGACCCATCTGTTAGACTACCGCGGGCACTCATCATCGGAATTTTTAGTAAACATTTATGGTAGGAACACCCTCCATGAGAGGCGGTAAAACTCGACCCTAATTAAACAATTCTTAAGAAATATAGGTACATACACTAATTGCTCTATTGCGGGCGGATTCATTCAATTTGCTTTAAGGCTGATAAACTGGTTGTTAAGATTAATTTTGTTTTGAACAGTTTTTGCGTGTTTTGGGACTAATGTGAACAAAAAAGGAAATTCCCAAAACCGAAGGTTTTATAAGGCGCGAAACAAGCACTTAACAATATTCAGACTCTTAATTAATGCAAAACCTCTCGAATCTATTCAATGTCTAGGACTAGATAACTGCAAGGCATGACATGGATGGTTAGAAAAATTCCGTCGTCGGCACGATATTACCTTCAACAAAATATGTGGCGAATCAGCCGATGTCAACATCGAAGACGTAACTGCTTGGAAAGAAAGGCTGTTGACCATTTTAAAGGATTATGCACCAATGGACGTATTTAATGCAGATAAGACAGGTCATTCATATCGTGCACTGCCAACAAAAATATATGCATTGAAAAAATATTCATGTTCTGTGCAAATATGGAAGGTGAGAAAGAAGAACCACTTATAATAGGCAAGATCAAAAATTTTTGCTTTAAGATCACACATATCGATAAATTACCTCTCCAACGGAATCAAACAAAAAGCATGGATGACAGCATATATCATGAAAACATGGCTTTCCAGATTTGATACCAAGATAAAGAAGCAGAATAGAAGAGTGGTATTGTTTCTGGATAATAGAACCAAGGCATTATTCTAAATTTTAAAATGCTCTACAGAAGCTTCCTTATTAAGAGGCTTCTAACATGTATAGGTTGTCCTTTTTAAGAAATCGAAAATATTATAACCATAACCAACGCTTTGATATGGGTTTCGGTGGCCTGGCGCAATTTGTCCCCAGTGACAATAAAAAACTGCTTTATGGAAGCTGAATTTATGTGGAATACAGATAATATTAACGATTTCGAAGAAGAAGATAAGATTTCGCTCACACAACTGTATCCTAATCAAGGACACATTTGTGAACTTGAAACAATTTGCCTCTATTTGTAATGATTTGCCAACAGAAAATGCAGAATTGACTATCATCGAGTGTATTGAAGAGATCCAAGAAATGGATTAAACGACTCCCAACTCTGAGATAGAGGAAGAGGAACCTGAACTTGCTCCAGTGTCGAAAATATCAAGCCTACTTGAAGCCTGTGCAAGTTTGAAAGAGTTACAAAAGTTTTTTAATAATGTTAACGATTTTGATAAATCTACAAATATTTCTCAATTGCTATTAAAATGTGAATCTGAATTTTATAGAAATAAAATAAAAGATATGAAGCAATCACTAATTTCTGATTATTTTAAAAAATAAAAATTTTGAAGCAAACATACAGTCCATTGTATAATATATATGTTAGTATGCACGTGTATATTCATGTCGGTAAATTGGCTTCATCTCATTTAATTTTAGTTCCGATAAATCTAAATAATAGTATATTATTAACCAAGGTTTAGACAGCCATCATTATTGCCCGAGCGGCGAGTTTAAATCACGAGGAGCGAAGCGACGAGGGATTTAAGACGCGAGGGCTATAATAAGCTGTCTAAACCGTGGTTAATATATTATTTTTTCCACTACTACAAACTTTTATATGACATTTATCTTTATAGTATTATTAATTATAAAAAATTATAGGTAGGTATAAGTATATTTTTTAATCAAGTTACCTGCGCTTTTTGGAATTGGCAAAATACTTTGTTGTTTTGTCAGGTGGCTTTGTCAATGTCAATTTGTGTTCATTTGTGTCATCAGATTTCACGAGTTTTGCGTTTTTTTTAAAAATGAGCGAAGAAAATTTTAGTGATAATATTATGTGTACACCTCCCGAATTAAGGATGGAAGCAGAAAAAATGTTGATTGTATCGATATTTTACAATATCAAGTAATCTAATATGTATTGATAATTATCTGGTTGCCTAACCACAATGAATTGATGTTGTAGAATTAAAAAATCAAGTTACCTGCGTTCAAACAAAATTCGGTTAAGGTCAAAGATCGGTCAATAATGGATTTCAATGCCTTATTATTGACCATGGTCAATAATGACTTATAAGGTAGAGAAAAACGATTTCTAGCGTTAATAATCGGTCAATAATGGCGATGTTATAGGTTTGTAGTGGAAAAAAATATTTAAAAGTATTTACATATACAGGGTCGTTGGTATGTATGGAAACGGCCGATTATCTCTTAAAGCACAACAGCTAGCAAAAAATATTTCAGACAAAAGTATTAGGATTTTTTATAGCCTATCAGAATTTTAAAAAATTGAGTATACCGGATGAGTCAGAAAGCCGTGACAAAATAAAGTTACTTTTTTTTCAATAGAACGCCCTATATCTTAGAACATTTTTGGATTTTACATAAAATTGAAATTATTTTTCATTAAGTACATTATAAGTCTAAACCTAATAGTTTCCGAGATATTGACCTTTGAAAAATTACATTTTTAAATTTTGACAGCTTCTAGCTTTCTAACGGTACGCCTTAGAGTAAAACGGCTTACATGTCCCTATCTTAGATTTTAACTATCTTTCTAAAAGTGTTAACTTCCGGTTAAACCGGATGTCGCTCAAGAGCCGGAAATATAGTACTTCCGGTTTAACCGGAAGTTGATATTTTTGGAAAGATTATAAAAAAGTAAGATAGGGACATGTAAGCCATTTTGCTCTATGGCATACCGTTAGAGAGCTAGAAGCTGTCAAAATTCAAAAATGTAATTTTTCAAAAGCCGATATCTCTGAAACTACTAGGTTTAGACTAGCGATGCATTTATTAAAAAATAATTGTAATTTTATGTAAAATCCAAAAATAATCTAAGATATACGGTGTTCCATTGAAAAAAAAGTCACTTTATTTCTCTACGGCTTTCTGTCTCATCCTGTATACTTATCTTTTTTTAATTCTAATAGAGTTTACAAAACCATAAAGTTTTTGTCTTGACTACTTTTTGTTGGCTGTTTTACTTTAAGAAATATTCGACCGTTTCCATACATACCGACGACCCTGTATATACATAGATACTTATTAATAAACAAACACTTAAAAATGCAGACCAGTAGTTTTAAATTTTCTCTATTAACCGACCACCCCTGTTAACTGACAAACATTTGATTCCCCGAGTAATTCCACTGTAATAATAATAATTATTATTATTATAAATGTCTTTGTGTCTGAATACGCAAATACGTCATCACCAATCCCATATTAAAGAAATTAAAAAATTTAATGGTATGTTCAGAAAAGGCGGAGTTCATATATACGACTCTGCCTTTTTTGTTTCCTTCGAGGTTACCAACTTATTTCCCATTCATCCAACATATTCCTTCAGTCGAAATTATTTCACTTCTTATATGGATCCAAATATTTTTGAGGAGCGGTATGGAGATTCTTTAATTCCAAACTTAAAATCTCACACTGTCATTGTATTAGATAATGCAGCTTATCATTCTAGGCAAATCCATAAATTACCCAATTTGTCCTCCAAGGAACAGGAAGTTCAAGAATCTCTTCTTAACCATGACCTATTTTACGAAGAATCGTATACCAAAAAAGAATTGTTGGAAGTACTTCATCTTAAACAATGGGAAAAACAGTATGTTATTGAGAATATATCCGAAAAATACGGACATACTGTTTTAAGCCTACCGCCTTATTTTTGTGTTTTTAACACCATTGAACTTATGTGGGCACAATTAAAATTTTTAGAAGAATATCGAAAATTGCGACAAATTCTCTCAATGGTGGTAATAGATTTGTTATCAATCTGGCAGAGGACACAGAAGATTATTTAGACGTATCTTTGTATGAAAGCTCTAGTTAAGACATCTAGGGTAACTTAAAAATCAGAAAAAATATGTTTTCTACCTTAAGCTAAAGTTCTGCTTCAATTCACAATTTTGTGATCTCGTATTATATATTATTTACGATTTCTGAAAACCTCATCATAAATTTCATCAATAATTTAAAAATTAAAAATAATATTGCAAAACTAACGAAACCAATCCGACCCTGGCTACTTATTGAAATCGACACTGCCGGGGTCATTGTCGGTATTTTATGTTTTTATCGAGTTTTTTTTTAAACTCACTTATAGTTGGCAAGGACTATACATTTATTTATTTAGACCTATATATACAAGGCCTGAAAATGAAACCTGATTGATGTGAAATAAAGAGTTTAAATACAAAAAATATACATTCCAAAGCTTGTCTTTCGCCAACCGCTTTTCGTGGGTTTATAAACAAAAGAAAGATAAAGTAACTTTCATATCGAATCGACGTCAACTTTTGAAACTACCGCAGGGTAGAGATGACTAAAGTCATAAATTATTAGCTATTTGTACGAAGAAGGTCCGATAAAGGCCGACGATAAAAGCAAAATATGAATTCGCCCAAGTCATCTCGAACCTTATTTTTTATAGAAACTTGCCCTGAATGTATTGCTGTTTTTTTATCGATGTTTACGTTGTAAAAAGCAAATTTATAAGGTGTAGTATTTGTTTTCACAGACAGGGCTTGCAATCGCTTAAAAGGAGATTTACCAACTAAAAATATAAAAGTAACAAATTTTATAACAATTTAATAAACTATGACTTCAATACGAACAGTGTATTCTCAACGAAGTGAATAATCCCTAAAATAGCCCAATGACGGCGCCTCCAACTGCCGCTTGGTCTAAATCACCTACTTTTCCTTTTTTGTTGCACATAATCCTGTGTGGCTTCTTGTTTTTAACACAAGTTCTTCTTGTTTAGATTTTTCGAGTTTGTACCGTCATGTCAAAACTGTAGTCATTAATTTCGCGCAGTCTTTGCTCACTTTTGCGGCGTCCTGTGAATTCACCAAAGACAATTCGTTGAAGAATTTATTACTCTGCAGTACAGTCTTAGGTTATATACCAAGTATACTTATTTTGAACAAAATATGCCTTGGGATAAGAGTATAATAATATAAATTGAATACACCGAGGTACAAGAAACTAGTGAATTTTTAGATGCATGTGAAGTGCTGTTGGTGGGGCACTCTGCAAGAACCCTCAGACTGTTGTCAGACCTGAATTTCGCATCCCATAAAATCCCGGACTACCATATTTCGTACAAAAGAACTATTTCGAAAATATTTAAAAATCAGCTTTATGCCGGGTAAAAATAAAGAATAGCTATTTTGAACAAAGCAAACGTTTTCGCAAATTGTTTATAAAAATATGTTTAAAGCCAGCCATATTATTATGAAACTGTATAAAATATCAAAAGAATGCATAAGCATTATGCGAATTAAGCCAATCGCCGACCATAGTCTGTGTGAGTGTGAGGTTAAATATTACGTGTAAGGGGCCAGCCAAGACCAAACTGCAGTACTTTAGCAGTAAAGGAGGTAGGTCATCAGAACCGGGTCCTTTGTTTAAATGAATTTGAAATGAATTTAAATGCATATACATCTGAGATTGAAATGCGGTAATTTGTGACAGTAGTATTGTCACTAAAGTTTGTTTGATTTTGCTTAGGACAAGGCTTGCTACTATAAACTTAA
This sequence comes from Polydrusus tereticollis, assembly GCA_963920685.1. Classification (NCBI taxonomy): domain Eukaryota; kingdom Metazoa; phylum Arthropoda; class Insecta; order Coleoptera; family Curculionidae; genus Polydrusus; species Polydrusus tereticollis. The sequence goes on from OY987327.1 coordinate 163,596,021, forward strand.
GAAAAATAGTCTGCAAACATATTGGCTTTATCTAATCCTGAGTCGCTGTAATTTCCACCGTAGTGAAACTGGCAACAAAATATATGAAGCACAATATGAGGCAATTAAAAGATAGTGCTGTATACGAAAAGCGAAAAAATTTAAAGAAGATCCCCTACTCGTATTTTTTGCAAAAAATCTAGGACTTTCTCTCCTTCAACGCTTTGGGCACATTAGTCCATGCTGAAGACCATGACTAAACTTGAAAAATAATATCGATATCAGCAAATTTCACAAGTTAATAATTGTTCTGCTGAAAAAAAGAGACGAAGGATACAAGCCAAAAAAAAGCCAAGATACTAACAGGGGACCAGGTTGACAAATTTTTAATGTATTATCCAAACAATCAGTTTTTAATAAATACAGGTTATTAATTTTATTAAATATTTGATAAGTATTTGAAAAAAGTACTAATAAATATAATTTTTTTTTGGGTAGCGCTTATTTTTGGTGTCGCAGGAGCCTGTAGATTACTGTAGAAGTAAGGAGTTAGTTAAGTTAACGATGGACGATGTAACTGATTTGGATAAATAAAAATAAATAAATACCGAAAATAAGATCGAGCAGCGTCGTGCAGCATACTAGCGATAAACCAAATCGGCTATTCAATATTCTAAATTGTACAAACGTAAACATCTATCTGAATATAACTAAGTAAATAATATTTGAACCTTTTCTTAAACTAAATGTTGCTAGAATGCACTTTAGTCGCTTGAGATTAAATTACCCTGTTTTAGACAGAGGTTTGCCCTGGCCTCACATAGACACTGTATCACCAACAGTATAAGGTTGGCTCGTTTTATTTTTGCTAGACCAATTAAACACGACTTGCTATGTCTTTTTATTCTTGCACTTTTTACCACATTTAAAATATTACAATTTTTACATTGATAAACAGTAGAACGGAATATTTCACGTATTTACGCAAACTGCAAAACACCAAGGTGCAACTTCGTGCATGTCTTAACCAAACACAAAGAATGTAGTATATTTAACTTTCAAACTCACGGTACTTTTACTGTATGTTTAAGAGAATAGTAACCTCTGTTACCGGGCGCGCGTCTCCAAAATATTACTTATTTTAAAATTAGAAAATCCCTTTGCCTGACATACAACATGTTATATCGAAACACGTGCTATTATTCTTTTAGCCAAGTAGAGCATCTGCTTACCTTAAAGTCTAACAGAACGCTGAGTTGTATATGGTGCCACAGCGCTATGGTCTGGGACGTCCACCAATCACATATGGTCACTTGGACCCTATTGACGAACCAACGAGAAGCGACCGTTGAAGCATTCAAGAATTTGTTTGCCCGTTGTCGGTCAAAACATTACAGAACCCACCTTACATACTCCAAAAGCCGCAAACCTACTGCAAAGCTACCGATTAATGATTTTCGCAAACGTGAATTTAATGTTATTTTAAATTTAGAATACAACACGCTTTCACGCCCACAGAAGACTTGATGCTTTCCGTGAATTAGAATGCTGCGGGATAAAACACTAGTTTATTACTTTGATTATTAGAAAACGTGTTAGTTATTATCTATTAATTATTCACATCATGTTAATTTTGTCCAGGTTACTATTTTGCCAGTATTAAACAATCTAGTAATATAACCATTAGAAAAGAACAAAGAAGGAAAGTTTGAAAGATAACTTAACAGCTTAAAACAATTTTATTGTTCTACAAAACTTTTGCGGTAATACCTCCTAGAAAACATAAAAGTTGGTTATTTTATAGATCTTCAAAGTAAACAAAGTGATTCGTTAAAAATTTGCTTTTCAAGTCGCAAAAAGTGAGCAAAATATTTTTGTTGTTCTAGTTACATAACGGCATGATGACTGCAACTTTTTCAGGGCCATTCGCTTTTTTGGTATTAAAGCCCTTTACGATTCGTTTCAGAAGGCCCTGAGCTTAGGGGTCATAAGAAGAATATGTTGAATCCTCAAATCGTTAAAGCATTGCTTTAAAGTATTCCTTGCTACTGCTACAACAAAGGTGGGATCTTGGGGTTTTTACGCCACTGACAATAAACAGAACTTTTTAACCTTAAAACTTGGTCGCACCTTTTAGGGAATCAAGGCTTGCCATTAAAAGGGCACTGTTTAACAATAATATGAGCTCCCAAGTCAGCAAAAATAACAAACTTCGCTTAATAATCACGCTATTAAAACATAAATCGAGTTTTACCTTAATTTGGGCCTCACTGTATAATATTTATTTGAGTATGCAGAGTAAACAATAACCAAATGACGTATCCTGTCTCTTTAATATTCTGATTTATATTACCATGAAAAAGCACTTGTCTAGTAGTTTATGCATATTTACTGTCTTGTGAGAAGGATCTTTCCTATAAATAAGGGGTTTGACGATTTAGAAGCTCTATTTGCATAATATTGGAGATACGCATTTTTACGTATATAGTTTCTTTTGAGTTTGTTAAAATAAGTGATTTTTGATCAGTTTCTAATAAAAGTATAACAATTTTAAATCGAAAACCTTTTTAAAGACTATCACACCAAATTGATACTCACTATTACGACCGTGGCTTTTAAATGGGATATAAAGATTATATAGGTAGCAAAGTTTTAGAGAATTTTATGCTCACTCAAAATGTCATTCCAAAGCAGATTTATGGTACTATAAATTATTTGTATTCCAATTGTTAACTAAAATATTAATAATTGAAAAACACGACCTTTAAACTCCGGGTCTGACGTGTGGTTGCCACGAGATGTAGCCACGCGCTGCAACTCTCATCTGTATAGTAAAATACTAATAAGATTTTATTTTGGAAAGTTGGCCGTGATTATTAGTCAACTTTCGTTTGACTGATATATTGATATGATGCGATAAAAAAAGGAGACGCAATTTCTTTACTAATAAAACGTTTAGACAAGAACGAACGGTTGGTTCACAAAAATATACGAAATTAAACTTAACCACCAATAATACAGAATCCTATACCGGGTGTTGCATCGTCGAGGGGACATAGGAAATCCCATGTAATTTTAAATGGGGTCAATTATTGGCTTCCCTAATTATTTTAGAGAAAAATTCGATTTAGGTTTATTAAAGAGCACTAAAACCCACATTCAAAAGAATAACTTTAGATATTTTTGATGAGCCCGTTTACGGGTTATCGCCGATTTCTTTTTAACTATTTCTCCTTTTTATGGCCCCGTATTTGCGGGCACCAGTCAAGGTAAAAGATGACTGTCAAATAAAGTTGTCATTTTGAAATGTGTGCTTTATTGTTATAAAAACTCGTACATCGAAAATATTAAAGGTGTATTTATGAGTACAAATTAATCTGAATAAAACTAAAATAAAGTATCCAATTACAAGGTTAATTATGACATTTTACATGTTTCAATATTTTACAAATTAATAGGTAGGTACTATTAAATTGTTAGAACTTTAGGATTTAAGAAGATGTTCAAATATTTCTCAAAATGACAACTTTATTTGACAGTCATCTTTTACCTTGACTGGTGCCCGCAAATACGGGGCCATAAAAAGGAGAAATAGTTAAAAAGAAATCGGCGATAACCCGTAAACGGGCTCATCAAAAATATCTAAAGTTATTCTTTTGAATGTGGGTTTTAGTGCTCTTTAATAAACCTAAATAGAATTTTTCTCTAAAATAATTAGGGAAGCCAATAATTGACCCCATTTAAAATTACATGGGATTTCCTATGTCCCGCTCGACGATGCAACACCCGGTATACAATATAACTTTAAGAACTAACTTACTTACTGTTTTCTTTACATTTTATACATTATATTTTTGTTACAGTTTAAAAATAAGATATATTCTTGGCGGCTAATTTCTGATGCCAATCTTTTTGTATTAGATTCTTTAAGGGCCAATATGAATGTTGGATGTTTTATATTTAAATGTTTTCTTAAGCTTGATGTATTTCAATTTTTGTGCTAATAAATATATTTACATAGAATAGAATAGAATAGAATAGAATTTTATTTAACTATGGTTGTACAAAAAATATACATTATAGCAGGTCAAAAAAAAAAACAATGTTTAAAATACATAGTAAATAATATGACAATGAAAAAAAGTAACATACAAAAGAAAATATTACAAACTAAAATAAAATAATATAACTAGACATAAACATAGTACAAAGTCGATACATGGCTAAAATAAAATATTACGTGGTCAACGAATGGTACGCACTGCCTCACAGAAAAAGATTTGAGGCAAGGAATTCCTGAACAGAATAAAAACAGTGTTTTAAACGATAATTTTTTATTTCCATCTTAAACCTTTTCTCGCCCAAACTCTGCATTTCGCTGGGCAATTTATTATAAAGTTGGAGGTTTAAAAAGTTTTTAACAGACTTTGCCAATCTTAATCTTGGTATCAGGAGAGTATCCTTTCTTAACTTATACTTATGAATCGTACTGGATGACTGGTAACTTGATTTTTTCTGGTGAATTTCCACCAACGAATAAAATATAAAAATGCATGGCAACGGCATTATTTCGAGTCTTTGAAATATGGGTCGACAATGTGCTCGATAATGAGAGCCAGTAATAGTTCGAATGGCTTTTTTTTGAGTTCTAAATACAATTTGGGCTGCGGAACTATTTCCCCACAAAGCTACTCCATAACAAAGTTGAGAATGAAACAAGGCAAAATAGCTCATCCTCAACACATCAAAATGTACGAGCGCTCTGAGTCTGCGCAACAAAAAGTTAATACCGGAAAGCTTGCCACGGATCATTTCCACATGGCACGACCAATTCAATTTATCATCTATTTTAATACCCAACAAATTCACACACCTGCCCTGACCTACACCGTTACTTGTTGAAATTTTTAATGACTGTGTTTTTTCGGTATTAAGTTTAAACTTATTAGCCTGAAACCACTCCTGGGCTTTTTCGATGCAATTGATTGAGATTGTATCTAACGCGTCTGCGTTACTATCAAAAGAGACAATGGTAGTATCATCAGCATATAGCATACATGTGGTTGGTCGCATAAAATGACATAGATCGTTTATATAAATGATAAATAATAATGGGCCAAGGATGGATCCCTGGGGCACCCCAAAACCGTTATTTTTCTTCTGTGACATTTCACCACAAAACAAGACATGTTGGGATCTGTCCGAAAGGTAAGATTTAAAAAGACTAAGAGCAGTACCCCGAATGCCGTAAAATTGAAGTTTGTTTAAAAGTATCTCGTGGGAGACACAGTCGAAGGCCTTAGAAAGATCACACAGCGTAACAACACAGTGTTCTGAACGCTCCAGACCCTCAACTACGCTTTCTACCACCCTAATAACAGCCTTAGTAGTTGACAATCCCGGCCGGAAACGGAACTGGGAAATATCAAAAAAATCATTACTCTCGAAATACTTTAGAATACGGTCCTTAAGGATACGTTCAATTATTTTTCCTATCAAAGGCACAATGCTAATTGGTCGATAGTTATCAGGTATATTAGGGTTGCCTTTTTTAAAAAGGGGTATTACTTTATTTGTTTTTAAGCAACTCGGGAACTTGCCCTCCAAAAAACACCTATTAATGAGTATTGTAAGTGGGGATAATATTAAATCAAAAGTACCTTCTAAAATTTTATAGTTAATGTTAAAAATATCAAAAGATGAAGTATGTTTTATTGCCTTAAACACATCAAACACATCCTGCTCGATTACCGGAAAGAGAAAAAAAGAAGTGGATTTTTGAGGTACGCTTTCTAAAAGGGTCGAATTATTTAGGTTTATCTCTGGCAAATTTTTTATAATAATGGGAGCCACTTCGACAAAAAAATTGTTTAAATCGTCCGCATTTAATGTAGATTTATGAATAGATATACTAGTGTTCCTTTGTTCGCCCTTTATTATTCTCCAACTATCTCTTATCTTATTTTCCGAATGAATCAAAAAAGAGTCATAAGCTGACCTCTTAGTTTCTTCAATGGATTTTTTATAATCTTGTTTCAGAATTTTGTAAAGTTGTTTATACAGGGGACATTTATTAACTGAATGTATAGTTTTAACTGCATTAAGCTGATTCCTTTTTGCTCTCAATTCGTCAGTGAACCAGTTAACTACCGGTTTATGCTTCTTTTTTATTCTTTTGGTGCATTTCACCTTAGCATCAGATAATATACTAAAATATAGCCAAATAGCACTTTGCTTCTGTGTTTGCGATTGTGGGGAGCAGAACCCCGTCCTTTATTTATGAAGAACGCAGTAGGCACTAACCAAAATACTCAAATAATATAATAGTGAATGGCTATAAATTAATGAATAAAATAGTCACAAAATATGTAGGAATAAGGATAAGCCGAAAAGAATCGCCGCCTCTAAAAGGTAACATTCAATCGAAATCAGGAGAAATACCGCCTGCCGCCGGCGTCTGTCATCCGTCTCTCGACGATGTAAAATCTTTAAAATTTGCGCAACGTTGCTTTATTTCTTGATGGGCTCAATGCTTCATAGAAGCAGGTAACGAATCCACTAGTAACGATTGTAACAAAGTAACGAATGTAACGATGTAACGAAAGTAACGAAAATAACGAATGTAACGAAAGTAACGATGTAACAAAGAGGCTAAAGTAGCGAGTCCTTTATAAAATTAGGACTCGTTACTTTTAGTGATCACTTAGTAACGCTTACTTTGTAACGATTAGTTACATTTATAACATCACTAGTTATAAGAGATAGTTTTTGGAAGGCAACACAGGCTCTCGTTTGAAAAAAGCGAACGGTCAACTGAGTGATAAACAGCAAAGGTACTTTGAATCTGCGTGCAAAAACTTTAATCTACGAGACTATCGTTTGGCCTGTACTTCCATATGGTATTACCACCTGGAGTACCAGCTGCATTGGGATCTCAATAGAAAATCGTATTTGTATGACAGAGACAGCTAGAAAGCTGAAATTTTAAACCCAGTGGCGAGGGACAACAATTATTATTAGAGATCTTACGGTTTCGAAAAGTACAGGGTATCCCATTTTCGACACTTTTATAGGGTATCTCCGTAATTGTTAGTGCTATCAAAAAAGCAATATAGGTGTAATGTGCTCTTTTTAAGTCAAACTAAGAATGGTAAAATCAAAATTTTAAAATTTTCGCGCGCTTAAGAGATACGGGGGAAAATAAAAAAATTGACGATTTCAAAATTACCCTACCTATATTTTCTTAGTTAAAAAAGATACAGAAAAATGTTTTATACAAAAGTTTCTTTGTAATGATTGCTAAATAATCTGCCGTTTTCAGAATAAATATACGGGGTCAGGTAAAAAAAGTTATCGGACCTAACCTAATTTTTTTAAATAGAACACCCTGTATATTTTAATCTAAAAAGATAGCATTTTCAAATTTTTTTCAAATATATAACACACTTTGGATGATATTGGTTTCCTAGGCGATTTATTTAAACTACATATTTCTGCAAAGGCCTCATGAATTCTGTGATCAAGTTGTTCTCGGGTTAAAATGACTTCTTTATAAATTTTATTTTCCAACACTCCCCAAAGAAATCTGGAGGTGTTAGATCCGGAGATCGTGGTGGCCACCTTATACGTCCATGTCCATTCCTATGCAACGGTTTCTAAAGTAAGTATTTAAATACTCTGTTATTCGAAGAGCGTTATGGGTAGGGGCGCCATCTTGTTGGAAGTAAATCTCTATTACTTCATTTAAAGGAACATCATCAAGGATATCGAAAAGGTTTGATTGGAGTATGTCCAGATATCTATCTGCATTTAAATTTCCTTCAAAAAAGCGATACACCAGTTTGTTTTAAAACATAAAACAACTTATATTTACACCAAATCGACTTTGTTGGCGAACAGGTCGTACGTGGAGATTTGTGGAGGATTTGTGGAGTTCCAATGTCTTTCATTATGTCGGTTATAAATACTGCAACATGTAATTTGACATTCGTCTGACCAAATTATTTTGTGGTGAAGAGAATGAACCTCATTAGATTTATTTAAAACCCAGTGACAAAACTCCAATCGTCTCACATCATCACCAGGATGCAAATATTGGGTAATTTTAACAACATAGGGAAAATATTTATTGGTCAAAATTTTTTGCGCCTTAGATTTTGTAATTCCAGTTTCAGTTTCTACGTTTTTGACGGACGTAGATTTTTGTTCCTAAAATTATAAAGTGATTTTAGAGAATAAAATTAGGATGTGTGCTTAAGACCACAAGACAGAAATGAAAACCTCACCAAGACGAGATTCTCAATTAACCTTTCACAATCTAACATCCGCAAATCTCAAATGAAGACGATAAAAGAATCGATCCATAAAAAGCAAATACACTATGCATTTGGTCATATTTTAGTATCTTGTTTTTTTCCCCGACTGCGTTGCATAGCCGAATCTGAAGTCTCAGTCTCATTCAATACCCACTAAAAGTGCTAAACGCGCGTAAAGTAGTTTTCACTTCAATAAAAGTTGAGCTACTACTATTCAAAGCTATCACAGGATATATTATCTGATTATTGGCCTCGACAAATCCTAACACGCTTATATCTTTATTTTCCTTGTTTTCTTTATTATAAATTTTTGATCTCGGCATCGTAAAAGAGCCGTATGTTTTTAAATTATGTTCCAGTCGTCAAAATATGTCCTTAAATGGTGGCCGTCTTCCCGGATAGCGAACAAAATATAAATTTTGCGCCATTCCTTCGTTTTTACCACTTTCAACATAAACTGATACCATATCAAATTTTTCAAAATGTTGATAAGTCATTTTCACAAATGAATATGTAAAAATAAAATTGACGTTAAATGTTAAGAACAACTAGAATGTCAACATAGTTGTTTCTCGGATATTAGCTTTTGTTTCATGGCCTACTGTGGTTTAAAGTAATAAAGTTTAAATAAATCGCCTAGGAAACCAATATCCTTTAAAGTGTGTTATATATTTGAAAAGAGAATTTAAAAAATTTAAAATGCTATCTTTTTAGATTAAAATATACAGGGTGTTCCATTTAAGGAAATGAGGTTAGGTCCGATAACTTTTTTACCTGACCCCGTATACTTATTCTGAAAGTGGGAGATTAGTCAACAATCATAATCAAAATATAGGGTAATTTTTAAACTGTCAATTTTTTGATTTTCCCCCGTATCTCTTAAGCGAGCGAAAATTTTGAAATTTTGATTTTACCATTTGAAGTCTGGCCCAAAAAGAGCACATGACACTTATATTACTTTTTTGATAGCACTAACAATTACGGAGTTACCCTATAGAAGTGTCGAAAATGGGACACCCTGTATTGATTAGTTTGAAATAGGGCATCATCAAAATAATGTTTCTGAAGATAATGAATTATTGCAAAAAAAATAATTTATATCTTTGTCAAATTAGGGATGAAATTTCAAAAAAATTCGAATGATGTTTTCGGACTTATAACCAAGTTATAATTATTTATACCAATTTATAATAATTATGTTTTGTTTGGTAGTTGGTTTTGGGGAGATCTATGAAAACAAGATAAATTTAACATTGTGTCCGTATTTCTTATTCTAACAAATTGACTAATTTACGTTATTCAAGCTCAGATATTTTAAGTTTATTTATGACTCATGGGGAATTTTATCTTAAACTTGCAGAAAATGAACTTCGTCCTGAGCAGCTCCTATTACTCCAAGAAAGTTTATAGGAAGAGAAGCAAATAATTTAGCTCTTCGGCAGTCGCGCTCAGAACAGAATATTTATTTATTTATTCAGTTAGCCTTTATTTCCAACAGGTGACCGAGAGCCTACTTAAAGCAAATTCTAAATACATATAAATACTATGCTTAATGATACCTAAACTATGAATTGACAATAATTGTAGTTAAATTAGTAATTATAGAATGACAATGATACAAGTAGTTAACTAGAAATATATATTACATATTGAGCATTATTATCAGAGCGTACACAATCAATGATTAAAACCCAACACAGCGTAAACTATAGCCGCAAGAGAATAAGCATTAATAATATCGTATGCATTATAAACCCGGTTGAATATACTGCATAAGAAATAGAGAGGACATTGCCTTACAATATTAGACCTAGCTGTACTGAGATAAAAAGTCGGAGTGTACCTCGCCCCCAAACGCGGAACCCGAAAACAAATATCTCCGAGGAGAGAAGCACAATCAACCTTGACATTCAACAACCCGTACAAAAACCTGACCGATTGAAGCTCTCTTCTAGTAAAGAGTTTTGGTTCATTGAAACGGGTTAGCAGTAAAATGTAATTAAATCTCCTAATGGCATACACATTGTCCTCTTTAAAAACTAAATACTTAATAAACGACTCTGCACTCATTCAATATGGCTAATGTGATTAAGATATATTAGGTTCCATACAATCAGTGCATAATCAAGCTTGGAACGTTTAATTTAAAGTTTTATTGTAGAAGAATCATTAAACTGTTTACTATTACGGATAACAAAACCAAGCACTTTGGAGGCCGAAGCCACCATCTGTTCTATATGAGGTACAATTTTGAACTTGCTATCGACTGAACAACAATGAATGACAAACATAGTAATAAAATAATACAAAAAATGGTTTAAACAGATCTATTAATAAAACGGAACAAAAAGCAGTACCACTTAACAAAGAGGAGACAAAAATAAACCTATAGTTACATAAATGAAGAATCAGAGTCATACGCATCATCACCTATAACAACTACTTTTTGTGGAACTTCAATATTCTCGGGTTCTCCGAAGATTATTTGATAGTACCATAGATCGGCGGTCGATACGTATTTTGTGATAGAAGTTTAACATCAGCAGCCTTTTTTTCATTGAGCGGCAAAGGATAAGGTTGTATCATATGCGAGCATAGAAAGCACAATGCCACATTTTCCTTTTCAATATAAAACCTTGTAAATACTGGAATAGATGTTGCAATACTGCATTCCACATATTTAAATCCTTTTTGGTACTGCAAAATTCAGTATGTTAAAATGCTAAACTTAACTTTTTCTTTGCTAACAAAAGTAGGTTTAAAAAAGGTTTTAGATGTGTTGCAAAATCTATGATCATGTCCTGATTGACGTTTACAACTTTAAACATTTTTGAAGTTAAACGTACTAGTTCTTTCCATCCATCAAGAATATGGACCCTTTCTTTGCATCTTTTGGCCTTTTCAATCAGGGCAGACGATCGGTCGCACGGTAAAAGGCAGGTCAGCGAATGCGTTTCTTGCCTTTATTAGGAGGGACGTCAATATTTTGTTTCTTCTTTATTAATTTTTGGTTTTTTGTTTTGTTATTCAATAAAAGGCGCTTATTGACACGGCTAGGACCCGGACTACTTTCATCACTCGATATATATTCGCTCCCTGACGATTGAAAAAGTTCTTCCTCTGACGACATTTTCGCGCCAAAGATGACTTGTTGCAGCGCGAACCATCCTCTGTTAGAGTTAAATGCATACTAAATCACGGCACGCGACAACCACACGATAGGAACCAGACAATTCCAAACCAAATTTAACATGAATTCGGTGCAGAAACCAGGTATCTTCTGGACTTGCCTGATTTATACTACCAATACTTGACCAGGCAAGTAAGATTCAATGCTATTTTACATTAGAAGCGTTGTACTTACCTGATTCTAGCACCAAACGATTCTCAATAATCTAAATACTTAGAATATGCATAAAAGCAATTTTTCATAGAAATTGGACTTACCTGGTTTTTGCACCGAGGTCTTCAATTATAAAAATTGCGACTAAAACTGACTATGTTGCATTTTAGTGTCAATCTGTTATTTTTACACCAGTTGTTGATGACCCGCAAATCCTCCTGCAGAATGTTACAGTCAGCAACACTACAGATTCTATAAAAAATCTTCAAATCATCAGCATATGCAAGTCTATCACAGTATTAATAAGATTATTAATGAAGATCAAGAAAGGAAGCGGCCCCAGGTTAGACCCCTGGAGCACACCCGAACTCGCAGTAAATAATGTTGATCTGAAAGCCTCACACTCGACACACGGTCAATAAAATATGATCTAACAAGGTCAATCAGTCTCCAGGTTCTCTAACTTAGCGAGCATAACAAAGTGGTCAATCTGATCGAAAACTTTTTGTAAATCCGTATATATTGCATCCAGCTTACCACGAGAATCTAAAGCCTCACAGGCTCTCTACGACAACGAATTAAGATTAGTTACGCACGATCTAGAGTTAACAAAGTCATGCCGATATTCAGACAGCAAGCTACGGAACTGTAAGTAAGATGTTATTATGGATTACTATTTGTAGGATTTTCGAAAAGTTGCAAAGAATGGAAATAGGTCTATAATAGTTTGTATTTGCGCTGGGATCAGGTCTCTTCAAAACACTCTCGCCATCTTCCAAATTTCGGGAAAAGAGCCAGTCAGGAGCACTTGATTAAAAATATGAACCAAGGGTTCAGCCAGGACGCAAGAACAATCTATAACGAAAAAACTGGGTGTTCCGTCCACCCCGGACGTTAATTTATTTTCAGATTTTTGACTTACAACTAAAACATCATGAGCTGCAATTTTTGATATATCAATTATACTTGTGATACATGCGGAGGTCTGCGGGATACCAGCAGAGACAGAATTTTTATAAACGCTCTGGCAATAATTAGCGAGAGCATTGATAATCACTGGTCAACACATAATTCGGTGCCGGCAATTTTTTTACAGTTTCTAGGTAATTTGGATCTGCTAAACCTAAAAATAACCTCAGATTTGCTCCATCAGATCGTTTTCAAAAACTGGGGCATAAGCTATATTTTTAAGATTAAGGGTATTTTATATTGCATAATTATATATGTATTACTGCTACCAGCAAAAAAACAACTCAGGAATGAAAGAAAAATGTTTATTGTACACCGCAAGAAATACAAGAATCATCTGCCAATAGCATTAACAATATTAACTTAACATATTAATTTAAATTAACCTAAACTAATTAATAAAAATGAGCTAATCTGCATCACTTAAAAACTTCCTTTAATAAGATTTTCTCGCATGAGATTGAAAAGGACAGTCTCGTTAAAGACTCCAGCAGTAATCGGCCATCATGTGAATGTCCCATCTACCCTGATATCTCTCTTCCATAGTTTTTATATCCTGGTGGAATCCTTCCCCCTGTTCTTTAATAAGGTCGCCAAGATTTTCTGGGAATCGTTCCAAGTGGCTGTGGAGATAATGAATTTTAATGCTCATATTACACCAGTGTTGGTTAAAGTTGTTGCAACATATCTCGATAATTTTCCGATTTCTTCTTTTCGAGAAAATTTTGCACAACTTTAACAAAAGAGCACCATGTATTAAATTCAGTTTCGGTCATCGATTCTGTAAAATGTAAATCCAGCTCTCTGATCTGAGGTCCATCAAATATTGCGGCTTTCAATTTCAACTTGCTGAGTGCAGGAAATCTGAACAAGTATTCAAAACACGCACCATTCTGGTCTAGGGTCTTTACAAATTGTTTCATTAGCCCTAGTTTAATATTCACGGGACGAAATATGATTTTTTCCCGTTCAAGCAACGCTTCATCAATTACGTTAGCTTCTCCTTGTACTAAAGCATCTCTACAAGGCCACTCTCTTCTACTGCAGTGTTGATCCTTAGCTCTGCTATTCCAAAGACACAGGAAACAAGGATATTTTGTATAACCACCTTGCTGTCCCAGAAGAAAGTTCACCATTTTTAAGTCAACACAGATTACCCACTGATGTTGGTCGTATTTAATTTTTCTAAGCACTAACAATATTGTTTTTTATTCTTCTTTTAACTTTGTAGAATTCCCAATTGGAATATTTCCATATATGTTACCGTTTGGAGCTGTCGATAAATAGAAGGCAATGGTTTGGTGTGTACTCTGTTATACCCATTTTTTCTAACAGACCTTTAATATCATTACAAAAAACAATATTATCCTCCTGAGAGAAAAATGGCAAAAGATCCTTTTATCAGCTGAACAGCTGAACAGGTCTTCTTGCTGACTCCAGGTAAGGATAGTTCCACTTATGCCGATTGTTACGATTAACGCTCTTAATATTCACAAGACCCAAATAACAATCGTCAAAGTGGCTTTTTTGTTCCCTCCATACTATCGGAACACCAAACTTTAAACACTTTCTTTGTTCTTTTGTTCATTGTCGCAGGTGTTCGACACAGGTTTTGCATACCACATGTGGAGCCCAGGGTTTATTTTGGTCTCCTAAGTGAACACCAAAATAGGCCAAATAAGCTTTTTTCACAAAGTCACAAATCACTCTTCTACGTTTTTTTATAATATACTCTTATGTAGGTACTAATGCCCTAGGACACAAGCCAACGAATTAATTTATGATGCTTACGGTATACAATTTCATTCACTTTTATTGCCTTCTATTGTATATTTCGTGCTAATTGCAAGTACGAAAATAAGAAATCTGCAGGTGCAAAATAATTCCAGGACAAATTATTTCTTATCTGTAATAATTATATGGCCTTTTGACAATATAAGATTAGGTATTTCCAGTGATTTATGAATAATTAGGTATAAATAAAAAGGCATTATTCTTGGAATTAGTGAAGTTTTTGATAAAATGTATGACCATTATAATTGTCAAATATATTAATATTACAATTTATCAGGAGTAGGCTCTATCTCAAACACTAGAGCTGATACGAAGAGAAGCTAAGTGTTATTGGAATCACCGCATTCAAAATAACTAAAATCAGTTGTTTTTTCTTCTGCACCAAGACAAAAAAATTTCTTTGTTGGGCTCTGTAATGCTTTAAGGAGTGTTACACTTGAGATAATTATAATCCATTACCCCCGGAATCCTGGATTGTCCCCTTTCACTCTGGATGAAGGACCAAAATTTAGATGGATCATTAGAGATGTTCGTTTTAGCATTATTAATGTATTTTCTGTACGCTAAACTAATTTGGCTCTTAATAAGATGCCTCAATGAATGATATCTCTCTAAAAAGTAGCCAGCACCATACCTCCTGAAATCCTGATAAGCCTTCTCTTTTTTAAACATGTTATTTGTCATAAAATAATATTATCGATATTGCAGGTAAATGTTTTTCTTTATTTTAACAAAAATCAATGGCATACTATTAAACTAAACTGCTAACTACTAAACTCGTTAGCAATAGACGGAATGTTTTTCTCTTATCCAAATGTACGCTGAAGTCAGGGAATAAATATATCGCACTATCTCGTATTTGAAAAATGTCGATATTCTCTTATGTCTTTCCTTATGTCCCCTTTAGATTTTGTATTTTCAGCCTTATGAAGCCACTAGGCGCCAGGGCCTCTGTTTCCCTACTATTTACAGGGTGTTCCAACAAGGACTGAACAGGGGCTCATTTTTGACTTGCCCTGTTTTTTTGGAAAAAACCCAAAATAGGCAATCGATGTATTTTTTTCAGTATAATTGAAAAATCTCACTGACTTATTACAAAATTAAAAATTGTTTCTAAGAGAATTTTTCAGGTAGAATTCAGTGGCGTACTTACTTTTTTCTAGGAGTGTTACTTTTCGAGATTTAAAGCAAACATATGTTTTTTTTTTAAATAGGATACTCTGTATATTTTTCTGTTATTTGATTGGGCTATTTTTAAGCTTTTCAAAAATATCTAATAGTCGATAGTTACTATTTACAATGACCGCACAAAAAAAATTTAGAAAATGCTAGTAGTATATTATAGGCCATGAAACCATTGAACAAAAAAAAAGAATATCGATCTGTTATGTCTATTTGTCCAAATGTGGCAAATATACTGTTTTGTTAAAATACATGCCACCATTTCACTAAAGTTTAAAAAAATGATGTAAATGTATAGTGGTATGAAAATTTTGAAAAATACGACATGTTACTTTTCTTTATAGAGTGCCATGAAAATATGTAAGTTTACAATCTTGTAATTTAATTATCTAGCTCAGCGGTTCCCAAACTTTTTAAGTCGCGGAGCACTTTTCGACAGGAAAATTTAACGCGGAGCACCAGAGTAGGCCGTTTGATGGTTTCAACTGCATGTAACTAGATATAGGTCTTTGTTCGATTTTAGAAACGTGCATTGAAAAAAAAATATTTTTTTCGATACAAAAATGGAACATAAAACATACATCCAAAAATAAAACTACAAATACTTAATAAAACCACCAACTTTTCTAATGAGAAGGATGTGCTTGTTTTAATTTGCTTAATGCTGTTATGTTCTTAATCAAATCAAATCAAATCAAATCAAAAAATACTTTATTGTCATGAAACTGGAATTTCGGTGACAAAGCATGCTATTCTAATTTCTAATATAAGACATAGAACACAATATGATGTAAATTACACTACAGACTAAAACAACAATAAACTAAAGTACAATAATTAGGTAAAAACAGTAGGTATGTGGTCAGTATATAAAAAATTAAGTATATAAAAAATTAAGTGCCAATAGCCCACAAAGTGAGACAATACAAAAGTTACAGTGGCGGGTCGTCATAAAATTCACGCATATCGTAGTAAGCCTTATCCAAGAGGATTTTTTTTAAGGTTTTCTTGAACAACTTCAAAGATCCTAACAGTTTTATCCTGTCGGGCAAGATATTAAAAATTTGTTTGCCCTTATAAAAGATTGATCTTCTTATTAATTCAGATTTTGGTATAGGCAGGGGTACATGCAAGGTCTGACGGGTCGTGCGCTCCGATTCACCACGAGCGTTATGGTAATTTTTAAAAATTAATGTTGTAATTTCAAGGATGAACAAGGATGTCATAGTTAAAATTTGAAGAGCCCGAAAGTGCGGTCTGCAAGATTCCCTTTGATGGACATTTGCGATGAAGCGAATCGCCTTCTTTTGCAACACAATTATCAGACTCAGCAAGCACTTGGTAGACGCGCCCCAGAATGCAATACCATACCTAAGACGAGATTCAAATAATGCAAAATAGACTGTACGAGCGATTGTTGTTCCAAGTTCCGCTCTCACGGTACGAATGGCAAAACACGCAGATGACAATCTTTTACTCAGGCTCAATATATGACTTTCGAACTTAAGCTCGCCATCGATGACAACTCCCAGAAACTTTGTTGAGGTATTTTCCTGTAGAGGCTCAGTGGCCAAATTCAACCCCTGCATATCACATTTAAAGCCTATAATATTTGTTTTTGCAATATTGAAGGTAAGCAGATTGGCATCACACCATTTTTTAATTTCCATAAGGTCCTGAGATATTTGTTGCCTCAAGCTTTGGACCTCCCTGCTGTGCCATAGGACAGAAGTATCATCAGCAAACAAGGTGAACGTTCCAGAAATATTCAAGCGCACTATGTCATTTACATAAATCAGAAATAACAAGGGTCCCAGGACCGACCCCTGAGGAACTCCACACCCAACCTGCAACATCAATGACCTTGCGCCACCACTACGAACCACCTGAGTACGGCCCTCAAGGTATGAACAAAACCAATCAATAGATGAGCCCCTAAAACCATATCGATGAAGCTTCTGCAACAGTATTCCGTGATCCACGCAGTCAAATGCCTTCGACAAATCACAGAATACCGCCGCAGTGGCCCCACCATCATTCAATCCAAGATACACTCTCTCCAAGAAACTGAAGATGGCGTCATGAGTACCCTTAGACTTCTGAAAACCAAACTGATCACCCGTTATTATATCATGTGCCAATAAGTAATTCCACACTCTTTTCTTGACAATTTTTTCGATAACCTTAGAGAGGCTAGGTAACAAGGAGATAGGTCTGAAGCTAGACGGTTCGTTCAGATCACCTCCTTTATGCAGAGGAATCACAACTGATGACTTTAAACAAGAGGGGAAAACCCCCTTAGACCAACTATCATTAATGGCCTCAGACAGAGCATGCAGTGCATTAAAGGGTAACTTACTTAATACCTCGGATGAAATGTCGTCATTTCCAGAGGATTTTTTATTTTTTATTTCAAGAATGGCATCTTTTATTTCCTGAGGATTTGTAGGGAAAAAGTAGAAGGAACCAGGCACATTTACATCCCTCAAGTAATCAAGTGGGTCAGTAGAAGGCACAATCTTACCAGTCAGCCTGCCTGCAATGCTACAAAAGTACTCATTAAAAGTATCCGGATCCACATCGATATCATCATCAGCATCACCGGATTTGTTACGAAATTCGTTAACCATTGCCCAGCTATCCCTCTGGATGTTTGCAGAATGTGCAAGTTTCTTTTCATAATACAAATTTTTTGCAGCATTTAGAAGCCTGCGATAAATATTACGGTACCTATTGCAATATGCAATGAACCCTGGATCCTTACAAAACCTTCTGATGTAGTTCAAGGACCGTAAATTCGCTCCCGAGACTCTTAGACCCTCAGTGAGCCATGCATTGCGTTTTTTAGACCTAATTTTAATCCACTTCAGAGGAAATGCTCTATTAAACTGTGTTAGCAAAACCGAATGAAACAAAGCAATAGGTTCATCCGACATGTGTACAGAACCCCAGTTTACTTTCTGACACAAGCATTGAAAGTTGAGAAAAGCAGCTTTATTAAATATACGTCCATGCCTGCGCTTCCTGCTTGACTTGGGACGATCAAAACTTAAACTACAACTAACAGCCTCATGATCAGATATTCCCGAGTTCAACACCGAACAACAGGAAACATCACAGTTTGAACATATATAGTCAATAGTTGTAGCGGCTGAAACACAAAAACGGGTGGGAGACTGCACATGCATCTGCAAGCCATAAGCTGTCAATAGATTTCCAAGCTGAACAGTGCTTGCTGAATCCTTATTGCCATAGTCAATATTCATGTCCCCCGCCAACACCAATTTAGAATTTGTGGGAATATTGCTCAACAGAGAATCAAGTTTATTTAAAAATTCATACACATTACCTGCAGGTGAACGATATACACATAGAATATAAATATTATATTGTTTACAAAAGCACACTGAAAATTCAAAAGTTTTTTCTGTGAGAAAACTATTATATTTATCAATTTTTTGAAAGCTACAGCTTCCCCTAGACAAAATAAGAGTACCACCATGAATGGAGTCTTCTCTACAAAATAAGGAAACGGGTTTATAATCCGGTACCAGAAAACATTCATCTGGCTTAAGCCAGTGCTCGGTAATTAAAACTAAGTCAGGAAAATTATTCGCCTCTAACAGGATATATAATTCATCACACTTATTTCGCAGCGATTGAATATTCTGTAGAAATATGGTTAAGCGTGCACCCTCCCTTGCCAAATTTGACTCAGGGGATGAAATTATAAAAAAGAAGAATCACTACATATACCTGAACCCACATCACTCTCCAGACCCGCCATGTTGCTATCCTGAACATCCTGCGAAGTAGGCGCCACAATAAAACTGCTCTCCGGGAGCAAGGCTGAGCCGCCCTCATCAGAATGCACAGGACCATCAGAATGATTCGGTGATTTTAGAAGAATATTACTTTTAGTTTTATTGTGCTTTATATAGTGCGCAACACGTTCACATAGTTTCATTTTGGTATAAGAGTATGATCTATTTTGTTTTAAATTACACAATGTCGTCATAGAAACATTATTTTGAGATGCATAGAGATATGTATACCCAAGAACCCTGTAGTAGGCTTGTGGTAACTCAGTGATATCACATTTTAGACATAAAAGAACATTAGTGTACCTACCAACTGCAAGAAGAGACTTCAGGTGCCCTAATTTAATACTAGTATATAGGTTAAGATTCACACATATTATTATAAAGTCATTAGATGTTAAGTTTTTACACCGCTCAAATATGCCTTTCGAAAGTTCAGACAAGTCAGCACCCGGTCTAACCCAGCCCTCAATGTCAAAGACATCCATTGCAAAGTGATCACGCAGTAATACAGAAAAATTCGTTGCAGAGCTATCACCATAAATTAGTATTTTAGGTTTTTCATTATTTTTATTATTATTATTTACCCCAAGGGAGATATCAGACCGCTTTATGTTAACGTTGCTTTTATTTACAGAACTTAATATTTTCACTTCATCATGGCCATCTAATTTATTTTTAAATTTATTTAACATTACATTTAATGAGGCGATTTCACTAATATAGGATAGATTTTCGGCTTCGAGAACTTTTACGGAAGTATCTTGCTTTAACCTTACTATTTCCCTTGCATATGCTTCACTCTCATTTTCCAGAGTTCTAATGGATCCTAACATGTTTCTGTTCATTTCTGCAAGTTCCGTTAGGTCATTCTTATTTTTTTGGAGTTCTAAAGTAATGCTGTTCTTTTCCTGAGTAATCGAAATGTTGTTATTTTCCAATTCCCCTATTTGCTTTTTAAGTTTATTCACTTTATCCCTTAGTTCATTTATTTTCTCAATACCTTTTTTTTCTTCTTCAAACACCTCATCTTCAAAGTCTTTGGTCCTTCGTTGCAATCTTTTAATAAATAAGTTCTTTTCTTTAACTTCGTTTGTTAGTTGGGAAATTTTTTGCTGCAATTCATCTTTATTTGTTAGATTTTTTTCTTCTAGTTCTTCAATAGCCAGATCTCTCTGTTGTATATTAATCTTGTATTGATCTATTAATTTAA
Source organism: Polydrusus tereticollis (assembly GCA_963920685.1). Classification (NCBI taxonomy): domain Eukaryota; kingdom Metazoa; phylum Arthropoda; class Insecta; order Coleoptera; family Curculionidae; genus Polydrusus; species Polydrusus tereticollis. Next base: position 163,616,637 of record OY987327.1, read on the forward strand.
GCAATTTATCTTCATTTCGCTTAGCATCTAACTCCTTGTTTTCACATTCTAAAGAGCAATATATTATGTTATTGTTTATTATTTTGATTGACTTACACCTCTCCATACAGCTTGGGTGGTAAACTGCCAGACATGTTTTACAGCAAAGGTTATTAAAGTCCTTTTTTTTACAACACTTAAGTTTAAACTCCATGAGTAACGGAAACAAACAGTCAACGTGGCTAAATCTCCTACACTAAATAGAAATAGTTATCTTTGTAATCGCCACAAAGAATAATCAAATTGGCCGCAAAAAGCCGCAACACTAAACTTGGATTCACTTCCAAAAAAAGTGAACACATTTAAATAAACGGATAAGGATCATTAGTTTTTATAACTGAGAATTGTAAACTGAAAATGTTTAATTTTTAAAGTTTTTAAAGTTTTATTGTTTATATGGTTTAATTGCAGGTCTATGATTAAAATTCTGGTATAGTCCAAACCTTCAAAATTTTCTGCTTCTAACCATATAGAGTACATATATTTTTGTTTACTTCTTCGCACAACAAATAGTCACAAATGATTCACGTGTTTAAAACAGAAATACCCATATCTCTCGGAAATAATAAGATGCCTCAATGAATGATACCTCTCTAAAAAGTAGCCAGCACCATACCTCGTGAAATCCTGATAAGCCTTCTCTTTTTTAAACATGTTATTTGCCATAAAATAATATTATCGATATTGCAGATAAATGTTTTTCTTTATTTTAACAAAAATCAATGGCATACTATTAAACTAAACTGCTAACTACTAAACTCGTTAGCAAAAGACGCAATGTTTTTCTCTTATCCAAATGTACGCTGAAGTCAGGGAATAAATATATCGCCCTATCTCGTATTTGAAAAATGTCGATATTCTCTTATGTCTTTCCTTATGTCCCCTTTAGATTTTGTATTTTCAGTCTTATGAAGCCACTAGGCGCCAGGGCCTCTATTTCCCTACCATTTACAGGGTGTTCCAATAAGGACTGAACAGGGGCTCATTTTTAACTTGCCCTGTTTTTTTGGAAAAACCCAAAATAGGCAATCGATGTATTTTTTTCAGTAGAATTGAAAAATCTCACTAACTTATTACAAAATTAAAAATTGTTTCTAAGAGAATTTTTCAGGTAGAATTCAGTGGCGTACTTACTTTTTTCTAGGAGTGTTACTTTTCGAGATTTAAAGCAAACATATGTTTTTTTTTTTTTTAAATAGGATACCCTGTATATTTTTCTGTTATTTGATTGGGCTATTTTTAAGCTTTTCAAAAATATCTAATAGTCGATAGTTACTATTTACAATGACCGCACAAAAAAAATTTAGAAAATGCTAGTAGTATATATAGGCCATGAAACCATTGAACAAAAAAAAAGAATTTCGATCTGGTATGTCTATTTGTCCAAATGTGGCAAATATACTGTTTTGTTAAAATACATGCCACCATTTCACTAAAGTTTAAAAAAATTATGTAAATGTATAGTGGTATGAAAATTTTGAAAAATACTACATGTTAGTTTTCTTTATAGAGTGCCATAAAAATATGTAAGTTTACAATCTTGTAATTTAATTATCTAGCTCAGCGGTTCCCAAACTTTTTAAGTCGCGGAGCACTTTTCGACAGGAAAATTTAACGCGGAGCACCAGAGTAGGCCGTTTGATGGTTTCAACTGCATGTAACTAGATATAGGTCTTTGTTCGATTTTAGAAACGTGCATTGAAAAAAAAATATTTATTTCGACACAAAAATGGAACATAAAACATACATCCAAAAATAAAACTACAAATACTTAATAAAACCACCAACTTTTCTAATGAGAAGGATGTGCTTGTTTTAATTTGCTTTATGCTGTTATGTTAGGTTCAATTTCGGATATCTGTAAACGAATATCAGGCTCTGCATTAAGGCACGACCGGTATTTAGTTTTGGTCATGAGATAAGCAGAAAATCCAGCTTCACATAAATAAGTAGTAGCAAAAGGAAGCAGAATAGTTTTTGCTTTATCTGACAAAACATGAAACTCATCTCTAAGTTTACACCAAAATTCTGATATTGATGACTTTGTTAAAAATATATCTCCTATTCCAGAATCAGATGTCAAGTCGATCAAACATTCATATTCTTAAGACGTCAAACTCGCTGGCTTTTCAGGTATTGCGTTATATGGGTTTGCAACCCAAGAATTGTAATTAATTTTGTCATGAAATTATTCTGGAAAATATTCCTGGTAATTTTTGTGTAAAGTTATAAGATGAATATGGAACTCGTTCATAGGATCATTCGGTAGCTCAAAATCAAATTCTTCTTTAAGTTCTTTTAACAACGTAAAGCTGTCCAAATTTTGTTTATTCAAGGACTCTGCCCAAAAGACCAATTTTCTTTTAAAAGCCTTTACTCTGTCGTTAACATCAAAACCCGAAATTGACTTTCCTTGAAGTGACGTGCTTAAATCATTAGCAGTAAAGTCGTATGTAGACTACCCATATCGTCACACAATATTTTAAACAACCTGAAATTTAGGGGGCCAGATTTGATATAATTAATTATTTTTACACATTCATTCAAAACTTCTTTTAAGGAAGGTGACATTTTTTTGACAGCTAATGCATGACGATGAAGAACACAATGACTATTATTGTAGTTACTATTTTTTTCTTTAATTCTAGCTACAACACCACATGTTTTTCCAGTCATAGCCTTTGCGCCATCTGTGCATGCATCAATGCAATTCTTCCAAGGTATATCATGTGCAACAAAAAATTCGTCAAGCAATTTAAAAATCTCAGCCCCAGTATTATTAGTTGGTAGTGGCTTGCAAAAAAACAAATCTTTTTGAAAAGAGTTGCCAAATTGGTAGCGAACAAAAACTGTCAATACTGCCAATCCAACCACATCTGTCGATTCATCAAGCTGTAGCGAAAAGGAACTATCTTTTATTCGAGAAATTAAAGTGTTTTTTACGTCATCAGCCATTTCTACAATGCGCCTAGAAATAGTATTATTTGATAGTGGAACTGTAGTAACTAGTTTCACATCCTTCTCATTCATCATAGTTTCAACTATATCTTTGACGCAAGGCTTGATTAAAGTTTCAGCAATAATATGAGACTTGTCCGCTTTAGCGATTCGGTAACTAACTAAGTAGGATGCTTTTAACGACTTTTCGTTGAGTGTCTGTGCGTGAAAAGTTATACTTCTTTGTGTATTTTTAAATTCACATTGGCATTAGTAAGGGGCTTGATGTAATATCAAGGAAAATATAATAATAATATAATTTAACATGTAGGTATTATTTGATTACGATATTTCTCAGATTAAATCCGCGGAGCACTTGAAAACGTACCGCGGAGCACCTAGTGCTCCGGGGAGCACAGTTTGGGAACCGCTGAATCTAACTCACGGAGTTCTTATAATTAATTACTATCCACTATTATATTATACAGGGTGTCCCGAAATTAAGGGGCAATACTTTACCACCATATTCTCCGGCTAAAAATAATATAATTTTTTCATACGGACATAAGTGCAGAAATGCTTGTTAAGGGAGCTGCCCCCCTTCGAATGGGGAGCCCTAAAATCGTTTTTTTTTTAATATTTTTGAACCCGTTTATAATTAAATTCTGTAATAAGGTATGGTTATAAACTTTTATTGATAAATCAGTTTGTGAATTTAGAATTTCAAAAAATTAGTCATAGGCGTCACATACCGGGGTTGTTAAAGTTTAAAATAATCCCATTTTTTTAACCATTCATTTTATTTATTATTTTCTTAATAATTATGAAATTTGAAAGTATTCTGTGTAAAAAAGGTACCCTTAGTTTACCTCGATAGGACATACAGTTTTTGAGTAAAACCCTTTTAAAGAAAATCACGTCCATTAAGGAGATAATTAATAAGAATAATAATCAGTTATTACTGTTGTAAAATTAGACATAATAAATAGGAAAATGCAAAATTCCTTAAACTACGAGCTTACCGATATCCATTTTGTATACGGATATTGTAATGAACGTTCCCTTGCTGCAGTACAGGAATATCGCAGACGTTTTCTGCAACGGAGACTTCCTGGACGCAAAGTATTTGAGGGGGTTTATAGAAATTTGATGGAGAATGGTTCGTTTGATCGCTCTTGTGGGCAAGGACGACCTAGGGGGACTATGATTTGGAAAATGCACTTCAACAAATAGTAGATAATTCTCGAGTTGGACTCAGACCATTGGCTACAGAAGTCAACATTCCAAAATCAATGGTAATGCGTTATACTTTACCATATTGCTATCCATAATTATAACGAATATTTATTTTAGATTGGAAGAATGACTCAGATACAAGGTCTTACTCATATCATTGCCAGAGGGTTCAAGAGCTGTTGCCTAGAGATTTCCCACCCAGAATCGAGTTATGTCGGTGGATTTTAGGACATCAAAATGTTGTGGTCTGATGAGGCAACATTTAGTAGAACTAAAGTGTTTAATACTCGTAACACTCACTTTTGACACGATGAAAATCCAAGAACAGTCCAAAGAACTAATTGTCAATATAGGCTTTCCGTCAATTTGTGGGCAGGAATAATGGGAAATCAGGTAATTGGTCCAATTGAAATGCCCAATAATTTAACCAGCGGGAGATGTTTGGCCCTTCTTCAAAATTAGTTAGCAGGACTGTTGGACGAGTTACCCGTAAGGTCCAGGTTGGGGATGTATTTCCAACACGACGGTGCCCCTGCCCATTTTGGACGGCCTGTTTGTATCTGATTAGATGAAAATTATCTTGAAAGGTGGATAGGCAGAGATGGACCAGTATCCTGGCCAGCGAGATCGCCGGACTTAAGTATATGAAATGGAGGTGGATACCCGTGAGAATCTGCTTCAGCGAATTTTTCAAGCTAGAAATGAAATAAGAATAAATCCTTCTCTGATTCTTCGGGCATCTCACACCTTCGCCGTAGAGCTGGACCTTGTATCAGAGAAAATGGGGGTCTATTTGAACGCCTTCTCAAGGAGTAGTTCTTGTTTTAAATTTAAATTTTATTCTTCAAAAAATTTTTGGTAAACAACCCTATTTCATGTCGCATTATTACTCTCTAAATTAGTTGTTATATTTATTTCGTTTTCAATTTATTTAGTTTCGTAAGAGGCGTAAGAGCTGACTGCGTATATTTTAAAAGCATTTACTTTCATTAATTTTGTAGTTTTTAGTACATTTTTGATATAAAAGCTTTAAGAATATTTTTATTAATTAACTCCTTTTCTTTAAAACGATTTTACCTAAAAACTGTAAGTCTTATCAAGGTGAGCTAAGGGTACCTTTTTACGCAGAATACTTTAAAATTTCAAAATTATTAAGAAAATAATAAAAAAAGCGACTGGTTGAAAATGGGATTATTTTAACCCTTAACCACTCCGGTATGTGACGCCTATGGCTAAATTTTTGAAATTCTGAATTCAGAAACTGATTTATCGTTAATAGTTTATAACCATACCTAATTTCAAATATTTAATTATGAACGGGTTCGAAAATATTAAAAAAAGAAACGATTTCAGGGTTCCCCATTCAAGGGGGGGGGGGGGGTAGCTCTCTTAACAAGCACTTATGTCGATATGAAACACCCTGTACATATAATATACAGGGTGACGCGGATCTAAATGAACATACTTCAACACAAGACATAGAATACCTTGGGGGTTCTTAATCACCCATCTTTGATAGTTCAATTGTCGATAGTTAATAAGATACAGGGTCTTTTATGAACTTCAGCAATTTTTTGTTCTTGTCATATTTTTTAATGCACTCCGTATAAAATTTTCATATTGGGTCAACATCTGTAACCTATCTGTCGCTTAAAATTGCAGTATCAGAAAATTTTAAATTCCAGGCCCGTATTAAAAAAAGTTGACATTTTCAATTTTTACATTTTTAACACCCTGTAGATCAATTTTTTCAAAATATTATTTTTTTATTGGAAAGAGCATAAGAAATTGACCCTAACGGCATAATTTTCAAAGTTCCCGCACCCATCACTTGATTAGAATAAATGGTTGTTTTGTAAAAAATTTCAAAATGGTGCATATTTGGAAATTAGAAATTAAGAAAATAACAATAAAAAAGCAAAAACTGCTTCCGAAGTAAAAAAATAAATGTACTAAACGTTTAATAGTTTTAACGAGACTAAATTTTAGGGAACAACACAACAACAAATAACAAAGTAATAATAATAATAACAAAACTGCAAGTTAAAATCGACTGCTTAAAATCTAATACATAGAAAAAGTTTTAGCAAGAATTAATTTTAAGAGCACTTTAGCAGAACACTGTTATTTAAGAAGCTGTTCAAAATGCCCTCCATTGGCTTGTTCACATCTTCGTCTTCTGATGTTTAAATTTGACACTGCTTTTCTAATTGCGTCTGGGTTATTTTTTATTTCCTGAAAAGCATTAATAATTCGTTGCAAAAGCTGCTCCCGCGTGTTGATTTCTTCTGAATAAACCAAATTTTTCATATTCCCCCAGAAAAAAAAATCCAAAGGATTAAAGTCCGGCGACCTGGCTGGCCATAAATGGGGCCCTCCACGGCCTATCCATCTGTTAGGAAACGTAATATTTAAAAATTCAGATACAACCCTTGCAAAATGTGGTGGGGCCCCATCATGTTGAAAAAAGAGCCCTCTCACGTTAGCATTTTCTTTCTGCATAAGTCCTGGCAAAATGTTTTGTAAGAAATTTAAATATTGATTTCCATCTAATCTTTCAGCAAAAAAGTGCGGCCCAATTAATTTATTATTTATTATACCTGCCCAAACGTTTATGGAAAATTTGTGCTGCGAATGCGATTGTCTGATGGCATGTGGATTTTCTAACGACGATACATGGGAATTCCTTGAATTATTTACACCATCTCTGGTAAATTGTGCTTCATCGGTCCAGAGGATTCGATAAAGACTCCTTTGGTGTCTACTGAGCCACTGGCAAAAGAGTAACCGGTTTGCATAGTCGCCAGGTTCCAATCTTTGAACTTCTTGAACATGAAACGGATGCAAGCCTTCCTTTTGCAGTGTTACATTAACTCTTTTTTGCGGGATTCCTAGACGTGTCGCAATTTTTCGAGTAAATGGTTTGGGATTATCTTCAACAAGATTTAACATATCTTCTTCCTCCTGAACTGGATGTCGTATTGGTTGATCAATATTATTGTCGGTGGGAAAATGTCCATGTTCTCCAGCAAATAAAAATACATTTGCAAATGTTTTGTGATATGGACATCTTCTACCCGGAAATCGCCTACGATATTCCCGAACAGCAGCTCTTCCATTACCGTTACAAAAACCGTATACAAAAATAATGTCGGCATATTCGGCATTTGAAAATTGGTAAGGCATCTTCAACAGAAAATTGCAATAATTGTTAACCGAATACTAACAAAGGTCAGACAACTGTCACATATCTGATAGTGACTTGAATTGTTGCTATGGAACAGTAACTCGATAGTCTTTGGTTTGTTTTTAAATGAGGCAAAGCCTACTTTACAAAGTTTGAAATTTCTGACTGTAATTTACGATTTTTTGTCGATGTCTAAAAAGCAATCATTATCTTGCAGTTTTGTTATTATTATTATTACTTTGTTATTTGTTGTTGTGTTGTTCCCTAAAATTTAGTCTCCTTAAAACTATTAAACGTTTAGTACATTTATTTTTTTACTTCGGAAGCAGTTTTTGCTTTTTTATTGTTATTTTCTTAATTTCTAATTTCCAAATATGCACCATTTTGAAATTTTTTACAAAACAACCATTTATTCTAATCAAGTGATGGGTGCGGGAACTTTGAAAATTATGCCGTTAGGGTCAATTCTTTATGCTCTTTCCAATAAAAAAATGATATTTTGAAAAAATTGATCTACAGGGTGTTAAAAATGTAAAAATTGAAAATGTCAACTTTTTTTAATACGGGCCTGGAATTTAAAATTTTCTGATACTGCAATTTTAAGCGACAGATAGGTTACAGATGTTGACCCAATATGAAAATTTTATACGGAGTGCATTAAAAAATATGACAAGAACAAAAAATTGCTGAAGTTCATAAAATACCCTGTATCTTATTAACTATCGACAATTGAACTATCAAAGATGGGTGATTAAGAACCCCCAAGGTATTCTTTGTCTTGTGTTGAAGTATGTTCATTTAGATCCGCGTCACCCTGTATAGAGTGTGCCATTTAAAAAAACATATGACTGCTTCAAATCTCAAAAAGTTAGACTCCCAGAAAAAAAAGTAAGCATGCCACTGAAGTCTACTTAGGAACTGTCTCAGAACCAATCTTCCATTTTTTGATAAGTTAAAGGGTAACCGAAATACAGGAAGTGGTCAAAAAGCAAACATTTTCGAAAACACCCTGTATCTTAAAATCTAAGGAAGCTATGACAATTCTGTTTACGGTACCTTTTGTTTCACAAAAAGGTAGGGCAGTAAAATGTAGAAACCGCAAGTCTAGTCTATTACTATTTACCGAGATACCCTGCAATTACATCGAAAAATGGACACCCTGTACACTGGCAAAAGTTCTAAGAGTAGCTCCATGGCAAAAGGTAGGTATAAGAAACATAACAGCAATTATTTGTTACACACTATTTTAAAACGGCCAATAAATATATCAGCAACAGTACAATACAAAAGAAAATGATTTACAAAAGTATGTTCTCAAGGGTTTAAATAAATCTAAATAATGCAATTTTAGCTAGAATTGAGTTCAAAGTAAAAAGTTTATTTCTCTTTTTTTATCTAGATCTATCCTAGTTGGCATTGCTTAGAAAGCGCAAAGTTAGCATTAAAAGCTGAATTTTATGGATTGCAGAAATATTGGCGCTGTTTCCAACGATCGCTTTACTGCTTCAAATGGCCTTAGCAAAATCCAATTTATAATCTTGAGGTTGCATTTAGATGCAAATTTTATAAGATTTTTCAATAGTTATATGATGGATTTGTTGCTAAAAATATTCGAGTTTTAATATTAATGACAGCCACGAATAGAATAGGGAGATTTCAAAAATTGTAACGTACACAAATTGTTATATAATTGAAGAGTGGAAGTTCCAAAGGCACTAAGTGCCAAAAACAGAATTTTGTAAAAACTTGCTTGAAATGGTTTTATGTGCCGGCGCCAATTTCTCTACAAACGTTCTAAGTGCCACGGAATTGTAAAGCTGTTAAATAAGTTTAATAGATGGCGCTCGGGACTATGTCCTTGCAGATTATATTTAGAAAGGTCATAAGTACCAACTTCTTGGTTAAAAATATTTAATGTGCAGAGTTGTTGTGTAGAGTAGTGTCGTCTAGTACTTTTTGCATTTATTGGACATATTTGGTGTAAAAATATGGAAGTTGTTCAAGAAAAGGATAAAGGAAGGTTTATAGAACAGCAAAGGAAGAAAAAACATGCGGGAAATGCACATGCTAATAGAAAAAAGATTATTGTTGGTTTAAAAATTTCACCTAATCAAAGGGTAAGAATTTTCAGGTTATGAAGAGTGTTGTAGTTAGAAGCGTTATATAGGCTCATCCATTTAGTAGTTTTTTAGTAACGTAAATAGGACGTAGGTATTTTTACTAAGAAAAATAAAAGTATTTGTTTAACTCATATTTAAACAATGCATTCTTTCAGGTGCCGTGCAAGTGCTATTTCGACTGCAAAAAAATTACGCATGAAAGAAGGCTGGAACTTTTCGAGAAATTTAATGCTGAAAACTATGAAACACAAGGGACTTACTTAATGGGGTTAATAAATTTGGTAAAAATCAAAAGACGTCGTAATGGAAATTATGACACTGCCGCGGATAGCAAAAGACAAACGTCCATATCACATACAGTTCCAGATCAGGATGGAAACTTTGTGCAAGTATGCAGAAAGACATTTATGCATATTTTTGATGTTACTCAAAAACGTTTAGTGGGTCTAATCAGCAAGAAAAAATGGGAGATACCACTTTTATTGATAAGTGGTCTAACAATAAACCCAGGAAATTTACAGAAAACGATCGTCAGCTCGTTCGTGAGCATATAAATTCTATCCCTAGAGATGTATCGCACTGCTCCCGTGCGAAGTCGGAAAAGCAATTTCTGAGCCCTGATCTAAATATTCACCGTCCTTATAAAGCCTTTTTGAAAAAGAATAAGGAATCATCTGTAAGCTACAGGTTTTATAAGGGGCGTATTTAAAAAAGATTTCCCGAATTTAAGCTTTCCATCGCCCTAGAGTTGATACTTGCCACGCGTGTGATAAGTTAAACTGTGAGGCAAAGCAGAATAATAGTGCCGGCATTAAGTCGAAAAATCAACTGAAAATGCATCATCGAAAAGTCGAGAAATGTTTAGAATATATGACAAATAAAATTACTGGTTCACAACTTCCTGGTACTGACAAATGTTGTATTTCGTTTGATTTACAACAAGTCCTATTGGTTCCAGCGTTGACTCATTCAGACATGTTTTATTTATCACAACTATCATGTTATAATCTGGGAATACATTTATCCGACACCAACTATGCATTTATGTGTATGTGGCATGAAGGTGTTAGTGGGCGTGGAGGTAACAAGGTTGCATCTATACTTTTAATATATTAAATTCTGGGATTACACAAAAAAAGCATTTGTTGCTATATATTTTTAAAACAAAGGACACAAAGTCTCTCCTTTGTTTTAAAAATATATTTAATAACAGGTCTCTTTGGGAAAAATGGACGAATTCTTCGAATTTGTTGCTATGACAACTGTGCCGGGCAAAATAAGAACAGGATGGTAATATTTGCTTTGGTGTTTCTTGTTCTTCATCGAGTTTTTGACATGATTGAATACAATTTTCTTGTAAGTGGCCACAGTTTTATGTCTTGTGATAGGGACTTCGCCCATATCGAAAAAAGGAAGCGTGTTATGAAATCAATGGTACCCAATGATCTGCATAAAGTGATGATTCCGCAAAATATGATCCTCCTTTTCAAGTTATTGATATGTCAGTTAAAAGTTGATTGGAAAAATCCTACAGTTCTGCTTGTAAAGGAAACCTTCTCTGACATTGAAGGGAGGAAGCAAATAAATATTTTGAAGAAAGGCAAATCCATTGCAGATCTAAAATCAGCAGAAATAAAGCTTTTACCGCCTGAAAATAAGATATGCGTAAACAAAAAAAAGTCTTTATCATCCATGATTCATTACCTGGAAAATCCCGATAATAAAAAATTCTACAGAAAACTTCTTAACCTAAATCAAGAGAACTTAGGACCAAGTGGCAGTTCAACTCAACCGTAATTGATATTTATAACCTTTTAATTATGTGTCACTTATAACTAAACTTTTGTTACTACTTATAACCTTTGAATGTTACACACTATGGCACTTATGCCTTTTCAGTTTTTGTTAAAATAAGTTGTAAAAAAATTGTTATTAGTGTTAACATATGCCATTTATATTTTCTAAGATATTTTTTCCACTTGTTAGGAATTGCCATAAAATTTTTTTGAAGTAAAAAATTAAAAATTAACTTTGTAAAATTGTTTTTCTCAATTATCTCAGTTCAATGAATCGGGCACTTAGTGCCTTTAGTACTTCCACTCTTCAATTGTATAAAGAAGCTAATAAATATCAACATACACAAAGAATTTTTGAAATATATGCAATAGTTTATAAACAATCCGCGATTAAATTTGAATTTATGTTCCATGTGGCTAAACGTTTTTCTATTGGTTTGACGTCACAAGCGCGCTAGGCCACCAAGGTCCCGCTAAGTTGTGAAGCGCTTTTCGGCTTTCCGCAAATTATCTTGAATAGAATCAAATAAATTGTTAGTTAGCTAGTATTTTTTTTGGTAATACTAAGTACAGCTTGTGTTTTGTTATCTATAATACATGAAATCAATGAAGCCAGGTTTTCAAAAAGATGTCCAAATGGTGTGGGATTTTATATCCAGTAATACAACTTTTGCTGGTGTTAAAATAACCCGGTAACAATAATGGGATCTTTATAGCATTTAATTTTAATATTGGTTGTAATCTGGATTTGATTATGTGCAAGTAATGAGGAACGACGAAGTTTGTTTTATATGTGGAAGAATCTGTACCAAGCACAGAGTTAGAGTGAAACTTTATCAGGTGGCGTGCGAAGTCAATAAAGAGAAAATAGAAATAATAAAGATCGAATGCTTGGATTGTGCGGTTTCTGCTGGGGGTTGTAAGCATGCAGTTGCGTTTCTTATGTGGCTTCTTCGGCGATCCGAAAAGCCTGCTCCCATAACGGTTGAATGTTACTGAAAAAAGCCGGTACTTTTCCAGATTGGAGGTAATATAAAATTTATTAAAGCTCTTGACATTGGAAAAACGTAAAATACAAATTCAAAGAAATGTCCCGGACTGTGAAGGTTTTCTTGAAGAGGTTGTTGAAAACATAAAAGACCATGGAAATTATGTTTGTGCCTTAGCGGTACACAATAGGCAACCTATTACTAATGTTGTGATAAAACTATCAATCCAAAGCCTTTTATTGAATTTTCTTAATAGAGGAGTACCGGGTATCCCACTAAGAATGGCTGTCGGCCGTATCTCAGAAAGTGTTAGTCATATGGCTTGCGGAAAAAAAATATATTAGGTAAAGTGGTCATGAGAAATTGCTGGAAATTATTTTCAAGTTTCTCAGACTGGCGCTAGAGGGCGCAACAGTAAAGGTAAATATGAATCACAAAGTTTCCTCAAAAGTCGCCTAGTTAAGGCATCCCGAAAATAACATTTTTGTATATTTCGAAGATTTATTAATAAAATTCACCTATAGAACGTGTTCGTCGCTTTTCAAATAAAGTGGTGGGGGAAGGTTGAACATTATTTGTAATAAATGCTAATAACTCCGACCTGGCTTAACATAATTTAGTAAACTTAGTCTTGTTAAAAAGGGCTTTTCTCACTCTATATATCATTATATAAACTACGGCAATATGTGTTTTACACTAGGCGCTAGGGGGCGCTGTCTTACAACTTCACAAACATTGCGCGTTTTTTCCATAATTGTAAATATAATAGTATATTCAATTTTATCTGATTACAAGGATGATTAAAAGTCTAAGAAGCCAGCGAAAACCGCAAGTTGATATATATTTTCAATCCGGAGATATCAACAACAATAATCATAATTACGGAACATTATGATTTTATTTTCAAATTGCCATTGTAAAGGTTTTTCAAGAGTCAAATAGGTCTTGGAAAAACAAAATATGACTTGAAACTGTGCATGCGTGTCACCTTTCATTATTACGTCAAAATTTTTTTCGTGCCAACAGTGTTGTGTTGTATTTGATTTTCAAAATGCCTCTGTTAATTGAAGAAGCGGTTGACATCATTGCGGTGTATTTTGAATGTTTGAGAAATGCAACAACTGCTGAACGGATTTACGCACTACGATACTCTTAAAGGCGCCGATACGACAGTAGAATGTTTAATCGTTTAGCTAGGCGTTTTCGTACTACTGAAAGTATTCGTCGCCCTGTATATCGCAGACGCCGCCTAGGTCGCACCGAGGAAAACATTGTAGATGTTTTGGCATATGTGGAATTTAATCCACAAATTAGTATTAGATTAATTGTTAGAGACTTGGGCGCTACTCGCTCTACTGTGCATAGGATTTTATTAGAAGAAAGGTAAGTAATTATATCTTTATGTTATAACTATTTAATAGTTTAGAATAATGCCAATATTTTTCTTAATAGTTTTCAAGTCAATGTAATAGGTATTTTGTTTTTCTTTAGGCTACATCCCTACCATAAACCTACATTGCTATTGGTTGCTCAATATGATATTGGAAGATATAAATCTCCTCTCTAGAATTTTGTGGACTGATGAAGGTACTTTACATAGTAATGGAGCAGTAAACCGCCATAATATGCATTATTGATCGCGGGATAATCCCCGTTGGATGCGGGAGGTGCAGCATCAAGGAAGATGGAGTGTCAATGTCTGATGCGGCATTTTGGGTGGCAGAATAATTGGACCGCTTGTATGTAATGAGTCGCTTACTGAGCAAAGATATTTACATTTTTTAAATTACGAACTCCCAATTCTTCTCGAAGATGTGCCCTTGGATATTCGCAGGACTATGGTTTTCCAAAACGATGGATGTCCTGCCCATTTTGCGGCAAATATTCGTCAATTTCTTGACGACATATTTCCTGCAAGGTAGATAGAGAGAGGAAATATATTTCCGCGGCCTGCCAGGTAATATTATAGGATATATTGTGATACTGTTAATGAAAGTGGTAATTTCTATTTTAGATCACCTGACTTAACATGCCTAGATTTTTATCTATGGGGGAGATTGAAGGATCTTGCTTTCGTTACCAGACCCTCCACAAGGGCAAACATTATAGAAAGGATAATGGACAGCAGCAGCCGCCAAATCCCAGAGGTGGAAACTACAGTATTATCAACCAGGGAGAGATTGGAGTCGCGTATACAGAACGATGCGGGCGACAATTTGAACATTTAGGGCGCCACTGAGAATTATTGTCGTAACGATATATTTGCTTGAAATATGCGTACTTTCATATTTTGTTTTTCCAAGGCCTATTTGACTATTAAAAAAACCTTTACAATAGCAACTTGAAAATAAAATCATAATGTTCCGTAATTATGATTATTGTTGTTGATATCTCCGGATTGAAAATAGATATTAACTAGCGGTTTTCGCTGACTTCTTATACTTTTAATCATCCTTGTAGTCAGGTGAAATTGATTATACTATTATATTTACAATTATGGAAAAAACGCGCAATGTTTGTGAAGTTGTAAGACAGCGCCCCCTAGCGCCTAGTGTAAAACACATATTTCCGTAGTTCATAAGATGATGTATAGAGTGAGAAAAGCCCTTTTTAACAAAACTAAGTTTACTAAATTATGTTAAGCCAGACCGGAGTTATCAGCATTTATTACAAATAATGTTCAACCTTTTCACCTTGTATTATAATAAGAATGCAAAAACGGTTAAACGGATATATGTTTATATGCAGTTTTTTTCTCAAAGCCATACACAAATTAACCCTTTTCAATATCGAAGAAATGCAATTATAAAACACCCTATATATCACAGTAAACATACCAAAAGAATAAGTACTTCCTGTTTGACTAAAATCAAAACGAAATTTAAAAACAATGCCACATATTACATCATTAAATTAAACTCGCATACTCTACTATAATTAAATTAAACAACAACCCTATTTATTTACAGAACCCCCTTCCTTTAAAGAGCAAACGTTTTTTTCCATACCCATATTGAAAGTCGTATGTATTTTCCCATATTGATGTATCCGCGTCCATAACGGCAAGATGATTAATAAGCACTGATCGTAGAATAAATCGGTCGCGCCTCGCAATGCATTAAAGCCTCAGGACAGAGCAAGCAAAATACCAGCGGCGATAAAAACGGCCCTGGAAGAATATGCTACCGCCTACTCCCCGACGAGTAGCTTCGGTCCTCGCCGCGACTGTCCAAGTAAACCACAAAACAGATAAGGGGTTAGAAATGCGAACTACGTAGAAAACCAGAGAAACAAAGATTAAAGTTGGCCACCAGACCACCCCGAGCGCTACGGTAGGAAATTTATTACGGATGGTGGGTAGTTTAAATAACTCGTTTTCAAATTACTGGTTTACTGTTTAAACAATATTTGAGATTTTTAAAGGCGTTTTACCGCTTTTTGAGTTAATTCACTCTAAAATACCATGTATTCTCTAAATTTCAAAATTTAATGAATGTATGTATTTTATATCAAATTATACCAAAAAGTCAATAAATGTCATTGAAAACCAAATATTGTTGTTATGTATGAATGCCGATGTAAATAACAAACAATGCTTATGAAGAAAAAATCAAAATTTATTTAAACTTTACCATAAAACATAATGTGAAAAAATTCTGACAAAAATTGGTATCGTAACAATAGAAATACTTTATAGGTACAAATAAAAAATGTTCTGTAAACAAGAAACCAAAAAAGTAACTAATAACAGCGACGTGACTAAAATGGTTCCAAGTGTTTAATGAACCAGGGTTTGCTCGAGGCAAATAGGTGAATTCTTGACATTTGGGCGTTGTCCCAAAAAAAATGTTTGCTTCATATCAAACCCAGGTCTTCTAGTTACTCTGACTATTAATACAAAATAGCAATTAGCTGTTTATGTTTTGCACACTTTCTTAGTTCAAGTGAATTCAGTAAGTTACTTCAGTTTTGACCCATTTACATAAGAATCTTGCTTCCTCCCTTGCTTTTCTCTTGAACTTAGGTCAGTCAAGTGGTAAAGATGTAAACAGTTGTAGCCTCTGGTAGAAGGAAAATAATAAAAACGAATGAAAAATTATTGTGACATGAGTTAACCAATGCCAAAAGTACTGGCACTAAATATATTTTCCTTCTTCCAGCAAATAACTCTTTATTACAGAAAATAAACTTAAAAAAATTGACATAAAAAAAAACATAACGGTCCAGGTACCTACTTGAAAGTGTCCATCCAGGTGAAAAATGTCTTGGCCGGGTGTAAAATCTCGTAGCCAGATGCAAGATGTCTTAGCCAGGTGTAGGTCAAATGTTGCAGCCAGAGTTAAATTGTCACAGTATTTGGGCTTGATAAGGTGTCCACGCAACAGAAAAAAATGTTAATCATTAGTACCAAAATGACTAACAGACTGAACAAAACATAATTTTTTAATTAAGTACTGAGAAACTGAAAGCAGTGAAAAAAAAAATCGATAAAATATAAAGTGGAATGTGTACATGTGTTAAAAGTAGAATGAATACATTTAGAGGACCAAACAGAATGTTTTAGACTGCCGGTAAAAAAAAATTGAACTACCATAGTCCATAGTTCTACAGAGAATGTGGAAGTGATCCTAAAACATCAGGTGGTAAAAGCTCAGGGACAGTTTGAGAACAGCATTCCAATTAAGCCTTTTTCAAACTGAGTTCTTAAATTGACAATTATTGAAATGATTTTCACAAATCCTGAAGTTTTTGCACTCGATGTCTGCAAGATTAATATTACATTTATTCTTCCACACTCTTAGTCTTTCAACATCGGTAAGGGGAAATGTTTAGAAAAATGGTTATTGATACAATTAAGGTCAGATGAAGATCTAAATGCACTCTTGCAACCGGGATATTTACAGTAAAACTTGATTTTGGTTATTGAATGAGCGACACAGGCCATCATAAATACTGATAGAGGCAAATAAGGAGCATACACTTAAATATAACATTTAAAGTATAAAATGGCAAAGAACAAAATGAAAAACTTACACGAGGCTGAACATTAAAACTCCTTCGGCATTACTTATCATACAGTTCTATTTGCATTAGCTTGGGCTGTGGATATGTACCTCTTCTATAAACTATGGTTGCTAGACCTTTTTGAAGAGTATGCTAAAAACATTAGAAAAGATCCAATTTGAATTTGAAAATTCAGCAAACCTAACCTTCAAGGCGTAAATTTTACATTTAGGTTACATACCTGGGATATAACGTCGCGTAACAATCCTAAAATTCTTCAAAACTCGTAAAACGTTCTGTAAAGGATTAAAACGGTAATTATGATATTAAAATTTAAAAAAAAAATCAAGTTCTTTCCAACAATTCGTTTGAGGGTTCACATTTTACAAAATTGACAGAACTTCTCTTCTTCTTCTTTTATCCAAAAAACGGATAATAAAGCCCTCCAGTGAGTTAGCGTAATATATATTGCGTTTTTAACAAGGTCTGTCTCTTTTTATAGGTTAATATTATGAGAGAGAGAGATAGTCCACAGATTAATATGCAAGTCTGATTTGACAAGGAGCACATGGTAGTGACCGTTCGAAGAGCCCTCTGGTGGACTGGTGGCCCACTAGGTTTTGTAACGGTTTTCTTGTTGCGAAGTTCCCCATATTAGTTTCACCCATGTGAAGTAAACGTACCTAGAGTCGTAGCCCTTAAGTCATTGAGTTTACAAATTTAATACTTTGGCGCTACAGTAACAAATAACTGCAAGGCCTGCAACCATTGTTCTGTTTAGTAGCAGATCACAGAAACTAACAATCAATAATATTATGTTTTTATATTGAGGAATATTATATACGTATTTATACATTGCGTTTATTTTAACGCTGCATTTTATTTAGCCTGAAGCTGGTTGTAGCTGGTGTTACTCCTTTCTTAAAGTACATATACCCCAAATAAATAATAATAACCTATGTCAGTGGCGCAGCAAGGAGTAGGTTATGGGGGGTTTAATGGTTGCATCACTGACCTATGGGCTATGATGACACGGTATATCATTATCATTAACTATACTAAACTTCAAAATACTGATGCGCCTACTATTCAATAAGGCCTATAAACTCATCCCTTATTTTCTAATTTAACAATTCCTTTTATTTTCTCTTTGTTGGGCAATTTGAGTTAAAATACATTAATTAATATGTAAATGTTTATACAAATTGCTTTAAAACGCCTTTCAGCGAGAAGAGAAGGGTGATTATTAGCTTTTTGTTTTTAAATTATGTTTACTGAAATAATAAAAGTATTTAGCCAAGGCAGCCTCTTTCATTATGAGGGTTCTAAATGCGGGAAAGATAAACACTTAAGCTTAAAAAATGGTTCTTACATCTTCTAAAAGAATTAAATACGGTTTTCTTAGCGTTTCTTTATTTCAAGTGTTATTTTAAAGATATTATTTCAGCACCTTAATAAATGAGGCTGGAAGTTATTTTGTAAAACCATCTTTTCAAGTAAAGAAAATATTCTATAGGTAGGTATTTTGCTACAATATGAAAGGTTTCTATTTAACTTACTCGGTGATGCATGGTTTAGTTGAACATAGGAAATCCCATGTAAATTTGGAGGTGGCTAAATATTAGCTCCCCTGTACTTTTTAGAGAAAAATTGAGTGGTAGTTTTTTGAAGAAGCCGATATAATTTACTGCACGTGGAGGAAAATAAAATGATTAGCACGAGGATTCTTGGGCAAGCCGTAGGAAAACATCAAACCACAGTGTTGTGCACTTTTAAAAAACATAAATATTTTCCTTACAAGTATGAAAAATATCAAGAGCTAAGGCAAGGCGGTGAAAAACGGAGAATGGTATTCTGTTTTAAGGTAATGCAAATAATAATAGGGATTTTTTGGGAAATATTTGTTTTACCCTCAACAACGAACCAAATGTTCAAAATTGCCGGTATTCGAGCCAAGTAAATGAACATCCTCTTGTTCATACTCGGACGCAATATCCACAAAAAATAAATGCTTGGGAGGGAACTGTAGGACGTCACATTATTGGACCATTTTTTATGGAAGGCAACCTTACAGCAGTAACCTATTTGGACTCACTACAAAATCAAACGCCCTGGAAGAAGTTGTATGCGAAAATCAGGAGATCTGGTATCAAATGAATGGTTTTCCTGTCCATAATTCTCTTATTTTTTTTTTATAATAATAATAATAATAATAATAATAATAATAATAATAATAATAATAATAATAATAATAATAATAATAATAATAATAATAATAATAATAAACAATTTATATTAACCAAATAAATGAGAAATTCTATGCGTTCTTCTGATGCCATAAATAAGCCGCAAACAACACGAGTTTTGCATTCGTTGTATTCGGCGAGAGCCTGCACTATCAATACAGGGGCCATACATAACATCACAATGATTAAAATGGGACAGTACTAAAGTGTTACATAACAATTTTTTTATTTCAGAGGTAAGAGAATGCCTGTGATTGTAAGGTACAATATGCCTTTCTGACTTTTACTTTGATGTGTTCTCTAAAACGAAGATTATAATTAACCAATAAACCCAAGCTTTTGGAGACACTTTTATATGGTATTGCTACATTGTTAATGGTGATGTTCAAAGAATTCTGTACCGTATTTCTCAATGTTTTATTACCAAATAAGGTGATGGATGATTTGGATGGGTTGATTTTTAGTTGATGGTCCCTGGATGCTTCGATTAAATTCTTAAGATCTAAGTTAATATTTGTATTAACAGAATTTAAATCAGAAGTATCAAACGAGCAATATATTTGAGTATCATCAGCATATAAGTGATAGTTACAATAATTTAAAGTTTCGTGAAATTTTCCCGTATAAATTGTATACAATAGAGGTCCTAAAATACTACCCTGCGAAACTCCAGTAGTCAAACTAAGGGGATCCGAAAAGCATTCCGCTATTACCACCTTTTGAGTCCTGTGAGTTAAAAAAGATTTAATTAGTTTAATAGCCCCATCTCCAAATCCGGTGTAATGTAGAATCGAGAGCAATATAGAGTGGTTGAGCATGTCGAATGCCTTTGTAAAGTCCAAAAGAATAAGAGCACTTATATTTCTATCATCACAAGCTTTAGAAACATCATCGACCACATCTGACATAGCAGTATCACAGCCAAAACCAGGGCGAAAACCAGACTGCTTAAGGGGTAAAATATTAAACCTATCCAGAAAAGATCGTATTTGACCATCTAAAGTTTTTTCTAATATTTTGGAAAAGGTTGGGAGGATACTTATTGACCTTAAATGTGAAAATTCTGTGGGTTGACTGATCTTTGGCAGAGGCAAGACACGGGCATTCTTTCAAGAATCTGGATAGTGAGAAGTTTCTATGCATTTATTAATCACATGAGTTATAGAAGGAATAATATAGGGGCAAAATAATTGAATAAGTGTAATATTCAACGCGTCACTGCCAAACGCTTTAGATTTTAAATTCATTATTATTTTTAGTATATCATCTTCAGTCACCAGATGAAATTCCAGCTGATCAAGAATACCTGGTTTAACGTTATGTTGATAGAAATTTAAGAAATTAGGGTCAGGTGTCTGTCCAAAAGACCCAGCAGAATTGATAAAAAAATTATTGATATCGTTTGGATTAGAGAGATGGCCTGGAATGACTTTATTTTTATTTTTGATAATATCTAGTTTTTTTAATTCCTGCCATTTTTCTTTTATTGAAGAATTCGAAAATCTTTGCCGTAGGTATGCTTTCTTTTCCGCCCTTATTGCAGCTGTGGTGTTGTTCCTTAGTTGTTTGTAAGAAGAATAATGCTCTGCCTGACTTGTATTCTTAAATCTTTTTAATGCTTGGTTTCTAAGTCTTTGAAGAAATTTAACATAATCAGTAGTTATCCAAGGCGCATATTTTTTATTTCTTTTCTTACAAATTTTAAGTGGGCCATGCATATCGAAAAAACAGTAAAATTGATGAGCTTAAAAAAATTACTTTTTCTTCAATGGCAGGCATATAAAAAATATTTTCCCAAGGCCATATTTCAAGATCTGCCTGAAATCTGTCATAGTTAATGTTTTTTAAAGGTCTATATTTAAAGGATATTAGAGGTGGACTTTCAATGGCCAGGGGAATTTTATTGAAAATGGGAAAGTGGTCTGACAACAGATCATCAGCCACACCAGCGCTTAGAACATCAGACATATTGCAATATAGTAAATCAAGCAAAGAATATGATCCATCAGCCATCCGTGTAGGTTCCTGAATATATTGCCTTAAATTAAAAATACCAGCGATGTCTTCAAGTTGTTTAGCATTTTTACTATTAATATTCAATAAGTTAATATTAAAATCACCACAACAGATAATGTTATCATAAGTTGTATAGAGATTTGAGAGTGAGTCCTCGAAGTAATCAAAAAAACTTTCTAAATTTGACCGAGGGGGTCTGTAGAGTACACCTAATAAAATATTTTTAGAGTTGAATATGAGTTCAACCCATATATATTCCACAAAATCCAAACATCCAGAGCTCAAAATCTTAAATTTAATTGAGATTTTAATATAAATACCAACTCCACCCCCTCGCCTCACCACCCGATCTTCGCGAATTAGATTAAAAACATCGATAGCTACAGTCTCAGCATCAATATCCGGACGCAGCCATGTCTCAGTGACTCCAGCTATGTCATGATTATGTTCCGTTATATATTGCCTAAAGTCAGCAAAATTAGCTGTTAAAGACCTCACATTTGTATGAGATGATAAGCCACAGCACTGCAGGATTAATTCTTTATGGCGCTCTGCGAACGGTACGTGTGCGCAGGAAACGATTCACGTTGGTCTTGAATCTTTGGAGATTATACTCGTTGGGGAACACGGCCTCAGGAGGATCGTTCCAGAGTGATGACATTTTCCAGATGAAGGAATTTAAGTGTCGTTCGAGGGACACTAAGCTGAACCACGTACTGGTGGGCTGCAGTGGCTCGTCGTGTATTTCTATCATGCACCACTCTGGGTGGACTCAGTTTGCCATAAAAATATTTGTAAAATAGACCCAAGTCGCCAACCTGCCTTTGATGTTCAAGGCTGTCCAGATTGTTAGGGAATACTTACAAAATATTTTTAACGGAAATATGATTGGGCCACGGCATCCAATTCTTTGGCCAGCCAGGTCTCCCGACCTTTCGCTAAACGACTTCTTTCCGTGGGATCACTTATGCGTTACTTTATAAATTTTATTTATAAAGATGATGTAAAATATGAAAATCTAGACTAGCTAAAAAACTGTGTTTAGTTAGAATGTGACAGAATTTCTCAATATCAACTCAGTTATAATATGTTATAAATGAATTTAATTATCGGTTAGGATATTGTTTAGCTGTTAATGGAGGGTTGTTTGAACATTCGATTAATTAAATTTTATTGTAAATCATTTGCCGAAATAAAAAGACATTTATTATTATTATTATTATTATTATTATTAATGGTTTTTTGAAAATCTCTGAATCTAGATCTTGAAAAACTTCAAAAACCAAATAGCAATCTTGATCTCGAAGCTCCCGTCGTTATATAATACTATATATTCAATTTACTTTAACTTCAATATACGTAGTTTGGTATTTTCATCTGACCTTATCAATTATTATTATTCTGGACTCCTTGGCCTTCTATTATACCTTTCATTGTTTATTACACAGAATGCTATGAAATTAGTTATCTTGCTTGTACTATATATATTAATATAAAAATTGAATTATTCTTTTAGAAAAATACAAGTTACTTTTAAAGCGTTGGTGATATTGATTTGCGGTCGAGATGGTTCGATTTCAATTAAAATTGTCTCCTACACAAGCAAAGAAGGTATACCATCCAATTGAAAAATACCGAGAAAAATCAAGAAATAAGTTAAAGCATAATTATAATTATTGAACTAAAATATCTAATAATTTTACAAATTCTAGAAAATATTACAGACGCCAATCATTATTTGTAAAATATCTACCTTCTTTTAAAATCGTTCAAAGCCCTATAAGTTTTGGTATGGTGAAGTTTAATAAAGCAAATTTATTCTAACTCCACAATTTATAATACCAATTGCATGCAAATAAGATGGTAATACTCCTACAGGATGAATGAACTAGACTTAAGTGAATATCTACGTAAATTCTCCATAAATATTGGGAACAGCAGTAAA
The DNA here is from genome assembly GCA_963920685.1 of Polydrusus tereticollis. Classification (NCBI taxonomy): domain Eukaryota; kingdom Metazoa; phylum Arthropoda; class Insecta; order Coleoptera; family Curculionidae; genus Polydrusus; species Polydrusus tereticollis. The sequence continues at coordinate 163,640,152 of OY987327.1, forward strand.
TCATGAAATGGTTATAAGTATTTTGCTGTGAATTTTAAAATAGGTTCAGTATGCAGGGTGTTAAGTATTCATTTATAAAAGATTGTTAACTACTGAAAATCATAATACATTAAATAATAATAATAATATTTGTTTAATAATTGTTTATTGACGGACATATAAAACATAATAAATAATTACACAATCCATTTTTTGCATCAAACACAACAATAAAACAAATTTTGATAACAAATCAAATAATCAATTTTTACATCGTAAAATAAAATAGAATATAAAATATTTCAACAAAAAACAACATTAAACATTAAACACTAAGCAGGAATAGTAGGTATCACATATATAATCTTATGATTATTGAGTTTGTCTTACAAGTATTCGCTTTAATAATGTTTTAAATTTACCAATAAAATTGTTATATTAAAAACATCCACCTCAGTAACAATAGAATTCATTTCCCTGCACATGCGGGATATGGGACTGTTATAGCCATAGTTTGTTCTATGGTAATTTACCGCAAATAATCTATGCTCTCTAAAAACTCTTTGTGGCGCCAAAAGGCCGACAAAGCTAAGAAGTTCGGGGACATCAAACTCAGAATTAATAACCTTATAAAGAAATACCAGGTCCAGGTAAACACGTCCCACCGACAATGGAAGTAAATTGATGGAAGCTTCAATATTTTTGTATATGATCTGGTCCTGAGTGATAACCTGTTTAAATGCAATGAAGCGTAAGAACCTCTTTTGTACTTTTTCGATTTGTTCTGAATAAACATCATAGTGTGGAGACCAAATCTGGGAAGCATATTCCATTACAGAACGAACTATAGAACAGTAGACTGATTTGAAACAGTCAAAATTCTCAAAATCTTTTAGAGTTCTCTTACCAATCCAAGAAGTTCCAATCCTTTATTGGTAGTATTATTAATGTGCAAATCGAAACAGAGTTTATACTCCAATGTGACACCAAGATCTTTTACCTGTTCAGTGCGTGTAATTGTATTATGATTAAGCAAGTAATCAAAGAGAATTGAATTTTTCTTACGATGAAAGCTAATAACTAAGCAATTAGAGATGTTGAGATTTATCAAATTTAGATTACACCAGTTAGAGAAATGGTTTAAATCTTGCTGGATACATGTGCAGTCAGCCATATTTTCAACAATTCGGAAAATCTTCAGGTCATCCGCATAAAGTAGACATTTACTAAATTTTATATTATCTTCAATGTCATCTATAAAACAGTTAAAAAGAAGGGGGGCAAGATGAGCCCCCTTGCGGGACACCAGAAGTAACTCTGATATCAGAAGATTCGTAATTGTTGATTCTCACTCGTTGCAATCTCTCAATCCACTGTAAAAACAATCCATGGATACCCAAACCCTATAGTTTATATAGCAGCAATTGATGGTTGACCTTGTCAAAAGCCTTGGAGAAATCGGTGTAAATGGCGTCAACCTGACATCGTCTTTCCAAGGCCCCTAACAGGTATTCCTCATAAACAAGGATGTTGGTGACAGTTGAGCGGCCACCAACAAATCCATGTTGGGATGGGGAAAAATCTGCTGAAAAAGAGGGGAGATTTTTTGCCAAACAAACTCCTCAAGTAGTTTGGCGAAAATGGAAAACCTAGCTATTCCTCGATAATTCTCAATATTTTCCCTGTCACCACTTTTGTATACTGGAGTGATATAGGTTGTTTTCCAAATATCTGGGAAAACACCAGTCGACAAAGAAATATCAAAAATATGGGTTAGCACCGTCGACAAAATGCATTGACAGTTTTTTACGAATAAAGTAGGTAGGTATACCATCTGGGCCGGTGCCTAACTTACAATTTAGTTTAGATATAGAATTAAAAACTTCTACAGGTTCAATGCGAAGGAAGCTCAAGTTAATGGATTTTTTTAATTGAAATTACGCGGTTGACATTGGTCATTTGAGTAAACTGTTGAGAAAAATAATTTAAAAAGCTCAGCAATGGCTGATGGATTGTCAGCATTGATATTATTAAATGACATTGTGCCAGGAAGGGTGAATTTCATACTATTTGTATTCACAAAGCTCCAGAAGGACCTGATATCAATCTTTACAGAATTTTCAATATTTAGATATCTATCTAAAATATTATTTGGAGAGGGAGACATGGTTGACTGTTTTTGAAGCTACCAACGTAAACAGTGCTTTTCAGAAATTCGCTCGGCTTATTCTAATGTATATTAATATTGCATTTTTTCTAAAGAAAATATTTCTAAATGATATCAGAAACCCATGGTTGACTTCTGGTATTCGTGTATCAGCGCAAACTATAAAACTACTGCATGCGTTGCGTTGGTGGTGCAACTGATAGCCTTGTCCTGGTCGACTACTATAAAAAATATAAAAGGGTATACAGGAAAACTATTGAAGCTGCTAAAAGGTTACACAATGATAGATTGTACTTAAATTTGGCAAATAAGGGCAAGATTGTATGAGGCATAATCAAAAATACTTTAGCTCGAGGAGAGACTAGAAATAATATTGAATTCCGCGTGACTGGCGACCGAATAAGTAATCCGCATGAAATAGATACTGCTTTCAATAAGTATTTTGTGGAGGCCCCACAAAGTTTAATTATTGATAATATAAAGCGACACAAGAGTGAATATAATCTTAAATATCAAAAAACCGTTAGAACTATGTTTTTTAGACCTGTTTTGGTATGCGATGTAAATGACGTCATAAAATCATTAAAAAAATCTAACTCGGTTAGCATTGATGATATTTCAGTGAATGTATTGAAGTCCATTGCTGACTATACAGGGTGAGTTTTTTAAAGTGTTACAAGGCGATATCTCGCAAACGGTTTAAAATATTTTCTTTAAATTTTAACGAGGCAATAGTAAGATAGGGAGACATATTTAAACATATTTTTATCATATACCCCTGTCCCCATTTTGAGGGGTGGGGACAACTTTGAAATTTTAAATAGGATTATGTACTTTTGTTTATTAATTTCGAATTTACGTAAAAACCTACGTATGTGTACAAAAAAAAATTGATTTGCTTTACTGGTTACGGAATTATGATTTATTGGGTTATAAAAATTAAAAAATATTATTTATAACTACATTTTACCAATAAATTAAGTTCACTTAATTCAGAATTATTATTCGTTTACATAGAAATGCGTTGTTTTGACTTCTGTCAGTTCTCAGTTTGGTCAATTAAACATGAAAGTGAATTTTAGTGTGCAAGTTGATATTTTGTTAATGTTAGGGGAGTGCAGAAGAAACTACAGACAAGCTTCACTAATGTGGACCGAGAGGTTTCCTAACAACCCGAAATCTCACATAGCATTTAAAAGGCTGGAAAAACGAAGTTGTACTGAAGTTAAAACTACGATTTCGGAAGCTAACTAAAACGGATAAAACTAGGGCAGTTGGAGTTTTAGGAATGGTAGCTATTAACCCGCATATAGGTTCCAGGCGGCTTGCTGCAGATGCTGGAATGAGTCAAAAATCGGTTGTGACCATATTCCATATGTACAAATTTCATCCATACCACATTACACTCCACCAAAAGCTTTATGGGCAAGACTTTGAAAATCGCGTTACATTTTGCAATTGCGTACAATGGCAAATGAAAGGAAATAACAGGTTCCTAAAGAATGTTATTTTTTCTGATGAAGCTACTTTCCATAATTGTGGCCATTTATTCCCCACTGGATGAGAACTGTGCCAAATCAACATCCTTGGTCAGTTAATGTCTGGTGTGGTATAATTGGAGATAGAGTTATTGGTCCCGATTTCTTTGAACGCCATTTAAATGAAGAAATATATACAGATTTTTAAAGGAACCAATTACCCCAATTATTAAACCAAAACATAAATCCTGAGATGTGGTTTCAACAGGACGAATTTTTTAAAAACAGGTGGATTGGTCGAGCTGGTCCGGTCAATTGGCCTGCAAGGTCCCCGGATTTGACCCCTCTTGACTTTTTCTTCTGGGGCTTTATAAAAGACAAAGTGATGGCGACTGTACCTACAACTGTAGACAATATGAAAAACCGAATCCGCTTCGCCTGCTTATTAGTGACACCTAAAATGTTAGAACGGGTACCAAATTCATTTAGAAAAAGAGTGAGAAAATATTTGGAAGTTGAAGGGGACATTTCGAACATCTCCTAAAACATGACAGGCGATAAATGGTAAATAATATTTTTTAATTTTTTTAAGCTAATAAATCATAATTCCTAAACCAGTGGAGCAAGTCAAATTTTTTTTTGTACACATACGTAGTTTTTTACGTATATTCGAAATTAATAAACAAAGTACATAATCTCATTCAAAATTTTAAAGTTACCCCCCTCCCCTCAAAATGAGAAGAAGGGGTATATGATAAAAATATGTTTAAATATGTCCCCTCATCTTACTATTGCCTCGTTAAAATTTCAAGAAAATATTTTAAACCGTTTGCGAAATATCGCCTTGTAACACTTTAAAAAACTTACCCTGTATATTCAGTCCTTTGACCTATCTAATAAATATGTTTTTCCACTACTAACCTATAACATCGCCATTATTAACCGATTATTAACGCTAGAAATCGTTTTTCTCTACCTTATAAGTCATTATTGACCATGTTAACCGAATTTTGTTTGAACGCAGGTAACTTGATTTTTTAATTCTACAACATCAATTCATTGTGGTTAGGCAACCAGATAATTATCAATACATATTAGATTACTTCATATTGTAAAATATCGATACAATCAACATTTTTTCTGCTTCCATCCTTAATTCGGGAGGTGTACACATAATATTATAACTAACATTTTCTTCGCTCATTTTTTAAAAAAACGCAAAACTCGTGAAATCTGATGACACAAATGAACACAAATTGACATTGACAAAGCCACCTGACAAAACAACAAAATATTTTGCCAATTCCAAAGCGCAGGTTACTTGATTAAAAAATATACTTATACCTACCTATAATTTTTTATAATAATTATTAATACTATAAAGATAAATGTCATATAAAAGTTTGTAGTAGTGGAAAAAATAATATATTAACCAAGGTTTAGACAGCCATCATTATTGCCCGAGCGGCGAGTTTAAATCACGAGGAGCGAAGCGACATAATATTATCACTAACATTTTCTTCGCTCATTTTTTAAAAAAAACGCAAAACTCGTGAAATCTGATGACACAAATGAACACAAATTGACATTGACAAAGCCACCTGACAAAACAACAAAATATTTTGCCAATTCCAAAGCGCAGGTAACTTGATTAAAAAATATACTTATACCTACCTATAATTTTTTATAATAATTATTAATACTATAAAGATAAATGTCATATAAAAGTTTGTAGTAGTGGAAAAAATAATATATTAACCACGGTTTAGACAGCTTATTATAGCCCTCGCGTCTTAAATCCCTCGTTGCTTCGCTCCTCGTGATTTAAACTCGCCGCTCGGGCAATAATGATGGCTGTCTAAACCTTGGTTAATAATATACTATTCCGTTGACACCCTGAAGATTATTTACTGTACGCTGGTAAGAACTATAGTTGAGTATGCGTCACCTGTATGGTCACCTCACTACAGGATATAATATGTTGACACTCTTGAAAGAGTACAAAAGAAGTTTCTTAGATTGGTGGGTTTTCGTCTGGGATTATTGCGGGAGGATTATTCTTATGAGGAGCTTTCAGCTCATTTGAACTTGTATTCTTGGAAAGTAGAAGATTAAGAGCTGACTTGTGCTCGCTCTTTAAATTGTTGAGAGGTAGTATTGACTGTCCTGCTCTGCTGAACTTGATTAACCTCAGAACTGGGGAAAGACGTGGTCGTCATACGGAGCCGTTTGCCATTCCCTTTCATTCTACCAATTACGGCATGAACGAATCGATAACGAGAATGCTCAGATCTACAAAGGACAGTTCAGATCGGGTGGATATTTTTTAATTTTCTTCCATTCAAAGTTTCAAGGGTGCGTTGGGTAGGTTGTGATAGGTTGTGATATTTTAGTTAAGTTGTGATATTTTTTATTGATACTTACATAGTTTATTTGTTAGGAGCATAGTACTTAGAGTATTTATATAGATAATTTTATTGTAGAGAGCATAGCACACTATGTTACCTTTGGGATATATGTATATACATATTTTGTAAAATGTTGGATACGTTGAATGAATAAATAAATAAATTGAAATTGAAAAAGTAGTCCATTCTTACAGTGGAGGTGATACGATAGGAAATAAAATACTTGAAGTCTTCCTCCACAAAATAGATAAATGTTTCGGATGTTTAAACATCCATCATCAGGACAAATAAATAAATGTTATTGGAGAATGCAATTTTTCCTGGTATCTTTAAGACTGCCCGAGTTATTCCGCTTTATAAGAAAGGAGAAAAGGACAGATTAGATAATTATCATCCAATTTCTCTACTAACCTCAGTATCAAAAAACCAAAAAAATATTAGGTAAACATATTAACAATGCCTTATCGTGGAGCTTTTACTGCTAACTAACCTGCACCGAACTAAGTTCTAGAATGTCTCCGGTATGTTATGCTTTCTACCGCCTGCGTGGTGTGGTCGGCAGGAATATTCTCTTATCTTATTACTATGTCCAATTTGTTTCAAAAGGGATAAGTGGAATTTTATTTTAAAGTTCCACTCCATCGAATTTAAATATAGTGTTTTTAAAACAAAAGAAAAGCTATAAGAAATATGATGGAAGTGTTTCGATATTTTTTGCTAAACTGGTTTAATACTGCTTCAGGAGTAATTCTGTTTTTGACGATTTCATTTTCTATATGTAGCAATGACATATGCGAGAAACGATTTTGGAGCATAGTTGCTCTAAGCCAGGTCCTTATTCGCCGCATTGCAGAAAAACTTCTTTCGCAACTGACAGAGCTCACTGGTAGCACCAATGCTGCTTGCAGCAACTTGTACAAGTTAGGGCAAAACTCCTGTTTGATTGGTTTTTTAAATTTTCTATATTTATTTCACAATTTTTTAACTCAATCATATTTCTCATTATTGTAGCTTCCGCATTCAGTGCTTCAGAATCAATTTTCAAAACAGTCTTATAATTTTTGATAAATTTATCCGCATTCTCTAGATCTAATTTAAAGAATGCATCTACTGCATTTGCCAATGGAAGATTTGTAAACCGTTATCTCAAGTTGGCAATTATATTGTCCAATATCTGATAGAAAATATTTCCGCTTGGCCAGTATAAATAATATAATTATAATACAAAATAAAATTAACAATAAAGTATTATCTTCCATCTGGATCTGGAGTGGAAAAAAGGATAAGGAAATAGGGTTATTGATTGTTTTCTAATTTCAGATATCTGGGTATTTGATTGTAGATTTGTGAACAGACTTTTAAAAAGTGACGTTGAATTTTTGAGATAAATACCGTCATACTACTGTGGTGAATAAATGTATGTGATACAATGCCTACAAGGGTACGTGCGTCCTAGGCACCCAAATCACGGTACACACCCTATATGCATTTAGACCACTTTTCTAGGGGAGGCCAGGAGTTTTCTGGGGGGGGCCGGGCCCCCCCTGCCCCCCCTATTTACGCCAATGCGAGGGGTCTCTGGACCTCCATTAATTGGAACTTTTTTCATTATTTTTTGTCAAGGAGTCACCTGTTTCAATTTGTCGGTATAATGTTGGAACACCCTGTATACTAAGGTGGGCCGAAAATCGCCGATTTAAAAAAAAATGGTAACTTTAAACGCGCTTCTCTAAAAAAGTTGTCTATTGATGTCCTAAGGTTATCTAAAAAAAAATTGAATTTTTTGGATACATTTTAACCGGGCCTATGGGCCTTTTCTTGGGCCCAATTTTTTTTTTCAAAAAATTTAGTTGCGCCATCAAAAACTGTTTTGCTAATATGCCTATCGGTGTTATAAAAAAAAAACTGGGCCCAAATAAACAGTTTATAACTAGGATTACGGACCCTCATATATTCCGAAAAGTTAACAAATAATGCTTTTTCCCAATTTTTTGCAGCCTATCGCTTGATTTAGTGTTTTGCATGAAAAATAATAATATTTAACGCTAAATCAACCCAGAACTCACCACGTGGAGGTATCTGCACGTAGAGTTCCTCCCATTTAAGATCCCTCCCACCCGTTTTTGTACATAAAATAATTTTTCTTTTCGTTCTTTAAAGTATTGTAATTTGTTATCAAATGATGGTAACATTTTTCGGCCTGCTAATTTTGCTCTAACATATCCATCTCTGGATAACTCACCACATACTTAACTTGATGCCTCGGTGACTAACTTTACACACCGTTTCACTGCTTGGGTGTGGCATGGGTATTTTTTAAAATCCGGCACAACTGTTCCTGCGACAATATTATCTAGCGCTTCTATTGTTAATTTGGCAGTTAAGGGTGGTTCGGTAATATTCACTTTCTGCAAGTCTATTAAATTCGTGTAGTCTTCGGCATGTTAATTAATTAAGGGGACCCTAAAAACCCTTACCGTTTTGTTAGGTTGCAACCTACATTTTTTTATTCTGCTCGCAGCTAGCTCTCTTATGTGTGGACGTTGGTCCATTAGCATTGACAACAGTAGGTTTTCGGGGTGAGCAAAATATCGGTTTATGACAATGGCAATCTGCTGTCTTGGACAACAGGTTGTCACTATCTGCTGACGGTAGCTCTTTATGTGGAGGCACTAGGTCGTGGTCCATATACTTACTCCTTCCCTCCGTCTTTGGTTTGTCTTGGGCGCCACCTGGTTTGATCGAAGTCCAATCCAGGAAAAATATACCGTATATCAGTTCTATTGAGAAATCTATGCAATAAATAAAACTAAAGCTTTCCCACACAAACAATAAAGTTTTTATTAAAATAAAAGTTTACTTGACAGCATAAGGGTTTGTTAAGTTCTATGATGTCAAATTGTTTAAAATTTAGACAAGTTTGAATTATGAAATAAAAAGATAGCCATTCCAGACGCAAGGATTTAAGATAAAAAAATTGAGTGTAACCTCAGGGAAGATTCTAGAACCTTGTACCTGAATCTTTCAATAGTGTGTGGTTCAAAAAAAATGTTACCTCTTGCCAAGATAGCCTTACATAAAAAAGCTATTAATTAAATTTTAAATTAGGTAGATCGAATTATTAATCAATTAAAAGGAAATGATAAAAACTGTGATAAATAATAAATGTTTAATATCAAAAAAATTGTTCATATGACCTTATATTGACCAGACTCCTCCACACTCCAGCTGCTGCAGCTACTTCCTGACGCCGTCCCTAGGATGGTCCAAAAACCATGATTATTTTGCTCGTGGCTTGAGAGTCTACCGACTAGAGCTCATGTGATGGGTGTTTTTTTTTTAACCTACCCAAATGCCGAACGGCAGGACAAATGGCAAAATCGGCCTAAACCAACAAAACCCCTAAAAATAATAAAAAGGAAAATTACCCACTGAATACCCACAAAACGATGACCAAGAACCAAAAGAAAAGAAAATAGGTTACCTCTAAAAGGGGGGTGAGACCTCGTGGTCTTTTTAAAAAATGGCCCAACGGCGACCTTCTTCTCTGAAGGTATTTTCAGAAGTAAAATGAAGACCGCAAGAACTCTGAAGTAAAACAAACCCCCTTCTCTAGCAAAATCGGCTGACTTAATATTTCCAACTGAACATAAACCCCAACAATGGAAAATAAGAAGAAGAAGAGAACAGAGACACACCATAAAGGATCCAAAAGGTCAGAACGAACAAGAGCCTGGGCTTTTACCAGAACCTAAATTACATAAGGAAATAAATCAAATAATTCCAAACAACTTTGTTTACACATAAAGTTGCCAAAAGTACAAATGGGCGTTCTGCGCTTTCACGGAAACCAGAAACGCAGATAATATGTGATTCAACTTTACGCAGCGGTGGCTAGCGCCATCAACCCACAGAACAGCAAAAGTAGTGCGTTCGCCCCATATTTTGGCTAACGTTATGCAACCAAAGATGACACAACAATTTTTAACAGTAAATAAAAGGGAATGCACTTTGTGGAAACATATCCGTATAAATCCACACAAAATAAATAGTGGCAATTTTAAAATTGCTACAGGTTGTCGGTAAAGACCTTGTCAATTATTTTTTTTAACTTGAAGTGGGAAATCTGTACCAATTTGTACATTTGTACCATTACAACCTATTACAGTTAAGTTAGTAACATCTGTCTCATACTTATTTAAACACCCAAAAAGTTCATTTTTTATGTGAGCTGCGGTAGCAGAATTCTTTATAGACACGTGAGTAAAGTAATGTGTTCTTTTTGTTTATTTATCCTGCGACTATTTGCTTTAATGTCTTTATTTTCTTGTGTTTGTTGAAGCTTTTTTCTGTTCTTGCTTAGTTCTCGGCGAATTTTGTTTTTACCTACAACTCTAGACTGGTCTACTTCAGAAATTATGTTAAAATCTTCCAAAACTGCATATTTAAACAACCGCTCTGTTTCATATGCCGGTGAGGTCGGCCACTCTAGCCGTGTTGGTTAAGCTGGATCTCATTTGTTGAATTTTGGGTACTGATACCGTTCTCCATTTCCCCAAAACCGGACATTTGTATTCCTCGTCCGACGAGGCCTCACTGGACGTGTCTTTGATATGCATCAATTTTTGCGACATTTAATTTATATTTTGAATACCACTTGTACTTGGTATTGGCTCTTCCGCTTCAACACTATTTTTAAGAATAGTAAGTTTTCTTTCTTCTTTCCTTTCTATTAGTTTGGTTAAAATTCTATCAATTCCTCCTATTTGCATTTTTCGGTCAGACCTTTGATCTTGCAAGAAAGGCCATTCTACTTTTGGCACTTTTATTTCTTTCTCACAAGAGCAACGTTCCAATCAAGACACTTACATATCGATATGTCAAATAGCTTTTTCGATTCTTTATTGAAATTATCTAACTTAGCTTGTAGACAGTTTGACATTTTTCCTTTTAAAGGTTTAATAAGATTCCGATATTTTTAATTATAACCCAAAATGAGATTAAGTATTCTCTCGTGAGATAAAGTTGGTAAAGGAGCTCGTTCCCACACACGTATTATTTTACTAGCAACAATATTGGCAACTCTAGCACTTGCAGGTTGTTTACTACCATCGCCTTTTAATTCTATTCGAACGCTTAAATAATAACATTGCATTAAATCTTCGTACGTCGGTAGTTGATTTGCTTCTGGCAGTATGTCTTTAGCACTACCAAATATAAGACAAGAGGTACTTGCCCGAGTGTTTACCAAATAGTTGGACATTTTAAATTTTACTTATCGCATTAACTATAGTCACTGCCTAAAAAAACTTCACTTATTTATAGTCACTCTCTAAAAACTCCGTTATATAATTCACTTATTTATAGTCACTTGAAATGAAAGTTTTAACCGTTTTTAACGCCGCGCGCCGTTCCATGAGCATTAAACAAGGGCTAAGCGAGAACTGAATAAATCTACCGCTTTCAGTGGCTCACGCGCAGCACATCTCGGATTCTTTCAGATCAATGACCTTTAATCGAAAAACGAGTATGTACGAGGGTATAATACATCGATTATCAAGACATTTTGCATAATATGGTGTGCTCAATAAGAAAAATATGACCGTGGGCCCGGGAAAATATGTTTTTTTTTCAACAAATTTTTTTTTGAGTAACAGTGAAAGCCTAAGAGAGGTTTTTTTCAGTAGCGCCGTCAAATTAAAACGTTTTTAAAAGTTGGCCCTTTTGGGGGCCCATGGGCCCGGTTAAAATTTGCCTAATCAGGTCCATTTCTTTTTTAAAATTGTTTTTGACCTTCTGTGCAACTTTTCTGCGGTAGCGCCCTTTAAAATAGAAAAAAATATTTTTTCAGCCCACCCTACTGTATACCAACCCGTAATGTGTTTCATTTTTCCAAATAAACTAATACTAATTTGGCAAGCTTTTTACTAAAAAACGGCGCATAGCAGGAAAACAACTCAGGAGAGCTCTTATGTTTCAAGTTGAACGGGGAATTCAAAATTATTTTTTCATTTGGGAGGAAAGTATTGGTGTACCATTTGTTTCCTCAAAAGTATTGAAGTCAGTGCCCATAGGCACGCCATTGTTAAAGCTAAAAATTATTTTTTATTAAAAAATATCCATCTTTATTAATTGTCGGTACGTACTTAATTTCACTAAAGTATCTCAAGTAGTCTCGAAAATTCTAACTAATTTCCATATTTTCGTAAGGAAACATTTTTGGACCATTGTTTAGAAGGGAAACTATCATAATTATTAATGTAGATTCACACACTTAAATAGTCGCATATTATTAAGGAACAGCCTGCATACTTTTTTAAATTCGAAATGAAGTAGGGAGCTTTGCTTTAAAATATTAAGTTTAATTTAATGTTACTTAAAACTTCTACTATAAGTAAACTTAAACTTGAAGTTTGGAATTTAGTAATCTTGTATAGTGAAAAAGTTGTTACGAGTTTAAATCCAAAATAAAATTTATCGTTTATATTTGAGAAATTTTCATTTAAATTAATCTGAGCCAGATTAATTAATCAAACGTTTAATAATTTCGAGAGGATTCTATTGTTTACTTTAGATTATTTAATTTCTTTCAGTTTTTGTTTCCTTTTCAACCCTAAGGAATATAAGCAATTCCATTAATGATGAGTGAAGGGCAGAATATATGCACTCAAATTCAGACAAAATATGCGCATATACATAATATATGCCTTGTTCGCCTTTAAAATATGCAATTATATGCATTTTCTGACCAAATACGCATACTGGTATGCAATATTTCTTAATTTATTATAGCGAAGTAGGGTTAAGGAACACACTGGCTTCTAAAAAAAGATGTTTACTTAAAAAAAAATTCAAAAAAAAAATAAGGACAAATAAAAGTAAACAATTTTTTAGCCCGAAATTGTATAAAAGGCATTTATTACTAAATATTTTTTAAAATTTTCAACTAAAAAGGATTGTCTTCTATTAGTAAAAATATGTTTATACAAAGAGAAGCTTCTCTCAATATCTACTGATGTAATCGGGCAATATTGCAACTTAAGTACTAATGTATAAGGTCAAGATACAATTTTGTTGGCCTACATAAATGCTTTTTACTGCAGTAAGTTATTTAAATCCTTCATTCGTTTTTACAGTTACATTCAATTTGTTCCTTACTTGACGTCCTAGTTTACCGGGAATGTTGTTACATTTAGGGAAAAATGTTTGAACAATACTAATTGAGTCTCTTAAACTTAAATTTCTACTCTTTAACGAGGATATGATGTCCGGTATAAAATTGAAATTAACCTTAATAAAAACAAGATCTTTAACTACACTTGCACTGTTTAACAACTCTTTAATTTGCACAACACACTGCGAATCGTTATCTAAATCCAAAATTAGTTCTTTAATGGCTTCAAAATGTTCTGCGTAGAATATTGTAGCCTTAATCCATATTCCCTACCGGGTAATTACAGGTTCTGGAGGTAAACTAACTCCTGTTAATCTCTTCTTATACATCTGCACTCGGATGGGCTTTTAGAAACATTTTTTAAAATTTGAAATTAATTTATTTACTAAAGGATATTCAGTTCTGACGGTTTCTGCGACTCGGTTTATTCCATGTAAAAGACAAGTCACATGTACCATATTAGGGTAAAATATTCTTAAGTTTTGGTCTGTTTTTATCATATACGGTGCTGCATCAGACAAAAGCCCTTAAAACTTCTCACCTGGGACTGGATTTGGTAAGAAAAAGCTCGATAGGGACTGCTGAATAAATCGGGTTACGGTCACATTATTGGTTTTGTCTAGCTGCTTAAAAGCTATTAAATATGGATATGTTGCTTTATCTTCTTAAAGTGCTCCAATCATAAGACCTGCGATATATCTGCCACAAGCATCTGTGCTTTCATCAACAATAATGTAAAAAATGTTATCACCCAGTGAAGCTCTAATTTCTTCTAAAACGGGTTTGTGTACTGAATGGATATCCATCTTTCTTAGCGTGAATTTGTCAGGAATGGTTTGTTGACAATACTTTTGCAAAAATTCTCCAAATTGCGGATTTTGTAATTTTTTTAAGGGTATGTTTGCTGCGACCAATGCATTGCATAACTCTTCTTAAAAAATTTCCTCTTCAGATTTCGATTTTTCTCGAACACTTTGAAATGCGTTTTTTACACTGGCTCAGATTTCATTTTTTGTAACTTTGATTTATAGAGCGGTGTTTTCAAATGTTGTTCGATTTGGAACTTCTTTTCACAAACAATGTTTTTTTCATAAGCTTTACAGAAGACTTTTTCTCCACTAAACTCTAACTCTGGGAAATGTTTAATCCACGAGGACGTTTTCGCCACTTTAGACATTTTTAACACAAATTTGAAACCACTAGTTTCACACTAAAAATACTGAAATCTTTCGACCACCTAAAACACAAGTACGTATTACAACTTGATATAAATACAGTTTGTTAAGCAGGTAATAATAAGGCGTTATTAAATGACAATAAATAACCCCTAACAATATACCCGCAAACCCTGGAAACCCCCAATAAATACCTTGTGTCCCACTAAAATATAAATATTAATCATTATAAAATACCTAATTATCTTCAGATTGGAAAATCCCTGAAGCAAGTTCCAGACTGGACATTAAACCTATGAGTCTCCGAGTTTTGATGACCTGGCGTTTTTAATTTTTTGATAACGCCGAATACAAAAAAATATGCTCATAAAATAATAATTTGGGGAAAATATGCATTTTATTGTAAAATTGACAAAATACGCAAAAAATGCATATATATGCACTTTCCGCCCTTTAATGATGAGTTACCTAATATTATGGGCCGTTGGCCAACCCAGGTGTAATTTTTAATTCAATAATTTGCATTTTATTTGAAATATACTACCGACAATTCTAATCCTAACCTTTGAATCAATAAATGTAATAGGCTAGTTCTGGCGAGAAGCCAAATAGACTATACAAAGCGTGCTTTCTTTTAGAAATCCGTACTTTATAAATTTTTGTGCTGTATTCTTGTGGAGCAGAGAGTCCTCAGATTTCAGAAGCGGGCAGTCGGAATTGTACTGCCAGTGTCATATCGACTTCTTTTTTAGAACAGACGGAGTTTTAACAGATCCTTTAATATTTATAATTTATCAGTAAAAGGCGGAATATATTATGCAAAGTGCATATACAGGGTGTTATTTAATAAGTGTCCGATATTTTACAGGACGATTCCTCAGTTATTTATAATGTGAAAAGTTTATACAGGGTCGTTGGTATGTATGGAAACGGTCGATTATTTCTTAAAGTAAAACAGTCAGTAAAAAATATTTTAGATAAAAGTTTTAGGGTTTTTTAAGGTGTATTAGAATTTAAAAAAAATAAGTATACAGGTGGAGTCAGAAAACCGTAGAGGAACAACTTTTTTTTAAATGGAACACCCTATATCTTAAAATATTTTTTGATTTTACATAAAATAACAATTATTTTTCAATACGTGCATTATAAGTCTAAACTTAATAGTTTTCGAGATATCAACTTTTAAAAAATAAAATTTTTGAACTTTGACAGCTTCTAGCTTTCTAACGGTACGTCTTAGAGTAAAACGGTTTACATGTCCCCATCTTAGTTTCTTCTTATCTTGCTGAAAGTCTCAACTTCCGGTTAAACCGAATGTAACTCAAAAGCCGAAAATACAGTACTTCCGGCTTCACCGGAAGTTGATGTTTTTGGGAAGATAATAAAAAAGTAAGATAGAGACATGTAAGCCCTTTTACTCTAAAATGTATCGTTAGAAAGCTGGAAGCTGTCAAAGTTCAAAAATTTCATTTTTCAAAAGTCGATATCTCGGAAACTATTAGGCTTAGACTTATAATGCACTTATTAAAAAATAATTGTTATCTTATCTTAAATCCAAAAATATTCGAAGATATAGGGTGTTCCATTTAAAAAAAGTTAACTTTGCTTCCCTACGGTTTTCTGACTCATCCTGTATACTAATTTTTTTTCAATTCTAATACACCTTAAAAAACCTTAAAACTTTTATCTAAAATATTTTTTCCTAACTGTTAACTTTAAGAAATAATCGACCGTTTCCATACATACCAACGACCCTGTATAAGTATAGGTCGGCAACCGCTCTATTTTTGAGATACAGGGTGTTACAACTTTTAAGCAATACGAAAAATATGTGCGCCATTGCCGTTTTCTTTTTTAATAATACTATTATGTAGGTAGTTTATTGGCTAATGCGAAGTACCTTTCGATAATTTTTTGATTTTGGTTTTGTTTAGGAGGTAAATGCAATTTTATCAAACTCTGATATGGGCATAGCGATATGCGAATAAATGTCATTTATGTTTTTACTATTTTTTTTCTGGATAACGGCTGCTCGTAGCGACTTCTACCATGTATGCCTTTTTCACATAAAAATGAAAGAGAAATCTACTGGTTTGCTTAAAAACGTAATACAAGCACAAAGTTGTGACTCCCCAAAACAGAAAAGACATATAGGTGGCGCCCCCTACAATTATACAATTAAGGGCCAAACTAAGATCAAATTTGAACTTCTCATATTAAAAAATTCCCAAATACCAATTTTCGTCCATATATAAACATTATTTTAAAGAGTATTTACGAGGAATAATAAATCTGGAGTTTTTGTTAAAAAATAGATTCACAACAACACGATAGCACAAACAATTATTAAGGTTAGTTTGCGTGAAACGTAAACAAAACGTCAAAACAGTCCAACGAACGAGCTGGCGCCACCGCACCTTTCAGAGTTCTGTTGCCAACTGTCAGGCAATAAAATTAAAATTATATTATTGGCAAGCTTAACTAAACAAAATATTTGCTATAAGTGGGCTTGCATCAATGAAGAATACTTTAAGTTTGTGGTACATTTAACATCGCATCCAATTTTAATATTTTTTGCCCAATTTTAATTTCCTCATGTTTTCTTACGGATTTACAATTATCAGCTGGTTAATAACGTGCATTGGAAATTGTTTTGCATGAACCGTATGTATTTACTTTATAGCAAAAAATATTGAGTTGTTCAGTAATAAACACGTTGTTACTATCCGTGTTGTATATTTTTATCTGCACTCTAAATTGTGAACGACCTCGGTGAAGTGATAAAGTCGTTCATTAATTTGTTCACTATCAAGAGACTGTACTGTATTCGCTATTAATAATTAATAATTAATATTAATATTAAGAATAGTGGTCAATTGTACTCGATTTACAAACAGACTGCTAAGTATTTAATTGAAAAAAAGCTTTTTAATCGATCATAGAGCCCCCTGGACATTGGCAATTCCAGTTTACTACAGCCAAACGAACTGATGCGGTATATTTAAAATGTAAATGTTGAAATCAAAACTTTTTTGCTAAACTAAGTCGAGAGCATTTTTTCAGGTCATGTCCAGTTTTCGTATGTTTTACGGGTTATCTGCGTTATTAGTAAAGATAGAAGGTTGCGGTTTTCGCGGCACTGTGTTACTTTTTTGAGAAACAAACGATGCCACAAACAGAATTTTCATAGCCCCCTTAGTTTGATTAGTGATTTTTGAAAATTTTGCATTTTGGGACACCTTCCGCATCTCGGTTACGCTGCAACTTATCAAAAAGGTAAAAAATTACCTTATTAGTTTTTTTCACGTAGAATCCAGTGGCTTAGTCAGATTTTTTCTATGTTTAATTGTTTTCGAGAAAAAGAGCAAACTTGCATTTTTTTAAATGGGACACCCTCTATATATTTCTTGCTATTATGATTCAGTTTATCACAAGCTTTTTAAAAATATATAATACTTTATAGCTCTTTTCAATGTGAAGCTTAAAATTTACATTCTTCAACAAATTTACATTTTTTTTTAGTAGGCCATGACGGGTATTCAGGAAAACAAAAGATGACAGGCTTGTTATCTGAAAAAATCTTTATTAACTGTCAGAATAGGTTGTCAATTTTGTGTTCTTTATTTCAATTCAGTTTCAATAAATAGCAGTTTTTTCTTAATTATGACTGCGAATGCAAAATTCGAGAATTATGAAATGTACGATATGTTCGTTTGTTATATTCATTGTAACGAAAATTCAGCTTTTTATTTTTTTTTTATTTACTATTTTTTACGGTCGTCGGCGTATCAGAGGCCATCTTGAACCGGTCATCAACCGTACGGTTTTTAATCGTGCGGTCTACCGACTGGGGAGTGTAAAACGGCACCTTCATCCTACGAGATATCCGATCTCATCCGGCATGTCCGGCGTGAATAGGATGGTTTTGATGTTGATTCATTTTACACTCTTCCCTAAGACAAGAGCACGCGGTGTTTCCCAAGCGGTCACCCATCCAAGTACTAGCCGCGCTCGACACCGCTTAACTTCGGTGATCTGACGGAAACCGGTGCTTTAAGTGTCGCTAGGCCCTTGCCTCAGCTTTTTATATTTTTCATCATATTTTAAAATTTATAAATACGTAATATTCGCAGATTCTCAGAAAGAAGACAGCCGGATAAAAGAATATTTTTAAAAATAAAATCAAACTTGATTGAAGTCGGCTCATTTTCCAAACCCCGACCTAATATTTACAATAAGGAAAACCAGGACATTGATGAAGTAAACGTTTTGGCTTTAATTGGAACAAATCAAAGTAGTTTTTGTAGAATAGTGGAAGGTTCTGTCGGTGTTACAAAATCAAGGGTTAAAAATATTCTCAAGAAACACAAGTTAAGGCCATACAAATTTCATGTCGTACAAAACTTACATCTCGCTGACGCAGAACACCGCGTAAAGTTCTGTAATTGGTATTTACAAACTGTAAATAGGAAAAATCATTTTGAAAGAACGATTATATGGTTTAATGATCATTTTACCAGTGCCGGTATATTTAATCGGCAAAATACTAGGTTTTGGTGCCAGGAAAATCAACATGTTATATTTGCACGGGAACGGCAAGGCAGATTTGGGTTTAGCGTTTCATGCTTCATACTGGGAAGTTAAATTTTATATAATATGTTTGAAGGCGGTCTTACTGCAAATAAATATTTAGAAATTTTGGAAAACATTGTTCCCGAAATAGTAGATAATGTGCCCCTAGCTCATCTTAATAGCTTATATTTGCAACAGGACGGAGCTCTCGCTCACAATGCTCAAATTGTAAGAGCATATCTTAACAATAATTTTCCTGGCCGCTGGATTTAAACACATGGACCTGTAAGATGGCCACCCAGGTCACCCGATTTAACGGTTTTGGATTTTTTTTTTGTGGGGCTACCTAAAAAATAAAATTTATACCTTCCATTACCAAACGATGGCAGATTTAAGAGAAGCCATTGAAAGAGCCTTTAGGGAGTTACAGGCACGGCCTTTTATTATTGTAAATGCACTGAGGGGAATCAGAACAATGTGTGAAACATGTCTTAGGCATAATGGAGAACAGTTTGAGCAATATATAAAATGAACTTGTAATTCAAGAATGTGGATCGTATACTTTAGTTAATTTTATAGACTGGGCACAATTTGTCAATAATTGTCAAATTATTAAATGCCATAGCAACAAGGTCACTAAAAAAATTATTTTTACAGGTAATTTGATTTTAATTTTATTACTAATGTTAATAATTAATGTATGCAGGAAATTGTAAATATTTTTTTTCTGACAAAACAGCTCATCCAACGAAAAATATTGAAGAGGTAAAATAGCTTCCAAATACATCCAGTCACGCGACAAAAATATCTATATTGTCATAACGCCGTTGATATAAAAAAAACAGGAGAAATGTTGACGTATTATATCACTTTTATAACACTTCCACTTATTTACAGCCGGTGAATATACTACTAGAGAACGTCATTTTATAGTATTAGTCTACATACCAAAAATCATTAAAACCGATTAGCAGGTTTTCACGTAATTTAGGAAAAACCAAATTTTTGACGCCCTTTACCGGCTAAACGAGACAATTTTGGATATAACTAAGTCGGCTTAGATCGACCTATTTTGACATCAGAAGTCTGTCGTCAAACGTTGTACACGTATTTTCCGGACACCCTGTGTATGAGAACTATACAAATTTTACACCCATATATTAAATATTAAAGTAATGTAAATGCCTCGCGTTAGATAAATATTAAAAATTATATTTACAAAACTTTTTCACACATTGTGTGTTTAGCTGATGAAAAAGCCCCATGGGAATAATAAAGAATTTTAAATAAAAGGGTAAAACGTATGCGAATGCAGCGTTTAATTTAAAATTTAAATTTAATTTAAATAAAAGAAAAGCACAAAGACCGAAAAGCAATTAGCCACTGTTCTGCAGTTTGGAAAAGCTTGTAATAATACACAGTGGTAAATGGTTTTATACATTAAAGTTTACATCTTTAACTTTTTTGTATTAATTGTAGACCAAGTTTATTTTTCACTGTGTGGTTGTTCACTTACCTTTTAAATTCAGACATACTAAAAACTATCTGGGCTAAAGGTAGCCATTAAATAAAATACTGCTCCTGTTAAAATTAATCTGTCAATTTAGGTTAGTTTTAATGCCATACTGACGTCATTATAGGATCATGTTCCTTTCTTGAATCGGTCTTCGACCTAAATTTCAATTTTTAAACGGAGTTGCTGCTGCGCGGATCCTGAGCAGGGGTTGATTTAAAAAATTTAAAAAGGTACAGGACGCCAGAGAGGGGACTTAGCAAGAGAGAGCTTATTTATTTTACCGATTGTGGTTACTGCTGGATGGAAACCAACTATGGTGGCAGAGGCGGGAGCTGGGGAGAAGTAAGTCACTCCCTCGGTATTGTATATGAATTGAGTGGGTTTCAGTGAATGAGTGATAAGTGTGATAAGGGGATTCGGGGAAACGTCCGTCCGTTTGTAGTAGTTAATGATTAGTTTGTGTATATTTTCAGTGATTGTCGGTATTAGCAGTCATTATGTCAAGTATGAATCATCGTGAAGCGTGGAGCATTTGTCTTAATTCGGAGCAATATATTTTAAATGTCTGAATTTTTTTAAACGTTAACATATTTACGGTGCACCAAGTGGCACCGTGGGTAAAATAATTATCTTGTACAACAAAGTCCTCGTACGTAGATTTAGTCTATATATGACACTAAGTTGACCATTCGCTTTCTTCAAGGGTTGGTCTACGTTATCTGTCCAGGCCAGCCGTTTGCCAACGACTCAGATATATCGCATCATTACACCAATCAAGTCTGCTGTTTCTGACATGTAATCTGGTTTGGAGTAATTTGCTTCTTGCTCTCGAAAAGTAGAAAGGCTTGGGTTTTGGCATCATTAAGGCGAATGTTTTATTTATCTAGCCACGCTTCGATAAGTTTTATGTGGCGATGTAACCTGAACCTATCAACCTTGGCTGTTTGGCGGTGGCGGTGATCGTAGTATTGGCAGCAAATAGTGAGTAGAGTGAATTTAGAAATATCACTGGTATATATATTGTACGTGTCCCGCGCAAGGGGGGATACCTGCGGTACTCCGTACTTCGTACTCCCTGCGAAAATCCTGTCTGCCGAGAAATAATAAATAACCTTAATTAGGTAGTTCGGCATAACTGATTCTATTAGCTTTAAAATGAATTCTCGTCATGCCAGACCTTATCAAACACCTTTTCGACGTCGAAATAGTATATTATTAACCAAGGTTTAGAAAGCCATCATTATTGCCCGAGCGGCAAGTTTAAATCACGAGGAGCGAAGCGACGAGGGATTTAAGACGCGAGGGCTATAAGGTGTCTAAACCGTGGTTAATATAATATTTTTTCCACTACAGCAAACTTTTATAAGACATTTATCTTTATAGTATTATTAATTATAAAAAATTATAGGTAGGTATAAGTATATTTTTTAGTCAAGTTACCTGGGCTTTGGAATTGGCAAAATATTTTGTTGTTTTGTCAGGTGGCTTTGTTAATGTCAATTTTTGTTCATTTATGTCACTAGATTTCACAAGTTTTCCGTTTTTTTAAAAAATGAGCGAAGAAAATGTTAGTGATATTATTATGTGTACATCTCCAGAATTAAGGATGGAAGCAGAAAAAATGTTGATTGTATCGATATTTTACATATCAAGCATCTCTAATCATCTAATATGTATTGATAATTATCTGGTTGCCTAACTGTTGAAAATGTATATGAATTCATGTTGTCAAATGAAAAAATCAAGTTACCTGCGTTCAAATAGATTCTTGAAGATCGGTCAATAATGGATTTCAATGCGTTATTATTGACCATGGTCAATAATAACTTATAAGGTAGAGAAAAACGATTTCTAACGTTAATAATCGGTCAATAATGGCGATGTTATAGGTTAGTAGTGGTAAAAAGATATTAGAAAGTTCCGCCAAGATGGTGACATTTTATAAATTTTATATACAGGGCTGCCCAGAAGTCCGGAATAAAATTAAAATAGCCTTAACCTGTAACTTTTGGGGAACATGCTCGGACACTTCAATTTAGTTTTATATATGCTCACATTTTGACGTTATTCGTTTGTTTTTCATAAACATTTGTCAAAGATATGACGACATCGATCTTTTATTTAAATGGAAACATACAGCTGCTTGTGAAACATCATTTGAAAGCTAATATCTCGTACAGTATGCTCATAAGTTTTGACGCGATTCTGTCAAGTTATTTCAAAATGGCGACTGTTAAAAGTTTTGAAAAATCCCTATTTAAACAAGCGGAAATGATAAATCATTGATGTTTTTTTTACCTTTCAAGGTAAGAAATCTTCATTGTTTCACGTTCTGACGTTTTGTGACATTGTGACTTAACAAAAGTTATGGTTTATTTGTTATTTATTTTGTCAAAAAAAATTTAGGAACCTTCAAGAAATTGGGCTGCCCAGAAGTCCGGAATAAAATTAATATAGCCTTAACCTGTAACTTTTGGGAAAAAATGCTCGGACACGTCAATTTAGTTTTATATATGCTCGCATTTTGACGCTATTCGTTTGTTTTTTTTATAGACATCTGTCAAAGATATGACACCATCGATCTTTTTTTTAAATGCAAACATACAGCTTGTGATACATCATTTGAAGGCTAATATATCGTACAGTATGCTAATAATTTTTGACGCGATTCTGTCAAGCTATTTCAAAATGGCGACTGTTAAAGGTTTTGAAAAATCCCTATTTAAACAAGCGGAAATGATAAATCATTGATGTTTTTTTTACCTTTCAAGGTAAGAAATCTTCATTGTTTCACGTTCTGACATTTTGTGACATTGTGACTTAACGATTGTTATGGTTTATTTGTTATTTATTTTGTCAAAAAAAATTTAAGAACCTTCAAGAAATTGGGCTGCCCAGAAGTCCGGAATAAAATTAATATAGCCTTAACCTGTAACTTTTGGGAAAAATGCTCGGACACGTCAATTTAGTTTTATATATGCTCGCATTTTGACGCTATTCGTTTGTTTTTTTTATAGACATCTGTCAAAGATATGACACCATCGATCTTTTTTTTAAATGCAAACATACAGCTTGTGATACATCATTTGAAGGCTAATATATCGTACAGTATGCTAATAATTTTTGACGCGATTCTGTCAAGCTATTTCAAAATGACGACTGTTAAAGGTTTTGAAAAATCCCTATTTAAACAAGCGGAAATGATAAATCATTGATGTTTTTTTTTACCTTTCAAGGTAAGAAATCTTCATTGTTTCACGTTCTGACATTTTGTGACATTGTGACTTAACGATTGTTATGGTTTATTTGTTATTTATTTTGTCAACAAAAATATAAGAACCTTCAAGAAATATTCTCTGCATTGGTATGACGATGGCCACCCATGTTTCTTTAATTTGGCAGTGGGACTAAAGGAATAACAAAAATTCAAATAACACCAGCGAACAGCCCTTCTTTAGACCATCTTCAACAGGATTGTCCGAGTCTGCTGATAAGGATGTTATATGGATAAGCAATACTTTATAGATGGCCTGATCAAGGTTAGACTTTTTTAGGTTACGCATCACAAAATTGAGCACCCATTAAGCAATAGCTACCATTTTGTTCACATGTTCAGACCAATTCAAAGATGGAGTAAGATATAGTCCAAGATATTTGATAACATTGATTGTTAAGATATATTCATTGTTGGACGTATAGTTATGAAAAACGTTTTTTACCGAAGGATATCTGCCGCGTTTTATCAGCGTTCCCCATCATGCAATTTACATCTACCCAGTGCTGTGGTGTATTTAAATCACACTGTAAAGTTTCACATTCTTTAGCACCCTTAATTTCTTTATAGGCAAGCAAAAAGACGTATACCTAAATGTATGTTAGTATAGATATCATTAATAAAAATTATAAATGCCAGGGGGCCAATGACACTACCTTAAGAATCTCTGGATATCACACTAGAATTAGTAGAATTTCCGTTACCAACTCTCACCTATTGTGTTACATTATTTAGAAATGTGTGTAACTAAGTTATTAATCTTGTATCAATATTTAGTTTCGCCATTTAATTTAGCAACATGTTATGTGAAACCACATCAAAAGCCGTGCTGAACTCTATGACGACGGCGTCCACCTGCCAATCACCATCGACAGAGCTAACCAGATTATCAGCAAATGTTGAAAGATCTGATTCGCATGAATAATTAAGTCCGAAGCCATATTAGTTAGAAAAAAAGAAATTTTCTCTGTCCAACTATCTTTAAACATAATTTAACAAAAGTTTGTCACCTGACTTATATATTATGGGAATAAAAATTATAATAGCCTTATGCCAGTCTTCCGGTATTGTGTTATTATTAATGCACATATCAAACAACATTTTTAGATAAGGTCCTACAGAATTTCGTGACAAAACATAAGTTCTCTACACACTCTGTCGGGCCCGAGTGTTTGACTTTGTTTTAATCCCTTGAGACACTTTATAATATCAGGTATTGAGAATGGAAAGAAATTTGCTATATTGTTGTTATGAGTGTATATATTCCCTAGCCAGGGCCTGTTTGGTGTAAGCACAGAATTGAGAGCCGTATTCAACATCTCAGCCTTGTCAAGGTCATTGACAGCGATTTAGTGCTTTGTGCATAACCTTCACAAGGCAACTTTACGTACCATGGTGCGAATGGCAGGTCTTGTGTCGGAGTCCTTGTCTTTAGCAATTGTACACTTTTTTGATTTTTTGGACGTGGCGTAAGTATTTAGTTTTTTAACTATTTATAATAGGTGGCCTATTATAAATGGTTAAAAAACTAAAAACTTACAAAGCGTTTCAAAAACGGAAAATCGCTTGCTTCTAAAGATGGTAATAGTTTGTGTTGCAGTACACAGTGGGTAACAATAAAACACAGATATATAAAACAACAATAGGAATTATTTTACTTAATCACCAAACTGGATTCAACCAAAAACAGTCAATTAAATATTGAAATTTAAAAAATCACACGCTTAAGGGCAGGCCTGAAGGGTTTTTACTCACTTGGTAACTGGTTATAACATACCTATAGTTTATTAAAAGGAGTAAAAATAATGTTCTAGAACCTTCGTACCTGTATGGTCATAATACCTAGAAATTCTTCATTAATGTTACTAAGGTGGTATTGCAAATTAAAATGTTAAATTAAAATTGACTTGAAATTAATTTTATGGTGTTAAGCGAGATGGTAAGGTTATAAAAAATTAAAGGAATCACAATACACTGGCCTTATTTCCTAGATGTTCCAGATCCCATGTGGTTTTGATTTGAATTAATAGGAACACTGTCTCCAGTCTGGTGGACCCGAACAGTACAAGACAGCACATATTTTATACTTACAGGTTAATGGTCCATGTGGTCTTCCTATAAAGACCTACCTCCTACCACAACACGTGGCCAAAAGAAATGGAATATTTAAGATTTATTACATATTTAAAAATAAAAGACTCGATAAATGCCGAAAGAAAACTTCAACTATAAAAAGCCCTCATTGGTTGTCCGATGGTGCCATCTCAAAAAAACAAAAGAAAATAAATGAAGTTTAATGTGCGGTGGACCTTTTCAGATCAAATAAAAGGGGACTCCTTAAAACCCGCTGACTTCCACATTCATGGGTGATCTTAAGTGAAGACACGTAAAGTCAAATACTTTCGAAAAAGATAAAGACCAAAAGACGGGTCGCCCTTAACTGTCATGTCAAAAAAAAATTGGTACGTTCAGACAAATGATGAAAGTGATCTCAGTTCGATAAAATGAGAAAACCAAACAAACTTGACGTATGGGAAACTATGACATTGGCAACCTTTTGACATTGACAACAGGTTGTCACTATCTGCTGACGGTAGCTCTTAATCTAGAGGCAGTAGGTCGTGGTCTGTTATACGTATACCTTCCCTTCGTCGTTGGTTTGCCTTGGGCGCCACCTGGTTTGATCGAAGTCCAAGCCAGGAAAAATATACCGAATGTCAGTCACTACCGAAAATCTATGCAATAAATAAAACCAAAGTTTTCCCACACAAACAATTTAGTTTTTATTGCATAAAAAAGAAAAGGTTACTCGATAATAAAAGGGTTTGTTAGTTTTATATGTTAAAAGAAAATTCAGATTATATAGGTAAGTATGATAAACAAAAAAAAACAGCTTTTCCTGGTGCAAGGAATTAAATTAAAAATTGGGTATAACCTCAGGAAAGATTCTAGAACCTTGTAAATCTTTCAATAGTGTGTGGTTGAAAAAAAAGTGTTACCCCTTGCCAAGATACCTTATATTAAAAAAAGGTATTAATTAAATTTTGAAAAAGGTAGATTGAATGAAATTATTAGGCAATTAAAAGGAAATGATAAGAACTGGGATGAATTATAAATGTTTAATTTCAAAGAAAATTGTTCACATGATTTTATACTGGCCAGAGTCCTCCACATTCCAGCTGCTGTAGCTACTTCCTGACGCTGTCTTTAGGTTGATTTAAAAACCATAATTATTGTGGTCGTGGCTTGAAGGTCTACTGACTAGAGCTCATGTGATGGGTGGTTTTCTAACCTACACGAGTGCCGAACGGCAGAACAAATGGCAAAATCGGCCTAAACCAAGAAAACCCCCAAAAAATAATAAAAAGAACCTGAACTAACCCATTAAATCCCCATAAAACAAGAACCAAAAACAAAAGGAAATAAAGGAGCTTACCTCTAAAAAGGGGGGGGAGACCTCGTGGTGTTCTGACAAAAATGGCCTAACGGCGACCGGCTTCACCTTCTTCTCTAAAGGATTTTAAGCAAGTAAAATCAAAGGCCACGAGAACTCTAAAGAACCCCCTCCAACAATCAACTGGCACAATTCCAATCAACTGGCGCAAAGTTTACCAACTTAACCTAACACCAACAAAAAAAAAGAAGAGAACAAAGACACACTACAGACCAGAATGATACGAGAGTCTGGGCTTTTACCAGAACCTAAATTAAATAACGAAATGAAGAAAATAATTCCAAACAACTTTGTTTATACATAAAATTGCCAAAAGTAAAAATGGGCGTGCTGCGACTTGACGGAGACAAAAAACGGAAATACATGGTCAACCTATGTGCGACGCCTGGCGCCATCAAACCACAGAAAAGCAGCAGTAGTGCGTTCGCCCCATACTCTGACTAACGTTCTGTAAACAAAGATGATACAACCTAATAAACAATTTTTGGACCAAATATCTATAAAAGATGCACTTTGTGAAAATGTGACTGTAAGAATCAAAGGTAAGTCTACATTCCTCACAAACTCAATAGTGGCAATTTTAAAATTGCTACAAAACTACTAGCAGTTTCCCCTGCATAACATGCAATTTAAAAACAAATAATGGTATGGCAATTTATCGAATGGTTAAAAGTGCAATATCATCAATGTTCTAAATTGAACTAACCAAGGTTCAAATGGAACAACTCAACGAACAATGAACTACTGGCTGGTTATTATAAATGAACATAACCCCAAATTTTGACAATAAAAATATTTAAATATTCAGACATCTACTTCGTTCGAGTTAATTAAAAAGAAATAGAAATTTGACTGAATAATGTACTAAAAAGTATATTCATGATAGGACAGTGGTCTGTAAAATATGAACATATGCACCAAAGCACTAAACTTTAAATCCACAGAAAACATAGAAAGGTAATGTAAACAAATATCTTACATAAAACCATGTAGCATCCTATAAATATAAAAATAAATACTACAGCTTAACACTGGTAAGAAGCTAGAAGAACCTTTTTTAGAATTCAAGTATTTATAAAACTTTTTCCACTGATTATTCCGTGACTAATATATATTATCAGGAAATTTAATTTCAGAATTAACTCTTTAGGGTATGAAAGTTATTGATAATATCATAAAAACGTGTGAGCTAAATCATCAACTTTTTGATGACTTAATGAAAGCAGTGAACTGGGACTTGGTTTTAAGTACAAACGATGCAACTAAAGCTACTGATGAGTTTTATAAAATTATTACAAATATCCGGGATAGCGCAACAATAAAAAAAACCTATTTGCGACAATTTAGAAAACGTAAAGCCTGGATTACCGATGGCATAATATCAAGCATAAAAATAGAGATAACATATAAAAAAAACTCGCCACAAATTATAATGAAATTAATAGCCAAACTTACAAACAATATAGGAACAATTTAAAAAGAATCATTTAGAATTGCAAATATGACTTTTACAAACAAAAAATTGACAATG
The DNA here is from genome assembly GCA_963920685.1 of Polydrusus tereticollis. Lineage (NCBI taxonomy): Eukaryota > Metazoa > Arthropoda > Insecta > Coleoptera > Curculionidae > Polydrusus > Polydrusus tereticollis. The sequence continues at coordinate 163,668,880 of OY987327.1, forward strand.
CATGGCAAAACATGAGAAAAGTATATAACTTGATATCTAAGGCCTCAGATAGTCAGTCAAATAGCAAAAAAACTACTCCACAAATTAGTAATAATTCCACTGGTTTCTCTACACATAAAGATCTGGTTAATTACTGTAATAAATACTTTATAAATATAGGAATAGATATGCTTAAAAAAAATTCAGAAATCTGTTAATTAATACAGGGCAGAATCTAATACCTTGTCATCATTATTTATTCAACCTGTCAATAGTAATGAAATCATAAAGCAAATAAACAGTCTAAAAAATGACAGTGCCCCGGGCATGGATAAACTGGATACTAACAGTATTAGAAACTCACATATATACTTAATTTCTCCTCTTGTACATATAATTAATCTAATTTTCAATAGTGGCGAAGTTCCAGAACAAGTTAAAACTTCAATAGTTACTCCAGTTCACAAATCTGGAGATAAATCAAATATAAGTAACTATCGCCCGATTAGTCTTATTAACAGTTTTGCGAAAGTGTTTGAGAAATGTCTTAAGGACAGGATCTTGCGTTTCTTTGTTGTGAATAACACGCTTTCAAAAAATCAATATGCGGCATGGGGACTTCTGACGCGCTTTTTCAGCTTACGAAGGATGTGAGTGATACGGTGGAGAACAATAAAAAATGTATTTCCGTATTTCTGGACTTAGCCAAAGCATTTGACACGGTGCCTCATGACCCGCTTTTGGAGAAATTACATAAGCTTGGGGTTAAGGAGGCCGCGTTAGATTCCAAAGCTACTTAAGAGGTAGAAAAAAGTTTGTTAAAATTGACAATATCTTGAGTGATCCATTGGATGTTAGGATATGCATACCACAAGGTACTGTACTTGGCCCAATTTTATTCATTTTGTATATAAACTCCTTAACAAAATTAAATTTAAATAATGTATCTATAATATCCTATGCTGATGACACAGCTGCTATCTTTTCTGGAAAATCTTGGCAAGAGGTAAAAGATAATACAATAAATGGAATTTATAAAATAAAAGACTGGCTTGATACTTTTAAATTATCCCTTAACGTTAAAAAAAAAACAAATTATATAGCCTTTTCATTAAGTGAAGCTTCTCGTCCCGCATTTCAACATATTACAATTGATAATTTGGATGACTTAATTAAAGAGGTTCCATTGACAAGATACGGGGGGATCATTGTTGATAAACACTTGAAATGAGACCGGCATGTTCTCCACTTGGCAAAAAATGTAAGAAAACTAATCTATAAATTTTTACATCCTAAGAGATATCTTGAGTAGTTAACTACTAATTGCAGTTTAAAAAGCTCTTGTCAAGTCCTTAATAGGATATGGCATAGTTGTGTAGGGTGGTCTATAAAATAATGCTCTAAAACCCTTAAATTTGGCACAAAATTATATTCTTAAGGTATTTAAAAAAAAAAATAGACGTTTCTCAACACACCTTCTTTACACCAGAGATGTATTTAATGTACGATCCTTGTATGTTCTTGAGGTTTGTTCGTTTGTTTATAAAAATCACAAACTGAAAAATTACATTTTTTATCCATATCATACTAGAGGCAAGGCTAATAGAAAAATTATCATACCGAATAGCAACAGTAATATTAATCTTAGATTTGTCAATTATTTGGCGCCAAAATTTTTTAATTTGATACCATTAAACATAAAGAATGTCACTAGATATAAATCGTTTAAGATAAAATGCAGAGTATATATTTTTGAAAATATGGAAAGTTTTATGACACTTTTTTAGAGGTGAAACTAATCCAGGCCAAATTAAAGTTTTTCGTTTCTTTTTTTTTTAACTTAATAAATAAATTAAACTATCAAAGCATTCGAGCGAAAGCAAACATTTCTAGTTGAAATACCACGGAAGCTTGGCCATATGTTCCGGTCACATGAAGAGCTCAAAGTATCACATTACCAAATATGTAAATGGAAATCCAACTGCCCGGTATTGTGTTTAAAAAGAAAAAAACGGAAATGTGATCGTGTTTCCCAGTTGACTAGCGAATATTGAAACTGATAAAAAAGAGTCTTTACATTAATGTGTTTGCATAAAACGGTGAAACTTATTTAAAAATGCGGGCATCTATTGTGTGGGTCCGCAGAACTATTTTATATAATCTTTTTAATCCAGAAACTAGTTGTGCTAACCTTCATGGACATAGCCTTCCAGCATTTTCTTGTTTTATCCTGGTCAAAACATTTAATTGTTTTACGTTTTTGTTTTGTTCTACAAAAGCTTATCAAGCAAAACAAGTTAGTTTGTGATCGCTGGATATTTCTATTAAAATGAAAAGTCAATAGGGTCTTTCTTATTACTAAAAATATATAGGTATTTGATGTTTGTAAAAATAACGTAAAGCGGCCTAAAATCCACTACTTCGTGAGATCCTTGGAATTCCATAATAATTATCTTAACAGCTACTATGAAACTATTTATAACACAAGATGTTATAAAATACATTTTTAATTTGAAAAGTCCTTCCTTACATGAAAAAATGGAGAATTAGAAAAATATTTTAAAAAGCAGAACCGCCATTGCAAGCTTAAAAAAACGCCATTACACGTCTAGGGAAAACTTTTCAGTTAATTGAGGGATCAGATGGATATACTCAACGTACTACTAACATCATAGGTTATTGGGCAGCGCTGTCATTTCTATTTAATTTTTGGTAACGCATTTGATCGTTTTGGGAAAACTATTTTAATGTGTATGGTACTTTTTAGCTAAGAAAATAGTTAGTTGAACATACAAAAAATCTTAACAAGAAAGCATTCACGTCACAACTTTTAAACCAGATCAGTAACAATTATAACTGTAAAATAGCTCTGCACCACAATTCTATGTTCTTGACTCCAGTTACTGTCGTGGAAATAATTAATATCATGAACAGGTTAAAAAATAAAAAAAGTTCAGGTTTTGTTGAAATATTCAACAACATCATAAAGGGATGTGCCAAAGAATTGTCTGTCCCTCTTTGCTAAATTTTGAACAATTCTTTTACATGTGGAATATTTCCCAGCTGACTTAAATTAGCACTGGTTCGGCCACTAAATAAAAAGGGTGATCCTGCCCTCCCAGAGAACTACAGACCGATCAGTCTTCTATCTTCTTTCTCAAAGATATCTGAGAAGGCAATGTGTGCTCGATTAATGTGCTTTTTCTCTGATCAGGGGTTGTTGAGCCGAGGCCAGCATGGATTTTTAACTGGAAAATCAATAAATACTGCTGTGTATGATTTTTTTGGTGGGATTGTGGACTCTTTTGAAAACAAAGACATAGCGCTTGGTTCATTTCTGGACCTCTTAAAGGCCTTTGACTGCCTGAATTATGGTATTCTTTTTGAAAAACTAGAGCGTTATGGAGTCAGGGATGCGCCACTGAGATGGGTACAGTATTACTTGCTGGGTCGTACACAGAGAGTGATAATCCAGAGGAATGGTCGGGATTTTTTGTCTGGGGACAGACCGCTGACTATGGGTGTACCGCAGGGCATTGTCATTGGACTCTTTCTTTTCATTTGTTACATAAACGATTTAGGTTCTGCGGTAGCATCTGAAAATGTCTCTGTGGTAAATTATGCTGACGACACAAACATATTGGCAGGGGCAAGCACTGTAGAGCGGGTTCTGCACAGTATGGGGGAATATCTTGCTTCGGCTCAGAAATGGTTCAATGAAAATAATCTTATTTTGAATGCAGACAAGTCAAGCTTTATTTTATTTAAGACCAAGCAGTCGACAGTTGTCTCCCCGGGCTCAGTGCAGTTGTTGTCCCGGGATGTGACCCTTGCGTCGGACGTTAAGTTTTTGGGCATCTATGTGGACTGCAACCTTGGTTGGGACAGGGAGATTGAGTATGTCTCGGGCAGGCTAAATAGCTGTTGTTATTTGCTGAGAGTTCTATATCGACCTCAGAACCTTATTAATAACATATCATGCAAATTTTAATTCTATCCTTAGATTTGGAGTTCTTTTTGGGGAAACAGTGTAAATGCATGGAGGGTCTTTCTATTCAAAAGAAAGCATTACGAGTAATGTTGGGAAGGAACAGACTTGAGTCTTGTCGGGGTATGTTTAGAAGACACAATTTGCTAACTCTGTCTGGTTTATATGTCTATGAGTGTGTGGTGTTTTTTAATGAGAATAGACACCTCTTTTTGCAATATCTACCACACCATGGTCATAACACCAGATCTCTTGATTACTATATACCTATGCACAGGTTGACTCTTTCTAAGCGCAGTCCTGCCTATTCGTGCATAAAGTACTATAATCAGCTTCCACCGCCCTTAAGGCAGTCTGATAGTTTTGAGGAGGATGTTTTTAAATACATTGTCCAGTTAGAGCCCTACAGTGTTGCCGAGTTTCTACCATCACAAGCGTGAATATATTTTCTCTGTTGTCTTTGTTTTTATCTCGGTGTGATTTTTTTTAAGATTTTTAAAGTTTTAAATATTCTATATTTTTAATATGTTGTACATTGTATTTGTATTAATTTTTTATTAATTTATTTAATAAATTAGACAAACATTTTTTTTTTAAGGAAATTTTATATTATTATGTCCATGTATTGTGACGCCATTTACTAAATACTTAAGTATTACACTGATGTATTTTTTTAAATATAGAGATTTTTTATTTGATTTTGATTTGATTTGATTTGATAAACAGAGTGGCAAAAAAAGTCGCGCATAATGCCTGTAACTTTTGAATTACCTCGTAAATAAAAAAGTGACCTTTATTCATGAAAAATATACTGGTTGGCACTTACCGTTTACATTAGGGTCATTCCATCTCAAATCGTCCAGGCAATTAGGGTTAGGTATTTTTTTCGCGCCAAAATTTTTTACAGCATCTCTATCATAATTAATGAGACACGTATTTTTTTATTTAGCTTAAATGTCATATGGTTCGTCGTGATGAGTTTTCGAAAAATTTATGGAAAACACGGTTTTGCTCTATTAGCACATGTAAAGTTTTTCTAAAAACGCGATACCTTTGCAAAAATTTGACCGATTCATATGTTTGTTGGCGTGCTTGTAGTTAAAGGGTTTCTCTTAAATAAAATAATTTTAACACAAAAAATTTTCAAAAATTTTTTGGTAATCGTAATTTTAACAAAAAAATCAAAAAATTTTCGAATGAAAAATTTTGACATTGCATGAGTTTTAATTTTCTTCATAATTGTTTTATAATTACTACTATATATAAACAACATTTAGTAGCAGCCTCTATTAGCGAAAATTCGTTGTTTGGGAATTATGATTTTTTGAAGTTTTTGAAGAGCGATTTTTTCAGTTATTTATTGCATTATCGTTATTTTATGTGTTTTTTCCTGGACTACAGGTTTCGAAAAGTGTGAGCATAATTAAATGAATTGTGAATAGTAAAAAATGCGTCACATTTAGAAAAAAAAACCCGAAATGAATGATTATAACAATGTGAAAAGGTGAAATAATGCAAATCTATATTGTACTTTATACGTACATTTGTTATTGTATCACATTCTATTTTCAACAGTAATATACCGATAGAGGAGGCGTCTTATCGGTAATACCGATGTTTTTAACAAGAAATCGATTTTCTGACAAATTTTTACGAAATGTAATTTTTACTTATAATCTGATATGATCCCGAGAGCTTTAGCTCGAGGGTCTTATCTTTGATTATAAGTAAAAATTACATTGAGTGAAAATTTTCTTGGAAAATCGAGTTTCGAGTGAAAAACGAAGGTATTAAGATAAGAAACCGCCTCTAGAGGTGTATTTTATTGGATAATTCACCTCACTTTTATTGAACCAATCAAAACGTTCATTTTCATAGCAACCACCTTGGTAACGGTCGTCTTACCCGATAAGACTACCGCTAGCTCGAAAAGACGCTTTCGAAAAGACGCTTGTAGCTTTTTTACTTAAATAAAAAATTAGTAACACCTCTAACTTGTATATTTACCTTTATCAGACGGCCTTCATTTTTATGTTCAGTAAATTATCCAATAAAATACAACTCTAGAGGCGGTTTCTTATCTTCATACCTTCGTTTTTTACTCGAAACTCGATTTTCCAAGAAAATTTTCACTCAATGTAATTTTTACTTATAATCAAAGATAAGACCCTCGAGCTAAAGCTCTCGGGATCATATCAGATTATAAGTAAAAATTACATTTCGTAAAAATTTGTCAGAAAATCGATTTCTTGTTAAAAACATCGGTATTACCGATAAGACGCCTCCTCTATCGGTATATTACTGTTGATAATTTACTGAACATAAAAATGAAGGCCGTCTGATAAAGGTAAATATACAAGTTAGAGGTGTTACTAATTTTTTATTTAAGTAAAAAAGCTACAAGCGTCTTTTCGAAAGCGTCTTTTCGAGCTAGCGGTAGTCTTATCGGGTAAGACGACCGTTACCAAGGTGGTTGCTATGAAAATGAGCGTTTTGATTGGTTCAATAAAAGTGAGGTGAATTATCGGGGGTAATACCACGAGTGCTTAAAAATTACCGATAATTTTCATGAAAGCTTGTTATTTATAATTCCACGAGTTCGAAGAACGAGTGGAATTAGTATAACAAGCTTGAATGAAAATTATCTGGTTAATTTTTATGCACGAGCGGTATTTAGGGGGAATATTTCTAGAATGAAATATATATTATTTTTTCATTTATGCCATAATTATATCTTTGTCGTTATCTGTTGAGAGGGTTTGTTTTTCAAAAGCAATGAATTTCCCGAAGGGAACTCATAACAATAACGATCACGTTCGCAGTAAAAAGGTAAAAAAAAAAACTGTCTCGTCAAATAGGTTCGATTGTTGTGTGTTGGATATACAACGTTGTCTAGGCAACGTTATATATCCGCTGATATTTTTTTATTTTTAACGTTTCTTATGGGAAAATTTATACATGAGTGAAATATTCATAATAATTTTACCCTGCTGCGAAATTTTCTGCTGTTTTTGTTGTATAAGTTTTTTTAAAATATTAATTTTTGTTAACTCAATTTCTGAAGGCTTACAAAAAAGTTAAGTGTGTTTTGGCTTTAGGCAGTACTGCCTCTATGCCAATCCCAGTATGTTTGTCTGTACTGATTTGCTATACTGACATTGGTTAAAATCGTTTTCATTATTTTCCATTTACGCACGTGGCTAGTTGGTGAATAGCATTTGTGTCATGGTAAAATTTACTTATATCAGATGACAGGAAGATAATTCGGTTGTGCTTCTTAGTGATTTGAGGTAAGTAATTCGTTGACATAAACGTAAACAGTGCCATGATAATATCCAGATGTCGGAATTACATGCGAAGTGATCATTTCTGATGGCGCAGAAAGTCCCTTTAAAAACAGGTTCCAATTCCACGAAATAAGAAATGCGCCACATGAGAAAAAATGGGTGTTTTCGGCTACTGGACATGGAAAAGGGGCCTGCGATGGCATTGGTGGACTTGTCAAGCACATAGCTACAAAACATAATTTGTCGGCGACACTGATAAACAGCATTCAAAATGCGGAAACATTCGTAGCCATTGTTTAAAATTACACTCCAAATGTCACTATTAAGCTTCTTGAAGCTGGTGACGTACAGAAGTTTCGAAAGATCAAGAAGACCCAGTGGAAGAATGTTGCAGCAGTTAAAGGAATACGATCGATGCATGCCTGGAGGTCCGAAAAATCCGAGAGCGACACTAAAATGTACATCGCACGAACATGTCAGCACGAATGGAGTTTGATTAAATGAAATGTACACAAAATTTGTAAAGGGAAATGTACGTATGAAGTACAATATAGAATTATAGAATAACAATGTAGATTGGCAATATTTCAACTTATCACAATCGTTATACTCATTCATTTCGTTTTTTTTTTCTAAATGTAACGCATTTTTTACTATTCACAATTTATATAATCATGCTCACACCTTTCTAAACTCTGTAGTCCAGGAAAAACACATAAAATAAGGATAATGCAATAAATAACTGAAGAAATCGCTCTTAAACTTCAAAAAATCATAATTCCCAAACAACGAATTTTCGCTAATAGAGGCTGCTACTAAATGTTGTTTATATATAGTAGTAATTACAAAAAAATTATGAAGAAAATTAAAACTCATGCAATGTCAAAATTTTTCATTCGAAAATTTTTTGATTTTTTTGTTAAAATTACGATTACAAAAAAATGTTTAAAAATTTTTCGTGTTTAAATTTTTTCTTTGTTAGAGAAACCCTTTAGCTACAAGCACGCCAACAAACATATGAATCGGTCAAATTTTTGCAAAATTATCGCGTTTTTAGGAAAACTTTACATGTGCTAATAGAGCAAAACCGTGTTTTCCATAAATTTTTCGAAAATTCATCACGACGAACCAAATGACATTTAAGCTAAATAAAAAAATACGTGTCTCATTAATTATGATAGAGTTGCTGTAAAAAATTTTGGCGCGAAAAAAAATACCTAACCCTAATTGCCTGGACGATTTGAGATGGAATGACCCATTAATAACTACTTTTTTACATTTTTACCCAAACTATCACTGGAGAGTGCATCACAAAACCGCCCCGGTATCGGAGGGAGTTCAATTTCATACGTCAGATAACGCGGAATCCCAATCTGCTAAGCTATACTTAAAAAGAAACTATAAATTGCCCAAAAAGATCTTGAATTCGTGCCGCCTGCGTAAGAGCACCTTGCATCACAGAGCCGTCATGGAAGGCTACTTACCTGCCCGAAAGGCCTTAATACTTGAAGCGCACGTAACGGCAATGGCGTCACCGAGCCAGACTGCTGGATTTACCCTTGCGCCATGCCTCTTTCAACCGGCGCGCGATTCGACTAACCCATATTTCGCCCAATCAGGAGCTCGCATCCCAATGACGTTTTACAAGTACCGCAGAGGCGCGCTTTTTACTAGCTACGTGACTGAATGCTAATAACTGTGATATAACCCTTTTGTAATTTACAATACAATTTGTAACAAAAATAGCAGAGATTGAAATCGAATGCACACAGCATTTACCAACCAATTCTCTTTGACGTGTTGATACACGTTTCCTTATCAGGTATTTTTTGTTAGTGTTTTAATTTGCATTTTATTTATTAATGTAGGTAACTGTTTTTTTTTAATTGAGTTATTAGAGATTTTCTCTTTTCTCTTAGCTAAGGAATTAATATTTTTGAAAACTGACCGAAGTTGATTTTATTTAAAAGTTTACATATACATTTTATAACAAATATATATTTATATTAGTTTTAAAGCTTGTATAAATGATTAAAATATATAATGTTAGGTTAAGTTTTAGGTAATTTAAATTAAAACTCGCCATTCGCGCCCGCTCATGTATTATTATTATGCGCGCCCTAGAGAGGTAAGAAACAAAAAAAAAGCAGTTTTATAAAAAGTCTATTATTGTACCAAACGGAAGCAGTATCGAAACAGCCCTATTATGAAACCAAAATAGAAAAATACTTATTTATGGTACAAGTGTGTTATGTTGAAAATAAGTCACGCGAGAAAGGTTTATATAAATATATATAAATTCTCAAGTGACTTAGGAAACATAACACACGAGTGGCATACAATGCTTTATCCAAAAAGTGGAAGAAATCGTTTTTTTATGAGATAATAATTAATAAGTTCCGTGATCAAATCAAAGCAACTTGCGTCTCAGTACCCTATAAATGTCAGAATGACTTGACAGTGACTTTTTTATATTTTGGTCAAAGTTGGTTGATTGTTTGGTTGCCACGGGCATGATACATTGTTAGCAAATGTTTAAATAAATTTTGACACTTGTCAGTTTTCCCTGCAGAAAAGGGAAGCTTTTTTGAAGAAAAAAACCTATAGAAAATGGAGAAAACCGATGAAAATGACGTTCCTGAGGATATCCTTACGGAAGCGGAAGAAGCAGCGATGCAGATTTTGCCAGAAAAGTCCCGAGATTCTTACGACAAGGAGTTCAAAATGTTTGAGTCTTGCATGAATTCACGGATGATAAAAGGTATCGATGAAAATGTTCTATTGGCTTATGTTTTACATTTGCGAAAAAAATTAGCCCCATCGTCGCTATAGACCAAATACTCGATGCTTCGCTCGACTATTCACCTGTATAAAAAAAAAAGACATTTTAAAATATGGCATACTAACGAGCTTTTTAAATATCAAATCACAGGGATACAAACCAAAGATGTCCAAGACATTAGAACGACCTAAAATAGAGAAGTTTTTGAACGAAGTTCCCGACGACGAGTACTTGTTGATGAAAGTGGCTTTGATAATGGGGATTAGCGGTGCTTGTAGATGCGATGAATTGGTCAATTTGAAAATAGAAAATATTCAAGACAAAGGGAAATATTTTCACGTAGTTTTGCCAGACACTAAAACCAAGAAATCGAGAAGTTTCGCCATACTTGAAGAAGGATTTCCAGTCAACCCGATCAATTTGTGTAAAAAATACATGTCTTTGAGACAAAAGAATACTAGTTCTAGCCGCTTTTTTGTTTTTTACAAAAATGGTAGGTGTACCAGCCAGTGTGTGGGAATAAATACGTTGTCGAAGATACCTTCAAGAATTGCAATGCTTTTGAAATTGGAGAAACCAGCGCTCTACACCGGTCACTGCCTGAGAAGGTCTTCGGCGACTCTTTTGGCCAATGCAGGAGCTAACATGACTACTTTGAAGCGTCACGGAGGATGGAAGTCCTCGACGGTAGCAGAAGGATACTTAGAAGAATCGGTGCATAACAAAATACAAATTGCAGAAAAAATACAAGGTTCTAACGTGTCGGCGTCTTCTAGCACTATCAGCAGCTGTACCGATATTGGAGCGTCTGGTTCCAATGAACCAGCGAATTTCACAATGACTTCAAATTCGAATAGACCGTTAGCGTTTTCCTTTAATTTCAATATCAATGTGAATTCTGATTGTAATAGTAATAAATAAATAGAATAAGTACTACTTTAAATATGAACGTGAGTTATTTGATAGTTAACTTGTCTAAAATGGCATGTCATAACTGTCATGTGTTGGATAAAATTATTTATATCACCGCAGTGTATAATTCTAGGGTTAAATGTATTTTACGTATCATTATTATTTATTCTTTACCTCGTTAGTTTTATTATTTTTCATCGGTCCATGCACTAGGCTTAATAGACCTGGGTTTTAGTAGATAATCCATTTTTAGGTCCATATAATGTTAAAAATTGAAACAGTTTTATTCCAGTGGAATATTTCCTTTTATTACTTTATGTCGGCACTATTCCATGATGTCACCGTATTTACAAAATGTTAAACTTATATAGCATCGTAAAACTTATTTTAACTTATAAAAGACTTCCAACTCAAAGCAATTTTAGTTCTCTGAACTAACTTTACGTCATTTTTAAGAAACCCTAAGGTGCAATTAAAATCTAAAACCTCAAGTTAGGTTCGTTAACAGTTTTATTACTTTTCGTTCCTTTTTTAGGGTCAGCTATAATATACATGTTCATTTCCGTTCTTTTAATTCCGGCTAGTTGTAAACGTAAAGCATAAGGTTTATTAGTTACCATATTATAGAAAACTTAAAAGCAAGAGGTCAGAGATGTAAACACAGTAGATTAATAGAATATTTAAGCTTGGTACAAGCCGAGAAAAGAAAACAACGAGAAGTGACAATATGATATTTGGCGAAATCATTGGAGTGGGAGGTAACCCGGCCAACTGTCATAAGTATAATCCGGCTGTATTTCAGTCGTTAGTCCGGTAGTCGATAAGTTATCATTATCGAGTTTAGTTGTCGTTTTTGTTGAAAGAAGTATATTGTTTAACTGTTTGTTTATGTGAGTGCTGTGCTATTGTAAAACTATGCCTGGTAATACCTGTGCGTTTCTATGGTATCACTAAAAAGAAGGTCAGGGAATAAGTATGTTTGCATTTCTAAAGAATTCTGAACAGTAAGTACATTTACACCGCTTTAGGATTGTTGATTAAAAATGTAATGAAAGGTAAAGCTGCTGTTCAATATTTAAAGAAAAAAAAAGGGATACATAAGAAAATACTGTTTTTCTACTCCTATATTAGTAAGAACCTACTTACGCACTGTCTACTTTATTCATAAAACTCTAATTACACACCAAATTGTTAGAAGCTAAGCTATGCGCAAGAGCAGCTACGTAATATAATGTCTGTATTAACAAGGGCAATGTCCGCTAACGCTCGTACCGTAATTTTCGAAATCGTGTGTAATAGGCTTCTTACCACTCTTGGTATGTAATATACTATTTTATTTCCTTTCTTAAATGTACTATCACTAAGTAATGCACAATCAATAAAATATTTCAAAAATATTTTTATTATATCTAATTATTTTATGATTTTACGAAATTTGCTGGAAAGCCAATTACATGAAACACAGAAGATATTCATGAAGAAGGTACTTCTTACTAGGTAGTCACATTTTTATTTTAGCGTAAAGCATTTACTTCATCGCTTTAGTACTTCTTTTAGTGTAATAACTCGGCCAACTCTCAAAATTTCAAGGTGAAGGACATATAATTTGGTCCCCATTTAATCAATGCTAAACTCGGGATTTTGTCGCTTCTAGTAGTTTGCTTTTCTCGGGTACAAGGCCTGGCATAAACATTGTGCCACTCGCTGACAACACGCATGCGTCGCTTAAGCTACGGTTTACTTGAAAGCGGCACCGTCATATAGCGGCCGTCAAAATCCGGTAAGTTACGTTATACAGCGGTGGAAGGATGCGTCAAGCAGGGGCGTCAGTTGTTAGGTCAGGAAAACGACTAAAGATGGGATACAGTGACGATATTTTTTAAACATAATGACATCGGTCTCGTATTTATAATCATTTTAGAAGAAGATGAATAATAGGTTAAGAGGAGGGAGGAAGAATTGGAGTTATATAAAAATATATAGAAGAAGACGCATGTGAATTCGCTTTAGCCTAGATCAAAAAACGTTGAGCCAACTGTCATACAATGACAATGACGGTAGAGCTATCGTACGTTATAGTGTTGAGTAACGCTCTGTTGAGCCACTTGCACTTATATCTTACACCAGCTTTTGCTGTAACGTAATTCAACGGATTTTGACGGTGGCTATATGACGGTGCTTTCAAGTAAACCCCAGTTTATAGACAGGGTTAAACTCACGCGACGGTTTGTCATAGAAAAAAATGATCTAGAGCCCCAAGGGGGTAGCCAGCTCTAATATTTAAACCTGCATGTATTATTTAATAAAATTGTAATATTTTATGTAAGCCATCTATAATCTATATTTGCTTCGATAAAATTAACCCTTTTCGAGGAAAACATTTTTGTTTGTATACACGTTTAAGCATTTCTTTCGAAATTTATTTAACAATTAAGTATATTAACATAAGTTATTTAAACACAGGGGTGTATGGGCTGCGCTGTAGAAGTAGCACCTCTAAGTTTGAGACGATCGCATCAAGAGTCACAGACCGGAGATGCTCTCAGGCAATTGGTCCTCACAGGGCAGTCAGCTCTCACTTATGGCGCCACGTGCCACACCCCGGAAACTGCATCGATCTGCAGGCTAACCTAAGTGAGGGTAGCCAGATATGGCGAGAATACTAATGCTGGGCAGCAGCAGCATTAAAATGGATTAGTCGGCGTATTTCTAGATATAGAAAAAAAAAGGAACGGCGTCAAATAATATAGTTAAAAGCGGGACAAGGACTGTCTGAACGGTTTAAATACTGCGACGAGGAAGACAACGGGAAACTACCTCATTACTTTCCCCAGGAAAAATCATTAGCATGACTGGAAAACCAAAAGCACAGGCTCTCAGTCCCCGGAAGATCTTAAGTGATCAGAGGGTGCTAAGAATCTCCGAAGGATTGCTACCTGGAACGCGCAAAGTATGTTCCAAGCAGGAAAAATATATAACGCCATCAAATAAATGAAAAGAATTAACATCGAGATTCTAGGGATCAGCGAAATGAGATGGCCTAATTCTGGAGAATGTCTCATCGACGACCATTATGCATACTATGCTGGCAATGACGAGGTCAATGACTACAATGGCGTAGCGCTCATAGTAACTAAGGAAATGCAAAAAACTGTAAAATCTTTTATACCGGTTTCTGATAGAGTTGCGTTGTTACGGCTCAATTCCAGACCGCGTAATGTCAACATTATCTAGACATATGCACCAACGAGCGATCACACAGACGAGGCTGTTGAAGACTTTTATGAACAACTCCAAACCGCCTTACACCTCACTAAAAAGTCAGATATCACGATTATCATAGGTGATTTTAATGGAAAAAATGGTGGAGCGAGAGAAGACATAGTTGGTTAGCATGGGTTTGGAGATGCGAATGAACGTGGCGATCGGTTGTTCCAGTTTATGTCAGGAATTGGGGTTTATTGTCTCAACCACTTTCTTTAAGCTTCCACCAAGACGCCTGTACATCTGGACCTCTAACACCCATACGTCAGAGAGGATTGTCAGAAACCAAATAGACTTCGTACTGATAAATACACGTTACAGAAATTGCATTAAATCAGCAAAAACTTACCCAGGCGCAGTCGTAAATTCGGATCACAATCCACTTTTTTTTTTTAGTGCACTAATTTCTATGAGGTGACCAATTTCTAATTTCCCAACAACAAATAAAACTAAATGACTCCAAAAATAATCTAGGTCTGCACATGGCCCCCGTCTTTTTGCATTCAAATGATTGTCCTTCTATAAAACTCTGACACAGCGTTTCTTATCATATTATTATGAGGAGTAACTAGCCGGATACACTTCCTTATAGTTTCTTCCAGGTGATCAATATCACGGAATGGTCTGTGCTTGTAGACTAATTGCTTCAAATGACCCCACAAGAAAAAATCTAGGGGTGTAATGTCCGCTAACCTAGGTGGCCAGGGTACTTCTGAACGGCGTCCTATCCATCTTTGTGGAAAAGTTCTATCCAAATATTCGTTGACCCTGGCTGCGCTGTGACAAGGAGCTCCATCATGCTGATACCAAACAGCCTGTCGCGCGTTTAATGGCAGGCCGTTAATAAATCTAAAAATTTTGTTTTTTAGAAAATTTAAGTAAATCTCGCCATTAAAATTTTGATGGAAAAAATATGGGCCCACTATTTGATTATTTAAAATAGCGCACCAAATATTCATATTAAAATACGTTTGGACACGGCATTCGATTACGAAATTGAGGTTCACATCGCTCCACCAACGACAATTCTGGGAACATACGACACCATTAGAAGTAAATGTTGCCTCATCACTGAATAAAATTAGCCTTGAAAAGAAAATGTCGTCTTCAACTTCTCCTTGGAACCAAGCACAGAGCATGAAACGCGATTCCATATCTCCAGGTTTGAGCGTGTGTACAAATTTTGGCTTATGCGGATAAAACTTATTTATTCTAAGTATCTTACTAACAGAAGCTCTTGACACGTTATCTTGAACTGTGTTCTTTATTCCTTCCAATAAAATTTTCCACAACCGCTTGCAATACTTGTAATTGATTTTCTTTAGTAAGTGTTCGAACTGCATGTTTTTTTTTGAAATTATTTTCGACAGAGCCAGTATTCTTAAATTTATTGACGACATGGCCGACAGTAACGTGGCTAATATGTTTATTTGGGTGTCTAGTATTAAAAATTTCGTCAGCCTTCATGCGTCTTATAATTATCGCCAATAATAAGAACTATTTCTATTTTTTCAACAGTCAGTTTAATCATCACAATTATTGTTTAAAGTAACTAAGAAACGGGAAAACCTTTTTTTAACAAAAAGTTCACGTTTCGAAACAGAAATTATAATTGCCAAACTGTCACTGTCGTTGCTGAAACGCCTATTCTGTTACCAACGACAATCAATTGTTTCAAAGCCTACTTATCCAGAAATACTTATTTCCAAAACTGGGTCTTCCGCAAAAAGCGCCCTGTGGCCTAGAATTTTTTTACCGCAAATCTTTACGACTATTAGTTTTGGAGATATAGCCGACGTTTTCTATAAATAATTTTAAACCCGGTACTTTTTGAATTGAAAATTTATATTCTCACCAAGCAGGACTTTTTAAGAAGAGGTACTTTTTTTCGTAGAGTTAATAATTAAAAAGTTTCCCATTTGGTAAGAACTTCCGAAGACACGCTGTATAAAACTCGAAGCTTTCTCCCTCCCCAGTAAAATTGTGAATAGCTAAAATGTAAAAAATATAGTTAAATATGTCCCCCCCCCCCTATCGCTATTACCTCACCAAAATTTCATGAAATAATTTAAATCCGTTCTGGAGATATTGCTTTGTAACGTTTTAAGAAACTCACTCTGTGTATATAATTCACGCTGACAATGTTATAACTAAAAGAACCTTTAGTTCTCATTGCTTTATGGCTAGGAATGATGCATATTTGATCATTCATAGCGGGATTATCTTGGCACTCTTCCAGTCGAAGAAACTTTTCAGTTTTAAGAGAATGGTTTAATTATGGGTGCTAAGTACGGTTCTAGATAATATGATACAATTAAAAAAACATGTTAGGGTATTCCAGTAAGAGTTTCCATATGTTTTTATTAAATAAAACAAGAGGTTAATAACAAGAAGTTCAATCAAGTTCAGTCAAATTCACTTAGAGGTCTACCTTCAGATGTACCTCTTCGAACAGTACCAGTTTTAACAAGTCAACGATGAATATTAAAAAAGGTTCGACTATCTGGTAAAGCACGATTAGAATATCTCAGGTGATAAATACGTCTGGCTTGCTCTCCATTGCCGTCGGCGAGGCCATACATGTAATGCATTTCCGCCATGTCTGCATTTGAATAATTCACCATTTTTAACAAGATGGTAAATAAAAAATGAAATAAATAATTCACAACTCACAGACTTGAACGGCAGAGACTTGCTAGAAAATGTGAGATGTAAAAAGCAAGTGACATATTTCATAGCATCTAGGTTGCGAAATCTACCTGACAGAGCTTTGGGGAATATAGTGAATCTATCTCAGGCAATTATCAAAGAAGGCCATTTCCCGAGCGTCTGGAAAAGGGCAAAGGGGATTCTAATTCACAAAAAGGGCGAAGACCCTACTGTACCCTCAAGCTACAGGCCTATTAGTCTGTTATCAAGCCTTGGAAAAATTACAGGAAAACTGATTTTAGCTAAAATAAATAGTTTTGTGTTCGAGCACAACGTTCTGCCTAACGAACAGTTCGGCTTTAGAAGCGAACATTGCACAGTTAGGCAGACAACGAGGCTCACGGCCAACATAATGATGGGTTTTAATAGAAGGGAACACACGGGGGCGGTCTTCCTTGACGTTAGCAAAGCTATAAGACTAGGAGCTCCGAACTACCTCATCAAGGTAGTAGGCTCTTTTCTAGAGAAGAGAAGTTTTGCAGTCTCGTCGGAGAACGCACTCTCTTTAAATAAACACATTAGGGCGGGAGTGCCGCAAGGCTCACCTCTCTCCCCGATGCTGTATACCATTTATACGCATGACAATCCGCGAGATAGGCAAACGCAGCTTTATCTATTCGCTGACGACACTGCAATAACTTCCACTTCTAAGGAACCGCGGCTAGTCGTCACACGTATGCAGCGCCATGTAAACCAATTGGAAAAATGGCTTTCTAATTGGAAGATTCGTTTGAATCCTTCCAAGACAAAAGTCATATTTTTCACCAAAAGTCGCGTTAGACGGCCCGAAACGAGGCTCAGAGTCGGTGGGGTTCAAGTGAATTGGTGCCAGGAAGTGAAGTACCTGGGACTTATCTTCGATCAAAGACTGAATTGAAGGTTAAATTCTATTAATAGAATCAAGGCAGCATTGCGTCAATTAAGCTCAATATACCCCCTGCTTCACAGGCGGAGTAGACTTAGTAATCGAACCAAAGTTAACCTCTTTAAAGTGTTGGTCAGGCCGGTACTTACTTATGAAGTAGCATCTTGGTGCAATATAAGTAAGTCCGAGCTGAATAAGTTCCAGGTGATTCAAAACAAGGCGCTGAAACTCATCGCAAATGCTCCAAGATATACCATGAACCGTGTTTTGCATCAGGACTTTTGAATACCGACAATCAACGAATTATTTTTAAAAATAATCACAGACTATTACAGACGTATGGACGTATTGACCAATATACTAATAACGGACTCGCATACGACGGCCAGACCAAACTCTACATACAAACTGCCTAAAGATTGGCTCCCCGTTGGCATAAATCTCTAACAGTAGAGAAGCACTATGATTATACAGTAAGCACTACCATGATCGTCTAACAGAGATGCAGCAGGCGCTAAGAACTATGCAGCTTTTCAGCCTTCATCCAATAAAGCAGCAAGAGCCGAATCAAAATTCAAAATTAAGCCACAAGACCCAAAAAGTCTTCGATGAGACAACAGATGTCAAAGGATATTCCTGACGTAAAAACCCAATCAAGACCCCGTATAGATTAATTGCAATGTTGTATTCTTCAGTAATTATTAGATTAAGTTTCTCGGACAGTATATCGGTTATTATTTTTTTACTCGAAAACGGCACATCGCAGGAAAACAACTCAGGAGAGCTTTTATGTGTCAAATTGAACGGTGAGTTGGAAAATATTTTTCATTCGGGGAAAGAAAAAATGGCGTACCATTTTTTTCCTCAAAAATGTCGAAGTCAGTGTCCGGAGAAGATGGAATATCCGTCAAAATCTTCCAGAATTTGCCGCTTTCTGCCTTGACAGCACTGAGTGAGGCAATTAATTGCTCATGGTCATCCGGTACTTTTCCTTCTATCCTTGGGGCGGCCAGTGTTATGCCTTTGTTTAAGGGGGGTGACCCTGAAAATTTATCTAATTTTCGACCAATTTCATTATTGTCGACTCTTTCCAAAGTTGTTGAAAAGCTCACCAATAATAGAGTGGTCTCATTTCTTGTACATTATAATATTCTAAATCTGAATCAGTTTGGCTTCCAAAATAATAAGGGCATCAATGATGCCATGTTTAGTTTTTTGGAGGGTGTGTATGAGGATATAAATCGGGGGGGGGGAGCCTCAGCTGCCGTGTTCTGCGACTTGTCTAAAGCGTTTGATTGCGTGAGCCACAGAATTCTGCTGCTTAAGCTCCAATGAATGGAATGACTATTAGAGATTGTTCACTGTTAGATATGCCCAATGCCAAGTTTCTTGTGCTCAACATTGACCGTGATCTGAAATTTGGATCACATATAGCTGCATTGAGCAAAACAAAATCTTCGGGTTGCTACGCAGTTAGAACTGTTGCGAGGGAGCTGGGCACCCTAACAGCTAATATTGAATACTATGCTCTGGTCGAATCACGGCTTCGGTATGGCATTGCCTTTTGGGGGATGTGTGGCCGGGGTCTGTTTGATGGTGTATCTATGTTACAGAAAAGGGCCATCCGCTCGCTATATCGCCTTCGGCAGCGTGAATCTTGCAGGTCCATATTTATCTCTGAAAAATTCTAACCTTAGTGTCACTTTTTATACTGGAAACTGTTACCTTGATCTTTAAAAATAGGACAAAGTTTTTAGATCCGCAACCTCACAATGCTACGCGACAGGGTTTAGATATTCCTCTTCCAATACCAGCACTAACTTTACCGAAAAGATCAATTATTTATGAGAGTAAAAAGATTTATAACCACCTACCCATGGCTACCAGAGAGGAACAGTCTCCCAGTGTATTCCGTACAAGAGTAAAATCGCTTTTAGTTGATAAGGCCTATTATACTCTATAGGAATACTACTTTGATAATTTTTAATTGATAATTGTTGATGCTTATTACTTTAATCTATAGAATTGTTTTGTTTTAGCATGTTATGCACTTACTTGTTTTACTGTTATATATTACTGACAGTGCCTATTTTTATTTTTTTTACTGTTATTGCTATAATATATAAAATATAGAGAGATATTTTAAATAGTTAAGTTATATTGTGTTCCTCAGCTTTGTCAACAAGATTTATATCTTTGATAATAAAGCATATTTTGACTTAGACATGCCTCTGTTAAAGCTGAAAATTATTATTGTATTGAAAGATGTTCACCTTTATTTAATATCAGTGAAATATCTCAAGTAGTTTCGAAAATATTAATTAATTTACATGTTTTTCCTAAAACTTTAGCACCCGGTATTTTCGTAAACGGAACAGTTTATCAATCAAACTATCATTAATTTTTCATGTAGATTCACACTCTTAAATATTCGCATATCATTAAGGAACAGCTTATATGTCGGTGTTTTTATCTAGCGTTTAAAAGTTGGTCTGGTTTTGCCGATTTTCAAAAACCTAGATAACAAAAAATTTAAAAACTATTGAACTGTGTCGCTGCTTAGTTGTTTTTCCAAAATACTCAAAACAGTAGTATGTGATCAATTAGCATCGTTTTTAAGTTTAAGTTTAAAAGTTGAGCTGGGGGTTTGACATAACTGATGTTGTTTTTCTGCTGAATTTCCATAAACTCAGAGATGCCATTTCGAGTATTTAATAGAATGATATTACGAAGGCCGTCCTCGGCGTTGTGATAGTTAGAGAAATCTAGTGCGCTTTTTACTTTAAATTCATCCAGTAAGCCTTGCATGACTAAGTGACATATTTAGATATTTTTATTCACGAATGGCTTTGTTAATTTTATTGTGTGCCTAATTTTAATTTAGTTGTAAAGTCTGGTAAACTGCATTTTAAATAAAATAAAATATTTTTATATGTTTTTTCACCATTGTATTTGGTGTAAAATGTGTGTTGAAAAATAAAAATAAAAAGTCCACGTCCGTATTTAAATAAATGAACTGGCTCATGATACCTTAGTTATAACAAGGGATATTAGAGAAGTGATAAGGCCATCTTGTAGGGAAAAGAAAACTACAAAGTTTTTGTTTTAAGAAGTTCTAAAATTGAAACCTTTTGAGTTATTAAATGAATTCATATTAGACGTTTTTAACAGATCGCCCTGTATCTCGGGAATTAACAATAATTAGGCAAGGCAGTTAGTGGATCTTAAAAAAGTTTAAAAATGGCACATCTTCTCGTATTTAATCAACTTCGTAGAAGTTACCATCTATAAGATAACAATAGTGATCAATTAAATAGTTGCCACCTTGTACAGGGTATCCAGTTTTCGTATGTTTTACGGGTTATCTGCCTTATTAGTAAAGATAGAAGATTACGGTTTTCGCGGCACTTTTTTGAGAAACAAACGATGCCATCAACAGAATTTTCATAGCCCTCTTAGTTTTTTAGATACGGGGTGATTTTGAAAATTTTGCATTTTGGGACACCCCCCCCCCCCGTATCTCGGTTACGCTGTAACTTATCAAAAAGGCAAAAAATGAAATTGTTAGTTTTTTTCACGTAGAATCCATTGGCTTAGTCAGACTTTTTTTATGTTTAATTGTTTTTGAGAGAAAGAGCAAACTTTTTTTTTTAATGAAACACCCTATATATTTTTAGCTATTATGATTCAGTTTAATACAAGCTTTTCAAAAATAGATAATACTTTATAGCTGTTTTCAATGTAAAGCTCAAAATTTACATTTTTCAACAATTTTAAAATTTTTTTTTAGTAGGTCATAACGGGTATTTAGGAAAACAAAAGATGACAGGCTTGTTATCTGAAAAAATCTTTATTTACTGTCAGAATAGGTTATCCATTTTCAGTTCTTTATTTCTATTCAGTTTCGATAAATAGCAGTTTCTTCTTAATTATGGCTGCGAATGCAAAATTCGAGAATTATGAAAAGTACGATATGTTCGTTTGTTATATTCAGTGTAACGAAAATTCGGATGAAGCATTAGAAGTTTATTTTAACAGGTATGGGCATCTTTTTATATTTTTCATCATATTTTAAAATTTATAAAAACGTAATATTCGCAGATTCCCAGAAAGAAGACAGCCGGATAAAAGAATATTTTTAAAAATTAAATCAAACTTAATTGAAGTCGGTTCATTTTCCAAACCCCGACCTAGTATTTACAATATGGAAAACCAGGACATTGATGAAGTAAACGTTTTGGCTTCAATTGAAACAAATCAAAGTACTTCTTGTAGAACAGTGGAAGGTTCTGTCGGTGTTACAAAATCAAAGGTTGAAACTATTCTAAAAAAACACAAGTTCAAGCCATACAAATTTCATGTCGTACAAAACTTACATCTCGGTGACGCAGAGCGCCGCACAGAGTTTTATAATTGGTATTTACAAAATGTAAATAGAGAAAATCATTTTGAAAGAACGATTATATGGTCTGATGAGAGTCATTTTACCAGTGCCGGTATATTTAATCGGCAAAATACTATGTTTTGGTGCCAGGAAAATCAACATGTTATATTTCCACGGGAACGGCAAGGCAGATTTGGGTTTAGCGTTTCATGCTTCATACTGGGAAGTAAAATTTTATATAATATATTTGAAGGCGGTCTTACTGCAAATAAATATTTAGAAATTTTGGAAAACATTGTGCCCGAAATAGTGGAGAATGTGCCCCTAGCTCATCTTAATAGCTTATATTTGCAACAGGACGGAGCTCCCGCTCACAATGCTCAAATTGTAAGAGCATATCTTAACAATAATTTTCCTGGCCGCTGGATTGGAACACATGGACCTGTAAGATAGCCCAGGTCACCCGATTTAACGGTTTTGGATTTTTATTTGTGGGGCTACCTAAAAAATAAAATTTATACCGTCCAGGACCAAACGATGGCAGATTTAAAAGAAGCCACTGAAAGAGCCTTTAGGGAGTTACAGGCACGGCCTTTTATTATTTTTTAATACACTGAGGCTAATCAGAACAATGTGTGAAACATGTCTTAGGCATAATGGAGAACAGTTTGAGCAATATTTATGAGACAGTTTCTTAAATCATCAAATAATTGTAGCTTTTAATTTTTGAACGTATAACACAACTGAGTTAATTGTTATTTCTATTTATAAAAGTTATTGTTATAGGTATATATTTTTAAAATTAGTGTTTTATATTTGTGAGAAGCTTGTGACAATTGTTTAATCTTAAAATTTATACGGTGTGCAGTTTAAAAAAAATGTAAATTTGTTGAAAAATGTAAATTTTGAGCTTCACATTGAAAACAGCTATAAAGTATTATATATTTTTGAAAAGCTTGTTATAAACTGAATCATAATAGCTAAAAATATATAAAGTGTCCCATTTAAAAAAATGCAAGTTTGCTCTTTTCTCGAAAACAATTAAACATAGAAAAAATCTTACCAAGCCACTGGATTCTACGTGAAAAAAACTAATGAGCTCGTTTTTTACCTTTTTGATAAGTTGCAGCGTAACCGAGATACGGGGGGGGGGGGTGTCTTAAAATGCAAAATTTTCAAAATCACCCGTAACTAAAAAACTAAGAAAGCTATGAGAGTTCTGTTTGTGTCATCGTTTGTTTCTCAAAAGAGTAACACAGCGCCGCGAAAACCGCAACCTTCTATCTTTACTAATAACGCAGATAACCCGTAAAATATACGAAAACTGGACACCCTGAATATCAAAAAATAAATGCAATTTTAACGTCTTCTTTGAAACTTTTTAACACAGTTCGCTTCTTAACGTAAATTTAGGTATATTAGATTCCATTACTTTTAGGTTTTAGCTACATACCTTAATAAATAGATGCCGAACTCTAATGGGTAAAACCAGCTTACGAAATCACAAAATAGTTCACAAAATGTATGTAGCAAGAGCGTTAAGTAGACTATAATGCCCAGAAGGCGAAATCAACTAGTCCGAGGGCCTGATGGGCACTATGGTCTAGTAACGCCTGTGTATACAATACTTTATTTTTAATTGATTTAAAATATGAATAGTTGAACTCCTGCATTTTTTTAGTATTTAGTCAGCTTTGATCGGTTGTCATAGAATAAGTTTGACGGTTGCTAATGGTTGTTTATTTTAAGCGTCTTTAACGTTTCATAAACGAAAGAATGAAAATTCCACAAAATATTTACTTTACTTTTTGACGACGATCTGAAGATTTTTATGAGAATATCAAATAAAGAGGACTGTTTGCGACTTCAGTCCGACCTTGACAGACTTCTGAACTGGTCCGATCGTAATGGCATGTAATTGAATGCATCTAAGTGTCACCCCATGATTTTCAGCCTGGCTAGAAATACCATTGGCCACACATATTATGTAGGCCACGATCCATTGGATATTGTCAGTGATGTGAGGGACTTGGGTGTAACACTGGATAGCTCCCTGAGCTTTGTTAATCATATGTCGGCAATAGTCTCGAAATCATTACAGATGTTGGGTTTTATAAAGAGATCCTCTCGGGATTTTCGAAGCGTCAACTCATTAGGATTACGTTACTGCTCTTTAGTCCGCCCCCATCTAGAATATGCTTCCAGCGCATGGAATCCTTGTTACAACATACACAAACAGAAGATCGAACAGGTTCAGCAGAAGTTTATTAGATATGTTGCATTTAAACTAAACAGTCACGTCCCTCTTAATTACGAGCAATTGGAATCTGACCTTCATATTTCTACTCTCGAAAACAGACGCAAATTAAGGGATCTGAGATTATCCTATGATATTTTGATTTCCCATCTTCATAGCCGGGACCTGCTGGGTAGAATAGGAATGCACATTCAGTCAAGGCAAACTCGCTCTGCACAGTCTATTCATGTTCCTGTGCACAGAACCAATTACGGTACAAATACTTTTGTCACTCGCGCCAGTAGGTTAGCCAACGAATACTCCAACTCTTTAGATTTCTTTTCTAGTAGGTCCCATTTTTTGAGACAACTACATCAAGTATAACTGTATCTTGTCACTTGTACAATGTTGGGTTTTTTTCCAATACTGACTTGTTTTTACTTGTGAT
Source organism: Polydrusus tereticollis (assembly GCA_963920685.1). Classification (NCBI taxonomy): domain Eukaryota; kingdom Metazoa; phylum Arthropoda; class Insecta; order Coleoptera; family Curculionidae; genus Polydrusus; species Polydrusus tereticollis. The sequence continues at coordinate 163,693,734 of OY987327.1, forward strand.
TTTTTTTTGTGTAGATCTAAAATATTCGTTTGTCAGTTTGCCTTTTATTAGTTGTACTTTTACCCTACTTTTACTCTATTTTCTATCTTTTAGGTAATAGTATTATTTTATTTGATTGCAATGTATGCTTTTTTTTTGTATACCGGGTCCGCCAACGAAGCGGGGACGGAAGATTAAATCTTTATCGAGGAACTTATAAAGAATACTAAAACAGCATGAGGTCTGGAATTAGAAGCGGCATATTTTAAAAATATTTTACATTATACAGGGTGGCCCAAAAAAGTGTGGCGAACTAAACTTGTGTTTTTTTAAATGGAACACCCTGTATATTATTAGCCCAGAAGATGGGCATAGAGCTGCTGATCATTTTAATATTTGGTTATGTGGGTTTATTTTTAATAGTTTAAGAAATAATAACGATTTTATCTTAAAAATTATCTAAGTTTAGTAACCATTTCCAAATTACTAAAAACAATTGAATTAAATAGTAAACTAAAAAGCAATATGTTAGAATGTTGCCTATCTTTCCAATTAAAAATATTTGTGTTCAGTGCATTTATCATACAGGGTGATCACATTATGCAAAATATAAAAAATCTATTTTTTTTTAAATGGAACGCCCTGTATATTTTTTATTTTTAGAAAGCCCTTTTCACATCCTTTCTACTGATACCAATTTGATACCTCTTAGAGTTTACCGTATTTTAGTTATTTCGATATAAACTTTAAAACCCCACACTTTTGCTACTTTTTCGAAAAATCTAGCGGTAACCCTTAAATGGTTTGCATTTGTTATGCATTACTTCATTTTCTTAATACTATTTTAATAACCTAGCATCAAATGACATTCCTTATTTTTTATTTTGCAATAAAGAAACTAAATGTTATTTATGAACTGATTTATTAAGACATTTATAAAACATAAACTTAAAACGATTATTATAAAAATAATGAATTAAAATTACAACTTTAAAAAAATAAAGGAGTTGACAAAACAAAATAAACAAACCCTTATTATGCGGTAAATCAGAATTTATTGTGTGGCTCTAATGATATGTTCAAAGGTTCTTCCCTGTTCTTGAAGGCATAAATGGAGCCTTCGAACAAAATTTTGCTTGACATCTTGTAGAGTTCTTATTCTAATATTTCTAAATGCCTCTCGTATACGATTTTTCATATCGTCTCGGTTCGTAGGAGCTATGGCATAGACTTCTTCCTTAACATATCCCCAGAGGTAGAAATCAAGGGGAGTTAAATCAGGGGACCTAGGAGGCCAAGCGATTGGTCCACCACGTCCGATCCACTGATTACCTCGCCAATGATTTAAAAATTGTCTAACCGGCTCATAATAATGAGGGGGAGCGTCGCTTGTTGAAACCAGTGGTTTTGGAGAGTGTCGGCATCTACATTTTGAAGCAAAATGGGTAGATCATGTTGAAGAAAGTTTAAGTAAACTTGTCCCGTCAAACGCTCTTCAAAAAAATATGGCCCAATAATGTAAGGCCCTAATATTCCTCCCCAGACATTAACCGACCAGCGATTTTGGTTATCTACATGACGAACCCAATGTGGATTTTCACTAGCATAATAATGCATATTATGCCTATTTACGATTCCGTTATTTTTAAATGTAGACTCGTCACTAAATAGAACTTTTGATAAAATGTCTAGTACTTCTCTAATTTTGTTAAGCATCCAATTACAGAATGTGATTCTTCTTAAGAAATCATCTTCATAAAGTTCTTGGTGTAATTCTATGTGATAAGGATGATTATACTTTTTTAAAATCCTCCGCACGCTTGTTTCCTTAACGCCGGTTTGCTGAAAAATGCCAGTCTGACTTACGTGATGATTTTCCTGTACTGCCAACAGAACCCTTAATTCATTTTCTTCATTAATAACGGGTTTATTGATTACCATCCTTTTTTTGTAAGCAACGCTTCCTGTTTCTACAAATCTTCGCAACAACTTCTCAAAGGCCTCTGGTCTCGGCTTTCTCTCAATATTTGGATATCTTTCAGCATACACTCGACTCGCTAGAAGGCAATTTCTTGCACATTCTCCCAGTATAAAAATCATATTTACCATTTCCACAGTGGTAAAATTCAACATTTTGAGAAATTTAGTACTTAATTTCGACGACTGAACAAATAATGTTAAATAATTGTATTCGGTCGTCATAGTGACAATCTAAACAAAAAAAATCATGGCAACTCGATTACGAATAAAAATAAAATGAAATAAATAAAAAGTAGCAAAAGTGTGGGGTTTTAAAGTTTATATCGAAATAACTAAAATACGGTAAACTCTAAGAGGTATCAAATTGGTATCAGTAGAAAGGATGTGAAAAGGGCTTTCTAAAAATAAAAAAATATACAGGGCGTTCCATTTAAAAAAAATAGATTTTTTATATTTTGCATAATGTGATCACCCTGTATGATAAATGCACTGAACACAAATATTTTTAATTGGAAAGATAGGCAACATTCTAACATATTGCTTTTTAGTTTACTATTTCATTCAATTGTTTTTAGTAATTTGGAAATTGTTACTAAACTTAGATAATTTTTAAGATAAAATCGTTATTATTTCTTAAACTATTAAAAATAAACCCACATAACCAAATATTAAAATGATCAGCAGCTCTATGCCCATCTTTTGGGCTAATAATATACAGGGTGTTTCATTTAAAAAAACACAAGTTTAGTTCGCCACACTTTTTTGGGCCACCCTGTATAATGTAAAATATTTTTAAAATATGCCGCTTCTAATTCCAGACCTCATGCTGTTTTAGTATTCTTTATAAGTTCCTCGATAAAGATTTAATCTTCCGTCCCCGCTTCGTTGGCGGACCCGGTATATAAGTTACTGTTAACTGAATTGGGCACTAGCTAAATAAATAAATAAATAAATATTTTAGAAAATGCTGAAAAGCTAAGAAAAACTTATTACCGGCAAAGTCTAAAGCCCTGTACGACAAGGAGTATGAATTTCTACAATAGAAAGTAAAAAACCGAATTACAGTGATTACTGAAACAGTAATGATTACTTACTTTCAGGAATTGTATGTAACCCTTTTGCTCATTGGTAATAACAATTTTTAATTATTTTTACTTTATTTCAGTCGGAGAAATATACCCCAAATAGCCTTTGGGCAAAATATTCCCAGGTGAAGTCTGAACTTATAGCAAAGGAAAACATTAATATTTCAAGATATTGTAAATTATTAGCATTTTAAAAGGTTAATCAAAGGGGTATCTTCCTAAAAAGTCAAAAGTTTTGGAAGGTGAACGAGTTTTAACTTTTATCAAAAATGCGCCGAATGCTGCATAAAGTGGTACTCGTAATGGACGTTTTTGGCGGTTAAGACGGGATGAGATGGTAAAAATGACCATTGATGATATTGAGCATAAGGGGCCTGTTATGCTTGTCAAGGTACCAGAAACTAAAACTGCTATTCCAAAAAGTTTAACTATAATCGACGGAGACCAAACAGATGCCTTAAAATTGGTTAGACAGTACCTTGTATTAAGTCCAAAAGGAATTAAGGAACGCAGATTTTTCCTTACAAACCGAAATGGTAAATGCATAGCTATGCCTGTGGGTAAAAATACACTAGGACGTGCTCCTTTAATTATAGCAAAATCTCTTAATTTAGAAAATGCCAAGGAATATACAGGGCATTGCCTACGTCGGATCTCGTCCACACTTCTTATCAAGGGTGGTGCTTCCCTTGCAACTATTAAGCTACACGGAAAGTGGAAGAGTACTAGCGTAGCGGAGGGTTATATAGAGGAAAGCATCACGTCGAAAAACCGAATAGCAAAAATGATTCTAGTTCTGCTACCGAGAAAGAAAATATGTTAATTAATGTTGAAGTGGAGCAAGAATTCGCATGCACATCGAGACACTTAGCAATCGAGTCGCAAAATTTCATAGTTGTTCCAGCTTCTTTCGCAGGAAAATTCAAAAAGTTTACATTTACCATAGAAAAAACAGAATAATATTATGTAAAAGAATTGTTAAAAATAAATACAAATTTTGTTCAATATTTTCTTTATTAGTAATTACCGGGCATTACGAAAATCACCGGGCATTATGAACTTTATAGCCCGCTAATATTTCCTATGATATTATGATGATGTTTATAGCAACCGTTTCTAAGGCATAATAAGTAAATAATTGATAGATGGAAAATAAAGAACTTTATAGTATAGCTACTACCACTCTAACGTAAACTTACCATTAATCAAACAAATTCCCATGAACACTACACAAATCATAATCCTGTAACGGTAAAACATCTTTTAAGAAATAAAGAAGTCGCTATAGGTTAGATTCACCCACGAGAACAACAAACGGTAACACGCCGGTTGAGCGCGTCGAACTTTGGAATTTCACTTTATTACAATTCAGGATTAGAGCAGGACCTCTCGTTTGGCCGTTCAGATAGCAGGACTGTTCCCGATCGGAGGAATGCGAACGGAGTGGATATTTGAAAAATGCGTCTGCGCTTCCTCAAAAATGCGAAAGAATTAGATTGTTTGGATTTGGACTAAGTGGAAAACTGTGTAAGTTGGTCAACAGCAGGTATAGGGATGCAGAAAAGTATTTGAAATGTCCATTACTATCAGAAATAACGCTTTGTTTACCATGAATATAAATTAAAAATTAAAATTTTGTATACGCTGAAAGATAAATTAATATTTCCTCATAATGTGGGACACTATATTAAATTTGACCTTCTGTCATTTACCAAAAAATTAGCATAATTAATTAGTTGTCCTTAACTATATAAATTTGTAATTATACCATAGATAAAAATAATTTTAATAGATGCAAGGAAATTAGCAACCTATGGTTTTATTCCAATGCAAATTTAATATACCTAGACAATAAACGATGCAATTATTGGCCCTTTACGCACTGCATTTTATTTAGTTTAAAACAATACTTCCGATATTTTAAACAATCATATTATATTTAAATAGTTAAAGAACTGTTGTTGTTGAAATTATAAAAAAAATAAACAATTTACTTTTATTTAAAAAAATATCTCTTCCATAAATTACATAAAAATAGAGTCATCGGTCATCTCAACACAGTGGCATATTTAACTTCACTCTAAATTCATGCCAATTATAAAATAAAATCCGAATATTTTGTTGAGAATATGTGTTGTTGTACTTTATTAATTAAAATAAAACTACGAACACATCTATCACGCAATACGAAATATACGATATTTGTTGGAAAATTATTCTGGTCGTAATATGAAAAGACAGCCTTTGTTGGAATACGAGTGGCAAAAAAGTCGCGCAAAATACCTGTAACTTTTGAATTACTTTGTATACGAAAAAGTGACTCTTATAAAAGTAAATTATTCCCAACCTGCATGATTTTTTTCTGTCATTTTTGGTTTGGTTGCCATAGAAACTAACTTACGTTATTTAAATGGAACACTCTGCATATGATTGCATATTTGGATTCTACTGGGAATACTCTAGATTTTTGATATATCAAATTTGTATTTATTTAAAATTGTAACAAACTTTATAATGACAAAATAAATAGCCTAGAAAATTGAACAACTTAACATCGGATTAATTAACAGGTGAAACCTTTTTAGTGGATCAGGTGTTCAAAATGGCTACCATTTTCTGCTAAGTAGAGCGCCGGTCGATCCCTGAACCTGTCTACAACGTTTAAAAGGAAGTCTTCTGGAATGGCCTGAATTTTAGAACTAATTCTGACTTTTAAAGATTCTAAGTCATTTGGACGGTTAACGTAGACTTTGTTCTTTAAGTGTCCCCACAAAAAGAAGTCGAGCGGGATTAAGTCCGGTGATCGCGTTGACCAGTCAATAGCGCCTCTTTTGCCTGTCCAACGTCCTGGAAATTGTTCGCTTATGTATTGTCTAACATTTGCCGCATAATGCGCAGGTGCTTCATCTTGCTAGAACCATACCTGCTCGTTTATGCTTTTATTTACACCCGGTAAAACCATTCTTCAAGAAGGAATTATGTGATTCCTAAGGAGGTACAGATATTTTTCGCCATTCAAATTACCATCTATGAAAAAGGGTCCCACAATATGTCTACCGACTATACCCGTCCAAACAATAACTTTTTCGGGCCTCTGAGTATGACCTTCCTGGGACCAGTGTGTATTCTCAGCAGACCAATAACGATAATTGTCTCTATTAACAATGCCATTTAAATGGAAAGTAGCTTTATCCGAGAAAATTATATTTGTTGCGAAGTTATTATCGTTATTGCATCTTTATATCATCAGCCCACAAAATTCAGTTCTTCTATCAAAATCGCCCTCGCTTAACTCGTGCACCAACTTTATCTTGTAGGGATGCAACTTCTCCTGCTTCAATAAATTTTTTACTGAGTAACGAGACACATTAAAATCCATTGCCATTTTTCCTGGATGATTGTCTTGGATTTTCATGTATTGAGGCCATGGTATTCATAGCTTTGTCGGTTGCTGTTTTAGGTCAAACTGATCTAGCGGCTTCCCTAATACTGCCTGTTTCTCGAAATTTCTTTACCACTCGACACAGCGTTGATTGATTTATTGGAGGCCTATTTGGATATAATTCATTGAAAAGTTGATAAACCTGATCTTGCGATCTCTTCATATTTCCGTAACCGCTCATTATTAAAATTTCAACTCGTTGTTTCTCATTCAGATGAACCATAGTGTATGTAAACAAATTAGAAATCAGCCAACAGAAATTTAAACAGGAACTCAAAATTGACACCTTCTAGGTCGCTGGCATGAGAACACCTTGACTCAACTGGTGGGTATTAGGTAGGAATAAATATTATTAGGATGTTTTTTATTTTTGAGCTGTCATTGTCTCGGAAACGCTTGCAGATAGGTGAAAATTTGAAATACAAAAAATTCAGAGTTTTCCCAGTACAATCCAAATATGCAATCATATGCAGGGTATTTCATTTAAAAAAAGTAAGTTAGTCTTTGTGGCAACTAAACCAGAAATGACAGAAGAAATTCATGAAGGTAGAAATGTGGGGAATAATTTACTGAACAACTTTCATAAAAGTCACTTACGCGTACACAGTATAACAATATCCGATACATAAAATCAGCCTACACAACAGCAGAACCAGGTTTGATCTGCGTAATATTAACATTCATGTACTTTCTAAGTAAAAGACATTATACTTACTTATCCTTTCTTTTTTTCTCATCTTTTGACCTTAAGCATAGCTCATTCGGCCACAGCGAAAAATATTATTATAATTATTATAATAAAATTAAAATATGCTTAATTAATTAAACTCCAATGCCTATATTGAAATAAAGTAGCTAAGGGTACATGACATAGGAATATGCCCGGGACACTCGCTTCACGCCACTGGGGCTTATCTGGGCGACTTTTGGTTTTTACGGGACAGTAAAAATCACTTAAAAGGGGAAAAAAACCATTAAACTATCATTTAAATCTGGACAGTCTAGTCTAATTAATAAACATACTTTCTATAACTCTCCTTTGCACGAGCGAGGCCTATCAGTCAAGGCCAGTATGTAATATGAAAATAACTTTAAAGTTTTTTGAGTTATAAGCCCGAAATCTTAGGTACCTTTCATTTTTGCAAAAAGGGATTGCCAACTTATTTTGTGTTGTAAAACCCTACCTAAATCGTTTTTTAGTTGTAGCTGTATTTGCACTCTTATGCCTCACCCGTCCGAATATGTAATTTTTATCGGTAGCGATTTTTTACCACGCCACTGTTATTCTTGTGAAACTGCAGCTTCAAGGCTACGGTAATTTATCGAACGCGCATCGGAGATTCCCCGTAATGCAATAAATGTAATTGTGCACTTCACTTTTATGAGTTTTCCTTATAAATTAGTGTCGAACGTTTTGCTGTGGATAGTTTTTCTAATTTAATTTTAGTATTGTGCCTAAAATTACACCGCAAATTGGTAATGGATCCCTATCAAATAGAGCTTCAACGTTTAACTTATCTATACCATACTGTTCCCAGTGACATTGAAGTAGCACCTAATTCCGAAAGTTCAGGGAGTAATAATTCAGACCAGGAAGAATTAAGTGACCATGAAACGGACACCGAGCAAGAATGGGAGGGTGAAAGTGATGAAGCTCAAGAGCTAGAAGATGAAAATGACAGGCGTCAATTTTGTTTTGGGAAAGACGGTACCAAATGGCGTAAAATTGCTCCAACACGTAGTGTTCGAACAAGACAAGAAAGAAATATAGTTTCTCATCTACCTGGTACTTTTCAAGAAGCAAAAAACTCAATGACACCTATTAACTCTTGAAACCTTTTTTTTTATCGTTGATCTGGTAGTAGAATATACTAACCTATATATTCAAGAAATTGCAATTAAATACAAAGATAAACATGATGACCTTCCTACTACAAAGGTGGAATTAAAAGCATTCTATGGCTTATTATATTGTGCGGAAATAGAACGAGGAGCAAAAAAAATATTTGCGAGCTTTATGGAGATGATGGCATGGGGTCCGAAATTTTTGTAGCTGCTATGTCACAAAGAAGATTTCGATTTCTTGTAAGAGCTATAAGATTTAATGACAAAGATGCAAGACAGGAGAGATTGACTATTGAAACTGGCAGCCATACCAGAAATTTTTGAAGTTCTTAATATAAACTGTAAGCAATATTACTCAGTGGGAGAGTATGTTACATTAGACGAAATGCTTCTGGCTTTTCGGGAAAGGTACAGTTTTCGTATGTATATTCCCAATAAACCCAGTACATACGGGATCAAAATTTTTTCAACTGTTGATGCGAGGACATTTTACACGTCACATATGGAAATTTACGCTGGTGTGCAGCCGGAAGGTCCCTTTAGAGTAGACAATTCTACTGTAGAGGTAACTCTTAGAATGTGTCAACATCTGTCAGGTACTGGAAGAAATATAATTATGTACCGTTGGTTTACAAGTTATCCTATAATTGAAAAACTTCTCAAAGAACACAAATTAACCGTTGTAAGTATAATAAAATCAAATAGGCGCGAACTTCCAGCTATTGTAACCTAAGAGACAGTGCCTTCTTCGGTTTTTGCTTATGGAAGTTGCATGACTGTAGTATCCTATGCGCCCAAAAAGGCCAAAAATGTTTTACTTATTTCGTATTTACATCACGACGATCAAATTGATGACACAACAGGGGATGCACAAAAACCTAAAATAAACACATTCTACAATGGTACAAAAAGTGGAGTTGATGTAGCGGACAAAATGAGTTCATCATATAATTTTGCCAGACATACCAGAAGGTGGCCGTTTGTATTTCTTTAGGGATGTTAGACATTGCTGGCATAAACGCCTTTGTTGTCATAAGACATAGTATTCCTAAAACGCCTAGTAGGAGACTATTTTTACAACAATTGGCACTGGGGTTAGTAAAATAAATTATTGCGAAACGAGCAACAATGCAAAATTTACCCAGAAGCCTCCGACAAACTCCTGCGAAATATGCTGGAGTGACTTTCGATGATCAACCAGATCCACCACCAACTAAAAGAGGTTACGTACTGTAAATACCGTAAAAGATGTAAAACTAGAAATTTTTGCTAGTTTTGTAAATCCTGGCTTTTTATGGAACATATAACAGCATGTACTGATTGTGCAAATCAAATGTCCTAAATTTTATTTCTTAAATTCAAAACGCTGTATTTTTGTTGCGATTTTTGTTCATTGCTTACTAATGTTTTAATTAAAGGTTTATACCCTTTTCTGTAGTAACAAAGTATTTTAATGTTAATAATATGTGTAATTTTTTCTTAATACTGACCTAAACCGAGACGTCACAAAATGACAGTTTTTTACTTTTTCATGGTTTTTGACAAAACTTTTCACTTAAATTTGTTCTGAAATATATAATTATAAGGTAAAATGGCTCTAAGCAACAACCCATTACCACATTTTAAAAAAACATGAAATTTTAAAAAAAGAAAATTATTATAAAAGATTTGTTCCTAACAGGGCTTACCCGTGCATCCACGTAATAATTGACCTACCCGTGCAAAGGAAGGATAACTGTGTTTATATTAGCCATCGACATTAGAGAGGTAAAATTGAGGGGCAATTTATTACGCTTGGCGAGTTCGAGTGGACTATATTAGTGATATCGCTTATTATACAATCTTCGAAACCTTTGGTAATCCTGAGAATGACTTATTTGCCAGCCGCATAAATAAAAAATGCCCCAAGTATGTTTCATGGTTGCGAGACCCCGACGCCATAGCAGTAGATGCTTTTACCCTAAATTGGGAAACTTTTAGTTTTATGCTTTCCCCCTTTTCCATTATTTTAAAAACCTTGGAAAAAATTATACAAAACAAGGCAAACGGAATTATGGTGGTCCCGGTTTGGCCTACGCAGCCATAGTACCCAATTTTTAAATCTCTGTCAGTGAGCAGCCAACCTATTCTATTTGTACCTAAATGCAAATTGCTTTCTTTTGCCTCTCTCTCACCGCCGATCATTAATAGCCATATAGTAATTAGGGAAGCATTACAACAGGAGCTAGTGCCAGAGCAATGCTTATATGTATGGCTTCAATTACGGAAGCAACACTTAAACACTGAAATAGTGGATTAGAACTTGGGTGGCAATTATTTGCAAAATATCAACCCCTCATACAGTTCCCTCAACACCTACAGATCAGTTATAGCCCAGATAGCAGGGCCTGATCTAGCCCAAGTTTTTCGGATACAACGATATTTTAAGGGTGCTTATCTGCTTATATGCTTAGGCCTAGCTTGTCCAAATGAGATAACACATGGAATCCCTGTGTTGCTATGAATTATCTTAAAACGTTGAATTATGCAGAGATTACTTTTGAAGTTCGAACGCAAACTGATGATAAACTAGAGATTGCCATACCTTAAAGAATCAAAACTTCTGCTAGAAATAAACACCAGCCACTTTTATTACCATTTCTTAATTCTGACCCGGACATTTGCGTTGCACACAAACAAATTATTTGCTGAAACTGTACTTAACAGTAGCTAGAAACGGACAGAACGAGACCAGTGGTGCTGGTGGTGCTGGTGGTGCAACTAACCCAGGTGGTGCAGGTGGTGCGTTTTACGATCTAACCCAAGTGGTTCGGTGGTGCGTTTTATGATCTAACCCGGGTGGTTCGGTGGTGCGTTTTATGACCTAACCCGGGTGGTTCGGTGGTGCTGTTTACAAAATAACCCGAAATTAAACCCGACTTTTTACGACCTAACCCGGATGCTTTCATGAGGCGGCTTCTCATCTAACCCTAATTTGAACCTGAATATTTATGATCTGACCCGAGATAAAACCCGACTTTTTACGACCTAACCCGGATGCTTTCGCGAGGCGGCTTCTCATCTAACCCTAATTTGAACCTGAATATTTATGGTCTGACCCGAGATAAAACCCGACTTTTTATGATTTAACCTTAGTGAAACGCCGCTGCTAAAGCGGGATAATTAAATCCCAATTTTTATAAGCCATCCTTAAACCCAACTTTTTACGATGCGACCTGAGCCATCCTTAAACCAGACTTTTTATTATTTCCCCTTAGTTGAAACGCCGCTGCTAAAGCGGGATAATTAAATCCCAATTTTTATAAGCCATCCTTAAACCCAACTTTTTACGATCCGACCTGAGCCATCCTTAAACCAGACTTTTTTTTTATTTTCCCTTAGTTGAAACGCCGCTGGCGGCTAGTAAAGCGAAATAAATCCCTAATTTATATGGTCTAACAAGATAAGTATAATAAAGCGGTACATTTGTCACCCCGCAATAATTATTTATACCTAAATAACCCTCTCAAACCCTCTGCCGACTCGATTTAAAAAGAAAGGGACATAAACCTTTATTTATTATTCCGAAGGACCCTCATTAAAATTCAGTAGCATATCTAATAATTGATTCCAATTTTTGCACCACTTATATAAAATACAATAAAATAATTACCATCTAGAACCATTAACTAGCGATTTCTTTGTACTCGAAGTGGATAAATTATAGGACTATCTTGTAATGAGAACAGAGTAATAAAAAGTAAATAAAACTTAAATACGTATAAAATACCAAGCAGGTATAGGTACTATACAACTTGTGTTCGCCATCAGGTAAAAGCCCTCATAATGCTTTTATAAAAATTTCGGATAATATCATAATATAAGTAAATAGGCTACAATTTCAGGAAAAAAGTAAAAAAAATTAATTCACAGTGTAAAATTGTAGTTAAATGGATTGTAAATACGAAATAATATAAAAAGCTACCTTTTGTTTGCGATGATGTATGCACAATAACTCTATATTATTCGGTCCTTAAACTGAAAATACCCACTAGATAGGTATCATAAGCTGTATTTGTCATCAGGTAGAACCCCCAATAAAATTATGAATATCAGGCGTAGGCAACAATAAGCAAATCACGTTGGTTTTTTAATTTATTATTAATCTGGCTAACTTAAGAAACTCACAATATAACGACCATCCAAAAAAATCATAATACATTACTGGGTGTGAAAGCAATTGCGCTGCAAAATATAGTGTATACCGACTCTGAGGTAGTTAATTAAAATCCCAATTAGCGCTAAAAAAAATCAATTAGATATTTACTTTAGATATTTTAATAAAAAAATTCAATATTATTAGCGCCACCTATCCGTTTATGGAACCTACATATAGGCTTAACAAGAATGACAAACTTTGGGAATATTATTTTACATGATTCTCTCGATTATCGCATCGCTATCACATTTCAATATTCTTGGCAACATTTAAGTTTTAAAATTAGCACAATATCAAATCCGTTACAATGAATTAAACAAACACATACATAATTTTAAAATCTCATAATAAGAATATAAACTAAAATTATAATGCGTAGCAGGTCCAAAATCTAACAAGTTTCGACTAGTCAAATGACGTCAGTTTACATCTGCGAAGAATACCCAACTCTCGAACCATAAAAAATGGTCAAACTTTGTCGGCAAATACCCTTCTATGATGCAGGGGAAGGACAGGTAACTCGAGATGTTTATAAAGAAACGTTAAAGAACATTATTTGCTTATTTCTAGGCTCTTAAAAATTACATGCAATCGAACAATAAATGTTTTCATCATGTATATTTATGAGTAACACATTACCTTCGACATACATAAATTCAAATTGATAATTACTCGCCTTAGTACTTTTTTAGAAGCTTGAATCTTTGCATATAACCGTCTGAGGATACCCAAACTTCCCCTAACATATTTCTCCGCAACCGGGGAAAAAGAGGTAGAAAAAGTAAAATATCAACTCCAAGTGTCTTTGCGAACAATCGGCAATAAAATAGAGTATTTCAGTTTTTAATTTTTCGTAAATAAAAGCTGGTTAGATTAATAGTCTCTGTGAATATAATAACATAAACAAAGTGATATGCCGTAAATTTAGGAGTACAGTATAAATTATGCCTCTATTAAAATATACCGCAATAACTAACTACCAAAGGATTTTTGATATTTTGAATATATTTGATGCTCATAGCATTATCACATTTCCAAAGGCTCTAAATTTTAGAAAAATGTTCTAATAGAATATGTCTATCAATATAAAGTAAAGGTATTGTTAGGTTTTTTTAAAAAATACGACCTACAACAGTCTCTGCTACAGCATGGCTGACTCTGTAGAAACTTCTGTGAAACCATAATAATTATATCAATAATCGAGTTGTCGTTATGATAATATTTTCTTCCAATATCCGACTCCACTATCCATAAAAGTTATGTTAGGAAATTCATAATTGAGCGCATTGTAATTTTTTAAAAAGAAATTCACTTCACACACAAAGATGTAGCCATTCAATCCATGAAAATAATGCAAGTCAGTATGCGTATGTTATGGCTAACTGTTTAAATGTCTATTCCTTCCACGTTTATCGGAAGAAATACTTTTTTTATACTAGTATTTTAGTTGAAAATAAGATCATAAATCATCTATACAAAACAAGCGTCCCTTATGGATTTGAACGAAAATCATAGATTCGACTATTTTCATGAAAAATAAATCTAAGTACGGAATAATGCAGGAAGATTATCTATTTTCTTGGTTTAGAAAGTGATGTAGTTAAGATTTATAACTTAGGAATAAATAAATTATTATTAATCTTTTCGACCTATTTCTCTTGCATATTTAATTTCTTTGATAGTAAGAACTAATCTTTTTATTTTACAAAGTAAAAAAAAAGCTAAAGATCGGCGTTGTCAGTCAGGTATAAGAACTGATTTAACACGATGGTTTTTGTACAAACGTTCACATACAATTGTATGCTTTTTAACCGATTATGTCGGAAAAAATGACGATTTATAGATTAGATATTTAGACGAAGAGCTAACCTTCTCAATAAAGTATTGATTATTGCCCTGCTAGCTAGACAACACTTTTTATGTTAGTCAAAAAAAAAATTTTTTTTTTCGGACGCTATTACAGATTTCATCGTTAACTAACAAACATTAAGACCAAAAAATTAGCGTGCAAGATGAAATGTATAGGTTCACTTCATTTCTACATTATTTTACAACTCTCAATCGCATTAAAAACAAGATCGAATAAAAAATAACTTATGACATATGGACGAAAAATGTTTTTCGGGCTATTTAGGTTAGCGACCGCATTACGTCTGAAATACTACATTTTTCGAGCTTATAACATAATTTACTATTTTAACGTTAAAATAGGGGAAATGATGTATCAAAATGGATACTTTTTTTTGTCGGTCACGAGATTATAGTTTCTTTTAAAATGAACTCTAATATTTACAACACAAATTATCCTTTAAACCACATTAGTTTAAAACTTGTCTGTCGCTTTCCCTCTATTGTGAGTTTGATTAAAGTATAGCGTAGTATATATTTAGATGAATTTCGCAAATGTTGAATACTTTCAAAACTGAAAAAGCCGCCCTTTGCAATAAATATCTCCGTAGAGTTAGGTACCCTGCAGATTAAGGGTATTTCAGTGGATAATCATATACAAATTCAAAGATTTTGTCTATTTTAATGGATTAACAAACAATATCAATAGGATGACTTTACTGATAAAAAAAAAATAACAAAAATCCATAAAGTCTAGGCTCACATGAAATTTCATAAAGAGCAGCTGCATAGCCTTATCACATCAAACTATATTTTTATTTCGTTCTATTGTCAAAAGTCTGTGTTTAGGAGATTATCGTTCATTTTAAAATGAACTCTAATATGTACATCACCATAAACTACCTCTTAAGCCGTCGTAAAAATACACTTTTCGATTTACCTCTATATTGATTTTCTAATATTAAATATCTACAATAGTCGAAATTCGCTCGCTAATACCTATGTATGCAAGGTTTCTTCAAAAAATGACAATTTTGTTGTTTAATGGCTTGAAAAAATGGAAAAAGGAGGTTTTTGCATCCATTTATTTCCAGATGAGTGTTAAAAATACTTATAAAACTCGGTTTACCGAAGATCAAGCATTAATGAGAGGGTTGAGTCCTGTTTGCCAAATCCTGATTTTTAATTTGACGTTGGCAACGGTACAATTTTTTAACATTTATCATAAGAGGCGTATATTTTTGGAGCTTAGATCTACCAGTTTATCCACGCCCCATTTATTGTTAGTGCTTTAGTAATTTTACTTTCCAATTATTTTTTACCAAAACGCGTAGTTGAAACAGTGTCTATATCAGACGATATAATAAATTTTAAGGATTAATTTGCTTACAAATACACTTTAATTTATTTAAGCTAAAGCAGCCAAACATATACTGGAACTACGAAAACCCTATTACAATTTGGTTGCCTAGAGAAAATTTTGTAAAAAACATAGCTTTCTACACAAATGCTTGCACATTATGTACCTATCATTTTAAGATACCTGCCGACATCAATGTAAGCATTGACATAATGACGCAAGATATAGGTAGGTACTAGAATATTCAAGATTTCTATTAACGATACACTTCAGCATACATGCGAGATGTCATTAATGTCTACGGAAGGCAACAGACATACCAGCTATTTTTACATGGGATTCCATAGACTTGGACGCTTCTTGTTTAGAAATATTTGATGTCATCTTGAGGAGTTCCGTATTGAAGCATCAAACCTACCTGCCAAATAATTGACGAAATATGGGATATCATAAAATATGCCCCCCATCGAACTAAATGATCCTATAAACCAGCTTCACAGACCGTAATTTGTGATGCTAACACGATTAATACGCAATAGAACAAGATTAAGAAACAAAATTTAAAGTAGCTCTTTATCACACGAAAATAATTAAATAATTTACGGTTACAGAACAATAATTATTTTAAAAAGCTGTATAACTAAATATATTATGTTATTAGGAATATTCTGTCTAAAGTAACAGCTAATCTTAGTCGAAAATGAGATCGTATTATTGATTGTTGAATTCGTTAGGTATGAAATAAAATTAGAGATTTCGTCTATTTTTTCACGATTAAAAAAGAATACCTCTATTTAGCTAAAAATGAAACGATTACAGTGGTAGATTAATTCACTTTACCAAGCATGTAAACTACTAATTTTGCAATAAATATCTTCTATATTTCTAGGTAGGTTTACTCGAAAATGTGGGGCTATTTTCATCAAAAATCCCGATACGAAATTGAAAAATTTGCCTATTTTTGTCGGTTTACAAAGTGATAGTGGAATATTGGTTTGATCAAAGAACAATAATTATTTTAAAAATGTTGTATAATTAACTAAATGTCGGTGTTATCAGGCAGGCAAGAAGTTATTTATCTGAATCTTATTTGTACCATTAGCGTTTATATACAAATGTTAGTGGTTTTCAAAAATTGATATCTCGGAAATTATTAGGTTTAGACTTATAATACGCTTATTAAAAAATAATGACTACTTTATGCAAAATTCAAAAATATTATAAGATGTAGGGTATCCCAGTAACTTAACCAAAGATTTTCGGTCTTCGTAAAGCTTTACACGTTTCTTCAGCGTACCAAACATTCACTTTTTTTAAATATTGACATCGGGTTAGGATTCTGAACATAGGATTAACATCACTCCAATAGTGAACATGTTGCGTTGTCACAGTTCCATTCGTTGAAAAGTAAACAAAACCGTTTGAGCTACGTGGGGAATAAATAAAGTTGGCTTGTTGAAAAATTTTAATATTTATTAAGGTAAAAGACTATAAATATATCGATACAACACTTTGACATTTCTAATACTACAAACATGAATATCTAAAATGTGATATTTACAACCGTCAACTCTCTCTCCCTTCTCTAATTTTGGTACACCAATGCTGTCTTCTAAGTTTATAATATATGGCGTCCTGCAGTTTAATTCCGAAAATGTTTTAACTAAAAATTCCTCTTTAACACATCCTTTAACGTAAATAATGTCTGCGTCTATCAGATTGTTGGATATGATATTATGTAGTTCCTTGTAATCGGTATCACCATAATTATAAAGGATACCATGATGATTTCCAAATAGATATTTGACTTGTTTCTTGCAAGCCTTACTTAAGGTGTCGAATGGTTTAACTGGTTTAAAAAAGTAACTTTTCATACTATTCCCATCATAAATAGCCAATTCTTTCGCGCAAAATTCAGGTATGTTAAATCCTTGAATATCGACTACAACGAACTTCATTGTCTGAAGACTCAAATCAAACAAGTATATTTTCATATTTTTATCGCTCTTAAGTTCGATTTCAAAAGCACACCCCCACTTTTCGATAATTTCACAGTCTTAGCACATAGATCTTATATTTTTATTTACGATCAATTCATCTTTATTCGCCAATCGTCTCAAACGAGTCTGCTTTTGAAAGTAATATAGCCTTAGTATTCAGAAAATATTAATGATATCGGAGCCTAAAACATCCTTGACACTAAAAAATCATTGTGTTTCCTAACAAAACCCATCATCTTGTCTATTTAGCTTGCTTTCCTATTGTTTAGCAGGTTAAATAAAATTATTATTTCGCTCTTTTTGTCTGTACTGAATCGTTAGGGGAATACGTTTCTAGTTCTATAAGAGAGACAGTTAAAATTTATGTAAGCAATCAAAAATCCTACACTATGAGCTACTTAGTTAAAATTTCATATTTCCTTCCTGGGTCAGGCAAAATTTGTGATGTGTCGGACAAAATTTATAAAAATACAAAAAAAAATGCTGGATGCATTTTTAGCGTGACTTTCTATTTAATACCATCTTATTTCAAGGTATAATTCGGTTGTCAAAATGAGAATAAAATAATTTTCCCATGGTTTATGTCATCTTAAAAAAGTCAAAAGGTTATATTCTGTAGAGGGTCAGATACATTTAAATTTAAATATTTTCTCCAAGAAGAATTTTAAGATAGTATTATAGTAAATAAAAATTCTATACCTCCAATATTTCATGGAAACATATCGTGTTCTAGCGACATAACCCAAAAGTACCTCTATTCAGAAACGCATCGTACTTTTCTTGTCAATAATTGTCTCATTGTCCCATCCATTACATTATTATAATCTTAAAGCACCTGTTACCAGCATTATCTGTTTTTATGGTTTTCATAAAACATAGCGATTACCAATGAAAATTAAACGAAAACTTAATAAATAACTTTTTTTTTTCAACTGAAATAGACTGATTTTCGATGGAAAAAATGTTACTTATAACTAAAAATGAATATAAGTCATATACGCAATGATATTTAGAATAAATCAATCTTTTCTAAAATTACTATGAAATATTCACAAAATCGTTTCGTTATAACCAAAGTAGCAAGGCTTGCAGATTTCGTATAGAGTTCAAACGCGATACTGAGATGATCTTTTTTTTTTTTATATTTTTGTAGGATAATGCACCAATACGTTGTAAGTACTTGAGAGAGGACTTTCTTGAAAAATCCTCAAATTTCTCTGCAATTTTGTTCCTTCTAGAGTTAAATTCACACAGAAAACCCCGTATTCTTATCTTTCAGGTTGCTATATTAAAAAGGGCTTATTAGTATGGTTTAGAAAACAAGCAATATTAATTAACGGATGTTTTTTCATCGTATGAAGAGTTGAAAATTTTTTTTTTCCACTCCAATGGTTACGATGCAGAGAGTCGGGTTTCATCATAATCTTTCAGGGTAGCTCAGGTTTGATTGCATGTAGAGAGTCGGGTTTCATCATAATCTTTCAGGGTAGCTCAGGTTTGATTACATGTACTAAGGTTAGTGCTCCTTACAATCGGTTTCAGGTTTGACGCGCCCCCCTCAGGTTTGTTCAGGTTTCTCAAACGTTTGAGAAACCTGAACAAACCTGAGGGGGGCGCGTCAAACCTGAAACCGATTGTAAGGAGCACTAACCTTAGTACATGTAATCAAACCTGAGCTACCCTGAAAGATTATGATGAAACCCGACTCTCTACATGCAATCAAACCTGAGCTACCCTGAAAGATTATGATGAAACCCGACTCTCTGCATCGTAACCATTGGAGTGGAAAAAAAAAATTTTCAACTCTTCATACGATGAAAAAACATCCGTTAATTAATATTGCTTGTTTTCTAAACCATACTAATAAGCCCTTTTTAATATAGCAACCTGAAAGATAAGAATACGGGGTTTTCTGTGTGAATTTAACTCTAGAAGGAACAAAATTGCAGAGAAATTTGAGGATTTTTCAAGAAAGTCCTCTCTCAAGTACTTACAACGTAGTGGTGCATTATCCTACAAAAATATAAAAAAAAAAAAGATCATCTCAGTATCGCGTTTGAACTCTATACGAAATCTGCAAGCCTTGCTACTTTGGTTATAACGAAACGATTTTGTGAATATTTCATAGTAATTTTAGAAAAGATTGATTTATTCTAAATATCATTGCGTATATGACTTATATTCATTTTTAGTTATAAGTAACATTTTTTCCATCGAAAATCAGTCTATTTCAGTTGAAAAAAAAAAGTTATTTATTAAGTTTTCGTTTAATTTTCATTGGTAATCGCTATGTTTTATGAAAACCATAAAAACAGATAATGCTGGTAACAGGTGCTTTAAGATTATAATAATGTAATGGATGGGACAATGAGACAATTATTGACAAGAAAAGTACGATGCGTTTCTGAATAGAGGTACTTTTGGGTTATGTCGCTAGAACACGATATGTTTCCATGAAATATTGGAGGTATAGAATTTTTATTTACTATAATACTATCTTAAAATTCTTCTTGGAGAAAATATTTAAATTTAAATGTATCTGACCCTCTACAGAATATAACCTTTTGACTTTTTTAAGATGACATAAACCATGGGAAAATTATTTTATTCTCATTTTGACAACCGAATTATACCTTGAAATAAGATGGTATTAAATAGAAAGTCACGCTAAAAATGCATCCAGCATTTTTTTTTGTATTTTTATAAATTTTGTCCGACACATCACAAATTTTGCCTGACCCAGGAAGGAAATATGAAATTTTAACTAAGTAGCTCATAGTGTAGGATTTTTGATTGCTTACATAAATTTTAACTGTCTCTCTTATAGAACTAGAAACGTATTCCCCTAACGATTCAGTACAGACAAAAAGAGCGAAATAATAATTTTATTTAACCTGCTAAACAATAGGAAAGCAAGCTAAATAGACAAGATGATGGGTTTTGTTAGGAAACACAATGATTTTTTAGTGTCAAGGATGTTTTAGGCTCCGATATCATTAATATTTTCTGAATACTAAGGCTATATTACTTTCAAAAGCAGACTCGTTTGAGACGATTGGCGAATAAAGATGAATTGATCGTAAATAAAAATATAAGATCTATGTGCTAAGACTGTGAAATTATCGAAAAGTGGGGGTGTGCTTTTGAAATCGAACTTAAGAGCGATAAAAATATGAAAATATACTTGTTTGATTTGAGTCTTCAGACAATGAAGTTCGTTGTAGTCGATATTCAAGGATTTAACATACCTGAATTTTGCGCGAAAGAATTGGCTATTTATGATGGGAATAGTATGAAAAGTTACTTTTTTAAACCAGTTAAACCATTCGACACCTTAAGTAAGGCTTGCAAGAAACAAGTCAAATATCTATTTGGAAATCATCATGGTATCCTTTATAATTATGGTGATACCGATTACAAGGAACTACATAATATCATATCCAACAATCTGATAGACGCAGACATTATTTACGTTAAAGGATGTGTTAAAGAGGAATTTTTAGTTAAAACATTTTCGGAATTAAACTGCAGGACGCCATATATTATAAACTTAGAAGACAGCATTGGTGTACCAAAATTAGAGAAGGGAGAGAGAGTTGACGGTTGTAAATATCACATTTTAGATATTCATGTTTGTAGTATTAGAAATGCCAAAGTGTTGTATCGATATATTTATAGTCTTTTACCTTAATAAATATTAAAATTTTTCAACAAGCCAACTTTATTTATTCCCCACGTAGCTCAAACGGTTTTGTTTACTTTTCAACGAATGGAACTGTGACAACGCAACATGTTCACTATTGGAGTGATGTTAATCCTATGTTCAGAATCCTAACCCGATGTCAATATTTAAAAAAAGTGAATGTTTGGTACGCTGAAGAAACGTGTAAAGCTTTACGAAGACCGAAAATCTTTGGTTAAGTTACTGGGATACCCTACATCTTATAATATTTTTGAATTTTGCATAAAGTAGTCATTATTTTTTAATAAGCGTATTATAAGTCTAAACCTAATAATTTCCGAGATATCAATTTTTGAAAACCACTAACATTTGTATATAAACGCTAATGGTACAAATAAGATTCAGATAAATAACTTCTTGCCTGCCTGATAACACCGACATTTAGTTAATTATACAACATTTTTAAAATAATTATTGTTCTTTGATCAAACCAATATTCCACTATCACTTTGTAAACCGACAAAAATAGGCAAATTTTTCAATTTCGTATCGGGATTTTTGATGAAAATAGCCCCACATTTTCGAGTAAACCTACCTAGAAATATAGAAGATATTTATTGCAAAATTAGTAGTTTACATGCTTGGTAAAGTGAATTAATCTACCACTGTAATCGTTTCATTTTTAGCTAAATAGAGGTATTCTTTTTTAATCGTGAAAAAATAGACGAAATCTCTAATTTTATTTCATACCTAACGAATTCAACAATCAATAATACGATCTCATTTTCGACTAAGATTAGCTGTTACTTTAGACAGAATATTCCTAATAACATAATATATTTAGTTATACAGCTTTTTAAAATAATTATTGTTCTGTAACCGTAAATTATTTAATTATTTTCGTGTGATAAAGAGCTACTTTAAATTTTGTTTCTTAATCTTGTTCTATTGCGTATTAATCGTGTTAGCATCACAAATTACGGTCTGTGAAGCTGGTTTATAGGATCATTTAGTTCGATGGGGGGCATATTTTATGATATCCCATATTTCGTCAATTATTTGGCAGGTAGGTTTGATGCTTCAATACGGAACTCCTCAAGATGACATCAAATATTTCTAAACAAGAAGCGTCCAAGTCTATGGAATCCCATGTAAAAATAGCTGGTATGTCTGTTGCCTTCCGTAGACATTAATGACATCTCGCATGTATGCTGAAGTGTATCGTTAATAGAAATCTTGAATATTCTAGTACCTACCTATATCTTGCGTCATTATGTCAATGCTTACATTGATGTCGGCAGGTATCTTAAAATGATAGGTACATAATGTGCAAGCATTTGTGTAGAAAGCTATGTTTTTTACAAAATTTTCTCTAGGCAACCAAATTGTAATAGGGTTTTCGTAGTTCCAGTATATGTTTGGCTGCTTTAGCTTAAATAAATTAAAGTGTATTTGTAAGCAAATTAATCCTTAAAATTTATTATATCGTCTGATATAGACACTGTTTCAACTACGCGTTTTGGTAAAAAATAATTGGAGAGTAAAATTACTAAAGCACTAACAATAAATGGGGCGTGGATAAACTGGTAGATCTAAGCTCCAAAAATATACGCCTCTTATGATAAATGTTAAAAAATTGTACCGTTGCCAACGTCAAATTAAAAATCAGGATTTGGCAAACAGGACTCAACCCTCTCATTAATGCTTGATCTTCGGTAAACCGAGTTTTATAAGTATTTTTAACACTCATCTGGAAATAAATGGATGCAAAAACCTCCTTTTTCCATTTTTTCAAGCCATTAAACAACAAAATTGTCATTTTTTGAAGAAACCTTGCATACATAGGTATTAGCGAGCGAATTTCGACTATTGTAGATATTTAATATTAGAAAATCAATATAGAGGTAAATCGAAAAGTGTATTTTTACGACGGCTTAAGAGGTAGTTTATGGTGATGTACATATTAGAGTTCATTTTAAAATGAACGATAATCTCCTAAACACAGACTTTTGACAATAGAACGAAATAAAAATATAGTTTGATGTGATAAGGCTATGCAGCTGCTCTTTATGAAATTTCATGTGAGCCTAGACTTTATGGATTTTTGTTATTTTTTTTTTATCAGTAAAGTCATCCTATAGATATTGTTTGTTAATCCATTAAAATAGACAAAATCTTTGAATTTGTATATGATTATCCACTGAAATACCCTTAATCTGCAGGGTACCTAACTCTACGGAGATATTTATTGCAAAGGGCGGCTTTTTCAGTTTTGAAAGTATTCAACATTTGCGAAATTCATCTAAATATATACTACGCTATACTTTAATCAAACTCACAATAGAGGGAAAGCGACAGACGAGTTTTAAACTAATGTGGTTTAAAGGATAATTTGTGTTGTAAATATTAGAGTTCATTTTAAAAGAAACTATAATCTCGTGACCGACAAAAAAAAGTATCCATTTTGATACATCATTTCCCCTATTTTAACGTTAAAATAGTAAATTATGTTATAAGCTCGAAAAATGTAGTATTTCAGACGTAATGCGGTCGCTAACCTAAATAGCCCGAAAAACATTTTTCGTCCATATGTCATAAGTTATTTTTTATTCGATCTTGTTTTTAATGCGATTGAGAGTTGTAAAATAATGTAGAAATGAAGTGAACCTATACATTTCATCTTGCACGCTAATTTTTTGGTCTTAATGTTTGTTAGTTAACGATGAAATCTGTAATAGCGTCCG
The DNA here is from genome assembly GCA_963920685.1 of Polydrusus tereticollis. Lineage (NCBI taxonomy): Eukaryota > Metazoa > Arthropoda > Insecta > Coleoptera > Curculionidae > Polydrusus > Polydrusus tereticollis. Next base: position 163,717,897 of record OY987327.1, read on the forward strand.
AAAAAAAAAATTTTTTTTTTGACTAACATAAAAAGTGTTGTCTAGCTAGCAGGGCAATAATCAATACTTTATTGAGAAGGTTAGCTCTTCGTCTAAATATCTAATCTATAAATCGTCATTTTTTCCGACATAATCGGTTAAAAAGCATACAATTGTATGTGAACGTTTGTACAAAAACCATCGTGTTAAATCAGTTCTTATACCTGACTGACAACGCCGATCTTTAGCTTTTTTTTTACTTTGTAAAATAAAAAGATTAGTTCTTACTATCAAAGAAATTAAATATGCAAGAGAAATAGGTCGAAAAGATTAATAATAATTTATTTATTCCTAAGTTATAAATCTTAACTACATCACTTTCTAAACCAAGAAAATAGATAATCTTCCTGCATTATTCCGTACTTAGATTTATTTTTCATGAAAATAGTCGAATCTATGATTTTCGTTCAAATCCATAAGGGACGCTTGTTTTGTATAGATGATTTATGATCTTATTTTCAACTAAAATACTAGTATAAAAAAAGTATTTCTTCCGATAAACGTGGAAGGAATAGACATTTAAACAGTTAGCCATAACATACGCATACTGACTTGCATTATTTTCATGGATTGAATGGCTACATCTTTGTGTGTGAAGTGAATTTCTTTTTAAAAAATTACAATGCGCTCAATTATGAATTTCCTAACATAACTTTTATGGATAGTGGAGTCGGATATTGGAAGAAAATATTATCATAACGACAACTCGATTATTGATATAATTATTATGGTTTCACAGAAGTTTCTACAGAGTCAGCCATGCTGTAGCAGAGACTGTTGTAGGTCGTATTTTTTAAAAAAACCTAACAATACCTTAGTAGAGGAAAACTAAGAGTTCTGGATCAGGTGGTGCTGGTGGTGCTGGTGGTGCAACTAACCCGGGTGGTTCGGTGGTGCGTTTTATGATCTAACCCGGGTGGTTCGGTGGTGCGTTTTATGATCTAACCCGGGCGGTTCGGTGGTGCGTTTTATGACCTAACCCGGGTGGTTCGGTGGTGCTGTTTTACGAGACCAGTGGTGCTGGTGGTGCTGTTTTACGAGACCAGTGGTGCTGGTGGTGCTGTTTTACGAGACCAGTGGTGCTGGTGGTGCGTTTTATGATCTAACCCGGGCGGTTCGGTGGTGCGTTTTATGACCTAACCCGGATGGTTCGGTGGTGCTGTTTTACGAGACCAGTGGTGCTGGTGGTGCTGTTTTACGAGACCAGTGGTGCTGGTGGTGCTGTTTTACGAGACCAGTGGTGCTGGTGGTGCGTTTTATGATCTAACCCAAGTGGTTCGGTGGTGCGTTTTATGATCTAACCCGGGTGGTTCGGTGGTGCTGTTTATGAGCTAACCCGGGTGCTTTCGTGAGGCGGCTCTGTCAATATCTCTCTACTGTGTTAATTTATGCGGGTAATAAAACCGACAAGGGTCGGATCGGCCTGCATGCTTATAGAGGTAAAAAACCGCTTTAGAATGTTTTTGGTATATCTTTTTTAGATAATTTTGAGGGAAATAATTTGCCTGAGATGCCAATTAAAAAAAGCCTACATTTAATTGTATTTTAGATTCTTGAATTTTGTACATGGATTAAAAATCTACTATTTCTTGAAATTGTATACATTATGTTAGATAATTAAGGAATAAAAAAAGATGAAAATAGCAATTATAATTAGAAAAAAAATATTTTAATGTTATTAAGACTTTGTAAATATCTCTAAAAACTGTTCTAAATCCTGTCATTTCTGAAACTTGTATACTGAGTGTTTAGAATTTAGTAAAAAATTAAAAAAATGTTTTAACGTTATTAAGCCCTGTGAAACTTTGTAAAAATGACTAAAACTGTACAGAATTGTATTATTTTCTGAAAATGATATACTGAGTGTTTAGAATTTAGTAAAAATTAAAAAAAATGTTTTAAATTTGTTAAATCATGTGAAATCTTGTATAAAATGACTAGAACCGTTCTTAATCATGTCATTTCTGAAAATTGTATACTGAGTGTTTAGAATTTAGTAAAAAATTAAAAAAAATGTTTTAACGTTATTAAGCCCTGTGAAACTTTGTAAAAAATGACTAAAACAGTCGCAAATCGTCCTATTTTCTTAAAAGTGTATACTGAGTGTTTAGAATTTAGTAAAAATTAAAAAAAATGTTTTAAATTTGTTAAATCATGTGAAATCTTGTATAAAATGACTAGAACCGTTCTTAATCATGGCATTTCTGAAAATTGTATACTGAGTGTTTAGAATTTAGTAAAAAATTAAAAAAAATGTTTTAACGTTATTAAGCCCTGTGAAACTTTGTAAAAAATGACTAAAACAGTCGCAAATCGTCCTATTTTCTTAAAAGTGTATACTGAGTGTTTAGAATTTAGTAAAAATTAAAAAAAATGTTTTAAATTTGTTAAATCATGTGAAATCTTGTATAAAATGACTAGAACCGTTCTTAATCATGTCATTTCTGAAAATTGTATACTGAGTGTTTAGAATTTAGTAAAAAATTAAAAAAAATGTTTTAACGTTATTAAGCCCTGTGAAACTTTGTAAAAAATGACTAAAACAGTCGCAAATCGTCCTATTTTCTTAAAAGTGTATACTGAGTGTTTAGAATTTAGTAAAAATTAAAAAAAATGTTTTAAATTTGTTAAATCATGTGAAATCTTGTATAAAATGACTAGAACCGTTCTTAATCATGGCATTTCTGAAAATTGTATACTGAGTGTTTAGAATTTAGTAAAAAATTAAAAAAAAATGTTTTAACGTTATTAAGCCCTGTGAAACTTTGTAAAAAATGACTAAAACAGTCGCAAATCGTCCTATTTTCTTAAAAGTGTATACTGAGTGTTTAGAATTTAGTAAAAATTAAAAAAAAAATGTTTTAAATTTGTTAAATCATGTGAAATCTTGTATAAAATGACCAGAACCGTTCTTAATCATGGCATTTCTGAAAATTGTATACTGAGTGTTTAGAATTTAGTAAAAAATTAAAAAAAAATGTTTTAACGTTATTAAGCCCTGTGAAACTTTGTAAAAAATGACTAAAACAGTCGCAAATCGTCCTATTTTCTTAAAAGTGTATACTGAGTGTTTAGAATTTAGTAAAAATTAAAAAAAATGTTTTAAATTTGTTAAATCATGTGAAATCTTGTATAAAATGACTAGAACCGTTCTTAATCATGACATTTCTGAAAATTGTATACTGAGTGTTAAGTATTTAGTGAAATGGTGGCTATTTAGTTAATTCGTGACTTGTTTTGTACAGATTCTTTAGCATTTCTTAAGAACCGAAAAAGAAAACAGAAAAGAAAAAATAAAAGAAAAAAACAACTCCAAGTGTCTTTGCGAACAATCGGCAATAAAATAGAGTATTTCAGTTTTTAATTTTTCGTAAATAAAAGTTGGTTAGATTAATAGTCTCTGTGAATATAATAACATAAACAAAGTGATATGCCGTAAATTTAGGAGTACAGTATAAATTATGCCTCTATTAAAATATACCGCAATAACTAACTACCAAAGGATTTTTGTTATTTTGAATATATTTGATGCTCATAGCATTATCACATTTCCAAAGGCTCTAAATTTTAGAAAAATGTTCTAATAGAATATGTCTATCAATATAAAGTAAAGGTAATGTTAGGTTTTTTAAAAAATACGACCTACAACAGTCTCTGCTACAGCATGGCTGACTCTGTAGAAACTTCTGTGAAACCATAATAATTATATCAATAATCGAGTTGTCGTTATGATAATATTTTCTTCCAATATCCGACTCCACTATCCATAAAAGTTATGTTAGAAAATTCATAATTGAGCGCATTGTAATTTTTTAAAAAGAAATTCACTTCACACACAAAGATGTAGCCATTCAATCCATGAAAATAATGCAAGTCAGTAGGCGTATGTTATGGCTAACTGTTTAAATGTCCATTCCTTCCACGTTTATCGGAAGAAATACTTTTTTATACTAGTATTTTAGTTGAAAATAAGATCATAAATCATCTATACAAAACAAGCGTCCCTTATGGATTTGAACGAAAATCATAGATTCGACTATTTTCATGAAAAATAAATCTAAGTACGGAATAATGCAGGAAGATTATCTATTTTCTTGGTTTAGAAAGTGATGTAGTTAAGATTTATAACTTAGGAATAAATAAATTATTATTAATCTTTTCGACCTATTTCTCTTGCATATTTAATTTCTTTGATAGTAAGAACTAATCTTTTTATTTTACAAAGTAAAAAAAAGCTAAAGATCGGCGTTGTCAGTCAGGTATAAGAACTGATTTAACACGATGGTTTTTGTACAAACGTTCACATACAATTGTATGCTTTTTAACCGATTGTGTCGGAAAAAATGACGATTTATAGATTAGATATTTAGACGAAGAGCTAACCTTCTCAATAAACTATTGATTATTGCCCTGCTAGCTAGACAACACTTTTTATGTTAGTCAAAAAAAAAATTTTTTTTTCGGACGCTATTACAGATTTCATCGTTAACTAACAAACATTAAGACCAAAAAATTAGCGTGCAAGATGAAATGTATAGGTTCACTTCATTTCTACATTATTTTACAACTCTCAATCGCATTAAAAACAAGATCGAATAAAAAATAACTTATGACATATGAACGAAAAATGTTTTTCGGGCTATTTAGGTTAGCGACCGCATTACGTCTGAAATACTACATTTTTCGAGCTTATAACATAATTTACTATTTTAACGTTAAAATAGGGGAAATGATGTATCGAAATGGATTCTTTTTTTTTGTCGGTCACGAGATTATAGTTTCTTTTAAAATGAACTCTAATATTTACAACACAAATTATCCTTTAAGCCACTTTAGTTTAAAACTCGTCTGTCGCTTTCCCTCTATTGTGAGTTTGATTAAAGTATAGCGTAGTATATATTTAGATGAATTTCGCAAATGTTGAATACTTTCAAAACTGAAAAAGCCGCCCTTTGCAATAAATATCTCCGTAGAGTTAGGTACCCTGCAGATTAAGGGTATTTCAGCGGATAATCATATACAAATTCAAAGATTTTGTCTATTTTAATGGATTAACAAACAATATCTATAGGATGACTTTACTGATAAAAAAAAAAATAACAAAAATCTATTAAGTCTAGGCTCACATGAAATTCCATAAAGAGCAGCTGCATAGCCTTATCACATCAAACTATATTTTTATTTCGTTCTATTGTCAAAAGTCTGTGTTTAGGAGATTATCGTTCATTTTAAAATGAACTCTAATATGTACATCACCATAAACTACCTCTTAAGCCGCCGTAAAAATACACTTTTCGATTTACCTCTATATTGATTTTCTAATATTAAATATCTACAATAGTCGAAATTCGCTCGCTAATACCTATGTATGCAAGGTTTCTTCAAAAAAATGACAATTTTGTTGTTTAATGGCTTGAAAAAATGGAAAAAGGAGGTTTTTGCATCCATTTATTTCCAGATGAGTGTTAAAAATACTTATAAAACTCGGTATACCGAAGATCAACCATTAATGAGAGGGTTGAGTCCTGTTTGCCAAATCCTGATTTATAATTTGACGTTGGCAACGGTACAATTTTTTAACATTTATCATAAGAGGCGTATATTTTTGGGGCTTAGATCTACTAGTTTATCCACGCCCCATTTATTGTTAGTGCTTTAGTAATTTTACTTTCCAATTATTTTTTACCAAAACGCGTAGTTGAAACAGTGTCTATATCAGACGATATAATAAATTTTAAGGATTAATTTGCTTACAAATACACTTCAATTTATTTAGGCTAAAGCAGCCAGACATATACTGGAACTATGAAAACCCTATTACAATTTGGTTGCCTAGAGAAAATTTTGTAAAAAACATAGCTTTCTACACAAATGCTTGCACATTATGTACCTATCATTTTAAGATACCTGGCGACATCAATGTAAGCATTGACATAATGACGCAAGATATAGGTAGGTACTAGAATATTCAAGATTTCTATTAACGATACACTTCAGCATACATGCGAGATGTCATTAATGTCTACGGAAGGCAACAGACATACCAGCTATTTTTACATGGGATTCCATAGACTTGAACGCTTCTTGTTTAGAAATATTTGATGTCATCTTGAGGAGTTCCGTATTGAAGCATCAAACCTACCTGCCAAATAATTGACGAAATATGGGATATCATAAAATATGTCCCCCATCGAACTAAATGATCCTATAAACCAGCTTCACAGACCGTAATTTGTGATGCTAACACGATTAATACGCAATAGAACAAGATTAAGAAACAAAATTTAAAGTAGCTCTTTATCACACGAAAATAATTAAATAATTTACGGTTACAGAACAATAATTATTTTAAAAAGCTGTATAACTAAATATATTATGTTATTAGGAATATTCTGTCTAAAGTAACAGCTGATCTTAGTCGAAAATGAGATCGTATTATTGATTGTTGAATTCGTTAGGTATGAAATAAAATTAGAGATTTCGTCTATTTTTTTTCACGATTAAAAAAGAATACCTCTATTTAGCTAAAAATGAAACGATTACAGTGGTAGATTAATTCACTTTACCAAGCATGTAAACTACTAATTTTGCAATAAATATCTTCTATATTTCTAGGTAGGTTTACTCGAAAATGTTGGGCTATTTTCATCAAAAATCCCGATACGAAATTGAAAAATTTGCCTATTTTTGTCGGTTTACAAAGTGATAGTGGAATATTGGTTTGATCAAAGAACAATAATTATTTTAAAAATGTTGTATAATTAACTAAATGTCGGTGTTATCAGGCAGGCAAGAAGTTATTTATCTGAATCTTATTTGTACCATTAGCGTTTATATACAAATGTTAGTGGTTTTCAAAAATTGATATCTCGGAAATTATTAGGTTTAGACTTATAATACGCTTATTAAAAAATAATGACTACTTTATGCAAAATTCAAAAATATTATAAGATGTAGGATATCCCAGTAACTTAACCAAAGATTTTCGGTCTTCGTAAAGCTTTATACGTTTCTTCAGCGTACCAAACATTCACTTTTTTTAAATATTGACATCGGGTTAGGATTCTGAACATAGGATTAACATCACTCCAATAGTGAACATGTTGCGTTGTCACAGTTCCATTCGTCGAAAAGTAAACAAAACCGTTTGAGCTACGTGGGGAATAAATAAAGTTGGCTTGTTGAAAAATTTTAATATTTATTAAGGTAAAAGCCTATAAATATATCGATACAACACTTTGGCATTTCTAATACTACAAACATGAATATCTAAAATGTGATATTTAAAACCATCAACTCTCTCTCCCTTCTATAATTTTGGTACACCAATGCTGTCTTCTAAGTTTATAATATATGGCGTCCTGCAGTTTAATTCCAAAAATGTTTTAACTAAAAATTCCTCTTTAACACGTCCTTTAACGTAAATAATGTCTGCGTCTATCAGATTGTTGGATATGATATTATGTAGTTCCTTGTAATCGGTATCACCATAATTATAAAGGATACCATGATGATTTCCAAATAGATATTTGACTTGTTTCTTGCAAGCCTTACTTAAGGTGTCGAATGCTTTAACTGGTTTAAAAAAGTAACTTTTCATACTATTTCCATCATAAATAGCCAATTCTTTCGCGTAAAATTCAGGTATGTTAAATCCTTGAATATCGACTACAACGAACTTCATTGTCTGAAGACTCAAATCAAGCAAGTATATTTTCATATTTTTATCGCTCTTAAGTTCGATTTCAAAAGCACACCCCCACTTTTCGATAATTTCACAGTCTTAGCACATAGATCTTATATTTTTATTTACGATCAATTCATCTTTATTCGCCAATCGTCTCAAACGAGTCTGCTTTTGAAAGTAATATAGCCTTAGTATTCAGAAAATATTAATAATATCGGAGCTTAAAACATCCTTGACACTAAAAAATCATTGTGTTTCCTAACAAAACCCATCATCTTGTCTATTTAGCTTGCTTTCCTATTGTTTAGCAGGTTAAATAAAATTATTATTTCGCTCTTTTTGTCGGTACTGAATCGTTAGGGGAATACGTTTCTAGTTCTATAAGAGAGACAGTTAAAATTTATGTAAGCAATCAAAAATCCTACACTATGAGCTACTTAGTTAAAATTTCATATTTCCTTCCTGGATCAGGCAAAATTTGGGATGTGTCGGACAAAATTTATAAAAATACGAAAAAAAAATGCTGGATGCATTTTTAGCGTGACTTTCTATTTAATACCATCTTATTTCAAGCTATAATTCGGTTGTCAAAATGAGAATAAAATAATTTTCCCATGGTTTATGTCATCTTAAAAAAGTCAAAAGGTTATATTCTGTAGAGGGTCAGATACATTCAAATTTAAATATTTTCTCCAAGAAGAATTTTAAGATAGTATTATAGTAAATAAAAATTCTATACCTCCAATATTTCATGGAAACATATCGTGTTCTAGCGACATAACCCAAAAGTACCTCTATTCAGAAACGCATCGTACTTTTCTTGTCAATAATTGACTCATTGTCCCATCCATTACATTATTATAATCTTAAAGCACCTGTTACCAGCATTATCTGTTTTTATGGTTTTCATAAAACATAGCGATTACCGATGAAAATTAAACGAAAACTTAATAAATAACTTTTTTTTCAACTGAAATAGACTGATTTTCGATGGAAAAATGTTACTTATAACTAAAAATGAATATAAGACATATACGCAATGATATTTAGAATAAATCAATCTTTTCTAAAATTACTATGAAATATTCACAAAATCGTTTCGTTATAACCAAAGTAGCAAGGCTTGCAGATTTCGTATAGAGTTCAAACGCGATACTGAGATGATCTTTTTTTTTTTTATATTTTTGTAGGATAATGCACCACTACGTTGTAAGTACTTGAGAGAGGACTTTCTTGAAAAATCCTCAAATTTCTCTGCAATTTTGTTCCTTCTAGAGTTAAATTCACACAGAAAACCCCGTATTCTTATTTTTCAGGTTGGTATATTAAAAAGGGCTTATTAGTATGGTTTAGAAAACAAGCAATATTAATTAACGGATGTTTTTTCGTCGTATGAAGAGTTGAAAAATTTTTTTTCCACTCCAATGGTTACGATGCAGAGAGTCGGGTTTCATCATAATCTTTCAGGGTAGCTCAGGTTTGATTGCATGTAGAGAGTCGGGTTTCATCATAATCTTTCAGGGTAGCTCAGGTTTGATTACATGTACTAAGGTTAGTGCTCCTTGCAATCGGTTTCAGGTTTGACGCGCCCCCCTCAGGTTTGTTCAGGTTTCTCAAACGTTTGAGAAACCTGAACAAACCTGAGGGGGGCGCGTCAAACCTGAAACCGATTGCAAGGAGCACTAACCTTAGTACATGTAATCAAACCTGAGCTACCCTGAAAGATTATGATGAAACCCGACTCTCTACATGCAATCAAACCTGAGCTACCCTGAAAGATTATGATGAAACCCGACTCTCTGCATCGTAACCATTGGAGTGGAAAAAAAATTTTTCAACTCTTCATACGACGAAAAAACATCCGTTAATTAATATTGCTTGTTTTCTAAACCATACTAATAAGCCCTTTTTAATATACCAACCTGAAAGATAAGAATACGGGGTTTTCTGTGTGAATTTAACTCTAGAAGGAACAAAATTGCAGAGAAATTTGAGGATTTTTCAAGAAAGTCCTCTCTCAAGTACTTACAACGTAGTGGTGCATTATCCTACAAAAATATAAAAAAAAAAAAGATCATCTCAGTATCGCGTTTGAACTCTATACGAAATCTGCAAGCCTTGCTACTTTGGTTATAACGAAACGATTTTGTGAATATTTCATAGTAATTTTAGAAAAGATTGATTTATTCTAAATATCATTGCGTATATGTCTTATATTCATTTTTAGTTATAAGTAACATTTTTCCATCGAAAATCAGTCTATTTCAGTTGAAAAAAAAGTTATTTATTAAGTTTTCGTTTAATTTTCATCGGTAATCGCTATGTTTTATGAAAACCATAAAAACAGATAATGCTGGTAACAGGTGCTTTAAGATTATAATAATGTAATGGATGGGACAATGAGTCAATTATTGACAAGAAAAGTACGATGCGTTTCTGAATAGAGGTACTTTTGGGTTATGTCGCTAGAACACGATATGTTTCCATGAAATATTGGAGGTATAGAATTTTTATTTACTATAATACTATCTTAAAATTCTTCTTGGAGAAAATATTTAAATTTGAATGTATCTGACCCTCTACAGAATATAACCTTTTGACTTTTTTAAGATGACATAAACCATGGGAAAATTATTTTATTCTCATTTTGACAACCGAATTATAGCTTGAAATAAGATGGTATTAAATAGAAAGTCACGCTAAAAATGCATCCAGCATTTTTTTTTCGTATTTTTATAAATTTTGTCCGACACATCCCAAATTTTGCCTGATCCAGGAAGGAAATATGAAATTTTAACTAAGTAGCTCATAGTGTAGGATTTTTGATTGCTTACATAAATTTTAACTGTCTCTCTTATAGAACTAGAAACGTATTCCCCTAACGATTCAGTACCGACAAAAAGAGCGAAATAATAATTTTATTTAACCTGCTAAACAATAGGAAAGCAAGCTAAATAGACAAGATGATGGGTTTTGTTAGGAAACACAATGATTTTTTAGTGTCAAGGATGTTTTAAGCTCCGATATTATTAATATTTTCTGAATACTAAGGCTATATTACTTTCAAAAGCAGACTCGTTTGAGACGATTGGCGAATAAAGATGAATTGATCGTAAATAAAAATATAAGATCTATGTGCTAAGACTGTGAAATTATCGAAAAGTGGGGGTGTGCTTTTGAAATCGAACTTAAGAGCGATAAAAATATGAAAATATACTTGCTTGATTAGAGTCTTCAGACAATGAAGTTCGTTGTAGTCGATATTCAAGGATTTAACATACCTGAATTTTACGCGAAAGAATTGGCTATTTATGATGGAAATAGTATGAAAAGTTACTTTTTTAAACCAGTTAAAGCATTCGACACCTTAAGTAAGGCTTGCAAGAAACAAGTCAAATATCTATTTGGAAATCATCATGGTATCCTTTATAATTATGGTGATACCGATTACAAGGAACTACATAATATCATATCCAACAATCTGATAGACGCAGACATTATTTACGTTAAAGGACGTGTTAAAGAGGAATTTTTAGTTAAAACATTTTTGGAATTAAACTGCAGGACGCCATATATTATAAACTTAGAAGACAGCATTGGTGTACCAAAATTATAGAAGGGAGAGAGAGTTGATGGTTTTAAATATCACATTTTAGATATTCATGTTTGTAGTATTAGAAATGCCAAAGTGTTGTATCGATATATTTATAGGCTTTTACCTTAATAAATATTAAAATTTTTCAACAAGCCAACTTTATTTATTCCCCACGTAGCTCAAACGGTTTTGTTTACTTTTCGACGAATGGAACTGTGACAACGCAACATGTTCACTATTGGAGTGATGTTAATCCTATGTTCAGAATCCTAACCCGATGTCAATATTTAAAAAAAGTGAATGTTTGGTACGCTGAAGAAACGTATAAAGCTTTACGAAGACCGAAAATCTTTGGTTAAGTTACTGGGATATCCTACATCTTATAATAGTTTTGAATTTTGCATAAAGTAGTCATTATTTTTTAATAAGCGTATTATAAGTCTAAACCTAATAATTTCCGAGATATCAATTTTTGAAAACCACTAACATTTGTATATAAACGCTAATGGTACAAATAAGATTCAGATAAATAACTTCTTGCCTGCCTGATAACACCGACATTTAGTTAATTATACAACATTTTTAAAATAATTATTGTTCTTTGATCAAACCAATATTCCACTATCACTTTGTAAACCGACAAAAATAGGCAAATTTTTCAATTTCGTATCGGGATTTTTGATGAAAATAGCCCAACATTTTCGAGTAAACCTACCTAGAAATATAGAAGATATTTATTGCAAAATTAGTAGTTTACATGCTTGGTAAAGTGAATTAATCTACCACTGTAATCGTTTCATTTTTAGTTAAATAGAGGTATTCTTTTTTAATCGTGAAAAAAAATAGACGAAATCTCTAATTTTATTTCATACCTAACGAATTCAACAATCAATAATACGATCTCATTTTCGACTAAGATCAGCTGTTACTTTAGACAGAATATTCCTAATAACATAATATATTTAGTTATACAGCTTTTTAAAATAATTATTGTTCTGTAACCGTAAATTATTTAATTATTTTCGTGTGATAAAGAGCTACTTTAAATTTTGTTTCTTAATCTTGTTCTATTGCGTATTAATCGTGTTAGCATCACAAATTACGGTCTGTGAAGCTGGTTTATAGGATCATTTAGTTCGATGGGGGACATATTTTATGATATCCCATATTTCGTCAATTATTTGGCAGGTAGGTTTGATGCTTCAATACGGAACTCCTCAAGATGACATCAAATATTTCTAAACAAGAAGCGTTCAAGTCTATGGAATCCCATGTAAAAATAGCTGGTATGTCTGTTGCCTTCCGTAGACATTAATGACATCTCGCATGTATGCTGAAGTGTATCGTTAATAGAAATCTTGAATATTCTAGTACCTACCTATATCTTGCGTCATTATGTCAATGCTTACATTGATGTCGCCAGGTATCTTAAAATGATAGGTACATAATGTGCAAGCATTTGTGTAGAAAGCTATGTTTTTTACAAAATTTTCTCTAGGCAACCAAATTGTAATAGGGTTTTCATAGTTCCAGTATATGTCTGGCTGCTTTAGCCTAAATAAATTGAAGTGTATTTGTAAGCAAATTAATCCTTAAAATTTATTATATCGTCTGATATAGACACTGTTTCAACTACGCGTTTTGGTAAAAAATAATTGGAAAGTAAAATTACTAAAGCACTAACAATAAATGGGGCGTGGATAAACTAGTAGATCTAAGCCCCAAAAATAGACGCCTCTTATGATAAATGTTAAAAAATTGTACCGTTGCCAACGTCAAATTATAAATCAGGATTTGGCAAACAGGACTCAACCCTCTCATTAATGGTTGATCTTCGGTATACCGAGTTTTATAAGTATTTTTAACACTCATCTGGAAATAAATGGATGCAAAAACCTCCTTTTTCCATTTTTTCAAGCCATTAAACAACAAAATTGTCATTTTTTTGAAGAAACCTTGCATACATAGGTATTAGCGAGCGAATTTCGACTATTGTAGATATTTAATATTAGAAAATCAATATAGAGGTAAATCGAAAAGTGTATTTTTACGGCGGCTTAAGAGGTAGTTTATGGTGATGTACATATTAGAGTTCATTTTAAAATGAACGATAATCTCCTAAACACAGACTTTTGACAATAGAACGAAATAAAAATATAGTTTGATGTGATAAGGCTATGCAGCTGCTCTTTATGGAATTTCATGTGAGCCTAGACTTAATAGATTTTTGTTATTTTTTTTTTTATCAGTAAAGTCATCCTATAGATATTGTTTGTTAATCCATTAAAATAGACAAAATCTTTGAATTTGTATATGATTATCCGCTGAAATACCCTTAATCTGCAGGGTACCTAACTCTACGGAGATATTTATTGCAAAGGGCGGCTTTTTCAGTTTTGAAAGTATTCAACATTTGCGAAATTCATCTAAATATATACTACGCTATACTTTAATCAAACTCACAATAGAGGGAAAGCGACAGACGAGTTTTAAACTAAAGTGGCTTAAAGGATAATTTGTGTTGTAAATATTAGAGTTCATTTTAAAAGAAACTATAATCTCGTGACCGACAAAAAAAAAGAATCCATTTCGATACATCATTTCCCCTATTTTAACGTTAAAATAGTAAATTATGTTATAAGCTCGAAAAATGTAGTATTTCAGACGTAATGCGGTCGCTAACCTAAATAGCCCGAAAAACATTTTTCGTTCATATGTCATAAGTTATTTTTTATTCGATCTTGTTTTTAATGCGATTGAGAGTTGTAAAATAATGTAGAAATGAAGTGAACCTATACATTTCATCTTGCACGCTAATTTTTTGGTCTTAATGTTTGTTAGTTAACGATGAAATCTGTAATAGCGTCCGAAAAAAAAATTTTTTTTTTGACTAACATAAAAAGTGTTGTCTAGCTAGCAGGGCAATAATCAATAGTTTATTGAGAAGGTTAGCTCTTCGTCTAAATATCTAATCTATAAATCGTCATTTTTTCCGACACAATCGGTTAAAAAGCATACAATTGTATGTGAACGTTTGTACAAAAACCATCGTGTTAAATCAGTTCTTATACCTGACTGACAACGCCGATCTTTAGCTTTTTTTTACTTTGTAAAATAAAAAGATTAGTTCTTACTATCAAAGAAATTAAATATGCAAGAGAAATAGGTCGAAAAGATTAATAATAATTTATTTATTCCTAAGTTATAAATCTTAACTACATCACTTTCTAAACCAAGAAAATAGATAATCTTCCTGCATTATTCCGTACTTAGATTTATTTTTCATGAAAATAGTCGAATCTATGATTTTCGTTCAAATCCATAAGGGACGCTTGTTTTGTATAGATGATTTATGATCTTATTTTCAACTAAAATACTAGTATAAAAAAGTATTTCTTCCGATAAACGTGGAAGGAATGGACATTTAAACAGTTAGCCATAACATACGCATACTGACTTGCATTATTTTCATGGATTGAATGGCTACATCTTTGTGTGTGAAGTGAATTTCTTTTTAAAAAATTACAATGCGCTCAATTATGAATTTTCTAACATAACTTTTATGGATAGTGGAGTCGGATATTGGAAGAAAATATTATCATAACGACAACTCGATTATTGATATAATTATTATGGTTTCACAGAAGTTTCTACAGAGTCAGCCATGCTGTAGCAGAGACTGTTGTAGGTCGTATTTTTTAAAAAACCTAACATTACCTTTACTTTATATTGATAGACATATTCTATTAGAACATTTTTCTAAAATTTAGAGCCTTTGGAAATGTGATAATGCTATGAGCATCAAATATATTCAAAATAACAAAAATCCTTTGGTAGTTAGTTATTGCGGTATATTTTAATAGAGGCATAATTTATACTGTACTCCTAAATTTACGGCATATCACTTTGTTTATGTTATTATATTCACAGAGACTATTAATCTAACCAACTTTTATTTACGAAAAATTAAAAACTGAAATACTCTATTTTATTGCCGATTGTTCGCAAAGACACTTGGAGTTGTTTTTTTCTTTTATTTTTTCTTTTCTGTTTTCTTTTTCGGTTCTTAAGAAATGCTAAAGAATCTGTACAAAACAAGTCACGAATTAACTAAATAGCCACCATTTCACTAAATACTTAACACTCAGTATACAATTTTCAGAAATGTCATGATTAAGAACGGTTCTAGTCATTTTATACAAGATTTCACATGATTTAACAAATTTAAAACATTTTTTTTAATTTTTACTAAATTCTAAACACTCAGTATACACTTTTAAGAAAATAGGACGATTTGCGACTGTTTTAGTCATTTTTTACAAAGTTTCACAGGGCTTAATAACGTTAAAACATTTTTTTTTAATTTTTTACTAAATTCTAAACACTCAGTATACAATTTTCAGAAATGCCATGATTAAGAACGGTTCTGGTCATTTTATACAAGATTTCACATGATTTAACAAATTTAAAACATTTTTTTTTTAATTTTTACTAAATTCTAAACACTCAGTATACACTTTTAAGAAAATAGGACGATTTGCGACTGTTTTAGTCATTTTTTACAAAGTTTCACAGGGCTTAATAACGTTAAAACATTTTTTTTTAATTTTTTACTAAATTCTAAACACTCAGTATACAATTTTCAGAAATGCCATGATTAAGAACGGTTCTAGTCATTTTATACAAGATTTCACATGATTTAACAAATTTAAAACATTTTTTTTAATTTTTACTAAATTCTAAACACTCAGTATACACTTTTAAGAAAATAGGACGATTTGCGACTGTTTTAGTCATTTTTTACAAAGTTTCACAGGGCTTAATAACGTTAAAACATTTTTTTTAATTTTTTACTAAATTCTAAACACTCAGTATACAATTTTCAGAAATGACATGATTAAGAACGGTTCTAGTCATTTTATACAAGATTTCACATGATTTAACAAATTTAAAACATTTTTTTTAATTTTTACTAAATTCTAAACACTCAGTATACACTTTTAAGAAAATAGGACGATTTGCGACTGTTTTAGTCATTTTTTACAAAGTTTCACAGGGCTTAATAACGTTAAAACATTTTTTTTAATTTTTTACTAAATTCTAAACACTCAGTATACAATTTTCAGAAATGCCATGATTAAGAACGGTTCTAGTCATTTTATACAAGATTTCACATGATTTAACAAATTTAAAACATTTTTTTTAATTTTTACTAAATTCTAAACACTCAGTATACACTTTTAAGAAAATAGGACGATTTGCGACTGTTTTAGTCATTTTTTACAAAGTTTCACAGGGCTTAATAACGTTAAAACATTTTTTTTAATTTTTTACTAAATTCTAAACACTCAGTATACAATTTTCAGAAATGACATGATTAAGAACGGTTCTAGTCATTTTATACAAGATTTCACATGATTTAACAAATTTAAAACATTTTTTTTAATTTTTACTAAATTCTAAACACTCAGTATATCATTTTCAGAAAATAATACAATTCTGTACAGTTTTAGTCATTTTTACAAAGTTTCACAGTGCTTAATAACGTTAAAACATTTTTTTAATTTTTTACTAAATTCTAAACACTCAGTATACAAGTTTCAGAAATGACAGGATTTAGAACAGTTTTTAGAGATATTTACAAAGTCTTAATAACATTAAAATATTTTTTTTCTAATTATAATTGCTATTTTCATCTTTTTTTATTCCTTAATTATCTAACATAATGTATACAATTTCAAGAAATAGTAGATTTTTAATCCATGTACAAAATTCAAGAATCTAAAATACAATTAAATGTAGGCTTTTTTTAATTGGCATCTCAGGCAAATTATTTCCCCCAAAATTATCTAAAAAAGATATACCAAAAACATTCTAAAGCGGTTTTTTACCTCTATAAGCATGCAGGCCGATCCGACCCTTGTCGGTTTTATTACCCGCATAAATTAACACAGTAGAGAGATATTGACAGAGCCGCCTCACGAAAGCACCCGGGTTAGCTCATAAACAGCACCACCGAACCACCCGGGTTAGATCATAAAACGCACCACCGAACCACTTGGGTTAGATCATAAAACGCACCACCAGCACCACTGGTCTCGTAAAACAGCACCACCAGCACCACTGGTCTCGTAAAACAGCACCACCAGCACCACTGGTCTCGTAAAACAGCACCACCGAACCATCCGGGTTAGGTCATAAAACGCACCACCGAACCGCCCGGGTTAGATCATAAAACGCACCACCAGCACCACTGGTCTCGTAAAACAGCACCACCAGCACCACTGGTCTCGTAAAACAGCACCACCAGCACCACTGGTCTCGTAAAACAGCACCACCGAACCACCCGGGTTAGGTCATAAAACGCACCACCGAACCGCCCGGGTTAGATCATAAAACGCACCACCGAACCACCCGGGTTAGATCATAAAACGCACCACCGAACCACCCGGGTTAGTTGCACCACCAGCACCACCAGCACCACCTGATCCAGAACTCTTAGTTTTCCTCTACTTACCTTTACTTTATATTGATAGACATATTCTATTAGAACATTTTTCTAAAATTTAGAGCCTTTGGAAATGTGATAATGCTATGAGCATCAAATATATTCAAAATATCAAAAATCCTTTGGTAGTTAGTTATTGCGGTATATTTTAATAGAGGCATAATTTATACTGTACTCCTAAATTTACGGCATATCACTTTGTTTATGTTATTATATTCACAGAGACTATTAATCTAACCAGCTTTTATTTACGAAAAATTAAAAACTGAAATACTCTATTTTATTGCCGATTGTTCGCAAAGACACTTGGAGTTGATATTTTACTTTTTCTACCTCTTTTTCCCCGGTTGCGGAGAAATATGTTAGGGGAAGTTTGGGTATCCTCAGACGGTTATATGCAAAGATTCAAGCTTCTAAAAAAGTACTAAGGCGAGTAATTATCAATTTGAATTTATGTATGTCGAAGGTAATGTGTTACTCATAAATATACATGATGAAAACATTTATTGTTCGAGTGCATGTAATTTTTAAGAGCCTAGAAATAAGCAAATAATGTTCTTTAACGTTTCTTTATAAACATCTCGAGTTACCTGTCCTTCCCCTGCATCATAGAAGGGTATTTGCCGACAAAGTTTGACCATTTTTTATGGTTCGAGAGTTGGGTATTCTTCGCAGATGTAAACTGACGTCATTTGACTAGTCGAAACTTGTTAGATTTTGGACCTGCTACGCATTATAATTTTAGTTTATATTCTTATTATGAGATTTTAAAATTATGTATGTGTTTGTTTAATTCATTGTAACGGATTTGATATTGTGCTAATTTTAAAACTTAAATGTTGCCAAGAATATTGAAATGTGATAGCGATGCGATAATCGAGAGAATCATGTAAAATAATATTCCCAAAGTTTGTCATTCTTGTTAAGCCTATATGTAGGTTCCATAAACGGATAGGTGGCACTAATAATATTGAATTTTTTTATTAAAATATCTAAAGTAAATATCTAATTGAATTTTTTTAGCGCTAATTGGGATTTTAATTAACTACCTCAGAGTCGGTATACACTATATTTTGCAGCGCAATTGCTTTCACACCCAGTAATGTATTATGATTTTTTTGGATGGTCGTTATATTGTGAGTTTCTTAAGTTAGCCAGATTAATAATAAATTAAAAAACCAACGTGATTTGCTTATTGTTGCCTACGCCTGATATTCATAATTTTATTGGGGGTTCTACCTGATGACAAATACAGCTTATGATACCTATCTAGTGGGTATTTTCAGTTTAAGGACCGAATAATATAGAGTTATTGTGCATACATCATCGCAAACAAAAGGTAGCTTTTTATATTATTTCGTATTTACAATCCATTTAACTACAATTTTACACTGTGAATTAATTTTTTTTTACTTTTTTCCTGAAATTGTAGCCTATTTACTTATATTATGATATTATCCGAAATTTTTATAAAAGCATTATGAGGGCTTTTACCTGATGGCGAACACAAGTTGTATAGTACCTATACCTGCTTGGTATTTTATACGTATTTAAGTTTTATTTACTTTTTATTACTCTGTTCTCATTACAAGATAGTCCTATAATTTATCCACTTCGAGTACAAAGAAATCGCTAGTTAATGGTTCTAGATGGTAATTATTTTATTGTATTTTATATAAGTGGTGCAAAAATTGGAATCAATTATTAGATATGCTACTGAATTTTAATGAGGGTCCTTCGGAATAATAAATAAAGGTTTATGTCCCTTTCTTTTTAAATCGAGTCGGCAGAGGGTTTGAGAGGGTTATTTAGGTATAAATAATTATTGCGGGGTGACAAATGTACCGCTTTATTATACTTATCTTGTTAGACCATATAAATTAGGGATTTATTTCGCTTTACTAGCCGCCAGCGGCGTTTCAACTAAGGGAAAATAAAAAAAAAGTCTGGTTTAAGGATGGCTCAGGTCGGATCGTAAAAAGTTGGGTTTAAGGATGGCTTATAAAAATTGGGATTTAATTATCCCGCTTTAGCAGCGGCGTTTCAACTAAGGGGAAATAATAAAAAGTCTGGTTTAAGGATGGCTCAGGTCGCATCGTAAAAAGTTGGGTTTAAGGATGGCTTATAAAAATTGGGATTTAATTATCCCGCTTTAGCAGCGGCGTTTCACTAAGGTTAAATCATAAAAAGTCGGGTTTTATCTCGGGTCAGACCATAAATATTCAGGTTCAAATTAGGGTTAGATGAGAAGCCGCCTCGCGAAAGCATCCGGGTTAGGTCGTAAAAAGTCGGGTTTTATCTCGGGTCAGATCATAAATATTCAGGTTCAAATTAGGGTTAGATGAGAAGCCGCCTCATGAAAGCATCCGGGTTAGGTCGTAAAAAGTCGGGTTTAATTTCGGGTTATTTTGTAAACAGCACCACCGAACCACCCGGGTTAGGTCATAAAACGCACCACCGAACCACCCGGGTTAGATCATAAAACGCACCACCGAACCACTTGGGTTAGATCGTAAAACGCACCACCTGCACCACCTGGGTTAGTTGCACCACCAGCACCACCAGCACCACTGGTCTCGTTCTGTCCGTTTCTAGCTACTCTTAACTCATACCATTTTTTTATTTTATTGTTTTAATTTCACAAGTGAACGTTAGGTAGTTGAATTTCGTTCTTATTACTGTTTTTTCTCGGTGGAGTTGTTATTCATTATTAGTATTAGGAGTTATATTAAATTATAGCATTAAACCAATAAATGCATTTAAACTACTTACTTTAATTATTGTAACAGCTTTAAATAACTACACTTGACTTATTTACGAAACGAGGCTGAATATAATCATAAGATCAAACGAACTTACCTTGTGCTGTTCGATCTTGATTATTTAAAGGCCTTGTTGAAGTAAATAAGGTCCCAACCCACCCTTAATATCGATTTAAGTCGCAACAATATACTTGAGAGATGACGGTGGAATGTAGAGCCAGCACCAGGGGATGTTAAGTGAACGGGTTGCGGAAAGGTTAAACTTTGAAACTGGAATTATTTACTTCAACGAGGCCTTCATATAGTCAAGATCGAACATCACTAGGTAACTTCGTTTGATCATATGTTTATAGCTTGTATAGTCAAAGTTGCAAATTGTTTATGCTCGGTATTTAAACTATTTAGAACAAAAACTTTGAGTAATGCTAGTAAACTTAAATAATAACAAAAGCAAAAAACAACACATTTAATTATCACAACTTTAAATACAAATAACATAACTTAACAACTAACCTGAACTAACCTGAACTAACCTGCGGATGATATTAATTATCGATCGATACTAGGGGTTTGTTTACTTCTTTTTTGTATCTAATTTCCTATACTTTAATTAAAGTTAATGTGGAATCGTTTAAATCTGGTGTTTTCTTGTCGATAGGGTGTTTGCTGTTTTTGCTGGTGTGAACCACCAGACAGGAATTTTTCCACCCGTTATACTATTTTCATAAATAAGTAACGCGACAATGTAATGTTTACTTATTAATATTATTCTTGACAATCAAATATAATAATGACCCTTCTTATTTATAAAATGTTTAGGAATTGACATTACTCTAAATCTTTCTTTTAATGAACATATAAGAAAAGTAATGTAGAAAGTTAACTTCAGGTTGTTATGTCCTGAGAACACTTTTTCATATTGTGAATACAGTTCTACGAATTGTTTATTTTGCTTCAATATAATCCCTTTTGAGATTTGGAATTAGTTTCTGGGTAAATTCACGTCAATATCTTCTTAATTCTATTTTCTATTCTATTTTTTTAAAAAACTTCACAACTATTTTTTAATAAGTGCATATTAATTCTAACCTTAATAGTTTTCGAGATTGTCGACTTTTGAAAAATGACATATTTGAAATTTAACAGCTTCTTGTTTTCTAAAGGTACGTGTTAAACCAAAACGGCTTACATGTCCCTATCTTTTTTATTATCTAAATCTAACCTAAAAATATAAATTTCCGGTTAAACCGGAAGTACATACTATATTTCCGGCTTTCGAGTTACATCCGGTTTAACCGGAAGTTGACACCTTTGAGAAGATAATAAAAAAGTAAAATGGGGATATGTACGCTGTTTTGCTCTAAGACGTACCGTTAGAAAGCTATAGAAGCTGTCAAGATTCAAAAATGAAGTTGATATCTCGCAAACTATTTGTATATTATATATATAAGATTAGACTTATAAAGCATCAATTAAAAAAAAATTGTAATTTCATGTACAGGGTTTTCGTTTATATTTAGACCTCTATCCAGAGCGAAAACAATAAGAGATAAAAAAAAAATATTTAGGATTTTTACTGAATCATCAGAATCTTAGCAAAAAATTTTCAAAAGATGATTACAATGCCGAAAAAAATAAGCAACTTATGTTTTTAAATAGAACACCCTGTATCTATCTTATTAAAATTATAGATATTTATTTCCTGATTCCAAAAATATACAGGGTGACAATTTGAAAACGAACAACATTTAACATTGCCTCTACCAATGATAGTATGAAAATTTGGCGAAACAATTGATATATCAAGAGGGAAATTTTTTAAGGCATTTGTTGTGTTACTTTCAACCCCCTGACCGCCAGGGCACCTACCCCTAAAATTTTAAATGGCAACCCCTATTTCTTTTGTCATTTTTGTATTCCTTATAAAATTCTACATAAACTGTATTATTTTTTTTTTTCAAAATTGTGATTATTAACCTCACAAATTAATGAAATTTATTTAAATAAACATTTAAATAATGCAACTCCTTCAAAAATTATGATAATGATAATGAAATACTGGAATGCTCACCTTTCCTACTTTATGAATTGTTCAAAATGGGATCCATTCTTCTCCAAATACAAGTACAGCCGGTATTCAAACTGGTTTCGGACGTTTTCAAGAGTTTCAGGTGAAATAGTTCTACACTCCTGTGCAATTATTTGTTGTACTTGTTCAATGGAATCTGGTTGAGTTTCAAATACAACGGATTTCAAGTGACCCCATACGAAAAAATCCAGCGGTGTCAGATCTGGTGACCTAGCTGGCCATTCTATGGGTCCCCTCCTACCAATCCACTGCTCTGGGTAATGATTATCCAACCACTTTCTTACTGGGCGTACATAATGCGGAGGCGCTCCGTCCTGTTGGAAGTGGAGCAAATGTTCATCTAGAGCAACATTTCCATTGGCGTCCCTTTGATTTTCCACCTCACGAATTATAAGAGGTCCTATAGCTGTGTCTAATATTTCTGCATAAATTTCACCATTTAGATTTTCATTGATAAAGAGGAGACCGATGATACTATTGCCTAATATACCCGCCCAAACATTTATTTTTTGAGAGTATTGCGTACCTATGCCCTTCTCTAATAATGTGAGGATTGAGGTCGCTCCAATAACGACAGTTTTGTTTGTTGACCTTGCCATGTAAGTAAAAAGTGCATTCGTCACTGAAACAGATATTCTGTATTAACCTGGGCTGAGTAATAATCTTATCCGTCATAATTTCGCAAAACTCAATACGTCTGTCCGGGTCATCGTCCCCTAATTCTTGAGTAATTAGGAGTTTGTATGGATGAAATTTGTGAAGCTTCAATACTTTCCTGACTTACTCACGCGACAGTCCAGTTTGATCTGCAATTTTACGAAGGAACGTAGTGGGAGCCATCGCAACTTCACCAAAAACCTCAATCTGAGCGGCCTCATTGAGCAGTCTTGTCTCATTCCTTTGCAACGCGTTTTTCGCTGCCACAAATATCATAAATGCAGGTTTTCCTCTGATATTTGTGGCTTGACAAGTCCATGTCAGAGGGCGCAGGTATGCTTAGAAATTGGTGTTATTTACCAGAACCACGAGATGGAGCCATCTGGCTTCATTCTCTGTATTAAACCGATTTTTCTGTTTTAAAACAGACGCCGATGCTTTTTCCTTTTGTCAGAACCCATAGCCTCACTGATGAGCTGTTATTCAGCGAAACGCGTCTGAGGATGGTTCTGGCAGAAGGAAAAAGCAAACCCTTTTCAATGTGTTAAGTTTTCGGTTATTAAACCGACAAAACGCATAGCGCTGCCTAGCGAGGACTCCTGTAATTGTGACGTTCTGTCTTTGCAGGTTTTCCTCTGATATTTGTGGCTTGATAAGTCCATGTCAGAGGGCGCAGGTATGCTTAGAAATTGGTGTTATTTACCAGCACCACGAGCCATCTGGCTTCATTCTCTGTATCAAATTGTCAATAGTTTTTAAGAATTTAATTAATTTTTATTGTACTTGTTATCCTAATAGTTATAGTTTGAAATTATATTATTTTCAATTATCATTAATTGTTATCATTATTTTACATTTATTATAGATACCTAAAACTAAAAATACCAGTCTATTTATTTTAAATTATAAAAATAAATCATGTGGTGTAGGTACATTTTCAAGCCGACCCTGATCCCATTTATTCAGCTTTGAAGAGGTTGAGGCGTATAAAATAGGATTTAATCAGGTAGATTATTTATGGCAGTAAGAGTCAACGGTATAATTATGCAAATATTATACCGTAGCCAACGAGATGTCTATTAAATATCTGTAAATTTGATGTTTAACAAATTGATATGACCATATAGAAATGGACCCTAAATTTTGTCCCCACACAATTTAGCCTAAACATTTTAGTGGACAACATGTTTTGAAGACGAACTTCTGTATTTTCTCTGTGGTTCTCTACAGCCCAGCTTCAGAGTATGTCCAATAATTGTAGACTAGGAGGACAATTAAGGAGCGTTCATTCAAAAAGGGATACGTCCAAATTTTTTCCAAATACGTTTAATATCAATTTTCGGCTCACTTTTATCATTTCTATCGATCCACCTCTTCACATCGTTTCAAAACAGTGCACGTCCCAGGTAAATTCCCATATGAAAGTAATATATTCGATCAAAACAGGACACGACCCCAGTACATATAATCAAGTTTGATTGAAACAAAATTGGACAAGTCCAGCAGTATTACTCGTTTCAATTAAAACCTGCCTAAAATAACAAGGTTAGTGTTAACGTTCCCGCGGAACTCCGCAGGAGAGTAGTTTAACCAGTCTGTGTCTGTCTGTAGTCTGAAAATAGCCGTGTAGCGTGGGTTAGGCCATTTTTGGTGTCAATTTACAAGTTTTTATGCACGTTCGTTCTTGTCGTATTATTGTTATTAATATTATTGGCTTCTTTTGTAAGATGGCTGGTTACAATGGATGTCACAGTGGGGTCTATTAATGTCGGTATTCGAAAGAGACAGCCTAAAACGTCAACACAAAAGATTCTGAAACGACAAAGGTAAGTTATTGCTTTCTTTTAGATTGATCGGAGGATCTAAAACAGTGTTTGTTTGTTTTTAGGTATTCAGATCGTGACCCCAAATTAAGGCGTTATGTAAGACCATGTAATCATAATACGAATTCTTTAAAATATAGTCTTGTAAAAGCTTCTGACCTAATGCGAGCCAAAGAAAAGTTTTTCCAGGAAGTGAACAAGGAAATACAAGATCAGAAATTATATCATCTTCTGTATCATCCTAAAAGAAAAAGGCCAAGGGATGGTGTAGATAAGAAGAAACGGAAGTCAATAACCAGCCTCTTATTTTTTTCGAGTTTCTCGTGGACGGAAAACCTTTACGTTGCCAGTTTATAGACAGTTTTTCACCTCAGCGTTCGGTGTTTCAAAAGGGAGAATTCAGACTATACTGAAGAGTTTAAAAGATGGAAACGTTCCCAAAGAAAATCATTATGTGATCATTATGTAAACAAGAATTTTGAAAAAAAACAAACAATATGTGCTTTTTTGAAAAGTCTCCCAGCAAGCGAAGGCCATTACAACCGCAGTAAGTCTCTGAAAAATTCTATAAACCAAAATACTAAAAGCAAATCGGAGCCGATAACGGATCTAAGGATAAATAAACTGAGAGCCAATGAATTCTCTAAATTATTTAATGAAACACCGGATAAAAGCGTTACATTTTGCGTTGACTTACAACAAGTACACCCCCTCCCTAAGACACCCATTCAGGATGCTTTCTACTTAAGGCAAACTCGTTTTTATGCCTTTTGTTGTGTTGACGTAAAATCAAGGGCCCCATTTTTTTACACCTGGTGTGAGAATCAAGGAGGACGTGGCTCAATTGAAATTGGCTCAGCTTTACTTACCCACCTGAGATCCATTAACCTGGAGGATGCGGAAACTATTAGATTGTTTTTTGACGGTTGCGCCGGTCAGAACAAGTATGCCCACATTGTTCATATTTTATCATAGTGGCTTTAAAATGAGTCCCCTAATAACATCAAGGAGTTGACGTTACATTTGCCTGTCAGAGGCCATTCGTATTTGCCAGCCGACCAAGTGCTTGGTGGGACTATGCCACCAATACATTTTGAAAAAAAAATTTTTTTAAATATTTCAACTCTTCTTAGAGTAAAAATAATATTGGTTAAAAAAGTATTTCACATAATGCAATTCTTTTGGAAAATGGGAGTAAAATAAACAAACCCTCCTTAACAGGCCAACAATATTCCCTATTATTTAATAAAATCTTGCAAAAACTGTCTAGTCATTGCCCGCATTTCAACATGCATAAGAGTGTATGAACCTCTTAAGCCATAAACTTAAATAATCTTACAAAGTAACACAAAAGTCTAGGAAGTGATTTGAGTTTGTAGTGCTTAACACAAAAGTTTCAATTTAAGAAGCATTAGTGCTAAACCTTCTTCAACGACAACCATTAAAGTTAACTTACGGACTTACCTTAAGCTTCAAATACGTATAATAATAATTGTGCCCTCTTTAATTTGCTTCAAAAGCACATTAAAGAAATTAGTTCTGAGCTGGGCGATTAGCTCAAAGTGAGTATGATATATTAGGGGGGCTTGAGTAACAAAAACACTGAAGTTTGTTATATTTTAATGTATATTTCATAGGTTTTATAAGAAAAGGATAATTACATTTAATTTTTTAGTTTTTTTTTTCTACTAATGTAAATAAACAAGAGTTGTTTGAATTTCCACTTATTTAATAAAACAATTGTTTCGCCAACAATGTGGCGTCTTCAGGTGTGAATGAAAGTTACACAATTTGTGGGAGTTTATGAAGATAAGGTACCTAATTGAATTGAATGTGGGGAATGACAGAGATCTAGCTGTTCATTTAATAATACATTGGAGGTTTTATGTTTGCTTATTTCCATACTTTCTTGTAAATTTAATTTTTTTCCTTTGTTCACTAAATGTAGTATTTTAAAAGTATCATGGAAATTATAAGTTTCGTTAAGTAAATGTTTTGAATAGTTAAAGTTGTCTTTTTTCTTATTTAAAAACAGTCCAGTGGACGTAAAAGTAAAAAATTATTGCTACTTTCTTGATTATCAACTGAGTATACTAATTTTAACGCTTTTCTATATTGTTTTTTTTTTTCATAACTTGGTCTTTATATCCATTGTTAGCCGTTATTTGTTTTATAATGTTTAATTCTTTGTTAAAATTATCAATGGATAAAATGTAGCATTTATTTTTGCTAGAGGTGTATATTTATAGGATGTTGCACGGTTTTATGTAAGATTGTTTTCTGTCTATTTTAAGTTTAGTGCTTTGATTCAAATGTTCATATTCTACGGGCCACTGTCCAAAATGAATATTATTTTTAGTACATTATTCAGTCAAACTTCCGTCTCATTTTAATTAACTCGAGCGGCGTAGATATCTGAATATTTAAATGTTTTTGTTGTCAAAATTTAGGGTTATAATTTAAAGAAATAGTCCTTTCTCAAAGTGGAGTTAAAATATAGGGAAAGGAAAGAAAGTCAAAAAGTGTTTCTCCACCGATTTAATAATGAGCAATTAAAGGTTTAATTTTATAATGAAAAGTATACATGTTTCGAAGGTAGTGCCCTCCATCCTCAGGAGACAAAAAGAAGTGTTGCTGTTAGTATTAGCAGTAAAAAGAAATTAGTGGTGGCAAGTGATGTTGAGATTTAAGATGGGATATATAAATAGGATTGTGGGACATTCTAATTCATATCATGATATTTGTTTAAAGGCATGGAAAAAAGATTTTGTTAGAATTTATTTACGCTTCTGTAAAATGAAAAAATGTGTAATTAGTAATTAGCTAGAATTATTAATAAGGTCTGTACTTACTCCATTTTGTTGAAGACTCATTTATAAAGGTTTAAAATATATTTTTAAAAAATTTTGGGGGTACCAAAGACATAAGGCCCCGTAACCCGTAATTAAGTTAGTCCCATTTTGTAGAGAAATTAATTAAGATTGATCAAAAAAATTAAAACTTATTAAAACATAAAATCTTTGATTTATATACCCGTAAAGATAAAAAAACAGGAAGACAAACACAATTAAAAGGAGAACTGAAAACGTGTTCTGTATCAATTGACAGTTGAAGAAAAATATGGTAGATGTTATAAAATGGGGAATATCAGTATGGTCATAGAAACGAAAAAGATAAAAAAGCTCAATTATAGTCCTTAAAGTTATTCAGATAATCAAACATAAAACCTGTACATAACCTAACTTACAATTATGGCATGATAACAAATTATTAACAAGGTTGGGGAATAAGTGTCCTAAGAATTCTTTTTTTTAGGGTGGTCTCTATTAGTCACTTTTGCCAATGTGGGTTTAATTTGATTTTTAAGCAATAAAACTTTGAATGAGTTGAGATCTTGCCGCATTTTGATGAATATCAGCTGCAGCTATGAAACTAACTTCTGACCTTTCTTGTTTTTGAAGGTGGAGAAAACCAAAAAAAAAAATAGTCAAAACTTTTTTACCCCCGGAACCACCCTTTTTCGCAGTTTTTTCGTGTTTGGGGGGATTTTCATGAGAGTTTAGAGACAAGGAAAGGGTAATGAGAGGGTCAGGGCTATAACAACCCTTGGCCCAAAGGCCAAGGAAACTAACCTCTCATAACCGTTTTCATGTCTCTAAACCCTCTTAACAATCCTAATCATACCCCTTCAAACACTCATATCCACTATAAATCGGGGCAAATGGGTGATTTTTGCCTGTTTGCAGAGGTTGTGGGGGGTAAAAAGAATGGTGACTTTTTCTTTGTGTTCCACATCCTCGAAGATAAGAGAAGAAGTACGTAGGTGTCGCAGCTGCCATTTCATTACAATAGATCAGATTTTTTTTTTAATTTGGAATGCAAAGTAGGCTTTGCTTCATCACAAAAAAACGTTTTGTTTTGACCTGTCAAATAAGTATTTCTCAGTAAGTTGTGTAGCTTATATTACTGTGGCCGTTAAAGTCAATTATTTAAATTTATGAACGTAGCTATCATGCTGCTGAGTGCATTTTTATTGAACGTTTTCTTGATCGCTCAATTTCAAGGAAATATTTGCGGGAATTAATTCAAAAGTTCCAAACACAAATGGAAGTGTTGGAAATGCTAAAAGAAGTGGACGGCCCTCATTAGAAGAAGAAAAACAAATTTAGATAGTGGCTGAAATGATTGTTAATCTAATGCAGCCGACATAGCTTGTAGCAGCTGAATGCGAAGTAAGTACTAAAAGTGTTCAGAAAGTATTGAAACTTTCTAAATTTCATCCCTACAAATTGAAAATGTTACACGAGTTAACAAAAGATTATCAGGACCGTAGACTAGAGTTTTGTGAATTAATGGGTGCAAGATTAAACCGTTACCCAAATTACCTTACCTAAATGTATTTGTTTTAGTGGTGAGTGTACTTTCTTTCTAAACGAAAAAGTTAACCGTCAAAATGTTCGGTAGTAAAGCAATGTAAATCCTAATATTTATAAGGAATGTAATACCCAGTTCCCTCAGAAACTTAACGTTTGGGCAGGTATTTTGGGAAACCATATTATTGGGCCACTTTGTATCCAGGGAAATTTAACTGAACCGGTGGCGTAAATACATTCTTTACCACGGTACGGATTGGCTTGGCCTCTGTACCGCAGTAAACAATGTCACTGAAATATCGCGCAAATTCCGCATAAATACTTTACTGCGCTGCAGATGTTTACACTATCTATATCGGAGTAAATAGTGTAGGCCAAGTAACGGAGTATTTTACATCCCTTTTTTACTGTAGCATAACACAAAATTTGCTATTATAGATAGAAATAGTTTAAATGTATCTGTCGTATGGACATTATAAAATTATGTAATATATCGTTTCCTCTATTTTCAAGGGCAAGGAATTCGATTATCACACTATTTTCCATGATAGAGTGTTGGGATTGGTGTTTTTTTTTCAGTAAAACCTAGATGTTAAAGTAGGGATGCCATTGGCAGCGGTTTTTTTTAGTACCTACCTCCCTTTATGTGATATCTCGGGACAAGTTAAAAGTTTCTGAATACCTACTGCAGTAGTGTGCATCAATTGCAGAAACAAACACTTATCACATTTTGATTGCGTTTTTGTGAAGCAGCTAGACATATAAGACAAAATTGAGGGAAAATGTCCGATGAGAGTGGTAAATGAGAGTGGCTCTGACCTATTAGAAGATTTCACAAAGTAAACTTTTGCGGTCTAAAAATTAGGCTACGTCGGTTTTCGAAAGTGCTATATCAAATTAAAATAATATTTCATTTGTAAAATCTTCTAAAAAGTAGGTCACTTATTTTGGATAACTTACCTAAGAGGTGCATATAATGCTCGTATCTGAGAATGGTAAGGTTGCATGTATTTGCAAAAAATAAAAGTCATAAGCCTACAAAATATAAGAGTATGTAGCGCCAAAAGTTAACCACTAATGTGATTTGGCTTTTGGTTTGTTTGCATTTATATTTTCTTGCAAGGATCTTGTCCTTTTTCTTTTAATAGTTGATTTCTGCTTTGCTGGTCTTCCTGCTTGCATCCGTTTAGATCCTGAGGTTAAACCAGATCGGAGCTTCCTTCTGGACACTGAAGTAGGTTGAACACCTATTCGAATTCCTCTTCGTAAAGGCAGCGAATGATAAAAACTTAATAATTGGGCAGGTGTTTCTACTTCTATTTCTGTTTAATTATATTATGGTGTTTTCAAGCGTGTATTGTTTTGAGTCCGTTTGTCGCTTACGCCAGCGACGCGGAGGTAAACAAGTCGCTTCTAAGAAATATAGCGTATGCTGCAGTAAGCAATGGATGTAGCAGTACGCCGCTACTTGGCCTGCACTATTTACTACGATACAGATAGTCTAAACATCTGCAGCGCAGTAAAGTATTTATGTGGAATTTGCGCGATATTTTGTTTGCTGCGGTACAGAGGCCAAGCCATCTGTACCGTGGTAAAGAATGTATTTACGCAGTCCGGTAGCGTAAAGGCATTGCTTACTATGGTGCAACGCAATGCCAAGTTGCACCGTAGTAAGAAATGGCAAAATTAATGCCAGTTTTGCTTTGCCAATCTTTACTGCGGTACAACACCACCCTAAGCTGTAGTGTAGTTTTAGTAAGCATTAACGTTAAATAAGTCGATATTTATTATTTCGTATGACATACCTATTACTATACCCTGTAAACAAAGTGCTTCCTTGTTTTTATCTCAAGTACGAGTGGTGAGAAAGTTCAGTATTTTACCATAACATAGGTGTAAAGTTTTTTTGTTGAGTTTTTTCAGGAGAATTATCTTAGTTTTTGCATGTAAAAGTTTATGGTATTTACCGGTGGTGCGTATACGAACCACCTATTTTTTGTAAAGTTAAAGAGAAAGTAAATTTGTAAAACCATAAAATGTATTCTTAGAACCAAAATAAAACATGTTTTATAAAAAAAAATTCTATTTATTGTTTTTTTCGATGGTTGGTACTAAATGGGTTAAGTGACTTAGTGGATTTTTCTTGGAAGAAATTACTTGTAACGTTATGCGGCGTTGCGACTTAGTGGATTTTGTTCAATTGCCCGACAGGTCGCTACCGGTTAGAAATCCCGATTCGCATTGAAATTCATGCCTTATTAGAGTAAATTACACAATGAGACGCATTAATAAAATATTTCATGAATTGAAGAAAAATCAAAAAAATTGCACAGGTAAGTTACCAAATACTGTTTTAATTACAATATTATTAAGTGGTGAGAAAAATTGTAGAGATTTTTAATACATTGACGTTTAAGACATAATGACAATTTATTAGTCTATGAAATGTCAACAACGTTGCCAATTTTTCTTTAACATGAAATATGATATGTTTATAGTTATACGACCATGTATCAAAGTGAGGACAAGCAATATACCATACTAAGTGAGGACCCCATGAAGGAGTGCACTTAGGAAGTCACGGTCGGACCCGTAACGTCAGTGGGTTAATGCGAAAACTACGCGCGAGAGTATACTCAATAAAACCTAATAGGACAGAAAAAAAATATTTCGCGTATTTTACGACAAACCGAGGACCAACCATTTGTCTATCAAAATGAGCACCGTTTATGCTTTACTATCTTATGCACAATATGAGGACTGAAAGGCATAAAAAAAATATATAACGCGCCAAGTAAGGACTAACCGTACAGTGTTGCATGACCATACTACTTTCTCTCTCGGACACGTAAATTTTATTGAAAGAACAGGTTTACCCAATTTATTTAATCACACTTGCATATTTGGCGGTTTATATTATAGGTTAGTTGCGTACAAAGTTTACTAAAATATCTAAATTTTAAATTTGTATCTAGAAAGGTTTCGAAAATATGTAGAAAAAAACATCTTCAGAGCACCCCCTTTAGGGGGCTATAGGTTCGTAGTAAGTGGACATTTTATATGATGTTCTTATTCAGTTCGTAACCAGTCCACTCCGCAATTATTGACCATACTTTTTAGTACACCCTGTAGAATAAAGCTTGTTTAAACTTTGACTGTATTAAGATTTAGTTACTAACTAATAGAGATATTAAATGAGGAACACATAGTTACTATAACATCACCTATGGGATAATGCAGAAATTTTACTATATGCTCTTTAAAACCTGAGGATTTTAATTTTTTTAAATAAAAGTGCAATGAGCTGTTGTCGAAATAATATTGTCGAAGTAAACAGGGCTAAGCCAAGTGAGGACCGTATATTGGGGATCACTTTGTCGCGGTCCTCACTTCTTCCGTAAATTTGCAATAGGCGGAGCTCACTTAGTATCATTAGAGAAAACATCAAATTTTTCATATAGAAAAGGTACCTACCAGGTGCCAATGAAATCATTTTACATAGCACCACTGCGTTTTAAAAAATATTTTATTCAAATTTGCGTTAGTACCATATTTGAGGGTGAAATCAATATGTACAGGGTGTCTACTTTTCGACACTTTTGACGGGTACCTCCGTTATTAGTACAGATAGAATAATGCGGTTTTCGCAAACCTGTGCCACATTTTGTGAAACAAACGATGCCCTTAACGGATGTATCATGGTCATCTTGGTTTATGAGATACAGGGCGAAATTGAAAACGGTGCATTTTCAGACACCCCTTGTATTTCAGTTATCTTATACCCTATCGAAAATATAAAAAGGGGGTCTTATACAGTTTTTTATGCAGAATTCAGTGGCGTAGTTAGTATTTTTCCAGGTATCCCCATTTTTGAGAAATATACCAAAGTTTTGTTTTTTTAAATGGAACACCCTGTATATTTATTCTTAGTTGCATTCTGCTTACTGAGAGCTTTCCAAAAATATATAATAGTTGGCACTTTGTTTTACCAGGACGGTTGAAATTTATATTTTTTAAATCTCAAGCTTTAAATAATTGACAGTAGGCCTTGGATTTGGTTTTAATAAAAATAAATTATTGACGACACAATACACCATGAATAATACCTTATAGTTTGATTTAAAAATTTTAAAGTTTTTTAATACTTGCAATAGTAAAAAGTAGTTTTCTAAATAAACAAAAATATCTACTATGGCCTTGACTTATCCAGGCTATAAAACAAAAGTTTCATAATGGCGTTTAGCTCTTGTCATGCAGAATTGTATTTATGTCATTAGAGTTTAGAAAGTTACTGATAATTTATTTATTAAGTGTTATTGTTAAATTTTAACGATGGTCCAAAAGTATGAGAATTATGAAAAATACGATATGCTGGTATGCTTTATACAAAGCCATGAAAACCCCCATGCAGCTGCCGATTTATATTTCAATAGGTAGGTATATTATTATTATTTGCGATCGAAAATTTCTACAACGACCACCTTTATAGTTATGCGGAGTGTTTGTTTAAGCAGCTTCTTATTATTATCATCATCATTTTATAGATATCCTGAAAGAAGGCAGTCGTTTCCAGACAAATTTTCCATTCTAAAGAAAAATTTAATTGAACATGGAACCTTTACACAGCCTCGGCCTAAAACATACAGTAAGGAAAATAGAGAAAAAGATGAAGTAAATGTTTTGGCTTATGCAACCGTTACTCCTTCAACTTCCTGCAGAAATATAGAACAGGAAATTGGTATAAATAAAAGTCGGTCACAAAAAATGTTAAGAAAATATAAATACCATCCATACAAACTTAAAATTGTGCAAAATTTACATCCTGGAGATGCAGATCGGCGATTCATCTTCTGTCATTGGTATACAGAACAAATCCGGACCAATGCCAATTTTGGAAGATTGGTAATCTGGACCGATGAGAGCCACATTTCTAGTGCCGGAATTTTTAACCGGCATAATACAAGACATTGGTCTGAAGAAAATCAACATGTTATTTTCGAAAGGGAGCAGCAAGAGCGCTTTGGATTTGGTGTTTCTTGCTTCATATTAGGTAATCAAATAACTTACCGTATTTATGAGGGAGGTTTTACGGCAAATAGATATCTGGAAATCTTGGAAGACGTTATACCCGAGTTATTAGGAATCGTTCCCCTTGCCCAGTTATATGCTATACATTTCCAACAAGACGGTGCGCCGAGTCATAACTCTCACGTAGTAAGGGCTTTTCTACAAAATAATTTTCCACAAAGATGGATAGGCACAAATGGAGCTGTAAGATGGCCACCACGATCGCCCGATCTATCGGTGTTAGACTTCTTTCTGTGGAGGTTTTTGCAGATGTGAAAAGAACAATATGCAAGATCATGATATACAAGACCAGGCACAGAACTGTAAAGGAACTTCGACAGGCTACCCATTTAGCATTTCAATTTCTACAAGAACATCCAATAATAATTTTAAACGCCTTGAGACGAATTACAGAAATGTGTCAGCTTTGTATTAGGGAGAATGGCAACCATTTTCAACAATTTTTATGAATAAAAAGTATGTATTTAATACCACAATTTCATTGTTCTAGTGAAACCAAATCCAAGGCCTAATGTAAATTTAAAGCTTGTTATTTAAAAACTATAAATTTGAACCATCCTGGTAAAACAGAGTGCCAACTATTATATATTTTTGAAAAGCTCTCAGTAAGCAGAATGCAACTAAGAATAAATATACAGGGCGTTGCATTTAAAAAAACACAACTTTGGTATATTTCTCAAAATTAGGCATACCTGGAAAAATTCTAGCTACGCCACTGAATTCTGCGTAAAAAACTGTATGACATCCCCTTTTTATATTTTCGATAGGGTATAAGATAACTGAAATACAAGGTGTGTCTGAAAATGCACCCTTTTTAATTTCGCCCTGTATCTCATAAACCAAGTTGGCCATGATACATCCGTTTTGGGCATCATTTGTTTCACAAAAAAGTGGCACAGGTTTGCGAAAACCGAATCATTCTATCTGTACTAATAACGGAGATACCCGTCAAAAGTGTCGAAAAGTAGACACCCTGTATAAGTTATGTGTATGATGTTTAAACGAAATGAAGTTTACTTTTGGTTTCTCCGGAATTAGGCCATATTGTTCCTTTTTTCTCTAAATGACAACCTATATTTTATATTACCCAGTCGAATTCTTCTCAAAACTACCTTTTCCGTTTTATGGTTAGTTAATTGAGTTAGTCAAATTAAGACTTTTACTCCTATTATTTAATTGTATTTTTCCTTTGCGGTTACATATTGAAAGGTTTTTGGATTTTGCTTATACAAATTTTTTTTTCTTTATTTGGTATTTGTTAGTTCATTTTTGATTTTTATTGTGCAGGCTACTGTTACTGCTCTTTATCTATTTCTGTACAGTTAGGGTGGGAGCCAGTCTTTTGGGTATTTATGTCTTTGATCTTCAGTGGAGTGAACGTGTGAATTTGTTATTAACGGGTTAAGTGAAACGTCGGTTCTTTGAAAATACTTTATTATTAATTTTGTGAAATAGTCATCTATTTTGTCCATGTGCATGTCTGTATGTAGTACGTCTATAGACATAAACTACCTTTTCAACGACATATAACAAGTTTACATTTTCTTTCAAAAATTGCGGTGTAGGAGCCATTTTAACATTAGAAAAATCACTTAAGCACTTACATTTCATTTTCTCTTTCTGTTTTTGAAAAAATTATATTTTTTTATCTTTATAAAAAATCTTAACTTATCCTAGATTACAGACTTTCTTCAAATAATGTGATCTACTTTTTATTATTTAATATATGTAATATGAAAGTCTAAAATGAGTTTTAAAAAATATAAATTAATCAGCGCAATCCTTACGATGTGTCGAATCTCTAGTGTTTTAAATTTTTTACTCTATCTTCTAAAATAAAGTGGTGGGGAAAACATATATAGAAAAACCTAATTTTCCATCTGCTATCTGCTGCCTGTGACACCCCTTAGCTAGCGGACATCGTACGAACATGAATAACTTCCAGCATTTTCTCTTGGCCATATTTACCAGCAATATTGTCCAAAAACTGTATGGTGAACGGTTTCCGACTCACCTCGCTTATTTTGCCATCCTGTACATCTGATCTATAATTTTAATATGGCAAACTTCTTTTCTGGATAAGCAGAATTTTTTATAACTATAACTATTATAACTTTTCGTCGTAAAGTCAATATTGAATATCTTTTTTCCTCTTGTCAAGTTCATCTGCGACACACTGTACTATATTCATGGCCTTGGGTGAGTGCTATAAATAGATTTTGGTATGTCTTATTTACCTGCTAGATGCAAGACATTATTACTTAAATTTGCATAAAATATTTGAAACAATAAAATATACAACACGCAAAGCTAGGACCTCACATGTTGCCAAATCTCTGGTCCTTGGTTGGCGAGTTGAACGGTGTAGTGCAGCGCCTTGAAATACATGCGGTAAAAAATTATACTCCAGGAAAAGCGCCGACTGCGGCAAAACGTTAAACTACAATATACGCATTTTAACGCTTAAGCAACAAAATGGGGTCCAATCTTTTTTTTTATAAAAGTGCAATAAGGTGTTGTGGAAATAATTTCGGCGACATTTACACAGCCAGACAAAGTGAGCACCGTATATTGGGGCTCACTTTGTCGCGGTCCTCACTTCTTCCGTAAAATTGCAATATGCTGGGCTCACTTGGTACTATTAAAGAAAATAACTGGATACTGTACCAAAAAAATGTCTTTTTAATTTTGTTTTCTCAAATATCTAATAGTAGTAATTTTGTGAAATTTCGAGAAAAAATTGTTTTAGTGAGAATAAAGTTCGTCTGTATGCGAGTGTGTGTGCATATGGAAGAATTTCAACCATTTTGACCGAATTAGTATGCAATAATATTGCATAGTAATAAAATCAGTTTTCATTATTTCCTTCGTGTCACACAATTCATTATTTTTATTTTGAAATCCTCTTCCCAAACATGATCAGAAAGTATCAGCGAAAAAACTTATTCAATGCTAACACCCGCTAAAATCGATGATGTTTCAGAAGCTAAGATAATTTAAGTCATACACATATTTTTAGGTTATTACTATTTTTCCCTAACATCTACGACATTTAAATACGAGGCACTGAGGCATACTATATTGCATGAAATAACCACGGTCACTGTTCAAGATTGCTATTAACATTTTGAAAGCTCTCCAAAGGACTCCAAACGAAGAAAACCCAAGAAAGAGTAAAACGAGACATAGATGGAGCACAGCAAGACCCTTAACTTGGAAAAGAAACGTTGAAAAAAAAAGAAAGAAAAATGAGAAACGAAATAATGTCAACTGGCTGAAAGTAAAATGCTTTAAATATGACAAGCAGTTTCCAAACACAATTCAATATAAATACAGATTTAGTGATGAGTACGAGAAGCTACACATTGGGTTCGAAAGGCGTGCATCAGATAGAAGGAGAAAAGGGGGTAATTTTGAAAATGTAACTATCCCACAGCTATATACAAAACAGTTACCCATCTCCATTGCCAAAAAAAGGACCTCTTAAAGCTTTGCGAAAAAAATATTATTCCCTCGTCCCTTTATGCCTGGTATACAAATTTGCCCAATCCATCTTCTGTTCGAGATGTAACCGCAGAACGAGGTGAAAATGACTCTGACGAATAAGAAGACTGATATTTTTTAATAATGGATGGCAAGAATCGTTTTCTTTTTCATATTATTAACTATTTTCTTTCCGAAACGTTATCTAAAATGTTATTTTGTAATAATATTTAGATATCTTGTGTTCTTGTTAAAATATAATATTATTTTTTAAATAAAGAAAAGATTAGAAGTTGCACTTTTCCTTTATATTATACAAGTAAAACACATTAAGTCAGTGCAATTGAAGAAAAAAATCGTTAAAAAAGCGAAATTCAAAATTCAAAATAAACTCCTACTGTGACATATTAC
The DNA here is from genome assembly GCA_963920685.1 of Polydrusus tereticollis. NCBI lineage: Eukaryota > Metazoa > Arthropoda > Insecta > Coleoptera > Curculionidae > Polydrusus > Polydrusus tereticollis. The sequence continues at coordinate 163,756,412 of OY987327.1, forward strand.
TCAATAGATATGTAAAAATATTACGACAATATAAAATATAAGAAAAAGTTGCACGCATTAAAACTACTAAACAAAATACAAATTAAAAAAATTTAATGCTTAATTTCTAAAAACTCTACTTTTTGACTTAATGTATTTTGCTTGTATTCCGGCGATCTACAAATTACTGTTTGAGTTTGGAATATTAATGTTTCGTTAAACGAAAGAGTCTGTTGTCATAATTTTTCATAAATTTAATCAACAATAATTATTAAGTTAAATTGCAAAAATGTTTAGCATTTTGGTGTATTTATTTTGTATCTATTCTCGTCCTACTACTGCTGAAAACATGAAGCAACGTATCCACGAGACTACTGCCAGCATTCCAAGAGTTGAAATTGAAGCAGCAGTATTATGCACATAACGCAGTAATCCTATCGGCCAGTGTAATTCTTTATATAGCTATTATCGTAAAATTAGCCCTAATCTACTTTCATTCATTTTAAATCGTATCTAATGTTAATTTAAATTAAATTTAACTTAAGTGTACCAACGAAGTTGTTTCTGGTTACGGTTTAATAAACCCAGGTTTTAATTAAGAACACCGGTGCGGATTATCTCGTTACGACTCTTACCTGACATTAATATCTTATAATTATTATTTGTATATTAAGTTGTTATAGCAAAATTTAATTATTATCTTTATTACATTATTTGTGGTTGTTAATGATATGACTGATACAGGCTGCACCAAATAAAGTGGCTTGTGACAGTAAGTTCAGAATTTTGAATTAATTATCGTCATTTGAGGTGAAAAGAGACGATTTTATGACATTTTTGATAATATGTTCCAAAAAATCTCCAAAAATAATTTGGATACCTGCGTATCTCCAAAATATAATGTAATTCAAAAAAACACAATAATTTTACTCCCACTACCTTTTCCTTGTGTTGAAAACCATTCTGCTTTGCCCTTTGGATGGGGCGGATACGGACACCCATTTATATTCTTCGAAAACTTAAACAAATCATTAATAAGCCCACGCGTATTTCTAGCAGTAGTTCAACTCTCTTGCATCTAATAGTGATACCTGAAGAGCTTAATATAAAAACTTCCGACACTCTCCCGGTACCGAATATTTCGAACCACGACTTGCTTTCTTTAGGCAGTACAGGGATTTGAAGAATATTAACTCTGATCAATTTTACGCAGACATGCAATCTATTCCATGGCGAAATATTTTTGACCTTAGTAGCATAGATGAAAAGCTTGAGTTCTTTAATAAAAACATTACGGCGTTCTTAAGTATTTATGTCCCTGAAAAAACTGCTAGGTTTACCAAGAAAAATAAACCGTGGATAACTGATACAATATGTGACATGACTAAGACAAGAAATAGAGCTCTGACGTGCTTTAAAATGTCGAAGTCGCGCGCACACTGACTGGGATTATTACAAAAGCATTCGAAACCTAGTAACATTTCGTAGGAAAAAAAAAGAAGCTTTTTCTGATTCAAGACTACACAACTCCTCAAATTTATGGCAAGACCTACCAAAATTTCGATTTCTAAATCTATACAAAAAAGCAGATATCCCGGACACCCTTAAGAACCCTAAGGAGCTCAATTTATTTTTTACCGTTGAACCTCCTCAAACCCGTAATAATATATATCTAATTAATATGTACAAGAGTGAAGTCAATGCAGAAGTATCCTTCAACTTAACATTCAAAGAAGTGTCTGAAGTTGATATTTTCAAGATAATATTGGACATTAAATTTAGGGCTGAGGGAGTCGAGTGTATTAGCAGTTACATCCTAAAATTAGGGTGTCCATTTCTATTGCCATATATGGCGCACATCATTAATTTTTGTGTTCGAATCTCAGTATTTCCAAAAATTGGGAAGAGTGCTTTGATGACTCCACTTCCTAAGATCTCCATGCAAAAGGAGTTTATGGATCTTCGTCCTATCAGTGTTCTACCATGTTTGTCAAAAGTTTTGGAAAAAATTTTAAATATACAACTATCGGAACACTCGAAAAGTATTAACATTTTGCCAGAAACACAGTCTGGATTTCGAGAACATCATAGATGCTCCACAGCACTAGGTAATGTCACTAACGATATTTTTTAAGCTACTGACGATGGTAAAATTACAGTTTTGGCATTATTAGATTTTTCAAGGCTTTTGACACCATTGATCACAAGCTGCTTTTAGCCATTTTGCATCATATAGGTCTTTTCGAGAGTGCGGTTTTCTTTTTTAGAAACATATTGTCAAATAGAACTCAGTCCGTTCGGATCGGCAACATAACGTCAACCCCCATTATAATTCGGAATGGCGTGCTACAGGGTTCTGCCTTATCTCTACTTTTATATGCCATTTACACGTCGTTTCCCTCAAGATCACTAAGAGAGTGCTCTGCTTAATACTATGCTGACGAGACCCAAGTTTACATGTCATTTGACAGGGCCGATGCTGTTGAGAGCTATAGGACTATGAGAATGGAACTAAATTCCTCAAATCAATTATCATTAGAGCATTCTCTTATCCTAAATCCTGAAAAGTGTTGTTTGATAGTGTTCAGTCGGAAGTCTGATGCCCATTAGGTTAAAAATGGAATTCATGTTAAGATAGATAATACCCCTTCGCCAGTGAAAGACAATGTTCGCAATTTGTCCATCATTTTTGATAGTTCTTTACGATTTAGTGCGCATGCGTCAAGATGTATACAAAATGTCTTTGTAAGATTGAAACTGTTGTACCATATGCGTCATTTTTTGTCACGAAAGGTAAAAACTTTATTGTGCGACTCTTGGGTACTCTCACTGTTTAGCCACTGTGATATTGTTTATAGAAGTTGCCTTAATAGTGTCGATAAGCGTCGGATACAGCTTGTTAAAAATTCTTGTTTAAAACTTGTTTATACATGGTGTCCGAAAATATCAACATATATCCCATAAACTAATCGAGTCCGGACGGCTGGATATGACTGAGACAAGAAAGTTGCATCAAGCATGTTTCTTTTATAAAATTATTATTAGTTAAAAGTATTCTAGATACTTATAGAATCGTATTGTTTTTCGAACATAGGTTTAGAGGTAAGATAACGCCGCCATATCATCGGACCGCACTTTTTGAGTGCAGTTTCTTATTTAACTTTGCAGAGTTTTACAACCCCCTCCCGGAGAATTTCGGAAATCTTCCAATATCTGCTTTCAAATTAAAGTATACGAAGTACATTAGAGGTAACCGGTAGAATTGATCTGTTTAATATCTATATATACACCACCAGTTATGTAGTTATGTAGCTATGTGAGTATATTATGTTAGGGTTAGTTTTCACCTTAGGTTGAGTTTAATCAGGGAGGTATTTTAGAATACCTCATCTGAACTTCGCCTTTTTCTGAACATACCATTTTGTTTTTAAATTTCTTTTGTATGGGATAAATTATTTGTGTATTCAGAAATAAAGACATTTATTATTTATTATTATTACTAATATTAAAACTCATATTTAGGCGTGCTATGGGGCGAAGGCGTACGCAAAAAATTACAAATAATACTTTTTGAACAAGAAGATATAAGAAAACATGATATTTTAAAGAAAAACTTTAAAAAATATTTTTAGTTAATTTATTCGATTTTGATATCGTTAAATTCTAATTTCTGAAAAATAGGGAACTCAATCAAATTTTTTACATTTTTGACAAATTTTAAAATTTGTGTGATTTCTACGACACTCAGATCTATAGGATTGGGGTATGTAATATATATTCCCATTTTTTCAGATCCTTGTTTGAAAATTAACATACCACATATTTTTTCCTTTGTCAATATTTTCAGAGACGCGCCAAACATAATACTTACAACTACTCCTTGGATGTGAGAATCTAACTAACAGAAAAGTACCCCTTTGTATAATATCAGAATCAGTCTTTAAGGTCTCTTGATTAGATATTTCTTTAGCCTCACTCACTGCTTCAAATTCTAAATCTTCATAATTTAGATTAGGGTATTTTTCAACACCAGTGGTATTTTCCAAATCAGTTTGGTCTGGTCTCTTGGGTTTTTGCTAATCTGCTCTCTTAGAAATCTTGCAAAGTTCTCTGGTCCCATGGTTTTCATTTCATAGTATTTTTTTTTAACTACCTCGGGATGAAATAAGACAACTCCACAAGTTCTAAAACCGGACTTTATATTGTATACTAAATGCTCAATGTTCTCAATAGCTTTCTTGAGGTGCTTAAGGAAATCTGATTTAAAAATACAACCTTTGTTCTTTATTTTCTATTGTGTCAAACGAGTGACCAGGGCTAGAATCTTCAACAATGGGGTGCCTTGGATCTGATAATACCAGAGGGTTCACTTAGGTTAAGAGGAAGGGTCCGGTATTACCGACAACGAGCAGTTATGACTTCTAGGAGAAAAGTGCCATGCCTTAGGATGGCGATAAAAATTGAGGTTTTAGGTTCCATGTTATTTCTTATGAGATTTTGGGATGGAACTCTCAGCTTTATCTACTTATGACAACAGCATCTTTACATTTCTTTTGTTTGACGGTTAACATTAATTTTTAAAATTAAACTAGTCATTTGTAAACAATTCGAAAACAAATAATGATGTCGAGTTGAGGTTTTCGCCAAAATGTAGCTACTTTTATACTCTAGAAGCTGGGTGATTAATAAAAATATCATTTCATTTAATCTGAAAATTTGAAAAAACTAAATCTTGTTTAAACAGCGCAACCTAGAAGACGCGGTATGCACTAGGGACCATGACCAAAGTCGCTTTTTTGTGTAAATATAGTCCGTCTAGAAAGTATCTGGAAAAAAGAAAGCACAATTATAATTTTTCGGTATATACATATTTTTATTACTTGAATCATAAAATTACAACTAATTCTTCTCATTTACTTATACAACCTCCGTTTAACTCCAAACACTTAACTAAACGTAAAGGTACACCCGAAACTAGGTCACCGCCATAATGTTCGGTGATGGTGGTCCAGGCCTGTAAAACCGACTGAATCAAATCTGTTTTATTTTGTGGCGCTGCTCGTTCCACTTCAATCTTCATTAGTCCCCATATGTTTTCAAGACGAATAAGATCTGGTGAAGCTACTGGCCATGGAATTGTTGCTAAATGGTGTTCATGCATCCAAGCTTGAGTATAGGCAGAAGTGTGGCATCTTGCATTATCCTGCTGAAAACGCCACCCGTCTGGATATAAAGCATGAGCCGTTTCAAGAAGAAAACCATTTAGAATGTCACAATACTTTGGACTATTAACGGTGCCATCAACTATACAAAGAGGGGTAGCACCACGCTGAGATATTGCTCCCCAAACCATTATTTTAGTGGGAAATTTAGAAATTTGAACGGTAACATTTCCTCTTGATAGGATTTTTAGTTCATTTGAACCAAGCTGAAAACAACTTTCGTCAGATATAAAAGCATTCCTAAAATTATCTTCTCGAAAACGTTGACAAAAATCTATTCTTCTTTGCCTTTGTAGAGGTGTCATTGCCGGATTTTTTTTGGTTTTCTTGATATGTAGCCTTGTCTTTTCAGTGACATGCGGACAGTTTCTGGACACACTTTTATTCTTCGTGTATTTCCAAATCTATTAGCCAATTTTCGAAACCCTAGACGTGGATTTTGCCGTCCTAGGTTTACTAAAGCGTTTAAATTGTGTCCACGAATCTTACGCGGTCTTCCCAAAACTTGTCTATGCCTCATATATGCGCTATTTTTTATCCTCTGTATTGTCTCATATACTGCACTTTTTCCGAGTTTAGTCAATTGCACTAATTTTTTAACGTTTCGAAAACCTTTTCTATACAAAAATTCCACCTTCTTTTTTTTTTCTACTTGCGAAATTATTTCACAAATCTTAAACCTGTTTACAATTAACAATATTTTACAGATCGTGTTGTCATGTGATTTTAGCCATAGCCTACCATAGGCACAACCTACTTGATGCATTGCTCTTGCCTTCGAATGTTACAAAAAGGAAATATATTAAAATTTGGAAAAACATAAAATTCCGGATACTTTCTAGACTACATATTTTCGAAGATACAAAAAAAGTCTTAGAAACAAGTTTGCGCAAAAATTAACGAGTTTTTTATTTCCATCATTAACACAGTACCTTAACATAGCATTACTGTATCATAATTATTATAATGTAGATAACCAAATGAGAGTTGCAGCACGTGGCTACATCTCGTGGCAACCACACGTATATGTTATAATGTAGTTTGCTTCTCAGGAATCCATATTACCAGGAGGCTCTCAAAGAAAACAGCGTTAAACAAAAAATAAAATATTTTACGCTTAAGTGGAAACTATAAATATTTATAACAAAAATTAAACAACAAAATTAACAGTGCTATCCTAAAAAAAATATTAAACTATTTGGACCTCATTTCTTGCAAAAAAAGTATACAATAAAAAAATAAGAACGATTAAAGAAAATTGCAACATACAGCGTTTACAGACTACTTTACAGTTTACATAGCAAGCAGGGCAAATAATTTGTTGTTATTTGGAGCTAAATCATTTATGATGTCGTCATTACTAAGTAAGAAGAATATATCTTTCTCTAGCGACGTAGGTATAATGGCTTTGACATATTTAATTGCTGTGACAAGTTATTTTGTAATCGATTGAGGATGTACTTTAATTTCAGAAATGATGACTTATGGATGAGATATTTAAATATCACACTTTGAAAAGCTGAGCCTAGGCATTTGGATCTAAGTTATATTTATATAAAACATTATAGCAACATAAAATGCAATTATTGCAGGATCTACATAACGTTTCTGCAAAATCACAGTCTTCATCTTTATCTCAGTAGTGGCGAGAGATTTTGATAATTTAGGCCATTTGCCAGCAAAATCTTCTACTTCAAACGCAGAATCTGGTATGTTATTCATATTTGTAAAATCCATGTATAGTTCTTTGTGATTTGTAAATCTAGATTTAATGCATTCCACTGCTGTATCGTACGTAATATTATGTACTTGAATACCATATTTTCTGTTGGTGTAAAAGTAATGTAACTATTGAGGTCTCACCGGCAAGTGCTTTTTGTTTCCTTTACCTTACTTGAGGAAACGTTTCTTTTGATTTTAGATATATGTTCCTTTTTTGAAAGCACTTATTTACTCTTGCAACGTACTGTTGCGTTTCTTCAAATAAATAATTATATTCTCTAGAATTAGCTTTAAATTTTAAAAGTGTGTTTTCTACCATCCGAGGGGTTTGTTAAAAATCAATACCTTTAGTTTGTAGATACTAAGACAGTGAACTAGTATACCAAAATAATTTTAAAAATAAAGTACCTGTTAATATAGTTTCAAATTTAAGGATATTGTCTAAGTAACTGTTTGCCGTAAATCGTGTTTCTGCGTTAAAATTTTCATCGGTGGAGATACAGTGCAATGCTTCACAAAGATTAACGCAGATGCCTGTTTTTACTATACGGTGTCACCAATCATGTTTACAAACCCAGTATCTTTTGATATTTTTTCCCAACAATCATTCTTTTATACGAGTCTCTTACGAAAGCGGCACATTTATTAATTAAGCCAAACAAATTGATAGCTGGTATCGCTCTAGTTTTAGCTATACCTAATTTTAATAAAACATTTATAAGGTATGGTTAGTCGTGAAAATTTGAAGTCAATTCGATAAGTAGTTGTCGAAATATACGAGATCAAAATCGACTAAGACCCTCGCGAGGCGGTGACAACATTAAGTCTCACTGCTCGACCGCTTTGAACATGTGCAGAGGTCATTCTGTGCATATACAAGGGAAATGCGGTTAATGTATCTTTGTTTAGTTAAAGCAGAAGCTTCAACAGTATATTCTCTAACAAGTAGGAAATACCATGTCAAACGAGTTCTAAACTATACTTTCTCTGACACTGTTCTAGAAAAAAAAAAAAAAAAAATTAAAAATTATGTTTCTCTCTCGTGTCGACGTTACCCAACAACGGAGAAAGGACAATGTGCATGGCCACCTGTCTTAGTCGTAAACTACGGCAGCGAGTGCGACCCGACTTGCTATATAGGACTTAGTGACGTCACACAACGGTTTCCGCGAGTCGATGTTCGTAAATCATTTTAAAGGCTCTAGAGGCATCAGAAAATTAAAATTTCTTGCAGTTCGCACTAAAATAATAAAATCTTTCAGGAAATGCTATAAAAAATATGCGAAATGAGCCCATTGATACTTGAACATTTTTATCTATGGCGTATATGTAAAAAATTATTTACAAATCACCAGTAACCAGGCATTTGTAGATATAGATATAATTATTAAAACTAATTAGATTTGCTGCGACCTGTGCATCAACATCAATAAACACATTTTGGTGCATTTTGTTCAATTTTGAAAGCGCCAAGAAACTATGATAATAACAACCTAAAACCAAATTACTTAAAACTGCAAAACCTGGTAGTTTTTTAATTTAAGAGAGGGAAAAAAATTAGTTTAGGACTGCCACCGAAATAACTAAAAATACTACCATTTTACAATCCCTGGTTACCACCAAACTATAGAAATTAATTTTTTTAACAACATTAGCAATATATTTGGGTAAATAGATATTGAAGAACACAAAATTTTCACAAAACAGATAATACCACATACACTGAACAGCAATATTAACGCACCACTAAAAATTTCAAACAATTTTGATGTTATATATCTTCTAAATCTATTGTCCGATTTAAATGATTTTTTTTTGCACACGATAGGTTTATCCTTTAGGAATATTACTGTACTCGCAATTTTTTTTAGGAAGTTAATTTTCATGGTAAACCGGGTGTAACAAACATGTTGTGTTTTTTCCCAATATTTGAAACATCCTGTGGAATATTCTAGGATTCGTACAATGTTGCATAGTAATTCTAACGTTAGCCACGTGTTTTCTCAACGTTCTGTTTTTTGGTTCAATTAGTTGTGCTCAATATTAATGAAGATAGACGATTTTATATTCGAGTATACATTTCTATTAGAAAATCATAAGAAGTAACTTTTAAAAAAAGGTACTAATAAAAAATAGCAAATAAACAGATTAATAATTATGTTATAAAATAAAGATTAACTAGTAGCGTGTGTTCCCGCCTTTACTTCTAATAACGGCTGCACATCGGCGTGGCATACTCATAATTAGGTTTTCAATTTGATTTTGTTCAATTTCATTCCAAATTTCAACGAATACCCTTTCTATGTCTTGCAAGGTTGCTGGAGGAGGCTGACGACATCTTAATTTTCTGCCAATAACGTCCCACATACGATCGATTGGGTTAAGATCTGGACTATATAAGGAGCAAAAGGTACAACGTGCTTAGATAAAATATCAAAATTATACCTTTCGCTGTTTAACGAACCTCCACGTAGAGGAACAAGATCTGTCCGCGCTGTTAGGGAAATTCCTCCCCAAACCATCACAGAGCCTCCATTAAATAAAGTTGTTCCACGTATGTTGCATTGGGCATACCGCTCGTTTGGTCGTCGAATCGCTCTTAGACGTCGATCGGCGCTATACAGGCAAAACCTAGATTCGTCCGTAAACAAAACATGCCCCCAGTCCTCAATAGTCCAGTTTACATGCTGTGTAGCGAATTGTAATCTAGCTCTACGGTGACCTGCGTTTAATGCGGGGTCTGTCGCTGGTACTCTAATATGCAAGTTGTGCTCGGTAAGACGTCTTCTGACAGTATCAATGCTCGGTTGAATGTTATGAACGGCACTAAGTTCGACTAAAATATTTCTCGACGTGGTAAATCGTTCTCTTAAAGCACGTAGTCTAATGAAACGATCTGTAGTGACTCGAGGCCTGCCTTGCCCAGGACGTCTATGGTGGTCATTGGTTTCTCTGAAGCGTTAAACAACACGAGATATTGTGGTATGGGTAACTCTCAACCTCAAACCAATGGCATAGTAGCTCATTCTTCGCCATGTAAAGTCACTGCTTGAACACACTCGTCACGGGTCGAATTTACTCGATTTCAAACAATGCTTAAATCAAAATGAAATAATTTTCAAAATACAAACCCTGCTGACAATTACTTTGACATTTGCTCACATAGCCTACTTATGTTTGTTAATCAAAGTATCCATAAAAGTGTGATTAATGATTAAAAGACAAGCTGATCTTCATTAATATTGAACATAACTAATTGAACCAAAAAACAAAACGTTGAGAAAACACTTGACTCACGTTAGAAATACTATGCAATATTGTGCGAATCCTAGAATATTCCACGGGGTGTTTCACATTTTGGGAAAAAAAAACACAACATGTTTGTTACACCCGGTATACCATAAAAATTAACTTCCTAACAAAAATTGCGAGTACAGTAATATTCCTAATATTCCTATAGGATAAACCTGTCATGTGCAAAAAAAAATTATTTAAATCGGACAATGGGTTTAAAAGATATATAACATCAACATTGTTGGAAATTTTTAGTGGTGCGTTAATATTGCTGTTCAGTTTATTAGGAATGTTGGCAAGGGCAATGATAATATTGACAATACATATGCTAGTAACAGAATATCGTAAAATGGGCATTCCAGGGGCAGGCGGTCCACGGAAGTACGGTTTTTCTACTGCTTTCATAACAAAACAATTTTTTTATTAAAATTGACTTAAGATATACCAATAAAAACTCATAATACGTAATTTTTAAACCAAATCGGGCCCTGCATGCCTCTCTGACAAGCGCAGTATTCTTACATTAAATATTACCCCCTGATTTGCCAGACGAAGTAAACTGTTTAGCCGTATACGCGAAATCTATCGACTTTAGGGATGGTCACTATCACGCGCCTTTTAAATTATAATTAAACCTACGAAATATCTAGTTTACTATCTATGGATTCGGAGTCTATCGCAATTTTTCGGTAAATGAAACACGGTTTCCACAAGAGAATCTATCTGACTTTTATTTGTGTTATAGTGAATTGTGTAAGAGTCTGTTGACTTTAGTACACTATTTTTAGGTTCTTCTTTAATATATCTTGATAAAATAGAGCAACAAAATGTTTTGTGTAAATTTGCCACATGATTATATGAGTTGGGTTAATAGAATACTTTATGTAATCTACCTAGGTAGAAAACTGGTTTTCAACAGGCAAATTACTTAAAAATTAATCAAAAAATTTAAGCTCATTTAGAAAATAATAGAAAAAAAATAGAAAAAGCAAAGATACGTAATCTGACATTTTTGACTGGGGCGTCCTTAAAAAGGTAAATAAACCAAGAATTAGCCTCTTTCTTTAAACTACGAAAGAATCTACAAACTAACTACCTAAGGGCGGTTTCTCCATGTGTAGTTAACTACTGACGATAGAATATTCCAAAAACCACAATATATGGTTGGTTCAGGTTAGTTTTTTTTGCTCAATTATAAGGCGAGGTGTTCTGACCTGCCATGTAAAGAAATGTAGAATCAACACACTTTTCTATTATTATCTCGAAAAACTAACTAACAACTTTCTTCTTCTAATATGCTAAACTAACTAACCATTGCCATCGGGAAACTGCAATTTTCGTACGAAAGAAGCCTTTTAATAATTATAATATGCAAACTCGTTGCATACCCAAACACACCCGAACTTTTATAAGAATGTCACTTTACTGTGATCGAACTAGAGTGACAACTTGTGTCAGAAACACATGTGAATTCGGCTACCCGGCCACGAAGATCAGCTTCTCTCTTTGAGTCTTGGACGCTACTACTTTGATTCTTTCGCATTAACGTTAAACCAATCAGCGCGCAGTCGCACGATTTTTTGGACCATTTCAAAATTATTAATATTCGGATTGCCGGGCCCTTGTGGCAGCAATATTTATATACAACCAATTGAAAAATTAACGTAAATGTTAAAAAGGCGACTGGTTTCAAGGTTTATTACAGTTTTACCTCTTTATCGAGTCTAAACTATAGGGTTAAAAAAAATGTTGGTTATAAAAAGGTTCTTTATGGTATATAAAATGTATTACTTTCTTCGTCTTGAGTTCATTTGAGCTTTCTATTTCTGTGATGTTTCCTACCACTTTCTTATTTATGTTATATTGAGTTTTAATTTACAATTATTTTTTTCAAACTCATTAACATCACCATTCATCGTATGACATACCAATATTTATCACAGAATAATTAAGATTAAAAAATGAACAAGTTTATTTGATGTTTGTAAAACTTTTAATTAATGTTGCTTTGGAAAGCAGGCAAAAATGAAGGAGAGAATTTCGTTATTTCATCTAGCACGAACTAAATTATCATTATACCCTTTGATTTTTGAGGTTATAAATGTTACCCTTTTTCAGCCAAGCAAGTTTATCTTTTGTTACAGAATTTGGGCCATTACTTTGGTCCATGAATGAATACCCTTCTCAGCATAATGGCTTCTAAATCACTGTTATAGTCTTGCAGACCGCAAATTACCTTGGCGTGACTTCCTAGAGTATTCCATTGCAATAAAACGCAGTAAATTTGTTTAGCTACATTTCAAGCGCTTTGATGACATGCAGAACTATTAAGATTTTCTAAATTTTTTGTTGAATTTCTAAGTAATTTATTTTTATAGGTCGGTACTTGGTAAGGTATATTTTGATCAATAATATTTTCGTTTCTGATTGGATGGAGAATCTGTCAAAGTAAATAACAAAAATAAAAAACAATGATTAGGAAATTCTTGATACTTTCTCATGTAGCAAATGTAAATTTTTTCATAATCTGTTTAATTAACTATACTCTATTGCTTAATGCGGGAGAGTAATTAAATGTAAATTTGCAATGACTGGATCCATTAAGCGGAGTGGACAACCTAAAGGTTGGATTGTAAATTTCAGATAAATTGCAATGGCAGTTTTTAAAAATTTCGTATTTCAGACCTGCACATTCTGAATCGGTTCCAAATTAGGGTCACCCTAATTTGCATACAAAAGAAGGACGAGTTTAAAGAAAGATGTTTGTCCCTTGTCTTTTTGTCAGACCCAATCCTTGGACGCGTTTCGCCGTATTACGGCTCCTCGGCAAGGCTATAGAGTCTGACGAAAAGGAAAGGAACCTTACAGTGTTTTCAACACATAATGTATAAATACATGTGCAAGATGTTGCACGTGGCGGCGACATGTCGTGGCAATCGAGCTATTCACCCAACCAGACCAGCGAGGTCTTAGAGAAGACCTTTCCTTTTCGCCAGACTCTATAGCCTTGCCGAGGAGCCGTAATACGGCGAAACGCGTCCAAGGATTGGGTCTGACGGAAGGAAAAGGGGCAAACATCTTTCTTTATATCATGTTTTCGGTTCACAGAAACCGACGATTCGCTTTCAGCGCCACCTGACATTAGATTCCAGCGTTTGGTCTTCTCTAAGACCTCGCTTTTCTGGTTGGGTGGATGGCTTGATTGCTACGAGATGTCGCCACGTGTAACATCTCGTATATGTATAAAAACGAGTTTGTTGAATGAAAGTATTGTAACAGAGGTGTTACTACAGGTGGTTTATTAGAATAAAAGTGTAATAATAATTATACTTGATAATAATTATAGAGATAGGAAGATAATTGAGATATTAATTATTCTAATATTAAGTAATTAAAAACTTATATAGAAGTAAGAATAATATAAAAACAAATAAATTGGAATAAATGTTAAGAATTATAAAAAATATCTACTATGTAGAATGCAATAACTTAATTTTTAAATTTTTTGTCAGCGTGTTCCGAGTAGTCCGATGAACTATCGTCGTTGGGGTCTAGGGAAATAATAACGGGCTCTACAGAGATTTCTAGCATGTTATCAGCTTGCCACATTCTTTCTTCTATCTCACTTACATGTTCGACGTACTTACTCTATTTTTCACAATCCATTGTCTTTATTCCCTCTCGCAAGGGGTTTCCAACGTCTTTCATTTTAAAAGTGGTGTTATGCCTTGCTACAAAACCTTTTACTTGCGCCCACACCAATTTTATGAGGTTTAATTCGCAGTGATATGGCGGAAGGCGAAGTACCGTTATATTTCGTTTTGAAGCTATTTCGTCGACAACAAATTTCGTACAAAGAGGTCTATTCAAATTTATTTGCTCCGTTTTCAGCATATCTTCATGAAATGGATTTTTATTTATGGTAAGCCAATGAATGATGGCATTTTTTTTTAAGAGGACCTTGGTATTTCTTCGGATTTTCTTAAGTGGCCGCTGGTATTATCTATCCATGACTATAACAGACCCAGGAAGAATAAGATCTAGCATTTACTGGAAGTATACTCTTAAAGACATCAGCTTCCATGTCCTTATGATAGTCTCCACTCCGTTTTCATTTAAGTGCTAGTGAGCCGCCATCGACAAATCCATTTTTGCTACCAGTGTGAGTAATTATTATTCTTTTACCTTTCCCGAGGGTGCTTTTATTCCAGTGGACCATCCTTTCATGAAAGCTTACCTCGCGCTTTTTATATGTTTATCCTGCCATATTTTACCAATGGTATAACCTTCATTTAACCAAGTTTCGTCCTATTCCTATTTTCCCTTCGAAACTGTCTAACTGCCCTCAAATATCGTCGTCGCAAGCGGATGATTTCGTCTTTCTCCATTAGAAGTGATTTTCCGTTTTGAACCTTTTCATAACAAAAATTCATTTCCTTCAAAGTTTTTTATAGTTTCTTCTTACCCATGGGTGGAATGAAATCATCCTTTTTCATTTCATACATTATTTTGTCCCAGGTAGGTATTTCTTTATTTAAGTAAAACGAGTGTATGATTCTTCTGATGGCAGTTTTGTCATCCCTATTTATTACAGTTTCTTTTCTTCCTGTAAAGTTTTATATAGTTTCTTCTTACACATGGGTGGAATGAAGGGAAGGGGCCGCGTTTATCCTTGTGCACTAGTCGGTATATTGTTGACTGTCCAACTGCAGTCATATTCGAAGATATTTCAACTATGTTTGCAACTCCGAATGTTATATGTGTTTTCTTTTCGATTTTTTCACATACAGCTTTTTGGCACTTACAGCCCCTGTAGAATTTGTATTCTTTAATTATATTGATCTTACAAATTCAAAATGTCGAATGGAAAGGTGCTTATTTTTTTCGATAAATCGATTCTTCGTCAACAAGTAGATAAGTAAGCAAGAATTTGCTACATTTACTCTACTGATTGCTTAGTTACGAATACTAAATTTAAATAGAAAATATTTACTATAACCCAATATACAACTAAGAATGTACTACAAAATTTAAAAAAAAAGGAACATATTAGTTAATAATGCGAAACTTTTATGTGTCAATTTTCACATTGAATACAAATAATTTTCTTCTTGCTATGCTCTTAACCAATCAAATTTCCACAGGTTTCGCATTTATTGCGCGTTTCTCTGTCATTTTTTCGTGGGCAGATAACGCAACGGCTAGTCTATCTAAACGCAACTGGTTTTGCTTGATGGACACCCACTAGGGTACAACTGTAATTCAATTCAAAAATTCTATATTGTCTTAAGAGCGTTAATCTTAGCGTAATGATTATAGGCATAGTAAGAAACAAAGTATAAGAGTATATCAACAATAACATCAAACCACTTAAATACAACATAAATTAAATAAGATATATGTAGTTCTATACATGATTAGGAGTTACAATTAAGAAGCAAAAGGTATCTAGTAAGAAACAAAAACAAATTACAAGCAACTAGAGTTAGACACAGATTATGACTGTCATGCATAGCAATTTTTTTTCCTCTTTCGCCTTAGAGAAAATCGGAATAATATTCCCCCAGGCAATAGTAAGCCTTCTCCAGCAACATCCATGTTACAGATTTTTTAACAATTCAAATGACTGTGGGTCCTTCAAGTTAATAGGTAAATGATTATATAATTTTATACTTTCATATATAATTGATTTTTTTGTAAGAGATGATGATGGTATTGGCAATGGCAGATTACGATATTGTCGTGTCGTGTAGGAGGAATTAGTATTCAAAAACCTATATCTTATCTTAAATATTAGTGAAAGTCTCCAATATATGTAATGATGTTAGTGTCAATATTCCTTTTTGCAAGAACAAGGATTGGCATGAGTCTCTGTGTTTGGCCCGACAAATATATGTCACTGTGCATTTCTGCAGAACAAGCAGAACACCGAGCAGTTGCTGACTAGAAAACCCCAAGATGTAACTCCGTATCTGAGATGAGATTTTATAGGTGCGCGGTAAACTGGTTTTGCAATATTTGAACCAAGTTCGTTCACTAACACTTTGATCGCAAAACATGCCGAAGCCAATTTCCTGCTTAGTGCCCTGATATGATTCTTAAATTTAAGGCCACTATCAATGACAAAACCCAAAAACTAAGTACTAGGGTAATTCACAAGGGGTGAGTCACCAATGACCAAGCCCTTCATAGCACACTTAAAACTAATTACATTTGTCTTTTCGACGTTTAGAGACAGTAAGTTCGAATCAGACCATTCTTTGACCTTAACCAAATCTAAGTAAATATCTTTTAACATAGGAGCATTATTAGAGTGTCATAATATTATAGTATCGTTAGCAAAAAGTGTGAACTCTCCCCCAGTGTCGATAGTCGTCAAATCGTTAATTATATAAAAGAAAGGGGACTGGTTCCAGTACTGTAATTATGTAATTGCGAATTGGTTGTTGTACTCTATCCTTGTCTTCATACCTCCTAATTATTTGATCTGTTGCAAGTTATTTTCCAAGGTACAATAAAAATTTGCGTCTGCCATTTAAATAGGAGTTGTTCCAATCAGCATACTTTATTTTCCAAAAAATAGACGAGTTTAGTGCTGCTGTGGTAATAACACGGCTTGTATCTGCCGTAATAATAAGGTGTACGAAAACAACCATTGGCCATCTATTTGTCATTCTATTATACCTATTGTGGTGCAGCACTATCTGAGGTTTGTACTTGTTCTCATTATCACTGATATCGTCGACAGGATCTTCAGTCGACAATTAAAAGACAGATTTGTTTTTTTCAACTGAATAGGAAACTAATGTGTGATACATAGTAAAAACAAAATTACTTGAGGATGCTGAGCGGGTTTTTATCGATAGAAGTTCATTCGGAATGATAGTTTATTTTACGTACTGTACCACAAAGGGCCAAGTTTTGGGCTAGAGATTTATCTGCCAAAGATCTCGATATAAAAAATTGTCTGTTGTGATTTCGTAACCCTAGGATAAATGCCTAACCATATCAAGAACTCCTTTTTCACCTTGGTTTCTTTTCACGATATGATATGCTTTCCTAAATAAACCTGAAGATTATAGGTGTAGGCATCTATAGTATCACACTAACCTTAAGCTTTAATTGCGTATTTGTCCGGTTCACTTTTCATGTAAACTCTAAATGGCGCACGTCCTCGAAAATGTATAAGTTGTTCATCAACGATCATATGAGTTTCAGGATACAGCATTTGTGACCATATTTTCTACAAATTTGTCAAACACGCATCTACTAGGGAACTTGCACATTCTTTATTGCAGACATATGTTCAGCCATATCAAAAAATAACATATTATGCAAAATGTTCGTTTTAAATATCACTCCTTAATTTTTTATAAATAATTAAATCCACTCTAATATTCAAAAGGAGGTGTGACGCGGAAACGTGTGTGACGTCACATAGTGTGTTTGGAAGGGAACGTTAAATTGCAATGCCTTGACTAGTGTTAAAAGCATCTGAATCCGATTATGCAAATAATCGGCGTCATCCGATTATTTTATTGGAGGATCTCAATGAGAAATAACCTGATAAAATCGAATTACTAGAACCCATCGTCGTTTATAGCTAACACACTATTATTCTTAAGCCCATTTTCAGCAGACGCGGCCTTTCTTAGATGAAGAGTCTATCTAGCAGAAAGTGTGCCTTTTATTTCAAGGCCCTCAGTACTTTAAGTTTCCATGTCAAGTAAGTTGCACTTTTCACATGAATCTGAAATAGGTGCGTAAAGTAATACATTGAACCCTTTGTTGAATATTTCACGAAATACCCAACTGGAAACTGGTTCTGAAATAACATTTTTATGTAACTCGTACATTTTAATTAGGTTAGAATCGGGAGACAAGAACTTGCGGTTAAGGTTTTTGTGTCGACTGTAACTTAACTCGTAGCTGGCTCTAAAACTTTCTCCTGCTTTGTCTTGTTAAGATGTTTATGTGTTTATGTTTATCTACTAGAGGAGTGCTACCAATATTCTTATTTTTGAGCACCCTGGTTAGTCTTCCATGATTTACTTTGAACACGTTTTAAAAAAAAAATGAGAACATACATGTTTAAAAAACTGGTGCCATAGTGGACCAACCCGAAGTTAAGCCAGTCCGGCGCAGAGGCGCAATTCGTTTTAATGAATGCTAGAGCGAATTAGTGCCGCCATTTGTGATTACAAAGCAAAATGTGACTTAGGCTTCTCCAGCACTGGAAGGATATAACTAAGTTGGGTTCTTTAAGAGACTATGACAGTGGCAACATTTTGTCATAGACAACAGGTTGTCACTCTTTGTTTACGGTAGCTCTTATTGTGGAGGCACCAGGTCGTGGTCCATTATACATTTACATACACCTTCCCTTCGTCGTGGGTTTGCCTTGGGCGCCACGTGCTTTAATAGAAGTTCAACCCAGGAAAAATATGCCGAATGTCAGTATTTATTGGAAAGCTACACAATAACAAACTAAAGTTTTCCCACAGAGACAATAAATATTTTATTATAAACAGTTTTGATGTAAGTTAATCCCGAGGTAATTGAAACTATTTTAAGTTGAGTTATTAAATGTTTAAACTCGAAGTTTACCGGATTAAAAAACTCAGCTTTTCTTGACGCAAGGATTTGAGCTAAAAAAAAATGAGTGTAACTTCAGGGAATATTCTAGAACCTTGTTATCTTCTTATATATGTTACGCTTGGTTATATGGTTATATAATGAAGTGATCTTTTCACGAGAGCCTTACAAGATAATTAAATTTGAAATTACTAAATTTTAAAGACGTGAATTGAATTGAAGTGTTAAGATATTACATTATTAATGATATAAAGAAGCTGTGATGATTTATGAAGGTTAACCCATTAAAAAGTAAATGTCCAGATGACTCTATTCTGGCCAGCAATTCCTCTAGCTTCAGCTGCGGCAGCTACTTTAACGGGGCCTCCTAACATTATTTTTAGCTTGTCTTTAAAAAACCATGTGGCCGCTCGTGACCTGAGGTATACTAGTTAAAACTCATGAGGCAGGTGGTTTACCAACCTTGCAGAATTGCCATACCTTGAAATGGCAAACCAAAGAACAGAACTATGAACCCAAACAACCCCCTCTAAAAGGGTGGGGGAGGGGGGGGGAAACTTCGTGGCCTTTTGATTGAATAATGGCCTAACGGCAACTGGCTTGACCTTCATCTCTGAAGGTATTTTAAGAAAGGTGACCAAGGGCTACAAGAACTCTGAAGAAACCCCTTCTTCTCAAACAACCAGCTGGTTGAAGTATTGCCAACTTAATATAACCCAAAAACAAAAAAAAAAAAGAACAGAAGACACACTACAAAATATTTTAACGATAAGAGAGTCTGGGCTTTTACCAGAATATAAATTAAATAATCAAATAAGGAAAATAATTCTAAACAACTTTGTCGTCACATAAAATTGCCAAGAGTGAAAAATGGGCATTCTGCGACTTGACGAAGATCGAAACGGAAATACGTGATGAACTCTAATTGCAACGCCTTGTGCAATTAGAGAAAAGAAAAGCGAACACAGTATTACTAACCCCACAACCCCACATATTTTGACTATTTGAACTAATTTTCTATAAAAAAGGATGACACAATTTAATAAGCAAATTTTGATCGAAATTACTACATAATATGCACTTTGTGGAAATATGATTGTAAGTATCAAGGTAATTGCTACAAGGCCTAACGTAAATTCCCCTTTTTGTAGGTTAGATCATTTTGATTCTAAACGCCTCAAATGTAACAATTTTCTGTTCACTTACGTAGCTGTTGACGGAGAGTCAAATTATCGTGGAAAATAAATACCTTTCTTTTTGGCATTTTAAATTTGTCACCAGCTAAATAAATTCTGGAGGGGGGCGGGGGTAAAAAATGTCAATAATGTTTTTAAGTGTTTTCCCTAATATCCCTTTAGGCGTCCTAAATTTTAAATTAAATATTTCCTGCCTGTTTTTCGGATTTTGCATCGTAACAATTTAAAATTCTCACTCTGTATATTTGAGTATGGTTATTTTTGTTGAAAAATAGATTTTTTTCGTATGTATACACTTTTCAATCCCGCTTCTCGTTGTTAAAAACATTCGCTTGTGAAACTTCGAATTCCACATACGAATAAACTTTCTGACTGAATCTCAGAAATGCCGGCCGTTTATCGGAAGTAACAATGCCATAATTTCATCAGCGGCGCCAGACAGTCGCTCGCTGAAAGTGCGCCTGAAAAGCCTGAAAGTTGAACTGTTTACTGAGAAATTTAATAGCGCGTAGCCAATAAAACGCTTAGATGTCCTTTAGAGCGGCTGCTTGACTGTAAATTTCAGCGATAAATGATTGTAATACCTCTGAAATTTTTACATCTTGTTATAAATTTTTAAGTATGAAGGATGATTTAAAAGGAACTTCTAGAGATAATTTCATGAATAACATTACATAAATAGGGTCCATTTTAATTAAAGAATAATTTCAAATATTATTAGGAAATACCAGAAATATTTGAGGGTATATTTTTTGATACCACAGATTAAAGGAACGCACTCGAAATTTCTGGAATTTAATCTAAATTATTTAATAATTCTGGGTCATGTAAGAGAAATAATCAGGGCGGGATTTTAAATTAATGGGGCTCTTGGGTACTCATTATGTGGGTGCTTATACAACAATAGTGAAATAAGGAAACATTTAGTTTTCTGCTAGTGGCAGTTTCGCCTCATGATGAAAGGCAGTACTTATCGCAAGAGAACAATAAGGTAATAATACATGCACGACATGTGTATTGTAAACTTTTAAAATTGTGTATCTTTAACATAGATAAAACCCTTGGTGCCTAAGTAATTGACCCTCAATTGCAACTTGCAAAATGCTTTATACAAAACTTGACTGTGCAACTCAAGGTTTGTATAAAGCATATCGGCTTAATGCTTACTGATGATTTTTTCTACGGCTTAGTAGATTTGGCTTGTGAATGGATATATATACAGGATCTTAAAGGGGTTTTTAGGTCAGGTAAAGCCTTTGATATTTTTTCTTTTATCGCTTGCTTATTCAGCAATTTTATTGGACTTTGGAATTTTTGACTCTTCAAAAGCTTTTGTTGGTCGTGTGTCGTGTGTGTTTCTTTGAATTTTTTATGGGCTGCTAGCTTCGGCGCCCTTAACGGTCTTTTAGACGGTGTTGGATTAGTGCCTCTCAACTGATAATTGGGCTCTCACATAGGAAGCCAGTCTCTAGGTAGTTTGTAGGTTGAGTCTGGCCTGGCTCTTGTTTGTGAGTCTGTTATTAGTATGTTTGTCAAAACGTTAGTAATAGTCTGTTAAAATTTTTAAGAAATTTGTTTAATATCCGTATTCTAAAATCGTTATACAATACTCTATTCATAGTATATCTTGGCGCACCTGCGATCATTTTCAATACTCTATTTTGAATCACCTGAAACTTATTCAGCTCCGCTCTGCTTATGTTGCACCATGATGGCGCCCCATAAGTCAAAACCGGCTTGACCGAGACTTTACAGAGGTTGACTTTAGTTCTGTAAATAGAACTTAATTAACGCAGAGCGAGCTTAACTCTGTTGATCGAGTTCAGCCTCCAGTTCAGTCTTTGATCAAAGATAAATCCTAGATATTTCACTTCCTAGCACCAATTCACTCGAACCCCGGTGACTCTGAGCCTAGTCTCAAGTCGTTTTACCTTACTTTGACGACTAGCCACGGCTGTTTTGAAATATCAGCTATTGCAGTATCATCAGCAAACAGATAGAGCTCAGCTAGTGCCTTGCGACACCCCTGCCCCGATGGGTTTTGTCATGGAATGCGAGTTTTCTGATGATACTGTTAAACTTCTATTCTCTAAAAAGGACCCGACTACTTTGAAGGTAATTTTGAGCACCGATTTTTATTAATTTTAATAGAAGGCCGTCATCCCATACCTTGTTAAAAGATTCGCTAATGTCAAAGAAGACCGCTCCCGTGTGCGCCCTTTTATTGAAGCCCTGGGTGACTGGCGATATTAGTCTCGTTGTTTGCCTAACTGTGCAGTGTTCGGGCTGAAACCCGAACTGTTTATAATGTAAAACATTTTGAGTAAAAGCAAAATCATTTATACGAACAAAATCGTTTTTTCTGCTATCTCGCCTAGAGTTGATAGAACGCTGATAGGTCTGTAACTCATCGGAGCCGTAGGGTCTTCCCCCATCTTGTGAACTAAGATAATTTTGGCGTGTTTTCGGGTGCACGGGAAATGGCATTCTTTGATTATAGCCTGGGATAAGCTTGCTACATTCCCCAAAGCTCTGTCTGGCAGGTTTCGCAACGCCGCATGTTTTATTGCGTCAAGACCCTGGGCTTTTCTTATGCAAAGGGTACTTATAAGAGATTTAATTTTATGTAAAGTTACTTCAGGAACAATTTAAAGAGGATGTTCAATTGTTTTGCAAATACCGACCATTCTGGAGACCTTCTTATCTCTAATCGGATTCGTAGTGAGATTTTCACTGAATTGCTCGCTGAGCTTGACTGCGCGCAATTCAGCTTTATCCCTTGCATCGTCAAACACAGACCTGTTTCTTGTTTTTTTTTTTTAAGTAGGACATTGGCTTTTTAGCGCCTTTGGTCAGAGTTCGGGTCATTTTGTATATTGAAATATCCTCAATAGCCCAACTCTCAACCTTGTCGTCCCACAGGTCTGATTTACGTTGAATGAGAATTTGTCTTATTGCTTCAGCCTAAAAATTTGCCTCAGCTTTAATGCGAGGGTCCCCAGTTCGATAAGCCCTGCTTTTTAAACGATCTTTAATTCTGATACGTAGTTTGATTTCTTCTGTTAAAGCCCCGAATTTCGAATACTCAACCATTTCATGAGAGAAGCCTGAGTCAAAGCCGTGTCAATGTCGTTTGTGATCTTCATCACCGCATTGTCGATGTCAGCCGAGTTGAGCAGTGGCCGTAGCGGTTCTACATTTCTTAGAATTTTGTTGTATCTCGGCCAGTTTGTTTAAGTCCGTTTCAAATAAATTTCCCAGAACAACCGGTAAAGGATCTGAACTAAGATCACAACTCTTTATTGGCTGTGATATCTGTACATAGTTTTTTTTATCACAAAAATGTTCAAGATACCTGGAAGACCACACACGAGCATGTGAGTGTCATCCTCCGGTGTGTTAATTTAGGATTTCGGAAAACTCATATAGGGCACGAGCTCTTTGGTTGGTATATCTGCATCCCCAAACCAAATGTTTGGCGTTTAAATCGCCCCCTATAATTGTTTTTCGATTATTTCCGAATATTTTACCTAAACAGTTGCCTGGGAAACCTACCGACGGGCCACAGTAAACCGATCCCAGGTGAACGCGTTGATTGCCTTCGAATTTAATGCTAATGAATGTCTCTTTAATATGGGCGCAATTGTTAGGACGTGGCACAACTTGAGTTAAGATATGCCTTTTGACCAGGATCATGGTGTCTCCACTCGTCTGTTTAGGCGATCGTTTCTAAAAATAGTGAAATTTATTGGATGCGGGTGCGTGCTATGTTTTAGTGATCGACATGAAACAACTGATAGTGTTACGATTATAAATTACCTGCATCCCTAATTGCTATACCATTTTAAGTGGGTATAAATACCTAATAATATATAAACAGCAAATTGCCTACAATGTCGTAAACAGACAGACAACAGCAGCCCTCCATGAATTCAAACAAACCTAATGGGCCAACAGACTCGGCGATCTCTATAGCATCTAGCAAATGCAAAAAGCCCTCTGTACTCAAATCACCCCCAAAATTCCCCCTATTCACTCTGCACAGGGTCTCAAATACGTGGAACCAGATAAGGCGGAAGCCTTTGCTGATACATACGAGAGACACAGCAGACTCAACGATAATCATGACATAGACCCCGATCATGAACGACTAGTGGAACGTACCGTCAGAACAATCAAGCGCTCCCTAGAAACAGAGGAAATCCTCAGACCAGTCTCCCCCCGCGAAGTCGCTGATATTATTTGCTCGCGCAAATCCAAAAAAGCACAAGGGCCCGACAAGATCTCATACAATATCCTCAAATTTTTCCCTCGCAAAGGTTCGGCAGTCAAGGCATCCATCGCCAATGCCATACTTCGCCTCACCTATTTCCCCAAAAAAGGGGAAAAAAGCTACTCTCATCAAGATCCCTAAGCCCGGAAAAGACCACACTTTTCTCCAAAACTATCGTCCCATCTCCCTCCTCAACTCCATGGCAACAATCATGGAATTTATCATTCTAGAATGCCTAAAGAAAAAAACAGTTGAACTGGAAGTACTTCCAAACGAACAGTTCGGCTTTCGCGAAAATCTAAATATCGAACTCCAAGCCCTTAGACTCACTGACTACATAACCAAGGGATTAAACTGGAATCAGTACGTCGATATGATCCTCTTCGACATTGAAAAAGCCTTTGACACCGTCTGGCACGATGGGCTGATTCATAAGATGACAGCCCTTGGTTATCCCTCCAATCTCGTCCGTCTAATACAATCTTTCTTAATCCGGCGCAAAATTCGCGTCTGCTTAGGCAACTCCCTCCCAAACCCCCGAACTCTAGAATCCGGCGTCGCTCAAGGCGCAGTCCTCGCTCCACATCCCTTCAGCATATATATCCATGACACCCCCAAAGCTCCCGACAATACCCTAGCCCTCTGTGCTGATGATACCGCCTTCGTCGTGAGGTCACTGAAACCACGCATAGTTACGCCAAAAGTGCAAGATGCAGCAAGCCAATTTTACAGTTACTATGTAAACTGGAAACTTCGTCTAAACCCCGATAAAACCCAAACCATCCAGTTTGCTCGTAGACGTTAGCCACCTTTCGACGTGATTAACCTGGATGGACGCGACGTCCCCTGGCGCGACACAGTGAAATACCTCGGTATCACCCTCGACAAAACCCTTTATTGGCGCCCCCATATTCAGAACACCGTCAACAAAGCCAGGCTCTTCTATAGCCAATTATACCCACTGCTCAATTGACGCAGCGCCCTTAGTCTTACAAACAAACTCCTCCTCATCAACTCAATCATCCGCTCTACCCTCACATACGCTTC
Source organism: Polydrusus tereticollis (assembly GCA_963920685.1). Lineage (NCBI taxonomy): Eukaryota > Metazoa > Arthropoda > Insecta > Coleoptera > Curculionidae > Polydrusus > Polydrusus tereticollis. The sequence goes on from OY987327.1 coordinate 163,781,740, forward strand.
AGCAGCTTGGGGATACGCAGCCTAAACCAACCTCAACTGTTTCCAATCCCTTGAAAATCATTACATTCGTACAGCCATGTACATCCCATGGTTCATCCGTAACGCAGATCTACACCGAGATATCAAACCTATCTCCCTCACCCAATAGATCCGTGAAAGAGGAACTAAAATCCTCACCGCTACCCTCACTCACCCCAACCCGCTCATCAGACAAGCCTCCGACTATGACATAGGTGCCCCGTACCGACACAAACGCACCCGACACCAACTTCCATCCCACACACCCGACTCCATGTGAACAGCGGAGTTTGCTGTTAATGGTGAGACCCTGCGGGATGGACCGCAGGGGAGCGAGGCAGGCAAGCCTAGGGGGACTAAGCGCAGATTAGAGCTCGTGATAGCTCTGGCCACCGATAACTTCTTCAAGGTAGGCTCACCTTACTACTGCTACAGGAAATTGATATTTGTTAATTTTAGTTCTAATTGGTTTTCCGGCGAGTGAATTTTGTTATGTTAGTGTTTGGTTTACCGGCGCGTAATATTTTTTATTGTATTGGTGTTAGAATATGATGTCCATTGGCTTAAGCTGAGAGTGTGCCATCTTATAGTGTTATAGTGTCATTTTAAAAAAAAAACCATTTATCTCCCGATGCTAACGAAATAATTAAGAATGTATACCACTGATTGCTGAAAAATAATTTTAATTCAAGTAATTCTTTAGCCGAAACGTCAGATGACTAGTTTTACTCACAGCAGCACTAGCGTTAACTCCCCTGTAAAGTAAAGAACTATAACAGTTTTTACAATGTTCCTAGCATCGAGAGACAAATGTTTTTCACCAGAACATTTGACGAAGCTCTGTCAAAGTTTTTTCCACGGACGCCACACGGTGCTATTTTATAGGTATATTATAATACATCGTAAAACGATATTGCAATACAATACAACTGAACACTTCCCGTGAGAAAAAAACTTGAAGTCTTCCTCCACAAAATGGATTTAATTGTTTAAAGGTTAATCCCTACATGTTTCGGATGTTTAAACATCCATCATCAGGGGATACTAGAAGAAATTAAGTAAAAGGTAAAAGAAATTCAATATTCGAGTAGACTTGACTTACCAATATCGAGTTCATATAATGAAGTTCGTTACCCCAAATGAATGGGCATACCTACTTGAAGTTTTGAAGCGAACTTCATTATATGAACTCGATATTGGTAAGTCAAATCTACTCGAATATTAAATTTCTTTTACCTTTTACTTAATTTCTTCTAGTATCCCCTGATGATGGATGTTTAAACATCCGAAACATGTAGGGATAAACCTTTAAACAATTAAATCTATTTTGTGGAGAAAGACTTCAAGTTTTTTTATTTCCTATCGTATCAACTCTACTGTAAGTATGGACTACTTTTTCAATTTAAAATTATCTTATTTTAATTTAACTTCACCTAGAAATCAATATTATCCGGCCCCGAAAATGAATACAAAGAATTTACAGATGATTACGACCGCACCTGGCACACATTTTATTGCAGTCGATAGATCAGAACCATTTGAAGACACAAGTGGATAAAGGTGTTATGTAACATTTTTCTAAAAATAGGTTTTTGTTAATTTAACTTACTTTAAGATGTTATACTTTCATTCTGTTATTGTTTTGCTTTAAAAATCCAGTAAATAGCTGAGATTTTAAATGGATAAAGGTGTTATGTTCCACAATTTTCATTTTTTACTATGGATAAAGGTGTCAAGGTAGCATGACACCTTTATCCACATATATTCATCTAGAAGCCAGCGGTGCCTAAGTATAGATGACACCTAAATTTGAGGTTGTGTTGAATGTTGTTTGATTATTAGAAAATAAAACTGTTATGTGAAAGTGATCGCAAGAACTGGTTGATTATTTTTTAAAGAGGGTAGTCAAAGAGAAATGTCTCGAGGAAAATTGATTTTGTCATTGCTCAAGGAGCAACAGGAACAAAATGATTCAAAACAAGGTAAGAAATTCTTTGATTAAAAATAATGCCCTTTGCGGGTAGGAAGAATACCTACTATTTTTAAGGATTCGATTACTTGATCAAGTAAATATTGTGGGTTATTAAATTATTAGGTATGTGTTTTAAATGGGTATTTATATCTTTTTAAATATAAGTCGAATTGAATGAATAAATTATTTTTATTTAATATATTAGACAAAAATCAATTTTAAGAAAGGTATTTAAACTAGCCTCACAATGTATTTGCTTTATTAGATATCTCCTTTTATAGATAGCTTCAATACTTTTCAAGATTTGTTTTAAATTTGTTTTAGAACTCCTAAATGATTGTCATTACCTACCCAATACAAAAAAACCTTTCAACGCACAAATAGCTCAGGGTACAAATACTGGACATATTATCCATAATTTGCTTAGCCAACAACTAGTTGAGCCTGAAAGCTCTGGACATAGCCCGCTACCTAGTTTACGCAGTAAATCAGTAGTTAAAGCTGAACATTCTAGGCATACTCGAAGTAATAACCATTGTTTATCTAGTACTATAGAAGTAATGAATGCTGAAACCTCAAATATTACAGATGGGATCACATCAGGTAAAATAATAAATACAAATTGAACTATTTTTGAACACATTGATTTTTCCAATATAATTTTAGGTCTTAAAAGTTACACGCTGTCTTAAAGTGATTACAGTGATGAAGATGTTACATCGGGAATGGAGAAGAATCCAGTGACGAGTTAGATGATGAACCATTATCCAATATTCGTGATAAGATAAATCGAATTAATCAGAACGCTGCTATGAACTTACCATACCAGGGTTTGCTTACTCCAGAAAATAAAATTTTAGGCCATATTACAGCTGAGAGTGATGTGTGGAAAGATTTAAATGAGGAACAAGTTTTTGAAGAAGAAAGACAGAAGGTAAAAAAAAGAAGATATTTCAACCTAGCGAAAAAACTTCGAGGACTCGTTTAAGAAACACAGATACTTGGAAAAAAAGGAAATTCGCCATTGCTAGACAAAAGGGCGAAGAATACATTTCTCTAACAGGAAAAGTTATGCCGGAAAAGAAAATTAAGCTGAGAATACTATGCAAAGAAAATTGTAGACTAAAGTGTTCAGAAAAATTTAGCGAACTTGCGTGAACAACTCGTGTTTATCAAAGAAGAATATAAATGGTTTTATGAACATATCTTAGAAGAAAACGAAGAAAATCCTAAGAAGAAAAGAAAAACCAAGTAAAGTGTTATGATAAGAATTTATTGTCATTTATGTTTTGATTTAATAAAAATATATATCTTACTACTATATTGCACCTTATTTCTTTTTAATAAATTAAAATTTTCTTTTTTTCCTTCGTGGATAAAGGTGTCATGTTATATTCAACCCTCATTTTAATATGAAAATAGCATTTTTCCAAAATTTAAATATCATCCAAAAAAGTATATGAAAATGCTTAACAAAATAATAAAACAAATATTTAAAGTTTCTTTAAATAAAGAAAGTTCCAATAAAAAATGTTTAAAGTCAATTATCTCTATAACATGATTTTGCGACATGACACCTTTATCCACTTGTGTCTTCATTTATCTTCGGTAAAGGATATTGCAAGAATGACCGACGGAAGATGGACCCGAAAAATCTTAGAGTGGAGGCCACGACACGACGCGTTCCGCAATAGGGGACGCCCACCAACACGATGGACCGACGACATCAAGAGAATAGAGTCGAACTGGATGAACGCGGCACAGGATCGAGCGCGATGGATTAGACTACGGGAGGCCAAGTCCAGCAGTGGACGCAACCGGGCTGATTGATGATGATGATGATGAAAGGATATAGTACTGAAACCTCAGAAAGAAGCGAAGTGAGTGTATTGACGAGAATGATTCGGATTTATTTAAAAGAAAATTTATTAAATATATGAAGAACAATCTGTACCTACCCGGGAAGCAAGCATTTCTTGTAGCATTTCAAGCCTTAGAAAAATTTTACTTGAAATGGGTTTTAGATATCACACAACTGATAAAAGACCAACCTTAATGGAGGCAAGAAAATTTACTCTCTTGTGGCAAGTGTTGCCTTTCATTAGTGTACAGACTTCTTAGAGATAGACTGCATAATAGAAAATACGCAAATTAGGTGTACAAAAACAATGTGTGCTCACTATAAAAGTAAGCTGCCCAGTACATGGCATATAATTGTAAAAGTCGCGCGAACATTTGTTACGTACAGTATTTTTCTAGTGTACAGAGTGTCCAGATTTAGATATTATTATAGAGAGTGATCTTATTAATAATAAAGATCGAGAGATAAAGTTTCTGCTACTTTTTTTTCAATAAAAAAAAATGCCTCACACAAACATTTCAACGCTGTCTTTAATGACAATGGCAACCTTTTGTCATGGACAACAGGTTGTCACTATCTGCTGACGGTGGCTCTTAATGTGGAGGCACTAGGTCGTGGTTAGTTATACATACACCTTCCCTTCGTCGTTTGCTTGCCTTGGGCGCCACCTGGTTTCACAGAAGTCCAAACCAGGAAAAATATACCGAATGTTAATACTTATTGGGTACCTACACAATAAATAAAACCAAAGTGTTCCCACACAAACAACAAAGTGTTTATTAAATAAAAAATACTTAACCAAAAGGAAGGGTTTATGCTAGGTATATGATCACTGCTAAATTGTTTTAAAATTAGCCTTAATTAAAGTTGTTTATGTTTAAGAATAAACCATAAAATTAAAATTAAACCGAGCTTTTCAGGACTCAAGGATTTATAAAACCATGCGTTTATGTATCTATATAACCTCTGAAGTTCTAAAACCTTTAATACTTCAATTTGTTACCTTTGGTTATATGAGAAAGGTGACCTCAAGTCAAGATCGCCTTACATTAAAAAAGTTATTGATTAAATTTTAGTTAATTGAAATGAAAAAGTAATAAATTGAAATGGTTTATTGTAAAACTATGGTGACGATAAACATTAATTAAATTAGAAAAAATATATTCAGACGACTTTATACTGTCCATTATAGCAGTCTGTGCAGCTAGGTCAGGATGGCTCCATGTGGTTTCTTCCGGGCTGATCCTGGTAGGTCAGGTGGAATTGACTTAGCACAGCCGAACTAGAACCCCAAGCGCTTACGTGGGCCTTAAAATTCCATGTGGTAGGTGGTTTCCTAACCTACATGAATTCCGAGCTGCTGCAAAAAGCTGCCGAAATCCAATAATAAAACAAGCGGCAAAACCAATCCAACAAAACCCCTAAAAATAATAGAAAAGAAAATTACCCACTGAATTCCAACAAGAACAACAGAACAAGAAAAAGAATAAAAGGAGCTTACCTCTAAAAGGGGGGTGAGATCTCGTGGCCTTTTGACAAAAAGAAATGGCCTAACGGCGGCTGGCTTGACCTTCTTGTCTGAAGGATTTTAAGAAAGTAAAATTAAAGACCCTGAGAACTCCGAAGGAAACCCTTCTCCTTCAACAATCAGCTGACACAAAGTTTTGCCAACTTAACATAACCCCAATAAAAAAAGAAGAGCACAGAGACACACTACAAATGATCACAACGATAAGAGAGTAGGCTTTTACCAGAACCCAAATTACATAATGAAATAAAGAAAATAATTAAAAACAACTTTGTTTATACATAAAATTCCCAATAGTAAAAATGGGCGTTCTGCGACTTGACGGGAGCCAGAAACGAAAATACGTGGTAAACCTACTTGCAGCATCTTGTGCAATTAACCAACAGAAAGGCGAACCCACTAATTCTAATCCCACATATCTAATTTTCTGTAAACAAAGATGACAAAATTTAATAAACAAGTTTTTGAGCAAAATAACAATAAAAGACGCACTACGTCGAAATATGACCGTAAGAATCAAAGGCAAGTACTAACATTCCAACAAAGTCAATAGTGGCAATTTTAAAATTGTAGCCGATAGAGCGATATTAAAAATTTTTCATTTTGGCGTAAACCTCGGATCTCGACTACGAGTTATGTTATATCGTATCAAAAAGGTAAAAACTAATTATAATGTAGTTTTTTGCGTGTAATTCAAGGGCTTAGACAGTTTTTTTTTCTAGGCTCCCTCTATTTTTTCAAAATTATCCATCCTATGGTGGTTACTTTTAACAGCTCACCCAAAATTCTTTACAAAATTACAAAAGCATCGAAATCTGAAACCCTGTACGGATCCTGAAAGTTTGTTATTTTTGAAATATCTATAAACAGTTTTGCTATGAAGCTTTAAAACAGTACTATTCATTTCTACAGACACTACCAATATAATTATATTAAGCTTGTTTGTTTTCTCACTTTCATAGGAAAAAATGTATGACACCATTTTAATTTTTTCCTGCATTTACATAATATCGAAAAGTACTTCCTCACAATAATGTATAAACAAAATATTAGCAAGAACAAAATTATATAGGGTAAAAATACAGAATAAATTCTGTCTTATCTCTATTTCGATCATATCCATAAAGGAAATTCGAAAATATACTCGAGTTGATAATAATCATTAAATTTAATATCAAAAAGAATATAGCCGTTAAAGTCTCTAGAATTTAGGTTAGCTTCAAACTAACGATAACAGCATTTTATATCATACATAGCAGAATAGTAAAATGGTCTAATAAAGTTTAAATTCCAGAAATCAAATCTGCATTCTGTAAAGAAGCTTGTGCACTAGCTGAGAAAAGTACACAATATTATTTGAAATAATTATGCAGAATAGAACTACTATTGCATTATAAGCCCACAATTACCTCAACGGCAATTTTATAAGTTGGAAATGTATCTATAAGAAATTTTTTAAAATATATGACGTCAGACGAAGAAATCTTGTATTAAAGCACATAAACGTATTGTTATGTAGCATCATATTATTATTCTAAATCTGAATATATATTTACTTAATAATAATCATCACTGCAAAAAGACAAAAAAGTTTATTGGATACAATGTAACTTTCAGTTTATAGATATAGAACACAAAAGAAAATAAAAAATCATATGTATCAAAGACTAAATCGGACAAAAATTTTTATTTCTCTATTTATACATACAATGTTCAACAGTTTCCCAATAATAACAGAACAGGTTCAAACGAAAACTTACAAACTAAAATAATTTTACTTACATAACTAAACCCATATGATTGAACACAATGCGATTTTGATTCACATAATATGCGAACGAAGAGGAAAAAGAAGACTGGTAATTAGAACACATACACTGTAAAGCAACAAAAGGACCGACAAAAAACTGAAAATCAAAAAATATCTTATCAATACATGTGACTTTTTATTGCAGTTAACCTGCAGGTAAAATATCAAAAGCATTAACATCAGAATTATAGCAGCTGCGCATCTAGTTAATAGGTACAAACTTATAAACGTTATGAAAAATACAAAGGTCATATAGACTCCGGAGTACCGCAGCATTTTTTAAGCAGAAGTTATGGCAGTAGATAAAGTAGTAAAAATCCTGCAGAAACATCCTGACCTAAGAGCAGCTGCGTCAATAACGATCTATAAGGTAGTATAGCAGCAATGCAGGCAATTTGTTCCAACAACAGTAAATCAAAACTAGTAAGGCGATGTCGAAACAATATCCGCATAATTGGTGCCCAGCATCGAGTCACCCTATGTTATATTCCTGGTCATCAGTCTGCTGATGCGCTCGCCAGGTAGGGTGCTGGCATGTCCGCTGATCTAGCAGAGAAAACTGTGGCTGGATCACTGGGATCGGTCAAAGTGGAGGTAGATCACATAGCCAAACAACTGCAATAAGCAGTTGTATACAGCTAACAATCTGTAGGATCTCCAAGCAATTGTGGTCCCTACTTCATAACAAAAAAATTGCAACGTTATTACAACACAGTCCGAAGGACCTAAGAATTATTACTATCGTAGTTACCAGACACTGCATTGTGTATTCAACATTTATTGTGTGAATGCCCTGGCCTTGCAAGAAAAAGGTTTAATGCCTTGGTCAAACCATTCTCCAATAATCTGGAGCAAGTAAGCAGCTTACAAGTGGGTTGACTTACTAGGTTTATTAACAGTAGTGGCTGGTTCGAGTGAGCTGCCAAGGTTCTTCTGCGTTGTACGTCGTTCTAGCCATCAGGGAGCTGATGCTAATAGGTTCCGCGTAACACACCAGAAATCTGATACTCTAACCTAACCTAACCTAATAGGTGCAAACCAGGGGCGTGCGGTCCATGGAAGCGATGGAAGCACTGCTTCCCCTACCGCTTTCATAAGACATAAGACAAAACAAATTTTATATTAATCTATACCTATCCATACAATTAAAATACCCAAGTATTTATTTCTATCTAATTTCCAAACCAAATCCGGCCCTGTATGCATCCCTGACCAACGCAATATTTTATTTGTATAATGTATCGAAGTGATCTCAATACGTGTATACTACACTCTATACGCGTATAAGAGTAATAATTAATATGGTCTGCCGTGCCAAGTAAAGGGTAAATCGTTAGACCTCGGTATTTCCTTCGCCGCGATGCGACGCCGGTAACGAAGCCGCCAAAATATTTAGTTTACACGTGTTTGTAATCGGCGGTTACGATTGTTTGTCGCGATTTTTCGCCAGGAATACGCGGTACACGGTAGAGGATCTGTCTGACTTGACTTTGTTTATCTTACTTCTTGATTTATTTTGTCATGGAGCAACCAATTGCCGGCCCATCGAGTTCGGGAAATATAAAGTGTATCTGTTCTGTATGCAAGTTATTGGAAAAAGGATTTTCAACGCTTTTCTTTGATGAAAAAAGGAATATTATTGCAACAGGTAGGCCTACACCAGATTTTAATTTAAAGACAGAAGTGAAGGCGGCTAAAAAATCCGTTTAAAATTAAATCAAAGTGTGAATTCAAAGTAAAAATGTATAGATAGTTTTCTGTATTAGTTTCTGTTATGAAATTTTGTTAACTTGTTTTTAACGACTCTTAGGCAGGGTTGGGTTACTAAAGAATTGGTTTTCGACGGGCAAATTACGTAAAAATTAATAAAAAAAAACATAGGTACTTAGCAATTTAGAAAATAGAAGAAATATTAAAGAATCATAGGTACATAATCACACATTTTCGACAGTACCTACATGACAGTATTCTACCTGTATTTAAACGTCGAAAAATTGCCAATATTTGGGCGTGGTCCTCAAAAAATTTTTCGCCTCCGGCGGGTCTACCGACGGTGCTTCCCCTTCTTCATAACTCACCGCACGCCCCTGGTGCAAACTCATAAACGTTAGTATGAAACGGTGGTAGGTAAAAAGTATCTCTGTTGCGAGAACCTAGCGTAGAAACACTAAAATTTTGATTTGCCAATAATAAAAGACCGAAAAAGGAATATACGTGTTCTATCTATGAGCAGATATCTTTGCAGCAGCTTGTTATGGAAGAAATATTGAATGATGAACATTATTCATTCTGAACCATAAAGCCTTAGCAAATCATTTCTGCACCGACCCTACAAAATTTATATGAATATTGTAATGAAGGGACCAAACAACTGATTTAAGTCGAACCTTATTGTGGAAATCCCTTATGGTGCGTATAACAAAACCAAGTTATTTATAGGCAGAGGAGACGGTATGTTAAATATGAGGAATAAAGGATAGTTCCTTGTCAAAAACGACCCCTAGATTCTTAAATACTTCAGGTCACGCTAGTGTATTACCATTAATGCTGTAATTAAATAAAAAAGTGCTATTTTTATTTGTGAATGACATAACCTTATATTTAGATACATTTAAATTTAACTTATTCTTATTATACCAGTCGTTTAAAATATCCAGATTCCGTTGTACGTTTAGGCAGTCTGCTTTATTAGAGACTTTGGAAAACATCTTTAAATCGTCAGCATACAGCAAAAAATGACGTCAGAGTATAGGTGCCTCCATTTTGTTAGTAACAGTTTTAGATATAATACTGATATTCACTCACGTTGTACCGCTGGTAACATCCAATTCCGCCGTCTTTCAAACACGAGTCGTGGAACAGACTGTTACATATTTCCCACTTTCCTGATGGTTTTCTCCAAAGAACTACACGAGATCTTTGCACAGGGTTTTTTGAGTTAAATGAATGTCCCATGTAGAAAATACCACAGCTAGAATAGCTACTTCTTTCGTGAAAGTTTCTTTTATAAGAGCGATCTGAAGCACATCTTTACACCGCCGTAGTACAATTAGGGTATGTTCTAATTATTTCTTTGTAAATGTCGTAGAACCGCAAGTCCATAGATCTACCTCATTGCGCGAAACTGCTCTTCATTTTGGGTTGCGTTGGCTCAAATATTGATTTTTCTTTCTGACCTTTGATGTGGGAGTTTGAGTTTGACGAAAAGCTGTCATCTGTGTCAGTCGGTCAAACCTTATTCTGCAGACTGGTCAAACTTTAGCCCTTGTGGGAAAATTTCCCCACCTTTAGATTTTCCGCACTTAATCTAGAATGAAGCACCTATTGGGTAAGTTTGCATCGTATATTCTCATAGATGATCGATATTTTTGAGATCCTTGCCACCTTAAACTTCATTACTTAGACCAATCTCCTTTCTTGACCACATTGCAGTCTCCTTTTTACCACATTCCGCTTTCCATTTTACGGCTTTTCCACTGACTGCTGATTTCTCAATAATTCGGCGAAATCAGATTAAACCATTGGGTTCTCGGCACGGGTTTTTGGACTTGATTTTCTTTGAGGCATTTCTGATGCCTATTTGCCAACTTTAGTAAGCAGCAAGGGGCCATTCGGTAAGGGAACCAGCCAGCTCCAGGAGGACCCTGTTGATAGGTACCTTCTTTTTAACTTATACTGCAACTAACAGTAACTTAATTTTTGATTTTGTTTGTTTATGGGTACTTACAGCCAAATGTTATTTCTTGCGTACCTCCAACTAGGTGTTTAAATTTCCTTTTCTTGTTTTCATCATAGCCTGAAGCTATTTTAAACAGTTTTAAAAGTACATTTAAACCTTTTTAGCATTATAAGTGATTTACTTTTTGAACTTAGAAATTGAATGTATAAAGCGATATTTAAAGGAATTAAAACTTTTACGCCGTTATAAAGAGAATTTAACCTAGAAAAACTAATCTATCTTTACTACTTTACCTGAATTGGTAAGTCAACTAACTATACATATTTAATAGCTGATGAATTAATTATTGTAATTTGCCACTTAAGAACCATCTTCCTAGATAGACTAAATCACCTTTATTTAATTAATCATGTTTGTGTTATGTTTTGGAACTGTATGTGGACCCCATCGTCTTACTCACAGGAATTTGGTATTGTTGTGATAATTCACCTCACTTTTATTGAACCAATCAAAACGCTCATTTTCATAGCAACCACCTTGGTAACGGTCGTCTTACCCGATAAGACTACCGCTAGCTCGAAAAGACGCTTTCGAAAAGACGCTTGTAGCTTTTTTACTTAAATAAAAAATTAGTAACACCTCTAACTTGTATATTTACCTTTATCAGACGGCCTTCATTTTTATGTTCAGTAAATTATCCAATAAAATACAACTCTAGAGGTGGTTTCTTATCTTCATACCTTCGTTTTTCACTCGAAACTCGATTTTCCAAGAAAATTTTCACTCAATGTAATTTTTACTTATAATCAAAGATAAGACCCTCGAGCTAAAGCTCTTGGGATCATATCAGATTATAAGTACAAATTACATTTCGTAAAAATTTGTCAGAAAATCGATTTCTTGTTAAAAACATCGGTATTACCGATAAGACGCCTCCTCTATCGGTATATTACTGTTGATAATTCACCTCACTTTTATTGAACCAATCAAAACGCTCATTTTCATAGCAACCACCTTGGTAACGGTCGTCTTACCCGATAAGACTACCGCTAGCTCGAAAAGACGCTTTCGAAAAGACGCTTGTAGCTTTTTTACTTAAATAAAAAATTAGTAACACCTCTAACTTGTATATTTACCTTTATCAGACGGCCTTCATTTTTATGTTCAGTAAATTATCCAATAAAATACACCTCTAGAGGCGGTTTCTTATCTTCATACCTTCGTTTTTCACTCGAAACTCGATTTTCCAAGAAAATTTTCACTCAATGTAATTTTTACTTATAATCAAAGATAAGACCCTCGAGCTAAAGCTCTCGGGATCATATCAGATTATAAGTAAAAATTACATTTCGTAAAAATTTGTCAGATAATCGATTTCTTGTTAAAAACATCGGTATTACCGATAAGACGCCTCCTCTATCGGTATATTACCGTTGATAAGTTAGAGCTAAAAGCAGTATAAGTGATATATTCTGGCTTGCACAGCAGCATTCTTTGGAGTCCATATATGTACACATTGTTGCTTTACTCGCAAGGACCCTTCACAAAGGGACCAAGCCGGTTACAGTTGCCATGAACTTAAGCTAGCTGAGGTAGACCTTAAACTTCATCAATCTGTTAAATTACCAACAATTACATTTTGTTACCACCTTATACGGTTATAAACTAAAAAATACTTTTTAAATACTCTTATATTTAAAAAAAAAGATTTTTTCGAGATAATCGAATTCTTATGCAATCTAATATCAGCACAGTAATTTATTAACAGATTTTCAAAATAAATTTATTAAAAACACAATAAACACTAGGTAACCTGTATGAAATTTTTTTTAAAAAATGGGAAGGTTGTACTGCGGTTGTGATTTAGCACAGGTTATATCAAATTATTTTGTAACCAACCTCCCTTTTCTTTAAAAAAATTTAAAATTTAAAAATTTATAAATAACTTTGAAGAAACAAAATAAAATGCTTATTAGTTACATATATTCAAAAATATGAGGCATAGCCCCATACCACCACCATATCAGCTAAGACTAATTTTTCCATAAATTCATAAATATGTAATTTAAGTTTTTTCTTAAATAGCTTAACTTGCTCATTTAAATAAATATCAAATATAACCTTTTCCTTCATATGTTTCCATTCAGTTTATTATTCTATCAAAAATGTTTCTTGATCAATTAAAATTTTAAAATTTAATCAAAACTTCAATAATATATTAATTTCAATACAAGTAACCAGTTCGTACCAAGTCTTCAACCTTTACATGTATCATATCCTATAAGTTGTACTCATTAATTTAAGACAACCAACATTTCTGTGAGACTCGATGTTAGGTAAGTCCTTAAACTTTACTTTATATTCACTGTTCGTTCACAACTTTGTACTATCCTCTCAAAGCGGAACAAGAATTTTTTTTTAGTAGAATACCCTGTATATTTTTGCGCTTTTGAATTTCCCTCGATATTCCGCGTATCGTGGCAAACATAGTTTTTAATTATTTTGCCAAGTGATTTAAAAATATTCTTTTTTTGAAGAAAAAATTTGGCACCTTCAAATTTGAAATATAATTGAATTAACTCAAAACATTCGAAACATTCTCGAGGGTATCAAAGATAAAGACTAATTCAAGACTTGAGACCCTCAGAACATTCGTTATTTTGTACAGGGTGTGCCCTACAAACGTGTCAACTTTTCACATTTCAAAATTAATTTACTCTTTTTTTTTTAAATGGAACACCCTGTATTTTAATATTTTATCTTGTAGAGGTTTTTGCCCTCTACAACTTTTGTTAAAAGGTTCATTAGTTATTTTTGCTGATTTTGGCGTAATGTTTTTTTTTTTATAAAAAGTCTGTGAATTTTTTTTTTTTTAATTTTACTTATTTGAGGTGCTTTAATCGGTTTATCTAACTGCTTACATAAACTATCCAATCAAATGTTCAAAGTGTCCTCCATTAGCCTCTATACACTTGTGAACACGATCTTCAAATTCTTCGCTAAAATTGAGACATATTTCGGGAGTAATCGCTTGAAAACAATTTCTTATGCGAATTTTCATGTCTTCTTTAGTTGTCGGAGACATTTTGTACACCTAACCTTTAACAAATCCCCATATAGAAAAATCCATTTTTGTCATATCCGGCAATCTAGCTGGCCATGATACAGGTCCTCCTCTTCCAATCCATTGCTGACCATAAGTTTTGTCTAAGAATTCCCTAATGAGCCTTGTGTGTGCCGGGGCTCTATCATGAAGAAACCACATGTATTCTTGAACTATGTTCAGTATATGCGCAATAAGCTGTGGCAAGCCATTTTGAAGAAAGTCCAAATAGAATTGTCTCGTTAGAATTCCCTCGAAAAAATGTGGACCAACTACGTAGTCTCCTACAATTCCTCCCCAAACGTTTGGGGACCATTCGCTTTGTGAGTGAAATCTAACAAAATGAAAATTCGTAGTGGCATAATATTGATAATTCACCTCACTTTTATTGAACCAATCAAAACGCTCATTTTCATAGCAACCACCTTGGTAACGGTCGTCTTACCCGATAAGACTACCGCTAGCTCGAAAAGACGCTTTCGAAAAGACGCTTGTAGCTTTTTTACTTAAATAAAAAATTAGTAACACCTCTAACTTGTATATTTACCTTTATCAGACGGCCTTCATTTTTATGTTCAGTAAATTATCCAATAAAATACACCTCTAGAGGCGGTTTCTTATCTTCATACCTTCGTTTTTCACTCGAAACTCGATTTTTCAAGAAAATTTTTACTCAATGTAATTTTTACTTATAATCAAAGATAAGACCCTCGAGCTAAAGCTCTCGGGATCATATCAGATTATAAGTAAAAATTACAGTTCGTAAAAATTTGTCAGAAAATCGATTTCTTGTTAAAAACATCGGTATTACCGATAAGACGCCTCGTCTATCGGTATATTACTGTTGAAAATTATGTCTATTGACGTTGATCGTCGCAAAAAAAAACTAAATGCGCGAAACTATGCTGCTCCCTATTTTGTTTTGCGCCCACAAATAAAATTCGTCTACCATAGTCCTCGTCATTAAGCTCTTACAGCAACTGGACGTGGTAAGGATGTAATTTGTTTGAGTTGATTATTTTTTGAACCACCGTTCGCACAATGCCCAGTTGTTGTGCAAGAGGACGCTGACCAATATAAGGATTTTCAGTAATAGATAACAGAACATTGAATTCATTTTCTTCGGTGCATACCGGTTTTTTTCGGTCATTTTTTTTTTATAAGCCACACTTCCTGTAGTTTCAAATCTCTCCATTAGCTTTTCGCAAGCCTTTTTATCAGGGTGTCTTTGCTCTTGGTATCGTTCTTCATAAATTCTTGTAGCTAATAAAGCATTTTTATCAGTAGTACCCAAAACGTAAATCATATCGATCATTTCTACATTTGAATAATTCATTTTGGTCACAATATAAATTTAACTTGATAAAAAGTAGAAAATAAAATAGCATTGATAATAAAATTTTACTATTACTTTTGCTACTATTTGCTTTTGTCTGTCATTACTAACTATAAAATAAAATTTAAAAAAAAAAAACATTTTTCTCGGACTTTTTATTAAAAAAAAAATATTACGCCCAAATGAGCAAAAATAACTAATGAACCTTTTAACAAAAGTTGTAGAGGGCAAAAAACTCTACAAGATTAAATATGAAAATACACCATTTGAAAAAAAGAGTAAATTAATTTTAAAAAGTGAAAAGTTGACACGTTTGTAGAGCACACCCTGTACAAAATATGGAATGTTCTGAGGGTCTTAAGTCTCGAATTAATCTTTATCTTTGATGCCCTCGAGAATGTTTCGAATGTCTTGAGTTAATTCAATTATATTTCAAATTTTAAGGTGCCAAGTTTGTTCTTCCAAAAAGGATATTTTTAAATAACTTCGCAACATTGCAAAATAATTAAAAACTATTTTGCCACGATTCGCGGAATATCGAGGGGAATTTAAAAGTGCAAAAATATACAGGGTGTTCTAATTAAAAAAATATTATTGTTCCTCGTTGTTGAGCCACCCTATCAAGTCAAAAATAATTTTACGTTATAACTCACTTCCTGTCCCTCAACTTTTATATTAACAGTTTTTGTGTATTATAAATACAAACCGAGTTATTCTACTTCGCCACACTAAACGACCACCCTGTATAGCCTTCAATTACCGGTGCGCGGCGGCGTCTAATGTAAATCAACCACCGGTGAGTAGGGAAAAATAGCCAGCTAGTTGTTTTAAAGGTCTCTTCGCTGCTGCGTAAATATTAATAAATTAACCAGTGTCGACGTAGAATGTAGGCCCTCCATGAAAACTGAAAAAGTTAGCTGAATTCAGCCATGGCTCGAACCAGGAACCTGTTGCATGGAAAACGCGAACAGCCAGGCTGCGACGCAATTAATATATCTAAATAAAAACGACAAATTTATATCATATTTATTAATATTGTAGAACAATAATAAAATTATATACTGCACCATTATGTATCTTATTTTTCATGATTAGTCATGTATTCTCATTGTAGAGAGTATAAAAAGAGAATAGTTTAGCCGACCTACTTACGAACTACGAATTAAAATAATAAAAAGCTATACAAGAAAATCGCTCTTTAACAATGCATGATCAAGCGCTTTAATTGCAAAATAAAGCTCTCGGGGTAATTTCCGGGAGTATCTCTTTATCTCAACAAACAATCTTGGATCTGCTTTATACTTGAAAATGTTTACAAAATATTTAATTTGTGGTTTATATGAATAAAGAAAGTTGTATTACTGTTCAATGAATTTAAGCTAATAGGATTAAGAGAGAATTTATAGTGTTATTTAAAGGGAATGGTTCAATCCCAAATTACAAAGGGTTATGCAATTATGCCTCAAGTTAATGTAGGAGATATTAAAAAACTTTGAAGTTTAAAAATATAGAATCGAAACTAGTTTTTATAAAATGAATTAAACTATGCAAACGTGTGCCTTTTAATTTTTCAAAATTACCTATACTTGTGTACTTGTGTACTTGTATACTTGTGTACTTGCGTTAGTTTTTGTTAGTTTTAAGGTTAGCCAGAAAACCGCCCGTTATACTTTTAATTTAAAACTCCTATGCCCCTGACAGAATAGCTGTATTGCCAATAAAATGTTCTTTCTGCCCCAGCGCTAGGTTAGTTACTAATT
Organism: Polydrusus tereticollis; assembly: GCA_963920685.1. NCBI lineage: Eukaryota > Metazoa > Arthropoda > Insecta > Coleoptera > Curculionidae > Polydrusus > Polydrusus tereticollis. The sequence goes on from OY987327.1 coordinate 163,798,807, forward strand.
AATAGACGACATATTTATTATTTTTAGAATAAAAGTGATGACGAACTTCAAGCTTTACTAAAATACATTATATTCATGATATGGTGGCCAAAAGTTCTGCAAAAGACCTCTATACTATAATGAAATAGACCCTTCTGCAGCGATGGAGCACCTCCTTGACCTCCCTCCTCCTCACTTGACGATACAGGAGGAGGCGAGAATGGGCCTCCACCGCCTTCAGATGACGCTGCCGACTTCCAGAGTAAAGAAGGTAGGTCACGAACTTATAGAAGACATAGCACATGTGCCGGAGATAAAGATGAGATCAGACCACATGATACCAATATTTGATTACGACACACCATTTGAGATAAACATTCAGGATCGAACCGTGTAAACAAACAATGAACCGGATTTTCTGTCTGAAGCCCTGGTCTGGTTCGCCGATAGATCCAAGACTGAAGAGGGTACAGGGGCTTGGATACACGGATTAAGACCAAGAAAAGACTTGTTCTTTCCCTTGGGAGAACTTTCAAAAGTATTCCAGGCAGAAACCTATGCCATACTATAATGTGCATGGGAAAACAATAGAGGAGCCTACGAGGAATAGACGAATCTACATATACTCAGACAGTCAAGCGGTCCTCAAGGCTTTCACGAGCCAGAGGGTAACATCAAGGCTAGTCTGGGAATGCCAGAATGAACTAAGAACCCTGACGGACAGCAATACTATGGAACTATTGTAGATACCGGGTCACAGAGGAATTTTTGGCAACGAGAGAGCAGACAAGCTCGCGAGGCAAGCATCAGCTGCGCCATACATTGGTCCTGAACCAGCTCCTAGGAGTGCCTAAATGCAGTACGAGGAGCTATTAAGCGATGTACAAAAAATGAAAACAAAGTCTACTGGAACAGCAGACAGGGACTTAACTATAGCAAGAGAGTTATGGGGAGTATTGGTCCTAAATTCTCAAAACAGTTGCTTAACCCTAGCCGGAACCAACTACGAATAACAACGGGAATCCTAGTAGGACATATGACTGTCAAGGATCACCTAAACAAAATGAAGATATACAAAGAAGATCTTAGCTGTAGGCTCTGCGCCAAAAATAGGGAAACTGTCTATCATATTGTCTGTCAATGCGAATCCCTGGATCGCAGACGCTATGCCATATACGGGAGAGTAAAATTAAAACTGAATGAAATAACCACTAAATCAGCAGTTGACGTGTATAAGCTAATACGCTGAACCAAGATAACTAAGTGGATACAATGAAATGAAGGTTTGCACAATAGGCCTACTTATGGCGGCAGTGCTCCGGTTAAGGACGGGCTTAAGGAAAAAAAAAATACATTAAAACCTTATTGGGTGGTAACGAAACATAAATGTTGTTATTTTAATATAAAATAAGTCTAAGGTCACTACCTACCTCGGTTAGCTTAAACTAGTGGCAATTGTAAACCGGGATGGTTCTTATAAGTAAAGTCATTGCCAGTAAAACTTCAATATGTACGAGTGTGGCCCCCAAAGGATGTTACTGTGCAAGTCTAGATATATGTTTGAGTTTTGAGCGCCACTCATAGCCCTTTTAGTTCCAACTTGACAAAACAACACCAAATTCCTGTAAGTAAAACAATAGAGTTCACCCACACAGAGTGCCAAAACAAATATAAAATTGATTACTTAAAAGTCACTTAATTAGGAAAAAGAAAATGTAAAGAAAGATGATTTTAAATTGGGAATTTTAAACACTTAACTCTACACGTACCAAATATGTGTCAGTTGACTTAGCTATACAGAAAAATAGTGGCAAAAGATGAGTTTGCTAAATAAAACACTCCTTATAACAGCGTAAAAGTTGCAACCCTTCTACAAATCGCTGTATAAGTATGTCTGAGAATCGATTGAGGTAAATCACTTAAAGTGTTGTGTAGGTTGAAGTAGTTGTTAAGTTATTTAAAGATAGTTACCCAAAATAGCTTATTGCTTTGAGGACAAAAAAGAAAAGGTAATTAAATATTAGGTTGGGCAAAACACACACTTGTCTATTTACAAAATACTCATCGCACGGTCCTTTCGGAGGCGGCTGGTCCTCTTAAGGGATATATATAGGGTCAAAACTCAGTTGTAGTTGTGAACTTACCATATAAGAGTAGTTACTGGAATTGGCAACGTAAAAGGAACTATCGTATAGTACAGAGAGGGACAATTCTGGTATAAAAAATGGTATGGAGTTTCAGGTTAGGTGGCAAAGATCTCTCAAAAATATCGAAAATCTACGAAAATATACGTTGTAAACTTACCATATAATATGTGCCTGAAACAAGGTGTGATGTGGAAAACATAGAGATGGGGAAAGATTTCCCGAACGTAACCAGAACAACCTGAAAACAACAACGTTACAATATGAATGACCTGACACCAACAATTAAATTTACCATGAAAGTTAAAGAAAACAAGAAATTGCCTTTGGAGCGCCATAGTACAAAAAATCTGGAATAAATTGTTAACAAATATTTAATATCTTGCTCTACGCGTTTTTTCAAGAGCTGTCTAAAAAGTTCGTTTATATAATAATCTCAATTCAAAATCAAAATTATTAGGTATTACTTACATAATATAATCACAAACTTTACATAAAGGATATAAACAAGTTCACAATGACGAACACAGGTTAACTAACTATATAAAATTGATCAACGGGATAAACCCAAAAAACATTTGAAAAAATAAAACGAAATATACCGAACCAGGGCGATATCTAGGTTGCACAAAGAAGGTACGATTATTTAAACAAACATTTACTACTTAAACTTATTCACAATTCTCGCTGCTTCTCTGTAGTGGGCGTTGACAGGATCGTTAAAACACTCAATTTGATTATTATTCTCTAATTTGGCTATTTCTATATTTTCTAAAATATTCAGCTCATGGCCTTTATTCGCATTATGTAGCATTTTTAAAAGTTGTCTTTAGTAGTAAAATTATGTAAATTCTATCTTAAATGTGGGCCAAAAGCTGATCTCTTGTCATTAGGAGATTTCTGAGAGTTAAAATGCTCTTTTATTCTAATATTAAAACTACGTCCTGTCTGACCAGCAGATTTAGCTGCGCATGAGTTACAGGACAACAAATATACCCCACTTTTGTCAAGCACGTTAATTGAATCCTTTGCTCTCGGGAATAAGCTACGTAAATTGCTTACTGATTTGTAAGCTATTTTAAAATTGTTGTTTAAGGACTTCAATACATTACCCACCCTCAGAGAAACAGCACCTAAAAAAGTTAGTCTTATATACCTAGGAGGTTGAAAAGATGTTATGGTCTTATCCAAGGGGTCAGTCATAACCTTTCTAAGCATGCCATTAAATGTTTTTCTTATTAAATTTCAAAGATGATGTGCATTTCCCTCTTAAATTCCAAAGGTAAGAGTGGGATTGTAAACAAACGATGAATCAAAGAGTTAAACGCTGTCATTTTATGAGCTAAACAATGATTTGAGTCAGCTGTTATAACATTGTCCGTATGTGTGTTTTTCCGATAAATAGAATACTCAAAAAAGTTATTCACCCCCTTTATTGTTAAATCCAAAAATTCAGACAACATTGAGATTATGTTTCTTTTGTAAATTTGATGTAGTTGTTTAAAGAATTTAAAAAATTGAAATAAATTTCCAATTCATTCCCTGTTCCTGTCCAGATAATAAAAGTATCATCAACATATCTGCGCCATAATAAAATTTTATCTAGAAGGTGAAAATTTAAATTAAACAACTTATTTTCAAAATCGCCCATAAAAATTTCAGTTAAAAAGGGAGAAAGACCTGAACCCATAGGTTCTGTTATTTTAAAAATTTGTCATTAAATCTAAAAAAATTTAAACCTAGATATTTATTCAAAAGGGACATTATACCCCTCCGTACATTATCAGACAGAGATGAGTTCTTTCCAAGCAAACATTCCACGATATTTACCACCAGTTGTCGGGGAATACTTGGAAACTGATTGACCACATCAAAAGAAACCAAAAGGCAATCATTTGGTAAGTTAATACTTTTTAAATCTTGGATTGATTCATTGGTGTTCTTAATACTGTATTTATTTTGATAATTCAAGAGGTTTCTCAAACATTTGTCTAGCCATTTTGCTAAAAAATATGCCGATGAAGATACAAAACTAACAACAGGTCTTATTGGCATATCATTTTTGTGAATTTTGACCATACCGTATAATAAAGGGGTACTGGAATTCATAGGAATTACAGGTTTATTCATCTTTAAATCATCATAAAAATTGTGGCCATTAATCAATCTTTTAAGTTCTGTAGTGTAAGACGGATTCGAATCTTTCCTAAGTTCGATAATCATATTATTATTATATATGGCTACATAGGGAAAAAACTCATACCTTACGTACATACCTTAATTAATATTATTAGTAAAAGTTAGTGGGTGAGTGAGGGTTATTCCTCAAACCATGCAAATGATTGTTACAACTTATATTCCGGATAAAAATAAATCATTCGCGATATGATTTATTTATAATTAACTCAACTAAAAGGCAGCGACTCATCGTGTAGCTTGTAATAGACATACTTTCACGTGCAGTTAATATGTTAGGGTGATGCTACCCGCTTGACGTACGTCGATTCCTTCTTATTTTTGTGGTAATTTTAAGTAGATTAATTTCTGAAATCACGATTTGTACTCTTTGGCGGCACAGGAACCAAAAAAGTCCTGTTCGGGAAGAGTATTTAATAAGTTTCTGCGCTATTTTTCAAAAATGGCACTTTAATGCCCGGTTGGACAACTCCCGCTTAAGCCTGAGTTCAGCGAAACTGCACTTAAACCGCTACTATATCAAGTGTTGTACATATAAACTTAAACTCAAGTTTAATAATTTAACTTGGTTATCTTGAATAAAGTTTAGTGCACAAATTGGCAAGGTTGGGCTGGAGTACCGACCTACTACATCAAGAGGTGATGGCCTGATCGCGTGGCAGCATTCTCGCTTCCCATGCTACAGGTACCTGATTCAAGCCCGGGCTAGCCCAGCAGACTTTTTCAGTTTACCCATACTACGTAGTATTGCGTATGCAACACACACCGACAAATTCTCAACGGCACTCTAGTGTAGCAAGCACTCTAGAGAAGGCATGTTGTCGAAGGAGGGACCCTTGAGCCAAATGAAGGATGATCAGTGGTGCAGATGGTGTATCTCGAACACTGCCTGATATTCGTATGGTTGAGGTAAAAACCTTGACCAGAGAATTGACGGCGGAGTCTCGAGTGCACGGGTCTGATGCTGTTTCGGATGGTTCGAGGGTCCCCGCGACATACATAACTCTCTTAGTTGCACACAAGGACGTTTAAGGGCTGGCTTCTCGAGGTTTGTGGGGAACAAAAAGACGTTAATAATAACAAGACCGTAAAAATACTGTGCCGAGAATAACATCTGTCGGTTACATTGTGGTTCGGAACCCACGTTAAACTGTAGGTCTCGTCTGGCTGACATTACCCAGACGTTAAAACGGGGTTGGCAGAAAGGGTCAAAACTGGCATGCTTGCTTTGCGTCAAAGCCGTTACTACTACTACTACTACTACTACTACATCATGTAATTCTAGGAACTCCTTATCGTCACTAATATTGTTGAAATTAATTTTACATTTAAACTTTGTAACAGAAACGTCAAACTTGACTTTTAGGTTATTTATTTTTAAAACTTGGCTTAAAATCCGAAGGTCTATATCAGCGGTTCTCAAACTTTTTTGGTGACGGAACCCTTTTGGGAAGCAAAATACTTGATGGAACCCTACAATAAAACAATAGTTTTTAAAAGTGTATTCTTTATTAATAAGCATAATAAAAGTACAATGTAACAGTTACTAATTATTACTTTACCACATGGCAAGTACAATAATAGAGATATTAAAAAAGAAAAAATCTAACTAATTGGAGGTATGAAACTGTTTTTTATTTTTCATCAATTGGTTGATATCAGGTTTGATAGAAGACAGTTGAAGTCTCATATCAGGTTCGGCGTCCAGTCTATTGCGATATTTTGTTTTCGTGGCTGCATAGGTTGAGAATCCTGTTTCGCACAAATATGTTGTTGGGAACGGGAGAAGAATATTCAGAGCCATTTTGCCAAGCATTGGATATTCATCACGGATTCTGCACCAAAAATCGTTGAGAGGCGTCGTTTTGAACAGTGACTCCATACTTGTGTCTGATGACATTTCTAAAAGAGATTCATATATCTCGTTTGACATACTTTCGGGCTTTTCCAAGTTGGGTAAAAAAGGATTATGAATCCATGAATTCAGTTTCATTTTTGTATTCTGTTCTTCGGGAAAATACTTTTCAAAAGATGCGCGCATCGAACTGAGATATTGGACCAATTCTTCAAACACATCATCTTGAAACATTTCTGAGTCGTTATCGCTAACAAACTCACTGAGTGACGTAAAGCTTTCTATTTCTTTCTTGCCAACGCAAATAATCCAAAAATCTAATTTTCTTTTGAAGGCAGTTATTTTATTATTGGCCTGAAACACTGTTGTCTGTTTACCTTGCAATGATAAATTCAATTCGTTCAGTTTTTGAAAGATATCCGCCATAAAAGACAATCGGAACAACCAAGTTTTATCATACAAACGGTCCTTCAAATTTAAAGAAGTATCTGCTGAAAGAAACATTTGTAACTCGGCTCTAAGTTCAAATAGCCTTGTTAAAGTTTTACCCCGAGACAGCCATCGCACTTCTGTATGGAGCAGCAGTGTTTTATGTTTGCTGCCATAATCTTCACACAATAATGAGAACAATCGGGATTGTAGTGGTCGTGATTTGATAAAATTAATTATTTTTACCGCTTCATCCATAACTAATTTTAGATTTGACGGCATTTGCTTCATCGCAAGTGCTTGTCTATGCAGAATACAATGGCTGGAACTACAATTAGGCGCTTTATTTTTTATTCGTGACACTGCTCCTGCTGTTTTACCTGTCATCGCCTTGGCCCCATCTGTACAAATGTCAATGCAATTGTTCCAACTGAGATTATTTTCTTCAAAAAATATATTTATTTTATTAAAAATTTCTTTCCCGGTAGTGTTTGTGAGCAGCGGTGAACACATAAGCATGTCTTCTTCAAAAGAACTTTCATATGGATATCTCACGATAACCAGCAAGATAGCCAAACCAGCGACATCAGTTGACTCGTCCATTTGCATTGTGTAACTAGTTCTTGTTTCACGTAGCTTGCCAGATCATGGATTCGCCGTGAAACAGTATCGTTTGATAGCGGCACAGTAGAAAGATGCTTTGCAGATTTTTCATCGAGCATACATTTTGTTATGTCTAATACACATGGCTTTATTAAATTCTCAGCGATAGTGTGCGCTTCACCTGCTTGTGCAATGCGATAGCTAACTAAATATGATGCCTCCGTGGCCTTTTCGTTGATAGTTTTTGTTACATGCATCATATTTTTTTGACTTTCCAATAACTGATCTTTTTTACGAACAAAAAATTCTTTATTCTTGTCTTTAGACTCGGGGTGTACAGTTTGTAAATGTCGGCGCAATTTGGCAGGTGCCATGGAACTATTACGAAGCAGTTTACTACATAGCATGCAGAGATGTGAGCCGTTGGAATCAACAAATCCGAAACTGATATATGATTCATCATACTTCCTTTTTTTCGTCTTTGAAACCGTCGAGCTTGACGTCGTGGCATCATCGTCTGGATCGGTGATTGCTATATTCTCCGCGCGTACTGCTTTTGAACATTCAGCGTCATTAGAAGATGTTGTTGCAACACGTTTAACACCTTTAAGCCAACGTTCCATTCTTCTTTATTTATAATGTTACACGTCAGGATGATGGGGTCTAAATAATACACAATCGTTACTGCGTATAAGAGACTAAGTTTAGTACAATGAAGAAATGTATAAAACTGAGACAACAGAATACAGCAGGCAGTAGAACAATGAACACTAGTTTCTCGCTAGCGAGCTTGTAAGTAGGTAGGTAGGAACTTATCGCTCCGAACGCTAATCGTCAACTGACTGACGAGGCGCGTCGCGCGATCGCCGCTTTTATACTTAGTCCTAGACTCGATCTCGAATATTCTCGAAAATACTCGAGTCGGCGCCTTTGATAAACAAAAAGCAAAAATAAAAAGAGAAATATAAAAATTGCGTTGTAAACAATTCAGAGGCGGCTTTTATCAAAGGGACTGCGCGCTCACAAGTATACAAGTATACATGTTGATACCAAACTTATGAGATATTGTACCAGCTATTGTAACACATGTTTATACAAATACAAATAAATAAATAAATATACCTACGCGCGGCCGCGGAGTCAAAACGTTCGACCAGAGAGAGGTGCTTTGATTTTTTTTCTAAATTCTTGAGGAACCCCTACAGAGGTATCGCGGAACCCTAGGGTTCCGCGGAACACACTTAGAGTATAGCTGGTCTATATGATAAGCTTAAAAAAATTATTTGCTACTAAACCACAATAGTACAACAATATAAGCTAGCTTAATCTCACCTTTTCTTTATTCCCAACTTGAACCTAGCTTGTACAACCGGCCATAAATATTTCAGACTTTTATGGATTAAATTGATTAGTTTCAATGTCATCAGACTCTATATTAAGGATGTGACTTTCACTCAAGAGCCTAAAGAGGCCAATCCAACAGGTAAAATAAAAATCTGCCCCTTCACGGCTGAATACTTTGTTTTAGGCTTTCATCATTTCACTAATTCATTACTTCATTATTTTATCATTCTACGGACTCATCATGCTTACCTCTCACTATTACGTATGCTTCTGCTTATAACTTTACAAATTTTTGCCCAATTTTAATATCCCTTTTACTCGTTATCAAAATTAACAATCCAAAATGCAATTTTATCATTGAACTTAGTATTCCTAGGGTCGTGGTAAATTTCCATTCTTCATTCTATACTTATTACTATAGACCGGATTTTATGCATTTTGCACATATAAGCATATTTTGCATATTTTGTGATTTTAAAGGAAAAAATGCATATTTTAAGAACTATTGCATATCTAAGAATGTTTTGGGATTTCTGTGTTTTACTTACGTTTTATGGTCGCACGCCGCCGTTTTGCCTGTGCTGTCGGGGTCAGAAGATAAGAGGGCAATAAATAGGCTAATTAATAAAGTAAAAAACTAATACAATAAACTATTATTCTTCTATTGAAAAATTCCATTAGTGAGTGGGCATTTCTGACCAGATGTTGTAACTAGAATTTCTTTATCTACACCTTCTATAATTATTTACTTGCTCACATTTGTTACAGTTTGTCAGTATTATTGAGGTTGTCGTTGGTCGTAACTGCAGTTAGTATTGTAAACGCAAACAAAGTGCAAGTGAAAACGGTGACTATGTCGAAAATACGATGTATTTCTTGAATTAAGCCTTACCCAGAACTTGCTTTGGACGGCGACCAGGTTTTTTGCAAGTCTTATTCAAAAATTGTTTTCTGCTCAAAGAAATTTCAAATAGACCAACACATTAAGACGCCGTCTCACATTGCTAAGGTTAGTAAGATGAAGTCTGGTCCCATACATTTTAAAAACGAAACCATGACCAGTCAAAATTTAACAAAGGTCTATGTAAAACGTTCTTGGCTGTTATTATCCCTTTAAACAAGTTAACCAACCCGCAACTTAAGGCCTTTCTGCAAAAATATACAAACTGTAATTCTCCAGATGAATCACCATTAAGAAAAAATATCGTTGGAAAGGTATTTGGTACCGTGCTAGATGAAATAAAGAAGGAAATTGGAGGTAACTATATGTATATTGTCGTCGACGAAACAACTGATTCGTGTGGTCGTTATATTATAGTTAATTTAATGATCGAAAAACTCACAGAAGAAGAACCTGGAAAAGCTTTCCTTATAGCCATAAAAGAAGTGGAAAAAACAAACAACCTCACAGTTACACGTTTCATTCAAGGAACCTTAACACATTTCTTTTTGTCGAATTCAGTTCCTACAGATAAAATTCTTGTCCTGTTGTTCACTGCTGCGCCGTATATGATAAAGTCAGGACAGAGTTTAAAAATATTTTATGAAAATTTGATTCATGTAACTTGCCTAGCTCACAGATTAAATAGGGTTGCGGAAACTATTAGAGTTTCCTTTCTGTTGGTCAATGACCTAATGGCAAATGTAAAAAAGATATTTTAAAGGCCCCATTAAGAGTACAATTTTACAAGGAGAATCTTCCCGGAGTACCATTACCACCTGAGCCTGTCGTGACCAGATGGGGCACCTGGATTCGTGCGGCAATATTTTATGCAGATAATTTCCAAATATTGAAAGACTTAATTTTACAAATGTCTGGTGATGATTTACACTGCTTCCTAAAGTCTAAATTAATGTATATTAAGTGTAACTATGCATTTATAGTAGACAGTATTTTGCAACTAGAGAAATCGTATACAAGTCTACCAGAGTCGATGGATATAATAGAAACATGTGTACAAAATTGCAAACAAATACGAGGTGAGGTAGGAAAAACAGTAGTGGCAAAATTAGAAAATTTAATAGGAGAAAACACAGGTTTCAAGATTTTAAGGCAGGTCGTAAACATAATGCCAGGGAAAACTGTAAGTAATTTAGCTATTGAACCTGCCTTAGTTCCGAAATTAAAATTTTGCCCTATAACTTCAGTAGATGTAGAAAGGCCGTTTTCTTTTTACAAACATGTCCTTAGTGATAGACGCCACAATTTTTTAGTTCAAAACCTTAAAACACACCTAACAACTGGTGCGTTTTATAATTTTTCAAACTAATATCAGTATAAGTTTGATAGAAAAAACTGTATTAGGTGTAAGTCAGTAGTGTAGCATAGTTTTCACAAAGAATATGATAGCAACATTTTGTACCGACGCCACTGGCTAAATTTACGAACATGTTGAACTTTGAAAATAAATGTCCCTAGATGCTTATTTAACTCAATAAATTTTATAAAAAAAAAATAACTCGTTAAGGAGTTATTTACAAATTATTACTATTTCTTCTAACATTTCAACACCCTGTATCTCCGTAACGAAGTCGCCAAGGACTACTGTTTATAAGAACTTTTCATCTTAAAATATTGTCGGCTATTATTACCTCCCGAAGTTTGTCAAAGTACTTTTGAATCACCCTGTATATGCGCATATTCTTAAGGTTTTTGGTTGCATATAATCCGATCTTTACTTATTACGGCCTCTCAGGAAACTTATACCTAATCCTATTCCGCTTTAAATTAGCAACCTGTTTCTTAAAGACCCTCCTTATGATGTCCTTAAGATTACTTATTTTACATGCTAGAATTTACACCACCGTGAACGTTCATGAAGTTGAAAGGAAGCTTACGTCCCCAGGAACAATGCTGACTGGGATACCTTGACCTTAATGTCACTGTTGATCCTAGGAATTGCCTGTTAGTGAAAGACAATTTCATTGGTTACTGATTTTCTGGTATCTGTATCCTCCTGACGGTATCGTCGTATCCACCAGACATTTATTTTGTGTGCCCCCTTTCTTGTCGGTTGATGGAGATACGCTTGGTCTCTGCTGGGTGCTGAGCTCCAAGTTGTTGTATACCTAAAAGATCTAATTTTATGTTTGTTATTTTTTAAGTTAATTGGTAATGTGGAGACCCAGGACTTTTATTACTCTGCCTACTGGTTATATGATTGCGTACCAGATTTACTGCAAAGGTTTCTTTGTTAACCCTTGACCCCAGTTGCATTTTTGTCTAGCTATTTAGCACTCAACCTACTGATCGCCTATGGGTTACTCCACTTAACACTTACATTTATATTGTAACACAAAGTAACATTGACTCGAGAAAGTATGGTGTCTTTTGATTTTTTTTTGCAATCGATATTAATGAAACAACCAGTATGTGCACAGCATGCCCTACAAAAAAAAAACATTTGTGAATTAGATGGTTCGCAAAAAACGCCTAGTACGCCATCCACCATAAGACACCCTGTAGGTATTTTATATTAATTAGTTATAATAAGTCTTTATTTTTTAATATAATTGATTTATATCAAAAGGCAAAGAATATTCAAGATCAAAAATAAAACTTTTTGTGTTTTATAAGCCTCTTTTAATGAATATAATAAGCTTTGATATTATCTTAAAGTTTAGAAAATACTGTCAGGTCCTGTACTTTAACGTCCGAATATTTTTATTCTCAGCGTAATTGTTACAGTTTCAATTGTATTAGCATTATTCGGCGAATAGCGCTATCCGTAAATGAATGAATTAAACCTTATAAGCTTAAATTCTAACGATTTTCAAAAGGGCGTATTTTCTTTAAAACGGCAAAATGTTTTCCGTCAAAATAGGCATAATAAGTTTTTTATCTTTAGGTGTAAAAATAGAGGTTGAAATGAAATGGGCAAAATTCGTTAAAAGTGAAAAAAAAAATATTTTATGCTTGCAAATTTATTATTATTTCGACTGAAATAATTAATATTACATTTTACAAGGTATGGTAAGACGAACTGTTACGAGTAAGCCACCAAACTTATATTAACCAAAAATGTTTAGGAATTTATAAGGTATACCAAATTGAAATATATATAATATGCCAATTCCATGATTACTCCCTATTACTCTTGTTAATACCTATACAGGGTCGTTGGTATGTATGGAAATGGTCTATTATTTCTTAAAGCACAACAGCTAGCAAAAAATATTCCATATAAAAGTGTTAGGGTTTTTCATAGTCTATTAGAATTTTAAAAAATTAAGTATACAGGATGAGTCAGAAAGCCGTAAAGAAATAAAATTACTTTTTTTTAATGGAACACCCACCCTCTATCTTACAATATTTTTGAATTTTACGTAAAATTACAATTATTTTCTATTTAGTGTATTATAAGTCTAAACCAAATAGTTTCCGAGATATCGACTTTTGAAAAATGACATTTTTGAATTTTGACAGCTTCTAGAACAACAACTAACAAGACTGATGTCAATAGAATACTTTCTTTTCTTAACTCTTTACACAATCATATTAAATTCACTGTAGAAATTAAAGAAAATAAACATATTAACTTTCTGGACTTAAGTATCACCCGAACAAATAACAGACTTACATTCAAAATTTACCGAAAAAACACTACTCCTTCCAAATATGTCTTTCTTTCTTACAAAGGTCATATATCAAAGCAAATCGCTAAAGTCTTTACCAAGAACTTCGACAACGTCAAAATCTCATTTAAATCTAAGAACAGCTTACAATCACATCTCGTTAAAAATAAACCAAAAATACCTGATCTACAGAAGAGTGGTGTTAACAATTTATCTTGTGGTGACTGCCCAGTCTCTTACATTGGCAAGACAACCAAAAAACTTGAGACCAGAAATAAAGAACGCCTTAAAAGACCAGCTACCTTAGTAGTTGGTCAACACATCAAATTCAACAATCATAACTTTTCCCCCACAACAAATAAAACCATTACATCAATTTAATAATAACAACTTCAGAGAAATGGACTACATGAAAGATCTTCATGCTTAAGTCTACGGTTGAATGAGGTAAACAACAGAAACCCTATCCCTAAATTGTTCAACTAGTTCCCAGTTTATCTTCAATTAATTTAATTTAGATTCCAAGTTAATTCACAATATACAAAGTGTTTTACAATATTCAGTACACCACTGGAGTTTAGACTCCTCCCACTTTTATTCTGCTATCTATTGTTCGGTTCTCAGAATTTAAGATCCTAAATCTAAATAACCCTCATTGAATAACACAATTGTGGAGTTTCCTGGCTTTCTTTTACTTTTTTCTTTTCTGAAAATTAATAATAATAATCTCTGATGTATCCTTGATAAATAATTTGTCTTGTTTGTGTACTTTTATAGTTGGATTTTCGGTATTCTCCACGTCTACGTCATTACTCGCGACTTTGATCATTTTACGCCTGACATCTGTCTTCTGTCAATGTTTAATGAAAAAATTAAAAAGCAAAAACCGAGAGCTAAAATCTAATATCTTTCCCGTGTATAATACACTATTTTTTTTCTGTGACGGGAAAAACGACGATTTAATATTGACTATTCCACTCATCATAATTTGAACCAATCAAAATGTAGCAATTTTAGATATTTACCTGTTTTTAATCGGAAAAACCACTACCTTCATAATTTTGCCGACCCCACTGACCAATCAGAATTTCAGAAAATAGCTAGCAACATAGTTTTTAATCGGCAAAATTTTGTTACCTTAGTTACATTCACTGTTAAGATTGGTAATTAATGACTGACAGTAGATTATCACTGTTACTTTTAAAAGGTTGTAATCTCACGTAAATTTTTTTATTTTTACCAAGGTATGTGTAATATTATTCGTAAAATAGTCTTGACGAATACCACTCAAGAAAAAATTTTTTAGGTAAAATTTTCCTCTTTTATATTCAAGTTTGTTGCTTTTTGGCAATTTCGCTCGTGACATTTTTCAAAACCAGTCGCCTAACGGCTCGTGGTTTTGTAACAAAAATGTCAATCGCGAAATTGCCAAGCAACAAACTTTCATACCAATCGGAAAATTTTGCCGGCAAAATTTTCTCTCTTTTGGTATTACATACGAAAAAACATATTATTACAATATATTAAAGTCAGAAAAGTATCGATGTAAAATTCGACTATTGTACCGAATAGTAAAAGGAACATGTCAGTCATGCAATGTACATTTAATAATTGTACTTTTAATGTAAATCAAATGTAACTTTTTGTATAATAAAATATTCTAAAATTAAATATCTACCTTTACTTATGTGTATATATATCCGGGAAAAAAGTAATCATTTTTCCCCGGGGAAAAAAGTAATTTCATAAAAAGTGTCATTTTGTTACTTGTCAACAGAGATAAAATGTCAAACTTTTTTCCCGTCACAGAAAAAATAATTTTAATGCAATTCTCCAACAATGATGCGAAAAGGAAAATTCCCGAATCGATATTTTCCTACTTTGAGGGACCCTTGACCGTGACGTGTGAGTATTCCGAGAATATTTATGATTTTAATTTACAGCGCAACGTTATGATTTGTGTTTTAAAGAGTTTTACAATAACCTTTTCGTATAATATTTTTACACCTTAATTTTTCAACTTGATTTAGTATTTAAGTTTTACGTAAGAAGAACTTTTTACCTGTCAATCACCTTTTTTAAGAAAAACAATTTTGTTAAGATGTCCCTTCAGTTTGTACTATTCTCTTGTAGAGCCTAAGCCCTGATGATGACTCAGTGTTGAGCCGAGAACGCTTGGCTGAACTTCTCCAAGAATTATACGCTGAATATATATTTAAGTTCAATTTTATCCACTGTAGTATGACCTAATTACTCTTTGGGGCCTGTGTAAACTATTAAAATTTCATTAAATTATGCAAGTCGGTTCAAAAGTTAGAGTCAAAAAAGTAAATCGCTGGGCTCTCCTTTGAGGCTCTGTATTTCCGTTAAGGGGCACTTTGGGAATTTTTTTTCTATGACAAGTTAGGGGTTAGGGTTATTTTGACCTCAACTCTATGCTCCTGAAAAATTAGGATGATACCTTTCAGTTAATGTTTTTTCAATATTGATGAATTCAAGTGGATATTTCTGCTACGTCAATGGATATAAATTTTATTCATCGATTCTTGAGATATCGATGCTTTTTTAAACTTGTTCCTTCCATAAATATCACTGATGCAAGCAGTCTATCGCTAAGATACTGGCAAGTGGGGGTCAACGGAATTTGCTGGCATATGGCTGTGCTATAAAATGTATTGGTAATCTTGAACACGTAAATTTTTACATACGATACCGTTCTAGGGTTTAAAAGCGTTTAAATTATATTTTATTGCGATTTATATTATTCTTCCTCAATTGCATCAATCGGAACAAGACCCAGGTAACACTCTAACTCTTAAATCTACATTGTTCACCGTAAAAAGGCGAAAATAACGGTCGTCGACTTATTGTTATCAAAATTCTGTTAATTAGTTTGTTTGATCATTTCATTGTTAAGAGGATTTTTGCATAGATTATCTAAAACCTAATTAACGCTATTCAAAAGGAAGCTTTCATTTTTCTTTTAATAAAATATTTTCTTTTATGCCCAGGACATAATGATGATAAAAGAGATTACCCAGTACCTCATTAACCTTTGTGCTAAAAATACAAAGTTAGATACTTGCTATTGGAAAAAGTTATTTTAAATATCTTTGATCCATATCCAGAGGCGGAGGGGCAATATTTAGAAAGCATCAGATATTATCAACTATAAGCAAGGGTGTCGATAGGGGAAGGAAGAAAAGAAATATTGACAAATTTAAAACACAATGTTGTTGTTCAACCGACAAAATTGCCTAAATAAACTGGAGCAATGTTATTATTGTTACTAATTAATTACAACATCTCGGAACTGGGTAGCTCATGGGCAAGGTTATAACGCAAAATTTAATTTTTGATTAAATAGTAAAACTATATTGAAATTATTCAAATCCAAATAATTTAAACCCAAGTTGAATAGCGGTTAAGATATAGTGCATATTAATTTCCTATTTCTTTCATCATAAACTATGGTACCCAAGTGACAATGTAAATTTGATTATAGATTAATCGCTAAATGCAGAAAGGGAACATGACAATTTTTTTCAAAAATGGCTCTCGTGTATTTTGTTCATCTAGACATATAAAAGCATTTTAACTACAGGAACGGGACATGTTACGTTAACTATCTTGACGCAGTGGACGGATACAATTTTCATTTACTGCGGGAACAGGACAAATCCTGAAGTTGCCTTTTTCCTGCAGTAAGTATAACCTGCCTAATCGCAAACGTGGTAGCTGTAGAAGTTTCAAATGATTTAACTTATAATTGAGTCGCTCAGCGCCATAGTGGCCTAACTACCAAATTTCACTATTTAATGTTAAACATGGAAAGTGTACATCTTTGCCCAAATTTTTAATCCACAGTGGTCCAAGTGAACTTTTGCAAATTATCCACAGATGGCATTAGTCCAACACTTGGGTCACTCCCAGTTTTTAACTTTAATTCAAACTTATAGTGGTCCAAGTGGTAGTTGGGTCATTATGATTTTTAGCGACCATCGATAACGCTAGTTTGTGTGTGGTGGTTCGGCTATTAAATAAATACTTTTCTACTAAAATTCGAATACTTATTGGTTAACTTGTGTGTTTAATAATAAGGTAAGTTTTATGCTTTTAATATATTACTTGAAAATTAAGATTTTAGGCTTATTATGTTTATATATTATTTTTCGGTAAATTCATATCTTAAAATCTTTGGCAACAGTTCCGCTAGCGGGTTTATAGTAATATTTTTTTAATATTATTTTTTAGAGGTGTCAATTCAATTCTTACTGGCAATGTCCGAGATCTCTATCCCTCGTGAACCTAGTGAATTCGAAGACTCTGGCTCTGAGTATCTGGCCAGTGATAATGAGCCTTCTACAAGTTCCACCACTGAACAAGTCACGAGCACACCCAATAGAGGCAACGCACACGAAATGAAACAACTTGGAAAAAGCAGTTTAGAAAAACTAAAAGAAATTCAGGAAATGAGTACATAAATGTTCGCGGTAACACTGTAGCCAAGAAAACATTTTTTAATGGCGATTGCGATTGTCCTCGCAAATGCCATACATTATTATCAATGGAGCAGCGCAAGCGCATATTTGAAAATTTCTATATGCTAGGAAATTTCGACCTACAAACCGCATATATTAATAGTCAAGTGAAAGTGGTTAATAAGGGCAGATTTACTATGGCAGCGAATCCAAACAAGCGCAACAAAAGTCGAATATATACGCTACCTACAGACTCAGGAAATATGATCTGGATAATGTTAAATCATTTGTAAACAAATTTGCAACGTACACATCACATTATAGCAGAAGAATCCAAACTGTAAATATCTCTCACCTGATTTGAACCTTTCAAAATTATACACCCTTTATGTAGAAAGCGAAGATTCAGTTATCAAAGTTTATACTTACTACGATTTTCAATAAACAGTTCAATCTTCATTTTCGTTTCCCCGCTACGGATACATGTAAAAAATGCGACAGTTTTAATATGAAAACAAGATGTGCAGAAGAAGAAAAGAAGACAAGCTTAGAAACACAGAAAGACTTACATTTGCGAATGGCAGAGGCAGCCCGAAAAGGAATGAAGGATGATCCCGAGACAAATAGAGACCCTACAACTTGTATTGCATTTGACTTAATGAAAACTTTGCCAACACCGAACATATCGACTGGAGTTGCTTACTATAAGAGGCAACTTTGGACATACTGCTTAGGCTTTCACAACTTAGCAACAAAAAAAGCGCACATGTACGTATGGCATGAAGGAATGGCTTCCCGTGGACCTGAAGAAATTGGCTCTGCCCTGATGTACTATGTTAAAAACTTTGTGACAACACCAAAGCTTATTATATACAGCGATCAGTGTGGGGGACAAAACCGAAATATCAAAATAACGGCAAAAGGCACGTACATGGTAGCATCAAAGGAATTTGTTCCAAAGCAAATCGATCATAAATTACTAGTATCTGGCCACTCTTACTTACCGTGTGACAGGGATTTCGGCACTATAGAAAACCAACAACGATTTGCCAGCGAAATTTATGTGCCAAGGGATTGCATTAAAGTAATACCATCTGCACGGAAATCTAATATAAGTTCGAGATTGTAAAAATGAAAAAAGGAGATTTTAAAAGTACAAAAAATCTAGAAAGACCAATCACGAATAAAAAAAAAGGGGAAGGATCAGTAAAAGTGCAATGGCTAAATATACAATGGTTAAAGTTCAATGCTGAAGAGCCATTCACTATTTACTACAAGTATTCAAACAATGAAGCAGTCTTATTTTGTAATGTTAACATTGCCAAGAGGGGAATAGATCCAAGTCAGATACAACATTTTCAGCTTGATCTTCTAAATCCTACCGGCAGGTCTATCGACAAACTAAAGTTCAAGGACCTTCAAGAACTTCTTCCCTACATACCCCAGATATTCCCAGAGTTTTATCAGAATTTGCCCAGCAATAGTTAAGCTCAAGATGAAGATATTATGGAAGGAGATCAAAATAAGTGATGGCCCAACTGAAAATATATGGTTTTTGTTGAATTTAATTTGATGCCATAATGGCCCAACTGTTTTTATTTTTTCATTGCAGTTTTTTTTTCTAGCCACTTTTTGGTCATCCTTTTTCACAATTATTTTATATTGCATTTTGAATACATTTAACTAATAAAAACTGTTCAATAACCAAAGAAACTAGTCGTATTCTTTTTTGGATTTTTTAATTTTAAGATTTCTCGAAATAGAATTTCTGCAGATAGGCCACTCTGGCGCTGAGCGACTCAATTACAAAAACTGGTATACTTTTTCCTAAGTCAGTTTGGTGCCTTTAAGGAATACTTCCAGCAAATGCTAAATCGGTCTGTTATAGTCATGGATAATGCCAGCTACCACTCAAGAAAATCCGAAAAATTACCAACGTCTTCTTGTAAAAAGAGTGACATTATTCATTGGCTTACTGTAAATAAGAAGCCATTTCATAAAGATATGCTGAAAAAGGAGCTACTGGAAATTGTAAAGTTGAATAAACCTCTTTGTGCGAAATTTATTGTCAACGAAATCGCTTCAAACCGAAACATAACGGTACTTCACCTCCCGCCATACCACTGTGAATTAAACTGCATAGAATTAGTGTGGGTGGTAAAAGGGTTTGTAGCAAGGCATAAGACCACTTTTGAAATGAGACGTTGGGAACCTCTTGCAAGGGGAAATAAAGACAGTAGATTGTGAAAAATGGAGTAAGTGAGTCGAGCTCGTGATTGTTATAGAAGAAAGAATGTGGGAAGGAACATGCTAGAAAACACTGTAGAACCCCTTATTATTTCTCTGGACCCCAACGATGATAGTTCATCAGACTACTCAGAACATGATGACTAAAATTTAAAAATTAAGTTGTGTTGTACCGGGTGTCCAAATAAGAAATGACACCGGCTATATCTCAAGAACTATTAGTCCCAGAGCTTTCAGGTGAAAATTTTTTGTACAAAATAGGTCACAAAAAATAGTTTAAGTTTGGTAGTCGTCCGTTAGGGGGCGCATCGAACATTCGAAAACATAATTATGTGCTTATCTCCAAAAACACATACTAAAGGTATCCTAAAAACACAATATTCAAAATCTTGATGAGATTATGAAAAAATTTAGTTTGAGACTTTTTGCCACTACTCTTTAAATAAGGAGGGGGGAAGTTTCAAACATGCTATTAGCAAATGTCATACAACTTTTTTGCTTTTTGACCGATTTTAATGATTTTGGCATCATTTAAAAGACCTTTTCTTGTCCAAAAAATTCATAGTAAAAATAACAACATTAAATAATTGTGTCGCCGCTAGGGGGCGCTATTTTAAGAAGTCGCCAATTTTCCTATTTTCCCAGGAAATTTCAAACGTAATGAGGTATTTTCTTACATTGAGATGGAAAGAGGATAAAAAATAAGGAATTTAGTCAAAACCGCAAGTCGATATCTTAATCCTATCCCAAGATATACAGAATATACAAGAATATTTTGGGAAAATTCTTTTTGCCTTGCATTTTGGGTAAGTAGGCCTGGAAATGCAAAAATTAAGCAAAACACCTGTAGGTGTCACTAAGGCTTATTTATCCGACGCCATTCTTTGTCGTTGTTGTGGTATTGCAATTAAGCTTAAAACATGAGAATTCCCAATGAAATAATATTTAATATGCTAGCCGTTTATTTTGAATGCTACCAGAACTCAACAATAGCATCAAGAATATACGCGATGAGGTATCCTGGACAGAGACGATATATTAACAGAACCTTTACAAGATTGGCCAGACGGCTACAAGAAAATGGCAATGTTAATTTACCTATCAACCGAAGGCGAGGAAATGGACGCACTGAAGAAAACTTAGTGAATGTTTTGGAATATGTTGGGATATATCCTCATCTGGGAATTCGTCAAATTTCACTGGATTTGGACATTACTTGATCAACCGTGCATAACATGTTAAGAGACCACAGGTTTGTGCAAAAGTTGAATATTTTGTTGTGAAAAATAAATATAAACACTAAATATTATTAGGTATTTATAAAACAAGTGCGTAAAGTAACCCTTTTTTATAATTATTGTCGCATGAGGCAATCCCATAAATAAAAAAGGTACGTTACACATGAGTTTTGATCAAGTTTTTTTGTGTAATAAAACTTTATTATAATTTTAGGATGCATCCATATCACATTGTTCTCCATCAAGAATTAAAGGACATAGACTTTGATAACCGTCTGAACTACTGTTACTGGTTTATTAACATGATGGAAGAAGATCCCAAATTTCCCTCAAATATTTTGTGGACGGACGAGGCAACGTTCACCAGTGTTGGTAATGTTAACCTACACAACATGCATTATTGGGCACCAACAAATCCTCACGGGACGCGAGAGGTTCAATACCAAGGTCGGTTGTCTGTTAACGTCTGGTGCGGGATTATAGGGTGAATAATTTATTGGACCATTTATATTTGACGAGCCCCTCAATGAAAATACTTATTTACATTTTTTACAAAACAAGTTACCTGTGTTGCTCCAAAACATTCCCCTCCTTACTCGTGCTACGATGTTTTACCAGCACGACGGATGTCCTGCGCGTTTTTCCCTAAACGTGCGAAACTATCTGGATATGATATTCCCGGATAGGTGGATTGGTAGGGGCAGCTTATTTCCTTGGCCACCACGATCCCCCGACTTAACTTGTTTGGATTTTTATTTATGGGGTAGACTAAAAGACATCGTATATCAAACAAGGCCCACTACAAGGAAAGATATGATCGTTAGGATCAGAAATGCCATTAGAAGCATATTATCTATTGCCGAAGTGGAAGCCGCTGTTAACGTAACGGAACGAAAAGTGCGAGATTGTATTAAATGTGATGGTGGACATTTTAAACATCTTGAAAGACATTAGCTGAGTTATTTTCTTTTTACATATTTTATTTGAGTCCTAAATCTTGTGTGTTTAATTTTGTTTCTATGTTAAATTTGGTCCTGTCATGTTCTCGTAGCCGTTTGGCCAATCTTGTAAAGGTTTTGTTATTGTATCTTCTATGTGCACTAATGTGCAGGATACCTCATCGCATATATTCTTGATGCTATTGTTGAGTTCTGGTAGCATTCAAAATAAACGGCTAGCATATTAAATATTATTTCATTGGGAATTCTCATTGTTTTAAGCTTAATTGCAATACCACAATAACGACAAAGAATGGCGTCGGATAAATAAGCCTTAGTGACAACTACAGGTGTTTTGTTTAATTTTTGCATTTCCAGGCCTACTTACCCAAAACGCAAGGCAAAAAGTTTTTTCCCACAATATTCTTGTATATCTTGGGATGGGATTAAGATATCGACTTACGGTTTTCACTAAATTCCTTATTTTTTTATCGTCTTTCCATCTCAATGTAAGAAAATATCTCATTACGTTTGAAATTTCCTAGGAAAATAGGAAAATTGTCGAGTTCTTGAAATAGCGCCCCCTAGCGGCGACAAAATCATTTAATTTTGTTATTTTTACCATGAATTGTATACCAAACAGGAAAAGCTCTTTTAAATGATGCCAAAATCATTGAAATCGGTGGAAAAACAAAATAGTTGTATGACATTTGTTAATAGCATGTTTGAACCTTCCCTCACCCCTTATTTCAAGAGTAGTGGTAATAAGTCTCAAACTAAATTTTTTCATAATCTTATCAGGATTTCAAATATTATGTTTTTAGGATCCGTTTAGTATGTCTTTTTGGAGATAAGCACAGAATTATGTTTTCGAGTGTTCGTTGCGCCCCCTAGCGGACGACTACCAAACTTAAAAATTATTTTCAGCAATTTTTTATGGCCTATTTTGTACAAAAATTTTTTACCTGAAAGCTCTGGGACTAATAGTTCCTGAGATATAGCCGGCGTCCTTTCTTATTATTTGAACACCCGGTACTTAGTCGATTTTTCTTTATAAATTTATTTATTTTCACATTATTCTTACTTCTATATGAGTTTTTATCTACTTAATATTAGAATAATTATTAATAAATTAATTGTTTGCCTATCTCTATAATAGTAATCAAGTATAATCATTATTATACTTATTATTCTAATAAACTCGTCTTTCTAGTGTATGCGAATTGGGGTTATCCTTATTTAGGACCGATTCGCGGTGTGTAGGTCATAAATATCTAAAATACGGAAATATTAAGAACTATCATTGCAATTTACCTGAAATTTACAATGCAACCTTTAAGTTGCCCACTCTGCTTAATAAGTCCTGTCATTGCAAATTTTGCATTTATTACTCTCTCACAATAAGCAACAGATTATAATTATCGCAAATTCCTATAAAAAGAAAAGTCACAACAAATATCATCCTCTATACACAAATTAGGTAATACAGATGAAAGGCCCTATAACATAATTATTTGCCTTTTTCAACAGCACCGCAGCCGTGTTACTAAACAAATTGCAGAGCTGCAACTAACCAAAACACAATAATTGACCAAACTGCGGTTCTTCAAAATTACATTAGGTTTAAAATCGGCTTTGTGTTTGTAGGAATTTACGTTACGTGGTTTGGGATGTCATTTGCAAAGCTGGACTAAAAGCTAAACGAAATAGAACGCCACTTTCCATTTTTAAATACTATACAGGGTGTTTCTTAAATACAGCGGAAAAGGAACAACAAGGTCATTTAGCATTTTTTTTTATTACATTTTCTACAAGGTTTTGTAATTGTAGTGCGAACTGCAAAAAATTTTAATTTTGTGTGGCCTCTAAAATAATTTACGAACATCGACTCGCGGAAGCCGCTGTGTGACGTCACTATCTCCTATAGTAAGTCGGGTCGTGCTAGCTGTCGCGGTTACTGATTGTCTACGACTAAGAGAGGTGGCCATTTACATCCCCCTTTCCCCGTTGCTAAGTATCAGAGTTGGCATCGACAGAAGAGAAAAAAATAATTTTTTATAATCTCTTTTTCTTTTTTCTAAAATAGTGTTAGAAAAAGTGTAGTCTAGAACTCGTAACATTTCCTACTTGTCAGAGAATACTTTATTAAAAGTAGTAATAATAAGCATTAAGCTTCTGCTTCAACTGAACAAATAATCAGTAAGTGCATCTCCCTTGTATATGCACACAGGGACCGTTGCACAAGTTCAAAGCGGACGAATTGGGGGAGGTAATGACGTCATCGACTCTCGAGAGTTTTATTCGATTTTGATCTCGTATATTTCGAAAACTACTTATTGGATTGACTTTAAAGTTTTAGAGCTGACCATACCTTATAAATGCTTCATAAAAATTAAAAGACATTTTTATTTTTATTTTTATCTAGCGAAATACAGAAAATCGTTTTTTATGTTTTTTCTCAATATCGGTCGCAGATACGAAAAACCAACAGGAGACTAAAAAGCTTATAAACAAAAGAGAAAATACACTTCATATTTTAGACTCCACCAACTGCGCACCACAAAAAAGTTAAAGAGGAAAAAAGATGGATGACCCCGGAAAAAATATCTTCCTGTAGATTCTCAGAACCATTGGGCATGCTGAATGATGTATGTCCTACAGCGTAACCTGTGTTCCAAATTTGAGCAAATTATCTCAAAAACTGCAGGAGCTATTAAGGAAAAACTTAAAAAATCTTGAATATTCAACACCCTGTAGATCGGTAACGAAGCGTTTGCGGACCTATGTTTATATGGATTTTTAGTCATAAAATAAGCCAGGCAATCACCCTCTTCCATCTGTACATGACATTTAGGAACACCCTGTATTGTTGCTTTTAAACGTGATTTGCGTTTTACTGTTATTGCTTACAAGCAGATAACTTTTATTTGGCGACAATAAATGTATTTTCTAGAACGTCTTCTTTCGGAGTTACAACCCTCTTAAGAAAAAGAGCTAAATTATCTGATTAGAGCAAAGAAAACCAGGGGAGAGGGAGTTCACGGTTTACCCCAGGTGTAATTCAGATAATAAGCCCCCGAAATTAAGATATTAGGACAATAACAAACGCATAACTATCTATTTCAATACAGTGCATGAGCAGTTACGTTAAAACACAAAAATTCACATTAATATTCAGGTTATACCAGAGAAGTGTTTCAATTCATGTGGCTCAAAGTTTCCAGATTTGAAAGGTTCGTTTTTTTACATTTCTTTAGTCTCTTTGGCTCATTTATGTGTATTTACTGTTCTGGTCTGAAAAAAAGCATGAAAACATTAAAAACCCAACCAATTTGGTGTGATAATGTTTTGTGTCCTTACACTAGAACGATGTTAGTTTAATACTTCGTAAAGTTCTTGACAGTTTATAGTGTACCGGGTGTCTCAAATTATTACTAAGTTAAGCTGAATTCATGTTATTAATCGGAAAATATAAGGGACTCTCATTTTGATTACCTTCTAAAACGTAAAATAACAGAGTTTGAATGATATAACCGATATATCCCGGGAAGATTTTAATTGTCTCTGGATCTATGAGAATTTAAACCTAACAGTCGCTCTTAGATAAGATAATGAAACTTATTCGTCTAAAATAGTTCCTAATGATTTATTTCAGTATAGCGATTGGGTGTCTTAAATTATTTTTAGGTTGAGCAAATAATATTCGTAAAATATTTATATTTGTAATGAAAAGGATTATCTATTGAAATTAAACGGTAGTGAACGGCTAATACTATTTAAATACCAAAATTCACATATTATACTGGTTATCCCAAAAAGGCGTTTTTTAATTTATATGTGGCTAGCTCTCAATGCCGTCATTTTTTTAAAAACGAATATAAAATATTTCGTAACAATTTTGACCCGTTTTAGTGTAGGTTACAAATATCCTACGCTATAATTGAGTTGAGTTCATATTAAGAATAGGAAAACAATATGAAGAACTGAAGAAATAACAAATTTTAAATGCGCCGGGGTGTTCTTGACAGTTTCTGCTTCACTAATAAAAAATTGTCCTAATTTTTTTAAAAATCAGATATATCAGATAAAAACGATTAAATTGTTTTCTTAATAAATATTGAGAGAATTTCTTTTTAGCTTAATTTAAACGCATTTTGAGGGGTTCTGCTACAATTACTTAATTGCAGCTAATGCTAAATACAGTGAAACCTCTGTTTGCGACCGCCCATATAAAGTGACCACCTGCGGTAAAGGACAGATTATGATTTTCCCATATTTAAAAATGGAAATTCCATTATTTCATATTCCTCTTTACAGAGACCCATTTGTTAAACGACTGGGGGCCCTCATCATCGGAATTTTAAGTAAATATTAATGCCAAAAACACCCTTCATTAGGGGCAGGAAAACCCGACCCGACAATTCTTAAGAAATATAGATACATATCCTAATTACTTTATTGCGGGCGACCCAATCAATTTGCTTTAAGGGCTAATAAATCTTACATTAGTTTTGTTCGGAATGGTTTTTGTGCGTTTTGGAACTAACGTGAATATTTGAAGATGCCGGGAAAAAGAAAATGCCTTTCTTTAAGCGAAAAAATTGGAAAAATCGAGGAAAGTGGATAAACTTGTTTAAGTACTAGGACATTGGCTGAAAAATTTAATGTGGTTAACACCCAAGTGACCATGTTGCTTCAAAATAAAGCAGAAATTGGAAATTTTTTTCAAGAAGGTGACAACGGTGAACAAAAAATAAAATTTCCCACAACCGAAGAACTGGCAGTGGCAGTGGACCAAGTTGTTTTTAACTGGTTTTGTAAGACATGAGACAAGCACTTACCAATATTTGGGCCCATAATTTAAGCAAAAACTCACGAATCTGTTCAATATCTAGGTCTAGTGAGCTTTAAGGCTTTAAATGGATGGTTAGAAAAATTCCGTCGTCGGCACGATATTACCTTCAAGAAAATATGTGGCTAATAATCCCATATGAATATCGAAGACGTAACTGCTTGGATAGGAAGGCTTATTGGTCATTCTAAAGAATTATGCCCTAAGGGAAGTAATTAATGCAGATGAGACAGGTCTCTACTATCGTGCGTTGCCAACAAGAACATATGCATTGAAAGAAGACAAGTGTACTGGAAAAGAACAGCAAAACATCGATTTACAATTCTGTTCTGTGCAAATATGGAAGGCGAGAAGGAAAAACAACTTATAATAGGCAAAAGCAAAAATCCTCAATGGTTTACGGGCGCACATATCGATAAGTAACCTCTCCAAAGGTTCTCGAACAAAAAAACGTGGATGACAGCAGACTTCATATCAACATGACTTCACAGATTTTATACTAAGATGGAGGAGCAGAATAGAACAGCGGTACTGTTTCTGGATAGTGCAGCGGCTTATCCCGAAATGGCACTGGATGATGTCAAACTTATTTTTCTTCCACCCAATAGTATCTAACATTGGCAACATTTGGACCAAGGCATTGTTGAGAATTTTAAAATGCTTTACAGAAGCTGCCTTATTAGGAGGCTTTTAACATGTATAGACAGTGGTTGTCCTCTTCAAGATAATATAACTATAGCCAACGCCCTGATATGTTTTTCGATGACCTGGTGCAATTTGCCCGAGTGACCTTATGAAAGCCGGATTTTTGTGTAATGCAGATAATATCTAGGCAGACATCATAACAACATGGCTTCACAGATTTAAAACCAAGATGAAGAAGCAGAATAGAACAGTGGTATTGTTTCTGGATAGTGCAACGTCTTATCCCAAGATTGCCCTGGTAATGTCAAACTTATTTTTTTTCCACCAATACTTCCTCACACTGCCAACCTTTGGACCAAGGTATTATTCAGAATTTTAAAATGCTCTAGAGAAACTACCTTATTAAGAGGCTTTAAAGATGTATAGACAGTGGTTGTCCTCTTTAAGAAATCAAAAATAATATAACCATAACCAACGCTTTGATATGGGTTTCGGTAGCCTGGCGCAATTTGTCCCCAGTGACAGTAAAAAATTGCTTTATGAAAGCCGGATTCATGCACAATACAGATAATATTGACGACATCGAAGAAGAAGATAATATTCCCCTCGCACAACTGTTTCCTAACATTAAGGACATAATTCTGAACTTCCAACCATTTGCCTCTATTGATAACGATTTGCCAACAGAAAGTGCAGAATTAACTATCATCGAGTGTATTGAAGATATACAAGGAACAGATGAAACTACTCCCAACTCTGACACAGAGGAAGAGGAACCTGCTCCAGTGTCCAAAATATTAAGCCTAACTGAAGCCTGCCCAAGCTTGAGAGACTTAGAAAACTTTTTTTATAATGGTAACAATTTTGCACGTCTACAAATGTTTCTTAATTGCTATTAAAATGTGATCCTGAATTTTATGAAATTACAATAAAAAATATAAAGCAGTAATTAATTTCTGATTATTTTAAAATAATAAGGATTTTAAAGCAAGCATATAGTTCATTGTATAATATATATGGTAGTACGCACGTGCAGCATATACATATTGGCAAATCGGCTTCATCTCATTTAATTTTAGTTCTGATAAATTTTAACAAAAATATTTAAGATTAATTACATAATATATGTAGATACTTATTAATAAACAAACACTGTAAAATGCAGACCAGCTGTTTAAGTTTTTCTCTATTAACCGACCAACATTTCATTCCATGGTGGTGGTCGCTACTAAGAGATTTTACTACCGTTTTTGGAAAGTAGCCTACCTACTTTAAAGAGAACTTCTAATAAAATTAAGGATTTTATGAAATAATCTTACCAAATCTGGTTTGTATTGGTAAATTGATATTTTTATGATAAGTAGAATTTTTTGTTAATGTTCTATTTTCCAAAAAAAAAATAACATTTTATCTAAAAAAAAATTAGAATAAAAAATTGAAACATAAACCGAACTCGCCCTTATAGATGAAAACATATAGGTTGCGCACAATTGTAAAAATCTTCATTTAATTATTTTTAAAAAATATATAGGTTCACTATAATGCTTAATCAAATATTAAAGTGAAAAATAAATAAATAATTGATTCAATACTTTAATAATTAATATATTCAAAGTGTACTTGGATGTAGGCCTTGCAATTTCAATTAAGCAATATTTACGCCAAAAATAAAATATTTTATTTACATTAATTTATAGTATATTATTCAACAGTTGACAGTTATTATTTACAAGGGTGAAATTTCATGCGAGTAAATAACTGTCATTACCGCGAGTAGAATACTGTACTTTTTCCACGACTTTTAAATAAATATTTGCACATTCTAATTTTATTAAATTTTCATATGGGTCAAAACATACGTCACGTGAAAACTCCAGGCTGGAGTTGCCGGCGTACGTCTACTCTGCGAAACTTGCAAGGAAATTATCATGAAATGACAAATCTTTACCTCTTCTCCTCTTTATGAATAAATACTTACAGTGATGCGGATCAGACGTGGTAGTAATGAGACATAATAAAAATACAAGTCAATTTATTAGTTTATTACCATAAGAAACGTGCCCTTGCTCTTATAGGTCGTGGGACTTCTGACCAGCTTCGCGAAAAGAAGAACTTTAAAATACATAAACATAACATAACCTTAATCATAGATTTAAAATAAAAAAGGGCATTGGAATATTTTGTGATTGGAAATAATCAAGGTAGCTTTGAAACTATTTTATTATAGAAAACTATAACATACTGAACAGAAAGATTTATACACTTTAAGGTTTATTGCCATTAAATCTACAATAAACAACATAGGGAATAAACATTTAATTAATTTTTTAAAAGGACGGAAAACTATGACTGAAAGATTTGCACACGTTTAGGATCCGTTTATAACTATAATTTTATTATGAGTAAAGCATATTGAAGCCAAATTAATAGTTTACTCTTTACCTGTAAAATTAAATGTAATAGTGGAACAGAAATTAAGCTATACCGTAGGTACAGTTGAGGACTTTAAATCATAATTAATGTTGCATTCTTTGGTTTCTTCGTTAATTAATTGGGAAATTATTTCTGCTGTATGCATTTTATTAGCAACTGAGTCGTCTATATAGCCTTCGGCAACTGTAGTGGACTTTCATCCCCCGTGCCTTTTTATAGCTGGTATATCTCCTCCTGCATCCACAAGGAGAGTCGCGGATGACCTTCTAAAAGTGTGACCTGTGTAACATTGGGGATTTGAAAGGCCCAAAAATGTTGCAATTTCTTTTCCCATGGCTGAATATTTATTTATTCCAATTTTTTGTACGGTGCATTTACCCATCTGGTAATTTAAAAAAAAAATGTTCTTGAAGTGACATTGTCTGGGCGGAGATCCATATATTTCTTTACAATGCAATAAAACTGCTTATTTATTGTAAATTTTCTTATGATTTTTGTTTTAGTGTTGGGTATTGTAACAAGAAGACCATATCCTAAATCCTCTAGATCTTCAATATTTCTAGAGTGTAGTTCATTTGCTCGGCAGGCACCCATTACACCCATAATCAATACAACCTTAAGGAAAATTATATTTAAGTAGATATACCTTAGAATGAGAAAATTGTAAGTAATAATGTCATACCTTCGTCGCTAAATACTTCTGGTCAGGCGCTTCTTTCATAAATTTATTAATTTCTGTAGGTGATAGCTTATTGGCCTTTTTTGCTCAATAACCTTCTGATTTTCGTTTCAAAAAAGCCCGTAATCTTGGGTACTTTGCAATGTTGATATTACTGTTACAACCCTATGGCTGTATTCTGTGCGACTTCCAAAATGTCTGGCGGTGTGGAAATTTCAATTTGGTTTTATATTGGTTTTTATAAAACAAAGACAAATTTTAATATTAAGAAAATTTTGACTTTTTAATTTAAATGGAGTCGAATTTGACAATATCTCCATTTGACATTTAATTTCTAGGCTTTAATAATAAATTTGTCATGTTTTCAATCAAAGCTTTCTGATTGGTCTGTGAAACTGTTGAATAATGAAAATTATGCTTTGTGATTGGTCACAAACTGTTAAATAATGGTTATTATTATTTATCAAAAATTACAAAATATTGTTTGTTTTATTTAACAGTCGTGGAAAAAAATAACTTTAACTAATATTCAATATTAATTAGTTTTCTGCACTTTTTGGTTTAAAAAATTTAAAAAATATTCGCACTCAAAGATGACGTAAATAGTTTCGCACAATTACTTTAAATTAACAACGCGTGACCAGCGCAGGCTACGTATAAAATAATAATTTTTAAGGGGCCTACAGATAAGCTTACAAGAATTAATACATGAACGCACGGTGATGTACGCGCGTTAATGTTCGCCAGTATGTACACCAATATGACCGCAAAATTTGTCTACACACTGGCGAACATCGACGCGCATACATCAGCGTCCAGACGTGTATTAATACTTATACGCGTGTCTGTAGGCCCCTTAACTCGACTGAAAACGCATATGTTTCCAAATCATATTCCGCAGGATTGTGATACAGAAATTGTTAATCTTTGCAATATTTTTTTTAGTTATTAACTTATTTTTCTATACGCACCTAATCTTTATTAAAAGCTTATCAAAAGCCGATCAATGCGTATTCATTACTAGTTAAAGTTGCAATGACTGTGTATGTTGGGAAATGGACGTCCAGCTTGGGTTTAAGTGATAAGAAATACGCATCAGTTCTTCTAAACTGTATAATTTTTCTTGATTTAGTAAAGCTAGTACAGTAATATACGGTGTTAAGAAATGAAAAATATTATTAGGATGTTCTATGCAAATAAGCCTGTTATTTGAAGTCTGGTATTGTGATTTATGGGGCTGTGTTAAATTTAAATTAGGTGTTTTCAGTAATAACATTGTTTGGGTTTTCGCCTCAAAAATATCTCATACTTTTTATATGGATCATATTAATTATTTTATATAACAAAATGCAATCATCGGTAAGGTATTTTTCCTTCCTATCTCTGTCGTGTAAAAAATGTAACATCAGAAGTTAGTTTTTCTCTTTTGGTCTATAATTATACTAAACATAAATAATATATAGTGAACACTTCTTTTTTTCCCACCAATATGGCTTTAGACCTAATTACTTATGTGAGTCAGCTCTTGCAATATTTCTTGGTAATTTGGTTAACTCTGCCGATGGCGGTGGACGCCGTTGTTATAGATTTCAGCAAGGCTCTCGATGGGAACTACATGGCATTCTGCTGAATAAAATGGCGGAGCTAAATACTGACAGAAGAGTAATAACTTGGTTATATACATTTATAAATAATAGAACACATTTAGCCCTCTGGCATTTATAATTTTTATCCATGATACTGACATTCGTTCAAGTGTACGTCTTTCCGCTAACGATTGTACAGACAAATTAAGGGAGCTAAGGACAGTGAAACTTTACAGAGTTATTTAAATACACTGCAGCACTGGGTAGATGTAAATTACATGAAGGTCGTAAAGTGATGATGTCAAAATTAACTAGTGATTTATCATCGCTAGTATGGAGCAGAGGTACTAATATACTCAAGTAAGGGTAAGTTTTGGACAAATTTATGAATATTCAGCTACCGCAAACTCAGACACATTTCCATAGTTCAGAAAAATGAAAGTAGACGGTAAAAAAATGATAGGACTACTTTGTTTACTTTTGGCATGCATTTATTTACATTGTTGGAATCTGTTAACAAATTTCGCTGTAGGTACACACCAATCCTTAAAAAGCACCACAGAGTTGTGTTAAAAGATATTTCAGTCAAATCTGGGTTACTGCCATCGTTAAACGGGATCTTAATTTTCACTTAAGGACCAAATTATTATCACTTCCGGTAATCGGAAGTTACGCTATTTTATTTTTTTTTATATGACAACCTGTATTTTTTATAGCTCACCTTTTTAACGACATACAACGAAGTGATATTTACTTTCAAAATGGCGGCTTATGAGCCATTTTACAAGATTCAAAATGGCGTCTATAAAACGATTGCATTTGACATGGAAAAAGTAGTAATAAAATCCGTTAAATTGGGCCCTCCATAAATTTTTCGACGGTATTTTGAAGAATATATAAATATTCAGATTTCAAATGATCAAAAAAGAATACTTGACCAACGACTCTTGTTTCCATTATTCCCATCTAAACATTTAGACCAAAACGCCTCTGAAAAGGGCATTATCTAACTAGGTGAAGATTTTGAACGGCCCCAAATCGTGTATTATTCCTTTCAAACCTACCCATGTTTGTAAATCTTGACTCATCGGAAAAGATTATGTTTCGATGGAAACCGTTATTGCCATTGTTCTCCCCTAGACACCAAATGCAGTATTGTGTTCTTCTAGTAGGGTAGCTTTCTCCTAAATGGTGGTAAGCCTGGCATCTGAAGGGCTTTTCTAATATTCGTCTTACGCTTTCGTGGCTAATATTATATTGTTGTCCTATTTCCCGCAAGGAAGATGTGCGATCTATAGCAATGCGAGCCAGTACATTTATTTCAGCTTCCTCGCTTACAACAAAGTTCTCATCGTCCTCTTGATTATTGTTCCCTTCTGATTTTAACATTTTTTCTAGCCATGGAAAATAATTTGAACTAGGCGATTCACGACCTGTAGAGCGTTCTCTGTACAATGATTCAGCTCGACGAGCATTTTTGTGATTTTCTCCGTAAACAATTAACGTATCAATTTGTTCTTCTCTTTTAAACTTTGTCATTTTATTGTTATTTGATCAAACTATGCATTAAACTCAAACCAAAAGAATGAAAAACAACAAACATTTTGTTACGAAATAATATACTCTGATAATGACGTTTTGATTTACTATTTTGTTTTCCAAAGTCAACTTAGATGGAAATAAATTATTATGTTTTCATTAAGAAATGCACCATTCCTTTTTATTGTTTTAAACTAAAGCAAAAAGTATTCTGATTTTCAAAAAGGCTTTATATTATTAAGGATACTATAGCCTTTCATATTAAATAATTAAAAGTAGGTCATGTCATTTGAAAAAGTTACGTAAGATACGGTTGAAGATACGATTTTTCTTAAAAATAAAATATTATATTCATTAAAAAACTGAAGAAAACAATTTAAATGTCGGCGACTAAGGAAATATGAAAGGGTCCAATTTAACAGATTTCAATACTACTTTTCCCGTATCATTTGCATACGTTGTTTTATAAACGCCATTTTGAATTTTGTAAAATGGCTTATACGCCGCATTTAGAAAGTAAATATTACTTTGTTGTATGTCGTTGAAAAGGTAATTCTGAGAAGATTTCGATTAAGCGATAAAAAATCCAGGTTGTTATTTAAAAAAAAAAAAATGGCGTAACTTCCGGTTGTGTTATTAATTTGGTTTTCAGGTAAAAATTAAGATCCCGCTTAAACATGGCAGTAACCCTAATTTGATGAAATATCTGTTAACATGACACTGTGGTGCTTTGTGCAATGATTTTGTTCCAATAAAATACTTTCCACCTATCTATGTAACATACTATTTTCCTTGTATTTTTTAAACTAAAAGGATATTCTTCATGATAGCATAACCTACATGTTTCCTTTCAATTATGGATAAAGTTCAAAAATTTCACTGGTGATTTAAAAAATTCTACTTTATCGGCGATAGAAGGCTATTATTTTTACGGCAACTTGGTGATATTAAATATCAAACGAATATAAAAATATGTAATTTCATACAGTTTGAAATAAATTTAGCATAAAAATTGCCCCATACTAGGAATTTACTATGAAGTTTTCCTTTACAATGTGCTAACCTATATCTATCCGGATTTTATTTATGGGTAACTAGCACGAAATAATTTGTGTTTTATATAGATTTATATGCCTGTCAGGCAGTAGTCCGGTTAAAAAATTAATTGAGCTTAATACGATAAAAAATGTGTGAAACAACATTCCTTATATTCTCTTTATCTACTAGGTAACAATCGGAAATATCAGTGCTTATTCCAGATCATAAAAAATATATTGACGTAGGGCATTGTCGTTTTTGGTTTCTCTTATCGTCTGTTGAGAAAAAAACTATATATAATATGTCCTATTGAGCTAGTTTTGAGTAATAAGCATTATGACAGTGGCAACCTTCTGTCATGGATAACAGGTTGTCACTCTCTGCGTACGTTAGCTCTTATGGTGGAGGCACTAGGTAGTGGTCCGTTATATACTTACACCTTCTCTACGTCACGTCGTTGGCTTTCCTTGGGCGCCATTTGGTTTGATAAAAGTGCAAACCAAGTACTTCTCATGTCAGTACTTGTGGGAAAACTACAACATAAATAAAACTAAAGTTTTCCGACACAAACAATAAAAAGTTTATTAAATAGGAAATACCTAATAAAAATGAAAGAGTTTGTTATTTTAATGGTCAGCTGAAATATATAAAATTTAGTTTCAATTCAAATAATTTAAGTTTAGAAATGATTGAAAAGAAAAAAAAAAAGAGCCTTTCTGAGCGCAATGATTTAAAATTGGGGTATAACTTACGAAGATTCTAGAATCTTTATCTTCAAATGATGTTTGGTTATAAAAGTGTTACCTCTTGCCAAGACAGCCTTACATTAAAAATGATATGGAATAAATTTTAACAAAAGGGTATGTACTCTAGTTACAACTTATTTGTATTGTATTCTCACATAATGTCTTGGTTGCTTCCACAAGTCATTAAGAAATGTATTTATACCATTTGTCTCTTCAAAATTAGTAACTCTATGATTTTTGTTTTTTCTTTTATCGTGGGTGTCCGGTTTTGCTTCTGCTATACCATACTTACTATTTTTCACCTATATTTCTGCTGTAAAACGTCCTTAGTCAAGGGTGCTGGGAAAGGTATTCCGACAGACGCGTACTGCTTCTCTGCCATTAGATATTCTATAAATCGGAGAATAACTTCGTCTACTTACTTTACCCTTTGTTTTTTGGATAGGGACAAATACTAACAAGCGCAGGCACCAAAACTTTTCTCTGATCCCAGGTTAGTTTCTCGCAAAATTTCGCAAATATTTCATCTCTGTTCTCTTCACTAATAAAACTACAAAATATATTTGTCGATTTTGGATACATTATGGATGAACAACTCGCTCCCAATCTTCTTTCCACTCTGAAGGATCGTTGTTTGTTTGAATACGTTTGCTTTTTCAGATTCAGTTTTAGTAACTAAATCATTACAGTCACGTCCAGTTTCAGGTGGAAGATACTCTTCGTCGCCATTATTATAGTCATCATCACATCATGTTCACCACAATTCAAAGTATTGCCATCACCTTTCTCGGTATCATGAAAAGCCTTCATAAGTAATGATGTCGATTTAAATATCATTAGCTAGTACTATAGGTTTAGTATCAATATCCAGATTTTCAAAATCTAATTTTTCATTAGTACTAATTAAACTGGGAGAGTAACACTATTTAATAGCGGAAGGAGACTGCGTCTAACAACTGGATAAATTACTAACTTCTTCGTGTTTTAAATATTTGTTTGCCTGAAGAGCTAAATCAAGAATTGTTCATGCCCGTAACGTCATCTTGTAAGAATAAAAATTAAATTCGTGAAATATTTTACAAAAATCTTTCGTCTCGCATATCAATTATCTGTGTAAGAAAAATTTTTACATTACATTTTTTTGACGAGGTAAGTAAACAAAAACTACCTTAAGAAACGCTTGACAAAATTTCTCATTAAAAAAAAAATACAGTAATTCCAAATTTAGTGTATATTGTACCGGGTGTCCCACTAAGAATGGCTGTCGGCCGTATCTCAGAAAGTGTCAGTCGTATGGCTTGCGGAAAAAAAATATATTAGGTAAGGTGGTCATGAGAAATTGCTGGAAATTATTTTTAAGTTTCTCAGACTGGCGCTAGAGGGCGCAACAGTAACGGTAAATATGAATCACGAAGTTTCCTCAAAAGTCGCCTAGTTAAGGTATTCCGAAAATAACATTTTTTTATATTTCGAAGATTTATTAATAAAATTCACCGTACGTGTTCGTCACTTTTTAAATAAAGTGGTGGGGGAAGGGTAAACATTATTTGTAATAAATGCTGATAACTCCGCTCTGGCTTAACATACTTTAGTAAACTTAGTTTTTTTAAAAAAAGGGCTTTCTCACTCTATATATCATCTTATGAACTACGGCAATATGTGTTTTACACTGAAAATAAAATCATAATGTTCCGTAATTATGATTATTGTTGTTGATATCTCCGGATTGAAAATAGATATTAACTTGCGGTTTTCGCTGACTTCTTACACTTTTAATCATTCTTGTAATCAGGTAAAATTGAATATACTATTATATTTACAATTATGGAAAAAACGCGCAAGATGGTATATAGTGTGAGAAAAGCCCTTTTTAACAAAACTAAGTTTACTAAATTATGTTAAGCCAGACCGGAGTTTTCAGCATTTATTACAAATAATGTTCAACCTTCCCCCACCACTTAATTTGAAAAGTGACGAACTATAGGTGAATTTTATTAATAAATCTTCGAAATATACAAAAATGTTATTTTCGGGATACCTTAACTAGGCAACTTTTGAGGAAACTTCGTGATTCATATTTACCGTTACTGTTGTGCCCTCTAGCGCCAGTCTGAGAAACTTGAAAATAATTTCCAGCAATTTGTCATGACTACTTTACCAAATATATTTTTTTCCCGCAAGCCATACGACTAGCACTTTCTGAGATACGACCGACAGCGATTTTTAGTGGGACACTCGGTACATCGGGGGGGGTAGGGGGCCGAAGGCTCCGTTTAAGTGTGCGTAACTAAAATATGTATAACATAACAGTATAGAAATCTCATTTTCGAAGAGAATGTCAGTTATCAAGTATTGTTAGATTACCATCGTAGTACAATTTAGATAACCTACAAAATGGAAATTGTTGCAGATCTTCAATTTTCAATATTT
Source organism: Polydrusus tereticollis (assembly GCA_963920685.1). NCBI lineage: Eukaryota > Metazoa > Arthropoda > Insecta > Coleoptera > Curculionidae > Polydrusus > Polydrusus tereticollis. Next base: position 163,836,784 of record OY987327.1, read on the forward strand.
TTGTGAAAATTTAAACTTCTCATTTTTAAAAGCCAAAAAATTGCTGAACCCTTTAAAAATGTACAGGTTATATGTTATATATTATTATATTATTATGTTATATATATTATGTAATAGACTAAATTTTTGTAGGCAATAACTTTTTCTATTTAAAACAGTATTATATTGTTTATTAAATAAATAAAAAACAATTAAAAATATTCTCGACATTTTTAAATGCCAAGAATGCTTGCTCAAAACAGAAGGAAAATATGAAGCGTTAATCTGGCATACGGAAATAAAAATAGAAATGAAGGAAATTAGAGGTCTTGTTTGGCTAATCAGCAAGTTGTTTCGTTGATAATTGCTCCGAGGCACGCAAAGCTTCATACCGTAAATAAAATGAAATGTCCTTAAATTAACATGAAGTTATCGTGTTGAGCTTAATGGCAGAATGAGAAAGAATTTAAGAAATTCTTCTTATCCGTTAAGAAATTTAAAAGCCTTTTACGGAAAGGGAACTAACGTGCTAATATCTATTATGTATCTAACTTTTGATTTAATAAATAATATAAAATATTTTTTAATAGAATAAATGACAAAGTGGCTCATTGTTAAGTAGGGACGGATCAAATGTAATTCGTCGACGTTTAGAATTATTGTAAGCACAAACGTTGAAACTAATACTGCACGGATAATTACTTCATAGCTTTTTGACTACTTCATGCTATCCGCAATCCTGATCATCCCACATGTTCGATTGCCGTTCAGTTAACAAATCCCTGACTACCTGGACTTCCCGATTAGCCTCCGCCTTGATACGAGGATCTCCAGTACGATACGCCCTATTCTTTAACCGATTTTTAATTCATATGTGATTTTTCATTTCATCAGATAAAGTCCTGTATCTTGAATACTCGGACACTTTTGTAACACAAGTTTGGGCCAACGCTGCGTTTATGTCATCTGTGATTTTACTTACTGCATTGTCAATGTCCAGTGGACTATGTAAAGGTTTTAACACCTATCACATTTTTCATTATGTTATTATACCTTGGCCAGTTCGTTCAGAGAATTCGCATAGGTAGCGTCCTCTTGGACTTGTATACCTGCATCCCCAAACCGTATTCTTGGCGTTGAGGTAGCCCCCTCTATTCGTTCTTTTAATGTTTCCAAAAAATTATTGTAAGCAATTGCCTGTGAAATTTACCGACGGACTACAGTAAACAGATCCCAGGTGTACGCGTTGATTATTTTTAAATCTAATGGAAATGAAGGTCCTTTTAATATGGATACAATTGTCAGGACCTGGCACAACTTGAGCGTCTTCCCAGGCGATCTTTCCTAAATATAGTGTAATTTGGGAACGAAAACCTCTCTCTATTTAACTATGTCTCCTGGATAAGAAACACATCCATCTCATTTCTCTCGACAAACACGATAAGCCCGAGTCTCTGTTACTTGATTAAATTGACATTAAATGTAGCAATCGTAATGTATGTTTTTTCCGGTTCGCCGTCATTTAACCAGTTGAATTGAAAGATAGGTTGAATCTTCATTATCTTAGTGAACTGCACCAGGAAGCTCTGCATTGTGCTTTGCAGAGCTGCTACTATATTGCCCGGTATTGGTTTTTCTTGCGACGGATTATTTGTGGTCGCCCTCGCATTACCATCACTAGCCAGTTCACTAACATCTTATTGTCCCCAGCGAAAGTTGCTTTTCGGTGTCATGTTAATGTTGTTTTTATTATTATTAACCACATTCTTCCTTAAATTGATCAGGTTCCGTGGAGATCCATTATAATTCGCGGGGTGGTCACCCTCGCAATTCGAACTCTTTGCTGTCTCTTCTCTTGGTTTAATGCATTGGAACGAGAAGTGGTCGGCAGCACACTTTAAACATTTGACCGGTGAAGTGCACCGTGCAATTGTGAATGACCATACAACTGGTACTGCAAAATAGTGGCAGGCGCTCGCTGCGCTACGGCTCTTATGGATATAGAGTACAAATCTTTTAGATCAAAGATTATCTTTTCCGTCCGCGGCAAAAACACCAATACCAAAGGCAATGGGGCCCCATTACGACCGTGCCATCGGATCACACGTGATGGATTATAACCAAGATCTTTTAGGTCACCTTTGATCTTTTCTTCTGTTCAGGTTTCCAGGACGCCTCTGAGTACAACGTGTAACTCGTTTTCGTCCTGGAACCTGAACGAGTGGTGATATAAATTATTAGCAATTAGGAATTTTTCGATCTTGTGATAATCCACCGGAGTAGGTCAATGTATCTTGACAGCATCTGGCACGGTCACGGCGCGACCATAGTCTACTTTAATTGTGCGCAGGTGACTAGTAATTTTATTAAATTTAGTTTTGTCCCTGATGATCATCGAAGGGACTCGCAGTTTCGGCGGAGCAGTCTCCGATACACCATCAGTGACGGTGTTTGAATTGTTTGGAACGGGGGGAGGGGGGTTGATTTGTGGCGCGGATACCTCTGTACGACTACCAGAAGCTTTTTGACAAGATTTTGATACTTTCTGCGTTGAGTGATTGGTTAGTGCGACATTGTTTATTTTAGGTAGGTTCGGCCACACAGGGATTCAGGTTAGATTGTTTTCTAGTACGTCTGGTCCATTGACTAGACCACTGCTCGCTATTATCGTTAATATTTTGACTTTTGGGTGACACTTATAAAAGTTAAAAAGTCGATACTTCAATTGAAAAGATCGAGAGAAATTAACGTCAATGTCAACGACTGCACACTTCAAGCTTCAAGGGTTGAAGTGCTACTCCAATCGTGATCACATTTTTTTATTCTCCCCTCTACGAAAATATAATTTTCTGTTTTAAAAGGGCAAACGGAAGCGAAAGTAAAACATGCTAGGTGATCGGTTGCTAGGTATGAAAAACTTTCGTGCCCTGGACGACGAGAAAAATAAAAATGTCAAATTAGTAATGTCAAACGTTTATTTAGAATAAAAATTAAATGTAGAATTACAATTGTTATACGAACCTGAAATATTTAACTTCAAATGTTGATTGAAATCTTGTCCGAAAGCAACGGCACTGGAAATATTGACTTGCTTGTCGACTTGGGCTACACAGTCTTTAAATTCTATTTCTGAATGTTTGTTTTGCTGCATACAGATGGATTTTTCGGGCATGATTTTATTAGCAACTTCTATTTTATTAGTCACTTAGTCTGCTATATATCCTCCCGCTACCTCTGACGAATTCCACCCCCCGTGTCTTTTCATATCTAAAATGTCCACACCTGGGGCATTTGCTAGTAATGTAGAGGATGTTCTTCAAAACGAGTGACCGGTGTACTGATTTGGATTGGAAAATTTAAGAAATTTAGCTCTCGTACGGAATTTTTGAAATTGTATGCTTTCCAACTACCTCATTTACACATCTGCCATGCTCACACCGATAAAAGAAGCGTTCATCTTGAGCATTTTGTGGTCGAAGTTTCATGTAACGATTAACAATTGTTACCCAATCTTCTATAACTACAAATCCTCTTTGCAGATTGTTTTTGGTAGTGAGAATCTGCACTAATATGACACAATTTTTATACTTCACATCCTTCACTTAGATTGTATAGCTCGTCAGTTCTGCATGCCCCAGCTACTCCAAAAATCGCTACTACTTTTTTCATTAAATATATTTCATCAGGAGCTTCTAACAAACACTTTAATATATCATTCTTTGTAAATACCTGAGATTTCCGAGGTTGATATCCGTCATTCCTTTTTATGAATGTCTTTAAGCTACCAAATTTTGAGATATCCTGGTTCTTATTTAATGAAATAGTCAATTTCAACATCGAGTATTCTGACCACAATGTAGCAGGAGATAATGTCTTTGGTATTTCTAGGGGAAATGCCATAAATACGTCTTTTGTTATTGTGGACACATCTTTAAAGCTGGATTTATAAACTCGAAAAGTTGGCGAGGTTGATGTTCAGTTGGTGTTGGAAATAGGAGCTCAATTTAAACTAAAGGGAACACTCACTTCCATTTATACACGCGTTCATGTTGTTCATGTAAAGCTCATGTAAGGTTCGAAAACTTCCCGGGTATTTCGAGATAACCAATTTTTATGCTCGGAGTTCGGAATATCTAACCTCACAAACTTGATCATAACTTCAACTTCACCAACTTTTCGAGTTTATAAATCAAGCTTAATTGTACAACATTTAACGAAACTTTCATAGGCTTGATTGTACCGATCTTTAGATTTGTCATGTAACAAACTTCTGCACGCAATATTCACTGCTTTTTTAATAGAATTCATGTTTTGTTAAATTCTCGCCAAATACAAAACTTATCAAGTTAACTATTCAATAATAATACTATTTGATAACTGTCAAAATAATATTTTTTTTATTGACATGAATGTTACCTTAGTAACGGTAACAACCTGAGATTTTCATGACAGTAAGCCGCCTTTTCCCATTTTATTCCAATCGATTGTACTACGCTATGCTTCGCCTCGGCTATTTAGACACACCTCGCTCCTAAAAGTAAACTTTCTCAGCTTGTAATGTAGATAACTATGGGCTTGCAACAGTTTATTTATTTATGGAATAAAACTCAAAGTCTGCTCCACTAATTTAATAAAATAAAATTATATGCCCATACATGTTTCGAAGTCATAATCTTCATCCTCAGTGGGTTAATATTAAAATGTAAGAATATTATGAAGAGACCAATGACATTGTTAAATTATTAAAACTTATGTTGCAGAAAACATTTTTTTACATTAATTTTTATAAGAATTCATATGTATACGTGAACTACATTATGACTAATACAAGAAGGTTTTTTTTGTGTTTAATTAATGATGTGTAATTTTATTTTAAATTTATTATAAAACTCAAATAATTACCTTTATTACAAAAAAATATAATGGTGGCTCCAAAGGGTTAAGTAACCTAAACTAAGACATTTCTTGGACTGTGGACATTTTCTATAGTAAGCAAATCATATAGTTAGAATGCACAATTTTAATGCTCTCAACTTCACCAGGTTTCATATTTTTTACTGATTTTCTGCCATGCGAACATTTAAATTTGTGCACTCTATATACAGGATATTTTAGGTACGTCACCTATAAGGAAGTAAATAATGATACAAAAAAAATGTAACAGTCAATCAAAGCAAAAGTTAAAAATGGCCACCTTCTGATAAAACGCACTATTGGTGTTTTTACACGTTCAAAAATGCCTGCAAAATTTCGTATCGCATTGCAACTTTCAATAATTCGAATTCTTAACCCTGGAACATCACACTTAGATATTTTAACATAAACTTCACACTGAGTCTGAGGTACCCATGCTCCGTACAATATTTGGCTTATGGCAAGCGGAGCAGGCGAAGTTTCTTTTTCTGTCCTTGCCTTTATCACAAAAAGTATATCTGACCCTTTTTTGCAAGTTTACATTTAGTTTACATACCATAAACTTCACACTTGGGTCTGACATACCCATACACAAATTCAACACAAAATACGAAACTTCATTTAGACTGAAATTCGGCAACCGGCAAGTGCCCTAACTCGTGTAACTCTGTACTTAATTTACATAAAGCGGCGCTAAAATAAAATGTCTGTTGCGCATATGCGCTTAGTTTAACTGACGCGTTGGGTCTGTGAAACCCAACTATGCAGTTCCAGGGTTAAGTCGTTTTCATCTAGTACAGGCGTCTTGTATACTAGATACTTTAGGTGACCCCATAAATAATAGTCTAGAGGAGTCAAGTCGGGACTGCGAGCTGGCCAACTTTGTGGACGTCTAATTCAGCAATTAGGAAAAGTGTTGTCGAGGTATTGACGAGCAATTAGGCTAAAATGAACTGAAGCGCCGTCGTGCATGAAGCACATATTTGTTCTTATTTATAGAGGCACGTATTCTAACAAAACGTAAAGTTCGTCAGATAGAAACTGCGTATAGAAGTTTTCATCCAATCGAAGTGGCAAAAAGTTTGGTCCAGTAAGATAGTCGCCAACCCTGCCCATACATTCACCAAAAATTGTTACTGAAAACGACCTAATTCTCTATTATTATGAGAATTATTGTCTTCCCAAAAATGTTCGTTATGGAAACTCATAATGGTTTCTCTTGAAAAAGATGCCTCCCTCATCAGTAAATAAAATGTTCGGTAGAAAATTGTTATGTTGTAACTCTGTACTTAATTTACATAAAGCGGCGCTAAAATAAAATGTCTGTAGCGCATATGCGCTTAGTTTAACTGACGCGTTGGGTCTGTGAAACCCAACTATGCAGTTCCAGGGTTAAGTCGTTTTCATCTAGTACAGGCGTCTTGTATACTAGATACTTTAGGTGACCCCATAAATAATAGTCTAGAGGAGTCAAGTCGGGACTGCGAGCTGGCCAACTTTGTGGACGTCTAATTCAGCAATTAGGAAAAGTGTTGTCGAGGTATTGACGAGCAATTAGGCTAAAATGAACTGAAGCGCCGTCGTGCATGAAGCACATATTTGTTCTTATTTATAGAGGCACGTATTCTAACAAAACGTAAAGTTCGTCAGATAGAAACTGCGTATAGAAGTTTTCATCCAATCGAAGTGGCAAAAAGTTTGGTCCAGTAAGATAGTCGCCAACCCTGCCCATACATTCACCAAAAATTGTTACTGAAAACGACCTAATTCTCTATTATTATGAGAATTATTGTCTTCCCAAAAATGTTCGTTATGGAAACTCATAATGGTTTCTCTTGAAAAAGATGCCTCCCTCATCAGTAAATAAAATGTTCGGTAGAAAATTGTTATGTGCTACTGTATGCAGCAACCACCTACTAAAATCAAACCTGGCTGAAAATCATGGGGAGCAGAGCTTGCACATATTGAATTAGGTATGGCTATAGTCGACAAAGATGCAAAACCTTCCAAACAGTTGATGAATGTGTTTGAAGTTGTACTGCTACAATCCTGGCACTAGTTAAAGAATCATCTTCTATCCTCGAAGTATAGTCTCTTCTAACTCAGGCGCGGTTACTGGTGCAGGTCTGCCAGGAAGTTTCGTACTATGTTTAAAACTCCCAGTGTCACTCAATCTTGCACGGAGCTGTCTATATATTTTGGCATATGGCACTACTCTGTTTGGATAACGTTCTTAATAAATTCGCCGAGCTTCTTTAGCATTTCCATTTGATAGGCCATAATTGAAATGCGTCTGGGCTATTTCAGCGTTAGTAAAGTTATTTATTTTTGATTTGTTATTGACAAAATAGGTAAATGAGACATCAATACTTACCTTTACCTTATATTTTATTTAACTTTATAATACATACAGGTATTTTTTTTGTACATGCAATAAAAAGGTTTTTATTTTTTCTCTCGAAAACGAAGTAAGATACGAAACCAATTCAAAAAACACAAAAGTTGTATTATTAGCTGCTCAATCCGAAAAATATATCAAAGTTAGTAAAAAGTCAGTGGCGTACATTTTTTTGTCAATAATATTCGTTAAGGTGCTCCGCGGGACGCCACTGGACTTAATAAATTTAATCTAGTTAGGGCTAAGTAAGCCTCTTATCATTATAAATAACGGTACGAAGTTTCAATAAAATCGAAAAAAAATTATGAAAAACCGATTTTTTTAAGAACTTTAACAACCTGTATATCAAAAACAGGGTAACTACGGACACATATTCATATAAACTTTTTCTCGTAGAATATGAATCACCCCCTAAGTTACGTACCGCACTTCTGAAACACTCGGTATATGCAACATTTTAGTTAGAGTCTTCTCAACTTTATTTTAATATTTTACCCTTAACATCAATAAATTTCCTGGGTTTCAAGTTCTGTCTTGGATACAACTGCATAAAAATAATTATTTAAAAACTGTCTTGAAAGACGTCCTTTTCACAGATAAATTACGTTTCCAAATCTATTAAAATACAAGAGTAAGAAAGAATTCGCAAAAATTCCAAAGGATATATTGAAATTGTAATGATTGATGTGAAAAGCAGGCATATCCTCTATAAAACATATACCCTTATTCAGCGATACGCGTATGGAATTCATCATACAGTAAAAACGCCTGGAAAGCCATAAAGACATTTATCATTTTTATTGCCTTATTGAAAATTTGATAGATTTAATCAATGGGAAGAAGTCATCGTGTTTTCTTTATAAATCACGTTTAAAGAAGAAGTTGGGGATTAAATTAAAATCAGGAAAATATTTGTACTATAAAATTAGTACTCAATACCGTACGAACAAAAATTATTATCTTTAACTATAAAAACTTGTATTGTATGAAAAACTAAACAAAATGTACAATGAAGGTGGGTATTGTCTTGTTACTAAATTTCTGTCCGAACCTAACCTAAGTGCGACATGCTCACTCTTCAATATTATACTATCTATTTTATAGCTAACTAATATACTTATAATATATCTATGTTTATTCCCTAATAATAACCTAAACAATATACCAAAATATTATTATAAAAAAGGTACCTACACTACATTGCTCTAGTGTTATCTACCATCAAGTCTTCTGGATGCCTGAGTTGCCCGACTAGAAACCTTCCCTCAAAGTGCTTTATGCAAATGCTGATACATTTTCGCAATACTAAATCGTCTCTTGGTATCCTTTTCTTATCAACAAATAGCATTTTTTTAGTGAAAAAATTACAGTTCGGAGTTACACCCGGGAACACATCATGAATTTGGCATTTTTCGCTATTTCACAGCAACTTAATCAAATATTTTATGGTTTTACATATAAAGGTCTATACTACGTTAAGTTAGTGTTATGGGATTTCTAAAATAATCGGATAAAACTGCTAAAAAGAACTAAAACCCTAAAGGAAACACCAAAACGGTTTATTAAAACAATGCAAACCTGCCAAAATGTGGATCGACTAGAAACAGCTGATTTTAGAATGTGGGCGGGAACATGACGGCCTGTTCTTGGAGATGGCAATGGTAAGACCCAAATGACTATGTTGCTTCAAAACAAAGAAGTAGTAAATTTGTTTCAAGAAGGTGGTAACGGTAAACACTAAAGAAAATTTTCCAAAACCGAAGGACTGGCAGTAGACTAAGTTGTCTTTAATTGGTTTTGTATGGGGCGAAAGAAGCACTTACTCTCCGGGCCCATAATTTAAGCAAAAGCCCTCGAATATGCTTAATGTATAGGACTAGATTACCTTAGTCCGAAATTGTTCCGTTTCCGAGATACAGGGTGGTAAAGTTAAAAAATAAAAATCGATTTTTTTAAAATTAATGAACATTTTTTTAACGTATTACTTTAAAACTTGGTACCCGGGGGTTTTTTGTGATGCGAAACCCGAATACGGACACCTCTTTACTGTGGCCATTAAAAGGCCCTTTACAATGCACTTCTTATGGTTTGGAATGGCCATAACTTTTTTATCAGTGTAGTTTTCTCCTTTTTTTGTTGAGGAACTAATTTTTGAACATCTTGAAACAAAAAAGGTACTCTTGTAAAAATCCGCTAAAGTAAGTCATTTTTGAGTTATTTCGGTTTTAAGTGTTCAATGTTGCACCGGAATATTTAAATTATTCTGAATAAAATATGTTTGCTGTTATCTTTGAGGATGAAACGTAGTCAGTGAATAAGCAGTGGAAAATGTATTTTTTTTAGATACTTTTTGGAGTGTCACATCCAAAAATCCTCGGATTTTTTACCTGTTTGATGAACACCTTTAAAATTTTTTTTTGCAACAGACTATTTAAATGTAAACATTTTTTGTATTTTAAGAATTTCCGCTACCAGTCTATGTTGTTTAGAGTTAGTGTTTCAGTAGGAGTTTGCCAAACCATCAAACATTTGCTGCTATTGAGAGACGCCTTCGCGAAACCGGTAGCTTCACTCCTTAAACTGCCAATTATGGATGGCAACGTGCAATAAGGACTCCTGAGGTTGAGGAACAAATTTTGGAAAGAATTGCTGAAGAACCAAAATTAGGCACCAGACGCTTAGGTTTAGAGGTAGGAGTATCCAAGGATGTAGTTCATAGAATATTAAAAGAACAGCAGCTTCATCCATAACATATCCAAAAGATACAAGACCTTTTGGCTCCGGATCTCGATCAACGATTGGACTTCTGTCGATTCATTACCGAACAATGACAACAGGATGTGAATTTTGCTAAGCACATTTTATTTACTGACAAAGCATGTTTTACAAGAAGTGGTGTAACCAAGTTACATAACGAACATGTTTATGCTGATGAAAACCCGCATGCCACGAAAGTAACTCATTATCAACATGAGTTTAGAATTAATGTGTTGGCAGGAATCATTGACAATTTTATTATTGGTCCTGTCATTTTACCAGCACGACTAAATGGTGTGAATTATTTAGAACATTTACAAAATATGCCGCCAGATTTATTAGAAGATTTGCCATTACAACTTCGACGAGATATGTGGTTTATCCATGACGGTGCTCCACCATATTTTAGTTTAAATGTGGGCAATTATTTGCATCGACAGTATCCGAACAAATGGATCGGTAGAGGAAATGACGCGCCTGTAAAGTGGCCGCCACCGTCACCGGATATGACTCCGATGGATTATTTTTTATGGGGGTCAACATAGTAAATAACGATGCGGAATTGATGCAAAGAGTAAATTTAAACTTTTTGCGTCGTATTAATATTTGTACTTATGTTAACGGAGGTCATTTTGAACAATTACTAAAAGTTTATGCTAATTAAATTTACTTTTAAAATAAAATTGTTCCTTATTTAATTAAAAAAAAAAAATCCATACTCAAATTCTTCCTGCAAAACTTGCTGTAACTAACCCAAGTAAAACATTTTTTCCTGCCGAAAAATTACTAATAGCGGAATTCATTATTCAAAATAATTTAAATATTCCGGTGCGGCATGGAACACTAAAAACCAAAATATCTCAAGAACGGCTTACTTTAGCGGATTTTCACAACAGTACCTTTTTTGTTTCAAAATGTTCAAAAAATTAGTTGCTTAACAAAAAAAGGAAGTAACTACACTGATAAAAAAGTTATGGCCATTCTAAACCATAAGAAGTGCCTTGTGAAGCGCCCTCTAATGGCCACAATGAAAAGGTGTCCGTATTCGGGTTTCGCATCCCAAAAAACCTCCGGATACCAAGTTTTAAAGTAATACGTTAAAAAATGTTCATTAATTTTAAAAAAGTCGATTTTTATTTTTTAACTTTACCACCCTGTATCTCGGAAACGCAGCAATTTCGGCACACATATTAAAGGGTTACCTCTCCAACTGTACCTTGCATCTAAGACCGTACCGCTTAGTTAAAGTGGTAGAGCTTAACATCTCCCAATAAATACCAGCATTGTCAATCGATCAGCTTGTCCGTCATCTTTAACAGTCGTTACAAGTAATTTGATTGATCGCCAATTTATCCAATTTCTGTAGTTTTTCACGCAATGGATTTTATTGAACAGCACAAGAAATTCATAGTTGAAGCGTGTTCTCGAAACGGTGTTAGATTAAATGGCGAGTGGAAATACAATCAGCATTTGTTTCAGCAGGATGGAGTGCCTCTTCATTGTGCGAGGCCTCTTTTCTTCAAATAGACAGTGAAATAAAATGGCCACCAAGGTCTCCGGATGTTACCCCACTTAATTTTTTCCTGTGGGGTTACTTAAAAAATTTTCTATTGAAGTACTAACAGAATGAATAAGTTGTGAGTGTGAACTTAATACACCAGAGGTTATTCAGAATGTGAAAAATGGATTTTATTTACAACTAGGTTGCTGCCAGCAAATCAACGGACGACATGTTCCAAACCTTTTAACTAATGTTATTAAATATATTTCTGAATTTTAGCAAATCTTTTATCGCTTTGTATAAATAATGGTTAAAAATAAAAAAGTTAAACTCGGTACCAATACAGGGTGTCCCAAAATTAGGTGACCAAACGAAACAGTGGAACCTGCATCGGAAAATAATACTAAGTTGGGAAATAATAGTAAGTTGCTTGACTGAGGGTTGTTCTACTTCTTATGTGGGACAAACGGAGCAAATTTAAAATTTGCATAAATGAACACTGTAAAGAGATAGTAAGAGCTTCTAATCTTAACTTATCCCCTTCTAAAATCAAGTCCAACTTTTCTAGACATGTATCTACAAATAAACATAACTTCAATCCAGATACAAACACTAAATCTGTTCACTTTTGTAATAAAAGTAATAAATTAGACCTACTTAAAATAATAGAAATAAACAAAATAATAAAGAACCCAAACATAGACTGTGTAAATGACCAAATCATTCATAGCAGTACTAATTTTTTCAATGCTTTGAACCTTGACAGATTATAAGCACAATATAGTCCCTCTTACATAATACATACCTCTTACTATCTCTATAAAATACTTTTTAGCTCCCCCTTGCAAATTTGATTGTATCCACCTATTATTTTTAAGTTTGAAAGTTCTTCATCATTCTCCAATGTTCTTCTCATCATCATAGTCATTTACATCTTGACAGATGTGTTGTGGTTCATCATTGAGCTTCAGCAGCTCGGACAGCCTGATTAGTGACCCTTCTCCATCTATCACGGTCATTGGTTATGTGTGCCACCTCCGTGTATTGTTTGTTAAAAAGCTTTTTTGTGATGTCTGCCCAACGTTGTGGAGATCTACCGCGCCGGCGCTGACCCTGAGGTCTTCCCTGGACCACCAGCCGTTCCATTTTGTGTTCGCTTCTGTGGATATGACCAAAGAATTTCAAAATTCTGGAGTAAACCGTGCTTGAAAGACGTTGATTAGGTTCAATTTCATTAAGGATTGAGACGTTCGTGCGGTTAGCCGTCCATGGAATTCTAAGTAGCCGTCTCCACGTCCACATTTCAAAGGCGTCTATGCGCCGTCTATCCGATTCTTTGACCGTCCAAGTCTCACATGCATATTGGAATATGGAAAATACCAGTGTTGAAACGAGTCTCTTCTTGTTTGCCATGGTGATGTGACGGTCACGCCAGATCCCGGTTAGTTGAGTCATTGCCGCTCTTGCAAGTTGTATGCGTCTTCGAATTTCGGGTTCGCAACTGCCTGTATTATTTACCATCGCTCCAAGATATATCATAGAGGAGACCACCTCGCATCCCGCGATAGTTCGGGTCTCAGGAAATTGTTGTTGACGGTCGATAACCATAATTTTAGTTTTGGAGTAGTTAACCATGAGACCAAACTTTGCACTTTCCACCTCGAGTCTATTAAGGATGTCAGCGATTTCTTCCGAAGAAGAGGCCAGAAGTGTAGTGTCGTCTGCGAAACGCAAGTTGGAGATTTTGACACCGCCTAGGTTTACTCTCCCTTCCCAATCAACCAGCACCCTACGCATTATGAATTCTGCATAGATGTTAAATAACAACGGAGATAAGACGCATCCCATGTTCTTCTATATTAATTTAAAAATCTATATTTCCCATAGTTACCGTGCCACTTAGGTTTAGTGTTATCACCAGCCCTGAAAAGTGCATTTTTGGTTTAGTGCAGTGCTTCATCACCCTCCGACAGACATTTACAACCCCCCTTTTACCATAACATAACCAAATAATTTGATAATTTTTTGACATATGTCTTTTTTCTGCCAATTCTTAAGTACTGTATACGTCCAGTGATGACAAATATCATTAATTAATCTATCCGGTATAGATTTTTAAACTTAATATTGAGTTAGTTAAAATCCTGTACTCTCATTTCAATAATTATTTTTGTATTTTAATATTTCTAATATTTGAACTTGGTTATAATATGTCGTTTAAGTCATTTCTCTTCTCAAAGTAACCTCACTTCAGCCTCCACGTTGCGACAGTTTCGCGGTAGTGACTGAGAACAAGTTGTACTTTTTAATAACATAAAATTTTTTAACACTATTAAATAATGATTACTTTCGATAAATTTTCAAAAGTATGGGGCATAGCCCCATATTACCACATCAGCTAACTGGGCATGGTTTTGCTGAAATAAAAAATGATTTTATTTTATTTAATTTTTTTACATCAAATTTAATTTAAAACTAACAATTAAAAATTTAAAAAAATTTTCTCCTTCATATGGTTTAAACTATCCTATTGTCTTACTTAAAATGTTTCTTCTTTGATCAGAAAATCCAAATTTAACCAGAACTTCACTCATATCTAAAGATGATTAAACATCTCACATACCAAGTTAGGTAAGTCCTTAAACTTTATTTTATATTTATTGGTCGTTCTAACTTTGTACTTTCCTTACAGTATCCCCTGATGATGAGTGCTTAAGCGCTCGAAACATGTAGGGAACATTTTTATTCACCATCATCATTATTAAACTGTGGAGAAAGACTGCATTGTTTTATTTACTTAATACTAATATGTTTAATAAACAAGTATCGGAAATTGCCCCCTAAGGGAGCTACGGCCCCCTAATAGGGAACCAATAAAGGTATTTTTCAGAATATTCCTAAACAGTTGAACATAGAAACATTAACCTTTGGTATTTTAGTAACTTTTATATGCCGAATCTAGATCTAAAATCTAAACTGATAACATTTAATCATAGGCGTAGCATTTGGTGGGGTTGAGGAACAAAAACAAGGTAACTTTTTTCTAAGTTAATGTTTTCATTTTTCTTCTGGAATTATGAAAGCTTTCTGGAAAAAAAAAACTCTTGATGTACTTCGCTCAGATGCACCATTTCTGAAAAAAATCCTTAACGATAACCCTGTTTACCAAGGACCGATCACATTTTCATTAAAACTTAGTAGTAGGCTTTGAAACAAAATTGACATGTTTGTTATTTGCCAGCTGGACATTTATTATGATAGTTTATTCGAAATTTTCTGGTATAATTGTGGTTAATTTTTCTAATATGGAGCACTTTTTCTCAAATAACGAATTAGCTGTTATTCGTTTTATTTACAGATATTGAAATGGTAATGCACGTGCCGCTGTATATGAGTACCAAAGATGGTTTCCGAGAAGAAGACTGCCACATCGAATAGTATTTAGCCGTGTCCATAGAAATTTAGTAGAAAATGGATCATTTAGGCGTTTCCAGGGACAAGGCCGGCCTATGGGAAATTATGATGTCGAGGGAGTGCTAAATAGAATTGAAGAAAACTCTCAAATAGCATTAAGACGGCTGGCAAATATTATCAATATCCCCAAATCAATTGTAAGTATCTAATATTTATTAGAATTGTTTTCACAGATAATAGATAGCAGCACGTGAATTATTTAAAAATATTTTTTTAGCTTGGAAGAATGACCCAAATGCAGGGACTGCATCCGTTTCATTATCAAAGAGTACATGATTTAAGAGCCGAAGATTTTCAACCTTGTGTAGAATTTTGCCAATGGATTTCCAATCACCAAAATACGTTGAGAAAAGTTGTATGGTCGGATAAAGCAACCTTTTTAAGAGGCAAGGCCTTTAATAGCCATAATACTAATTTTTGGGCTCAAGACAATCCGAATGTGGTTCGAAGGACTAACTACCAACATAGGTTTTCTTTCAATGAATGGGCAGGGATCATAGGAGATGATTTAATAGGTTCTATTATTTTGGCAGATAGATTAAATCCCATCATTATTTAAGTTTCTTTCAAAATAAGCTGGCAGAATTGCTAGAGGATGTTCCTATACGTACTCGGTTAGAGATGTTCTTCCAGCACTATGGGGCGCCAGCCCACATTGGCCAGCTTTTAAGAAACTGGCTAAATGAAAACTTTTCCAATAGGTGGATAGGTAGAGGAGGTCCAGTAAACTGACCAGCTCGATCGCATGATCTAAGTCCTTTAGATTATTATCTGTGAGGCAATATGTACAATATGGTGTATGCCACAGAAGTAGATAGAAGAGCTTTTAAGACGAATTCATGCAGCTAAAAATCGAGTTAAAGAAAACCGATTCGAAATTCTTCGTATTACCTAAAATATTGGGAAACGGTCCAGACGTGTATTCAACAAAATGGAAATTTATTTGAACATTTACTCAAGTAGATAAGTGTTGTTGTTAACTTAAAAAAAAATTCATAATTTTAATTTGATCCGTGTTTGCTAAACAATGTTGTCGTTAAGGACTTTTTTTTCAGAAATGGTGCATCATGGGACACCCTGTGACAAAAGAATACGGGGTTTCCATTTAAAATAAAAAGTTGGGAATGATTAGTAATTTTGGCTCACCCTAAATACGCGTTGTTTAGTTCGTAAAATGCTATACTTTTTACATTTTTTTATTAGGGTAATTAAAATAGCCTTATATCTGCCAAATTGGCACTAACCTGCTTCCAATTCGACTAAACGTTTACAAAAAAAAAGAAAGTGTTTTGGAAGTTATTTAAACTAACCAGAAGTAACGTAACACTTTCTTACTTAACCACCCTTGTTTGTTTTTTTCCATGTGCTTTTCTTTGTCTTATACGCATTTTCCCCTACACGCTTCGTAATTGTACGTCTTTTTTCTGTGAGCGTTTTTCCAGTGCGATTTTTTCCGTGTTCGTATTTTACATATTCTATATTAAGCATACTATCGCAATTTCTTCAATTATGCGATACTTTTTTAAGTTAGTACCTATATTTTTTATAACATCAAACAAATATACTAATAGAATTTATTCAAATCGACATGATTTCCAGCAATATGACTCTAATTAAATTATAACCAAATAACACCGATAATGTTGAAATCAAATGAATAATTTGAAATTTACCACACACATGCTATAATGGCATTATGCAGAGTGACAATATATCCAGTAAGTGAATCTCATATGGAAATGTGACATATTTATAATCCTGATATAACCAGTTTCCATAAACCATTTGTTTGGTTTATAGATGGTTCTAAATAATAGGAATATGCCACTTTATTGGATTTGGTGATTAAATTAGATTGACAAGTTTTAAATAACGCTTCAATTTTTTTAAGGTTAACGCCGTGCTATGTGGAGAGTTTGAAATTACTAAGTGAATACAAAATATCTTTATTCCAATAATACTTCTATTAATATTAAAAACTGAAGAAAAATATGAAAGGCCCGAAGTGCTTAAAAAATTTATAAAAGTGGACAATTACTCAGCCACTTACATTACCAACGACGTTCTATTGGTTTAGAAATACAAATTCAGATATGCAAAATATGACGCCTTAATTATAATTAATAAATAATTTATTATTAATTATTAAATTTCCTCGTGCCGGCAACTAATTTCAAACAAGTTCAAAAGCGCGGGAAGTAGCGTGACGGCACTTGTCACAATATCGGGAATATTTATATTGATGATTAAAC
This sequence comes from Polydrusus tereticollis, assembly GCA_963920685.1. Taxonomy (NCBI): domain Eukaryota; kingdom Metazoa; phylum Arthropoda; class Insecta; order Coleoptera; family Curculionidae; genus Polydrusus; species Polydrusus tereticollis. The sequence goes on from OY987327.1 coordinate 163,854,059, forward strand.
GAATAACGTTAATTAAAAAATCTTATAAAGCATTTATTTTGGTTAGGGATCTGCAATGAAAACTAGGGTAAGCTTTTATAAACGCACAACATAATAATATGTTCATTGCTCACACAACTGAGATTATACCGGGTGACCACGAAATTACTGACCAGCTTGTCACGTCCTTATAAAATAAAATATTATCTTGAAATTTTGGTAGGATATATGGTTGCACTGTGCGCACATTTTCAGTATTCAAACTTCCGACTGTCACTTCCGGTTAAACCGGAAGTGCCTACAACATTGATATTTTAAATAGAACACCCTGTATATTTTTACGAAAATGCATTCTACAAAGTATTCTAAGCATAAAACATGTATCATATTCTATACCTATCTAAGACAGATTAAGAGAAAATGGCGTTGGAATTTATAAAATTAGACACTCATTTTATTGTTTTTTCGAAAAACAAATGAATAAGCGCAAAATTTTATATTCTTTTTTTACTTCTTTTTAGGTATTCTTTATGAATAAGTCACAATTATTTCACTTCCGGTTTAACCGGAAGTGCTGCAAAATTTGACATTCAAACATAGATTTCTCCATTATTTTTAATGGCACGCCCTATTTTAAATATAATTTTCAAAATTACCTTATTGTTCTAAATATTTTTTATTAATGCTTCCCTAGGTCTAAAGTTATTCGTTTTTAAGATATAAGCATTTAAAAATTAAACTTTATTTCGAACCTATGGTAGAATTATAATTAATAAAATAATATGTAAAAATACAAACTAATTATCCATAAATTAAATTCTCAAAATGATTGCCATTTGCTTCTTGACACAAATGAATTCTTTCTTGGAATTCTCGAAGTACATTGTTCATTTTTAGTGGTGTAATATTGTTTACTGCTTGAGTTATTATATCTCTTAGGTCGTCGAGGTTCTGAGGTTTTGTTCTATACACCTTCTCCTTTATATGGCCCCAGTAAAAAAAATCAAGCGGTGTTAGGTCGGGGGACCTAGCCGGCCACCTTACTGGGCCATTAGTGCCTATCCAACGATTTCCAAAAGTCGCATTCAAATATGCTGTCACTATTCTAGCATTATGTGCCGGAGCGCCGTCTTGTTGATACAATACTTGTGCGTATTGCCTAACAGGTAAATTTTCCAGAATATCTTCAATGGTGTTCTGAAGAAAAGCCAGGTATTGGACAGCGTTTAAATGTTGTTCAAAAAATATAGGACCTATTATACGTGTTCCTATAACGCCTAGCCATACGTTAATGCCAAATCGTTCTTGAAACGCCCCTTCCCTAAATAGGTGATTATTTTCAGTAGACCAATACCGGGTATTATTTCTGTTGAACATCCCTAAGTTGGTAAAACGGGATTCATCAGAAAATAAAATGTGTGCGTTTAAAAGTGGCTGTTGCTGCTCCTCTTCAAGATACCAGTTGCAAAATTCCAATCTTCGAATAGGATCGCCTTCATAAAGATGGTGATGGATTTGGTATTTGAAAGATTTATAGCCATGTTTTTCTAAAATTTTTCTTGCACTCTCCCTACCGATGCCAATATCATTCGCAATTTGCCTCGTCGATGCTGTCGGGTCAGCTTCAACAAGGGCTAGTGTATTTGTTTCTGCCTCCTCACTAATAATAAAACCATTTGCGTTTTGATTTTCATTCTCGTACTTCAAATGATTTTCTAACCATGGAAAATACGTATCGCTTGGGTGCTCGCGTTCGGGAAATCTCTGCATATACAGAAATTTGGCCTCTCTCCGGTTTTTTCTAGTCTCTCCGTAGATTAGCAGCATGTCAATTTGATGCTCCCGCGTAAAAAATGGCATAGTTTCAACTTTTCTTATTAATAAATAAGTCACTTGTATAAGAATGTAAGGACTAAATTAAAAATACCATGGCGATAGCGTCGTGAAACAGTTGAAATTAGTAAACAGATCTGTGGGGTCCATAGCCACCTTAGACGAAACTATGAATAAGTTAATATCAATTGTTGCTTGTTGAATAATGCAACTAAACCTTTAAATGCTTATATCTTAAAAACGAATAACTTTAGACCTAGGGAAGCATTAATAAAAAATATTTAGAACAATAAGGTAATTTTGAAAATTATATTTAAAATAGGGCGTGCCATTAAAAATAATGGAGAAATCTATGTTTGAATGTCAAATTTTGCAGCACTTCCGGTTAAACCGGAAGTGAAATAATTGTGACTTATTCATAAAGAATACCTAAAAAGAAGTAAAAAAAGAATATAAAATTTTGCGCTTATTCATTTGTTTTTCGAAAAAACAATAAAATGAGTGTCTAATTTTATGAATTCCAACGCCATTTTCTCTTAATCTGTCTTAGATAGGTATAGAATATGATACATGTTTTATGCTTAGAATACTTTGTAGAATGCATTTTCGTAAAAATATACAGGGTGTTCTATTTAAAATATCAATGTTGTATGCACTTCCGGTTTAACCGGAAGTGACAGTCGGAAGTTTGAATACTGAAAATGTGCGCACAGTGCAACCATATATCCTACCAAAATTTCAAAATAATATTTTATTTTATAAGGACGTGACAAGCTGGTCAGTAATTTCGTGGTCACCCGGTATAATAACAGATCTCAATCATTATCAAAACCCGAGCACGGACGACTCGTGTACTTGAGAAATGTGGCAATAATTGCATATTTGACGAGTAAGTGAATTACATTTAAACGACTTAAATAATTAAAGAACACTAGCGCCAAATTAACTTGCTAAATATGCATATACCTCAAAAAAGTGGGTTTATTCCGTTTAATGTAATCATGAAGAGTTGTGCCGAAAAAGCTACTGCTTGTGCTGCGTTAGTATTATTCAGTGGTGGGCTTTTTGGGGAAAGGTGTCTTTAAATAGAAGTAGAAAAAGGTATGTAAATATGGGCAGTTCCTAATATAACCCTATAGTGATATATTTTTTAGGAACTCTGACATGTTAGAAGATCTAATCTGTGAAGCATCTGGATAATTGAAAAACTTTTGTAGAATCTCCGCAGGTGACTTTAACGTTGCTGAGATCGCAAAATAAGGCAGAAATAGAGGTGGTAGGTTGTCTTGTGATCTCTTCAAGAATGATGCAGAAATCCTTACTCTTTAAGTATACAAATAATCCGAATCTTTTGACTCACCCTATTTTTACCGATTAATGATGGAAAAAGGCAAGTGTCGAAAAATTGTCCAAGTAGACCGCTCACACGACTTGACAAGTATTCTCACAATATCACTCAACTAGAGAATAAAAAGAGGTATCAACAGTGGTTTTTTGTATTAATTGTATAATCTTGAAAATCAATTTAAAAAGAGCAGAGCGATTTCGGCCTTAGGCCATCTTCAGTGCTTCCTAAAAAGCGAGGAAAATCCAAAATGTCGTTGTTAGAAATTTAACATAAATTTGTGTGAAATGAATTGAGTTTTACCTATTTTATTTGTCGAAAATTTGTTTTGAGAAATAATATAAATTGTTTTTTTTTGGTTTTTACTCACTTTGTCAGGAAACAGGAAACTTCATTGACAAAATTAACTTTTTTCTCGAGTGGGCCATGAACAGCACAATGTAAAAAACTTACTATGTAAATATAAATAACACGTAAATTTGTAAAAAACGAACAACTGGAACGAACCACTTTCTAAATTTCGGTTAATTAACCATCGTTTTCCTTTTCTTTTCCCATATTTTTTCTTTCCTCCACGTGAAACGTAGTCTTGAGTCGAAATTTGATGGTTATTTAAATTAAAAGATTAAATTTGTCTTGTCATTGAACTGCCATTGTTGACGTTGTTAAGAGTAAAAAGCGGGCAATTTGAAAATTGTTAAGGTTGGAGAATATTGAAATTTTAAACGTTAATTCAGAAGGCGTTTGTGTAAGGGAATGTAACTTATGTTTACATTAACTTATGTATTTAAAAGAGATATTAGATTAGAGAATAAAAGGCAAACTTCCCGAATGTCCTACTCAAGATCATTTTGGTCGGTAGCTAAGGCCGTCAGTCAGAACTTTACCAAGTCAACCATCCTACATCTAGCACGTTTTGATGGCACCATTGCACAGGGAAAAGCAAACTTACTGGCGGAACTATTCTCTTCTCATTGAATGGTTAATTTTCAGGGAAAAAATCTACCAAACGTTCCCCCTGTAGAATTGAGCATGCCCAATATTTTTTTTTGACAGCGCCCTGTTAAACGAATCTTATGAAGTCTTGACCACAAAAGCTTCTGGTCCTGACAAAATTCCAGCCATCGTAATTAAGATATGCGCAGATGAATTGATATCGGAATATTGCAGGTTTTTTAGCTATTCTTACAAAAAAAGAATATTTCCTTCTTGCTGGAAAACTGCGCGAATCCAGCCCATACCCAAAAAAGCAAGAAGACTTTGCCAAGCAACTATAGTCCAGTCGCATTGCTTTCTGTTATTTCAAAAGTTATGGAGAATGCTATCAATGAAAACCTATTAAAGTGCCTTGAGGGCCTCAACATTATAAGTGACCGCTAGTTTGGATATCATAATTCTAGATCAGTAGGAGACCTTCTCGCTTATGTTACTTACGTTTGAAATAACACAATAGACCATCATGGGGAGTACCGGGCGGTATTATTGGATATTTCCAAAGCCTTTGACTGAGTATGGCATGAAGGGCTTCTAACTAAAGTGAGAGCATACGGAATACCGGTTCAATTTTTTTCATGACCGTCAAGTTTTCTTAAAGATACATTTAACATCAATGCCGGAGTCCCTCACCCTCCCTTTACTATACATTAATGATCTCTTGGAAAAAAAATCCCAATATATAGCTTTGCTGATGACAACACACTTCTTGTTCCATCTTTTACTTTTGAAGCTCGAACATTGATTGCCAATGCACATCTCTATAGACAGCAAGAGGTCTCACATTTCAACAAGGATTTGGAACAAATTCTGTCTTGGAGTGACAGTGACCAAGTAAAATTGGACGCAAGAGAAACCACGTGGCAGTTTTTTTCAAAAAAATTAATGTTGAAAAATCGCATATAGTCATGTCGGGACACTCAATTCCCTTCTCTTCAATTATTTTATTTATTGTACGTCAATCAGGATAATCACATGTCTTGACATAGTCACGTTGCGGCCATTGCTAAGGCAGTCTCACAGGCATAACTGATAAACAAAACCCAGAAAGCCTTGAACATCGAAGGCAGGTTGGCGGCTTGAATCTATTTTACAAATATTTTCATGCCAAGTGCTCAACTGAGGTTGCCTGCTTGATTCCACCCAGAGCGATGCATGGTAGACTTTAATTCAAACTTGAATGGTACAGGAGCGTCGCCCGCTTGATGACGTAAAACGAGTACTATCTCACTCTGACTTTATAATGTTCCTGTCTTGTGTCGCCCGAGATCGATAAATCCGTGGCGTAAGCAGGTGACGCTGTGTACTATTCTAGTTTGAATTTAAGTTTAGAAGTACATGATGAGTCACTGCAGTTCACCCGTACATGATTCAGCTTAGTGTCGCTTGAATAATACTGTTTAAAAATTTTTTCATCTAGATAACGTGATAATTTTGAAACGACCTTCCTGCGACCGTGTTCTTCAACGAGCATAATCTCCAAAAATTTAAGACCAACTTGAATCGTTTCCTGTGCACACGCACCGCTTGTGGAGCGATATAAAGGATTAATCCTGCAGCGCTGTGCCTTATCATAAAAAAAACAAGTGTCGTCTGAGCCTGGCTTTAGGATCACCGGTCTAAAATAAACCCTAAAGTCTTAGAAATCCGAAAAAAGAAGAAAATAGTATAGAAGAAAGAAAAGTTTAAAATCTAAAGGATATAATATATTCTTGTATGAAGCAAAATGCGTGTTATAATAAAATTTCCTTAACTTTGTATTAGAGATGCTTTCAATCCAAAGTCCTTATACCTTGTGACAATTTATTACACAATTTTAATGCCCGATATTTCTGACCAGTTTGATACCTTCTCATTCTCTGGTAGGGCGGAATAATATTCTGCTTGTTCTTGATGTGATAGTTATTAGCTTTCTCGTGGCGCCGCAAGGAACCCGAAGGTTGTTTTATGTATTTATAGCAATTTTTCATAGATATTTGAGACAGCACATATAAAATTTGTCCTGCAGATTAGGCACTAGTAATTTGAATCAATCTTCATGCCTCAAAATTATCCATTAAATTTTCAAGTGTTTATCATAAAATCTATTTACTAACAAATGAAAGTATCCTGTGTTAATTTTCTCCTCGTTAATAATAGAATGAAAGCTTGCATAATACAATAATAAATCCTAGCGTTCATGATCCGTAATGGAGACTGCACAGCTCGTTTACGGAAACATTGTATTTTGGATAACAGTAGCTAGAAACGGACAGTTCTGGCTCAGGTGGTGCTGGTGGTGCTGGTGGTGCAACTAACCCGGGTGGTGCGGTGGTGCGTTTTATGACCTAACCCGGGTGGTTCGGTGGTGCGTTTTACGATCTAACCCAAGTGGTGCGGTGGTGCGTTTTATGATCTAACCCGGGTGGTTCGGTGGTGCGTTTTATGATCTAACCCGGGTGGTTCGGTGGTGCGTTTTATGACCTAACCCGGGTGGTTCGGTGGTGCTGTTTTACGAGACCAGTGATGCTGGTGGTGCTGTTTTACGAGATCAGTGATGCTGGTGGTGCTGTTTTATGATCTAACCCGGGCGGTTCGGTGGTGCGTTTTATGACCTAACCCGGGTGGTTCGGTGGTGCTGTTTTACGAGACCAGTGATGCTGGTGGTGCTGTTTTACGAGATCAGTGGTGCTGGTGGTGCTGTTTTATGATCTAACCCGGGCGGTTCGGTGGTGCGTTTTATGACCTAACCCGGGTGGTTCGGTGGTGCGTTTTATGACCTAACCCGGGTGGTTCGGTGGTGCTGTTTTACGAGACCAGTGATGCTGGTGGTGCTGTTTTACGAGATCAGTGGTGCTGGTGGTGCTGTTTTATGATCTAACCCGGGCGGTTCGGTGGTGCGTTTTATGACCTAACCCGGGTGGTTCGGTGGTGCTGTTTTACGAGACCAGTGATGCTGGTGGTGCTGTTTTACGAGATCAGTGGTGCTGGTGGTGCTGTTTTATGATCTAACCCGGGCGGTTCGGTGGTGCGTTTTATGACCTAACCCGGATGGTTCGGTGGTGCTGTTTTACGAGACCAGTGGTGCTGGTGGTGCTGTTTTACGAGACCAGTGGTGCTGGTGGTGCTGTTTTACGAGACCAGTGGTGCTGGTGGTGCGTTTTATGATCTAACCCAAGTGGTTCGGTGGTGCGTTTTATGATCTAACCAGGATGGTTCGGTGGTGCTGTTTATGAGCTAACCCGGGTGCTTTCGTGAGGCGGCTCTGTCAATATCTCTCTACTGTGTTAATTTATGCGGGTAATAAAACCGACAAGGGTCGGATCGGCCTGCATGCTTATAGAGGTAAAAAACCGCTTTAGAATGTTTTTGGTATATCTTTTTTAGATAATTTTGGGGGAAATAATTTGCCTGAGATGCCAATTAAAAAAAGCCTACATTTAATTGTATTTTAGATTCTTGAATTTTGTACATGGATTAAAAATCTACTATTTCTTGAAATTGTATACATTATGTTAGATAATTAAGGAATAAAAAAGATGAAAATAACAATTATAATTAGAAAAAAAATATTTTAATGTTATTAAGACTTTGTAAATATCTGTAAAAACTGTTCTAAATCCTGTCATTTCTGAAACTTGTATACTGAGTGTTTAGAATTTAGTAAAAAATTAAAAAAATGTTTTAACGTTATTAAGCCCTGTGAAACTTTGTAAAAAATGACTAAAACAGTCGCAAATCGTCCTATTTTCTTAAAAGTGTATACTGAGTGTTTAGAATTTAGTAAAAATTAAAAAAAATGTTTTAAATTTGTTAAATCATGTGAAATCTTGTATAAAATGACTAGAACCATTCTTAATCATGACATTTCTGAAAATTGTATACTGAGTGTTTAGAATTTAGTAAAAAATTAAAAAAAATGTTTTAACGTTATTAAGCCCTGTGAAACTTTGTAAAAAATGACTAAAACAGTCGCAAATCGTCCTATTTTCTTAAAAGTGTATACTGAGTGTTTAGAATTTAGTAAAAATTAAAAAAAAATGTTTTAAATTTGTTAAATCATGCGAAATCTTGTATAAAATGACTAGAACCGTTCTTAATCATGACATTTCTGAAAATTGTATACTGAGTGTTTAGAATTTAGTAAAAAATTAAAAAAAATGTTTTAACGTTATTAAGCCCTGTGAAACTTTGTAAAAAATGACTAAAACAGTCGCAAATCGTCCTATTTTCTTAAAAGTGTATACTGAGTGTTTAGAATTTAGTAAAAATTAAAAAAAATGTTTTAAATTCGTTAAATCATGCGAAATCTTGTATAAAATGACTAGAACCGTTCTTAATCATGGCATTTCTGAAAATTGTATACTGAGTGTTTAGAATTTAGTAAAAATTAAAAAAAATGTTTTAAATTTGTTAAATCATGTGAAATCTTGTATAAAATGACTAGAACCGTTCTTAATCATGTCATTTCTGAAAATTGTATACTGAGTGTTTAGAATTTAGTAAAAAATTAAAAAAAATGTTTTAACGTTATTAAGCCCTGTGAAACTTTGTAAAAAATGACTAAAACAGTCGCAAATCGTCCTATTTTCTTAAAAGTGTATACTGAGTGTTTAGAATTTAGTAAAAATTAAAATAAATGTTTTAAATTTGTTAAATCATGTGAAATCTTGTATAAAATGACTAGAACCGTTCTTAATCATGGCATTTCTGAAAATTGTATACTGAGTGTTTAGAATTTAGTAAAAAATTAAAAAAAATGTTTTAACGTTATTAAGCCCTGTGAAACTTTGTAAAAAATGACTAAAACAGTCGCAAATCGTCCTATTTTCTTAAAAGTGTATACTGAGTGTTTAGAATTTAGTAAAAATTAAAAAAAAATGTTTTAAATTTGTTAAATCATGCGAAATCTTGTATAAAATGACTAGAACCGTTCTTAATCATGACATTTCTGAAAATTGTATACTGAGTGTTTAGAATTTAGTAAAAAATTAAAAAAAATGTTTTAACGTTATTAAGCCCTGTGAAACTTTGTAAAAAATGACTAAAACAGTCGCAAATCGTCCTATTTTCTTAAAAGTGTATACTGAGTGTTTAGAATTTAGTAAAAATTAAAAAAAATGTTTTAAATTCGTTAAATCATGCGAAATCTTGTATAAAATGACTAGAACCGTTCTTAATCATGGCATTTCTGAAAATTGTATACTGAGTGTTTAGAATTTAGTAAAAAATTAAAAAAAATGTTTTAACGTTATTAAGCCCTGTGAAACTTTGTAAAAAATGACTAAAACAGTCGCAAATCGTCCTATTTTCTTAAAAGTGTATACTGAGTGTTTAGAATTTAGTAAAAATTAAAAAAAATGTTTTAAATTCGTTAAATCATGCGAAATCTTGTATAAAATGACTAGAACCGTTCTTAATCATGGCATTTCTGAAAATTGTATACTGAGTGTTTAGAATTTAGTAAAAAATTAAAAAAAATGTTTTAACGTTATTAAGCCCTGTGAAACTTTGTAAAAAATGACTAAAACAGTCGCAAATCGTCATATTTTCTTAAAAGTGTATACTGAGTGTTTAGAATTTAGTAAAAATTAAAAAAAATGTTTTAAATTTGTTAAATCATGTGAAATCTTGTATAAAATGACTAGAACCGTTCTTAATCATGACATTTCTGAAAATTGTATACTGAGTGTTAAGTATTTTAGTTGAAAATAAGATCATAAATCATCTATACAAAACAAGCGCCCCTTATGGATTTGAACGAAAATCATAGATTCGACTATTTTCATGAAAAATAAATCTAAGTACGGAATAATGCAGGAAGATTATCTATTTTCTTGGTTTAGAAAGTGATGTAGTTAAGATTTATAACTTAGGAATAAATAAATTATTATTAATCTTTTCGACCTATTTCTCTTGCATATTTAATTTCTTTGATAGTAAGAACTAATCTTTTTATTTTACAAAGTAAAAAAAAAAGCTAAAGATCGGCGTTGTCAGTCAGGTATAAGAACTGATTTAACACGATGGTTTTTGTACAAACGTTCACATACAATTGTATGCTTTTTAACCGATTGTGTCGGAAAAAATGACGATTTATAGATTAGATATTTAGACGAAGAGCTAACCTTCTCAATAAAGTATTGATTATTGCCCTGCTAGCTAGACAACACTTTTTATGTTAGTCAAAAAAAAATTTTTTTTTCGGACGCTATTACAGATTTCATCGTTAACTAACAAACATTAAGACCAAAAAATTAGCGTGCAAGATGAAATGTATAGGTTCACTTCATTTCTACATTATTTTACAACTCTCAATCGCATTAAAAACAAGATCGAATAAAAAATAACTTATGACATATGGACGAAAAATGTTTTTCGGGCTATTTAGGTTAGCGACCGCATTACGTCTGAAATACTACATTTTTCGAGCTTATAACATAATTTACTATTTTAACGTTAAAATAGGGGAAATGATGTATCAAAATGGATACTTTTTTTTTGTCGGTCACGAGATTATAGTTTCTTTTAAAATGAACTCTAATATTTACAACACAAATTATCCTTTAAGCCACATTAGTTTAAAACTCGTCTGTCGCTTTCCCTCTATTGTGAGTTTGATTAAAGTATAGCGTAGTATATATTTAGATGAATTTCGCAAATGTTGAATACTTTCAAAACTGAAAAAGCCGCCCTTTGCAATAAATATCTCCGTAGAGTTAGGTACCCTGCAGATTAAGGGTATTTCAGAGGATAATCATATACAAATTCAAAGATTTTGTCTATTTTAATGGATTAACAAACAATATCTAAAGGATGACTTTACTGATAAAAAAAAAATAACAAAAATCCATAAAGTCTAGGCTCACATGAAATTCCATAAAGAGCAGCTGCATAGCCTTATCACATCAAACTATATTTTTATTTCGTTCTATTGTCAAAAGTCTGTGTTTAGGAGATTATCGTTCATTTTAAAATGAACTCTAATATGTACATCACCATAAACTACCTCTTAAGCCGTCGTAAAAATACACTTTTCGATTTACCTCTATATTGATTTTCTAATATTAAATATCTACAATAGTCGAAATTCGCTCGCTAATACCTATGTATGCAAGGTTTCTTCAAAAAATGACAATTTTGTTGTTTAATGGCTTGAAAAAATGGAAAAAGGAGGTTTTTGCATCCATTTATTTCCAGATGAGTGTTAAAAATACTTATAAAACTCGGTATACCGAAGATCAAGCATTAATGAGAGGGTTGAGTCCTGTTTGCCAAATCCTGATTTTTAATTTGACGTTGGCAACGGTACAATTTTTTAACATTTATCATAAGAGGCGTATATTTTTGGAGCTTAGATCTACCAGTTTATCCACGCCCCATTTATTGTTAGTGCTTTAGTAATTTTACTTTCCAATTATTTTTTACCAAAACGCGTAGTTGAAACAGTGTCTATATCAGACGATATAATAAATTTTAAGGATTAATTTGCTTACAAATACACTTCAATTTATTTAGGCTAAAGCAGTCAGACATATACTGGAACTACGAAAACCCTATTACAATTTGGTTGCCTAGAGAAAATTTTGTAAAAAACATAGCTTTCTACACAAATGCTTGCACAGTATGTACCTATCATTTTAAGATACCTGGCGACATCAATGTAAGCATTGACATAATGACGCAAGATATAGGTAGGTACTTGAATATTCAAGTTTTCTATTAACGATACACTTCAGCATACATGCGAGATGTCATTAATGTCTACGGAAGGCAACAGACATACCAGCTATTTTTACATGGGATTCCATAGACTTGGACGCTTCTTGTTTAGAAATATTTGATGTCATCTCGAGGAGTTCCGTATTGAAGCATCAAACCTACCTGCCAAATAATTGACGAAATATGGGTTATCATAAAATATGCCCCCCATCGAACTAAATGATCCTATAAACCAGCTTCACACATCGTAATTTGTGATGCTAACACGATTAATACGCAATAGAACAAGATTAAGAAACAAAATTTAAAGTAGCTCTTTATCACACGAAAATAATTAAATAATTTACGGTTACAGAACAATAATTATTTTAAAAAGCTGTATAACTAAATATATTATGTTATTAGGAATATTCTGTCTAAAGTAACAGCTGATCTTAGTCGAAAATGAGATCGTATTATTGATTGTTGAATTCGTTAGGTATGAAATAAAATTAGAGATTTCGCCTATTTTTTTCACGATTAAATAAGAATACCTCTATTTAGCTAAAAATGAAACGATTACAGTGGTAGATTAATTCACTTTACCAAGCATGTAAACTACTAATTTTGCAATAAATATCTTCTATATTTCTAGGTAGGTTTACTCGAAAATGTTGGGCTATTTTCATCAAAAATCCCGATACGAAATTGAAAAATTTGCCTATTTTTGTCGGTTTACAAAGTGATAGTGGAATATTGGTTTGATCAAAGAACAATAATTATTTTAAAAATGTTGTATAATTAACTAAATGTCGGTGTTATCAGGCAGGCAAGAAGTTATTTATCTGAATCTTATTTGTACCATTAGCGTTTATATACAAATGTTAGTGGTTTTCAAAAATTGATATCTCGGAAATTATTAGGTTTAGACTTATAATACGCTTATTAAAAAATAATGACTACTTTATGCAAAATTCAAAAATATTATAAGATGTAGGGTATCCCAGTAACTTAACCAAAGATTTTCGGTCTTCGTAAAGCTTTACACGTTTCTTCAGCGTACCAAACATTCACTTTTTTTAAATATTGACATCGGGTTAGGATTCTGAACATAGGATTAACATCACTCCAATAGTGAACATGTTGCGTTGTCACAGTTCCATTCGTTGAAAAGTAAACAAAACCGTTTGAGCTACGTGGGGAATAAATAAAGTTGGCTTGTTGAAAAATTTTAATATTTATTAAGGTAAAAGACTATAAATATATCGATACAACACTTTGGCATTTCTAATACTACAAACATGAATATCTAAAATGTGATATTTACAACTATCAACTCTCTCTCCCTTCTCTAATTTTGGTACACCAATGCTGTCTTCTAAGTTTATAATATATGGCGTCCTGCAGTTTAATTCCGAAAATGTTTTAACTAAAAATTCCTCTTTAACACATCCTTTAACGTAAATAATGTCTGCGTCTATCAGATTGTTGGATATGATATTATGTAGTTCCTTGTAATCGGTATCACCATAATTATAAAGGATACCATGATGATTTCCAAATAGATATTTGACTTGTTTCTTGCAAGCCTTACTTAAGGTGTCGAATGGTTTAACTGGTTTAAAAAAGTAACTTTTCATACTATTCCCATCATAAATAGCCAATTCTTTCGCGCAAAATTCAGGTATGTTAAATCCTTGAATATCGACTACAACGAACTTCATTGTCTGAAGACTCAAATCAAACAAGTATATTTTCATATTTTTATCGCTCTTAAGTTCGATTTCAAAAGCACACCCCCACTTTTCGATAATTTCACAGTCTTAGCACATAGATCTTATATTTTTATTTACGATCAATTCATCTTTATTCGCCAATCATCTCAAACGAGTCTGCTTTTGAAAGTAATATAGCCTTAGTATTCAGAAAATATTAATGATATCGGAGCCTAAAACATCCTTGACACTAAAAAATCATTGTGTTTCCTAACAAAACCCATCATCTTGTCTATTTAGCTTGCTTTCCTATTGTTTAGCAGGTTAAATAAAATTATTATTTCGCTCTTTTTGTCTGTACTGAATCGTTAGGGGAATACGTTTCTAGTTCTATAAGAGAGACAGTTAAAATTTATGTAAGCAATCAAAAATCCTACACTATGAGCTACTTAGTTAAAATTTCATATTTCCTTCCTGGGTCAGGCAAAATTTGTGATGTGTCGGACAAAATTTATAAAAATACAAAAAAAAAATGCTGGATGCATTTTTAGCGTGACTTTCTATTTAATACCATCTTATTTCAAGGTATAATTCGGTTGTCAAAATGAGAATAAAATAATTTTCCCATGGTTTATGTCATCTTAAAAAAGTCAAAAGGTTATATTCTGTAGAGGGTCAGATACATTTAAATTTAAATATTTTCTCCAAGAAGAATTTTAAGATAGTATTATAGTAAATAAAAATTCTATACCTCCAATATTTCATGGAAACATATCGTGTTCTAGCGACATAACCCAAAAGTACCTCTATTCAGAAACGCATCGTACTTTTCTTGTCAATAATTGTCTCATTGTCCCATCCATTACATTATTATAATCTTAAAGCACCTGTTACCAGCATTATCTGTTTTTATGGTTTTCATAAAACATAGCGATTACCGATGAAAATTAAACGAAAACTTAATAAATAACTTTTTTTTTCAACTGAAATAGACTGATTTTCGATGGAAAAATGTTACTTATAACTAAAAATGAATATAAGACATATACGCAATGATATTTAGAATAAATCAATCTTTTCTAAAATTACTATGAAATATTCACAAAATCGTTTCGTATATGTCTTATATTCATTTTTAGTTATAAGTAACATTTTTCCATCGAAAATCAGTCTATTTCAGTTGAAAAAAAAAGTTATTTATTAAGTTTTCGTTTAATTTTCATCGGTAATCGCTATGTTTTATGAAAACCATAAAAACAGATAATGCTGGTAACAGGTGCTTTAAGATTATAATAATGTAATGGATGGGACAATGAGACAATTATTGACAAGAAAAGTACGATGCGTTTCTGAATAGAGGTACTTTTGGGTTATGTCGCTAGAACACGATATGTTTCCATGAAATATTGGAGGTATAGAATTTTTATTTACTATAATACTATCTTAAAATTCTTCTTGGAGAAAATATTTAAATTTAAATGTATCTGACCCTCTACAGAATATAACCTTTTGACTTTTTTAAGATGACATAAACCATGGGAAAATTATTTTATTCTCATTTTGACAACCGAATTATACCTTGAAATAAGATGGTATTAAATAGAAAGTCACGCTAAAAATGCATCCAGCATTTTTTTTTTGTATTTTTATAAATTTTGTCCGACACATCACAAATTTTGCCTGACCCAGGAAGGAAATATGAAATTTTAACTAAGTAGCTCATAGTGTAGGATTTTTGATTGCTTACATAAATTTTAACTGTCTCTCTTATAGAACTAGAAACGTATTCCCCTAACGATTCAGTACAGACAAAAAGAGCGAAATAATAATTTTATTTAACCTGCTAAACAATAGGAAAGCAAGCTAAATAGACAAGATGATGGGTTTTGTTAGGAAACACAATGATTTTTTAGTGTCAAGGATGTTTTAGGCTCCGATATCATTAATATTTTCTGAATACTAAGGCTATATTACTTTCAAAAGCAGACTCGTTTGAGATGATTGGCGAATAAAGATGAATTGATCGTAAATAAAAATATAAGATCTATGTGCTAAGACTGTGAAATTATCGAAAAGTGGGGGTGTGCTTTTGAAATCGAACTTAAGAGCGATAAAAATATGAAAATATACTTGTTTGATTTGAGTCTTCAGACAATGAAGTTCGTTGTAGTCGATATTCAAGGATTTAACATACCTGAATTTTGCGCGAAAGAATTGGCTATTTATGATGGGAATAGTATGAAAAGTTACTTTTTTAAACCAGTTAAACCATTCGACACCTTAAGTAAGGCTTGCAAGAAACAAGTCAAATATCTATTTGGAAATCATCATGGTATCCTTTATAATTATGGTGATACCGATTACAAGGAACTACATAATATCATATCCAACAATCTGATAGACGCAGACATTATTTACGTTAAAGGATGTGTTAAAGAGGAATTTTTAGTTAAAACATTTTCGGAATTAAACTGCAGGACGCCATATATTATAAACTTAGAAGACAGCATTGGTGTACCAAAATTAGAGAAGGGAGAGAGAGTTGATAGTTGTAAATATCACATTTTAGATATTCATGTTTGTAGTATTAGAAATGCCAAAGTGTTGTATCGATATATTTATAGTCTTTTACCTTAATAAATATTAAAATTTTTCAACAAGCCAACTTTATTTATTCCCCACGTAGCTCAAACGGTTTTGTTTACTTTTCAACGAATGGAACTGTGACAACGCAACATGTTCACTATTGGAGTGATGTTAATCCTATGTTCAGAATCCTAACCCGATGTCAATATTTAAAAAAAGTGAATGTTTGGTACGCTGAAGAAACGTGTAAAGCTTTACGAAGACCGAAAATCTTTGGTTAAGTTACTGGGATACCCTACATCTTATAATATTTTTGAATTTTGCATAAAGTAGTCATTATTTTTTAATAAGCGTATTATAAGTCTAAACCTAATAATTTCCGAGATATCAATTTTTGAAAACCACTAACATTTGTATATAAACGCTAATGGTACAAATAAGATTCAGATAAATAACTTCTTGCCTGCCTGATAACACCGACATTTAGTTAATTATACAACATTTTTAAAATAATTATTGTTCTTTGATCAAACCAATATTCCACTATCACTTTGTAAACCGACAAAAATAGGCAAATTTTTCAATTTCGTATCGGGATTTTTGATGAAAATAGCCCAACATTTTCGAGTAAACCTACCTAGAAATATAGAAGATATTTATTGCAAAATTAGTAGTTTACATGCTTGGTAAAGTGAATTAATCTACCACTGTAATCGTTTCATTTTTAGCTAAATAGAGGTATTCTTATTTAATCGTGAAAAAAATAGGCGAAATCTCTAATTTTATTTCATACCTAACGAATTCAACAATCAATAATACGATCTCATTTTCGACTAAGATCAGCTGTTACTTTAGACAGAATATTCCTAATAACATAATATATTTAGTTATACAGCTTTTTAAAATAATTATTGTTCTGTAACCGTAAATTATTTAATTATTTTCGTGTGATAAAGAGCTACTTTAAATTTTGTTTCTTAATCTTGTTCTATTGCGTATTAATCGTGTTAGCATCACAAATTACGATGTGTGAAGCTGGTTTATAGGATCATTTAGTTCGATGGGGGGCATATTTTATGATAACCCATATTTCGTCAATTATTTGGCAGGTAGGTTTGATGCTTCAATACGGAACTCCTCGAGATGACATCAAATATTTCTAAACAAGAAGCGTCCAAGTCTATGGAATCCCATGTAAAAATAGCTGGTATGTCTGTTGCCTTCCGTAGACATTAATGACATCTCGCATGTATGCTGAAGTGTATCGTTAATAGAAAACTTGAATATTCAAGTACCTACCTATATCTTGCGTCATTATGTCAATGCTTACATTGATGTCGCCAGGTATCTTAAAATGATAGGTACATACTGTGCAAGCATTTGTGTAGAAAGCTATGTTTTTTACAAAATTTTCTCTAGGCAACCAAATTGTAATAGGGTTTTCGTAGTTCCAGTATATGTCTGACTGCTTTAGCCTAAATAAATTGAAGTGTATTTGTAAGCAAATTAATCCTTAAAATTTATTATATCGTCTGATATAGACACTGTTTCAACTACGCGTTTTGGTAAAAAATAATTGGAAAGTAAAATTACTAAAGCACTAACAATAAATGGGGCGTGGATAAACTGGTAGATCTAAGCTCCAAAAATATACGCCTCTTATGATAAATGTTAAAAAATTGTACCGTTGCCAACGTCAAATTAAAAATCAGGATTTGGCAAACAGGACTCAACCCTCTCATTAATGCTTGATCTTCGGTATACCGAGTTTTATAAGTATTTTTAACACTCATCTGGAAATAAATGGATGCAAAAACCTCCTTTTTCCATTTTTTCAAGCCATTAAACAACAAAATTGTCATTTTTTGAAGAAACCTTGCATACATAGGTATTAGCGAGCGAATTTCGACTATTGTAGATATTTAATATTAGAAAATCAATATAGAGGTAAATCGAAAAGTGTATTTTTACGACGGCTTAAGAGGTAGTTTATGGTGATGTACATATTAGAGTTCATTTTAAAATGAACGATAATCTCCTAAACACAGACTTTTGACAATAGAACGAAATAAAAATATAGTTTGATGTGATAAGGCTATGCAGCTGCTCTTTATGGAATTTCATGTGAGCCTAGACTTTATGGATTTTTGTTATTTTTTTTTTATCAGTAAAGTCATCCTTTAGATATTGTTTGTTAATCCATTAAAATAGACAAAATCTTTGAATTTGTATATGATTATCCTCTGAAATACCCTTAATCTGCAGGGTACCTAACTCTACGGAGATATTTATTGCAAAGGGCGGCTTTTTCAGTTTTGAAAGTATTCAACATTTGCGAAATTCATCTAAATATATACTACGCTATACTTTAATCAAACTCACAATAGAGGGAAAGCGACAGACGAGTTTTAAACTAATGTGGCTTAAAGGATAATTTGTGTTGTAAATATTAGAGTTCATTTTAAAAGAAACTATAATCTCGTGACCGACAAAAAAAAAGTATCCATTTTGATACATCATTTCCCCTATTTTAACGTTAAAATAGTAAATTATGTTATAAGCTCGAAAAATGTAGTATTTCAGACGTAATGCGGTCGCTAACCTAAATAGCCCGAAAAACATTTTTCGTCCATATGTCATAAGTTATTTTTTATTCGATCTTGTTTTTAATGCGATTGAGAGTTGTAAAATAATGTAGAAATGAAGTGAACCTATACATTTCATCTTGCACGCTAATTTTTTGGTCTTAATGTTTGTTAGTTAACGATGAAATCTGTAATAGCGTCCGAAAAAAAAATTTTTTTTTGACTAACATAAAAAGTGTTGTCTAGCTAGCAGGGCAATAATCAATACTTTATTGAGAAGGTTAGCTCTTCGTCTAAATATCTAATCTATAAATCGTCATTTTTTCCGACACAATCGGTTAAAAAGCATACAATTGTATGTGAACGTTTGTACAAAAACCATCGTGTTAAATCAGTTCTTATACCTGACTGACAACGCCGATCTTTAGCTTTTTTTTTTACTTTGTAAAATAAAAAGATTAGTTCTTACTATCAAAGAAATTAAATATGCAAGAGAAATAGGTCGAAAAGATTAATAATAATTTATTTATTCCTAAGTTATAAATCTTAACTACATCACTTTCTAAACCAAGAAAATAGATAATCTTCCTGCATTATTCCGTACTTAGATTTATTTTTCATGAAAATAGTCGAATCTATGATTTTCGTTCAAATCCATAAGGGGCGCTTGTTTTGTATAGATGATTTATGATCTTATTTTCAACTAAAATACTTAACACTCAGTATACAATTTTCAGAAATGTCATGATTAAGAACGGTTCTAGTCATTTTATACAAGATTTCACATGATTTAACAAATTTAAAACATTTTTTTTAATTTTTACTAAATTCTAAACACTCAGTATACACTTTTAAGAAAATATGACGATTTGCGACTGTTTTAGTCATTTTTTACAAAGTTTCACAGGGCTTAATAACGTTAAAACATTTTTTTTAATTTTTTACTAAATTCTAAACACTCAGTATACAATTTTCAGAAATGCCATGATTAAGAACGGTTCTAGTCATTTTATACAAGATTTCGCATGATTTAACGAATTTAAAACATTTTTTTTAATTTTTACTAAATTCTAAACACTCAGTATACACTTTTAAGAAAATAGGACGATTTGCGACTGTTTTAGTCATTTTTTACAAAGTTTCACAGGGCTTAATAACGTTAAAACATTTTTTTTAATTTTTTACTAAATTCTAAACACTCAGTATACAATTTTCAGAAATGCCATGATTAAGAACGGTTCTAGTCATTTTATACAAGATTTCGCATGATTTAACGAATTTAAAACATTTTTTTTAATTTTTACTAAATTCTAAACACTCAGTATACACTTTTAAGAAAATAGGACGATTTGCGACTGTTTTAGTCATTTTTTACAAAGTTTCACAGGGCTTAATAACGTTAAAACATTTTTTTTAATTTTTTACTAAATTCTAAACACTCAGTATACAATTTTCAGAAATGTCATGATTAAGAACGGTTCTAGTCATTTTATACAAGATTTCGCATGATTTAACAAATTTAAAACATTTTTTTTTAATTTTTACTAAATTCTAAACACTCAGTATACACTTTTAAGAAAATAGGACGATTTGCGACTGTTTTAGTCATTTTTTACAAAGTTTCACAGGGCTTAATAACGTTAAAACATTTTTTTTAATTTTTTACTAAATTCTAAACACTCAGTATACAATTTTCAGAAATGCCATGATTAAGAACGGTTCTAGTCATTTTATACAAGATTTCACATGATTTAACAAATTTAAAACATTTTTTTTAATTTTTACTAAATTCTAAACACTCAGTATACACTTTTAAGAAAATAGGACGATTTGCGACTGTTTTAGTCATTTTTTACAAAGTTTCACAGGGCTTAATAACGTTAAAACATTTTTTTTAATTTTTTACTAAATTCTAAACACTCAGTATACAATTTTCAGAAATGACATGATTAAGAACGGTTCTAGTCATTTTATACAAGATTTCACATGATTTAACAAATTTAAAACATTTTTTTTAATTTTTACTAAATTCTAAACACTCAGTATACAATTTTCAGAAATGCCATGATTAAGAACGGTTCTAGTCATTTTATACAAGATTTCGCATGATTTAACGAATTTAAAACATTTTTTTTAATTTTTACTAAATTCTAAACACTCAGTATACACTTTTAAGAAAATAGGACGATTTGCGACTGTTTTAGTCATTTTTTACAAAGTTTCACAGGGCTTAATAACGTTAAAACATTTTTTTTAATTTTTTACTAAATTCTAAACACTCAGTATACAATTTTCAGAAATGTCATGATTAAGAACGGTTCTAGTCATTTTATACAAGATTTCGCATGATTTAACAAATTTAAAACATTTTTTTTTAATTTTTACTAAATTCTAAACACTCAGTATACACTTTTAAGAAAATAGGACGATTTGCGACTGTTTTAGTCATTTTTTACAAAGTTTCACAGGGCTTAATAACGTTAAAACATTTTTTTTAATTTTTTACTAAATTCTAAACACTCAGTATACAATTTTCAGAAATGTCATGATTAAGAATGGTTCTAGTCATTTTATACAAGATTTCACATGATTTAACAAATTTAAAACATTTTTTTTAATTTTTACTAAATTCTAAACACTCAGTATACACTTTTAAGAAAATAGGACGATTTGCGACTGTTTTAGTCATTTTTTACAAAGTTTCACAGGGCTTAATAACGTTAAAACATTTTTTTAATTTTTTACTAAATTCTAAACACTCAATATACAAGTTTCAGAAATGACAGGATTTAGAACAGTTTTTACAGATATTTACAAAGTCTTAATAACATTAAAATATTTTTTTTCTAATTATAATTGTTATTTTCATCTTTTTTATTCCTTAATTATCTAACATAATGTATACAATTTCAAGAAATAGTAGATTTTTAATCCATGTACAAAATTCAAGAATCTAAAATACAATTAAATGTAGGCTTTTTTTAATTGGCATCTCAGGCAAATTATTTCCCCCAAAATTATCTAAAAAAGATATACCAAAAACATTCTAAAGCGGTTTTTTACCTCTATAAGCATGCAGGCCGATCCGACCCTTGTCGGTTTTATTACCCGCATAAATTAACACAGTAGAGAGATATTGACAGAGCCGCCTCACGAAAGCACCCGGGTTAGCTCATAAACAGCACCACCGAACCATCCTGGTTAGATCATAAAACGCACCACCGAACCACTTGGGTTAGATCATAAAACGCACCACCAGCACCACTGGTCTCGTAAAACAGCACCACCAGCACCACTGGTCTCGTAAAACAGCACCACCAGCACCACTGGTCTCGTAAAACAGCACCACCGAACCATCCGGGTTAGGTCATAAAACGCACCACCGAACCGCCCGGGTTAGATCATAAAACAGCACCACCAGCACCACTGATCTCGTAAAACAGCACCACCAGCATCACTGGTCTCGTAAAACAGCACCACCGAACCACCCGGGTTAGGTCATAAAACGCACCACCGAACCGCCCGGGTTAGATCATAAAACAGCACCACCAGCACCACTGATCTCGTAAAACAGCACCACCAGCATCACTGGTCTCGTAAAACAGCACCACCGAACCACCCGGGTTAGGTCATAAAACGCACCACCGAACCACCCGGGTTAGGTCATAAAACGCACCACCGAACCGCCCGGGTTAGATCATAAAACAGCACCACCAGCACCACTGATCTCGTAAAACAGCACCACCAGCATCACTGGTCTCGTAAAACAGCACCACCGAACCACCCGGGTTAGGTCATAAAACGCACCACCGAACCGCCCGGGTTAGATCATAAAACAGCACCACCAGCATCACTGATCTCGTAAAACAGCACCACCAGCATCACTGGTCTCGTAAAACAGCACCACCGAACCACCCGGGTTAGGTCATAAAACGCACCACCGAACCACCCGGGTTAGATCATAAAACGCACCACCGAACCACCCGGGTTAGATCATAAAACGCACCACCGCACCACTTGGGTTAGATCGTAAAACGCACCACCGAACCACCCGGGTTAGGTCATAAAACGCACCACCGCACCACCCGGGTTAGTTGCACCACCAGCACCACCAGCACCACCTGAGCCAGAACTGTCCGTTTCTAGCTACTGATAACAATAACTAATTTAGGCTTTGCTGAAACTGAAAAGGCTTTTCATCATTTTATAATACCTCTGCCCACAATGTTGCTCTATAGTGGCTTGAATGAAAATGGGTTAGATATTGGTAACCTATTTTATAAATATAAAATTTAAAATGAAGCTAAGATATGGGTAAGGCCTTTTCTTAATACAAAAAATCTAGGATGCTGCTTGAACCCAATGTAAAGTCCTGCGAAAGATATTCAATACAATATTACAACGAATATTGCGGCTAGGGCAGAAAAAACCTAATCTTTAATATATATTTAAAAGGGATCCAAAAAGTTCCTAGCGTAGGGGTAAGCAGCAGCACTATTATTGAGCACCCCCCCCCCCCAATAATTTGCTCAATTTATACAAATTCATAAAAATAAGAAAGTCCTTATTACTGAGATGTTACAAATGACAACATGGCAACTGACATAATATATTTTAACGAGCACGCGATTAATTTCAAACCTGTCAGTTAATTGTTCCTCGTTCTAAGGTTCGTGTTCCATACTCCTGTTTGCTTTGTGCACTATTTTGCTTCAAATCTTCATAAATTGGTTCACACCCCATTTGAGTTTCTATTGGATATACTTTTTTATGATTAAAGTAGGTTATTTAATACACATAACCTCAAAAATATTTAAAACTGGCAAATTGTTTAGAGGCCAATAAACAGCTTTGTGAATTTACTTAAAACATAGTAATTGGCACCCATGTCAATAATTGTAAGCCTACGAAAATGTTTTACCAATAGTTTTTACCTACTCTTTTGTTAGTTTTATTAGTAAAATACGGAATTTTTTTTTTTTGAAAAATAAGTCGAAAAACAGCTATTAAATTATACATTATTTTGTTTGTTTTTAGAAAACAAAGCATACCGTTGTATCGAGACTCATATTGTAAAATATAGGTGTCTATTATTAATAACCGGTAGGTATGATACAGACCACTTGATTTCAAGCTTGTATTTTTCCTGAAACTTGTATTAGAAAAAGCAAATAGGAATTCAAAAGAAAAGCATTAGCCAGTCGACATAAAAAAATCCAGGAAAGGAAAGAGATCGACAACTACCAATGTAAGCAAAGAAAAAGAAGAGAAATTAAAAGCAGTAGAAGAAAAAAATAAAAACCAAGGAAAGAAGGAAAAGTAACAAGGGGAATAAGAACATTAAGAAAAAAAATGGAATGTTCTAGAATGTATTAATATTGGCTTAATTAGCATTTAAATTGAGAAAATAAAAAAAGGTGCTAAGTTGCGCAAATGGTAAGAGAATACCTGGCGATGAAAGAACTTCACATTAGATATGATAAAGAGAGATTCCAACAAAGTTGATAATCCAGAAAAATCATCATTAAGCATGAATGTTCATGTAAAAAGAAATTTAGCAATCGAAATATATGAGATTGCTATTCCTTTGGATTGGAAACAGTAAGACGAAATGTCACAAATACACATCTTTTTGACAAAATTTATTATTCATGTATGAACAATCTAACGAGATGAAATTTTGGCATAAGATGAATTATTAGAATAATTAAAAAACGCGCATTGCATAAATATATCAATTTTAAAAACGTTTATCCGTTTAACATGTCTGAATAAGAATTGTTAAAGCATTTTGGTTTCTTAATTAATGTTGAAAGTATGGATTTTTCCTGGTAGAGAATTATTCAGTATTCATACAATACGGTACCATTATTACTGTTAGCATTACTGAATGTTAAGTTTTGTTCAACTCTCTATGTACCAACAAAGTTTTCTTTTCATATTAAGACCACATTAATCGTCTGATAAACATTGTGTTTTTCGTATTGCGTGATGCCTTCTGACTTGTGTTTTAGTTCTATAATATTTATTAATAATGATAAAGGTAGAAAAACACTTTTTTTAACAATATTTTCACATTTTGTTTAAAAATTAGCACATTTTAAACGGCCAATAATTAAACTTTAATATTGTGGGTCAATGACTATATTTTTATGTAACTTAAGGAAAATATATTTTTTTTAATATGTATCACTAACATGC
This sequence comes from Polydrusus tereticollis, assembly GCA_963920685.1. Lineage (NCBI taxonomy): Eukaryota > Metazoa > Arthropoda > Insecta > Coleoptera > Curculionidae > Polydrusus > Polydrusus tereticollis. Next base: position 163,878,976 of record OY987327.1, read on the forward strand.
TATTTTTTTTTTAATTACAATATTATGTTTAAGAGTGATCGAACAGAGTGGCGGCATATGCGAGAGAAATACATAGAAAATATGCTAGTTGTATCTTCCTAAAAAAATATCTGAAGATGTTATGATTGCATTGGAGTTTTTATTTACTAACTTAAAATGTAGCGAAATCGGAATACATTTTTTTAATTTACGAAGAAAAATTTATGAGGAGTATCATCATAATGATTCTTTTAATATATTAGAATTACTCGAAAGACTTTTAATTATATTTTAGAAAAAGTCTTTGTCCCAAATAGTTTTTTTACCAGTTGGCACGTACAACAGCAGAAATAAAGTACAATTTCATGCCAGTAAAGGCGAGAACACTGGTTCCCGGCACTGATCTGCTTTAACCTGCTTTGACTGTGTGCGTCTCAATTTAAAAACCTGCAAAATGAGTTCAAGTGAATCACACTGCCACCTAAAAAGTGTTTTTAAACCCCATACCACAGAAGAACAATTTGAAATAGAAAAAAAGATTTGTACAATTTATTGCAAAATATTAATTAAAAGCAAAACACACTGTTTACTAATTCCACCCATATATGTATTATTACTATATTATGGCGCCTTGCCCATTTAACCAATGTAAACGTAGTGAAGCCGAGGTTCCTTATTTTGTCAGGGTCATTTCGTGCAGCGCGCATGCGCGAGCAAAAAGAGATATACGTTTGTTTTTACCGGAATAAAATGAGGTTATTCTGCTTTTCCCGTCACATTTGACGTTTACAAAAAGCGATAGGAGAGGAATTGTAAATAAACGTTCAAGTTCTTGGTTTGTTTAAGATTTTGGATATTCCGATTGAAAAAAGAAAAAGAACGCAGGTAAAAATATTATTAAAACTTTTATTACATATTAACCAATTATTTTAAGAGTTCAACAGGTAAAATATAGGTTTTAATCTACGACAGAGCCATTATGACGTAGTTAGCAATATCATTTGGATGTCATTATCACAGAACAATAAAGGTTAGAGAAATGTTACAACAATGTTAAAGTTTCGAAACATGGGCCATCTATGAACCAACTGCATGGCTAACCCACCGGCAAAACAGAATTATATTTTACCGATAATGCCATGATGGCATTATAGAAATCTGACATACCGATTGAAGAAATGCGCGGGAATATTTGAAAATATATTATAATTTTTAAATAAATTTTAGTTTTGATTCGATTTGACTGTAACATTACAGTTGGATTTCAAAAGATATATGTTCGGCAGGAATACACAAGCTGCTCGCCTTATAAGTAAATGTGAGCAGCTTGTGACAATTTCTAACCAATTTAAAAATATATCTTGTGGAATACAATTATATAGTAATGTTACAACCAAATTAAATCAAAACCTTAAAATTTATTACACATGAATTGTTTTTATTAGGTACTGTTTTTTTAATTATAAAACAATGCCTAGTGAATTATCATAATAAAAGAAAATATTATCAAAATATATTTATCTAGAATATTTAAATTAAAAAGATACCTACATATGATTTAAGAATACAATATACAACACTAAAATCATGATATTTTTAAGAAATTAGATTTTCTCACTGATAATTATTACAGCTAAGGAAGCCTAGGAGTGTGGTTAGACTGAAACAGAAAAAAAAATTATTTTCAATTAGGATATAAGGTACAATAGGTACGAAAACTTTTATATTTTGCCCAATTAGAGTAAGGAGAGAAACATTGGCCAGTTAAATTGCATAGCAGGTGCAATGTAGTAATGCTGGTATCAGCTGTACCCTCCCCGAGACACATGTAAAAGCTTACACTCTCAAGGACTACATTCGAGGACACTGTATATTCTACTGTATAACCCTATACTGTACGAAAACAAGTAAAACCCAATTAAAGGAACATATTCCAGTAAATACTCTTCATACCTATAACTAAATTTGCAAACAAATCCATGGAAAAAATATAATACCTATGTTATTCTTCCTATATTAGATTTTAATTTATTAAATGTCATTTTTTTATTAACTCATTAATGCCGAGGTTTATAGGTTATAGTTAACTTCATTATCCAGTTCATCTCAGGCTAAACTGTATTTTTGAAAATAAACCGAACTAACCTAACCATAAGTAGAGTAAAGAATATCAATAACGGTATACATGTATCCAATGTTTAACTACAAACAAATTGTTTGTCCTGTACCTAGACCCAGACTAATTTAATAGTATTTAAACCAAAAACATTTTCTAAACTTGTATTTTATAGAAGGCAATGCAGTAAGTACTTAAGTGAGTATTTATTTATTTCAGTTAGTAGAGTAGAGTAGTTATACAGTTATTAGAAACTACAAGCTACAGAAAAATAAGGATTACTACAAGCTGTTAAACATAAGAGAAAGTGTAGTAGGTGTATGTAAAAATATTTACAGGTAAACAGAAGTGACTCACCAGTTTTGAAAAATTAGGAAGGAACTAATTAATATCATTTTTACCCAGACACGCACTTCAAAAGATCATTATTAGAAAGTTGTGAATCTAAAACTATACTTATCAACTTACTTTAGTGTAATACTTACAATAAAAATATACTTCCAAAAATCATCAATCCCAAAGCATGGTCGACAGCGAAGTTTCAGCTAAAAAATATCCCAAGAAAGAACTTACTTGCTCATGAAAAAATAAACTAAGGACTTAGATATCACTATAAACTTACCAAAAAGCCCCACTAATTCATTCCAAGATCAAATTAAACCCATTTTATAAAGAAAAAAAGTCGTGGAAAAAATCACAAACGCGTCAGAAGACCAGACGAGAAGTAAACTGTCAGTCATAAAATAAATCAGTGTTACAAAAAAAAAAAAAAAAAAAAAAACACTAGCTTTTTAATGTTTTTGTAAGATTTTAACCGAAAATGATGATAGTATGAACTTAAATTAATTACATATCCAATTAAATCATTAAAACTTATTAAAAATATTCGGTTAGCGAAGATTATTAATGAAATCTTACCTCGAAATAAGAAAACCAAAAGTTACTAGCAGATATGTCAAACCCTCCCGCCTCCCTGACATGAACTGCCCATAAATTGCTTGTTGCCCTACTCTCGTATTTTAGTGACACCCCCCTGGTCATTATGACCTTCATAATAGCACTCAGTGCCATTATGAATTTATAATAACATCCAAATGTTAAGATACAAAAACAAAAAGAAAGTCGGTCCAAACTATACACCTGCCTTGACTTTTCGGGAAGTAGGGAATCTATTACGCTTTGCGCGATATTTTCGACATCCGAAGGGACACTTTCGGATTCAGAATCTCCCATATTTAAATTATTTTTGGCCAACACTTTGCATACAATAGAAAATTAGACGGCAATAATGACGTTGTCAAAATCGAAATTGAAACAATCAAAAATGCGGTTACCATGATAACGACTATTATGAATGAACACCTGAAAATTTTAAAAATTACGAAAACGTTATCTGATATCAATGAAATTTAGACGAATAAAATCTATTTGCACTGCCGTAGATTAAATTTTGAATGACACAGGTTCGATATGAACTTTGTTAATGAAACTTGTGCAATTAAACCACTCGGCTAACGCCTCGTGGTTTAACGTTGCACACGTTTCATTATAGTGTTCATATCGAACTAGTATCATTAATAACTATTGTAGGTCTCTTTATATTACATACAATTTTCGGTAAAGATTGGTAGGTACCTAATTATATCAACAGCAGCAGAGGCGATCATAATTTTTAGGAAATGAACCACCCACCTATTGTTTCTTTACAAAATTAATGCAAGGAAGTTAAACCAAAAAAAGAAATAAACAGCCCGTCTGTGTACCGATAAATCCTTGTTCAGGTTTTTACGCCCGTTGCAAATAATGCAAAATATTATGTTTTGCCTCGGCTTCTGCACAAAATTATCACACTTTATACAGACACAATCAAAATTTATAGATAAATATAAACAGTACACAACTCGAAGAAACGAACTATCAAGCAAATCAACGTTTGCTAGAGATTTCGAGGTTATGTCGAGTAAAAATGACGTTGTCATGTTGTCAGCCTGCAGTTATATGAAATCTTTAATCGACGCGTTTTAGTTTACAAATGAAAACAAATAATTTGAAAACACTTGTAAGTACGGACTTATTTAATGCTTATTTTGTAATTTTCTAGCAAAATTTTTGTTAATTTTATCATTGCTCCAATTTTCTAAGGCTCACTATTTTGCCCTGTTCTAAGGAAATAAAAGTACATTTGGCAATACCCTTACAGATCTTCTATCTCTGTTGTTGCTTCAAGATATTCAGGGTAATAGCCATAAAGTACTAATACATATTATATGATTCCACCATATTAAGAACTTACAAAATTTACAAGATTCATGTAGCTTCGCTAGCACGGTAGCTTTTTCAAGAATGAGTAGTTGCATCTAAAGTACAATAAGGTGCAAATTACGGGTTTTTTGGGATATTATTGTAAATAGGGGATTAAAATAAATTTAACAATACGGATCTGTTTAGGTCTGTTTGGCAATTCAATATGTAGTTTTACAATTTTTTGTGAAATTACCCGTCGTATTGTTTTTTTTTTAATGCAATATTTATAATAAGTTTTTTAAGAAACTTAGAGAATAGAGATGTTTTCGCTTGCTTGTCCGAGATAAATGATTACTTTAAAGTTCCCTGTATTTTCGTTGGTGAAAGGAAAAAGCATGTTGATGTCTTTTATATATTAGTTAGAGCCGCGGTGACAAAAATGCCTTGGAACTCCCAAACGGATAAAAAGCACGTTTTTGTATAGTTCGAGTGTCGTTCTCGAAATCCGTGTTGTCGAGTAGGGGTCTGGCGCTCGGCGGTGAGCGGCTATAATATTTTTTCCAAATTTTGACCAGCGGTTTAAAAAAACATTTCCCAAACGGATGAAAATTACTGGAGGGCATCTAGGCAACCCCCCAATTACCGGAAAAATATTTTCATCCGATTTGATCTTTGCAAAGAGCTCTTCCAGGAGCTAGAAAAAAATGGAAAAAAGGGGGGAAAAAAATTTGCTCATTTAAACTTGAAATTTGGCAGGGAGCTAGAGTTCGTGTCTGAGAATATGTAAAATAAATTTTTTGGCTCCATGTGTCGCCATCGCTTTATAACAGTTTTTCAAAATTTAAACGGGCAAAATTTGATAAAGTAATTCCCACATGGATAAAAATTTGCACACAGGTTCTTTGACACCTACAGAACATCGAAAAATTATTTTCATCCAAATTTATTGCGGCCAAGACCAGATCTTCCAGAACATGCTCCGATATATTCATTATATCACCGGAAACTCCAGGATCCGAATGTTCAATCTTTAAAGTAGAAACGCTGATTACAATCAAATTGTATATTATTGTCCTAAACATTGCTGAGAATATTTTTCTCTGATTTGACGATTATGAAGTGAAAACTCTGACTTTTAGACCGTATGAACGCGACAAGCGCATACTTCATCCACATTTTAGCTAGTATATCTTTAGGAGGGTTTGACTCGCTTAACTCTGAAATCGGCATCGCATCGTCAATCGGTATAGTCCGCCTTACGGTTCTGTGACTATGGATGGAATGCGAATAAAAAAAATGTACCGGGTCTGCTAAGATTACCAATACATTTTAAATAAAAATAACCTAATTTTATGTTGATTAGACCGCGTATAAATTTTTTCCCGCCCACGCATTTTCCGGCGGCCGCTTCTAGTCGATGAAATAATTGTTGTGGACACTTGAATAAAATAATGCCTAAAAAATGTGTGTTCCACTGCGTTTTTTTTTACCTATTGCCACTGAGAGTGAACAGTGGTGTGGTTTAATTATTAAAATAAGAGGAAGTAAATTTAATTTATTAACTTATAAAATATTTATATGAATCGAGGCACCGCTCGCTTATGCCGCTGCACTGTCTTAGTCTCTCTTTTGTTCCAGCGAAGTATCATTTTCTTGCTCCACCTAAAAACGCTCATGGCGTGTACGATGCCTTCAACATTGATAACAGAATAACACGTGTGCCGGTAAAATATCTTGATTATTTATTTCTAAACAAGAAAGATTCTCTCTGTTGCTTGATCGCCTCGCGTTTCATGAATTTATTCCTCACTTTCAATTACAAAATCTAAAAAAAATTTTACTTACCATTGAATAGTCACTCAACATTTTACCGCCTCTCGGAAGCATATCATTTTTTTTTATATTTTTAAACCAGAGACTAAATCCAATTTTAGCATGCTGATTACATTCAATTATTAATATCTTGTCAAAATATTTTTAAATAAAAAAAGCTCCATCAACGTCATTTTCCACCAACAGTTTTCTCTCTACTGCTAATAATAACTGCAGCACTACTTTGGTCTCCTGAAGATGAAGGTTACTACCTTTGAAACATGTAGAGACAATTTAATTTTAAAATTGAGCCTTTAATAGCTCACTATTAAATTAGTGGAGAAAGACTTTTTGCCTTTTTTTCCCCTTTCCCTAGAGACAAATAAGTATACGAAACTTCCTGCATCTAAATCTCGCAGAAAATTTACGAAGAACTCCGGGATCAAAATCACGCGTGCTGGCGGGGTTTTTTGTTATTTGGCATAGTTTAGCAAGGCTAATTTCGGATGAAAACTTTTTTTTTAATAACATAAATAATAACAATTTATTTCAGTCCGGTTGCATGCATGCGGCTGATTTTTTTTTTAATTTCGGAGTTTGGGTCCATTTAATTGTACTGGAGGTTACGGCAAAGATCACATCGGATGAAAATATTTTTCCGGTAATTGGGGGGTTGCCTACATGCCCTCCAGTAATTTTCATCCGTTTGGGAAATGTTTTTTTAAACCGCTGGTCAAAATTTGAAAAAAATATTATAGCCGCTCACCGCCGAGCGCCAGACCCCTACTCGACAACACGGATTTCGAGAACGACACTCGAACTATGCAAAAACGTGCTTTTCATCCGTTTGGGAGTTCCAAGGCATTTTTGTCACCGCGGCTCTAACTACATTACTTCTTGTTTAAAATCATGTCTATTAGTTGGGAGGTGTAACCGTTGTTTCTCGCTATTAGTTTGATTATGTTGAGTTCTTAAAAATTTAAATTGTTCATTGGCACTGTAGTAATTAATCTATGGATCATACATCATCTTTGTGTTGATTAGGATGGGATGAGTTATAAATAGCGGTATCCATGTGTGTAGGTTTATGGAAAATAAAGAAAACATGTTTATTATTTTCTCTTGTAATTGCTTAATCTAGAAAGTTGATCGAATTATCTTTTTCATTCTCTAGAGTGAATTTTATGTTAGGGTGAATATTATTTATGAAATCACGAAATACTGTTAGTTGTCTTACTGCACCGGTAAAACAACCTAAAATATCGTCTACCTATCTATGAGAATAAATAAATTTGTTGACTTAAAGGTTAACATCGCATAACAATAAGTTCGAAAGCAGCAGATGGACAGAACGTGCTTTAGATACATTTCCAAAATTGTTCAATTAGGGTAAAGCACCAAGTCGGCACCCCAACCAGTCATTGGGAAAATTACTTAGATCGGTGTTTTTTAAAAAAACAGTGGAATATTGCACAATTTTAATATAAAAATTGCATTTTTTATATTAAAATTGGCAACATATTTTATTTTAGCGAAATATTTTGGCAATAATTAATTGTATAAGCGTTACTTGTGTAAAGAACATGGTTTAAAATCAGCACTAGGTTAATTACTGGATTTTAGTATATTTTTTCACTATTGGCACTACTTAATAATTTATTAAGAATACCAAATTCCAAAATACGTATTTCTGAAAAAATCTGAAAATTAAAAAGAAAATGGAAATTTTGCGTATAGTTGCATTTGGCTGCAACACTAATTATTTTTGTATAATTTTTAAAATCCAGTATCACTGAAAAAAAATTTGGCGATTGAAATGTAGAAAATATACCTGTAATTAGTTATAGGCAATTGCTTTCTGATTTGCTTTTTTTGAAAATGATATACAGGAAAGCAGGTTAAGTAATGTAACCTTAGAAGAAGTTGACAATAAAAACACATCAGTTAAAGAAATAGAAATTGTATTGATGTGACCAATGTAAATTACCCAAATAAGTCACAAGTCGAAGTGATTACGGTTAATTCAGGTTAGTAAATTTTCTGAGGCTAAGCAAAGTAACGATACTGGGGCAATAATCTGGTACACAGACGGCTCATTAGAAAGATTTATCTTAATAAGCGTATCCACATATACTATATACCACATACACAAAAGCCAACAAAGTAATAATATAATGGGTACCAGTACATGATGGTATCACAGGAAACGAAAAGGATGACGAACTTGCAGGAAAGGGGTCGAAAGAAAACATTCATTGGTCAAAAAGCGGCACTCAAAGTCCCAAGGTGCACAGTACGAAATGTCATAAAACGATGGACACGGAATCAACACAAAATCTACTGCAATAACAGACAGGGATTAAACCATAGCAAATCTTTCATTGGGGAGCCAAACCCGAAGCTCACAAAACAGCTACTTCTGATGAGCAGAAATGAGCTGTGAATCACCACAGGAATTCTGACAGGACACATGGCCATCAAGAAGCACCTGCACCGTATGTATGCAACTGTACAACGGAGACCTAAGCGGCAGGTTATGCGGGCGAGAAAGTGAAACGGTACAGTATATTATCTGCCACTGCGAGTCATTGGATTGGAAAGGACAACAAATACTCGGGTAACCAAGACTAGAACGTTAACCTACGCAAACTAGTTTAAGGAACTGGTATAAATGAGTGGGTGTAAGAAGAAACTAGAGTGAGCACAATGGGCCAAATCTGGTTAAAGTGCATCCGGCACTTGGACGGACCCTGGGAAGAAATAACAGAAAAATCTAATGAAAGAGTTATTACCTTTCACAACAACTATTAATAGTTAATACGTTAAAAAACCACAAAGTCTCGGCCTCAAATTGATTTATAATAGCAATTGGCTACATGTTTAAAATGTATAATTTAATTAATAATTTTTTTTTGTATGATGTAAGATAGTTTTTTAAGAAGTTTTAAATTTACATTTTTGTTCCGTGTAATTGTTAGTTTTGTGCTGTTATTTCTCATGTAATGTTGTTATATTTGGTCTGAAGATGCTCCTTCAAGAGCGAAACATGTAACCAATTGCTATTGTAAATCAATTTGAGGCCGAGACTTTGTGGTTTTTTTTCTAAGTTTTTTAACGTATTATTAAATTATCAGACCTCTTGGAGAAAAATGGACGATTTCTTTCAACTATTAATAGTAACTCTTAAACCACAAGATATAATGTAAAATGAATATATTTTTAGAGTCTCTACAATATATCTGGTCATTAGCAAGGACTCAGATGTCTAAAGTGCTACGGTACATAATACCACTGGTGGAAAAACGGAAATGTGTAAGTTATGTAGTACGATGCAGTATGGATAAATAAAATATTAATAAGAATGTTCTTTATATGCCATTAACTGGGATGTCAATAACTGGCGATTCTATGCTAATACTAGTAAAGCAGCATTTTAAAATAAAATCATTATTTTTATGGTTTGTTAGTAAGTTTTTACTTTAATACACATAATACATAAATCCTAATAAAAGTATTTAAGCTCCTAACTGTTGAGTTTTTCCTAAAAACATTGATATATTTTAAATCATATGTTAATTTGAAATCATTGCCTTATATGTGCCAATATTTGGGTAGTTTACCCTATAAACTCTATTTCGGGCACGATGGTAAATAGTGCCGAAAATAAAAAAAAATCCAAAACTTGACTGCATCGTTAACTGAATAAACGACCTTATTGTACATTATACACGAAAGAGCCCTTTCGAATTAAGATAGAGACTGCATAGCTCATTTACCGAAACACTGTATCTTCGCTAACAATAACTAATTTAGAGCTCTGGCTGAAACTCGAAAGCTTTACATCATTGTTTAGTACTCTCGCCATTAAATCTGACTCTGTTCTAGTTCGTAGGGGAGCAACTTAATATTCCGTTTTATGTGGTAATTCCATCTGCATTTTATTTTTGAAATAATTTCTGAACTGTGTATAATTATAATTGTTTTAATTTCCCTGTAATCCAATTCCCTATAGTTAACATTGTTTTTTGGTTTATTCTTCAGTTAAATTTTTTTTTTAATTAACTCAAACGATATAAGTATCTGAATATCTAGATTTCTCTGTTCTCAAAATTTGGGGTCATTTATTTAATAATAATAAATATACAGAGAAGTTTGTCCAATTACAATGTTATGTTTTCTTATGTTTACCTACATCAGTTTACTAATATACTAATTTGCCTAATAGATATTTGAGACGGAGAATGAAGCCAGATGGCTCCATCTCGTGGTGCTGGTAAAGAACACCAATTCTTAAGCATACCTGCGCCCTCTGACATGGACTTACAAAGCCACAAATATCAGAGGATCTCCTGCAAAGACATTAAGTCACAATTGCAAGAGTCCTCGCTAGGCAGCGCTATACCCAAGCTGGGCGTCGGTTTAGTAACCGAAAAACTTAACAAAAAGCAAGGGTTTGCTTTTTCCTTCTGCCAGAACCATCCTCAGACGCGTTTCGCTGTATTACAGCTCGTCAGTGAGACTATAGGTTCTGACAAAAGGAAAAAGCATAGGTGTCTGTTTTAAAACAGAAAAAACGGGATGAGACGGAGAATGAAGCCAGATGGCTCCATCTCGTGGTGCTGGTAAAGAACACCAATTCTTAAGCATACCTGCGCCCTCTGACATGGACTTACAAAGCCACAAATATCAGAGGATCTCCTGCAAAGACATTAAGTCACAATTGCAAGAGTCCTCGCTAGGCAGCGCTATACCCAAGCTGGGCGTCGGTTTAGTAACCGAAAAACTTAACAAAAAGCAAGGGTTTGCTTTTTCCTTCTGCCAGAACCATCCTCAGACGCGTTTCGCTGTATTACAGCTCGTCAGTGAGACTATAGGTTCTGACAAAAGGAAAAAGCATAGGTGTCTGTTTTAAAACAGAAAAAACGGGATGAGACGGAGAATGAAGCCAGATGGCTCCATCTCGTGGTGCTGGTAAAGAACACCAATTCTTAAGCATACCTGCGCCCTCTGACATGGACTTACAAAGCCACAAATATCAGAGGATCTCCTGCAAAGACATTAAGTCACAATTGCAAGAGTCCTCGCTAGGCAGCGCTATACCCAAGCTGGGCGTCGGTTTAGTAACCGAAAAACTTAACAAAAAGCAAGGGTTTGCTTTTTCCTTCTGCCAGAACCATCCTCAGACGCGTTTCGCTGTATTACAGCTCGTCAGTGAGACTATAGGTTCTGACAAAAGGAAAAAGCATAGGTGTCTGTTTTAAAACAGAAAAAACGGGATGAGACGGAGAATGAAGCCAGATGGCTCCATCTCGTGGTGCTGGTAAAGAACACCAATTCTTAAGCATACCTGCGCCCTCTGACATGGACTTACAAAGCCACAAATATCAGAGGATCTCCTGCAAAGACATTAAGTCACAATTGCAAGAGTCCTCGCTAGGCAGCGCTATACCCAAGCTGGGCGTCGGTTTAGTAACCGAAAAACTTAACAAAAAGCAAGGGTTTGCTTTTTCCTTCTGCCAGAACCATCCTCAGACGCGTTTCGCTGTATTACAGTCTCACTGACGAGCTGTAATACAGCGAAACGCGTCTGAGGATGGTTCTGGCAGAAGGAAAAAGCAAACCCTTGCTTTTTGTTAAGTTTTTCGGTTACTAAACCGACGCCCAGCTTGGGTATAGCGCTGCCTAGCGAGGACTCTTGCAATTGTGACTTAATGTCTTTGCAGGAGATCCTCTGATATTTGTGGCTTTGTAAGTCCATGTCAGAGGGCGCAGGTATGCTTAAGAATTGGTGTTCTTTACCAGCACCACGAGATGGAGCCATCTGGCTTCATTCTCCGTCTCATCCCGTTTTTTCTGTTTTAAAACAGACACCTATGCTTTTTCCTTTTGTCAGAACCTATAGTCTCACTGACGAGCTGTAATACAGCGAAACGCGTCTGAGGATGGTTCTGGCAGAAGGAAAAAGCAAACCCTTGCTTTTTTTTTTTTTAATAGATATTTGTAGGCTTTATTGATAATAAAGAAAGATGTTTTTCCCTTTTCTTTCCGTCGCCACGTGTAACATCTCGCATATGTATTTATTTATTGATAATATTTATGACATGATCATTAATTGTTAGTTTGGAATCGAAAACCACACCCACATCCTTGACTTGATCAGCATTTCGCTCCGTTAATAGAAATGTGACATATTTAAAAATTACTAAATTCTCGGAAGGACGTTTTTAAAATTCGAAACCAAAGGCGACATCAAATTGGGTATGAAAAATATTTGATGTAACTTTTACCTCGTGTTAGAATTCAAAGTTGTAATATTATTTAAAAGAATCTGATGTTTTATTTAAATATTCAAAAACCACATCCTAAATAAAAGGGAAATTCTAGCCCTGGCTGGAGTTATAACACTTTTCATAAAACCTGACCGGTACTTTAGTTCGTAATGTTGGTTATAAATAATATGAAGTTTTTTTTATGATAAGGCATAGTACTGCAGGATTAATCCTTTATGGCGCTTTGCGAGCGGTGTGTGCGCGCAGGAAACGGTTCACGTTGGTTTTGAATCTTTGGAGATTATTCTCGTTGGGGAACACTGCCTCAGAAAGGTCGTTCCAGAGTGATGACGTTCTTCAGATGAAATAATTTTTAAACAGTGTCGTTCGAGGGACACTAAGCTGAACCACGTACGGGTGGGCTGCAGTGACTCGTCGGGTATTTCTACCATGCACCGCTCTGGGTGGAATCAAGCTGGCAACCTTAGTTAAGCACTTGCTATGAAAATACTTGTAAAATAGATTCAAGTCGCCAACTTGCCTTCGATGTTCAAGGCTTTCCAGGTTGTTTGTCAAAGCATGGTCATCGATCAAGCGAATGGCTTTTCTTTGAATGGAATCCAGCAATCTCAGGGTATGTCTAGGAGCAAAGCCCAAAATATGCGAACAGTACTCCAGCGATGGTCGAATTTGGACTTTATAGAGCATCAAAAGTTGTTGGGGTGTATAGAGGTTCTTAGTTCGGAAAAGTATTCCAAGCTTCTGCGGGTCTGCCTTAGCAATGGCCGCAACGTGACTATGGCAAGACATATGACTACCCAAGTTGTTGTATTTTAGTTAATATTTTTTACAAAAAACTAAAATAAAAAAATATAAAATACCAGGTGAGTCAACCCTAGAGTGAAGTCCATTATCTCATTTGTTTCGGGAATTATCAAAAAACGTTAAAGACAAAAGTTTTAGACAATCATAAGATGCACAGTCTAAAATTATTTTTGAGTATACAGGGCGATTGAAAAAATCGTGGCGAATATAACATTCGCTTTTTTAAATCGAATACCTTATTTTTTAATTTATTTTTAGATTCTGCATGTAATTCTATAACCTCTTTGTTAATAATGTTATATACCTAAAGCTAGTAGCTGTTCTAATATTTTAATATTTCCATAAAATTATTACTTTTTACTTGTATAAAAAATTGACAGTTCCGCCCTTGTTTCTGAAGGTGGAATACTCATATTTGGTACAAACGTTCTATTTGGATGACAGAAAAAAGCAATAACGAAATCTGAGTAAGATGCTTTAGGGCGTTCAAAATAAATTTATACATTTCAACTAATTTAAATTGAAATATATCAACTTTTTTAAATGGCACACCCTGTATATTATCATTTTTCTAATAGGTTCTATGAAACTGTTTAACTTTAATTAAGTATATCAAGTACCTATCTTTTATAGTTTGCGATTTATCTTGATATTTCTCACTTTTACCCTTGTTTTTATTACACTAGCGGGACTAACGGTATAAAATAAATAGCAATAATTGATGACATGTTTAGTATTTTTATTATATTATTATTTTCCTGCACATTCCTTAGCATAAAGGGTGATATTGTCCTGCAGGCATCCCGTACACTATTTTCCATGTCTTCTGGTGTTATAGGGGGATTTATATAAACGCGATCTTTAATGTAGCCGGATAAAAAGAAATGTAAAGGTGTTAAGTCACATGATCAAGGGAGCTACCCAATGAATCCATCCCTACCGATCAATTTTTGTGGGTTAGTAGATTGTTTAAAAATTCCCAAACTTTCCGATGGTAATGAGCAGGAGTTCCGTTTTGTTGAATCTACATTTGTTCCCTTTCAATGTCATCAACGTCTTCAAGGAGCAGTGGTAATTAATTTTGCAAAAAGTTTAAATATCTATGCCCGTTAAGTTATTCGCGGAAAAAATAGAGACCAATAATTCGAAGATTTCTGATTACAAACCATAGATTAAGGGGTCAATGGTTCAAAATCACTGTCTAGAAGTTCTTGATGTAATCCACAGGGAAGAAATAAAATTTGAACTTGCTCGTAATGCGATTAGCGACAGATTAGATTGTGTCACATAAGTTAGCTAAGTGACGGCTACTGACCTGGGGATTATCTTCAACATGAAGTAAAATCTCAATTTCTTTCTCCTTATTTGTAGCATTCCGGTTTACCACTTCTCGATTCTTATATTCAATGCTACCATTAATATTAAACCATTCCACTAAGCATTGAAAAGATTGCCTAGTTGGTATGCGTCTATTAGGGTACTTCGCACCGTAAATCCTTACTACCAAAAGTCAATTTTTTTCCGCCTCGCTCAGTATATAAATCATGTCAATTAATTAATTTTTAGGAAAGTCCATAACTATTTTATTTTTATAGGTACGTTACTTACGACAATAAATTGAACTATTTCACTTGCTTAATTAACATTTCAAAATTTAACAATGTCTAAATTTTTGTTTTGTCATTTACATTAATGTTATAATAACAAGGGTAAAAATGAGAAAAATCAAAATAAATCGCAAACTATTAAAAATAAGTATATGACATACCTAATAATTAAAGTAAGAGTTTTATAAAACCTATCTGAAATAATAATAATATACAGGGTGTGCTATTTAAAGAAGTTGACATTTTTCAATTTAAAATTGTTCAAATGTATAAATTTATTTTGAACGCCCTGTAGCATCTAACTCAAATTTAGTTAGATATTCTTTTTTTGTCATCCCAATAGAACGCTTGTAATAAATATGGGTATCTTACCTTCAAAAATAATGGCGGAACTGTCAATTATTTATAATAGTAAAAACTAATTATTTTCCAGAAAAATTAAAATATTAGAACAACTACTAAGTTTAGGTTCATATTACTATTAAAAAAAATTATGGAGTTTCATGCAGAATCGAAAAATATATTAAAAAATACGGTGTTCCATTTAAAGAAAAACTTCTGTTATATTCGCCTCTTTTTTGAGCCACCCTTCTACTAAAAAATAATTTTATACTATGTACCCTAACATTCTCTACAACTTTTGTATTTAATATTTTTTAATAATACCCGAAACAATTGAGATAATGAACTTTACTCTATGCGTGAGTCATCCTGTACATTAAAAAAAGCAGTCTTTCGACGTAAACTTGGTTTCTGATAATTTCTAAGTTCACAAATTGTTATAAAATTCAATGTGACAAATAGGAATGTGTTTTTCTTTTTTCAGTAGTTCCATCAACCCCGTTTTCCTTTTATCAAAAATTTTGATTTCATTCTTGTACAATCGCTATAAACTAAAGTTGCCATGGCTTATTGACACTTAGACTTTTTACAGGTAACTCACAGAAGTCAACAGCATTGGATATTTTAAAACGGATTTTAGATAGAGCTTCACTCTTAATTTTAATAATTTTCATGTTGCTCAGCTTATTATCATTACTTTGCCTGGAACTTTCCAATTTTCCAAATTTCCAATTTTAACATTTAGTCGCTTAGAAAATATGTTTTCGAGCATCGGTAGTTATCCTTTAATTGCATGTGAGTCTGCAAGTGTCTCTACAAGGATGTTCGATTTTTCGGGCTCCTACAATTTTTTTGGACATTGTAGATGCAATATACTGATTTCCAGAATTTCTAGCTAATTTGGCAGCATTTTCATTCCATGTCGACTCATCGTGCTTACTCTTTTTTGTTCTAGTCTTGGTTTCAATATCCTGCTGCTATTCTGTTTCTATTTCTGAAGTTTTATCTATTTTGTTTTTAGACTGTGTAGAACTTTCGTAGTCTGAGCCTGGATACTTATGGCTATAATCGGAATTTGGCAAATAGCTCTTCATACTTTTAATTCGTTTTCATCAAGCTTTGGAATATTAGAGATTAAATCCGTATTTTTATTAGAATCGGTGTGAATATCATCTCCGATTTTGCTGTTGTCTGTAATTATTGTGTTTTGTGTGTTGAAGTTACCACCTGAAACAAAAAAAAATTAAATATGTAAAACGTTTATATTAAAGCTATCTAGACTGGATCAAAATTTTGCTATAATTTCTATACATTTTAAAAAGTTTCCATTATTTCTTTCAAATAATTTGTTACTAGGACCACGAAAAGCCAAGTTTTGTTCAGCCAAAAATTAAATAGTATAAATTATTCCTTCAATGACACTGCGCCAATGTTTAGTTTCATTTTTTAATAAATTTTGCATTTCCAAATCAACGGTTCGATTAGCTTTTAATCTTTCTAGTAAATCTGACTAGACACGTAAATTTTGAAAATGAGATTTACTTTTTTCGTGGACTTTCAAATGTTCCGTTAAATGGTGCCCATCATTGAAACCGTCTTGGTACCTTAATTTAGTGTTTTTAAAAGTTAATGGATTGTTCGGGTTGAGATCATTGAATATTTTACAGCAGAAGCAAATAACTGCATTTTTTTCAATAGAATATAGCAACCAATGACGCTGAACCTTTTCATCATTTAACAAAATTCGAGTAAAATATATATCGAAAATCTTACGTCCACTTTTGTCTTAAGGATACATAGTTTTATTTTGATATTGCATTGGACCTTTTTCGACAAGTTCTTGCACCTGAATTGGAGACAATACACTCGGCCAAAGACATGGATCGTTAGAAAGGGGCGCATCTTCGGATAATTCGTCTTGCTTACTCGAACATGATGGTACCGACACTGACTGAAACGTATCAGGATCTAATTCTTGTGGATCTTCATCCTCATTAGCTTGAATTTCTAATTCTGATGGCAAGTTTGATTTTGTTGAATGTAGAAAATCACTGTTATCAGAAGTAGTGTCTTGTGTGGTCTTTCAAAAAAAGTTACTAATTTTGAAATTGGTTTTCTTCAAGTCTTCCTCCCGTTTTCTTGGTAACCAGACAATTTCTTCTTTTTTTTTCTCTGACCATCTAAATAAAATAAATAAAAAATATTAAACACTAAGCTTTATTTGTTTCATAAACAAAAGTTATTAAACAGTGAAACAATTATTTATATCCCTGTCAATTAATTTACTTAATCACTTACTTACCTTATTTGTAATTATTTTTGAAAATTGCGGTAGATACGTTATATTAAATAAGGCATCGGGTCTAGTACATTTCGCCGCGGGCATTTCGCCGCCGCCCTTTTGCCGCGGCCCTTTCGCCGCCAAATAAATGATAATGTAAGAATGTGGAATGTACAGGGTTATCCAACCAAGACTAGACAAGGCGATTTTTTGACTTTTCCTGTACTTTTATAAAAAAACTGAAATAGCCATCTTAAGTCATTTTCTCCCGCGAATTCGAATATCTTCAGCAAAAAACAATTGACAATCAATATAAGTACTAGGGATCACTTTGATATTTTTTTAAATGGGATGCCGTATTTTTAATGAGCTTATCCGATTTCTCATATAAATTTTGATCTAAAATGTTGGATTTTTAACTCAAAAACGATTTTTTGACTTTTCCTGTACTTTTATAAAAAAACTGAAATAGCCATCTTAAGTCATTTTCTCCCGCGAATTCGAATATCTTCAGCAAAAAACAATTGACAATCAATATAAGTACTAGGGATCACTTTGATATTTTTTTAAATGGGATGCCGTATTTTTAATGAGCTTATCCGATTTCTCATATAAATTTTGATCTAAAATGTTGGATTTTTAACTCAAAAACGCCTTTTTTCTTCAGTTTTAAATTCGGAAAATGTTCGTCTACCGTAAAAATTAAAAAAAAAAAAAAATTAAAAATCCAACATTTTAGATCAAAATTTATATGAGAAATCGGATAAGCTCATTAAAAATACGGCATCCCATTTAAAAAAATATCAAAGTGACCCCTAGTACTTTTGTTTGATGTTCAATTGTTTTTTGCTGAAGATATTCGAATTCGCGGGAGAAAATGACTTAAGATGGCTATTTCAGTTTTTTTATAAAAGTACAGAAAAAGTCAAAAAATCGCCTTGTCTAGTCTTGGTTGGATAACCCTGTACACAACAGAGTTATACAAGGAATTAACCGAACTAACAACGCAGAAGCTGCAAACAGAAGATTGCAAAATGAATTGGTAATGGACCGTCCATCAATATAGAAGTTTATTGAAGCATTATAAATAATACAAAGAGGCAGAGATATGTACTTAGAACAAATAGTCGCAGGACATGAACCGCAAAAAAAATTAAAAAAAAATATTTAAGCAGATGAAAGAATTTTAAGATTGGTGAAGGAGTTTGACGCAAGAGAAAAGCTAGACTTCTTGAGGGGAATTACACAAAATTTAAAAAAAAAATCAATAAAATGTCATTATGTTTTTATGTTAAATGTTTCTAAATAATAAATAAAGGAAAAAAAAATATATGTAAATTTGTTTAAATTTCATAGCTATCATTTTATTATTTGGCGGCGAAAGGGCCGCGGCTAAATGTCCCTTCCCCCTATACGTCTTATGCGCTTATTAAAAAAATAATAAAGAATTAACCTGCTACATCGATTACGAACACGCAAAATTTTACTTAAAGTTTAAACTAGCGCGCCGAACGTACGCGGATTTTCGCGCCTCCACAGAAAAAGAAGTAGTAAAATTTCACCACTGGTATTGGTCGCTGACCGGCGGTCGGTGTTGGTGGATAATGCATTTTCACCACCGGTATTCATAAATATTTTTTTTAGTTTTATGTTAAATTATTGTGTTGAAGGCCTGTCGCCTTTAAGGCCTTGGCGCCGTCGTGCGCCGCAGGATCTTGCCCATATGGACGGCGCGTCTCTGCCTGTATGCTTCTCTAATAAATACAGGTATTCGGTATATTTTCCTGGCTTATACTCATATCAAAGCAGATGACGTCTAAGGTAAGCCAACGATGAAGGGAAGATATTAAGTATCCATTGCTTCGGATATGCCATACATTTTAGAATCAAGTCACAGTGCCAGACATTACGGAATCTCTACTGGTGATCCCTAATAATGTTTAAGGCTTTCCATCTAGGTGTAGGTATACTTTAAATGGTTTTAGATCTTTATAACTGCGGCTCATGGTTTTGTCGTGAAAAATGTCATTCATGAAATCGCCTATAGCAAAATACTTTCATAACAATCGATTACATCCATAACATATCATTAAAAAAGGATATTCCATTGTAAATGCTTAATATATTGCACATTTAATTTCTGCATTTAAATTTAAATTTGAATATAAAGGAAAATTACACCGGCTAAAATTATAAATTAAAATATAGTAGACAGTAGGATTTATTAGGAATATGTGTTTGGCACATACCAGTCACAGTATAATGACGTCCAATTAGAAGCTAGACCCAAGCTGCGTGATAGGCATGGGACAAACCGCAAATGGTTGGAAAGAAATAGGTTGTTCAAGGAGTAAGACAAATAGAAACAACCAGACTATTTGCTAAATTAACCTTAAATGTAGAAAGCGTTGTTACCGGACATTCAAATATTTTGTGCAAGTCGAGAAAACACGTTTTTAGAGTAAGGGATAAACTGATTTCATAGAAAGCAAATAATAAATAACGTGTTGTTGCTAATTTCTAATATCTACCTCATAAAGTAGTTTAAAGAATAATAGTCACCATTCGTTTATTACCTTTTGCGTAGAATATAATATTAGTGCAAGGTGTTATTGGCGATACGCCAAATGTAAACAAACGCTGTCCATCTATATTATGTCGTTGGGTATAACCCGTCTCCGCATCTCCGCTTAGACTAAATACCATGACTTTCATTACAAGCTTTCACATAAGGTTTTTGGGATAATTGCTATTACCGTTTTCTATACTAGTTGTCAATGGACTTATAAGTAGATAGTTCATAATCACATTATCCATGCATCTTGATGAAATGGGTGATTCAATTTATTCATTATTATTGGCAACCGCAATTTATTAGAATAGTTATTCGTCAGTTAAATCAATTAAACGTTAACCTCCGAGTTAAATAACCTTTGTTGTAAATGTCGACCGTCATTCGTAGCTCTCAAGCTCAGCTAAGCTTTCGTTTCTAATGGTAAACTTTTGTGATATGATTAAGCGTTTATACAGTGATCTCAAAAAGGTTGGAATAAATTCGTTTAAAATTCAGGTAATTGTTTTCTGGAAAAACGCTTGAACATATCGATTATTATTTTGAATTGCGAACTTTTTGACATAAGAAATTTGTATACAGGTTGTCTCAAGAAGAACATGTACCGTCAACATTAATTTTTTTAAATAGAAAACCCTGTATATTATATTATGTTTAAATTCTACGATACATTCTAAACACTTTTTGTATAACATACCATATCTTAAAAATCAACGGTTTTCGATATACATATTGACATTTTTTCTGGTACGAAAACTACAATTAAAAATGAACTCTTTACATCTATTTAGTATATAATATTTACATAGACTATATTAAATTTTATTTTAATAAATGTTGAAATTGACAGCCACCAACTTCCTGGCAATATGCAAGTCGATTCTTGAATTCTTCCAAAACGTTATGGATTACCTGGGGCTCTATTAATCTAACCTCATGCCTTATTCGAGCTTTAAGTTCATCAATATGGTTAGGTCTGTTAAGGTATACTTTAGATTTTAAATAGCCCCACAGAAAAAAATCTAGCAGGGTCAAATCTGGTGACCTTGCCGGCCATTCTATTAGACCCCGTCGACCAATCCACTTGCCAGGAAAGACTGTATCCAAGTACTCACGCACCGGGCGTGTGTAATGGGCTGGTGCTCCGTCTTGCTGGTACCATAAGTAATTGTTGGGAATGTCTGGCTCATCTGGATTTGAATAGAGTACAGCAAGTGCCTGTAGTAACTTAAATTCTAAAAGTTTTAGATACAGTTTGCCATTTAACGTACCATCAAAAAAGAAGAGACCTAAAATCCGGTTATCAACAATTCCAGCCCAAACATTCACTTTTTGCGGGTATTGTGGGTGGGACTCCATGATCCAGTGCGGATTTTCCTTAGCCGAATATCGACAGTTTTGGCGATTCACATGCCCATTTAGAGTAAACGTTGCTTCATCAGAGAACACAATTCTTTTTAAAATTTGAGGATCGTCAATGTGTCTGTTCATAATTATTTCGCAAAATTCTGTTTATCTATCCGGGTCATCTTCATTAAGTTTATGAACCGACTGTACCCTATAGGGATGCCATTTATTTTTGTGTAAATAATTCAATACGGTTGCTTGACAAATATTATTTTCCGTGGCAATACCGCGAGTAACACTATGGTGGTTTCCTTGGACATCTAAGAGGACATTATTTAACTGCACATCTTCTGAAATCCTAGGTCGACCTTGAATATAATTGTCTCTAACATGCCCCAAATCCCTATATTTTTTTACAATCTTACTAACAACAGATTGAGATATTGGTGCTCGGTTTGGGTACTTATTGTTAAATAACTCACACGATTATGTTTGGGTTCGCATCCTATCTCCATAGCCAAGCATCATTAGTACCTCTATCCTATCTTTTTCACTTAAACGCGCCATTTTTACAAAATTACTTGAATATAGATAGATCTACACAATTTAAAGAATTTTTGACAAGAAGTAAAAATGTCTGTGTCAAAATAAAATAATTCAGGTAACAGGTTACAATAATAATAAAGAAATGGGCAATTAAAACTAAAAATCCATGGATCTCAGCATTTTTTCAGAAAAATGTTAAAATGTCAATATATCGAAAACCGTTGAATTTGGAGATATGGTATGTTTTACAAAAAGTGTTTAGAATGTATCGTAGAATTTAAAAATAATATAATATACAGGGTGTTCTATTTTAAAAAAATTAATGTTGACGGTGTATGTTCTTCTTGAGACAACCTGTATACACATTTCTTATGTCAAAAAATTCGCAATTAAAAATAATAATCGACGTGTCCAAGCGTTTTTCCAGAAAATAATCACCTGAATTTTAAACTAATTTATTCCAACCTTTTTGGGCTCACTGTATACATAAGATTCGGTTGACTCAAACAAAATAAAGACAATAATGAATTATGTACAAAAAGTAACTTAATATAAAAATCACCTTAAAATGGATATAAAGCCAGAACCCAAAACTAAAGAGAATAAAGAGGATGACTCGCTGGCCTCTTAAAAAAGCAGAAAAGGAAACTGGTCTACAATATATAAAACAGTCTGGTATGTTCATAAACAAATATAATTAATAAGAAGAAAACTGCTTTCTGCCCGTCTGAAGATTCTCTTATTAAAAAATTTCCAGTAGTGTGCTACAGTTTATAATTGGCAACATCGAGAGAATTATTAAAAATTTTAAAGTAGCAAAAAGCATTTATCTCCTGATGCTAAACAAATAATTAAAAATGTGTACCAAATAATACGACAAAATGTATGTGGGCAATCTGTAAAGAAATAAATGGAAAAGTTATGAATGTCTCAGAAATCGGCATAGAGGAAAGTTCTGATATTATTGCTGAAAGGTATAATCAACATTTATTATTAATTATTCCCGAACTCCTTAATAATTTAATTGATTCACCTTTTACTTGTGACATAATGAGAAACGAAAACCCTATGTATATAACGCCTGTATCACGAGAAGGAATTTGTGAATTAGGGAAAACCATCAAAAGCGAGCATGTGGTATAGATCAAGTCCTGACTAGTATTGTGAAATTATCAGTTTGTGAATTAAAAGAAGTATTAGCATATACAGTGAGGACCAGAAGTCCTGCATAAATTCGATAAAAAATTAGTGATGCATTTTTCGGAAAAATGCTTGAATACGTAAATTTTTATTTTCATTTGCGCATTTTTTGACGTAAAAGTTTAGTATACAGGGTGACACATGTTAAAGATATGACAAAATTTGTTATTTTTTCTTATAGAACACCTCGTATATTTTTCGATTTTTCAATTCTAGTAAACATTCTAAACATATCTGGTATAGCATACCCTAGGTCTAAAGTGAAAGAAAATCGAGAAATTTTCAATTGAATAAAAAGGACTAAGTTATAAAAATATTTTTAAATTGGGGGTATCAAAGCTTAAAATATTAAAAAGTACTCTAATCATTAACTTAGTAAATGTTCGAACTGTGCTCCATTGACTTCCTGACAGCAAGCAATCCGCAATTCAAACTCTTCAAAAATGTTATGAATCATTTCACGGGTTATTAATTGAATTTCATATCTGATTTTATTTTTTAATTTTTCGATATTGTTGGGTGTGTTCATATACACTTTATATTTAAGATAGCCCCATATAGAGAAGTCCATTGGAGTAAGGTCCGGCGACCTAGCAGGCCACTCTATTTGCCCCTTCGCCCTATCCAACGACCCGGAAATACGTAATTTAAATATTCGCGCACTTCCCTACTAAAGTGCGGAGGCACGCCATCTTATTGAAACCAAACAAAATCTCCAGGAATATTAGGGTTGTTCGCATTTGGAAACAAACGGCATAAGGCGGGGATCAATTCATTTTTTAAAAACTCCAAGTAATGTTGACCTGTTGGCGTGCCATCGAAGAAATACGGTCCTATGACTCTGTCGCCCACAATACCCGCCCAAACATTAACAGACTGTTCATACTGGGTGTGAGCTTCAACAGCCCCGTGTGGATTAGTAGAAGACCAGTAGCGACAGTTTTGTCTGTTCATCACCCCATTCAGACAGAAGGTCGACTCGTCAGAAAATATAATCCTACGTGCAAAATCATTATCATTATTGCAAATATTCATTAGAGTTTCGCAAAACTCTAAGCGACGATCTGGATCATCTTCGTTAAGCTCGTGGATTAATTTTATTTTATATGGATGATATTTCTCTTTTTTTTTTAATTCTTTTTACAGATGATTTTCCAATTTCGTTATCCAATGCTAGCTCTTAAGTAGGTCTATGTGGATTTTCTTCAATGGATAATATAACGTTTAATTGTTTATCTTCTGAAATTAAAGGCCGACCGGACCTAGGAAGATCTCGTACCTGTCCCGTTTCTCTAAATCTCTTCTCGATTCTGCTTACGTTAGACTGAGATATCTGAATGTCTTGATATTTTATATTAAATAGTTTACAAACTTCCCTTTGAGTTTTAATACGATCACCACATGCTATCCTAATTAAAACATCTATTCTCTGAGTATCAGTCAATTTAACCATTTTCTTTTGTGAATTTTCAATTTTATTTAGTTAAGTAGACGAAATGCTGCATGAGACAAGATTACTTGAATGTTACTTGATAGCTGTCAGCTATAAACTGACAACTAATGACAACACATTTGAAGGACTGGTCTTATACCTATTTAAATAATAAAACTCAAGGTGACTTTAAAAATACTATAATTCAATCGAAAATTTCTCGATAATCTTTCACTTTAGACATAGGGTATGCTATACCAGATATGTTTAGAATGTTTACTAGAATTGAAAAATCGAAAAACATACGTGGTGGGGTGTTCCATAAGAAAAAATAACAAATTACGTCATATCTTTAACATGTGTCACCCTGTATACTAAACTTTCACGTCAAAAAATGCGCAAATGAAAATAAAAATTTACGTATTCAAGCATTTTTCCGAAAAATGCATCACTAATTTTTTATCGAATTTATGCAGGACTTCTGGTCCTCACTGTATTATAAATAACTCATTTGAGGTAGGAAAATCTAAAAATAGCACTCATTAAGCCATAAATCATAAACCTAGACAAAAAAACTAACCTGAACTAACCTGAACAAGTGATTAATTAGTTTTATTAAAGAATCTGAATTGTTTAATGAGTGTCAACATGGTTTTATTCAGGAAAAGTTCACACAGACTGATGTTATTCAATTTTTTCAATCAATAATACAACATATTGAGAGGGGTGAGTTTGCACTAGAAATGTTTCTTGATTTATCCAAGGCGTATAATTGTCTAGATCGAAAGATACTTATAGATAAACTTGAAGTGTATGGAGTCCGGGGAAATGTAAAGGAATGGTTGATATAATATATTTGCAACCGAAGACAAACTGTAACAATTGCAAAGGAGACAGAAACTGGTAGATCACAGGTATTATTGAGGTTGGAATAGCACAGGGAAGTATCATGGGCCCGCTTCTTTTTGTTATATTTGTCAATGACTTGGTTTCTGTTAAATACGCACACGATACTAATATAATTAGTGGTCGCTTAAATTTACATAACCTTGTAACTATAAAGCGAAGCATATCTTTAATCTTATTACAGATTGGTGTAATAAAAATAGATTAATCTTAAACAAATGCAAAACAACTACTTTTATAACTAAACAGACCTAGACTGATCGACCCTCAACTATCGAAATAGATAATCAAGACATACAAATTTCTAAAAATGCAAAATTTCTGGGTGTTCATATTAATGAATGCTTTGATTGGTCAGGGCATGTAAATAATCTGACAAAGAAATTTAACTCGGTCTGTTATGGAATCCGTGTTGTTGGGAGGTATATGAAGGAGGAAGCTGTAAGGATTATGTATTTCGCTAACTTTGAATCAATATTAAAATATTGAATTATTTTCTTGGGGGAAACACGGCTCAGTACATTATATTTTTGCGGCTCAAAAGCGGGTCATACGAATAATTGTCAAAAAACTGGAATATAGCAAAACCTGTAAACCTGTTTAAAAGTATGAAAACAATGACAGTGTATGCTATTTATATTTATGAATGTTTGATGTTTTTTTTAAGCATAAAGCATTTTTTGATTTAAAAGCAACTCATAATTATAGGACAAGAACAATGGACGTTAACTATCCGATACACCGGCTTACACTCACGGAACAAACGCCCCATTATATGTGTATAACTCTTTAATGCTTTGACAAACAAAATTAAAAGAATAGATACAGAAAATTTGTTTAAAAACTAAATTTAAAAAAATGCTTATTGATTTGGAACCTTATTGATTGAGTGGCTTTTGTATGTAGATATAGTATTACTGTTTACATGTGTTATTTCATCCTTGATGAGTATGACGTCATTTCTTTTAATGTTCCACCTGTGGTTTCACAATTTGAAATAAAGAAGTTTATTAGTATTATTATTAATCTTTGCTTTGCTGAAAAAAGATTTTAATTCAAGTGATGCTTTAGCCCAGATGTCTGTACTTCTTCATCTTCAGTAAAAGATTTAGTACTGAAACCTATCATTCCCAGAAAGAAGCGAAGACTCTGGCACATTTAGAAGTATTGAAGAGAATGATTTGGTTTTATTAAGAAGAAAATCCCTTAAACGATCCGCTGATTTGGAGAATATAGTAATCTTATCCCAGGCTATTATTAAAGAAGGTCATTTCTCGTGCATCTGGAAAAGATGAAAAGTGATTTTAATTCACAAACAGCCCTAGATATATTGTGCCCTCAAGTTACAGGCCCATTAGTCTATTGTAATTTGGGAAAAATCATAGAAGAATTGATATTAGCTCGAATCAACAGTTCTGTATCCGAATGCAACGTTTTGCTTAACGAACAACTCGGCTTTAGAAGCGAACATTGCAATTGTATTGATTGCAAATATTCCCAGGGATACGATGAATCGTGTACTCCACAATGATTTTAAAACCCCGACGTTAAATGAATTGTTTTTGAAGACAATAGCAGACTATTACAGAGGCACGTACGTTTCGACTAACGCACCTATAACGGACTCGCACATTATATCCAGACCAAATTCTACTTAAAAACTACCTAAAGGCTGACTCCCAAATTGATCGGATGATCGCAACCAACAGTAGAGAGGTATTACAAGAAACAGTAGTAGTAAAGCACTAAACTAAGCCATCCCCGTCGTTAATAGACGTACTGTAAGGCGCCAAAGTATGCAGTTTTAAAAATGTCCAGAACACACACCGAACAAAGCAAATGCTGATTACAAAGAAGTCTTAAGCGAAAATAGGTAATACGTAACGAAGATACAAAGGATGTCAAAGGTTTTTACCTGACGTAAAAATACAGTCGAGATCCCATGAATGAATGAAATTAACCGGGGAGGTGAAAAAAAGTACAAGGTAATGTTTGGCGTATGGTCTATAGGTACACTAAATGGAGGAAATTATTTTTTCTACGATCATGCAAAAAGGGACAACTTTTGTAGTCACCGTCTTATGGCAAAAGTTAGCTTTTATTGCACGCGTGCAATAAAAATACATTATTGCAAGCGTGCAATAAAGTGTTTTCTTGGTTGCCTATATTCGCCACAACCCACCGAAGCGACACTTAACCACAGCCTACTTAACTTGGCGTTGGGGCCGTTGGTAGCCTATTCCTCAGTCAACTAGAATAAGTTCCTCAAAACTTTTACCCTTATTTATTGCTTATTTATTATACATTTACTAAAAGAAAAATTTTAAGAGACATTTAGCAACATAATATCCAACAACAAACGAAGACTGTAACAAAAGACCGTTTAATCAAAAACATTTAATAGTACTTTTAAACCCTGACAATGGAACATTATGCTGAATAAAGCTCCAAGAAACCTAACCAAACTTATTTCTTTTATTATTGTAAATTTGATTTTGCTTGAAAATATAAACAAACCCTAAATTCGGCAAAACTTGTCTTATTTAATATTATTAAGTTACAAAATGAAAAGACGAAGTATACAAAAATTACACTTGTACAACATTAGAAAGTGGTTATTTATTGGAATGTGTGTTTATGGTTATGTGACAATAAGTGCAATTGCTAATATTAATTGGAGATGGACCGGGCATTGATGATAAATAATTTATATAAAATAGGTTCGATCATAGAAAAAATATTGTATGCAACACGTTCAAAAAGGCTGTTTATTGCACACGGCACACTTATTCACCTCGACTACGTCTCGGTGAATAAATGTATGCCTTTGTGCAATAAACAGCTACTTTTTGCACTAGTTGCATGAATAACTATTAAACCGATAGCCTCAACACAAAATGTCAAATTTTGGACTGATACTATTTTTATTCTCCACGACGCAATTAAAAAATCACGCTTGGCAAGTCACATTCAGTAAAAAAAAACGTTTATTTAAAACATATTTGCTTCAGCTTATAATTTAATTATGTATGATACTTAAAGGACACCCACGGTCTACTATTTAATGCCGAATGATGATGACGCTAAAGATAAAAAAAATATGACGCCCGAGCTTAAATGTAGTCATTCTCATCGCGTCGGCGTCGCATACAGGCGTCGCGTCGGTGTCTAAGCCACACCTGATTCGTATTTACTACAGTTATATCTAACCTTTCATAAACACAAAACAATACAATTGCAAAGCGATATTATGCATATCATTATTCAAATCAAAAAAAATAAAAGCATAGATAGATTTGCTTGTTTGCAGAACTAAGTATTTTGCGGTGAATAAACGAGGGAAACGAACGACGAAAAAATTACAGCGTGCGAGAAGACATTTGCTTTTTACTTTAGTCAGTTGTTTTGGGGCCGACAACCTAATAGGAGTGGCGTTGATTGCACGTTTCAATGGAATGTTTGTGGTAGTACGGGAGCCAATGGCAGATTTGATTAACACTTTATTAAACTAGGTAAGAATATTAAGTTTTCAACTGAATTATAAATAAATAATGAACAGTTAAATTAAATGACGAAACAATATTGTTATTGGTGGTCATTGTTATTATTGCTTTTAATGTTTTTCTCATAAACTGGTTTGTACGAATATCTTTTAGTAGTTACTGAGAAAATAGTTGTGCTCATAAGCGTTGAAGGGGGGGGGGGGGGTTCCCCTGGAGATTTAAAATTTCCGGAAAAATTGAGTGTCGGAAAAAAAAACGGCTTACTAGACTTGCTTTATATCATCAAATATAAGTATTTAAAATAATATTTATAAATTGTTGTTCTGATTAAAAAATGCATGTTATAAACAGCCATTTAAAAACGCCCAGGCAGAAAAATACTCAAAAAATAAAATAATTTCCCTAGAAGTATCCACAAAAATAAGATGGAGTTCTCTATTTATGACTGTGCTTTCAATTTTAAGAAACAAGGAATCTTTGCAGTGTACTGTATTACTAGATCATCTGGGTGTCGACCATACCATTTAAAAATGTATATTAGAGGATAGTTTTTTGGAAAAACCAACAATATTTTAAGCATATTCTGTTTTCTATAGCAAAATCAATAAATCTGATAGGGTCAGATAAATCTCTATTGTCAGAAGTGCCCTTTGTCTTTAAATATATTAGAGATGCAATAATTAATATTCCGGCAGAAGGTGGCCCGATTAGATTAAATCTTAGAGAAAACTTGTTAAAATATGTAGAAGAGCTCCTCGAATTTTATTGTAAACCCATTCATTTTGCGGCAAATCTTCTTGACTCCCGTTCTAAAAGAAAACATTTAAATGAAGACCCAGTTATGACGGCTATTGATTTTATTTCAGAGATGGCTCGTTTATCAAATTTAGATGTAGGAAAAGTCGTGGTCAATTTAGTCCACTTTAAAACGGGAACAGGATTCTATAATAGGAATTCTTTATGGGAATGCGCAAGCAGCACCCCTCCTATTATATGGTGGCAGGAATTGTGTACCTCGCAGTCACTTATGCCAGAACTATTGTCGGAAAGAAACTGGTAGTCTAGTTTAAATTTAGATGAAAATGACAAATTTGTATATAATGCTAGACCATTTCAGCTATTAGACCAGGATGATATTGATACTGAATATATCCAGGATGACGAAGAGCCATATGATACTGTAGAATCTGAATCAAATTATTTTTTTGAAGCCGAAGAATCAGACTCGGATATTTACGATGAAATGCCTTTAGGTGTTTAGGCTTTCGCTTCGGCTAAATAGTCTTTCCTGTAGTTTTCCTTGTTGTTGTTTCTACTTTTTCTGTTCAGAGAGTAAGTGCTTTGTTTCTATTACTTTAAAATAAGTTATTAGGTCTTGGCTTCTTATTTAAATTACTTAAAGATACTGGAAAATATATTTATGTTATTTTCACTCAGATATGCACATTATATCATATAACAAAAAATCTCTTTTCAGGTTTCCGGTTCTGTTTTAAAAAATTTCTCTTTTTGTCCAATTTTTCCAAGAACGTTTTTTTTCCAAACCGTTAAATCTCTATGCTCCCCCCAGAATTCTTCGGGCCCACCTCAGAAATAAAATTAATAATTAATTAATTTTGTCCGTCATAAAAAAATCGTAATGTGTCATAAAGCCATAAATTTACAAAATTTGTTAGTAGACAAAAACATGAATTAGGTCGAACTGAGGGGGCTGAAATTCTTTCAAGTTGATAAAAAAACCCAATGTAATTTCTGCTAAACGATTTTAACTGAGCAGAAATAAATACAAAATGCAACTCATGAGTACTTATAAAAAACTAACAACAATGAAGAAGTATAACTTCTATATAGCAAAGGGCAAAAATAATTATTTTATATTATTATTCTAACGTGCAAATATGAGGTTGTAAAACAAGGAACACAACAGTATTTATCGCACTGAGCGCATTTCCTTTTAGTTTGTGGAGGGTTTTCTCTTTAGATATTTTAATGTTGCTACAACAGCATCGTCGTCTGTTAGAAGTGCCTATATCCTCTAAATGATGATTTATTTTTCTTATCTGCAGGCAAATTTAGTAAGGTCATAGCAACTTCATAGCAACTTCATCATTTTTTGTCCAGTTATTGATCTGTACAATTTATACTACTTTATCCCCTTCCTCAAAGCCTAAGAGTGAGCTTTAATTTGGTCCGATAAATCAATAGATGCTTTGCATGTTGCAATAACATCAGGCTTCTCAGACTACACATTACGACGTGAATTGAATATTTCAGCATTTGGGCAGAATGCTTAGTGGATAAAGTAAGTACATATCTTTTCTCTTGCCATTTACTTACTACAACCCCTGTGATACTTTCTTGACTACATTAGATATAGTAAATATAGAAGATGTCAGTTTTAAAACTTTCATTGCATATATCTCCAATACTACCAAAGTTAGAACAACGCGATTTGGTATAAATGTTATTTGGTTAGTGGGAACTAGAACCACCGTACTGTAGTCAAGAAGTCCTCCTAGATGCCCCACACTACCACTTTAGGATTTCAAATGGCACCACCCCCTTTGTATACTTCAAATGAAAGGAGTATTTAGCTGCACAAAAAAAATCGATAGAAAAGAAAGTTTTTATACTTTAGCTTCTTATTTATAACATCTTTCGGATTATTCTTGCGGTTTTTTCTCAACGTACTGACTAAATAGGTTGTCCTGTCCAACAACTTGTGTGCCAGCTCTATACTTATGTAGTAATTGTCAATAGATGCTACGACCACAATCCAAAAGAGGTCCGCACAAAGTTATAACAACGTTGGTCGGTACAGTTGAGCCCTCCATTTTTTCTTCGTCACAATAGATTTTCAAGTCGTAGGTGTATCCTCCTACAAGCCACAATTTATATAACTTTACGCCAAATTTATGACTTTTGTTCTTTCTATACTATATGAAACCCAGCTTACCATGGAAAGGAACTCGTTTCGTTAAGACAGACCTGTTTTTCCGGAATTTGAAATTTTTGAAAATTATCTCTTAGACGGTTTATTAGGGGTCCAAGTTTATACAATCTGTCAGAAGTATCAGCTTTTCAATTATCTTGGAGGTGCCAATTCGGTTACAATAACTCAAATCTGTTACGTGCCATTAGACTTGCCACTTGGTATGCGTAAATTTTCTTTTCTTGATGAATAATCAGTTAACTTAGGGGCACGAAATGAACCGATCCAAATTTGCAGACCCATAAAAACCATAATTTCCTCAGAGTTGGTCTCTTTTCACTTATTTATTCGAGCTCATTTTAGTAAATAATGCACGTCCCTATTACTGACTGACATAACAGTTGTTACAATATGATCTATAAGATGTTCATCAACAATTAGTTTAAAGGAAAAAGTTGGTGGTTTATCACCATGCTTTAATAAAATGAGTTAATTCCCCCTTTCAGGAATGTCACATTGAAAGTCGTTGATTTTTGAAGCTAAAATTGATTGATAACTGCCTTGATGGTCTGTAATCATATTATTATTGTAATATTAGAATTTTTAGCAAGCAGTATTTCACTACCAGACAGCGCTATTTGACGTATTGATGTTTTTTTCTTTTTAATCAACGGCTCGTCACTATCAGAAAATGACGAATGTCAATAGTCATGTTCGTATTCATCTGAGGATGCCTGAAAGGGTTCCCCTTCATCGGAAAGCATCTCATCCATTAGTTTTTACATTTTTGTTGCTGTTCCTTTTCATAGCTACCTATTTTTGTTTGAAAAACGTATAAAACTACACTTTGACAAGCAGAAAAGGCAGGTTAAGTTATGAGTCACGCAATGTTTTGCAGCTGCGGGACCTTGGGAATACCTAAGTCTAACCGAATCGACATCACCAACATCAGATACTGTCTCCATATCTAGTTTTTCGTTATTAATACGTCGTCTTAAAGCTTGTTAAGGCGCTGCCCTCCAATGAGTTCATTTAGCACTTTTGTTTTATTACTTTCTCCGAAACATTTTCTAATTTCAGTGCGAGTTGCAAAAAATTTTAATTTTCTCACGTCTCTAAAGCCTTTAAAATAATTTACGAATATCGACTCGCGGAGATTGCTGTGTGGCGTCACTATCTCCTATAGTAAGTCGGATCGCGCTCGCTACCGCGGTTACTTGCTGTTTACGACTAAAAGGACATGTAGCCATTTACATCGCCCTTTCTCCGTTGCTGGGTGACGTAGTTGATATCGACAGGAGAGAAAAGATTATTTTTGATAATCTCTTTTTTTTTAAATAGTGTTACAGAAATTATAGTCTAGAACTCGTATAGAATGGCATTTCTTACTTGTTACTGCTTTAACTGAACAAAAAAAAATTAATCATATTTCCCTTGTATCTGCGCAGAAAGACCGTAGCACAACTTCAAAGGGGGAATAATGTGGGAGGTAATGACATCACCGCCTCGCGAGCGTTTTATTTGATTTTGATGTCATATATTCCGAAAGCTACATATGAGATTAACTTCAAATTTTCAGGGCTGTCCATACCTTATAAATGGTTCATAAAATGATCAAATGACCCCATTGTTGTGCTATGCTCTGTGTCTAGCAGTTGTTGACGTAACGTGCAATGTTAATGCGTCTCTTACGGCTTCATGTAGTCAGTGAAGATGCCTCGCTTTGCGGAGGGCGGTTGACCTCAGTATAGTTTTATTTCGTTTGAAAATGGATACTGAAACAATTTTAAACTTTAGGAGGATGATCATGATTATATTGCGCGAATGCACTTACCTTCCACCATTTTAATTAAAAGTATTGAATATATTTCTTTATTTAATGTGCTAATTACTATTTAAAGCTACAAGGCTCCAAGATATTTAGGGATGTCAAAGTCTAGCCTCTTTCAGACAATATTTTTTTCTAATTCGGGCACCATTCAATTAGCTTCAAGACGTAATAAAAAAAAATGTTAAATTAGGTATATTTTCTCTTATTTTAAAACACTTGTATTTAAATCTATGAATTTTTGTAACTTTTTGAAAAACCAACGTCTGATATTTAGATAAATATAGATTAAAATGTAAAACATTCCCATCAAGTTAAGGCACCCAAAATTCTACGTACAAATCTCTATATAAAGTCACTATGCCTTCCTGATTTTCCTAAATTTGACTTTGTATCAACAAAAAGACAGAGAGCTATTATTGTAGAAAATCTGTTACTGGAATATAATATTTTGACTAAAAAAAGTAACAGTGTTATAAATAATTACTTTTCTTAGAGAAATGAGCATAATGAGTCCATTTAGTTCCAAAGAATCCGAGTTTGCTCAAAATTACTACCTTGAACAAATTTTAACGTCGAAAGTATCCTACTCAAATATAAAAGATCTAAAAGGCTAAAAAAAAATCAATTGAATTCCAAATAGTAAATATTATTATCTCAATGCGAAAATTGTGAAAAATTAGTTTAATAAAATGTTGAAATATCTTTATAAATAAGAGAGATAGTGACCTACAAATCCGTCGAATACTGGATTCCCTGTTGCCCTATTATAGGCATTGCACTGCAGCATAATGTGGCCTACTTGTATATATTTATTACGTAAAGGTGACAGACGGTTGGTACGGACGAGAGATAGCAACAATTTGATATTGGCATCTTCTTCACTCCCGGACTATATCTCGAGCATAGTATCCTAGAAAATAGCGCTGTTTTAAACCGTTAGAAATAAATACCGGGTAATGAGTTTATAATGTTTATTCACTTTAAGATATTTAAAAATTCAAGAGCAGTAGTATCATTACCTAAATAAATAGTGGCATGGGAATAAAATAGGGAGAATAGATATTTGGTATACTCAGATGGAAAAAAAGGATATTAATAAAATATATATAGAGTATTGGACAAAAGTAGAGCAACAAAGTGCTTTCATTTCTTTGAATTTAAAAAATTAGTTATATGATTGTGATCCCCAGCTAATTTTAATGAAATATTATCCCAACAATATTAGTAATATTTCACAATATTTTGGTACACTTTAAAGAAGACGAAGGTAGAGAAATATTTTATAATTATAAAAATCGACGAAATGAAGTGCGACAAAAGTAAAGCAACAAATTGTGTCAACAGTATTTTATTTTACATATTACGATAAAAAAAAAACATTAAACACATTTAATAATTACAATAGCTAGAAGTATTATGTTAATATAGTTAATAATATCCATTATTTTATATTACTCGCCAACAGCGTCGCAGCATTGAGGGAATCAATTTTTGAACAGTATTTTCGGGAAGGTTTGTCCAAAGTTCATTGATTTTATTTACCAATGATTGTTTATTTGGAAATAATTGTGTACGAATTCCACGTTCAACTTCTTCCCATAGATTTTCAATGGGGTTAAGGTCTGGTGATTGTGCCGGCCACTGCAAAACACCAACGTTATTTTCTTGAAATCACTCTTGAACAATTTGTGAAGAGTGTTTCAACATTACATTTTGCATTATATCTCTATAGACAAATCGATCCATGGTGTCACTACTGAAGTTTGAAGAACCTACCCCATTCCATGAGAAACAACCCCATAGAAAAATACTGCCTTTGCCATGTTGAACTGTGGGTGTAACTTATTTGGGATTAAACCTTGTGTTGGTTGGCCGTTTTACAGGCTTCATCCCATCAGAGTTGAAAACTTTATAACGCGTTTCATCGCTCAATAAAACTTTTTTCCACTGGTCTACTGTCCAATTTAAATGTCGATGTGCAAATTCAAGCCTAGCCACTCTATTTCTTGCCGAAATAACGGGCTTTTAGCCGGGCGTCTACTTAATAACTTTGCGTCCACCAACCTTCTTTGAACTGTCCGTGGACTAACCATAATTTCGGGAATTTCAGCAATAATTCTAGGTGCAGACATCCAAGGACCGTTTTGAGAAATTCTTTTAATGCGCCTGTCTGTTCAAATTGTTGTTTTTCTCGGCCTTCCCGATTTCGGTAGATTCTCTAAATGTTCCCTTTGAATGTAACTTGAAATTACTTTGGATACGCTGTATCTTGGTGAAACCAACCGTCTTGAAATTGTGGCTTGTACTGTTCCTTCTAAGTGTGCATTCACTACTCTCTGCTTTAATTCTTTCGAAATTGGAATACCTCTTGGCATGATTAACCCAGCATAGAAATATTAATTAAACATAAAATAAACTCTGCAAAAATATTTTAACCTTTATTTTCACTAAAACTTTTCTTTTTTAGGAAAATATTAAAATGTTGCTTTACTTCTGACGCATTACAATACTGTATTTGAAAGTTTACGTCAATATCAGTTCATTTGTTTTGATTGTTGGAAAAAGCTGTTGCCGCCGATAACACCAGCCTACTTTGATATTTAAGACACGATGTATTTAAATACGATATCATTCATTTAATATTATGAAATTAAGATTTCTTTCATTTTTCGAAAGTGTTGTTCTACTTTCGTCCGATAGTGTATATCAATAGAACATCATGGGGAGTCCCGGGCGGTAGTACTGCATATTTCCAAGGCTTCTGACCAAGTATGTCATGAGGGGCTTCTAACTAAAGTGAGAGCATACGGAATGCCGGTTCAATTTTGTTCATGGCTATCGAGCTTTCTTAAAGACCGTGCTCTGCGAGTGACGATGGACGGATTTCTTTCAGATACATTTAACATCAACGCCGGAGTCCCTCAAAGTTCTTTATTGTCGCCCACCCTCTTCTTACTATACATTAACGATCTTTTGGAAAGAACTAAAAATCCTATATATAGCTTCGCTGATGACAGCACACTTGTTTCATCTTTTACTTTGGATGCTCGGTTTAATAATGCATATTAAATCATCTGACAAAGTAGACCTAGACACAGTATTTAAGAATTGTAAAGGTATTACGCGGTATTGTCTTATGTCTTTACTCAATAATAGATTAATTTGTATGGATTAACATTAGGTTAAGTATTTTCATGTTTTGGTAGTTTGAAAAGGAGACAAGAGATAGATTCAACCAGTCATGATGAAAAAGTTGAAGAGATTTCGAGTAAGACTGAAAGCGGCAATGAGCCTATTGAGCCAACTTGAAGTTTTCTTCACGTCACAAATAAGAAATTCATAATTAGAAAATACTGCCAAGAATATTTGTCGTATGGTTTTTTGTTTCTGTTGGTGATTCTAGTGCTCAACAGCTCATTAGCTCCAACGAAACTGCTAAGACACTTACAATAAAATTAAACTATAGTGAGTACAAAGACAAACCTGTGGAATTTCGTTAACGTCGGTTAGTGAAAATGAAGTAAAGTAAAAAAAACTTATCCTCTCTAGTTGATAGCGTCGTTAATGATAAAACATGAAAAGCCTCACTTCAAGTAAGTTACCGTATAGCCAAAGCAGGAAAAGCGCATATTTTTGCCGAAACTCTTATAAAACCATGCATAATAGATATTGTTGAAGCTTGGGGAAAAGTTTAGTAATAATATTAAGATGGTGCCATTTTCAAATGATACCGTACGTAGGAGAATTTATGAAATAAGTGACGAAATAGAAAATACAGTTTTTCAAAGAATAAAAGGTAGTAGTTTGTATGCATTACAACTTGACAATTTAACAGACTTGGCAGGGCTTGCAGGAGTGCTCGTTATCGTCCGAGAATATCAACAACAACTCTGTAGAAGAAGAAATGTTATTCTGCAAACCTCTGAAGACTCAAGCAACCGGAGAGGAAATTTTCA
Organism: Polydrusus tereticollis; assembly: GCA_963920685.1. Lineage (NCBI taxonomy): Eukaryota > Metazoa > Arthropoda > Insecta > Coleoptera > Curculionidae > Polydrusus > Polydrusus tereticollis. The sequence goes on from OY987327.1 coordinate 163,916,676, forward strand.
ACTTTGTCAATTCTTATATCACTGAAAAGGAGCTTAATTGGAACAAGTGCATTAATATCTGCAGCGAGTGTGCAGAAATAATAATTGGCAAATAATCTAGGTTAAAAAGACCCAGGCGGTAGTTTTTTCTAAAAAAGTTAATGTAGAAGAACCGGATATAGTTATGGCGGGACACTCGATTCTCTTGGTTTCATCAATTCATTTATTGGGCGTTAATTTGGATAATCATATGTCTTGGCATAGTTACGTTGCTGCCATTGCCAAGGCAGCCTTGCAGAAGCTTGGAGTACTTTTCCAAACTAAGAACCTCCATACAACCCAACAACTTTTAATGCTCTATAAAGGATTCGCCCATTGCTGGAGTACTGTTCGCATATTTGGGGCTCTGCTCCTAAACATACCCTGAGATTACTAAATTCCATTCAAAGAGGAGCTATTCGTTTGATCGATGACCATAGTCTGGCAATCAACCTGCAAAACCTTGAAAATCACAGGCGGGTTGGCGACTTGAGTCTATTTTACAAATATTTTTATGGCAAGTGCTCAACTGAGGTTGCCCGCTTGATACCACCCAGAGCGGTGTATGGTAGAAATACACGATGAGCCACTGCAGCCTACCAGTACGTGGTTTAGCTTAGTATCCCTTGAACGATACTGTTTCAAAATTCTTTCATCTGGACAACGTCATCACTCTGGAACGACCTTCCTGAGATTGTGTTTCCCAATCTCCAAAGATTCAAGACCAACGTGAATCGTTTCTTGCGCACACGCACCGCTCCCAGAGCGCCATAAAGGATTTATCCTGCAGTGCTGTGCCTTATCATAAAAAAAAAATATTAAACCATATTAAATATTTATTTATTCTAGATAAATTGAAATTAAGTATGCCTTTAAAATTAAATTAATTAGAATTAAATCTGTTCTGTTCTCTCTAATTAAAATTGGGAGAGACTAATAAATGAGGATCGAGTGACCATTCAATGGGGTGTCTGCCTGTCTACACATTATTTTAATATTAATTCTAAGAAGTTATACAGGGTGTTTCATGACTATTGCGAAAAAATTCAGTATGAGATTTCTTGCTTACAAATATGAACAAAAGTTCCTACAAACTTATGTCCAGAAATGCTTCGTCTCCGAGATACACGGTGTTAAACTTTTATTTTGATTTTTGTATTTTCTATATAATTTTTGAAATAATGTCGATATTTGAACTAATATTAGTATCTAGGGGCCTCTTGAAATGCAAAATTAGAATTTGATGTTAGTATGGCTCTCACTTGTAGAGGGCGATACCTACATGTCTTTTTACTTTTTGAGGAGTCATACCTTTTTTACTTGTGCTTATATTAGGTTTCTAAACAAGAACATAGATTTCTCTATCATTTTTGTAAAAAGGGCATACTTCGTAGAAGTCGCTACGAGCAACCGTTCTCGAGGCAGCAGAAAACTGAAACAGACATTTTTTTGCTCATTAACATTAAACGATCACATAAGAAAAATACTGAACAAACGACAAACATATTAACAAATACTTTGCTTACGCAAAAATGTGCACCTCCCAACTGTAGTTCAGGCATCTATCCTACGACACACGGATTGACTAACGCATTCCAATGTTTCAGGTGTGTGTCTAATTGGTTCACAGGATGCTATAATACGATTCCTTAATTTTTCCACAGTTTTATTGGGGTCATATAGACTAAATATTTTAGGTGACCCCAAAGGAAATAATCCAATGAATTTAAGTCTTGAGACCTGGGGGGCCAGGAGTTTGTTCCTCCTCGAACTGTCCAAGGATTTAGACCCTGTGTTCAAATATTTGCGAGCAACTAAATTGAATTGAGGTGGAGCACCATCGTGCATGAATTACCAATTTGCAACCTCAATGATCATGGAATACCTTCCAAAAGTATGGGCAATTCATCTTCAAGAAGACGACGATAAACTTCACAAGTAAGCCTCGATTGTAAAAAGAATGAGCTCATCAAACGGTCTCCAACAATTCCGATCCATACGTTAAGTGAAACCTGTGTTGATTACGGCTTTCCAAAACTGCATGTAGGTTCTCATCCGCCCATACACGATTGATGTGGAAGTTCGTTATGGCATTTCTGGAAAAATTTGCCTCATCGGTGAATAATATTTGTCCTAAACACTGGGGATTTCCGCCAATTTTTCGCGGCATCCATTAACATAAATCTACTCTTAAAGCCTCTACACACAATCCAATTTGCAGGGTCTAATTTGCAGGGCATATAGGAAAGGGAAACTTGGGTGCTGCTCTCCACACCACCCGATCTTGCAGTGTGCACAGAAAACAGAACAAAGTCAGTGTGTTTAGAATCCTAAGTCGTAAAGGTCAAAATCACAGAACATAAAGGTTAGTTGTCAAAATGGCTCCTAGTAAATGTCAAAAAATTGGAATTGCTATTAGAAAATAATTTGCGCAGAAAGAAAAGAAAATACTGGGTTAGGAAGTGGCTATTAGAGAGGAAAAAGTTTAGCCAAATGAATATTTTTAAAGAATTAGGACCAATTGTCTTTAAAAACTTTTTGAAAATGAATACCGAGGCATTTAAAGAACTGCTATCTCTATTTAAATAATAGGCGTTGGAAATATCCCACAGGCAGGGCATTTCCCTATAAAGCTCAAAAATCTATCTCCAAGCTTGCATCTCCCTTTCAGACATTTTTGATTCAAAATACAAAAAAATTGTGGCAAATCTGTCAGAATTAATATATGACGTGCTCCTTCAAATATCGATGAAATCGACCCAACCGTGCTCAACCAATCGTCCGATCTGGATTTTGTCGGTCGACATGCCTACACACTACCCAACTTGTAGGATCCCTGCGGATTATTCCCTGCAGATTGGGTCGTATGTAGAGGCTTTTAATGGAAAATCAGTCGGTGCCTGTACCCGCTGGATGTGATGAGGGAATAAGATAACGTTCTTTAAAGTTTTGAAAATTGTAGAAGAAGTTATATTTACGTTTAAAGCAATATGTCCGGTAATTGTTTTAGGAGTTTTCTTAATTTCATTAAACATATATTCTTTTGCTTATGAAGTTGCTGCTGCGCAGAGTCGCCCGTTTTCAGCGCTTTCTTTTTGAAAATTTCCAGTTTCACTAAGACGTTGTTGGAGACAGATAAACATCGTAAAGAGCAAGATAACACCATTAGGGTATTTTCCTCATAAGAACGCCTGGCTGCTAAGGAATTACCGTTGTCCAGGTCATAAGCGAAGTGCATGTCGCACATTCTACTACTTCCATAATTCATCTTGAAGAGCTTGACAACTTCATAACTAAACACCTTACGAATTAACGGCGGCATGCGATGCCTTTTCACCTTTTTCTGTTTTATTCTCCTGCTTTGAAGTATTTTAAATTAATCACTTCAATTAGGACGTATCATAAGTTGGCGCTTATCGTAAGAGCAATAAATCGTAATTCACAAAAACTTGGTAAAGCTGACTTTCGTTTTTACCAAGAACGACTATAATGGTAAGATATTGATTAAAATCTGTAATTATTTTATAGTGTAGTTTCTTTTGTTGTTAGATTTTTGTTTGTAGTCAAGGTATAAATAAAATATAAAATATTTCAATAACAGATTTAGTGATTATACGACTCATTGGAACTAACGTGTTATCTTATATTTATTTATTTATTTATTTCACTTTGGGATACAAACAGAATAGCATTCCACAATAGTATCCACTCAGTACTAGAGTCTTAGTAAACAATCCGTTAAGTAACTAGAATACAAAAAATTAGTAAAAAAAACATGTTAATCCTACGGAGATAACAGAAAATGAAAATAAACTTATTTTTATTACACTTAATCACTAACCACATTGTATCTTGATGTAAATAATTGGTTGCTTAATATTGATTGGTTCAGCCAAGTTTCGGTTAATCCTATGACGTCATAATCGTTGGCGATTACATTATTGGAAAAAATGTTAATTTTTGTCCTTAAACCTCGCGTATTTTGATAAAACACATGCAAATTTGAGGTAGCCATTTTCACTTACAACCTTTATCTTATATTCTTAACAGAATTGAATCCATGTTTTTAATATGCTGGATTTTAGTGGTTTCACTCTTTCTAGCAAATATGTTGCCATTCTTTACCCAAACAAATTTATAGTTCTTTTCTTTGGCGATTTTTCTTGTTTCCTTAAACAGAATTTTGTTTGTTTGGGTTAAGTGTTCGTTTATGTAGAGTACATTGGCAACTCCGTCAACTGTCAAGCCAGGCCTTTCAGACCCTTTTTTTGCCTTGTATGCAGCTAAAATTTTATCACGATCACATCGTGACAAAAGCCTTAAAATAATTGGCTTACTTTTCCTTTCATCTCGTGTAGGTATGCGATGTATGTATTCCACAGTCAAAGGTCCACAGTCTAAGGAATGGCAAATGCTTCCAAAAATATGTTTAAGGTTTTCTCCCTCCCTCTCTGGGACTCCTTGAAGCTCTAAATTATTCAGACGCGAATATTGTTCTAATTCATTTATTTTTTCATCCAACACGGATACGTCTTTGCGAATTTCTTTGTTTTCATTCTCCAGACGATCAGTCTTCTTAACATACATATTTAAAACATCCAACTTGGATTCAAACTCAGTGACCTTACTACTACAAAATTGGACTGATTCCACCACAGAGTCCTGCGTTGATCGCATCATTTTAATTTCATTCTTGATTTCAAGTAAGGCAGTTTGAAGATCACGATGATCGCTACTTCCTAACGATAATGAAGAACCTGTTGGGGAACGGCACTCTTTACATTTCCACATTATTCCTTGATCCGCCATTTCGCACTTCTCGGCCGGCAGCGCGCATAGGAGGCCCGCACAGCGCCGATGAAACTGAGAACGGCACGAATCACACTGAATGCCAGCCGTTTTTTTTGCAATATTCTGGGTACAAATGCTACACACCGAAGACATTTTTAGATAATTATCTAATAATAAATACTTTTGGTTATATGAATCCAATACTGATTGATGTAGATTTTTTTTCTCCACAATATGACACTACTTCTATATTTATCACGATACTATTTGCTTACTAAAACGAGTATTTTTCGAGAAACCACGAGATCCACGACTTGCAAATCACGCGGCCTACTATATCACATATATACAGTATTATACGACACTTTGGCATGGTAGATTATCCCAACTTTCTTCACTAATTTTCATTCGTTTTTACGTTCTTATAGAGGATATTATTAAGTATTGTTTTTGCAAAAAATTTGCTGTTTCTCTTTTGGCTAACTAACTCGAAATGAGATAAAATATAAAAAAACGGCTTATAAAAGGTGCGGAAAAAATGCTACCACAAATTACTGAGACTTAAACATATGACGATCTAACCCAACTTACCTTAGTCCAAAAGTGGACAGAAGATACAGAATATCAAAAGTTTTTCATATGTAATGTTGTAATGTAATAATTGGTGTATGGTAACAATATACGGTTAGGGGGGATTTTGTGGGGTGAAAATTAATATTTGCTCTCATTATTACTAAATTTTAGAGGGCGCTACCTGCGGTACCTTGCACACATATAAAACGAAACAACTTTTTGAGCCACCCTGTATTTAACTTTTAAATAAAAATTCTTATTATCCAACGTCTTTTACCCATAAAAGGTATAGGTAGTAAGAGTTGATTTGAGCAGCCGTTTTTGAGATATCTGGCTTTAAAAAATTCACTTCGTGTATGGCCAAGTCTAAATTATTGTAATAATTAAACACAATTTAAAGCGAAGGCGTTAAATTACAACAACTGTTAAACCTAAAACATAATTGAAGCATACATTTGAATTGTCAAACAATTTTCAAACTTCTTTTCGTCATGGCCCTACAGTATACCAACGAAGAAATGACCGATATATTATTGGTTTTTGAATATTGCCAAGAAAATGGTTTAGAATCTTGCAGAGTATACAGTGAAAGATTTCCGAGTCGTCGCTTACCAAACCATAAAACCTTCGCGGCAGTTGAAAGACGTTTTCGTGAGACGGGTAGATGAGCGCATGTTTCTATTAAATATGGTCGTGCACGTACGGTAAGAACTCCAGAGGTTGAGGAATATATTCTAAATCTGATTGAAGAAAATCCTAAACTCAGCAGCATACAATTGGGTTTATAGCTAGGGGTATGCGCAAAGATACTGTTAATAGGGTGACCAGGGAACAACTACTACAGCTATTTCATATTCAACGGGTACAAGATCTTTTACCCTATGGTTTTAAACCACTCTGCCGGTTTATCCAAGAACACAGAAATCAAGATAGAAACGTTACACGAAGAATTTTATTCACAGATAAAGCCTGTTTCAGATTGGCATAACTAATTTGCACAATGAACATGTATATGCTGAAGAAAATCCTCATGCGAGTAAAGTAGCCCATTATTAGTAAAAGTTTAAGTTCAATGTGTGGGCAGGAATCATAGATACTTTCATAATCGGTCCTGTCATATTACCACCTCGACTAAATGGCGAAATTATTTGAAACATCTGCGAAACGAATTACCAAACTTATTAGATCCACGGCCCTTGGAACTTCGAAGAGGAATTTGGTTTATGCATGCTCCTCCACATTTTTCGTTAAACGTACGTAATTGTTTGAATAAACAGGATTCAAATAGATGGAAGTAGAGGAAAACGGAGAGAGCGAGGCCAGGTGGTGCTGGTGGTGCTGGTGGTGCAACTAACCCAGGTGGTGCAGGTGGTGCGTTTTACGATCTAACCCAAGTGGTTCGGTGGTGCGTTTTATGATCTAACCCGGGTGGTTCGGTGGTGCGTTTTATGACCTAACCCGGGTGGTTCGGTGGTGCTGTTTACAAAATAACCCGAAATTAAACCCGACTTTTTACGACCTAACCCGGATGCTTTCATGAGGCGGCTTCTTATCTAACCCTAACTTGAACCTGAATATTTATGAACTGACCCGAGATAAAACCCGACTTTTTACGACCTAACCCGGATGCTTTCATGAGGCGGCTTCTTATCTAACCCTAACTTGAACCTGAATATTTATGATCTGACCCGAGATAAAACCCGACTTTTTATGATTTAACCTTAGTGAAACGCCGCTGCTAAAGTGGGATAATTAAATCCCAATTTTTATAAGCCATCCTTAAACCCAACTTTTTACGATGCGACCTGAGTCATCCTTAAACCAGACTTTTTATGATTTAACCTTAGTGAAACGACGCTGCTAAAGCGGGATAATTAAATCCCAATTTTTATAAGCCATCCTTAAACCCAACTTTTTACGATCCGACCTGAGCCATCCTTAAACCAGACTTTTTATTATTTTCCCTTAGTTGAAACGCCGCTGTTAAAGCGGTATAGTAAAAAACATTATTTATATTTTCTATCTTAGTGAAACGCCGCTGGTGGGTAGTAAAGCGAAATAAAACCCTAATTTATATGGTCTAACAAGATAAGTATATTAAGGCGGCACATTTGTCACCCCGCAATAATTATTTATACCTAAATAACCCTCTCAAACCCTCTGCCGACTTGATTTAAAAAGAAAGGGACATAAACCTTTATTTATTATTCCGAAGGACCCTCATTAAAATTCAGTAGCATATCTAATAATTGATTCCAATTTTTGCACCACTTATATAAAATACAATAAAATAATTACCATCTAGAACCATTAACTAGAGATTTCTTTGTACTGGAAATGGATAAATTATAGGACTATCTTGTAATGAGAACAGAGTAATAAAAAGTAAATAAAACTTAAATACGTATAAAATACCAAGCAGGTATAGGTACTATACAACTTGTGTTCGCCATCAGGTAAAAGCCCTCATAATGCTTTTATAAAAATTTCGGATAATATCATAATATAAGTAAATAGGCTACAATTTCAGGAAAAAAGTAAAAAAAATTAATTCACAGTGTAAAATTGTAGTTAAATGGATTGTAAATACGAAATAATATAAAAAGCTACCTTTTGTTTGCGATGATGTATGCACAATAACTCTATATTATTCGGTCCTTAAACTGAAAATACCCACTAGATAGGTATCATAAGCTGTATTTGTCATCAGGTAGAACCCCCAATAAAATTATGAATATCAGGCGTAGGCAACAATAAGCAAATCACGTTGGTTTTTTAATTTATTATTAATCTGGCTAACTTAAGAAACTCACAATATAACGACCATCCAAAAAAATAATATATGCAGGGTGTTTCAGCAGTACGGATACATAATTTTAAAATCTCATAATAAGAATATAAACTAAAATTATAATGCGTAGCAGGTCCAAAATCTAACAAGTTTCGACTAGTCAAATGACGTCAGTTTACATCTGCGAAGAATACCCAACTCTCGAACCATAAAAAATGGTCAAACTTTGTCGGCAAATACCCTTCTATGATGCAGGGGAAGGACAGGTAACTCGAGATGTTTATAAAGAAACGTTAAAGAACATTATTTGCTTATTTCTAGACTCTTAAAAATTACATGCAATCGAACAATAAATGTTTTCATCATGTATATTTATGAGTAACACATTACCTTCGACATACATAAATTCAAATTGATAATTACTCGCCTTAGTACTTTTTTAGAAGCTTGAATCTTTGCATATAACCGTCTGAGGATACCCAAACTTCCCCTAACATATTTCTCCGCAACCGGGGAAAAAGAGGTAGAAAAAGTAAAATAACAACTCCAAGTGTCTTTGCGAACAATCGGCAATAAAATAGAGTATTTCAGTTTTTAATTTTTCGTAAATAAAAGCTGGTTAGATTAATAGTCTCTGTGAATATAATAACATAAACAAAGTGATATGCCGTAAATTTAGGAGTACAGTATAAATTATGCCTCTATTAAAATATATCGCAATAACTAACTACCAAAGGATTTTTGATATTTTGAATATATTTGATGCTCATAGCATTATCACATTTCCAAAGGCTCTAAATTTTAGAAAAATGTTCTAATAGAATATGTCTATCAATATAAAGTAAAGGTATTGTTAGGTTTTTTTAAAAAATACGACCTACAACAGTCTCTGCTACAGCATGGCTGACTCTGTAGAAACTTCTGTGAAACCATAATAATTATATCAATAATCGAGTTGTCGTTATGATAATATTTTCCTCCAATATCCGACTCCACTATCCATAAAAGTTATGTTAGGAAATTCATAATTGAGCGCATTGTAATTTTTTAAAAAGAAATTCACTTCACACACAAAGATGTAGCCATTCAATCCATGAAAATAATGCAAGTCAGTATGCGTATGTTATGGCTAACTGTTTAAATGTCTATTCCTTCCACGTTTATCGGAAGAAATACTTTTTTTATACTAGTATTTTAGTTGAAAATAAGATCATAAATCATCTATACAAAACAAGCGTCCCTTATGGATTTGAACGAAAATCATAGATTCGACTATTTTCATGAAAAATAAATCTAAGTACGGAATAATGCAGGAAGATTATCTATTTTCTTGGTTTAGAAAGTGATGTAGTTAAGATTTATAACTTAGGAATAAATAAATTATTATTAATCTTTTCGACCTATTTCTCTTGCATATTTAATTTCTTTGATAGTAAGAACTAATCTTTTTATTTTACAAAGTAAAAAAAAGCTAAAGATCGGCGTTGTCAGTCAGGTATAAGAACTGATTTAACACGATGGTTTTTGTACAAACGTTCACATACAATTGTATGCTTTTTAACCGATTGTGTCGGAAAAAATGACGATTTATAGATTAGATATTTAGACGAAGAGCTAACCTTCTCAATAAAGTATTGATTATTGCCCTGCTAGCTAGACAACACTTTTTATGTTAGTCAAAAAAAAAATTTTTTTTTCGGACGCTATTACAGATTTCATCGTTAACTAACAAACATTAAGACCAAAAAATTAGCGTGCAAGATGAAATGTATAGGTTCACTTCATTTCTACATTATTTTACAACTCTCAATCGCATTAAAAACAAGATCGAATAAAAAACAACTTATGACATATGGACGAAAAATGTTTTTCGGGCTATTTAGGTTAGCGACCGCATTACGTCTGAAATACTACATTTTTCGAGCTTATAACATAATTTACTATTTTAACGTTAAAATAGGGAAAATGACGTATCGAAATGCATACTTTTTTTTTGTCGGTCACGAGATTATAGTTTCTTTTAAAATGAACTCTAATATTTACAACACAAATTATCCTTTAAGCCACATTAGTTTAAAACTCGTCTGTCGCTTTCCCTCTATTGTGAGTTTGATTAAAGTATAGCGTAGTATATATTTAGATGAATTTCGCAAACGTTGAATACTTTCAAAACTGAAAAAGCCGCCCTTTGCAATAAATATCTCCGTAGAGTTAGGTACCCTGCAGATTAAGGGTATTTCAGCGGATAATCATATACAAATTCAAAGATTTTGTCTATTTTATTGGATTAACAAACAATATCTATAGGATGACTTTACTGATAAAAAAAAATAACAAAAATCTATAAAGTCTAGGCTCACATGAAATTCCATAAAGAGCAGCTGCATAGCCTTATCACATCAAACTATATTTTTATTTCGTTCTATTGTCAAAAGTCTGTGTTTAGGAGATTATCGTTCATTTTAAAATGAACTCTAATATGTACATCACCATAAACTACCTCTTAAGCCGTCGTAAAAATACACTTTTCGATTTACCTCTATATTGATTTTCTAATATTAAATATCTACAATAGTCGAAATTCGCTCGCTAATACCTATGTATGCAAGGTTTCTTCAAAAAATGACAATTTTGTTGTTTAATGGCTTGAAAAAATGGAAAAAGGAGGTTTTTGCATCCATTTATTTCCAGATGAGTGTTAAAAATACTTATAAAACTCGGTATACCGAAGATCAAGCATTAATGAGAGGGTTGAGTCCTGTTTGCCAAATCCTGATTTATAATTTGACGTTGGCAACGGTACAATTTTTTAACATTTATCATAAGAGGCGTATATTTTTGGGGCTTAGATCTACCAGTTTATCCACGCCCCATTTATTGTTAGTGCTTTAGTAATTTTACTTTCCAATTATTTTTTACCAAAACGCGTAGTTGAAACAGTGTCTATATCAGACGATATAATAAATTTTAAGGATTAATTTGCTTACAAATACACTTCAATTTATTTAGGCTAAAGCAGCCAGACATATACTGGAACTACGAAAACCCTATTACAATTTGGTTGCCTAGAGAAAATTTTGTAAAAAAACATAGCTTTCTACACAAATGCTTGCACATTATGTACCTATCATTTTAAGATACCTGGCGACATCAATGTAAGCATTGACATAATGACGCAAGATATAGGTAGGTACTAGAATATTCAAGATTTCTATTAACGATACACTTCAGCATACATGCGAGATGTCATTAATGTCTACGGAAGGCAACAGACATACCAGCTATTTTTACATGGGATTCCATAGACTTGAACGCTTCTTGTTTAGAAATATTTGATGTCATCTTGAGGAGTTCCGTATTGAAGCATCAAACCTACCTGCCAAATAATTGACGAAATATGGGATATCATAAAATATGTCCCCCATCGAACTAAATGATCCTATAAACCAGCTTCACAGACCGTAATTTGTGATGCTAACACGATTAATACGCAATAGAACAAGATTAAGAAACAAAATTTAAAGTAGCTCTTTATCACACGAAAATAATTAAATAATTTACGGTTACAGAACAATAATTATTTTAAAAAGCTGTATAACTAAATATATTATGTTATTAGGAATATTCTGTCTAAAGTAACAGCTGATCTTAGTCGAAAATGAGATCGTATTATTGATTGTTGAATTCGTTAGGTATGAAATAAAATTAGAGATTTCGTCTATTTTTTCACGATTAAAAAAGAATACCTCTATTTAGCTAAAAATGAAACGATTACAGTGGTAGATTAATTCACTTTACCAAGCATGTAAACTACTAATTTTGCAATAAATATCTTCTATATTTCTAGGTAGGTTTACTCGAAAATGTTGGGCTATTTTCATCAAAAATCCCGATACGAAATTAAAAAATTTGCCTATTTTTGTCGGTTTACAAAGTGATAGTGGAATATTGGTTTGATCAAAGAACAATAATTATTTTAAAAATGTTGTATAATTAACTAAATGTCGGTGTTATCAGGCAGGCAAGAAGTTATTTATCTGAATCTTATTTGTACCATTAGCGTTTATATACAAATGTTAGTGGTTTTCAAAAATTGATATCTCGGAAATTATTAGGTTTAGACTTATAATACGCTTATTAAAAAATAATGACTACTTTATGCAAAATTAAAAAATATTATAAGATGTAGGGTATCCCAGTAACTTAACCAAAGATTTTCGGTCTTCGTAAAGCTTTATACGTTTCTTCAGCGTACCAAACATTCACTTTTTTTAAATATTGACATCGGGTTAGGATTCTGAACATAGGATTAACATCACTCCAATAGTGAACATGTTGCGTTGTCACAGTACCATTCGTCGAAAAGTAAACAAAACCGTTTGAGCTACGTGGGGAATAAATAAAGTTGGCTTGTTGAAAAATTTTAATATTTATTAAGGTAAAAGACTATAAATATATCGATACAACACTTTGGCATTTCTAATACTACAAACATGAATATCTAAAATGTGATATTTACAACTATCAACTCTCTCTCCCTTCTCTAATTTTGGTACACCAATGCTGTCTTCTAAGTTTATAATATATGGCGTCCTGCAGTTTAATTCCAAAAATGTTTTAACTAAAAATTCCTCTTTAACACGTCCTTTAACGTAAATAATGTCTGCGTCTATCAGATTGTTGGATATGATATTATGTAGTTCCTTGTAATCGGTATCACCATAATTATAAAGGATACCATGATGATTTCCAAATAGATATTTGACTTGTTTCTTGCAAGCCTTACTTAAGGTGTCGAATGGTTTAACTGGTTTAAAAAAGTAACTTTTCATACTATTCCCATCATAAATAGCCAATTCTTTCGCGTAAAATTCAGGTATGTTAAATCCTTGAATATCGACTACAACGAACTTCATTGTCTGAAGACTCAAATCAAACAAGTATATTTTCATATTTTTATCGCTCTTAAGTTCGATTTCAAAAGCACACCCCCACTTTTCGATAATTTCACAGTCTTAGCACATAGATCCTATATTTTTATTTACGATCAATTCATCTTTATTCGCCAATCGTCTCAAACTAGTCTGCTTTTGAAAGTAATATAGCCTTAGTATTCAGAAAATATTAATAATATCGGAGTCTAAAACATCCTTGACACTAAAAAATCATTGTGTTTCCTAACAAAACCCATCATCTTGTCTATTTAGCTTGCTTTCCTATTGTTTAGCAGGTTAAATAAAATTATTATTTTGCTCTTTTTATCTGTACTGAATCGTTAGGGGAATACGTTTCTAGTTCTATAAGAGAGACAGTTAAAATTTATGTAAGCAATCAAAAATCCTACACTATGAGCTACTTAGTTAAAATTTCATATTTCCTTCCTGGATCAGGCAAAATTTGTGATGTGTCGGACAAAATTTATAAAAATACGAAAAAAATGCTGGATGCATTTTTAACGTGACTTTCTATTTAATACCATCTTATTTCAAGCTATAATTCGGTTGTCAAAATGAGAATAAAATAATTTTCCCATGGTTTATGTCATCTTAAAAAAGTCAAAAGGTTATATTCTGTAGAGGGTCAGATACATTCAAATTTAAATATTTTCTCCAAGAAGAATTTTAAGATAGTATTATAGTAAATAAAAATTCTATACCTCCAATATTTCTTGGAAACATATCGTGTTCTAGCGACATAACCCAAAAGTTCCTCTATTCAGAAACGCATCGTACTTTTCTTGTCAATAATTGTCTCATTGTCCCATCCATTACATTATTATAATCTTAAAGCACCTGTTACCAGCATTATCTGTTTTTATGGTTTTCATAAAACATAGCGATTACCGATGAAAATTAAACGAAAACTTAATAAATAACTTTTTTTTCAACTGAAATAGACTGATTTTCAATGGAAAAATGTTACTTATAACTAAAAATGAATATAAGACATATACGCAATGATATTTAGAATAAATCAATGTTTTCTAAAATTACTATGAAATATTCACAAAATCGTTTCGTTATAACCAAAGTAGCAAGGCTTGCAGATTTCGTATAGAGTTCAAACGCGATACTGAGATGATCTTTTTTTTTTTTATATTTTTGTAGGATAATGCACCACTACGTTGTAAGTACTTGAGAGAGGACTTTCTTGAAAAATCCTCAAATTTCTCTGCAATTTTGTTCCTTCTAGAGTTAAATTCACACAGAAAACCCCGTATTCTTATCTTTCAGGTTGGTATATTAAAAAGGGCTTATTAGTATGGTTTAGAAAACAAGCAATATTAATTAACGGATGTTTTTTCGTCGTATGAAGAGTTGAAAAATTTTTTTTTTCCACTCCAATGGTTGCGATGCAGAGAGTCGGGTTTCATCATAATCTTTCAGGGTAGCTCAGGTTTGATTGCATGTAGAGAGTCGGGTTTCATCATAATCTTTCAGGGTAGCTCAGGTTTGATTACATGTACTAAGGTTAGTGCTCCTTGCAATCGGTTTCAGGTTTGACGCGCCCCCCTCAGGTTTGTTCAGGTTTCTCAAACGTATGAGAAACCTGAACAAACCTGATGGGGGGCGCGTCAAACCTGAAACCGATTGCAAGGAGCACTAACCTTAGTACATGTAATCAAACCTGAGCTACCCTGAAAGATTATGATGAAACCCGACTCTCTACATGCAATCAAACCTGAGCTACCCTGAAAGATTATGATGAAACCCGACTCTCTGCATCGCAACCATTGGAGTGGAAAAAAAAAATTTTTCAACTCTTCATACGACGAAAAAACATCCGTTAATTAATATTGCTTGTTTTCTAAACCATACTAATAAGCCCTTTTTAATATACCAACCTGAAAGATAAGAATACGGGGTTTTCTGTGTGAATTTAACTCTAGAAGGAACAAAATTGCAGAGAAATTTGAGGATTTTTCAAGAAAGTCCTCTCTCAAGTACTTACAACGTAGTGGTGCATTATCCTACAAAAATATAAAAAAAAAAAGATCATCTCAGTATCGCGTTTGAACTCTATACGAAATCTGCAAGCCTTGCTACTTTGGTTATAACGAAACGATTTTGTGAATATTTCATAGTAATTTTAGAAAACATTGATTTATTCTAAATATCATTGCGTATATGTCTTATATTCATTTTTAGTTATAAGTAACATTTTTCCATTGAAAATCAGTCTATTTCAGTTGAAAAAAAAGTTATTTATTAAGTTTTCGTTTAATTTTCATCGGTAATCGCTATGTTTTATGAAAACCATAAAAACAGATAATGCTGGTAACAGGTGCTTTAAGATTATAATAATGTAATGGATGGGACAATGAGACAATTATTGACAAGAAAAGTACGATGCGTTTCTGAATAGAGGAACTTTTGGGTTATGTCGCTAGAACACGATATGTTTCCAAGAAATATTGGAGGTATAGAATTTTTATTTACTATAATACTATCTTAAAATTCTTCTTGGAGAAAATATTTAAATTTGAATGTATCTGACCCTCTACAGAATATAACCTTTTGACTTTTTTAAGATGACATAAACCATGGGAAAATTATTTTATTCTCATTTTGACAACCGAATTATAGCTTGAAATAAGATGGTATTAAATAGAAAGTCACGTTAAAAATGCATCCAGCATTTTTTTCGTATTTTTATAAATTTTGTCCGACACATCACAAATTTTGCCTGATCCAGGAAGGAAATATGAAATTTTAACTAAGTAGCTCATAGTGTAGGATTTTTGATTGCTTACATAAATTTTAACTGTCTCTCTTATAGAACTAGAAACGTATTCCCCTAACGATTCAGTACAGACAAAAAGAGCAAAATAATAATTTTATTTAACCTGCTAAACAATAGGAAAGCAAGCTAAATAGACAAGATGATGGGTTTTGTTAGGAAACACAATGATTTTTTAGTGTCAAGGATGTTTTAGACTCCGATATTATTAATATTTTCTGAATACTAAGGCTATATTACTTTCAAAAGCAGACTAGTTTGAGACGATTGGCGAATAAAGATGAATTGATCGTAAATAAAAATATAGGATCTATGTGCTAAGACTGTGAAATTATCGAAAAGTGGGGGTGTGCTTTTGAAATCGAACTTAAGAGCGATAAAAATATGAAAATATACTTGTTTGATTTGAGTCTTCAGACAATGAAGTTCGTTGTAGTCGATATTCAAGGATTTAACATACCTGAATTTTACGCGAAAGAATTGGCTATTTATGATGGGAATAGTATGAAAAGTTACTTTTTTAAACCAGTTAAACCATTCGACACCTTAAGTAAGGCTTGCAAGAAACAAGTCAAATATCTATTTGGAAATCATCATGGTATCCTTTATAATTATGGTGATACCGATTACAAGGAACTACATAATATCATATCCAACAATCTGATAGACGCAGACATTATTTACGTTAAAGGACGTGTTAAAGAGGAATTTTTAGTTAAAACATTTTTGGAATTAAACTGCAGGACGCCATATATTATAAACTTAGAAGACAGCATTGGTGTACCAAAATTAGAGAAGGGAGAGAGAGTTGATAGTTGTAAATATCACATTTTAGATATTCATGTTTGTAGTATTAGAAATGCCAAAGTGTTGTATCGATATATTTATAGTCTTTTACCTTAATAAATATTAAAATTTTTCAACAAGCCAACTTTATTTATTCCCCACGTAGCTCAAACGGTTTTGTTTACTTTTCGACGAATGGTACTGTGACAACGCAACATGTTCACTATTGGAGTGATGTTAATCCTATGTTCAGAATCCTAACCCGATGTCAATATTTAAAAAAAGTGAATGTTTGGTACGCTGAAGAAACGTATAAAGCTTTACGAAGACCGAAAATCTTTGGTTAAGTTACTGGGATACCCTACATCTTATAATATTTTTTAATTTTGCATAAAGTAGTCATTATTTTTTAATAAGCGTATTATAAGTCTAAACCTAATAATTTCCGAGATATCAATTTTTGAAAACCACTAACATTTGTATATAAACGCTAATGGTACAAATAAGATTCAGATAAATAACTTCTTGCCTGCCTGATAACACCGACATTTAGTTAATTATACAACATTTTTAAAATAATTATTGTTCTTTGATCAAACCAATATTCCACTATCACTTTGTAAACCGACAAAAATAGGCAAATTTTTCAATTTCGTATCGGGATTTTTGATGAAAATAGCCCAACATTTTCGAGTAAACCTACCTAGAAATATAGAAGATATTTATTGCAAAATTAGTAGTTTACATGCTTGGTAAAGTGAATTAATCTACCACTGTAATCGTTTCATTTTTAGCTAAATAGAGGTATTCTTTTTTAATCGTGAAAAAATAGACGAAATCTCTAATTTTATTTCATACCTAACGAATTCAACAATCAATAATACGATCTCATTTTCGACTAAGATCAGCTGTTACTTTAGACAGAATATTCCTAATAACATAATATATTTAGTTATACAGCTTTTTAAAATAATTATTGTTCTGTAACCGTAAATTATTTAATTATTTTCGTGTGATAAAGAGCTACTTTAAATTTTGTTTCTTAATCTTGTTCTATTGCGTATTAATCGTGTTAGCATCACAAATTACGGTCTGTGAAGCTGGTTTATAGGATCATTTAGTTCGATGGGGGACATATTTTATGATATCCCATATTTCGTCAATTATTTGGCAGGTAGGTTTGATGCTTCAATACGGAACTCCTCAAGATGACATCAAATATTTCTAAACAAGAAGCGTTCAAGTCTATGGAATCCCATGTAAAAATAGCTGGTATGTCTGTTGCCTTCCGTAGACATTAATGACATCTCGCATGTATGCTGAAGTGTATCGTTAATAGAAATCTTGAATATTCTAGTACCTACCTATATCTTGCGTCATTATGTCAATGCTTACATTGATGTCGCCAGGTATCTTAAAATGATAGGTACATAATGTGCAAGCATTTGTGT
Organism: Polydrusus tereticollis; assembly: GCA_963920685.1. Classification (NCBI taxonomy): domain Eukaryota; kingdom Metazoa; phylum Arthropoda; class Insecta; order Coleoptera; family Curculionidae; genus Polydrusus; species Polydrusus tereticollis. The sequence continues at coordinate 163,934,826 of OY987327.1, forward strand.
AGAAAGCTATGTTTTTTTACAAAATTTTCTCTAGGCAACCAAATTGTAATAGGGTTTTCGTAGTTCCAGTATATGTCTGGCTGCTTTAGCCTAAATAAATTGAAGTGTATTTGTAAGCAAATTAATCCTTAAAATTTATTATATCGTCTGATATAGACACTGTTTCAACTACGCGTTTTGGTAAAAAATAATTGGAAAGTAAAATTACTAAAGCACTAACAATAAATGGGGCGTGGATAAACTGGTAGATCTAAGCCCCAAAAATATACGCCTCTTATGATAAATGTTAAAAAATTGTACCGTTGCCAACGTCAAATTATAAATCAGGATTTGGCAAACAGGACTCAACCCTCTCATTAATGCTTGATCTTCGGTATACCGAGTTTTATAAGTATTTTTAACACTCATCTGGAAATAAATGGATGCAAAAACCTCCTTTTTCCATTTTTTCAAGCCATTAAACAACAAAATTGTCATTTTTTGAAGAAACCTTGCATACATAGGTATTAGCGAGCGAATTTCGACTATTGTAGATATTTAATATTAGAAAATCAATATAGAGGTAAATCGAAAAGTGTATTTTTACGACGGCTTAAGAGGTAGTTTATGGTGATGTACATATTAGAGTTCATTTTAAAATGAACGATAATCTCCTAAACACAGACTTTTGACAATAGAACGAAATAAAAATATAGTTTGATGTGATAAGGCTATGCAGCTGCTCTTTATGGAATTTCATGTGAGCCTAGACTTTATAGATTTTTGTTATTTTTTTTTATCAGTAAAGTCATCCTATAGATATTGTTTGTTAATCCATTAAAATAGACAAAATCTTTGAATTTGTATATGATTATCCGCTGAAATACCCTTAATCTGCAGGGTACCTAACTCTACGGAGATATTTATTGCAAAGGGCGGCTTTTTCAGTTTTGAAAGTATTCAACATTTGCGAAATTCATCTAAATATATACTACGCTATACTTTAATCAAACTCACAATAGAGGGAAAGCGACAGACGAGTTTTAAACTAATGTGGCTTAAAGGATAATTTGTGTTGTAAATATTAGAGTTCATTTTAAAAGAAACTATAATCTCGTGACCGACAAAAAAAAAGTATGCATTTCGATACGTCATTTTCCCTATTTTAACGTTGAAATAGTAAATTATGTTATAAGCTCGAAAAATGTAGTATTTCAGACGTAATGCGGTCGCTAACCTAAATAGCCCGAAAAACATTTTTCGTCCATATGTCATAAGTTGTTTTTTATTCGATCTTGTTTTTAATGCGATTGAGAGTTGTAAAATAATGTAGAAATGAAGTGAACCTATACATTTCATCTTGCACGCTAATTTTTTGGTCTTAATGTTTGTTAGTTAACGATGAAATCTGTAATAGCGTCCGAAAAAAAAATTTTTTTTTTGACTAACATAAAAAGTGTTGTCTAGCTAGCAGGGCAATAATCAATACTTTATTGAGAAGGTTAGCTCTTCGTCTAAATATCTAATCTATAAATCGTCATTTTTTCCGACACAATCGGTTAAAAAGCATACAATTGTATGTGAACGTTTGTACAAAAACCATCGTGTTAAATCAGTTCTTATACCTGACTGACAACGCCGATCTTTAGCTTTTTTTTACTTTGTAAAATAAAAAGATTAGTTCTTACTATCAAAGAAATTAAATATGCAAGAGAAATAGGTCGAAAAGATTAATAATAATTTATTTATTCCTAAGTTATAAATCTTAACTACATCACTTTCTAAACCAAGAAAATAGATAATCTTCCTGCATTATTCCGTACTTAGATTTATTTTTCATGAAAATAGTCGAATCTATGATTTTCGTTCAAATCCATAAGGGACGCTTGTTTTGTATAGATGATTTATGATCTTATTTTCAACTAAAATACTAGTATAAAAAAAGTATTTCTTCCGATAAACGTGGAAGGAATAGACATTTAAACAGTTAGCCATAACATACGCATACTGACTTGCATTATTTTCATGGATTGAATGGCTACATCTTTGTGTGTGAAGTGAATTTCTTTTTAAAAAATTACAATGCGCTCAATTATGAATTTCCTAACATAACTTTTATGGATAGTGGAGTCGGATATTGGAGGAAAATATTATCATAACGACAACTCGATTATTGATATAATTATTATGGTTTCACAGAAGTTTCTACAGAGTCAGCCATGCTGTAGCAGAGACTGTTGTAGGTCGTATTTTTTAAAAAAACCTAACAATACCTTTACTTTATATTGATAGACATATTCTATTAGAACATTTTTCTAAAATTTAGAGCCTTTGGAAATGTGATAATGCTATGAGCATCAAATATATTCAAAATATCAAAAATCCTTTGGTAGTTAGTTATTGCGATATATTTTAATAGAGGCATAATTTATACTGTACTCCTAAATTTACGGCATATCACTTTGTTTATGTTATTATATTCACAGAGACTATTAATCTAACCAGCTTTTATTTACGAAAAATTAAAAACTGAAATACTCTATTTTATTGCCGATTGTTCGCAAAGACACTTGGAGTTGTTATTTTACTTTTTCTACCTCTTTTTCCCCGGTTGCGGAGAAATATGTTAGGGGAAGTTTGGGTATCCTCAGACGGTTATATGCAAAGATTCAAGCTTCTAAAAAAGTACTAAGGCGAGTAATTATCAATTTGAATTTATGTATGTCGAAGGTAATGTGTTACTCATAAATATACATGATGAAAACATTTATTGTTCGATTGCATGTAATTTTTAAGAGTCTAGAAATAAGCAAATAATGTTCTTTAACGTTTCTTTATAAACATCTCGAGTTACCTGTCCTTCCCCTGCATCATAGAAGGGTATTTGCCGACAAAGTTTGACCATTTTTTATGGTTCGAGAGTTGGGTATTCTTCGCAGATGTAAACTGACGTCATTTGACTAGTCGAAACTTGTTAGATTTTGGACCTGCTACGCATTATAATTTTAGTTTATATTCTTATTATGAGATTTTAAAATTATGTATCCGTACTGCTGAAACACCCTGCATATATTATTTTTTTGGATGGTCGTTATATTGTGAGTTTCTTAAGTTAGCCAGATTAATAATAAATTAAAAAACCAACGTGATTTGCTTATTGTTGCCTACGCCTGATATTCATAATTTTATTGGGGGTTCTACCTGATGACAAATACAGCTTATGATACCTATCTAGTGGGTATTTTCAGTTTAAGGACCGAATAATATAGAGTTATTGTGCATACATCATCGCAAACAAAAGGTAGCTTTTTATATTATTTCGTATTTACAATCCATTTAACTACAATTTTACACTGTGAATTAATTTTTTTTACTTTTTTCCTGAAATTGTAGCCTATTTACTTATATTATGATATTATCCGAAATTTTTATAAAAGCATTATGAGGGCTTTTACCTGATGGCGAACACAAGTTGTATAGTACCTATACCTGCTTGGTATTTTATACGTATTTAAGTTTTATTTACTTTTTATTACTCTGTTCTCATTACAAGATAGTCCTATAATTTATCCATTTCCAGTACAAAGAAATCTCTAGTTAATGGTTCTAGATGGTAATTATTTTATTGTATTTTATATAAGTGGTGCAAAAATTGGAATCAATTATTAGATATGCTACTGAATTTTAATGAGGGTCCTTCGGAATAATAAATAAAGGTTTATGTCCCTTTCTTTTTAAATCAAGTCGGCAGAGGGTTTGAGAGGGTTATTTAGGTATAAATAATTATTGCGGGGTGACAAATGTGCCGCCTTAATATACTTATCTTGTTAGACCATATAAATTAGGGTTTTATTTCGCTTTACTACCCACCAGCGGCGTTTCACTAAGATAGAAAATATAAATAATGTTTTTTACTATACCGCTTTAACAGCGGCGTTTCAACTAAGGGAAAATAATAAAAAGTCTGGTTTAAGGATGGCTCAGGTCGGATCGTAAAAAGTTGGGTTTAAGGATGGCTTATAAAAATTGGGATTTAATTATCCCGCTTTAGCAGCGTCGTTTCACTAAGGTTAAATCATAAAAAGTCTGGTTTAAGGATGACTCAGGTCGCATCGTAAAAAGTTGGGTTTAAGGATGGCTTATAAAAATTGGGATTTAATTATCCCACTTTAGCAGCGGCGTTTCACTAAGGTTAAATCATAAAATTCGGGTTTTATCTCGGGTCAGATCATAAATATTCAGGTTCAAGTTAGGGTTAGATAAGAAGCCGCCTCATGAAAGCATCCGGGTTAGGTCGTAAAAAGTCGGGTTTTATCTCGGGTCAGTTCATAAATATTCAGGTTCAAGTTAGGGTTAGATAAGAAGCCGCCTCATGAAAGCATCCGGGTTAGGTCGTAAAAAGTCGGGTTTAATTTCGGGTTATTTTGTAAACAGCACCACCGAACCACCCGGGTTAGGTCATAAAACGCACCACCGAACCACCCGGGTTAGATCATAAAACGCACCACCGAACCACTTGGGTTAGATCGTAAAACGCACCACCTGCACCACCTGGGTTAGTTGCACCACCAGCACCACCAGCACCACCTGGCCTCGCTCTCTCCGTTTTCCTCTACTGATGGATAGGTAGAGGCAATGATGCACCCGCAAATTGGCGAGCTCGATCCCCTGATATGACACCGATGGATTACTTTTTATGGAGAGCTTTTAAAACCCTTGTGTATTCTAGACCAGTAGATGCACTTAGGAAACGTGTTCAAACTTGAATTGATGCTTTGAGAAATGATGACGGATTGCTCCAAAGAGTTCAATTTCATTTTTTAAAACGTATTAATCTTTGTACACACGTAAATGGAGTTAATTTTGAACATTTGTTAAAAGCATTTTTTTCAAAATTAAATTAAATTAATTTTTGTTGTTATTAAATCTCTTATTGACTGTATTTACTAGAGAATAAAATTAACAACACATTTATGTAATTGTTTTTTTTTTTAGTTTTTAGTGGCAGTGATTTGAATTTAACGCCTTCGCTTCAAATTGTGTTCAATTATTCCAATAATTTAGACTTGGCCATACACGAAGTGAATTTTTTAAATGCAGATATCTCAAAAACGGCTCGTCAAATCAACTCTTACCACGAATACCTTTTATAGGTACAAGACGGTGGATAATAAGAATTTGTATTTAAAAGTTAAATACAGGGTGGCTCAAAAAGTTGTTTCGTTTTAAATATGTGCAAGGTACCGCAGGTGGTGTTATTTAAAATTTACAATAAAAATAAGAGCATATATTAATTTTTCACCCCACAAAATCCCCCATAGCCGAATATGGTGACCATACCATACACCAATTATTACAAACATTATTTATGAAAAACTAAAACCAAAGTGAACTTTTGACACACTGTATCTCCGAAATAATCCACTTTTGGACTGAAGTAAGTTGGGTTAGGTGGTCAGACTTAAGCCTCAGAAATTTGTGGTAGAATTTTATTCGCACCTTTTAGAGACACCCTGTATAACTAAGTTGCTGCTTGCTTTTTTTATTTTTACATGTTTCTGTTTGGTTTTTTTTAGCCCATTCTAAATTAAGAATTAAACTGAAAATATAACTTCTTCTTAGATGTGCTCAAGAAGCAAAAACAACGCAAAGTTAAATGCCATTACCGTTTTGTCTCTCAAAAGCTCTATCGTACTACAATATAATAATTTGCCAAAGATAAGCATTGCTTTATCTAAAGCAAATAGCCTTGAGGACACTAAGGAAGTAAGAACTGCAGTAGAAAATATTCCAGATCTTGCTTCATTGAAAAATGCAGCAGATAAACGTTTTCGAAATGAAATAACTTCTCGGGAAGATGATGATCCAAAATGGTTATCTCCATATGTTACCAGACCCCATAAAGCAAATTTAAATGACGATGGAATAGTTGCCAATGAGGTATAGAGTGAAGAAAATGATGAGGCAAATGAAAATTAAATGAAACTGAAGATGTGATGTGGATTAGCTGAAAATAAAAAACGAGGAAAAGTATCTATACCTGATGAATAGAGAAAGAACAAAAATAATGAGTTAATAATGATGGGATACTCAAGATCTGCCACTGGAACAATCAAACAAAACGTGGAACGTACTGGTCGAAGTATCAAATTTGGTAAATTTGGCAAAAAGAGTATATAACGCAATTGCTCTCTTTTTATCCTTAAAAAGTGTCAAGAAATCTTTAAAACATTTTTGGAAAATTTCCTGTGGTCTGTCTGCATATGTACGTTGTTAACATTCTTTAAAAGTAATAATATACCCTGTATATTAATTTACCCTTAAACAATTTTTAGACCCAGTTTAATAAATTCGGATATTTCTTACACAATGTGACAAAACCAGGTAGCTTAAAGACGTAAACTACACAATGAGAATTCCGAAAGGTCTGATCCCACAAATACATTTGTCACTAGTCTAAAAATGTTTATAATATTTTAATACGCTTATTTATTATCGTCTTTTTTTAATTTGCCCTTAATTTATTTGCAATATTACCAGTCACTGTAATTCAAACTAGTTTATTACGTTTCCTGAATAAACGTACCTAATTGGGATACGACCTGTTAGAACTAAGACATAATGAAGGGAAATGAAAGTCTGTCTTTACCACCAAAATTTCTTTATATTAACTACAATACACCCTAGATTTGGGTATCGAGGGCATATATATGGGAGGAATTCACCATATGAGTTAGATGTTCAATATAAGTTTGAAAATTGAGTCGGACTAGTTTCGACCTTAGAAAAGATCATCATCAGCAACTCTATATAATTGTAATATAAACAAGTTAAAACACAGTAGTGGATGGTTCAATGAATGTGTATGCCTGCCCATGGACTTGACTGGGAACGTTCCTTTGGCTACACAGATGGTTAAGAGTAAGGGGTTAATTGATACACTTGTTGAGTATCGAGTGTACAGGTTTTATATTTATTTGACGTAAGCCAATAACTGTAAACAGTAGGAGAAGTAGGTCTTAAACAAGTTTGTTTTTACTCTTGACACATGCTGTAGAGAAATGATTTTATTTATTTTCATTACATATATTATTGAGAGAAAAGGATTATGATTTTGAATTTGTGGTGGTATTCTTTGTGGAATAGACTTTTTAATTAAGGTGGGTTAATTTTTAATTTTTAATGTAACATTTTTAGATGTAAGATAGTACTAAAGGTTTGTTTTATGTTATATTTAGGTTTTAGTTCGTTTTTTTAATTTTGTGGTACTACCACTGTCATTCCCCCCGCTCAGCCGTGCTCGGGTGAAGATATCTACCTTTTCTATTGTTAATAATATACAGAATATTAAAATACTAAACGATAAAATCCAAACTTAATTTTATTGATTAATTTGCAGATTTCGTCTATATAACTAGTAACTAAATTTAACTTAAATAAACATGTATACACCCCGAATAAGGGATGTTAATTAGTACTGGGATGACCTCTTTGTGGTTTGAGATTGTCTCTAAATTTAACATTTAATTTCAATTCCTTTCAAATATTGCCGCCAATGGACTTGACGGTTTACCCCGGAAACTAAAATTGTAGGAGGGAAAAACTTTGAATCGTAGTACCATCTTTCCGGTATCTCCATTTTCTAAATTACTCTGCTAGTACTTAGAGTGTCTTACTGTTTACAGTTTTTAACTGATGATCAAATATTACCAAATTAATATGTTCTACCTTCTCAAGAGAAAAAAGAGAAAAGCCTCACCTTTGTTGAGTGACTGAGAAATAAGGGTGAGTACCATTTTGTCTACATTTTATTGATTCTGTAGTACAGCTCTTACACGTGTTCCTAAAATACTCAAAACTAAAATATTCTTTCTCTCCCTTTGCAGACAAAATTAAAAAAACGAACTAAAACCTAAATATAACATAAAACAAACCTTTAGTACTATCTTACATCTAAAAATGTTACATTAAAAATTAAAAATTAACCCACCTTAATTAAAAACTCTATTCCACAAAGAATACCACCACAAATTCAAAATCATAATCCTTTTCTCTCAATAATATATGTAATGAAAATAAATAAAATCATTTCTCTACTAGCATGTGTCAAGAGTAAAAACAAACTTGTCTAAGACCTACTTCTCCTACTGTTTACAGTTATTGGCTTACGTCAAATAAATATAAAACCTGTACACTCGATACTCAACAAGTGTATCAATTAACCCCTTACTCTTAACCATCTGTGTAACTGTGTTTTAACTTGTTTATATTACAATTATATAGAGTTGCTGATGATGATCTTTTCTAAGGTCGAAACTAGTCCGACTCAATTTTCAAACTTATATTGAACATCTAACTCATATGGTGAATCCCTCCCATATATATGCCCTCGATACCCAAATCTAGGGTGTATTGTAGTTAATATAAAGAAATTTTGGTGGTAAAGACAGACTTTCATTTCCCTTTAAAATACATAACCACAGACCATGGACTACTTCTTAAATCTTAAGACATAATGTGTATGGACTGTTCGGCAGATGCCACTTGACAAGGACAAATATACAAATCGCCAGCCTTTGTTATTCGCCTAGTTTCCTATACAATGTGGAGCCGGCTTTATACACACACGTGCCTCTCCAATAATTGAATTGAGCTGTGATCTTTAATGTGTAATGTATTAACACGTATAGGTGCAGTTCGCGTGCTTTTCGATGCTTAAGCATAAAGCGATGTTATGAACACCATTTTAGATAATGGGTTTATTTATTGGTATACAGTGCTAGCTGTAACTTAAAGTAGCAAACTATTACTGATCATGTTAGTTTTAAATTTTTGTTGTGGGACAGCAATCGTTTGATTCAAGCCACGATTATCAATCAATCAATACATGCTTTATTGTTCAAGAAAAGAAAACTGAAATCCTATTAACAAAGCGAGTATAAATTAAGTCTTTAAAATACAGGTTAAAATAAAAACAAAAAGATATATACATATATACAGAGTGTTTCCTAACTACAGTACGAAACTTCAGAGGGCGATACGTAAGGTCGTTTTAAGAAAAAAAGTTCCTATGAAGATATGTCCGTAGTTGCTTCGCTTCTGAGATATGAGGGAGTGGAAGTTAAAAAAAAAAACACGGTCATAAAAATATCCTTAAACCGATTTGGTTGAAATTTGGTTCAGTTATTTAAAGTAATAATGCGCTTATTTAGCCCTAACTAGATTGAAATTATTAGATCCAGTGGCGTCTCAGTGGCCAGCACAGTCAATTATTATTGAGAAGAAAAATACGCCACTGCCTTTTTTTTAGTTTTTTTATTTGTTCAGATTAAGCAACTACAAATACAACTTTTTGGTCTCTTGTGTTTTTTCATATCTAGCTTCATTTGCGAGAAAAAAAATAAAAATCACTTTAAGTCATTCTAAAAGCTATCCATGGACAACATAAAATAACAACTAAAAATAAAAAATAAACAATTTCGACCTGACAGGAAATAAGCAAAATGTCCACCTTCTGATAAAATGCACGACTAGTTTTAATAGGTTCACTTATATTATCACATATTTGGCTTACCACATCTGCTATTTATAACAAATTATTGCCAATGCCAAAATAAATGAAGTACCTACCTACCTGCTTTGGAGAGCAGCTGACAGAGATAGTATTATCATATTATCAGTAAAATTCAGAGCTGTCAATAATTAGCAGTGATTCCATCATAAACAATTTTACTAACGCTGAAATGGCTGGCATGTACTTTATTTATGGATTAGCAAATGGAAATGCAAAAGAAGCACGGAGAATTTACCAGAACAGATATCCTAACAGAGTAATCCCATGTGTTACAACATTTAGAACGCTACATGCAAGATTATGTGAAAGTGGGAGTGTTATTAAAAATACAGGTGGTGGAAGACCAGAAATTGTAACAACGCCTGAACTAGATGAAGCTATACTTGATGCAATAGATGAAGATCCTTCAAATAGTACCAGGAAGATTGCACTGCAGCTTGAAGTCAGCTCAAAAACCATTTGGAAAGTTCTAAAAAGAAAACTCCTGTACGCATATAACATACAGCGGGTCCAAGCTCTACTGCCAATGAATTTTCAGCCAAGATTAATGTTTTGCAGGTGGTTGATTCATAGGATGGCATAAAATAATAATGTTTTATCAAATGTTATAGTTACGGACGAGGCAAATTTTTCACGAGATGCTATTATGAACTCTCACAATGACCATTTTTGGGCCGACGAAAATTCCCACGTTATTAGAGAAAGTCATATTCAGCAACAATTTTCGCTTAACGTTTGAGTAGGAATTATTGGTGACTACCTAATTGGCCCCTTCTTTACCGCCAAGATTAACAGGTGAATCCTATACGGACTTTTTTTAGTGTTCTTGCTCGTCAGCATCTTGACATCACCTACCCTAATCGCTCGATTGGACGTGCAGGACCTTAAAATTGGCCAGCTCGCAGTCCTGATATAAATCCCTTAGATTTCTATTTATGGGGTCATCTGAAGGCTCTTGTTTATAAAACTTCCGTACTAGATGTGAATGACTTAAGGAATCGGATAAATGACAATTGCGATGTCATAAGGAATACTACAGGTATTTTTGAACGTCTCAGACAATCAATGACGAATGGATTGCAGTCGTACATTTTATCAGAAGGTGGGCATTTTGCTCATTTACGGTGAGGTCGAAATTTTTTATTTTTTATTTTTGGTTGTTATTTTATGTTGTCCATGGATAGCTTTTAGAATGAGTTAAAGGGATTTTTATTTATTTTTCTCGCAAACGAATCCAGGTATGAAAAAAAGACAAAAGACCAAAAAGTTGTATTTGTAGTTGCTTAATCTAAACTAATAAAAAAAACTTAAAAAAGTGCCGTGGCGTACTTTTTCTTCTTAATAATAATCGGCTGTGGTGCCCACCGAGATGCCACTGGACCTAATAATTTCATAATTTCAATCTAGTTAGGGCTAAATAGGCGCCTTAATACTTTAAATAACTGAACCAAATGCCAACTAAATCGATTTAAGGATATTTATAACCGTTTTGTTTTTTTAATATTTCAACGCCCTGTACCTTAGAAGCAAGGCATCTCCGGACATATGTTCATAGGTATTTTTTTTTAAACGACTTTATGTATCACCCTCTGAAGTTTCGTACCGTAGTTAAAAAACACCCTGTATATACACATACACATACATACATGCAGATATAAAATGCAATGTAAACAAGAATAAAAGTAACACAAACCAACTATAAAACGTCACTGTAATACTCATCCAAACTCTAGTCATACTTAAATGACCGAAACTCTTTTTACTGTCATAAAGGACCGACTGTTAAGTCTATATTTAGAGTAGTCTTAGGAATGGGTAGTCGAAAATTTAGTATGCTGGTTCTAGTACTGTAGTTAAATTCCTCAGCAGCTGAGCTAGAACATTTTTACGCAAAAGACAAGCAGTTTCAAAAATGAATAGAGACGGTACAGTTAAAATTATTTCTGACCTAAATAAAAGTTGACAGTGTTCATGGTTATTAACGATGCACAAATATCGAATTTCTCTTTTTTGCAACACAAATTTGGAGTTTGGAAGCTGCCTGTTTGCAAATACCCAAAAAATAACACCGTTATGCACGTGCGATTCAAACAAGGAATGATAGTACCATTTTAGCGGTTGAGTTGCTAAGTTCATTACAGACTATCTTTGATGCATAACAGCCAGCTGCCAATGTTTTTCTTTAATACATTTATGTGTTTATTAAATTTAAGTTTACTATCTAACGTTAGACCTAAAAACTTTGTAAGTGCTTTATTTTGAGTTTGTTGATCATCAAGGTTTAACTTACTGAAACTAAAACCAAGAGTCATTATATTTGTTTTGTTTATATTGGAACACAATAGGTTTGTATCACACCATTATTTAACCTCACGTAAATCACTGTCAATAACCATCGTTAAATTATTTTTACCTTTATCATGCCACAGGAGACTAGTGTCATCTTCAAATTATGTAAACGCGCCCTGAATATCTAAAAATGCTAAATTGTTTAAATATAGAAAAAACAAAACTGGTCCTAACACCGAGCCCTGAGGCAGCCCTCTCGTAATTCGTGACTAGGTTTTGTTTTTCTATAACGAGCCTATAATAGCATATTAGCCAAGGCTTAGATGTACTAAAAACACTATGACCAAATGTAATAAGTTAGTTTGTTGATTGTCAATATAGACGCCAAAATGAATATACAAAGATTTTTCGATGTATACTTTCACTTTGATTCCAGCAAAACTAGATAACCTTTATCATGCTGGAGTGGACCCGCATAAGTAGGTATGTAGCGTCTGGTCTTCTCTAAGTCCTCGCTGGTCTGGTGGATAGCTCGATTGCCACGAGATTACATCATGCATGTGTTCAAATGCACTGAAAGCTCCCTTTCCTTTTTATCCGACTCTATAGCCTTACCGATGAGCCGTAATACGGCGAAATGCGTCTATTGGGCCTGACGAAAAAAGAGGGACAAACTTCTTCCCTTTACATCGCGTTTTCGCTTCGCAGAAACTGACAACTGGCTTTCAGCGCCACTTGACATTAGATACCTGCTTATGCGGGTTCTATTTCAGCGTTTGGCCTTCTCTAAGTCCTCGCTGTTCTCGTTGGGTGGATAGCTCGATTGCCACGAGATGTCGCCACGTGCAACATCTCGCATATGTAAAGGTATTCATTTTTCAAAAACAGAAGTTACCTGGGTGTAAAGGTATACTTTATGAAAAATATCTAAAATAAATTGTAGAATTGAAAAATGTGAAAACGTACGAAGAATTTTAGTAGAAAAAATCTTAATAGGTACACGATTTTATTTTTGATCCAACCAGAATATTTAAAAAAATAAAAAAAATAGTTTTACAAAAATAAAATAGGCCCGTTTGTTTAATTTCTGAAATAGGCGATATTTCATTATAATCATGATTCATTTCTTTATCACGTTAAACCTTCCGCTACTGATATTTCACCTTACATTTTTTTTTTGTAGGACTATGAGCACAATGGCCTTTGATGACCTACTAGAAGCCTCAAGAACTCACATTCAAGCCCTTGAGAGGATTTTTGTGACATCATTCTACAATATTATATTTCTTGTAATTATTTTATTTAATATTTTGGGATACATTCTAGAAAACATGGCTTTATCAGTTGCGAAAAATTGTAATTTTATCATTTTTTAAATAAAATAATTACCTATAATCAAATAAGACTTTTCGTTATATTATGAACAAGTAAGGTCAGTAGGTACCTACTATGTTCCGAGATATTAAGGGTTCTTGATATCTGATATTAAAAATGAATTCTTTATCATTTCAATTACATTTTTCCTCCCCAGAAAATTTAAAGAGCCTAACTTATTAATTTTAAAAATAAAAAAATACCCTCCACAAATATTTTTCTTGAAATGAGAAGTAGCATTCTATTCCAAGAAGACGTATTTCGTTAAAACAACTACTTTTAAATTAAACTAATTATTCTGTTATCCATTGTTTGCGATGAACCCTTGAGCCAGTTTCTTACGTCTATCTGCGGTATAAGTCCCTCTGATCGTACGTATTTACCCAAAGAAGAATATGGCAACTTTGTTTCTTGTTTTAATAGGTTGTCACATAGTGCGAATGGTAGCTCTTACTGCAGAGGCACTAGATCGTGGTATGATGACATAAATACTAACTACCTTCCCCTCGTCGGATTAGTACCAGGCCAGGATACCTTGAATGATTAAGATCGTTCCCCGTTCGTTTAGTTCTTCAACCAGACGCTGATGGCGCTATTGTAGGAATTTTTTTATAAGGTTGTTCATATTCTAACGTTGGTAGCGACAAAACATGCATTTAGAATGAGCGTGGTGAACGTTCTGTATCTTTCTCTCTCTGCATTCAACCGTACCAGCTAAGGTGCGATAAAGATAAAAATATTAGTTATGCGCTGATCAATAATAAAAATATCTTTCTTTATCCTAAACTTTGGGTAAATGCTATTCAAAATCCATTACCCTGTGGCAAGGACAAGATTGGCATTCAAAAAACTTATAGAGTTTGTCACACACATTTTGGATATGACCAGAAAATTGAGCATGGCAGAAGATGATCGTGTTCAAAGCTGAACGCTGTTCCTATGTTAAATCTTTACGGCACAATCCTAGGTAAAAATTGCCTTGTTTTTATATTAATTTATGTAAATATCTATTATTATTAAAGCATGTCGCCATATCAGAAACGTTGTTACAACTTCCTTTTATTCTCCCAAAATATATTGACTTTAATTCAAAATGTTTGCGCTTCTAACTTTTCCATCAGAGTTAAAAGCGCGAAAATTTAAATTCAAAGTTGCAAAAATTAAATTTTCTAGCGTGTCACCGACCTCCTGCCCCTCTTCTCCATTGCTGCATTTAGTTCTTCAACCAGTCACGAATGGCGCTATTAGGGAACTAATTTAGTATGTTAAGTTGCCTATCTATACCTTCCATAAGCGCATCTCCCTTGTCTGTGATTAGTCCACAACTAAAGTATGTGTCTAACCAGAACTTAACTAAGTACATAAATGAAAGAATATAATTATTCTGAAGAAGCTGACACAAGTGATAAGTAAGCGTTCTGCGATTTAACGAAAATGCGGACGGAAGTCAATCTATTTATCCCGCTGAAAGGCCGCGTTGTAAATGCCCACACGGTAAACAAGCTAAGAAGCGGAACTACTAACCTCACTTATTTTGACAGATCTTCAGCAAATAAAGGAACTAAAATAATAAAACTCTTTAATTGTATAAATAGATTGTGGAACAAAATAAATAAACAACATGCACTTTGTGGAAATATGACTCTAAAAATCAAGGTTAGTTTAATATTTCCGCTAAAATCGCTTGTAGTAGCAAACGAAAACTTTATCTCGGGCTCCTTAGGTTCTGATTAACCGAAATTAAAGGTCGGTAACAAAAACACAGGAGAGAAAAAAGCTATATTGAGCTGGATATATGTATCAAATCTGGATGTCAACACTAAACCAGATAATATTACTGCTGTTGTTATTTCCTTTCATTTCTCTACTCTATTGTAGAAAATTAAAACACTTTCGTGACATTTATGTCTTTATTTGTACCTCCCTTCTATCAAACAGTAACAGGAAACAATGAAAAATACAATATAAAATTAAACTATTAAATCTTTAACATTTCTTCTCTCGTTGAAATAAATGATCTAGGTATCCATCTTATCCAACTTTAGTTTACACAACTTAGTAACCTGCCTGCAGTACATGGATGAACAGATCTGTACATCAGCTACTCGTGTTCGTCCAACCGGGCCAGGAAATACTGCCCTAATTTTGTCCAATTTCCATTTGTATCTTGACGCATTATCTTTAACTAGTATAAAATGCCCATCATTTTAATTGGTTCATTTTCCCAGGTCCATTTATTTCTCTTCCTTTTTGCTCATTTGCTCCAAAACATATCAGATAGCTGTTGTGATTTTTTCCTCTCTTTAGACAACCAGAGCTAGGATATGCAAGAAAAAATTAATTATTTCCATCTGGTCCTATAAGGAAACGCTTGGGCGTTAATGCTTCCATATCTTGAGGATCTGTTGAGATTTTTGTATATCATAAAATATGTATATATTTTGTGTATTTCTGACGAAATTAATGCACTGTCACTTTCCAGTTCTGGTACCTCTTTGCCGCCTCATCAACCAACTTTGACAACGCCACTGGTGCACACACACTGACAGCAAACTCCATTAATGGTAACAGGAAATCTATTAGCAGTAAGAAAGAATCGAGGAAACTTTTTGCAAATATCTTCAAACCTGTTACTTCAAGCCTCTACCGTGGGTGGGCTACAGCACTAAACGTAAAATCAGGGATAAAGTAGTATTTCAATGTAAAGGCCCTAAATGCGCTTTTAAATTTGTATAGCTAGTGGTTTGCAAGAAAATGAATTTCTGCAGATTTCCCATTTAATAACTGTAATAAGAAATCCTGCGTTAAATAGTTAAATTATTGTTACTAATCGAAATGACGATTTCATGTGTTTTTTGTTCTTATATTTAAATTATTTTAATGTTTACTGACGTATTTTCGTGACCCTTATATAGCTTTGATTAAGTAACCATAAAGTATTTAAAATATATCCACTTTAACTGTAAAAGAATTAGTTTTATGTTTGAATTGTATCATTATGTGAAATACGGCCATTAATGCATTTTCATCGAGACCGTTCATCTAAAGCTTTAAGTAAATAAATTTGCAAAGGTTAACTACATATTTCATTGTGAGAATTATATTAGGCAAACACCGTAATAACTTTATATAAATTAATAAATAATGGCTTCTGCTTCCATCAAATTAAACAATAGGGGACTAACTAACATTGTTTCCATTACAGCCCTTTATTTCATTGTATTTTAGGATACTACTGTGAAATTATTTCATTAATAAAATTTTATCGCTACACTTATACCAATATAACCACGTTTTGTGTTTGGACAAACCAGAAATTAATTATTCAGTAAATTCACTCATCGGCAACAAAGGCGGCCAACTAATATGTTGTCAAATATTTTAAAAACTTCAGCTGCCCATTTGCACAGAAAGTATTTCATATAAAGTCTGTTCAGAGATATAAGAAAGTGACTAACTAATCCCTATTAGAAAAGACCCGGAAAGAAAGAAAGGCCCGTATTTTGCTTAGAATTTAATCATGATTTGTAATAAAAATAAGTAACACATTAAATAATATTTTATTTATGTTTAAATGTGAAATTACAAGTTATTTTATTATTAAATATTATATTTATGATTACACAACATACAAATTATTCGGTACTTATAATAATTATTCACTTAATATATCAATATCACTATCGCTATCATCATCAGTTCTAATTATTATTTGTGTTATATTGTTTATATGGATATAGGATTTTCCCACTTTTTCATCATATGTAACAGAATTTGCCCAACTTTGTGAAGGGATGTTAAAAACTTTAGTTTCTATAAGCTCAAGTACACTGGAGTTAATAGTAGGGCAAATATTGTTAAGACGAATGGCAGATTTCAGTTGGTGCCAAACATGTTCGATGGGATTAAATATACAATGGTATGGTGGAAGCCTTAAAGCTGTATGCCCTAGATTTTTCGCATATTTATCACAAAAGTATTCCTTTTGAAGTTTTAAACTTTGTAAAACCTCAATTAATTGCCTTTTGGTGTAATCTTCCTGAAAATAAATGTCATTATCATACATGTAGTTTTGGATTGTTGCTTTTGTGTCATTTGAGGAGGGAGTCTTGGTCAACTGCCTAGTATGGTAGCTTGCATTGTCCATTACAATTACGCTATTTGAAGGTATATTTGGAATTAGCTTGTTTTTAAACCAATCTTCAAATAAATCAGCAGTAGTATCCTCATGGTAATCCAGAAAAGAATCTTTAATGTTTTTTGCAGACAGAGAAAGTTCATTTGGAATCCATCCGTCTTTAGATCCAGCATGCAAAATCGTAATTCGTTTACCTTTTTTGGACGGCGCGCTTGTTTTACACTTGCCGCTTGAGTCAACCCAACCCTTTTCCGGGGTATCATATGTGTCGAGCCAGGTTTCATTAAAGTAAATAATCGGCCTTTGCTGATCTCTGTCAATCCTAATTTTTTGTAGATATTCGGATCGTTATTCCCAAATTCTACTGGATTCTATTAAAACTTGCCTATTGTTAATTTTTTTAAATCCAAAACCCATGTGTTGGATACACTTGCATAACGTTGTTCTGCCACATTTAACGCCGAAATCATCTTTTTCAAGCCTCTTAATTAAATTATCTAATGTAGGCATGCTTTGTTCCTCGTATAACTTGTTAATTTTACGCCGTATTATATCTTGATCACTTCCATCTACCTTCGAGAAAATGCTAGTATCGGTTCGTTTTTTCCTCGCCAAAATGAGATTATTCACAATTTTCCATACAGTTGATGTTGGAATTTGTGTTAATGTGGCCGTTTCTTCTAACGCTGCTTGCTTGCTGACCGCACGTTCAATAAGAGTTGAATAAATATTGTTTATAACTTCCTTAGTTTATACAGAAAAATGTTACTTTTATAATGAAATTACGTCTTCCGGATTTGCAGTTTACTTTAAGACATTTTTAAGTACGGACCATAATTTACCTGCATTTATTCATTCATTCATTTTTTGTTTATGGCCACCCTTTTAAAAAAGCAAGGTGTAACTTTCTTAGATCTCTAGACAGGCTTTATCTAAAGTGGCTCTTAAGTTTTTAAAAATTTTGTTGTTTAGAGAAATTGACTTTGAACTTTTGAAAAATTCCATACGCAAGATACGCTCGATGCACATGCACATGGCGTGTGATAGAGCTTTAAAGTGTAGGCTAATGAAACCCGGCGCATTTGGTAAAGCAACGTGCCATCCCTAAAATGAAATACAAAGAAAATGGGATGACATCACACCCTCTGGCGAAACCCCTAGAATTATAAAATCGCTTAGAATGCACAACTACCTCAAACCAAGACAAAACGTTCATATAGAAACAACAAATCGTTTTGTGCCTATGACAATAGAATCCACCCCAACAACCCTCCAACAAGTAGACAACGAAGCAGACGAAAAGGCGGGAAAGATGCCCGTATAATAATGTTGAGTAAAACCCGAAAAATGCAATAAAATGCAAAACAAAACAAAGCCAACACAAAAACTATCCCCCCCCCCTCTAGTTAATGAAGGTCCTGCAAACCCTGCGGAGGACAACAATAAATGTCTGATATGATAGACTGACAGCCGACTCCTGAAATAAGAACCAAACGTACGCATCAGCCGAAAATAAATCGCACGCGTATGTAATTAGAGGTCTCGACCATATTATTCGACTACCCGAAGACATTGCACAAGAACTTAATGACAACAATAAAAATGAAGAAAGAAACTAGTAGCTTTTGTACTAAGTGTATATTCCTCTTTAAATTTGCAAATCACTTTTGGCCTCTGGCCATTTTCAATGCCTCTTTTTAAGGAAACTAAAACAAATCATTGATAAAACTCGGGTGGGACATGGACGCAACAGTATAAATATTTTTTGGTAAACTGAGACAGTTTAAAACAAAATAAAAATCCAATATTATCAAATTTATCGAACCGAGCAAAATGTAAGGGGATGAGGGGAACAGCAATACTTATTATACTGTCCATTCCGCACACACAAATAAATCATGTCAGATAGAACATGCATCATTTAAGCTTAGGAATGGAGTTGTAATTAGTTCCTTACTAGGATATTATGGAAGTTAAGCAGCACAACACCAACAGCAGCAACTTATATCGACATATAATCTAAAAAAAATATTCTAAATTTATCTGCTGCGACTGCATCGGACATGTTGTAATGGGACGATCTTTTAACTAAAATGGAGAGAGAATAAATAAATTTGTTTTAAATACACTGGTAACTATGACAAAGGTTGTATAAAATTGTGATGGAAAAAGTTACTTCACCTAAAACCTCTGCAATAATCTTATAGAATGATTATAAATAGGGGTTTTCCACCCTAGGACCAGATAATAAAGTTTGGATATCTACTTATATGCTTTCTTTACCTTAATATAAATACGTCTTATTATAAGTTGCACAAAGTACTATCATAATATGCCGATAAAATAAATACCTAGGTTGAGAAACTAGCTATTATATAGCGAGCGCTTTTATATCCTGAGCCACGAACCGGCGCAAGATATAATGTGCGAGTTATGTAACAACTTTCTCAACTTAGGTACAATATACAGGGTGTTCTATTTTTGATAGTTTTATAGGGTATCTCGAAAATCATAAGGAATTTCATTAATCTGATATAGATGTTATGAGTTCTTTTTTTGAGGAAACAATTGCTGCGAAAACAGATCATGGCTACCTTGTTCCCCTGGACAGCTACAGGGTGATTTTCAAATTTTGACAGTTATTAAAATTCCTTGTAACTTCTTTGTTATTATAGATACGAAAAAACTGTAAATTGATAAAATATGTAGTTTTTTCCGTAAAGTTCAGTGGCGTAGCCAGTTTATTTTTATTTTGTTTAATTTTTAAGAAATTGACCCAACTTATATTTTTTCTTATGGGACACCCTGTATATTTTCAATTACGTTTATTCTGCTTACCATTAGCTTTTCAAATATATATATTTGTAATCAGTTTTTTGATAAAATAATTCGATAGTAAGCGATTTTCATAAATTTTCCTCATTTTTCGTATAGCGGGCGATGGCAGGTAGGAGCAAAACAAAAGAGTAAGTCTTATTTCACCATTTCTAAAATGTCATATCTCAATTTTAGTACATGCAATACAAAATTCTAAAAACTATTAATTTTTTATTATCAACACTATGCCCAAGGCTCGACCAATTTTCTGTAATTTGTTAAAATAGCTTTCTTCCAAAATTATGTTTAAAAGAAATAAAAATAATAATTTTTTTAATTGTTCATATAATTATTTAATTCTTTTTATATTTTTTGTATTAAAAGTGAAATTTTCTATAAATGCATGATGACTTTTTATCTACTAATTTCTTTGCATTTGCAAATTTTACATTTTACCAGATAATAATTTAAAAATCTCTTAGTAAGCCATGGATAACAAAATCAATTTTTTAAATTATTTATAGACATGTCAGTCTGTCTTTAATTTGTCATAAAGCAAAGTTAATATACGCGGTTAAGAATGGAAAAGTTCCAAAATTTTGAAAAATATAATATGCTAGAGTGTTTTCTTGAGTGTCAAAAAAATAGTCGGGCAGCATCTGATTTGTATTTTGAAAGATATCCGGAGCGGCAGCAACCTGATTTAAGAATTTTTCAAACGCTTGAAAATAACCTTATTAATTATGGATCGTTTTCAAAAGCAAGACCAAATACCTATCAGAAGGAAAATAAAGCAAATGAAACCATTAATGTATTGGCATGCGTGGCTGCGGATCCGACCACTTCACTTAGAAATATTGAGAAAGATATTGGCGTGGTACCCTCAAAATCATCCCGTCTGTTAAAAACTAACAAATTTAAATGTTACAGACCTCGAAAAACTCATCATTTGCATCCTGGTGATTCAGAGAGGAGACTTCAGTTTTGCAATTTGTATTTAAATATGTTGCGTGAAGATGAATTATTTTTTACCAAAATAATCTGGACCGACGAAACACAAGTAACAAGCGACGGAATATTTAATCGCCACAACAATCATCTGTGGGCCGATCATAATCCTCATCAGCAAGTAAATAGAGTATATCAGGGTCGATTTGGATTTAATGTGTGGCTGGCTCTATTGGGAAATAGAGTTCTAGCCTATGAAATATTTGAAGGAAATCTAAATTCCGAGATTTACTTGAATATTTTGGAAAGACATATCATCAGTTATTTAGACAATATACCATTACAAGAGAGGGAAAAGCTTTTTTTTCAGCATGACGGTGCACCATCCCACAACGCAGCCATTGTGGTAAATTGCCTAAATACCAATTTTGGAGAAAAATAGCTTGCAAATAATGGACCTATTAGGTGGCCAGCCCGTTCACCTGATATCACCCCATTAGATTTTTATTTTTGGGGATTTTTAAAAAATAAAATTTACAGCGTCAGAAGTAATACGGTTGAAGAACTAAGACAAAATTTTGAAGCCGCTTTAAGAAGCATAAAACACCTGAATATTCGGAACGCCCTGAATGGTGTTCGTAGAAGATGCCAGCTATGTATCGATGCCAATGGGCTCCAATTTGAGCATTTGTTGTAATTGTTATGTATATTTTTTTGTTGTTTATTTAAAATAAAAATGGTTTTGTAGATCTATATTTCTATGCTTTATCTTTTATTTAAAAAATACAAAATCGATGTATTTCCAAAGTTGGTGACACTAAATGATGAGGTAAATATTTTCAGAGTTTTAAACATATAAAAAAATAATTACTCATACATATTCTTTTGTCCTTTTCTTACTAACGGGGCTTGCTATGTGCAAAATAGGCCTATCTAAAGTAATTTGCAAATTACTCAGCTATTTCTTTAGAAAACTGCAAAAATGTATATATATTTGGAAAGCTAATGGTAAGCAGAATAAACGTAATTGAAAATATACAGGGTGTCCCATAAGAAAAAAATATAAGATGGGTCAATTTCTTAAAAATTAAACAAAATAAAAAAAAACTGGCTACGCCACTGAACTTTACGGAAAAAACTACATATTTTATCAATTTACAGTTTTTTCGTATCTATAATAACAAAGAAGTTACATGGAATTTTAATAACCGTCAAAATTTGAAAATCACCCTGTAGCTGTCCAGGGGAACAAGGTAGCCATGATCTGTTTTCGCAGCAATTGTTTCCTTAAAAAAAGAACTCATAACATCTATATCAGATTTATGAAATTCCTTATGATTTTCGAGATACCCTATAAAACTATCAAAAATAGAACACCCTGTACAGTGATGGGCTAAAATATGGAACAAATTCATTTAAAAATCAGGTATTAATTTTTTGAAGAAACGCTAGGACACGTCGATTATAATTTTTTCTTCCGAATTTTTTGCCTCAAAAAGAAATTATACAGGGTGTGTCAAAAAGTAGATGTAGCAAAAATTTTTTGTATTTTAAATAGAACCCTATTTCCTTCAGTCGAATTTTGAATTCTACGTCAAATTCTGCGCATAATTCATGTAGCATACCCTATCCTTATGTCTAACGGTTTTAGAGAAAAATTATATCATAAAACGAAAATTATTTTATTAAGTGTTGAAAATGTCAACCATTAACTTCTTGACAATATGCCAATCTACTTAAAACCCCTTCTAAAACATTATTTACAGTATTTTCATTAACTTGCCTAATTTCATATCTAATTTTAAATTTTAAGTCTTCCAAGTTTTGTGGTTTATCCTTAAATACACTTTTGATTTCAAATATCCCCAAAGAAAGAAATCCATTGGTGTAAGATCGGGAGATCTTGCAGGCCATTCTATGGGTCCTCTTCTACCTATCCATCGTTCAGGAAATACAGTATTCAAATACTCTCGCACTTGTCGAGCAAAATGAGGCGGAGCACCATCCTGCTGAAACCAAATAGAAGCTTCTGAAAGATTAGGCTGATTCGGATTTGGAAAATCCGCTGCTAGTGTGGGAATTAATTCATTGTGAAGAAATTGTAAATACTGATCTCCTGTAAGATTTCCATCGAAGAAAAAAGGTCCAATAATAATTCTATCATTTAATATCCCTGCCCAAATATTTACTTTTTGTGGGTTTTGCGTGTGCTGTCCTCTCATCGAACGGGGGGATTATTTGTACTCTAATACCGAAAATTTTGTCTGTTTACCGAACCATTCAAACAAAACGTGGCTTCATCGCTAAAAAGTATGTTGCGATGGAAAAATAGATTTAAGTTGCAAATTTTTATCATAGTTTCACAAAACTGTAGTCGGCGGTCGGGATCATCTTCGTTTAGCTCGTGCAGCAACCTAATTTTGTACGGATGGTACTTTTCTTGTTTCAATACCCGCAAAACAGATCGTCGGCTCACATCATTATTAAGGGCTACTTCAGTGGATGCACTATGGGGATTATCTTGAATTTCTAACAAAATGTTCAATTTCGTGTTTTCACTAATTTTTGGACGACCTGGCCGTGAACGATCCTTTACATTCCGTTTTCCTGAATTTCTTCTCAATTTTAGTCACTGTAGATCTTGTAATCGGTCGTTCTGGATACTTAGCGCTAAACAAGTTACAATAACAATGTTACAATATAAATGTTGATCTAAAATGTTGGATTTTTAATTCAGAAACGCCTTTTTTGTTCAGTTTTAATTTTTTTTTTTTTTTTTAATTTTTTTTTTTTAATTTTTAAATCAAAATTTATATGAGAAATCGGATAAGCTCATTAAAAATACGGCATCCCATTTAAAAAAATATCAAAGTGACCCCTAGTACTTTTGTTTGATGTTCAATTGTTTTTTGCTGAAGATATTCGAATTCGCGGGAGAAAATGACTTAAGATGGCTATTTCAGTTTTTTTATAAAAGTACAGGAAAAGTCAAAAAATCGCCTTGTCTAGTCTTGGTTGGATAACCCTGTACATAATTTTTTTCTACTATTAACACTCAAATATTACATGTTTAAGTCATTTATATTTTATATTAGCAAATTCCGCCTATATGTAAAATATTTTGAAAATCAAGTAACCTGGATTTTGCTTGCCAAACTAAAAAATAAAATTAAAGAGATAATGTGTAACTTTACCTCATTACATAGAAAGTTTTTCATTATTTATGTGATTATTTATTATCGTTATTTTCGCAGGTAGAGAAATTCTACTTCTCATTAGAGAAATGGACTAAATATCGACTAGTTCTCAAGTTAGTATGGTAGGGAAAAGCTTTACATCACCAAGGTCCAAACTATATGACATAAATACTAACTACTAGATTATTTATAAATGATTTTTGTCAAGCGGCTATTATGATGTTGGTAATAACAGATTATAAACAATCATTACTTAATTAATTTTACATCGATCTATTGGGACATAATAATTACTTTAAAACTTCTATCCAATTTCACTCGTAAAATTAAAAATACACATTGAATACAGACATATGGTATCCATACAGAATTTTAATAAACCTAGATATTTTTAATTAAAAAAAATACATTTATTCAGGCCCTTTTTTAAAATGAAATGTGTACAAATAGACACGGCGTAATTAAATGAAATACGGGCGGTCAACCTCCACAATATACAAAATGTGGGAAACCTCTTGGAGTCAGAGAGATCATGAAAAAATAAGATGATAAGTTCCTATAACATTTTCTCTTAGGCCCTCTCTACGGAGATATGTCTCCCTGAAGAACGCCGCTTGAAATCAGTTTTCCTTAAATAATTTTCAAAATACTTAATATAATTTAATAAAAATTTAATTTTTTTTTGAGTGTGGTTTAGTGGGTTTAGGACAGAAAAACAATTCCTTTTATTATGAAATTGCCGACGTTTCGACCTATATTACTTCAATAATTTCCATCCTAAAATCAGGTTTACCATGGAGAATGAGGTTAACGGGGTTATTCCTTTTCTTGATACTATGGTAATGCGAAATACAAATGGCACTTTATCCACTAATTGGTTTATTAAACCCACAGCGTCTGGACGCGTGATCAATTATTTATCCTCGCATGCAACTAATCAGAAAATTGCCACAATAAAAAATATGTTATACCGCTCTCATAAATTGAGTAGTCCAGAATATCACTCTCAAAATGAAGAGACCATTAGGAATATTTTAAGACTTAATAACTACCCTATGTCACTAATTAATAGAGTAATTAACCAATATAAAGATAATCTAAATAACAATGATACTAAAGTTGATACAGATAATTTTAAATATTATAAATTTCCTTATGTTCAGGGTTTATCAGAAGAGATTGAAAAACATATTAAAAAATGTAGTCCCAATTGCAGGTTGGCGTTTTATAACACTAATGTGGTCAATGCTGTCTTTACGAGGTTGAAAGATCCAGTACCACTCGATTTTTCATCTGGTTTGGTATATAGGATTCCTTGTTCGGGGTGTGATAAATGCTATATTGGTATGACCAAACAGTACTTAAAAACCAAAATTTACCAACATCGTTACGATTGCAGAGAGATAAACAGAAATAAATCAGAAAAAACGGCTTTATCCCAACATCATTTTACAGCGGATCATACATTTGATTTCAATGAGGTGTCTATCTTGGACCGAGAAAGTAATTATTACAAGCGGTGTTTGAGTGAAATGATTTACATAACGCTTAATAATACGGTTAACTGTCGAGCAGATACACAAGGGCTCAACATACAGTATAATTATTTGCTTCATTTGTATAAAGAATTTGGGCCTAACGTAAATAAAAATTATTAAAAAAATCGGAACAATGTGAGCAACAATGGCTATTGTAGTAGTTTTTTTTTTTTTTTTTAAGTTCGCTAAAATTGCTGTTCTATCAGTTCTCGTTGTGGTATTGATACCGTTTGATGTATATTTTATTTAATAAAATATTATGTCCCTGTGTTGTTATGGAGATGAATTATATTTATAATGACAATAATTCTAATTTTTTTGAATAGGTAAGTTCTTTTATTCTCCAAATTAGTATTTAATAATTTTGTTTTTTTTTTTAAAGTGAAAACTTAACCTGTCATGTGGGGTGCTAATTTACTTGTTATACACAATGTTTGTTTTAATGGAATAGTGGTCTTGCGTGTCAATTTTATTTACAAATTTTATTTTTACTTCATATATTTTGATAAATATGTTTTGTTCTCGTTTTCTCTAGTAATTGCTGTTATTAATGTATTGTGAATGCCCTAAAATGGGTATAAATTTATATAGTCTTTTTTTTTTTTTTTTTTTGATTGTCAACATATTTTTACCATAACAGTGTTCTTCCTTAAGGATTAACTGGAAATATATGTTTGTTTTTAGCCTTGAAAAAGACCCAATATAGGTCGAAACGTCGGCAATTTCATAATAAAAGGAATTGTTTTTCTGTCCTAAACCCACTAAACCACACTCAAAAAAATTTGATATCAGGACGCGAATGATAACTATGGCTAAAAATTTAATGTGATGGACACTAGAAAGGACCTCTTAAAATAGTGTCCTTGAAACATATTAAGCTATTTTAGTTTACCAGGGGTGGACTAAACTTTACAACTTAATGTTTAAATTTTTAACACCCTGTAGGATAAAGACAATAAATCTGGATAGCTTGCACCTTAGAGTACAAAAAGGGTACTCTTGTTTATTGTCGATAAAATGAAACGTTTTCCAGAAAAGAATTATAAACGACTTCATGGTTTATTTTTAATAAAAAGGATCATGATTTCTATTTTATTTCTCGATAACAAAATGTGATACGAAAGTCATTCAAACAACAGAGAAGTTCATTTTTAGTTGTTTAATCCGAGAAAATATAAAAATAAAAAAAAACGCAGTGATATTTTTGGAGGCACCTTAACGCAATTAGCGAAAAACTTCATAAGAGGGTTCAACATGGGCTACGTGAAGTCTGATAAACTCGCGGCACGACGAATCGAGGACTGCTATATCCGCCGCAATAACCCAGCCTCGGTCCTTATCACATCACAATAAAACGTGATTCTCTGTAGAAGTTCCTCTATAGTGCCGAACGGAGTGGAATACAGCAAGTTTCTCAGGTGTCCCCAAGCGCCGTCATGCATGTTTCGGTGTTTCAAGTGGTAATAATAAATACTGAAAAGCATTCTGGAGGATCTCCAAATAAAGTGGTACATTCAAGGGTTCCGGCAATATGATTGGTCCAATCAAAAAGTTGCCAATTATTTCTGCCCAGATATTAATAGTTTGGAACTGATGTTGATGATGCGAAACAATATTGGCATGAGGATTTTCATCAGCCGATACATATGTGTTGTGTAAATTGGTAATACCATTTTTGGTAAACCTTGCTTCATCTGTGAAAATAATAATGCTAATGAAGTTTAGATTATCTCGTTGCTTATCCAATGGTCAGGTTGCAAAATGTAACATCTTGCTATCTTGCTGGGGATGAGGGGAAGAGATTCCTGTAGAGAAAAGTTTAAAATATTGGGTATTCTAACTTTGCCGGATTTGTGTATGTATGAATGCTTAATATTTATTTTTAACAACGAAGACAAGTCCTAGAAATATCAAAATATGCATGCATTTAACATCCGGTCGACACAATACAATATACCAGCACACAGGCTGCAACGAAAAGAGCACCAACCTATTCTTGTATAAAATTTTTTGATAAATTGCCCAATAAGTTAAGGGTAGAAAGCAACTTCAGAATCTTTAAAAGAAAAATCTTTTATTTAATTTTAAACATAGAACCCTACACGACTAAAGAATTTGAGCAATATAGTGATTACAACGCCTTGCAATATGTAAGTTTTTACAGACTTTTAGTTTTTGTAAGTTCTTAACAATTTATCAACAAGTAGAGTTTTCTTGTAGTTTATGTACCTTTACGTGACCCAATTTTCATTCAATTTTCTGTTGTTACCGGCATGACCATTTTCTGAATAAATACTGATTGTATTGTATTGTACTGTATAGTATTGATACAATTTAGACAGACATTGTAGCAACTTTAAAATTGTCACTGTTGACTTTGTGGGGAATGTGAGACTTACCTTTGATTCTTACAGTCATATTTCCACAAAGTGCATATTATATAGTTGTTCTGTTCAAAATTTGTTTTATCTTTGTTTACAGAAAATTTGTCAAAATATGTGGGGCTAGTAGTACTGCGTTCGCTCTGCTGTTGGTTAATTGCACCAGGCGTTGCAAGTAGAGTTGATCATGTATTTCCGTTTCGGTCTCCGTCAAATCGCAGAATAACCATTTTTCACTCTTGGCAATTTTGGGTAAGAATAAAGTTGTTTAAAATTATTTTCCTTATTTGATTATTCAATGTATGTTCTCGAAAAACCCAGACTCTCGTATCGTTCTAATCTTTTGTAGCATGTCTCTTGTTCTCTTTCTTTTTTGGTGGTATGTTAAACTGCCAACACTTTAGCCAGCTGTTTGTTTGAGGAGAAGGAGTTTCTTTGGAGTTCTGGTGGCCTTTGGTCTCGCGTTTGATCGAAATTCTTCCATCAAGGAAATTGAACCACTTGCCGTTGGCAGTCTTTTTTTTTTTTAAAAGACCACGAGGTCTTCACTCCTCTTTCAGAGGAGGTAAGCTCCTTTAATTCCTTTTTAGTTTGTTGTTATGTTGGGAGTTCGGTGGGTTATTTGGTTTTTGTTATTTTTAGGGGTTTGGTTTGATTGGTTGTGTTATTTGGTTTTGTAAGGTTAGGGAACCACCTACCTCATGTGCTCTAAGCAGGGACTTTAGCGAACTACCATAATCTTAAGACGAAGTTTAATTCCACCTGACTCACCGGGAATAGCCCGGCAAGGGGTGACACTTTTATAACCTCAAATTATTTGAAGATAGAAAGGTTCTAGGTTCTATTCCCTGAGGTTATAAGTACCCATTTTTATTTTAAATCGTTGGGCCCAAAAATGCTGTTTTTCTTTTTAATCATACATGACTATAATACTAATAAGAGGGGACAACAATCGTTTTGTGTATTAAGTGTATAATCTCCTACAAGTTACTAAAGGCAGAGCTCTTTCGGCCTTAGGCCATCATCAGTGCTTCCTAAAAAGCGAGGAAAATCCAATTTATAGAAAAATTTATTTCAAAATTTCGTTTTTCGAAACGTGATTATATAGTTGTGCGAAATCAGTTAAATGTTGTCTATTTTTTGTTGAAAAGTTGTTTTTAGAAATAATATAAAAATGTATTTTGGTTTTAACTCACTTTGTCAGGAAACAGGAACACTTCATTGATAAAATATCTTTTTTCTTTCTTTAAGTGGGCCATCAACACCATAATGTAAAAACTGATTACATAAAACAATCAACACGTAAAATTGTAAATAAGAGCAACAGGGACGAACCACTTTTTAAATTTCAATCAATAATTAGCATTTTTCTTTTTAATTTTTCTACTTCTGGTTTTAAAGGAAACACTGAAAGTAGATATCGATTGTGTAAATATATGTTCAATATTAGCATTGGTGTTTTGATCAAGACAAGGTATAGCAACGCATTTTTTATCATTTATAGTGGCGAGAGGAAATATCTCATTTCTAATTCTGCTGAATTATTATTGAAGACAAGTAGAAAGTTTTGAGCTAAATTTAAATCCTTGAGGTTATTGAACACCTTTGATGTGACAAACCTATCCATGACGGTCCCTAAGTCGGAAGCTGTGGATATTGTTGGAAATCTCTTGAGATCAAAAAACTTGGATGAGGATTTGGTAATCAATACTCTAACTTTACTTAATTTTTGTTTATCCCAAGATTATTTTTGCTTCAATAACAAATTTCACCAAAACCAGAGGGACTTGCCACGGGAAGTTGTTTGTGTCCTTTTTTGGCAGATGTCTTTATAGATTCTTTGGAAAACAATCACATAACGTCAGAAAACATTCCTGAAATCCTTCAATGGTACAGGTATGCAAATAATTGTTTGTGTAACAACGAAGGAGCCCTAGAATTACTCAATAAACGGAATAACATACACCGCCATATATTCTGCACACTTGAAACAGAAAACAACACAACAATCAATTTTCTACACATTATCATAAAAAAAAATCCACAATTCGAAAGATAAAATTGAACATCTTTCGAAGAGCGGTATCTATAAATTAAATTGTAATTCTTGCAACAATATCTATATTAATAATAATAATAATAATAATAAATCGTCTTTATTAGAAACACATACAGAGAAGGCGAAATATTGGTCGTACTTGTAGACCTCTTAAGCCCCGTATAGAGGAACACCTTTGGAGATCCTCTTCTGCTTTTGGTTAACACCTCAAAACTTCTAATTAAGCTTTAAGTCCTTCCTCAAATTCAAAGATTATTCATGACATATCTTCCAAAAATATCAATAGACTCGATTTTATGGAGGACATAGAAATC
The DNA here is from genome assembly GCA_963920685.1 of Polydrusus tereticollis. Taxonomy (NCBI): domain Eukaryota; kingdom Metazoa; phylum Arthropoda; class Insecta; order Coleoptera; family Curculionidae; genus Polydrusus; species Polydrusus tereticollis. The sequence goes on from OY987327.1 coordinate 163,965,434, forward strand.
AATAGGGAATTACTAGACAATTGCCTTTGCTTAAATACACAAGTTATATTCTCTTACATAGATGGCTTCTAAATTACCATTTAAAATTTAAATATCTTCCAGCCTCAACAATTTTTAAATAGCCCGCTCTTTATTCTCAACAACGTCAATAATGTCATTTCTATGCCAAGATAGATTTAATCTTTTAATTTAAATAACCGTCGAATTTTGACACGATACCACATTTTCACGTGGAGCGAGAAAATAAAAAAGAAAAGGAAAAATGCTAATTATCGATTGTAATTTAAAAAGTGGTTCGTCCCAGTTGTTCGTCATTTACAATTTTACGTGTTTAGGTTAGTTTATTGCTTCATGTAATCAGTTTTTATATTGTATTGTTGATGGTCTCCTTAGAGAAAGAAAAAAGATATTTTACCAATAAAGTGTTCCTGATTCCTGACAAAGTGAGTAAAAACCTAAATTCATTTTTATATTATTTCTAAGAACAACTTTTTAACAAAAAATACATAACATTTAACTGATTTCACCCAACCTTATAATCACATTTCAAAAAACGAAATTTTTAAATAAATGTTTCTACAAATTGGATTTTTCTCGCTTTTTAGGAAGCACTGAAGGTGGCCTAAGTCCGAAAGCGCTCTGCTCACTAATTATTTTTTGGAAGAGTATACACTTAATACACAAAACGATTGTTGTTCCCTCTTAATTCAAAAAGCGTACACAGCCCCACCTTATCTATAATACTAATAGTCAATATTAAATTAGAATATTCTACAAATAATATCAAAACTAGCATCAAGCCTACCTCTTTCTAATATGAATATTGATTTAATTCGATCAAACACTCTTCTTTATTTTAATGAAAACGTTATTGTTTGTGCGGAAAAATATTGGTTTTATTTATTGCATACGTTTGCAGTGGGTAGGTGGTATTTTTCCTTAACTTCTGTCAAACCAGGTGACGCCCAAAGCAAGCCAACGATAAAGGGAAGGTGTCAGTATGTAACGGACCACGACCTAGTGCCTCCACAATAAGAGCTGCCGTAAGCACTGAATGACAACCTACTGTCAATGACAAATGGTTGCCACTGTCATAATGTAACTAAAAACTATAATAATATTTAATACCCTTGACATTTAAACTTCTCTGACTAGTTTGCAAGTTATAATTTTTAAATTGAGTTAGAACAACAAACTAAAGTTATAACTCAAGTCTGGTGCATTTCGATGTTCTCATCTAAATTCCAATGCATAGTCCCGAAGTGTCAATATAATTTACGTTCCAATACGCTTGTCGCTCTGATTGAGTCCTGGATCTCAGTTGGCAAGTAAAATCGGAGAAACTACTTTATAAGATCATTTCGTACTAAGAAGTTCTGTACATACAATATTCTAAACCAAAATTTAGATTTACAGAAATTTTGATGTGAAAATTATTACCTATCCTTTTTATTTATTTCTTTTAACTGCTACGGCATTTTTAACAACTTTATTTACTGAGCTTATCTTAAAATGAACGATTCCAAAGTGGAAAATTGCTATCAGTTTTGCTGTATTTAATTAATAATTAAGGTATATTATATTTACGTTTTTAAACCGCTAGGGAAGACTGGAGAGTCCAGACACGATTTGACTAAAAAAAATACGCTAAAGGCGGGATAAACTAAAAAATTTGAGTTGTTTATTAATAAAATTCTATAGACGAAATTTCCTCCACAAAATTGTTTTATTTATAATTTCAAAACAGTTTACACTAATTTTATAAACAACATGTAAAATGTCTGACGCGAACCTCCCACTATATGTTATATATCCCAAAATCGTTCCTCCTATAATTAAACTCTTAGTGATGATGCCTGTGTTGCTTTCACATTGCCAATTGTATTTTTCTTTCTTCTTTCAGTTTTAATAATTTAACAATGTCATTGGTCTCTTCATAATATTCTTACATCTTAATATTAACCCACTGAGGATGAAGGTTTGTGCCTTCGAAACATGTATGGGCATATCATTTTATTTTATTAAATTAGTGGAGCAGACTTTGAGTTTTATTCCATAAATAAAATTTCACTCCACTGTGAGATGGACTATTTCCATAAAAAAAAATAGGTTTATTTTAGTTATTTAAATATACCAATTTTTTGTTTTAAAATTTAGTTAGATGTTGGTATTGGTTTAGACAAGAAGTTGTTTGTTGTCAATTAAACGTGATATCTAAGAATGTTTCATCCGTGGGAAGAAACCAGTACGCCAAGTGGATCTACGAGTCGTGATAAAAACCAATTAAATCGTGATATTTTATCAGTTAACACCAAAAAGTAATCTTCGACGTTTACACCACCCTTCTTAAACGTGGTTTTTCAAAATTTGGTGCAGTGATGGAAGCGGCAGCTTTGACACGCAGGCCAGTAAGCCCAGTGTGGTTTGTTGTAAATAAACCTATAGTGGAGAGAAGAAAGAGGACAGAATATATGCCATCTACAGGGAACAAATAATCCCCACTTTAAAAAACCCCTCTTGTAAAGATTTAAATAGGATGATACAGGAATAGAGTGTTGTCGTAAGATTCTAAGGAAATGTATTTTAAGAAACGGTTTTTGAAAATGAAAAAAATTAACAAACAACAAGTAATTATGGAATCGGCCTTGTTAAAAAGATGGAGTAAAGTTTTTTAATATACTGTCAATAAGTTTGTGTAGGTTAGATGTTTCGCCTTCTCGGGCATCATCAGACCTAAAATAATTGAAAACCTAATATACAAGAGGATCTCTAGGCTCTACGAGTAAGAAAGGTGAGGTTAAAAATATATAAAAATATAAAAATACAAAAAACGTATAAAAAATTAAACAAAATAAAAACGAAAAACACAGAAAACACAAAAACAATCAGTTTACCTAATCTAACAGTAAAAATGAAACATCTTTACAAAAATGTACACAGTAATGGCGCTAAAATGTATGACATAACACAAAACCCTCACTTTTCTTACTCGTAGAGCCTAGATATCCTCTTGTATATTAGGTTTTCAATTATTTTAGGTCTGATGATGCCCGAGAAGGCGAAACATGTAACCTACACAAACTTATTGACAGTATATTAAAAAACTTTTATAAAAATTTGAGACCAAGACTTTGGGTTTTTTAACTCCTAATATTTATATCAGGTCTCTTTGGGAACTATGGACCGACTCTTTATTCGTATAATAATAATTCATGCTGGGACGAAAAACGGATTTGTACCAAACTCTTTGGCCTTATCAGCCAAAAATATAAAGGACTCCCTTGCTGATTATCACGATGATACTACGGCAGAACTATTTGAAGACTGGTTTAAAAATAAATTATTACCAAATATACTACCAAATATTGTGATATTGATGGATAATGCGAGCTACCACAGTCGTAGGTTAAATAAAGTTCCGTGTTCCAATAACACAAAAGTTACCATCCAGGACCATATGATGAAAAATAATATGCATTTTGAGGAAAATTACACAAGAAAGCAATTGCTCGAAATTTTAAAATCATTTTTAATAAAAAAGCAATATTATTGTTACACTTTGGCGGCAGAAATAGGTCATACCGTGTTAAGACTTCCTCCTTATCATTGCATGTTCAACCCAATTGAACATATATGGCACCAGCTGAAAGAAAGCATCGGTAAGAAGGAATAATGTTTCACCTTAAATTCTCCTGTGACAGCTTTAGTACAGTCAGAGATGCAAAATATTCCAAACAAAAGCTGGGAAAATTGTGTGGCGCATGTTCAAAAACTAGAAAAATCATACGTAAATATAGATCTGTTGCCCAGAGAAAGAATTATTGTGAACTTGAATGACGACAGTGACAGTGAAACTAACTTGGGTTAAAATGTAATAATTATTTTTCTGACACGGTACTTTTTTGTAGGTATATTTATATTTTGTTTTAATTAATAACCGTTATATATGTTATAATTTTAATTGTATTGTATCTTATAAACTGTTATATTATTATTTTATTATTATTACTTACTATTGTTACTTATTATTAAGTTACGTTTAAAATATGTTTCCGCGTTGTCTTTCCAACATAAAAAATGAGTACGACACTTTTGTTGCGTACAGGTAGATAAAAAAATATTTTTTCCATGCTTTTATATACAGGGTGTTAGTGAATAAATGCGACAAACTTCAGGTGGTAATTCTACATGAAAAAATAATGATAGTTTGCTATATAACTTTTGTCCGCAAATGCTTTGATTTCCGAGATACAGGGTGCTAAAGTTTTTATTAAAAAGTGACGATTTATTTATTGCTCTGAAACCCATCGAGATATGCAAATGAAATTTGGTAGGTTTTAAGAGGTAGTTATTGCGTATTTTCTGATATGCAATTAAGAATTTTATGTTTATCATTGGCGCGCATAAGGGTAATAATCTCAATTTTTTTAAAGAAAAAAATGATACGCCACTGAGATATATCAAACTAAAAACAATTTTTGAATTTCTCATTCAATTTGTGAGAAAAAATCTCTTTTGCCTTTTTTTCGTATTGGGCGCCGTTTTTTCCAAAAAAATAAAACATCTTAACGCGTATTTTCATTTCTTTAATACATTATTAAAAATTATCTAATACAATAACATTAAACCCGAACAATAACAGAAAATAACACTAATAAATAAATAGGCGCAAAGCTACAACAAATGTTGAAAATGACCTCCCTCAGATGTGATACAATATTCAACTCTTCGCCTCATTGATTGTCTTATTCGCGCAAATATTCCTGGTGTATTTCTTATTGTCTCACAGGCGGCTATAATTCGATTCCTCAGGTCTTCAACATTTTCGACGGGAGTGGAATAAACTAACGACTTAAGAAAACCCCAAATGCAAAAATCTAGAGAATTTAAATCCGGTGATCGAGCAGGCCAATTTTCCGTACCTCCCCTACCTATCCAACGATTTGGATATACTGTATCCAAGTGATTACGTACATTAATGCTAAAATGAGCTGGTGCGCCATCATGCATGAACCAGAAGTGTTGTCTCAGCTGTAGAGGGATTTCTTCTAAAAGAGCAGTTAGCTCTCCCTGTAGGAAATTAAGGAAAGAGTCGCCTGTTAATCGTTGTGGGAGGAAATATGGACCGACTAAATGATCATCAATTACCCCAAGCCATACATTTACTGAAAACTGATACTGAAAATGAGCTTCACAGATTCCAGGTGGATTTTCCTCAGCCCATAAGTGATTGTTATGGAAATTTCGTATACACTGTCGTCCAAAATTAGCCTCGTCAGTAAACAAAACGCCATTTAAAAAATTAGGAATTTGAGCGATTTGATGAAGAATCCAATGGCAAAAAACTAGGCGCGGAAAAAGTCTCTAGGTAGTAGAGCTTGCACACGTTGAATGTGAAACGGATACAATTGCTGTTCTTTAAGAATTTTAAACACAGTGAAGTTGCTTACATTCAATATGTTGGCAATTTTTCGAGTACTTGTTTCAGGTGACTCCGCAATTAACTCGAGAACTGCTTCCTCTAGTTGCACAGTTCGTACTTCTCGAGGGCGTCCGCAGTCAGCCGTTTGTTTCTTAAATGTACCATTTTTGCGCAAACGTTGGTGCAGACGAGCAAATATTGTGCGTCGAGCTTGCCGACCAATTCCATTACTTCGACCATAGACAAAATGCATGTCTGACAATTCCGCATTTGTATAATTTTCCATTCTTTTCGATAAAAGAAAAATTAATTTCTTATTAACATTAATGCTATACCAAACTAAAAGCTTATATATGAAGAAACTCTAATAATTTGACATTTCGTTGAAATATTCGTATTTAACAGAATGTTTGACAGTAGATGATGTATTAAAGAAATGAAAAATACGCGTTAAGATGTTTTATTTTTTTGCATAAAAACGGCGCCCAATACGAAAAAAAGGCAAGAGAGATTTTTTGTCACAAATTCAATGAGAAATTCAAAAATTGTTTTTAGTTTCATATATCTCAATGGCGTATCATTTTTTTCTTTAAAAAAATTGAGATTATTACCCTTATGCGCGCCAATGATAAACATAAAATTCTTAATTGCAGGTCAGAAAATGCTCAATAAAACTACCTCTTAAAACCTACCAAATTTCATTTGCATATCTAGATGGGTTTCAGAGCAATAAATAAATCGTCACTTTATAATAAAAATTTATCTCGGAAATCAAAGCATTTGCGGACAAAAGTTATATAGCAAACTATCATTATTTTTTCATGTAGAATCACCCCCTGAAGTTTGTCGCACTTATTCACTAACACCCTGTATATTATTGTCTTAAAGCAGCGCAACCTTTTATTCTATCAGCAACGAGTGCGTCCCTGCTTTTATTCGATCACCCGCTGGGTATTATCGGCATTAGGGATTAGCAATTATAACGGGTTTGTAAGATAGGTAGATGTTTTTATAAGAGTTAGTCTAGGTTAATTACTCATTGGAGCCGCGTAAAAGTTGCAACTTTTTACATATCGCTTTCTACATCTGAATTGTAAGTTCAATAAGGTTAGTCATAATGTTAAGAAGGTTAAAATGTACTGTTAAAATAGTTAAACATAGCTTAAGGCTCTGTTTAAAACAAGAATGTAGGTGCACAAGAAATTACATTTGGCTGTAAGTATCCATAAAAGAAAAATATCGAAAATTAATTGATGGATATTTTCAGAATAAATTAAAAAGAAGGTACTCATGAGCAGGGTTCTCCTGGAGGTGGTTGGTTCCCTTAATGCTTGTGATGCTGATGGCCCCAAGTGTCCAATCTAGGTCTACCGAAAAAGCAGAGTTATTTCAAAAATGGGAAATGGCAACCTAAATAACGAAACGGCAGAATCATAGAGAGACTGGTCTAAAAAAATGTATGAAGTTTTAGGTTATGTGGCAATGATCTCAGAAAAATCGATCATTTATAAAAATATACGTTGTAAACTTACTCAAAGGTAAGATTAAGTACGAGAAACCTGGGCTACAGTTTGACCAGACCAGTCTTCAGAGTACAGATTGACCGAATGACACACATGGCAGTTTTCCGTCAAACTCAAAAACCCACAGCAAAGGTCACAGAGATTAACAAAATTTGAGCCAACACAACCTAAAATGAATAGTGGTTTCACGCTAGGAAGTATAAACATGAACTTGCGGTTCTACGACACTTAATAAAATATAATTAGAACACACCTGAAAGTAACAACGTTGCAAGGTCACGTAATTTGGCGGTAATTTTACAATGTTTATAATTATAAGGCTAGCTCTAAATGTTTTATAAACCGCATCTAAAAGCTTGATTTCTAGAGGCTAATATGAACTAACCTCATTGTGTCCCTTTTGATTAATATTATTATGGAATAATTTCCCTAGATTCATTTTATATTCAACATCGCTGAAGTGTATCAAAACGCGAAACTAACTTTGAAGATAAGTAATAAGGTGGCATACACAATTTAGTCTTGCGAAAATATAATTAATTTACTTAGAAACGGAGATCTAATACAACGCAAACCAAGGTGGGAATATCGTGGGGTTTAAACATTAATTCTGGTTAATGAGATAACAGCTTGATGAATTGTGCCATTTAAGTTTAACAGAAAGGTACCCGTATCAGATTCCTTTTACTTTTTATGAGTAAAGTTAGGTTACTTCATTAAAGCCGTTAATGTATGGTGCTGCATTCCTTTTGTAATAATATACAAGGTGGCTGATTATTGCAAAGAAGTATAATATTTCCGTTATTGTTAGAAATATCGAAAATTATTAAATATATGGGTTCTAGAATAAACAAAAGTACACATTTTAAAAATATTTTTGGATAAACAGGGTGTCCAGTTTTCGTATGTTTTACGGGTTATCTGCGTTATTAGTAAAGATAGAAGGTTGCGGTTTTCGCGGCACTGTGTTACTTGTTTGAGAAACAAACGATGCCATCAACAGAATTTTCATAGCCCCCTTAGATTTTTAGATTTTAAAAATTTTGCATTTGCATGGTGCCAGAAAAATCAACAGTTTTTTTCACGTAGAATCCAGTGGCTTAGTGACATTTTTTCTATGTTTAATTGTTTTCGAAGGAGCAAACTTGCATTTTTTTAAATGGGACACCCTATATATTTTTAGCCATTATGATTTAGTTTATCACAAGCTTTTCAAAAATATATAATACTTTATAGCTGTTTTCAATGTGAAGCTAAAAATTTACATTTTTCAACAAATTTAATTTTTTTTTTAGTAGGCCATGACGGGTATTTAGAAAAACAAAAGATGACAGGCTTGTTATCTGAAAACATCTTTATTTACTGTCAGAATAGGTTATCCATTTTCTATTCTTTATTTCTATTCAGTTTCAATAAATAGCAGTTTTTTCTTAATTATGGCTGCGAATGCAAAATTCGAGAATTATGAAAAGTACGATTCAGTTGTTATGTTCATTGTAACGAAAATTCGGATGAAGCATTAGAAGTTTATTTTAGCAGGTATGGGCATCTTTTTATATTTTTCATCATATCTTAAAATTTATAAAAACGTAATATTCGCAGATTCCCAGAAAGAAGACAGCCGGATAAAAGAATATTTTTAAAAATAAAATCAAACTTAATTGAAGTCGGTTCATTTTCCAAACCCCGACCTAGTATTTACAATAAGGAAAACCAGGACATTGATGAAGTAAACGTTTTGACTTCAATTGAAACGAATCAAAGTAGTTCTTGTAGAACAGTGGAAGGTTCTGTCGGTGTTACAAAATCAAGGGTTCAAACTATTCTAAAAAAAAACACAAGTTTAAGCCATACAAATTTCATGTCGTACAAAACTTACATCTCGGTGACGCAGAGCGCCGCGTAGAGTTTTGAAATTGGTATTTACAAAATGTAAATAGAGAAAATCATTTTGAAAGAACGATTATATGGTCTGATGAGAGTCATTTTACCAGTGCCGGTATATTTAATCGGCAAAATACTAGGTTTTGGTGCCAGAAAAATCAACATGTTATATTTCCACGGGAACGGCAAGGCAGATTTGGGTTTAGCGTTTCATGCTTCATACTGGGAAGTAAAATTTTATATAATATATTTAAAGGCGGTCTTACTGCAAATAAATTTTTAGAAATTTTGGAAAACATTGTGCCCGAAATAGTAGACAATGTGCCCCTAGCTCATCTTAATAGCTTATATTTGCAACAGGACGGAGCGCTCGCTCACAATGCTCAAATTGTAAGAGCATATCTCTTAACAAAAATTTTCCTGGCCGCTGGATTGGAACACATGGACCTGTACTGTTACAGGCACGGCCTTTCATTATTTTTTATTACACTGAGGCGAATCAGAACAATGTGTGAAACATGTCTTAGGCATAATGAAGAACAGTTTGAGCAATATTTATGAGACCGTTTCCTAAATCATTAAATAATTGTTGCTTTTAATTTTTGAACGTATAACACAACTGAGTAAATTGTTATTTATATTTATAAAAGTTATTGTTATAGGTATATATTTTTAAAATTAGTGTTTTATTTTTGTGAGAAGCTTGTGACAATTGTTTAATCTTAAAATTTATATGGTGTGCTGTTTAAAAAAATGCAAATTTGTTGAAAAATGTAAATATTGAGCTTCACATTGAAAACAGCTATAAAATATTATATATTTTTAAAAAGCTTGTGATAAACTGAATCATAATAGCTAAAAATATATAGGGTTTCCCATTTAAAAAAATGCAAGTTTGCTCTTTTTCTCGAAAACAATTAAACATAGAAAAAATCTGACCAAGCCACTGGATTCTACGTGAAAAAAACTGACAAGTTTATTTTTTACCTTTTTGATAAGTTGCAGCGTAATCGAGATACGGGGGTGTCCAAAAATGCAAAATTTTCAAAAACACCCTGTATTTAAAAAAACTAAGGGGGCTATAAAAATTCTGTTTATGGCATCGTTTGTTTCTCAAAAAAGTAACACAGTGCCGCGAAAACCGCAACATTCTATCTTTACTAATAACGCAGATAACCCGTAAAACATACGAAAACTGGACACCTTGTACAGGATGCCTAAGAAAGCGGGGAATTATAAAAGTGTTTTTTTTTTAATGGTACTACACATTTCTTTTTATCTTATCAAATTCGGCATAAAATTTTACATATGATGCACTATTATTTTTTTTGTAAACTTATGCAACATTGCCAGATTATTCGACTTTTCCTAAAATTTTTTCGAAAAACATCATATCAAAAAAATTATTTTATTTCTATTGTAAACTAAAAATAAAAAAAATTAATTTACTCAAAAACCATATGTAATTTATCTCTCTTAATGTTTGTCAATTAACAGTGCAACATGTAATAGCATCCGAGAAATATTTTTTGGGCTAGGACAAAAAGTGTTATTTTAAGTTTGTTTTTTTTTTCATTCCGTTCATGCCATAATTATGAACCTCAAGACATAAATTTGAGCACAATATATTTTAGAGACAATATGCAACTATCTTTCACATTGGAGCATACGGAAATTGCTTTCCTCTCCTGGTATATTTTAAAATAGTTACAACCTATTGGGCCTGAGTACGGTCCAGGAGAATATATTAAACACACTTTAATGCACGTACATTTATTTACGCGCAGAGTCAGGCTTATTCAACTTTACTTTATACACATTTTTTTAGACTGCTATTATGTTAAACATTAAACAGTAAACTTGATTATTTACATCTCGCTATACGTCTAATTCGAATTCCAAAGGGCACAACCCTTTTGGCGTTTCAATTCGATTGTTTCGAACCTTTTAATTTTAAATTAAAATTTACCCCATAATTACCTGCTCGCTTTTCCCTCGTCGCGTCTGTCTGTTCTCATTACTATCGCGTTTATTATCAGTCAAACGTTTTCTGGATTGATGAAGGATCGCAAGCGTTAGTAATACATAAACACTTTTACATAAAGTTTCCATTAGAAGGAACCTAATGGAGTTTTGAAATGTTTGTGGTCTGTTTTCGAAATGAGTTGAATTAATAAAAGTTGGGTATATTAATAATGTGAAAACTGGAATACTATATTACATACCGACGATGAAAATATTTCATTACTGACAAGAGCTTAGGTAGTTAAATCAGGACGTGAAGCAGCGAAGTTAACTTTATCTTGATAAAGTCATAAAACTTTTCACCTGGGTTTTTAAACAAATTTACCTACTATCGCTACTAACCATTACGTTTTGTGTAAAAATTCGAAAAAAATTTGTTTTCGATAGGTGTTGTCGCTCTGCATATTATTTCAACCCCTGAGACCACCTCTAGGACAAAACGGCACAAGTTCTGGTGGAGGCGCCTATTAAACCCCGAGCTGGTTAATCTTCCCATTAAGTCCGGACCTGTACTGCACGCAACATAGAAGCACTCCCTAAGAAGCGGCATCATGTCTAGTTACAAACTCAGAGGCAAAGAGAAGTCTAGGGCCTCGTTAACAACCCTCTCAGATTTTAGGCACTAATCCTGGAACACAGAAATATGCCCAGAGACATCCCCTGAGCATCAAGCCACGTCCATCACCAACCAGAGTGAAACTTGTATTCAAAACACTCCCAGAACAAGGTGATACAGCAACAGCCGTCCGGCTAGCAAACTAGCCAGAAGAACCAGGGTCACCATCAGTCATCGCACAACCACCCCCGGAGGTATCAGCTACACCCACCAACACAAGCAACCCAACAGATGCAAGCATCGATATCAGCAGGAACATTCAAAACCCCAGAATGCATACAACCATCGAAGATGCACTTGCCTCAGCCAGGCAAGCTGGAATGCCCCAATTCCCTTGCTCGCGACATTCCATCCAAACATAGAATCAGCCTCAAATTTGATAAGCATTTAGGAAAGAACAGCACTGGCCAATATTTGGAACGACGGCCTAAAGATAGAATAGCTGGAAGGAGCCGCAAATATCTGGTTTCACGAATACAAGGCAGCCAATAAGGACAAAACTTAAAACGACATACGCAGGGCCTTCAACAATGAATTTGAAGACGCAAGCGCATAACTGACACAAGAACGAAGAGTCGAACACAATTAGAAGAAGAAACTACGCGAGAATACTTTTGCCAACTACGAGCCCTATAACACAAATATATATCGACTTTAAGCTTTAAAGAATTTAGAAGCTTTTTCGCAAATGGCCTTCATAAAGATGCATTCTACTTGCTGACAAATTCGCTAAATAAACTCCCGTCATCAGAAACAGAACTTAAGAAAATAACGCGCCGAAGTAGCATGCGACAGCCCATATCCACAAACCACAAGAACAATAAGATTCAGATAACATGATGAAAATCATCACTACAACAAAGAAGACTACTACAGAAAAACATGGAAACAACGAAGTAATAAAAATTATAGAAGTGTGAGAAAAATAAAGGCCCAATCAGTTTAGAGACACTCAAAATGAAAGGCCATATCAACTAAATTCCCAAACATACGTAAGAAGTTCACCGAAACGACAACCCTCCAGGACCTACGATAACAGGCCAATTTGCTATAATTGCAAAAAACCAGGCCATTATGCAGAAACATGCAGAAGCCAGAAGTACCCAAACGTCAGCGGACAACGAAACAAATGAAATTTCCCGTTGTCTTTACCCAAAGGGGTTCCCCAACGTCACATCACCCATCAACGCTTCGCATTGAGCTATAAATAAACAACGAAAAAACAACAGCCATAGTGGACACAGGGGCCTAAATAAGCATAGCAGAAGAAAACCTACTGCCTGCATATCCCTTGGTAGACAGCTCTTTTGATAGTAAACGGCCATAAATTTGAGGTTATGGGACTGAACACCCTATATTTAAAAATTCTTACTACGAAAGGAGAACATCACAGCCCCTACGCAGTACGAGTACCACTAATAGTAGGGATGGACTTCCTAACACAAACTAAAGCACGACAAAGAGACAAGCAAGCAACAACAGTTCAATTCCTATCTGAAGAGAGACGAATCGATACAAATTAAAAAACTACAAAGAGGAGAGGCAGTAGTGGCAGAAAAGTGGTCACCAAACGCAGGGCAAATTTCAAACCAAGTTGCGCCTATTTTTTCAAATGCCAGCTTGAACTAAAACCGCCATCCAGCAAACAGAAGACAAACATGTATTGGTATCAGCTGAAGCATGGAGGATGAACTCTGAAAACACTTTCCAAATGGTATAATACATCTTTAAGAGTAATTAACATCACCCTATGCACACGGAAAACCGGAGAAGACGCTAAAAATGAAAATCAGACGATTGGCGCCCTCTGCAACATCTCAGTGGAAGCAGAACAAATCAGATAATAAGTCACAGAAGCAGAAGGTTACAGCCATGGACAATGGCGAGTAAGCTGTAAAACTAACATTCCCAAAGATACTGCACGCAGAATGGTAATAGGCATTTAATAACAACGCCCTGAAATTCACTTCTTCTTTACATTTTTCTTTCACATTCTTTTATTTGCCTGTATTCAGTGACGGCTTCCCAGGAACAGCAGGGTCAGCAATGCCGACACAGTATCAAACAGAGAACACACAGTATATTATATTATTAATCTACATCAATTGCATTTGCTTCACTTTTTTAATCGCACTTGTAACCCTGGATCTCATACCCGCAAACTGCAGCCATAAAATAAATTGTTTTCCTTTTCATGTAACCCAGGCTGGGGTCAGCAAGCCTACCCTGTCGTTATAAGCTATAAGCCTCTATAGCTACAATATCAGACTTGAAGGTAGTCAACCAAACATACATCTATACTACACCATGAATTTATATTGAACAAGGCTCCAAGTTAAAACACAGGGTCGGCGACCATATTCCTGCCACTTAATTTAAAGTTAAGTTATGGTTATCTCTAATACTCATTATCGACAGGAAAAACTCTGTAATCCCTGATGTCGATCTGTTGTTTTTGAAGTTTTTGTGATTATTCTTGAAAGAAAACAACTAAATTATTGTAAAATAAGTGATAGCAAGTGTCATCTGTTGAAAAATAAAACTTTCGGTTTGCCTTTTTTAAACATTCAGACCACAGATAAGTGTCTTAAAATTTAAATAAAATATCCTATTTGAACCTCCCGAAAAATTTAGGATAACTGAAGTATAAAGTGATCTTATATCTAATATTTTTCAGGTTTAAAATGTGGGTTTTCGTCATTGGGTGAACAGATTAAATTAAAAAACAATGGTCGGCCGACCGCTAAAATGTTAAATTTAATTAACATCCGAGGGAGACAAGGGTAGTAATAGGTCATTTTTAGAAAAATGGTATCAGAATTATGCATGACTTACGAGGAGTGATCTATATAGCTATGTGGTGTAACCAAAATTAAACTGTTTTGTTGGTCAAGCATTTTATTCCCAAATTAAAAACATAAAAATCGAAATTCGTAGTGCAAACTGTTTCGGGCTCTCCAAAAGCATGATATTTCCAAGTTTTCCTCAGTCAACCAAAACCTGATTTGTTTTATTTGGTAAACAAAACATTTACCTATTTACTTGACTTGAGTCACCCACATCTGTTAAATGAGAGAGGATTTTCGTGTCAAAAGCACATTAAAACTTATTGTTGCGTAATACAATTAACCAGAAACGACTGTTATAATAATTATTGGTAAGTAAGTACTTAATAGAAAACATAATTCTATAAAAATCTGCATTAAACATCTGAATTTTTTACCATAATTTACCATTTTGCCATTTAGAATTAATTTAATACGTTTTAAAAACTCCGAATTTTTTTCTCAAATTTTTAATCTGAAATAAATTCTCTGATAAATCCCATACCTACCTAACTTTATTTTTATTTTATTAACAGTTATATGTTATCAAAATAAATAAAATTAATATAGGTACCGAATATAGCACACTGCACACCTCCTTTCAGAAATATCTCTGATATATTTCTAATATCTCAAAACCTTTCATATCATTATTTCTGAAATATTACAGATTCATTACACCCAAAATCACAGTTGACACACCCTGCCTTTGACACTTGAAGGACCAGATGCAGAAAAACCAGCCTGTCCCCTCACTGGTTTCCCTAATTTTATGATTTGTTTGTGTTATGTTGAATTAAAAACAAATATTATTAGGCATTATTATTTGTGAGTGAACTTTGCTACTACCGAATAATTATATTGTGAATACTAAAACTGAGCAAGTCTCTATTTTAATAATAGGTATATTAATAATTTTAGGTTAGGTTAATTTTATGATTTTCCCCGCTTTAGTTTATTTATTAAACTTAAGTTTTGACTGTTGTGAATTAGAATATTAAACAGTAAAGGGACAGAAGAAGAATGAAACAATTTTAAATTACAAAAACAGTAATAATACTAATTATAATAGAAGATGCAGTAAGGCATCATCTATTAGAACTGGAAGTACAAAAAAGTGTTGCACTCTGGCTGTCGCGTCGTTTGTCCCGTGAGTTTTAAGAACTTTGAATACCTATATAATTTGATTTATGATTTGATTACAAATTTTGTCTAAATATAACATACTAATTAGGAAAATATTTCCTAGCCATCTGATTTAAAACCTTATACTATAAGGCCGTATTTGGCTAACACAGTTAGCGCTACAATACTAAATTGATTGCTTAAAACTACCAAGAAAGGAAGACCTTTCTGTTGGTAGGATGCTGCTACCTATGGACCGGTTTCGAACTTATTGGTTCTCGTCAGCATAGGGTAAGCGCAGACATACCTAACAACAGAAAGGCCTCAAGTCTTGTAGTATTGTAGCGCTAACTGTGTTAGCCAAATACGGCCTTATAGTATAAGGTTTTAAATCAGATGGCTAGGAAATATTTTCCTAATTAGTATGTTATATTTATCTACTCCATCTGACAAGTAAAGGATTTTTTTAAAGATTTTTAGTTTTTAATGTACCTAATGGTATAGTCCTCTCTTCTGATTGCTTAAAACTTCTAAGAGATGGCGCCACTTATCGTTCACTGCCTGAGCAGGACGATAAAACTGGTTATAAAGACTTGAGGCCTTTCTGTTGTTAGGTATGTCTGCGCTTACCCTATGCTGACGAGAACCAATAAGTTCGAAACCGGTCCATAGGTAGCAGCATCCTACCAACAGAAAGGTCTTCCTTTCTTGGTAGTTTTAAGCAATCAATTTAGTATTGTAGCGCTAACTGTGTTAGCCAAATACGGCCTTATAGTATAAAGTTTTTAAATCAGATGGCTAGGAAATATTTTCCTAATTAGTATGTTATATTTATCTACTCCATCTGACAAGTAAAGGATTTTTTTAAAGAATTTTGTCTAAACTTTCCTGTCTTTACAATGGAATATGTTAAGAATGTTAATGTGTCAAACATTGATATACGCAGCATCCTTAATTGATATGTTAGAGATTGCTATATTTCTACCAGGGACCTATAGTATAAAGGTCGATTTGTAAAACTTCTCGCCACCGCTCCTGCTCGTTATCACCGTTCCCGCTCGTCGCCACCGTTCTTAGGGTACTTATAAAACACGAACTGCACCGTTGTAAATTCGCGAGTGCAGCAACATATTTTGAAAAAGTGGATAATGTGAACAGTATTTAATATTATTACACTATGAGATAAGTTAATAATCCCTATGTATTATCTATAAATGCTGAAATCGTAGGAATATGGAAAATATTTCTATGATATTTATCAAATGTGTCAAGTTTCTTTCTTCCCATTGGCTGAAGCACGAACGACGAACAGCACAAAGATAAAAATTGGTCAGTTTCGACGGGAACGGTGGTGACGAGCGGCGACGAAAAGTTTTATAAATGCACCTTTATACACATAATATTATTATGATTCATACTTAAAACTAATAATTTTTAAATTTCTACTTTCAGGGCCCCATAGAAAAAATAATTTTAAAGATAAATAATCATCCTATTTTGTATATTCATATTTATTACTTAACAATAGTTTACATATTTTGTTAATAAATATGTTCTTGATACTGAATGATTTATTATTCCATTTTATATAATTTCAGAAATGTTACAAGAAATGTTTTTGAAATATTTATGAAAAGTATTTGCCTCTAATTTGAAATATTTTAGAACTGCAATTATGTAATGTTTCAGAAACATAAAATGAAATATTGCTTCTATGGGAAATGTTTGGGTTTCTCAAATATTTCATCAATATATCATAAATGTTTTGAAATGTTTATGGAATATTTAAAATCTTTCAGAGAAACTACCATAAGGCTAGCAGGCATCCGGTGTCAGTTATTCGTAGCGAAGTAGCTGACAATCTCGTTCAACTCCGGCTTCAAGCTTGTGGATTTTAGAAATGATTGCTATTTAAAATGACGTCCATAAAAATTACAAAACCCCTTTAAAACAGACATAATGCTGAAAGTTAGGATGAAGAGTTTTAAATTGTAGGCTCAAAAATCGTTTTATATTTGTTCCAAGTGTGACTTTAAGAAATGCCAGTTGTGAGAAATCTATGAAGGTATCTTTAAACAAGATTTTCGAAGCGACCAAAAAACAAAAAGGAATTGGGACCATCGATAATAAAACAAGCCAACAATTATTAAAAAAGCAAGGAATAGGTATGATAAAACTTTTTTAATAAGTGGAAATCATTTTTAGCAAACAAGCATTCTTTCTCTAAATGGTTTTTGGAGTTTTTTGTACCTATCGTATTAAGTCACAATGAATTTTATAATTCCATTGTAATTTACGGTTGGCAAAGAGTCCTCAAACAAGAGTTGAACGAGCTTGTCTCCTCCTTCCATAGAAATGGCTGAGACAGGGGCCTTTTTTCGTCTGCATACCTAAAGCATGCCTAAAATTTAGTTATTCTGCGAGTTGGCCCTCACATTTGTTTAAATTATTTTTATGTTACATAATTAAAATATTTTATCACATAGTATCGAATAAATCAGTTCAACTCCTAAGTTTTGAGAATGATTAAACCCTGATTATGGATCCACAAGTCTACGCCAATATAAGCACAGCTCTAATTTATTACAGCGTCTCGTCTGTTAAATTCACAATTAAATCGATCAGGTTTCAATTGATGTATATGTACTTCGAAAAGGATTATTCCGACAAAGGTTTAATTACCGCTCAGATATGACGAGACAGATGTAATATGCGCAACCCTAATGAAACCCACTCACTTCGCTTTACTACATTAAACAGAGCTTTAGGAGTTATTACATCGAAGTAATACAGTAGATGCTGTGACACGTGACTTGTGCAATAAGTAGTGTTGACGAAAAGTTAGCCAAACAGAATAAAAAAATATGGTAAAAATACTGCTGCTAATACGGCTCAACAACAAGTAAGTTTATAGAATGATTAAAGCGCGATTTATACTTTGACGCTTGACGCTTGACGATCACGTTGACGTGGTCGGTTGAAGATTGAAGAATAGGAAATATATACACCCATTTATACTTTGACGCTGACGATTGACGTGACGTTCCAGATAAACCAATTTTAACTTTTGACGCTCACTGCTCGTAGAAATTCCGTAGAATATGACGTAACAGCCAATAGGACGCGACAGTATTTGCACGTGATAGCTAACTATTACATATTTGTATAATATTTGTACTTTATTATGTCGTCTTCTGTTTATGGGTCTAATTTTATACTGCCTTTTTCGCTTTTGTTTCTTTTTAAGTAATGCTGCTGCTGAACACAACAAAATAATGAGGTTATGATACGAAAATGTTGAACGTCAAGCGTCAAACTATAAATGCACCAAAAATGGAATTCTACAAGCGTCACCGTCAAACTTCAAACGTGATCGTCAAGCGTCAAAGTATAAATCGCGCTTAACGCTCTTTCGCTACTCCGGGATTCTGAAAAGGCTAATAAGTGTCCGGTCAAATTAAATTTTAATTGAGGGCCGTTTTTATTTCTAGGGTACATATAGGTAGCCTTCTTTTAAAAAAATTAATGAAATTCTTGATTGACATTGTAACCAAGACTACCTACTCATTTTTAGAAATATTTGAAGGTTAAAATCGCCGCTAATAAATTTATTTAAAAAGATATACTTAGGGTCGAGAAAACCAACAACGAGAAGAGACAAAAACCCAAGTTTAGCATTGATTAAATTATATGACCTTCACCTTGAAATTTTGACAGTTAGCCGGACTATTACACTAAAAGACTAAAAGAAGCACTAAACCGATGAAATAAATGCTTTACACTGAAATAAAAAATGTGGGTACCTAGTAAGAAGCACCTTTCTCATGAATATCTTCTGTGTTTCATGTAGTTGGCTTTTAATTAAATCAAATAAAAATACTTTTGAAATGTTTTATTGATTGTGCGTTACTTAGTGATAGTACATTTTAGAAAGGAAATAAAATGGTATATTATATACCAAGAGTGGTAAGAAGCCTAATACAAACCATTTCGAAAATTACGGTACGAGCGTTAGCGAAAATTGCCCTTGTTAATACAGACATTATAATATTACGTAACTGCTCTTACGCACAGGCTTCTAACAATGTAGTGAGTGTAATTAGAGTTTTACGGATAAAGTAGACAGTGAGCAAGTAGGTTCTTAGTACTGTAGAAAAATAAAAACAGTATTTTTTATGTATCCCTTTATTTGTTTTTAAATATTGAACAGCAGTTTTGTTACCTTTCCTTACATTTTTAATCAAAAATCCTATAGCGGTGCAAATGTACTTACTGTTCAGGATTCTTTGGAAATGCAAACATGCTTATTCCTATATATCATCTTTTGAGTGACACTCTCGAAATGCACAGGTATTACCACCCAGTTAACCATAGATGACCTCTGACGTCTGGACGACGTCTCTAGTTGGTTAATTTTCGTTAGGTCCCTGGCCTATGTCGTTATGACGTAAATTTCGGAACGTATCTTTACGTTCTTAAATTGACGTTTGGTGGTCGTAATTTTTATACTTCAAAATACCAGAAGGTCAAAAATTACGTCTTCCGGAAGTAAAATGTTTATCCTGCAGAAATTCGTATATTTATACCTAGTTTCAAATACCTCCTTATAATTATACTAAAAAATTCTAAATGACCCCAAAGACGGTCCTTATTGCAAAAATTTGATATTGCAGTTTGCAAAATATGTACCGGGTGTCCCACTAAGAATGGCTGTCGGCCGTATCTCAGAAAGTGTTAGTCGTGTGGCGTGCGGAAAAAAAATATATTAGGTAAAGTGGTCATGAGAAATTGCTGGAAATTATTTTCAAGTTTCTCAGACTGGCGCTAGAGGGCGCAACAGTAACGGTAAATATGAATAACTAAGTTTCCTCAAAAGTCGCCTAGTTAAGGTATCCCGAAAATAACATTTTTGTATATTTCGTAGATTTATTAATAAAATTCACCTATAGAACGTGTTCGTCACTTTTCAAATAAAGTGGTGGGGGAAGGCTGAACATTATTTGTAATAAATACTGATAACTCCGGTCTGGCTTAACATAATTTAGTACACTTAGTTTCCTTAAAAAGGGCTTTTCTCTCTCTATATATCATCTTATGAACTACGGCAATATGTTTCTTCGTCGGTAAATAGGATTTGATTTTTGAATAAGACATTGAAGAAACCAACGACAGAAGTTGATACGTAATGGAAAATCACGAGGGAGGAGTGCCTGAACTCTTTGAATGTAGTAGGGATATAACAAATTATCAATTAAAATTTTCCATACTAGAACATGAGAAATATTTAACGTCAGCGCTATTTTTCTGGTGCTGCTTGTTTCCTGGTTTTCTCCTACCAGAGAAGAACTGCTTCTTTGGTTTTTTGCGTTCTTATAATCCGATATCAACCCGACAGATGAGTAACTTTCAAACCTTTCTGTTTCCCTCAACCGAGCATGAACTTTTGAAAACGTTTTTGAAGGATTAGTTGTGCGGTTCGAATAACGCTCCTGATACAAACGCTTAGCCTCATATGTATTTCCGTTTATACGGACCAGTATGTAAAATGCATGTCAGCATACTTAGCATTGGTAAAGTTTACCATTTTTGAACAAATAATCACAACAATAATAAATAAAACTATTTAAGTCGAGATATTATTTTTGACATGACACATCAATAAACATTGGAATATACTTACTAGCCTACTTGAGACTTTAATTTTTTTAAATTGTTTAACTTTTTGACAATCAAACGCATCGATTAATTTAAATCAAAATATCTCAAAAACGGCTGGTTGTAGCGACTTTTGACAATCGATTTTTCTTCCAGAAAATGTGATACATACATGCACGAAAAAGTTGTGACTCACCCCAAAAAAAAAGACCTGTAAGTGGCGCCCCCTACAATTGAGGGCCTCCCTAAGATCAAATTTCAACTTCTCATATTGAAAAATCCCCAAATTCTATTTTTCGTCCAAATATAGACATTATTTCAAAAATAATTTACGAAAAACAAAAATAAAAATAAATTTTTAATACCCTGTATCTCAAAAATGAAGGGCTTGCGGACCTATGCTTATATGAACTCTTCACCTTACAAATAGCTGAGGAATCGTCCTGTAAAATATCAGACACTTATTAAATAAAACCCCGTATATTATAAAAACATGGCCCTTATTTAAAAATTTGTACATTTTCACTCTCAATTCAAGGACAGTTAAAATTTTGGTTATAGTTTAGCGAGACTCAATGAATTTAATCTCCATATTATAGAAATCGACTTAGTATTATACAAGGGTGGTTAAAATTATTTTATATTTTTACATCTAAAAATTTTCAAAACTCCATTATTTTATTCTGTAAATGAAAAGCTCATTAAATTTGCTCCCACATAATGTATAATTCCTTTAAACTTAACATTTAGGTTTGTTGATTGAAAAACACAAACTTAAAATAAGTTCGTGTATAGAGTTGTCCCTTTTCTTTTCCGTCAGACCCAATCCTTGGACGCGTTGCGCCGTTTACAGCTCCTCAGCAAGGCTCCGGGTCTGACGGAAAGGTAAGGGACCTCAAGGTGCTTTAACAGAAAAATGCAAGTTTGCGAATTTGGTTGGGTTGATACGTGTGGTTGCCACGAGATGTAGCCACGTGCTGCAACTCTCATTCGTAAATTTAGGTTTGTTATTGCGAATTCACAAATTTTGAATTTAAATTTGTTAGTTCAGGTTAGTTATATAGGATTTAAATATATACTATGGCAGCTTAAAAAGTGCGACAAGAGTGGTAGTAACGTACCGTAACTTAAGAACTTTCTAAAATTAACGAAAATAACTATTCGAGCGAAGTTTTATATTATGACCAAATTATGGCGAGAACTTACAGAGAAAGTTTAATGTAATGTATCCGAATTTACTACAAATGAACCGTAGAAAGTTTGCACAACTACACAAAAATTTCATGAATTATGGCTCAAAATTAAAGGCGTCCGTTAGTTTATCAAATCATTTGGCTTCAATGCTTTCTTTAATTTTGCTCTTTTCCCATCGAAAGTCGCTTTATCTTTTTCTGTGCTTACCGACTCTCTAACTTTTCAACATTTAATTTATTTAGGGGTTCTTGTAAATTCAATATTATTTTTTCGTTTTTGGATAATATTCTATAAAATGGCAGCTTTTATATTGTTGTACAAGCAGTAAAACTGTATCATTGCTCCAATCCATGGATTTAAAATCCTACGCATATGAACGCTCAAGTCTAAGCGCACCTTTATTCTCATGCAAACTGGTTATTGGCGAATCCATTAACTATTTAAGTATGTGAACCTGAGACTAAAACCGTGCGGATAGGGTCGCCGTCATTTGCGCTTAGACCAATACAGAGTGAGCCATTAAACTCCTACTAGTAGAAAATCAAATCTAATGGTCGAGCAATCTAGAAATGTCCTCGGTCTGCACCTTGAAAATTCATTTCGCGAAAGTTGTACTCGTGCGCAGTACGTCGGATTTCTACGATTTTTTGATATTTCCCTAAAATTGATGTTTATCATGTTCAGAGCCGGTCATCTCTTTATTCTCTGTTAACACAGTGTTTGGCGTGAGTATAGTGAGATTTGTGACCATTAATTTCAGTTCTTTATTCTATTTTGTTGAAGTTTCGTTAACAACGGGTTACCAGATTACACTCTAATAGTTTAGGTATATCTAGTTAATAAACTGCTACTTTATTTACCCCTGCTTTTTTCAGTGTGCTGAACAGTAACATGTTTTCTGACTACCTAGTATAACTTCACACCAGTTTTATAATATGAACAAACATATTATTAACATATAAATCTACTATTTTACAGGTTTCGTAATGCGCTACATTGAGGCTTACCACATGTATATATTTTCTAGCATATTCATTTCTTTGCCTACAAAGTGCCAAGTAAAAGCTGTGCCGATAAAAATATTTCTTTCAGATATTAAAGCATATTTTGATTTTGACTTTAACTTTGCCTTTGACTTGGCGTGGACTATAATATGACTGTGTGTGAAACTGGAGACATTTTTAGTTTCTACACTAGCTAATTAATGTAGTCTTAACTATTATAATGTAATCTCACTCTCAAAAGTGAACTTCAAACCCATTTTCCAGTACTTAACTTTATCAATTCCTAGAAGTGTATAAAACATTTTTAAAATTTGTCACAAGTAAACAAAACAAAATATCTTCATTCACCACCCCACACCCAGCCACTTCGCCACATACCACACAGTTCCAACATTTCGACTACACTTCAACAGTTCACTGTCACTTGTCATTTTAAAAATCAGACAGGTCGATAGGGGAAACCCCTGAATAAAAATAGTGACACTGATTGCACTCGTAGCGCCATTTTTAGAATTATCTTGATACTTGATACCTCAGTTGAGATTTTATTTTGATGTTTTGACATTTAAAATAAACATCGTTGTTATGAAAAAAAACATCGAAACTAAAACATCGATGTCGGAAATCAAATATCGATGCTTTTACCCATCCCTTTTAAGTAAAGATAGTATTTATAAAACTATAAATAGAACTAGATTGCCTTAGGTAGTACCTAATTACCACTAATACCACCTTATCCAAACCTGCCGAAAGTTGCTTGCAATGGTAATTTAAATGTAAATAAAATGTCAATGTTAAGGGAAAGAATAAAAGCCAACCTTGCAGTAAAAGGGTCGGTGAAAAAAATAAAATTGGATAGCTGGTTCACAGTCTAAACGATAACAGTGTGTAAATGTAATTTAGTTTCCGTTTAGACAGTAAGTTTCTTTTGACAGGTTTACTAGAGCACTTCTTGCTTTTTTATAGAAAATAAACAAATAACTGACAATGTTTATATTTCTCCTGCGTTCACTGTTTAGATTCACAAAAACTGTTGCCCCATCTACTTAACAAATTGCTTAGATATTATGGTCTAATAGTACTAGTTCTAAATATCACTAACAATTGATCATGGCCCATAAACTAAAGTGGCTGCATGGTGTTTCGTGTTTGCTACTTATAGGAGACCGCCTATGTATTTGCTACTAGTGGTCTAATTTAAATTCCATATTACGGCCACGAAATGTCAACATATACAGAGACAACCTTGTCCCTCTAATTTATATCTGACGCTGACTTCAAAGTACGTGCAACTTTACTGCGGTTGTTTTGTGTGTAACTATTTCAAAACAAATATCCATTGTGCGTTGTGTGTGATATTTAATTTATTTATTGTTGAATCTAGCAAACAAACATACTTACCTAAAATTACTGTGTTACGGTATTCTTGGACAGCAGCGTAGTTCTCTTATTCCCTTCTAATACACCACTTAAATAAATGATTCTGTAATATTTTATTTAAAAAAATAGGTTTTGTGCAGATTGTAGTCCAATAAAATTTATTTTTGTAAAAAAATTATTGTTTTATCGTATTAGTGATATGATATTTTTTTCGGTAGGTACCTACATTATCTTTATGACGATATAACATTTATTGGTTTTTAGTGACCAACTTATTTTTATATGAAAATAAAGAAAGAGAATGTGCTTGAACTATTTTTTAATTTAGATATCACCTGCTTCAGTGATGTGATGTTAATTTGGTGCATTTTAGGTGTTGGACGGTTATCCTGCAGTACATGATATTATACTATTTTTTGCAATGCTTATCATTTATTCTTTATTACAATTAATAACTGAAAATTATTAAAGTACTGCTAACAGCCAAATAACTTTTTTTTTAGGGTTAAATGAGCCAAATCGATTATTTTTTCTCTACAGAGAAAGCCTACAACTTAACGTAGGCTTCAAACCAAGGTCCTTAGTTATGCCAACTACCCCGGCCTCCACCCTTAAGGGTTATCAGCCTTTGGTTTCGTGCGGCCTTATGATATTTGATGTGATATATATCGACTGAGGAGCGCCCTTCACTCCTTCACCTTATCCCAACGAGATAACCGATCACGTCATTCCTCTAAAGCTACGGAACCTTGTATTTCCGAAACGATTGAAAATAAGTATCAGCAACTATATGTTTTTGAAATCGGATCGCGAAATGCAATTCACTAATGTGGTTCTAGATAAGGGTTGTTACTTAAAGAATTCAAATCAGCGTCGTATTTGTCACTTTTTGACATCTGTCGAAGAAGATTATAGGTTAAGGCCGAGCTATGGCCACGGAAATTATGTTACCTCGCAGAAAATTAGGAATTCCAGCTTAAAAAGTATATTTATTAAAAGGGCAAGTCACTTATAAGACACAATTGATATAGGCAATATAGGATGCTCCGTATTTCCGAGATGGTCGAAAATAAATATAAACAATTAAATGTTCTTGAAATCGAATCGTGAAATGCAATTTACTCATGTTGTTATCGATGCGTGTTGCTATACAGGGTGTTTCAGAAGTACGGTACGTAACTTATGGAGGCGATCCCTATGATATTCTAAGAGAAAAAGTTCATGTCAGCATGTGCCCGTAGTTGCCCCGTTTTTGATACACAGGGTATTAAAGTTTACAAAAAAATCTGTTGCTTAATTATCCTTTTACCGATTTTATTGAAATTTTATACTGTTATTTATAATGATAAGAAGCTTAATGAACCCCAACTAGAAATAATTTATTAAGTCCATTGGCGTCCCGGGAGCACCTTAACGAAGAATATTGAGAAAAAAATGTACGCCACTAACTTTTTTCTAATTTTGATATTTTTTTCGGATTTATTAACTAATATACAATTACAAGTACAATTTTTTTGCTCCTTGAATCGTTTTCGTATCTTGTTACGTTTTCGAGAGAAAAAATAGAAACCACCTTATTGCGTGTACAAAGAAAATACCTATGTATTTCAAGGTTAATTAAAACATTTAAATTAAATATACAATAATTTATTTAAATAACGGTACAAAAAAATGCGACAGTTAATTAAAGCATTTGTTCAAAATGGCCACTTCTGATAAAATGCACGATTGCAATCGTCTCACCATTGATTTTCTAACACAGGGATGCACATACCGCGGCCCGCTGTCGGTATTTATGCGGCCCGCCAACGAATTTTAAAAGCGATATTTATGCAGCCTGTCAACGAATTTTAATAGTATTCTACTCGCCGCGCTCCGGTCTAAGCATATTGTTACAAGACTAGAAATCTGTCGCATCAACTAGATTACTTTAAGATTCGCGAAACACGTCGGTAGTACCCCCGAACAAAATAAAAGGTTCTTGATGTTTGGTAACTCGTATAAATACGACGCATCGCCAGCTACCGGTCAGTTAAGTTTTAACTGCGGACAAGCGAACGTTATACTGATTGAGAACTGTAATCTGTGACGAGTAAATATTTCGTCGTTCGAACTTGGCTTCTACCTACGTAACAATACAATATCAATTTTGATATGGTTAAACCAGGCCCCAGTAAGAAACGTAGTCGTAAGGTTAAAGATGAAAATCGACAGTTTCAAGATGTTTGGACCGAAAAATACTTTTTTATTTCATCGCATAACAAAATTGTCTGCTTAATATGCAAGAGTAGTGTTTCTATTCCGAAGGAATATAATGTGAAAAGGCACTATGAAACCCAGCATCCCACTTTTACCAAATTAACTGGCGAAAATCAAACGCAAAGAATTTTGACTTTACAACATAAACTAATATGCCAGCAAGCTATGTTTACAAAACCAATTCAAGACGCTGAAACAGCTACTGAAGTTAGCTTTGAAATATCTCGAATAATAGCTAAAACTTGTCGGCCTTTTAAAGATGGTGAGTTTGTTAAGCAATGTTTAGATATCGCCGCAAAAAAAATTTGTCCGGAAAATGTAAAGAAGTTTGAAAAAAATCAGTAAAAGCGGATGACTGTTCAAAGAAGAATTACCGCATTAGCAGCTAATATAGAAGAGCAACTAGCTACGAAATCGAGAAGTTTTGAGTATTTTTCTATAGCACTCGACGAATTAACAGATATAAGTTCCACTGCTCAACTCTTAATATTTTTACGACGTGTAACGCAAAATTTTAAAGTGAGTGAAGAACTGATTGGTATAAGTTCTTTGGCAAGTCAAACCAAGGGGAGTGACATGCCTAAAGCTCTTCTGGAAAAATGTTCTATAATGGATTTGAATTTAATCAAGATATCTGTAATTACGACTGACGGAGCACCTTCAATGGTTGGAAGTACATCTGGGATAGTAACTATGTTAAAAAAATATTTACAAACTAAAAACATAAGTACCAAGGAATTAATGCAGTTTCATTGCATTATACATCAAGAGGCCCTCTGTTCAAAATTATGGGGATTTGAAAATGTGATGAAAGTTGTAGTACCTACTTTAAACTTAATAAAATCACGAGGTCTCAATCACCGACAATTCAAACAATTTCTCGAGGATATTGAAAGCGAATATGGTGATCTCCTGCTTTACACTGAAGTAAGGTGGCTAAGTCGTGGGTTGACACTACAGCGGTTTCTTAACTTGATTGAAGAAGTATTTCTGGCGGAAAAGGAAAACGACGTCCCCGAACTCGACAACCCTGATTGGCTGTGTGACTTAGCGTTTCTTGTAGACATCACAAATCACTTGAATGTCTTAAATACGCGATTCCAAGGTAAAGATCAATTGATGTCGCAGTTATACTCTCATGTTTCGACCTTTCAGTGCAAATTGAGTCTTTTCAGGACACAAACCAATTCAGCCAATTACAGCCATTTTCCGAACTACAAAAAAATAATGGAGGAAGTCTATAAAACTGACGTCAAGTTCGCTTATGTTGAAAAAATTAATATTTTGATACAAGCTTTTCAAAATCGTTTTGTAGACTTCAAGTTAAACCTCTATTGGACATTTTCAGCAATCCTTCACAATTTCACCCGAAAATGCGCCGGAATCGATGCAGCTGGAATTAATAGACATGCAAAATGATGATAGTTTACGAAACAAATTTAATGAAGGTAATTTACCCAACCTCTACCGTTGCGTTAATAAAAACGCTTATAAAGAGTTACGAATAAATGCATTGAAATGCGCAAGTTTATTTGGGTCGACGTATATTTGTGAAC
The DNA here is from genome assembly GCA_963920685.1 of Polydrusus tereticollis. NCBI lineage: Eukaryota > Metazoa > Arthropoda > Insecta > Coleoptera > Curculionidae > Polydrusus > Polydrusus tereticollis. The sequence continues at coordinate 163,993,902 of OY987327.1, forward strand.
AAACATTTTCAGTGATGAAACTAAACAAAACAAAAAACCGAAAGCGTCTGCCAAGTGAAAATTTGGAAGCAATTTTACGTGTGGCGACAAGTAATGTGGAGCCAAATATAAAAAAACTTAGTTAGTTCAATGCAATGTCATGCATCAAAATAATAAAACATGAAATATTACATTGTAATGATTAGATTACCTTACGATTACATAATTACAACAAACATTTTTGAAGGTTCTTTTATTTTTATCATTGTATTTCATACTATTTAAAAATAAAATTTTTTGTGTTGATAAGTATTGTTTGTAGTGGCCCGTCCTTGGCTTATATTTTTCCCGAGTGGCCCCTGTTCCCTATTAGTCTGTGCATCCCTAATGTAGGCCATTTCAGCGTTAGTAAAGTTATTCATTTTTGACTTGTTATTGACAAAACAGTAAATTAGACATAAAAACTTACCTTTACCTCATGTTTTAATTAATTTTGGAATTTATAGGTACTTTTTTTTTAATGCAATAAAGTGGTTCTTATTTTTTCTTTCGAAAAGAAAGCGAGATACGAAAACAATTCAAGGAACAAAGAAGTTGTACCATTAGTTGGTAAATTTGAAAAAAATATCAAAATTAGGAAAAATTAGTAGCGTACATACCCTTCTGAATAATATTGGTTAAGGTGCTCCCCGGGACGCCACAGGGCTTAATAAATTTAATCAAGTTAGGGCTAATTAAGTCCCTTATCATTGTAAATAACGGTATTAAATTTCAATAAAATCAAAAACAGAATATTAAAAATTTATTAAAAACCGATATTTTTTTAAAAACTTTAACACCCTGTATATCAAAAGCGGGCAACTCCGGGCAAATGTTCATATAAACTTTTTCTTTTAGAATATTATAAGGAATCATCCCCTTAAGTTACTTATCGTACTTTTGAATCACACGTATATGAAAAAATTCAAGTCGTATCTGTCAAATTTCTGAACATAATATATAGTTTTTGACATTAAATTTGGATTTCTTGCAAAAAATCATCGAGAAATGTTTATTTTTTTTATTATTGTCAGCAGGAAAATCGCCAATTGGGTGAGACACCTAAAAAAATTCTCCTGTACAGGGTTATCCAACCAAGACTAGACAAGGCGATTTTTTGACTTTCCCTGTACTTTTATAAAAAAACTGAAATAGCCATCTTATGTCATTTTCTCCCGCGAATTCGAATATCTTCAGCAAAAAACAATTGAACATCAAACAAAAGTACTAGGGGTCACTTTGATATTTTTTTAAATGGGATGCCGTATTTTTAATGAGCTTATCCGATTTCTCATATAAATTTTGATCTAAAATGTTGGATTTTTAATTCAAAAACGCCTTTTTTCTTCAGTTTTAAATTCGGAAAATGTTCGTCTACCGTAAGATTAATACCTGATAGATGGATACCCGTTTCACCTGTTCACCCTTTAACCTGCTTTAAAGCGTCAGTCAGTTAGACAAAATAATCAAGTTTCAAATTTCTATATATTTTTCACGAATTAATTACAAATAATGAAATATTCTTTAGAAGAACGGCTAAATGTAATAAAATTATATTACAAAAGTGGAGAGAATGCTCGACAAACACAAAGAACATTTTTTGAGAGTTTCCAGAGACACATTTCAGTGGATACAATTCTCAGAATTAAGACCCTATTTGAAGAAAGTAAGACATTGAAAGATAAGCCAAGAAAGATGAAAAGACGGAATATAAGGGATCGAGCTATTGTTCAATATTTTACTATAAATCCGAAGAGTTCTATTCCGCAAGCGGTACGAGAAGTAAGGTATGGTCCAGGGCTCCGGAGAGTAAGCTATGGAACAGTTCACAGAACTTTAAAAAAATGTGGTCTAAAACCATATTGCATCCTTCCCGTTCAATACTTAACACAGCTTCAAAAAGAACTGCGATTTCGATTTGTTGCTTCAATGCTCATGAGAGAGCAAGACGAAGATTATAATTTATATAATAAAATTCTATGGAGTGACGCAGCGTCATTTACAACATCGTGGGTATACAATCGGAAAAATACAAGATACTGGGCAGCAGTTAACCCTCATAGATATGAAATGATAAAGTTTCAAGGTTGGAGCTCACTTAATGTTTGGTGTGGGATGTTAGAAAATCGAATTATTGGACCACTATTTTATCGTGGCTCTTTAACAGGCCAAAGATACCTCTATTTTCTTCATAACGATATCGAGGATTTCTTGGAAAGGTTGCCATTGCAAGCCTACAACAATATCATTTGGCAGCAGGATGGTGCTCCGCCTCATGCAGTTCGAGAAGTGGTAACATACCTAAACGAGCGTTACAATCAGTGGATTGGCCGTAACGGAACAATTCATTGGCCACCAAATAGCCCCGATATCACGCCAATGGATACATTTTTATGGGGTCATTTAAAAAATGTAGTTTATCAACGACCCAACAGAAGTCTGGAGGACATTCAGCAAAAAATTATAAATGAAATTAATAGACTTAACCAGGACCAAAATATTGTAAGAGATTCTTTGGAGAGATTGAAAAGGGGGCATCGGTCATGTTTTGAAAATAATGGAGGACACATAGAACAATTATATTATTGAGATTAAAGTTATTCACTTTAGTTTATAGTTTTTTCTAATATGTCATACTTTTTTTATACGTAAGCAATAATAGATTTGCAAAAACTACTAAATTTGTAATTAATTCGTGAAAAATATATAGAAATTTGAAACTTGATTATTTTGTCTAACTGACGGACGCTTTAAAGCAAGTTAAAGGGTGAACAGGTGAAACGGGTACCCATCTATCAGGTATTAATCTTACGGTAGACGAACATTTTCCGAATTTAAAACTGAAGAAAAAAGGCGATTTTGAATTAAATATCCAACATTTTAGATCAAAATTTATATGAGAAATCGGATAAGCTCATTAAAAATACGGCATCCCATTTAAAAAAATATCAAAGTGACCCCTAGTACTTTTGTTTGATGTCCAATTGTTTTTTGCTGAAGATATTCGAATTCGCGGGAGAAAATGACTTAAGATGGCTATTTCAGTTTTTTTATAAAAGTACAGGAAAAGTCAAAAAATCGCCTTGTCTAGTCTTGGTTGGATAACCCTGTACATGTTTTCAATATAATTTCCGTGGAACAGGTCAGAGCAACATTTGTTGGGGTTCTGGTGATTACGCTGGCCTTAAGCAATAAACAGTTATGGTTTGAAATCGCGTATTTTGGCATGAAAATAGATACACACAACTCCACATAATTATCTGTAGTTAACAAGAGAATGTGGACAAAAACGTTCAGTAGTTTACGATTTGGCCACATATCGTTATTTTATTATGATTTAATATTGATTAGCAAGGAAACCATGGAATTAAATGTATTTATTACAAATAAATTATAATATATTTTGGAAACTGAAAGTATTTTAATGGTGCGCCAAGCAACGCGGTTGACAACCAACATACTAAGAGGGTTCAATAGACACCTGTCAACAGGAGTAGTCTCTTTAGACGTTACTAAGGCATTCGATAAGGTTTGGCACAATGGTCTTATACTTAAGCTAATAAGAGTAGGTATGACAAACGTTTTAATTTATACTATCATCTCATTCTTTGAGGACAGGTCTTGCGTGGTATCGTCTAAAGATATATTATCATGAGTAATCCAAATAAAAGCAGGAGTCCCTCAAGGATCTCCGCTAGCTGCAATTTTGTAGAATATATACACAAGTGATATTCCAACGCACCCGCAAACAGAATTATATATATCAGATGATATTGCGATTACCGCTACCTGAGAGACTGAGATTGTAGTTTCAAGACTTTAACCACTTTTCCCAGAAACAACAGTAAAAGGTATGAATAGATCAATATCATGGTCACCTCCAATTAAATGTCTGGGTATAATTTTTGTTAAGAAAATGACCTGGGAAAGAAATGCAAGTGATAGATTGTGAAAAGCGCAAAAGCAATTATTCGCCATCTACCATCTAATAAATAATAATGGCGCAATTAGTCTGAGAACAAAAGTTACTCTTTCTTAAAGATAGGGAGACCTGTACTTACTTACGGTATACCAGCCTGGTGTACCGGAGGTAAGACAAATCAACTCAAAATAAGAAGAGCGCAGAATAAAGCACTAAAAATAATAACAAACATGCCGAGAAATTTTCCAACGGACTTATTGCATTAAGACCTAAGAATGGAATCAATGAAATAATTATTTAATAAAAGAATTACCCAATACCATAAGCGCGTCGAAAACTAGACAAACAGGCTAATTACCGAGTCACACATAAGATCTACAGATAGAAACAAACACAAATACCAGAAGAATTGGCTCCCACCTTGACAGCGACCGCTGTAGTAAAGATTCTATAACAAAAAAATTTTCAAAAACTCAAAATTAAATATTTCTCTCACGAATCAAAATAAGCAAACAAAAAAATCACAAAATTCCAACCATTGTAATCAAATAGATATCTTTAAGAAAAATCAAAGTAAATAATTACTTTGATCCAACCCAATGACTACCCCTTAAAATGAAGCAAAGTATTTTAATATAATTTCAACTTTATTCAAAATTTCTTCTTATCCAATTGGTTTTGATATTGCATGGCATGGAAATATGGCAACGATTCAAGAAATTCAATAGGTCGCAATTGTTAATATAATTGGTTGACAGGGGCCGCGTGCCGCTCGTAAATACAGCTGACCGATATTTCTGTGTGTCAGTGGAGTAGTGATACAACGGACGAGGGTTATTCAGTGTGTATAAATACATTGAAAACAAATCACACTCTCATAACTGTGCCATGTTCTCAAAGATTGTGCTTTCTCTTATAGAGGCGGTCGTAGCCACAGACTCGGGTGTACACCTGTACACAATTTCGCGCCTCCTTGCATTTGTTTATGATTTGGATGAGTTTGGCTCGCGTGAAGGATTTTTGACCTTTAGTAGAATACTTGACTGATTGGTAGTTCAATGATCATATTATAATAGTGTTTAGTGCCGTGAACCGAAACAGTTATTTTCCTAACAAGTGCGCAAAGTGATACTTTTCCGCACGCAAGTATAGTTGGACGAACGACGCGTAGCGGAGTTCGGATAAATTCTTGGTTGCGGAAAAGCACTTTGCGCACGTGTTAGGAACAACATTTTTCCTACGAGCTTCATATCAGATAACAACAAAAATAAAAATATGATAATTTATTGAATAATTTTTAATTTAACTTTAAAAAAAGAACTAGGTAGGTATAGTACAACTAAAAATTACATAACAAAAAAATAATAATAGAAAATTGAAAAATTACATAACAATAAAAAATAATAATAGGAAACTAAATTATTTGTTTACAACATTTATAACAAAAAAGCAATTGCTGACATTATGCAAATTGATAGCCGATGCAGCAAGTTCATTCTGTGGGTGGTTTATGGTATGGCTTGATGAGCACTGACTTGGCGTGGAAGGACAGTTGTTCAAATAGGTCGATGAAGGTGTTAACTCAAAAGGATTTATGTAGCTTGATGAAGAAGGGCAGTTGTTCGTGGCCAATATTTTATTCGACATGTCCTTTTTTTGATTTGTCAAATCTTCAATGTAGCTCTCGGCGACAGTTGTCGATTTCCAGCCTCCGAGTCGCTTGACATTAGTGATTCCTGCTCCAGAATCGGCCAACATGGTAGCCGATGAACGACGAAAACTATGTCCTGTATAATGCTTTGGATCTTTCAATTGTAGATATGCAGCTATTTCCGAAGGCATCTTACCGAATGAATTTATTCCAATACATTGAGTACCGCATGTTCCTTGTCGATACTGCACAAAAAAGCGCTTGTGCGGAGTGGATGGTTATCGCAAATTTACATATTTATGATAGAGTTGTAAATAATATCCCTTATTTGTTTCAATAGATACTACAAAGATTTTTGAAGTATTGTTTTTTCTGCCAGTAATTTTCTCGACTATCAAATTTCCTTTATCCTCTATGTGATCAACCATTATCTTGCAAAGCTAATCGCGCCTGCAAGCACCGGCCAAAACAAAAATGGTGGCGACTTTTATTAGAAGATAAATTTGATCAGGTGCTTCTTCCATAAATCTGGAAACTTCAATTTTGTCAAAAATTTTGGCCTTTTTCGGACGATATCCCACATTTTGCTTTTTTAGAAACAATGTTAGCTTGAAATATTGACTTAAATCCAAGTTTATTTTGATTTTAAGGACACTTTTTAACATAGAGTACTTACTCCATAAAGTATTTGGCTGAACTGATTTTCGTAAATCTGCAAAATACGCTAAGAAGACCTCCTCCTTAAAGCTATTTGTCCCTTGTTGCGGCACAAGTATTCAAATTGTTTATATTGCTTCTCGTATTTTTCTTGGGATTTAGCGGTCAATAAATTTAAATTTGCAGAGTTTGCGGCCTCTAGAATGGAATCTGGTAGCTCCTCGTCAGGGCTGCTCATTTTAACAGCGTTTATACTTTTTGAGGATTTGATGGAAAGAAAAGTGTTGGTGTTTGTAGATTCTTGTTGACATAGAAACGGAGGAATAATCTGACATCATGTGCCAAAACCAACATGTACATTTATTGTTGCTTGGTAATATTATAATCATTTATCACTATACGGGGTACTTAAAAAATAGATTTTTTTTTCGTTTTAGACTGAAATACGAATATCGTGAATTACGATAAAAGGTAAAAGAGAATACCTACACTTGCAACGGCTTCGCACATTGCATAAAATTGTCCACAGCTACTAAAATAAATATAAATATTTCCTGCCAAGGAGATTTTTGAATAGTGCTACTTTTCCGCACCCGGTGCGGATAAAAATCTTATCCGCACTAGTGCGGAAAAGTGTAACTTTGCACACGGAAATGCGTAAGCAAAGTACTACTTTGCGCACGCTCGTAGGAAAATTGTTTTCCCTATACAAGTCGAGAGTTAAACTGATTTTAAAATTTTATATATTTGTGCTCACCTAATGAAAAAGCTACGACCCGCCTATGCATTTGGTATGAAAATTGTAATACGTCACTCTATTATATATAATAATAATACCATTTCTTGAGCTAGTGCTGGATCGCGGGCGGTATTAATAATTTCTGTAATTCGAATTTTTACCGAGCTTACAGAAAAAACTTAATAAATAAATATCTTTAAAATCGACCACCAACCGATGTTAATACAAGAAAGTTATGCAACTACTAATAATTCAAGTGGAAGCAATTTTAATAAAACTTGGGAAGATTGCTCCAGCTGCTATTTTGATATTAAAAATTCTTTACGTCGAAAATGTAAAGCAAGTAAACAGTTTCTTGGTTCTTGGTTAAATCTTTTGGGAAAATGTCTAACTATATTTTTAATTTATGTTTACTTAGCTTATAAAACATGTATTATAGGTATATATGATTTGAATTTTAGAACGATTTTTTTATATTTCAAAATGTTATACAGTAAAATCTCTCAATAGCGATCACCCTCGGGGACTCAAATGTTGATAGGCTAACAGGGGTGGGCGGTTAATAGAGAAAAATTAAAACAACTTTCTGCTTTTTACATTGTTAGTTGATTATTAAGTATCTACAAATATGTAATAAAGTATTACTGCACGTGCATACCAACATATACAGGGCGTTTCAGAAGTACGGTACGTAACTTAGGGGAGTCATTCCTTATGATATTCTAAAAGAAAAAGTTCATATGAACATATGTCCGGTGTTGCTTCGTTTTTGATATTCAGGGTGTTAAAGTTTTTTTTATAATTTTTTTGAATACCCTTTTCCCGATTTTATTGAAATTTGGTACCGTTATTCATAATCATATTTAAAAAAATAATTTTATTTTTAATTTAAATGTTTTATTTAACTTTGAAATATATACATACTTTCTTAACAGGGAGATTTTTTTAATTGTTGGCGATTTTACTGCTGATTATTATAAAAAACAAATTGCATATTTCTCAATGATTTTGCCAAGGAAGCTAAATTTAATGTCAAAAAATATATACGTTCACAAATTTGACAGATACGAGTTCATTTTGAATTCTTTTAAATGGCAACCCTCATAAATAACCACACGAGTAAATTGCGCTTGGCGACCCGATTTCAGAAACCTATAGTTGTTAATATTTATTTACAGCCGTTTCGGAAATAGGGGGGTCTCTAAATTGCCTTAATCGATTTGGTCTTTTAAGTGACTCACCCCTTTAATAAATAGACGCTTTAAGCTAAAAAACCCAATTTTAGTTTTGGTATGTGACGTTGCATTATCCAGAAACAATACACCTTTTTATTCTGCTTCTTCATCTTCATCCACGCTTTCCTGTTCTAGATCCATTGGAGAGGCAACTTATCGATATGTGCACCCTTAAAACATCGAGGATTCTTGCTTTTTTGCCTATTATAAGTAGTTCTTCTTTCTCACCTTCCATATTTGCAGAGAACAAAATTGTTAATCATTGTTTTGCTGCTCTTTCTCCAGTATACTTGTCATCTTTCAATATATATGTTTTTGCTGGCAATGCACAATAGTAGAGACCTGTCTCATCTGCACTTAATACGTCCCATTTGGCATAATCCTTTTAAATGGTCAATAGCCTTTCTTTCCAAGCAGTTGCATCTTCGATATTGATATCGGCTGATCCGCCACATATTTTCTTGAAGGTAATATCGTACCGACGACGGAACTTTTCTAACAATCCATTTGATGCCTTGAAGTTATCTAGTCCTAGACATTGAGCAGATTCGAGGGCTTTTGCTTGAAGTATGGACCCGGATATTGATACGTGTTTGTATCGCGTCTTACAGAATCAGTTACAAGCCACTTGGTTTTCTGCCAGTCCTTTGATTTTGGCAAATTTTCTTTTTTGTTCACCGTTGCCAACTTCTTGAAACAAATTTCTAAATTCTGCTTTATTTTTAAGTAACAAAGTTACTTGAGTTTTACCCACTTTAAATTTTTCAGCTAATTTCCTAGCACTTAAACCAGTTTTTCACTTTCCTCGATTATTTCAATTTGTTCGCTTAAAGAAAGATATTTCCTTTTTCCCCGCCATCTTCAAATATTCACGTTAGTTCCAAAACACACAAAAACTGTTCAGAACAAAACTAATTTTTTTTTTAATTGCACTGATCGAAATCAACTAGCCAGCATCTCTCTCTGTTTGTTTTTTAAAGTTTTACTATCCATTGTTGCTAACTTAATATATTCTTAATTTATTTACAAATTTTTACAAACATCCATGCCCTAGCCGGGATTCGAACCCGGGACCTATCGATTGCCGAGCGAGATCGCTGCTCAGCAGACTACTGAGGCCGGCTAAAACTAATGTTAGCAACCAATTTATTAGCCTTTAAAGCAAATTGAATGGATCTGCCTGCAATAAAGTAATTAGTGTGTGCACAGTGATGGAAATAAAATTTCGTACACTTATTTTTTCCTGATGTGATGTCGGCTTTTGTATACCTAGATCACCTGGAAATGCACTACACTTTTTGACAAATTGTTATCGGTGTCATTAGATTTGAAAATTATATTATTTCATTTTAACAAATTTTGTGAACATGAATCAACTCGAGAAGGCGAGATTAATTGCTTTATTCGAAGACGGTGTTTCTCTACGAAGAATAGCTTAGCAATTTGGGAAACCAAGAAGAACTATACAAAGCCTCAAAACTAAATGGGAAAATATAGGATTATTGGAAAGAAAGGCTGGAAGTGGCAGAAGAAAAATTTCAAACGAAAGTCAAGATAATGATTTAATAGATTTTTTGCGAAACAATCCATTTTAGACGGCTGTAGAACTAATTTTTCTGGGACAGTAAGAACGGCGAGAAATCGGATACGAAAAAATTCAGAATTGAGAAATAAGGTAGCCGCTAAAAAAACCGTTTTTGACCGATATGAATAAAGAGCAAAGAATGGGGTTTGCGCTGGAACATTTACCGTAAGGTATGGATTTTTGCGAAAAGGTAGTATTTACCGACGAGAAGACTTTTCAGTCTTATTATAACGTGCAGATTAGAGTGTATAGGCCGCCAAATACACGGTACGAGGAAACATATACCCAACATGTTAAAACAAGTGGAAGAATTTCAGTTAATGTATGGGGGTATATGACTTCCAGAGGGCTAGGAATATGCCACCGAATTGAGGAAGATTTAATCCTCAAGACTATATACACATCCTTCAAAATGTTATGCTGTCATCGGTAAGTAATATATTTCAACAAGAAAATTTGATATACCAGCATGACAACTGCCCCGTCTATACAGCAAGGAGAGTTTCGGACTGGATACGGGAAAATAACATTTCATTGTTACCTTGGCCCTCAAGAAGCCCTGATATCAATCCAATCGAAAATGTTTGTGGATATATCGTAAAAGAAATTAAAAAGAACAATGATTTCCATCCTCAAAACAGTGATGATTTGTGGAATAAAATTGAAGAAACCTGAAATACCTACAATTTTCATCACGCCCAAATGCTGGTGGCATCAATGCCCAGACGTTTAAACTTATTAGTGGAAAAAACTGCCGCTTTAAAATATTAAACAAATGTTTCTCAAAAGTGTATGTATTGTATATTATTATCTTGATTTTTGTTAATTAAAAAAAAAACAGGATATCACTACATTACAGTGGCCTGCCAGAAGCCGCGATATGAACCCTATGGAACATTTGTGGGACGAACTAGGGAGAAAGGTACGTTCTCGCCAGAGGCCTGCTGAAAATCTCGCAGAATAAGCTTATGCATTAGTGGAAGAATGGAATCGTATACCAATGGAAACGATAAGAAACCTAATTTCTAGTATGCCGCGTAGATTAGATGCTCTTAGAGTTGCTAGGGGAGGCAATACACGGGATTTAGCAGTTATCCTAGTTTATAATTTTGTGTTTAATAAAAATGTTTTTAAAATTCGTATGTGTTAAAAACTGTTTCTTGATAAATTCATAAAGTTGGTAATATGCAAGGTTTCAGCAAAAAAGCTGTAAATCGGACAATTTTAGAGATAAATTAATGAACAAAAAACCAAAATGCTCGTAAAATAAGCGACTTTCATATAGAGTGTCAGCGCTTTCTATACACTCACTTGATTAACGCACAGGGTGAGTCAAAAATTAAGAAAATAACATGGCTTGAGTTTTTCCACTATCATCCAGGGGGCTTTGAAGAAGTGTCTACCAGTTTATTTTTTCTTAAAGGTAACGGAATTACCTACCAACAAATGGAAAGATAATAAAAATCGGTTTATTCGTTCAGAAATGATAACACGAGAAAATTATGCAATTTTTGTACTAAAATTTTTCTCCCGTCACTTATATTAACCCCTGTAGGTAGGCGCGCAAATATGAAAAATAACCCAGTACATGAGACTATTTAGTTGGTACCGCCTATACAGGGTGTTATTTAATGGTATGTAAATATTGTAATGGGTTTTATCCTATGTTGAAAAGTTAACTAAACTAATATCCAAAAATGCTCAGTTTTGGATTTGTATAGGATTCTAAAGTTTTTAGATTTTTTCAGTTTTTATTAAAACACGAGATATTGTGCGAAATTTAGGGAGCTATTAAAATTTATTGGAAGCCCTTTTTTCGCAAAAGATAGTCAAAAATATTTTTAAACTGTAGATCATGATCGTTTATCCCGATTGCCAAATTTTCAAAATGATCCGTTATTTAGTTCTCCATAAACGTCTAATACGCCATCCACAATGCATAACAAAAATAAAAAATTGACAGGTCCGAGCGTTTTTCGAAAAATAAAACGCATAAATTTTAAATGAATTTGCTCCAACCTTTGCGTTCTCGCTGTATATTTGACATGATTTTATTTAAATGATTTGCAGATATCAAAGAAGGTTGCATATTATTATTGTCATTTTATTTTATTTTAAAGGGTAGGCTTTAAGGGAAATACGAAAGACACCTTTATTTTGTAGAATTAAATGGTTATCGGGTATAATACCACTAGTGCATCAAAATTACCGATAATTCTGATTGAAAGCGTGTTGTATTGTAACTGAATGAGTTTATTTTCATTTTTGATTAAATCCGAAAGAGCCCGACTTCGAAGAAGGAGGGCTTTTTCGAGATTTAATCAAAAATGAAAATAACCGAATGCAGTTACAATACTACAACACGCTTGAAAGCAGAATTATCTGGTTATTTTTGATGCACGAGTGGTATTCGGTGGAATATTTCCCGAAAAATTGTATTTCATATTAAAAAAAAAACATTATTGTACAATAAATTACGTAATAAGTAACAAATTTATTAAAAATATATTTAAAATTAAATTAAATCTTGATTTGTAATCAATTCACTTTTTAAATGTCGCAGATTGACATAAGTAAGTTCAATAATAAAAGTTTTTGCGGTAACCGCGGTTACACTTAAATACCCATATACCAGGATATGCAAAAGACGCCTCCAATGTTGGTAAAGGAAATATAATATTATTATTATTATTTTTTAAATATATTTATAAATATAATGTATAGTATTAAGTTAGTATTAAAATTAAAAAAAGTAAATAATAAATAATATATTTATAAACAGTCAAAAATTATGGATTTGTATGATTGTTAGTACACAGTAGTAGTAAAAACTTGATTATGATTGATAGCTACCTACTGGGGGATTATCGCTTCTACTGTGGAATTATCGCTTCTACTGTGGAATTATCGGGGGTAATACCACGAGTGCTTAAAAATTACCGATAATTTTCTTGAAAGCTTGTTATTTATAATTCCACGAGTTCGAAGAACGAGTGGAATTAGTATAACAAGCTTGAATGAAAATTATCTGGTTAATTTTTATGCACGAGCGGTATTTAGGGAGAATATTTCTAGAATTAAATATATATTATTTTTTCATTTATGCCATAATTATATCTTTGTCGTTATCTGTTGAGAGGGTTTGTTTTTCAAAAGCAATGAATTTCCCGAAGGGAACTCATAACAATAACGATCACGTTCGCAGTAAAAAGGTAAAAAAAAAAACTGTCTCGTCAAATAGGTTCGATTGTTGTGTGTTGGATATACAACGTTGTCTAGGCAACGTTGTATATCCGCTGATATTTTTTTATTTTTAACGTTTCTTATGGGAAAATTTATACATGAGTGAAATATTCGCTGTAATTCTTGCGAAAGACCACACTTCTTATGAGATTTTTTATATATGAGGGAAATATTCGGGTATAAAACCACTAGTGCATCAAAATTACCGATAATTCTTATTAAAAGCGTGTTTTATTGTAACTGAATAAGCTTATTTTCATTTTTGATTAAATCCGAAAGAGCCCGACTTCGAAGAAGGACGGCTTTTTCGAGATTTAATCAAAAATGAAAATAACCGAATGCAGTTACAATACTACAACACGCTTGAAAGCAGAATTATCTGGTTATTTTTGATGCACGAGTGGTATTCGGTGGAATATTTCCCGAACAATTGTATTTCATATTAAAAAAAAAAATTATTGTACAATAAATTACGTAATAAGTAACAAATTTATTCAAAATATACTTAAAATTAAAGTAAATCTTGATTTGTAATCAATTCACTTTTTAAATGTCGCAGATTGACATAAGTAAGTTCAATAATAAAAGTTTTTGCGGTAACCGTGGTTATCGCTTCTACTGTGGAATTATCAATAGTAATATGTTAAGTGCATGTAAAATTGCTAAAAATCATGCATGAAGGTTTGTTGCCCTAGAAACAGCTTGAATGCATTTTTATTGTTATTTACCAAAAAGTGCCCGACCGAAGGGAGGGCACTTTTTAAGGTAAATAACAATAAAAATGCATGAAAGCTGTTTCTTTAGGGCAACAAATCTGAGTGCATGATTATCAAGCCATTTTACATGCACGAAATATATTTTTTAGACTATTTCCTGAATGAAAACCTCATCATTTTGATAAATTGACGCGAAATTGTCAAAGCAGAAATTTCAACTTGTTGTGACAGTGACGGTTATTCTCGTGGGTAACCAACAATGAAAAACCAGAAGAGTGCAATTTTCAGCTCAATCGCGACCGAGGGCTGATTTTCACCGAAAATCAAGTGAAAAGCGCATTGTAGTTACAGTATATGAGGGAAATAGTCTGTAGTAATATATTAAGGGATAGGGAATTTATCGAAAATCATTCCGAAGATTTTTTGCCGTGGAAATCACTCGAGGGCTTGCCCGAGAGCGATTTCCTAATGGCAAAAAATCTGAGAATGATTTTCTGATTATTTCCCAATCTCGAAATGTATTTTGAAGATTATTTACCAAATAAAAAACTAACGATTTCTGACGGGTGAGATTTTCACTTTTGACAAGGGTGATTTTCACCGGAGAGCGGGAGATTATCGCTGAATAATCAGGTGAAAATCAACCCGCTTTTATAATGGATGAGGTAAATAATCGCTGTAATTCTTGCGAAAGACCACACTTCTTATGAGATTTTTTATATATGAGGGAAATATTCGAAGTAATTCTTTTGGAAATATCAGTGGCGTGACATATTTTTTGGTTAAAATTGTATTGAGGCAGAGCCGTACCTGTGTCACTGGTTTAAAAAAAAATATTTAGGTCAAAATATGTGTTTCTTTGTCATGCCATGTCATGTCAGTTTAAACAAAAATTGGTGCTGGTATCAACTTGACGGAGCTCCTGCACATTGTACGCTGAAGTATCTGTGAAGCTTAGAAGGATATTCGATGATCGATGGTTTCGACGCTTAGGACAATGGAATTGGCGACCAAGATCACCTGATATAACCCCTTTTGACTTTTACTTGCGGGGTATTGAAGGAGAAAATATACAAAACACATGTGAATACGAGAGAAGAACTGGAGCATGGGGTCATCCAAGCGTTCAACAGTCGTGATACGAATGAACTTCAAAAATTGTTCTGAAGCCGAATAAATTTTTTGTTATTCATCTGCGCCAAATTTGGATACATTTCATTACATTTTTTGCAGGTTCTGCTAATTATTTGATCACACTGTCCATGGAAAATAAATAAATTCATTAAAACTGTATTAGAGTAATTACTATTTTCTGCCATCGTAGGTACTCAAATCACAATTATTAAAAGAATGACATTTCTATAAAAAAAGTTGCCATGGTGACTATGTAACAAAAAATTTGTTTCCATAGCCCACTACTATTAAAACCGTTGAAAGTTTGTCGATTTATGAAGTTTTATGAATAAACGCTAATAAATCGGAAACTTGAAGTTAGGTATTAGGCAAAGTATACATACTCTAAAAGCTAGTTTTATCGGCTTTTCAAATCCGTATTATTATACAGGGTGTTCCATTTAAAAAAATAATTTTTCTGGCATTTTTGTAAGTTACTGACATAAATTAATTTCTGTACCGCCCTGTATACTTAAACTAATATGTGACCAAAAGATCAAATGCCTAGATGCATTGTTCAGGTATGACCAAAATTTCAGCTCAAAATTGTTTAATAGGAGGGAGCTATTAAAATTTAATGGAAGTCCTTTTATCGTAAAAAAAATTGAAATTAATTTATGCCCGAAAAACGGCTACAGATAGGTATAGAGAAATATTAAGAGAAGTTGTTCATAATTATATGCGGAATTCGAAAATTGAAGAATATACAGGGTGTTATATTTAAAATAGCGATGTTGCCACCGGTTTAGAGTAGAAGCGGCAACACCTCATGGTCAAAAAATATTTTTAAACTGCAGATCATGATCGTTTATCCCGGTTGCCAAATTTTCAAAATGATCCTAAAGAACTAAATAACAGTTCTTCATAAACATCTAATACGCCATCCACCGTGGGACACCCTGTATATAGGTTGTTCCAAAAATAAGTAATGAAGGTATATTTTACTTTTTTAAATGAATACCCTACTTTATAATTTTTCTTTTAATTCTGCATAAAATTCTAAACATATTTCATGGAATATGTCATATACTTATATTCAGCCGTTTGCGAGAAAATAAAGACTTTGGTTGTTAGGTTGTCACGCTGACAGTGAGGGTTGACCTATGCAGGTTAGGATAACTTAAATGGTGAAGATCGTTCCCCGTTCGTTTAGTTCTTCAACCAGACGCTGATGGTGCTATTTTAGGGATTTTGTTTTATAAAGTTGTTAATATCCTAACGTTGGTAGCGACAAAACATGTATTTAGAATGAGCGTGTTGATCGTTCTGTATCTTTCTTTCTCTGCATTCAACCGTACCAGCTAAGGTGCGATAAAGATAAAAATATGACTTGTGCGCTGATCCATAATAAAAATTATTCCGGAGTCGGGCCCAACTGACATTGACGTTTTAAAATTAAATTTTTAAACGAAGCGGCGCGACGCATAAGTTTATTAAGTTCATTCTGCTAAAATGGTGATTTATTGTTGCGTTGCCGGATGTAAAGTAGAAAGTGGGAAACGTGTGAAAACACACAGGTTTCCAAAAAGCGACCAGGTAAGTTTTTTGTTGTTTTAGCGAAGTAATAAAAATGGTGTATCGTGAAGAAGAGCCAAAAACGCACCTTGCACCCATTCTGTTTACAGGTATAATATAATATAATCATAAACATTACTTATATGCTGATTTTCTTGGAGATATGACAGTTTACGATCTTAGAATAATGTTGGTGTATTTTTAGACGCATAGACCTTGGGTAAATCCTATTCAAAATTCATTACTCTGTGGCAAAGACAACATTTGGCATTCAAAGAACTTATAGAGTTTATCGCACACATTTTGAATATGACCAGAAAGTTGAGCATGGCAGAAGAGGAACGTGTTTAAAGCTAAGCTGAAAGATGTTCCTATGTTAGATCTTTACAGCATAATCCTAGGTATAAAACTTGCCTTGTTATTATATTAATTCATGTAAATATCTAATATCAATAAAGCTTGTCGCCATATCAGAATAGTATTTTACAGTACGAGACGGAAAATGTTTCATTGCTGGTCGAGAGATTATAGTTTATCGAGACGCGTAGCGTAGCCCAGCGTCGAGATAAACTATAATCTCGAGACCGCAATGAAATTTTCCGTCGAGGATTGTATACTATTTTATTTTTAGCCATGAATTTATGATTCAAGTAATATTTATAATAATATTCATGATTTTGCACGATAGACTTAGTCGTTGTCACCGTCACGTTTTTTTAAGAAAAAGAATACAGATTAAAGATGTTCCCCGATAGTGACGACGAGTTAATTAGCTGTACTCCGCCTGATTTGAAAGAAGCAGCGGATAAGATTGAAGAAAGTCTGCTACCTACAAAAAGTAAGCTACGTTATGAGAAAGCTTTTAGTACATTCCAGGCGTGCTGCAGCAGCAGAGGAACAACGAATGTTACATCAGAGACCGTTTTGTTGGTCTATTTTGGTGAGATCTCTAAAGAAAAAAAATCTTCCACTTTATGGGCTACCTACAGTATGATAAAAAGTATACTGAAACTTAGAGAAAAGGTCGACATTTCCAAGCAATCAAAACTTGTGGCTTCTTTGAAGCGAAAAAGTGTTGGCTTTCGGCCTAAAAAGTCAAGTGTTTTTTCAAGAGAAAACATCAGAGATTTTTTAGTTAAAGCACCTGAAGAATTTTTGTGTATGAGGATTGCGCTTACTGTTGGAGTCTCGGGAGCATGCAGGAGTGATGAACTAGTAAAGATGAAAATTTCCCATGTTAATGTTTTTCAAGAAAGGGTTGTCATCGAAATCCCTGATACGAAGACATATATAAATAGATCTTTCATCATAAGTGACCCAAATTGGATTGACGTCTTTCAGAAATATGTGACTTTACGAAACAAAATTCAAAATGACAGGTTTTTCGTCCAATGGAGAAATGGAAAATTGCATAATCAGGCTATTGGATATTATTCAATCGCGAGTTTTCCTCAAAAGATAGCCACTTTCTTAAAACTTTCAAATGTAGGGTCTTTTACGGGTCATGCTTTTCGGCGAACAGCCGCAACTTTATTGGTTGATAATGGAGCTGATGTTTTGCAGCTAAAAAGACTCGGCGGATGGAAATCGAGTGCAGTTGCGAGGGATATGTAGAATCCTCACTAGAGAACAAACGAAGAACTGCTAAAATGTTATCATCTTCCTCTAAAACTGTTGATTTACCAAGTATTTCAAGTGAAGCTGCATCGCAAGAAATACGAATTTCAAATCAAACTCAACTTCAAGAGGGTTTGAAAATTTCTGTAATAAATAACAATGCCAATTTAACAATTAACGTGTATAAATAAAAATATGAATAAATAAAGAATCGGATAGTTCCTCTGTTCTTATTTTACCCCGTTTTTATAAGACCTACTCAAAAATACCGGACAAGAAAATGAGGATTGAAATGTATTAGGATGGAAACGCATTTTCCGTCCTAGGACGGAAAATGTGGATCGGAAGTAAGAAGACAAAAATGTGACATTTTCAAATTTCTAAAAAGACAGGATTGTCAATATTACATACATGGCTGAAAATAAACGTTGTTACAACTTCCTTTTATTCTCCCAAAATATATTGACTTTAATTCAAAAGTTCGCGCTTCTAACTTTTCCTTCAGAGCTAGAAGTGCGAAAATTTGAATTCAAAGTTGTAAAATTTAAACTTTCATGCGAGGCGTCGACCCCCCGCCCCTCAAGCCCATTGCTACATTTAGTTCTTCAACCAGGCACGAGTGGCGCTATTAGGGAACCAATTTAGTATGTTAAGTTGCCTATCTATCCCTACCATAAGCGCATCTCCCTTGTCTATGGTCGTCTGATTTGAGTAGTTTTGCCTCAAGTCAAGGTGTAAATAATTTTGTAATTTTAAAAATGAAACGCTTAAGTGTAAGCCAGCGAATAGAAACATTAATAATGATTGGTAATGAAGAATGTGCACTCAAATGGAGATTTGCGAATTTTTCAATAACGAGTATCCTCGCAGAGAACTAATATCTCGATCGACTTTCAGTAAAATATAGAGATTTAGGTCACGTTGGTCGACCTGCGGTATTAAAAGATACACAATTAAATGTGTTATTGTAGGTTCAAGAAGACCACCATAAGGCGAGTAGTACTATTGTTTTGGAAAATCATACCTGCAAAACATCCTCCCTAAAGAATTTAGACAAAAATAAATTTTATCCTCACAAAGTCCAATTGGTTCGTGAACTCAATAAAGATGATCGAGACATAAGAGTTAAATTTTGCGAGATAATGATGAATGTGTACAATAATCATCCACAGATTTCTCGAAACGAACTGTATTTTCGAATGAGGCAACGTTTTGTTCGTATTGGACTACAGAAGATCCTTACTGGATTATGGAGTGCTACACTCAATATCCTCAGAAAGTTAATGTTTGCTCCGGGCACTGATGAAAATAGAATTTTGGGACCCTTTTTTATTGACGGAAATTTGACAGATGAAACATATTTAGAATTTCTAGAAAATGATCTAGCACCGTGCCTTGCCACATTATACACTAGTTCAGAAGATCCTGATGCACGACAAATTCTCTGTGGTATCAGCAAGATGGAGCTTCGACCCATTACAATCGCTGTATGCGTGAGTACCTTAATACAGTTTTTCCAGAACGATGGATTGGCCGATGATCCCCAATTGAATGGCAAGCCAGATCTTCAGATATAACCCCTTTAGATTTTCGTGGGGTTATCTTAAGTCTTAGGCATATTATGTTAACCGACTAAACAATACTAAAGATTTAAAGAACAGAATAAGAGGCGAAATAAGATTGATAGAACCACAAAAATAAAATATATATATTTCTGTGATAGAACCTTACGTCGTTAATAACGTTCTGCAATAATTTTAAGATCGTCTGGGGTAAAATTCGTTTATCTATCTTACAAACTCATTATAAATGCTAATCCCTTACCGTCATAATAACCTATTGTGTGAGATGTAAAATTCAGACACCTGATCTGGGGACTCCAGGTACGGATCTATTTAAAGACTAATATATTACTATATTTTCTCAGTAATCCTCTTAAAATAATTAGGGTAAAATAAAATAGGTTTATTTTAGTTATTTAAATAGGCCGATTTTTGGTTTTATAATTCAGTTAGATGTTTGTGTTGGTTTAGACAAGAATTTATTTGTTGCCAATTAAACGTGATAACTAAAAATGTTTTGTCTGTGAGAAGAAACCAGTACACCAAGTGGATCTACGGGTCGTGATAAAAACCAATTAAAGTGTGATATTTTATCATTTGACACAAAAAATGTAATCTTCTACGTTTACACCACCCTTCTTGAACGTGGCTTTTCAAAATTTGGTGCAGTAAACGAAGCGACAGCTTTGACACGCAGGCCATTGAGCACAGTGTGGTTTGTTGTAAATAAACCTATAGTCGAGAAAAGAAAGAGGAAAGAGTCTTTTACTATTAATAAACTTAATGCGACGGATGTCGATATAATTCGTAGAAAAATAAATGCCATGTACAGGGAACAAGTAAGTGATCTCCACTTTAAAAACCCTATTGCAAAGATTTAAAAAAAAATGACACAGGAATAGAGTGTTGTCGTGAGACTCTAAGGAAATGTATTTTAAGAAACGGTTTTAAAATGAAAAAATTAACAAACGACAAGTAATTATGGAATCGGCCCACTTAAGAAGATGGAGGATGGAATACCTAATTGCAGTCCATGGTGTGACACACACGAAGTTCCAGATATAGGTTGGATATATTTATCGGGTCAACGTAGAACCAAAGCTCCATCAAATAAAGGTAAGCGTATAACAATAATTCATGCCGGGACAAAAAACGGATTTATATCAAACGCTTTGGCGTCTTCAATAAAAAAGCAATATTATTGTGACATATTGGCACCCAATTAAACATATGTGACACCACCAGCTGAAAGCATCGGTAAGAAGATATAATGTTTCTCCAACCTTAAATTCTTCTGGGAAAGCTTTAGTATAGTCAGAGATGCAAAATATTTACCAAAAACTGGGGAAATTGTGTAGCGCATGTTTAAAAAGTAGAAAAATCATACGCAAATATAGATCTGTTGCCCAGAGAAAGAATTATTGTAACTTGAATGACGGGAGTGACAGTGAAACTAACTTGGGTTAAAATGTAATAGGTATTTTTCTGACACGGTACTTTTTTGTAGGTATATGTATATTTCGTTTTAATATAATAACCGTCTCATATGTTATAATTTTAATTGTTTTGTATCTTATAAACTGTTATATTACTATTTTATTATTATTACTTATTATTAAGTTGCTATTAAAATATGTTTTTGCGTTTTCTTTCTGACATAAAAAATCAATACGACACTTTTGTTGCATACAGGTAGATAAAAAAAAATATTTTTTTCCACGCTTTTATATACAGCGTGTAACAGAAGTATGGAACGCTTTAAATATCTTTAATACCGTTTGTCCGATTTGGCTAAAATTCGGTATCCGTATATAAGAGGTTATCGCGGAGCTGCTAGTGACATTTGCAATGTTGCCAAATTTACAGTTTTTTAGCAATTTACAATAATTTCTTTTTTAAATAGAACACTCAATATGTTATTCCAAAAATGATTCTGCAACAAATTCTAAATAACTTTTATAAAAGTTACTTAATGTCTAAATCTAGCCATTCTCTTGTTATTGGGGTTTAAATATCATAAGAACTTCTTATCCAAGAAAACTGATAGAGATATGAGTAGGTCTTGGAAATTTGTGACACAATTAAATTCTGACAGCGACATTGACAAACTTTTCAGAAGGTATTTGTGCTTCATAATTTATCAGTTTTCATAATTCTTAAAATGGATTTAATAACGGAAACACTGCGAATAAAAATATTAATGGTATTGGGTTACGGGGATCAAAGGCGAACACAGCAGGAGGTTGCTGAGAATTTTAATGATAAGTATCCCAACCGAAATCCAATAGCACGGTCCACAGTAAGCAAAATTTTAAAGAAATATAACGAAATTGGCCATATAAAAGACATTTGAAAATCTGGGCGTCCAAAAACTGCGACAAGCGGCGATAAAGCTTTAGATATTTTGCTTAGCAAAGAGGAAAATCCACACCTCTCCACTCGAATTATTGGCCTCGATTACAACACATTGCACATGTCGGTAGATCGCGTATTAAAGTGTGAGAAGTTCCACCCATACAAAATTCACCTGGTTCAAGAACTCTCTGAGAATGACTTTGACAGGCGTTTAGAATTCAGTGAGCAAATGATGGATTTCTGTAATGCTAATCCAAATTTTATTAATAAAATATTGTTTTCCGATGAGTCGACGTTCTGTCTTAATGGAAATGTTAACCGGCATAATATTCGTTATTGGCCCAAAGAAAATCCTCATTGGATTCGAGAACAGCACAAACAATTTCTGCAAAAAATTAATGTTTGGGCAGGTATTATAGGACAAAGGATAATTGGACCATTGTTTATGGATTGTAATTCAAATGGCGATAGATATTTGCAACTCATAAGAAATGAAATTGTTCCTACTCTTGCGATCCTATTTCCAAATCGTCGTAAGTTAGTTTCATTAAAGTAAATAGATAGGGGGACGGGGTACAATTAATTTATATAATATTTCGATTATTTCTTGTGGGGACATTTAAACAATGTGGTCTACAAGACAAAGCCACATAATATAGTAAAACAAAGAATTGAAGTTGAGTGCCGACGAATCGAAGAAACAGATATTCTTTCTAATGTTTTAAATACTTTTCCGCAATATTTAGCATATTGTCAAGAAGTAAATAAAAGGAACTATAAACATCTAATTTAATTTCTTTATTCTGTAATAAGCAAGTTTAAACAATAATTACCTTACAATAATGTTTCAATAAATTTTCAATATCGAATATTAAAAAAAATTGCTAGATTTAGACATTAAGAACTTATTTAAAGTTATTTAGAATTTGTTGCGGAATCATTTTTTTGAATAATGTAAAAATTATTTTAAATTGCTAAAAAACTGTAAATTTGGCAACATTGCAAATGTCACTAGCAGCACCTCTTATATACGGATACCGAATTTTAGCTAAATCGGACAAACGGTATTAAAGGTATTTAAAGCGTTCCATACCTCTGTTACACGCTGTATATTATTATCTCAAAGCAGCGCAACCTTTTATTTTATCAGCAATGAGTGCTTCCCTGCTTTCGTTCGATCATCCGCTGGGTCTTATCGGCATTAGGGATTAGCATTCATAATGGGTTCGCAAGATAGATAGATGGACCATACTGCCAGACTGTTGGTGGAGGTCATTTCCAATGATAGAGTGACTTTAAGTTGCTTTTCAATTTTCTTTTCTTTTCGTTAATAGATAATGTAATGTTATTATAAGTTAAAACCCAGTTTTCTCACAAACGGCTGAATTTAAGTATATACAGTATATCTCCGTAAGTTCGCACCATATGGAAAACTTTTTTATTATTAATTTTACGAAAAAAAGTTATTCGTTATAAAAAGCTCTGCATGGTCTAAAACCTAAAATGCCACTATCAGATATTAAATTTTCCCAGGCATATACGGGGTTTGTCAAAAAATATGAATTTTGCCCAAGAGTAAACTACCTTTATTTTTGACAATATCGAAAATTGTTATTAAAAAAGTTGATCAGAACTAAAAACCACGTTTAAATATGCAATTACACCCATTTACGATAAAAAATATAGGTTTTGTTATTTTTTTATAATTTTTATATTGCAAATAAGAAAACACATACAAATAATAAACTGTAACAATAATAATAATAGATACAAATATAAATTAAATTTTCACTTATTCCACTAATGCCTCAATATATCCACCCTCTCGTTCAATACATTTTATCGTTCTATTGGCAGATTTCCTTAATACTTTTCTTATCATTTCAGAAATCTTATCATTGAAGAAATTTCCCGGCATTATTGTGTAATTATCCTCTCCAAATGATTAACATCATAAAAAGGCCATTGCTGGTAAACTTTTTGTTTTAAGTAACCCCATAAGAAGTAATCTAGAGGAGTTAGGTCAGGGGATCTAGCAGGCCAAAAAATATCTGAAAATCTGTGCATAACTTTTCCATTGAACAAATGTTCAAGATATGCCCTAACATTTAATGTACTGTGGCATGTTGCACCGTCCTGTTGGAACCAAATGCAATGACGTTCTTGTAAAGGTAGTTCGTCCATGAAGTCACTGATCTGATTTTGCAAAAATTGTAAATAACTTTCGGCATCCATAGATTGGTAAAAAAATACGGTCCTATTAATCTGTCCTTGTAAATACCACACCACACGTTCATTTTAAATGAATATTGGTCACGAGACTTTATTGTAAAATTGGGATTTTCATCAGACCACCAGCGACAATGTTGTGACGAGACAGTTCCGTTTGAAGAAAATGTTGCCTCATCGGGAAAAATTATACGTCTCGGAAAAAAACGGTCCTCTTCTAACTCTCCTTGGATGAGAGAGCAAAAATCAAAGCGCCTATCATAGTCCCTTTCTTTCAATGTGTGAACGATTTTTGGTATGAATGGTCTGAAATTATTTCGTTTTAAAATTCTTCCCACTGTATCTTTACTTCTTTACTTACATTTTGTTGTATTAACGACTTTCTTTTGCGCAATGACACTTTTGGATGTTCTACAACAGACACCATTACTTCTAACTGCGTGTTCTCATTAGCAACCAGTCTTTGGGGTTTTCCATTAAAGTTATTGTTTAAACTTCCAGTAGTCTTAAATGTATTCATTATTTTTGTAACAGTTGAATGATTAATATTTTTATTGGGATGTCTATTATTAAAAATAATTGCTGCTTCTCTATGCGTTTTATAGTTTTCTCCCACAATCAAAACAATTTTAATTTTTTCTTCACAACCTATAACACAACACCATTTTTATGTACTTCATAAATTTTAACGCGTTTGGACGATCGCTGTCAAACATTTCTTGCTATCAACAATTCATTTGTATGTCAGAGCACCCTAGATTACATGTAAATACAGTTAAATTTGCATTATTATTGTAAACATACGTTTCAAAAAAGAAAAAATATTTTTTTCATCGTAAATGGGTGTAATTGCATATTTGAACGTGGTATTTAGTTCTGATCAACTTTTTTTAATAACGATTTTCGATATTGTCATAAATAAAGGTAGTTTACTCTTGGGCAAAATTCATATTCTTTGACAAACCCCGTATATGCCTGGGAAAATTTAATATCTGATAGTGGCATTTTAGGTTTTAGACCATGCAGAGCTTTTTATAAAGAATAACTTTTTTTCATAAAATTAATAATAAAAAATTTTCCATATGGTGCGAACTTACGGAGACATACTGTATATGTCCCACATGAAATATGTTTAAAATTTTATGCAGAATCCAAAAAATATTATAAAATAGGGGTATCCATTTAAAAAAATAACATATACCGTAAAAACTTGTTTTTGGGATAATGAAATAAGCTTTAAAAAATGCACAACAAAATTAAATAAATGACGGGTCCGAGCATTTTTTTAAAAAAAATACACATAAATTTTAAATTAATTCGTTCCAACCTTTACGTTCGCACTATGTAATCCGTTGCTAAGGAATCCCTTTATTTCAAGAGAATTGCGGTAAGAATTTCTGTCAAGGCGTCCCGATAGAAAACATGGTTCTATTAAATAATCGCCAATAATAGCGACCACGTTCACTGAAAATTGCTGCCGAAAATGCGACTCTTTGATCGGATGAGCGTTTTCTTCGACCCAAATATGGTTATCATAGAAACTTATTGAAATCGAATAGAAATTGAAATTGAAAAACGTTTGGTAATCATATTAAACATACAAAGTTAATGCAATCAATGTAATTAGATTATACAAACTATCTGTGATCTACGCAAAAAAATAACCTAAAAAATTCGAAAACAAGACATATATAATCAATAGAATTAACTTAAAAAAGGTAAAAGTCAAAAATTATAAGTTGATTAATGGCTCCTTCTACAGATTGGAGACAATTTTAATATATGACTAATTTAAAATAAAATGTATTTAATTTCTTGAATATGGTTAGTTACATCTTACTTACTCTAACGTAATACTCAGCAAAGATCAATATGCGTAATTTTCCGATTTTCTTTAAATTCAAAAAAATGCTAACTTCGGTGTTGACTACTGATCTAGGATTAATATTAACCTTTGACTTTTCTATTAGGTATTATAATAAAATTACTTAAACTGCGACATAAAATATGTTAGATAATTGATTACTTATTTATGATTTTGTTTAGATTTAATCATTCATTAAATAGTTTTTATTTAATATTTTATTGCTTCGGATTTGATAATAATAATGGTTTTACCGACTATCAGAATTTATGATACCTGCAAACCATCAAATAAATATTGAAAAAATTATGAAACAAGGTGTCCTATATTTTCATTTAATTTCTGACAAATATTTAATATATTTAACACTTTCTGTTTAAGAGAATAGTTAAAAGTAAAAAAACACAAATAATGTCCTTTTAGAAAATTAAAAATATAAAATATTTTAATAAAAATAACTGCTCACATAAGAACTCATATTTGTTCAATAAAGAGATTTTGAAAAAATGATGTCTTCTTTTGTCTATTACAGGAGTATCAAGTTTTTCTTCTACATCACATTTATCTACAAGTCCTACATCTTCAACTTCGGGATATGCAAAGCATATGTTTTTAGATTTTCTCAGAAACTTTACTTCAAAACATTGTTCATTGACAATACGCACTAGCGGTCCAATATAATGTCTAAAGCTTTTCTTTCCTATAAATCTGACTATCAAGTAATATATGACATCAAAATGTTTATTATTATTTGACTTTAAGTAAATCGACAAAGGTCGGTCCTCGTCGTCAGTTTCAAATTCACTGGAGCTATAAATATCGGAGTATTTTAAACGGTTAACTTCGATAAAAGTTAAGGAAACAGTAACGTACTTTATAATTTAAATAAAACGCAAAAATTATTTTTAAAATAGAAAATGTTTACCATGTGTGTGACCACAATGTGACTTTTATTATTTTATGAATATAAATAGTATTAAAACAATTTTACCTCCCCACTTATAGTAGGCAACTAGGGTATGCAATACAGCTTGTTCCTTAGAACCGCCCAAGTGCATCGATTAAATTTCTCGGTTATATTTACAAACGTAATTTTCTGAAAAATCCATTTTGCAGTAAACTTTTTTTCAAGACTCCAAGCATCTGATACTGATGATTTCTATTTGCAATATGTTGCATATAACTTTCAAAAGTGGACAGAAGTGTTTCGCCCATTTCCCTCTTTGTATATCTTATTTTTGTTTTCACAACGTTTCTACATTGTTCTTGTTTCCCGGAACAATACCTAATTCAATTTTGGACATCCATTACTAGTGTATTGTTTCATCTTCCAGCGAATACTCCTTGAGCTGAATTTTTTTATAAACACAACCTGTACATTTCCTTTCTAAACAGTGTTCAGTAACTTCTTGGCAACAAATGGATTTTATTATCATTTCTGCTGAATTTACCTCTATTATCTCAGCAACTTTTGATTTTTTGACTAGTAGTTCTACGCTTTCACACATTATGCAAAGATACGTATCTCGTTTATTAACATTGGGAAAAACTATCCAAAACGGCCCGAACTTAGAAAAAAGGGAGTAGCTTATGGGACAATTATTTTTAATCATATAATCTTTATGTAAAGATTTTAAAGACTTCCTAAGAAGTCGTTTCTGTTTCTGGATACCGTGCCTAGTAATTGTATTATTTTTTCCAGGACATTGCCGGCTTGATGTGTTACATTCCAGAAACTTTCTTACTTTTTTTGCTAATTTTTCCCTTTTAATTTTGGTTATTTTCATCTTGGCTGGACGCTGTCCTTTATAATTTAAGAAATTAATTTTTCGTAAGAATCTATATTTTCTTATTAAGTTCCCAGTTAGAAACTTGCGAAGGCGTAGAAAGGCCACCCGAAAGAAAGAAACATTTTGTGAAATATTCCGAGTTTAATCTCGGAATTCCGATTTTAATCTCGGAATTCCGACTTTAATCTCGGAATTCCGACTTTATTCTAGGAATTCCGAGATTTAAGTCGGAATTTCGAGATTAAAATATTTTTTTCTTTCGGGTGACCTTTCTACGCCTTCGTAGAAACTTGGCAGCTAGAAGTTTTTCTTTTTTATGCTTTATACTTTTAACGTTGGATGATATTTGACTGACACACACATAAATTTGCAGCTTTTCACTCCATGTTTTCTCGACTGTTTTCTATACCACTCAACCAGGCAAACTTTAAATCAGAATTAAATATTATCAGACAAATAGGCATTAATAATGGTTATCCCCAGAGAATACTTAATAAAATTTACCATAAACATCTCACTAAACATATAAATAAACAATTAGTTTACAAAGAACAACCTAATAATAAAAAATTCCACTCACTTTCCTTCTGGGGACCCATTTCTTATAAGCTAAAAAATATATTCCAATCATTTAATTTCAATATCAGTTTTAAAACCAAACATTCACTCGGTTCTTTCATTTGCAACTCCAAGGATAAAGTCCCACTTTTAGACAAGTCTGGAGTGTACGAGGTCAGTTGCTCAACTGAGGGCTGTTCAGCCTCCTATGTTGGACAAACAGGGAGAAAGTTTAAGACTAGGATTAACGAACATTGTAAGGAGATAGAAAGAGCATCAAATCTAAATTTAATACCGACACAAATAAAATCGAACTTCTCAAGACACATACACATATACAATCATAACTTCAACCCAAACACAAACACTAAATTGTTGCATTTCTGTGGCAAAGGCAACACATTGGACTTACTTGAGATTATGGAAATAAACCAAATTATCAGAGACCCAGATATTGTCTGCGTTAATGACCAAATTATTCACAACAGCACACATTTTTTCAATGCTTTGAGTTTCGCTAAATAATCAAGCTCTTACTATCTCTATTTTACTCTTTCCCTACCCAAGGGAGTTCAACTGTCCTTTTGATTTTGTCAATCCTACCTTGACTCCCTAAGAATTTTCTATTCATAGATATTAATTGTTTTTACACATCTATGACTTTGAGACTGTTTATAGGCTGAGGTTTTCATGTTTCGAGTGTATCATCTACTGTTAACTATAGTGTTTACCCCCTGTGCGACTCGCAAATTCAGTGCAGTTTAGTGCCCCCCTCTGAACATTTTAACCCCAATTTTTATAATTCATTGACAGATGTCTGGTGTCAGTCATTCTTCGGATACTCTGAGCGTCTAGTGACCACAACTTTTAAACTTTATTCTATTGAATATTGACATACTCTCATCGATTTTTTAAATCCAATATCGAGTTTAGGTAAACCTCATTTTCTAACAGCTGACATCCAAGTGATGTCATATCCGCTTTACCTACTCTCTTTCACTCTGAGACACGTGTGTGTAAAGTGAACATGGTGGTGATTTAGCACTATTTCTGTATTTTTAAAAATTTAAAAAATAAAAAGTTCTTTTTTCATTAAATGAAATGATTTCGTAATTTATATATTACCATGGGCATAGCCCCTCTGGTATAAAAAAATTTCAATTTTTTAAAAATTAACACGGAGCATGCCTCCAAAAATTTTATTTTAAATTTCTTTCTTCACAACTACAATGTTTTTCTAGAAAATCATCATCAAAAATAAAATGCACCTTTTAAAATAATATATTTGCTATTCAATTCTTATATTTTCACAAAAATTTTCATTCTATAAATATACAAATTATAATTTTTCACATGTCCACCCAATTTCTGAGGTTCCTACTCAATTTTGGCTGTACTCATTAATTTGAGGCAACCATTTAAAGTTTTTATAGTCAACTCGATTATAGGTAAGTCAATGTTCACCATGATTCTAACTAGTTTTGTAAAGATGAAATTCCTTCTAGTATCCCCTGAAGATGGACGTCTAGATGCCCGAAACATGTAGGGAACAAGAATTTTTACTTTTATTAAATTTGTGGAGGAAGACATTGTCGTTTTATTTACACTATAGATGTATATTTATAGAATGCTACATGGGTTTGTGTAAGATATTTGTTTACATTACCTTTCTATATTTTCTGTGGATTTAAAGTTTAATGCTTTGGTGCAGATGCCACGGTTCTATAATGAATATTTTTTTTGTACATCCTTCATTCCTTTTATTATTAATTAACTTAATTAACTTGAACGAAGTAGATATCTGAATATTTAAATATTTTTATTGTCAAAATTTGTCGTTATGTTCATTTATGATAACCGGTCAGTAGTTCATTTGGCTTATAGTATGTTCGTTGAGTTGTTCCATTTGAACCTTGGTTAGTTCACTCTAGAACATTGATGATATTTCACTTTTAACCATTCGATAAATTGGTATGCCATTATTTGTTTTTAAATTGCATGTAATGCAGGGTAAACTGCTATTAGTTTTCCACATGTCAAGTTGGTTTGGTTTTGTCATTTTATCGAACTGAGATCACTTTCATCAAGTGTCTGATCGTACCAATTTTTTTGACATGACAGTTAAGGGACACCTGCCATTTGATCTTTACCTTTTTCGGAGAATTTTGACTTTAAGTCACTTCATTTAGGATCACCGTGAAGGTTGAAGTCGGCGGTTTTTAAAAGGACCCACTATTATGTGATTTGAACAGGTCCGCCGCCCCAACTTTAGTTGGCACCTCAGGGGTAGTAGAGCGTCCTCATCTCTTTGATGGTAAGATTTCTTTAATTATTTTCTTTGTGTCTCCTTAATTTTTTTATAACCTGAAATTTTCTACAACATGTGCAATTTAATTTTTAGATTTGCACATGAGGCCTCATTTCTTTGTATTTTTTTTGAGATGGTAGCACCGGACAACCAATGAGGTAGGATATATTTTCGATTTAATTTAACCAGGTATCTAATTCGCTGTTTCGATTTTAGGGTTTTTTTTTAAATTTTAGTTGCAATTTTCCTTTTGCTTCTATCGAAGCGTTTATTGGTGAATACGTAACAGACGTTATATATTCATATTTCACCAACCACGTGTTGGGATTGAATCTTGATTGAAAGACCACATGGCCTGTAACCTGTAAATATGTGCTGTCTTGTACTGTTCGGATCCACCAGACTGGAGGCAGGGTGCCTATTAATTTGAAGCAAAAACCACATGGGATTTGGAACATCTGGGAAATAAGGCCAGTGTTTGTGATAATTTTAAATTTCTTTATAACCTTAACACCGTAAATTTCACTTTTAAATTAACTTTAATTTGTAATACCACCTTGGTAACATTTAGAACGGATCTAGGTATTATGACCATACAAGTATGAAGGTTCTAGAACATTCTCTTTTCCCCTTTCCATAACTATAGGTGATAACCAGTTACCAGGCGAGTAAAAACCCTTCAGGTCTTCTCATGAGAATATAATTTTTTAACTTTAATATTTAATTTAGTTATTGATTTCAATATTTAATCTCTTTGTGGAATCCAGTTTAGTGATCCTAATAAATTACCCCAATTGTTGTTTTACATATCTGTGTTTTATTGTTACTCACTGTACTGCAAGACGAATTATTACCATCTTTAGAAGCAAGCGGTTTTCCTGTTTTAAAAGGCTTTGTAAGTATTAAGTTTTTTAACCATTTAAAACAGGTGGCGTCCAAGACATCAAAAAGTGTACAACTGCTTAAGGCAAGGACTCCGAGCCTCCGACACAAGAGCTGCCGTTCGCACCATGGTACGTAAAGTTGCCTTGTAAAGGTAATTTTACGGCACATCCTTCTGAGAACACCACAAGGCAACGTACATCCTTCCTTATTGCTATCTGTAAATTAACTGACGGAATGCTTGCTTGCCGACACAAAGACGAAAGTTGGAGAAGTACCTGCGCCACAAAATCGTCGAATTTTATTGTCTCTTCGGAGTTGACACAAAAATGCGGTTACAGAATTAAAGGCTATATTTCCTATTTATTCTGTAAATCACAGCCGTACTGTAAATAAATATTAACTTTTTAAGTTTTTGTATTCATAGAAAAAAATTGATTTTTTATTTGGATTTTTGATCTATATACAAATAAATTAGTAAAAATGTAGCTGGTTACAGCCTCGGAATTGATATTTTGCGTACAAAACCATACAAATATGGATAAACCTGAAATTAATTATTTTGAACAGTGCGCTAAGTAGATTAGAGCTTTAATTTTTTAAAATTAACTGGTTATAAAAAACTTTCATTTGGATTACACACAAATTTTCCCCAATCTGTAGAATGAGCCTAATAGGAACAACGAGGCACCACGGCGAAGCGGCGCGACGCGATAGACGGCGAGGAATGGAAGATGAAGGACCTAATTATTGAATCCCTGAAGAAGTTCGCTTCATCCGTTCAAACTGAGAATTTTCTACAAATTCTTGGATATACCCTCCATAAAATTCCATATTATATTGTATTCCACGTATATCGATTTCTTAGATTTCCCCCTAGGATAGCCTTCTTTCCGGGATTCTAATACTTCGACCCCTTCACAAAGAGTTACGTACCGTACTTCTGAAACACTCTGTATAGTTAATGTAAAACAATTTTCATGGTACGTCACCAATCACCTTTTAATTGTAAATCTGTTTGAAAACATAAGGCAATTGAATTGGGTCAAGAAATATTGAAATTTCATGCGATATAGAATGCACTAAAAACTTAAGATATCCTTTTTTGATAGGAACCCACTTATAGCAAATATTTTTAAATTTTAAACTTATAAAAATTAATATATTTTGAATTTTATGGGCCGACAGTTGGCAACCGAACTGTCAACCCTACGGTGGCGTCAGCTCGCTCCTTGACCTGTTTCGAGCTTTTATTTTTATTTGGTGTTATTGTGCGTGTATATTTAAACAAAAGCTTCAGATCTGTCATAAAAAGCATTAAAAAAAATTTTCTCTTACATGTCTCTGACGATTACGTTGTTTACCATTTGTGAAAAATGCCGAAGCATTTTAAAAGCCCATGCAAAGAGCTAATAGCTTCTTTTGTAAGCTATTTTCAGGATGAACTGAACAACAATTGCTTATTATTACCCTTGCCAGCAATTAGAAAACTGGGTAACTTTGAAGAATATGTTTAGGTCTACATTTTTATCTCTACTTTACTAATTTTTAGTATGTAGCCGCTGCCCTGAACATGAACATCTCTACTGAATCCGCAGTTTCAACGTTAGTTAAGGAAAATAAATGATTCG
Organism: Polydrusus tereticollis; assembly: GCA_963920685.1. NCBI lineage: Eukaryota > Metazoa > Arthropoda > Insecta > Coleoptera > Curculionidae > Polydrusus > Polydrusus tereticollis. The sequence continues at coordinate 164,027,152 of OY987327.1, forward strand.
AATCACATAAAATGAAACGTTCTTATGCAAAGGGAGTTGTAAATGTGGCTGAATACTACTTCCACACGTGACACTATTTATGGAAGATACGAAATAAGTAAGTATTATTCAAAACTATAATATCTATTATACGTCGGGTATGCTTTAGCTCTAAATCTTTTAGAATATCATGTAACTTTGACAAATTTAAGTGTGAAATTAAGAGACAGACAACTCTCAGATGGTTGTCTTACTATCTGTTAAAGGAAATATGCTTTGGTTGGAAAAAAGATGAACCGACGCAAGGCCTAATGGAAATGTATCATGTAGCTTTTAAGAGATTGTTATTTTTAAAAGGATATAAGAAGGGAATAGAACAATCCTTGTGCCAATTCGTTTTCTTCGATGAAACATGGATTTTTCAGAATGGCACTATTGGTCTGTCTTAGCAAGATGAAAATAAAAGAGGTGTTAGATCTACTACACTAAAGTTGATGGTAAAAGGTATGATTATTATATTATGTACTGTGCCGATATATAAGAGAAAGGTATTTCTAATTTACTATCTGTTGTCTGATCTTTGTTTGTAAAAAATAAAAGGCCGCTATCCATGAGTCATCGGTACCATAGATAGAACCTGCTTACGCCTATGCCGAGCGTGAGAAAAAAAAACAGTCATGTTTTTCTCGTCTTGGTGATGGTGTAATGGTCTGGATTTGTTAACATGTATTATTGAGCAAGCATACCTTTTATAATTATTTCAGATATCCATCGTGATTTCTCTTGCTTCGTATTTCTTTTAATCCATCGTAATACATTTGTAAAACCAGATTTGAATTTGTTTACATGCGGAATTTGCCAGTCAGCTGTTTGGTCGTTTTTATTGGTACGTCACTCGGGCCGTTTATTCGCTTGGCCGTTTGCATCGACTTATTTTATGCGTCGATATGGTTCCTTAAGTGGGCGTAGGTTTGTTTTTCATTCTTACTCTCTTCAAAGTAGCCTACTGACATAGAGTAGAATTGCACTCTAACCTAGTGCACATCTAAGGCTTGATTCTGTGGCGAATTTCTTGTCAATCAACTTTTGACACTTCCTCGTTTCCCTTAAACCCTTCTAGGGTCTCCATTTTTGCTTTTTGTCCAAGCGTGAAAAAAGTCAGACCAACGCACGAATTCCTTCGGAAAATTCACGCTGTGTAGCGCATATGTTGGCTGAACTACAATTTTAATCAATCCTATTTGGCCTTTATGTAGGTTTTGTTAGTATGGATTGATTAGCGAGTTTCTCGGATTTTACTCACGTTAGAGCCTACTGAACATCGGCTTTCTTTGCGACACGTTTTTCTTTGGCCCTCCATGGTATTGTGAGGTAAGTTTGGTTCTTTTTTTTGCATTTTTCTATGGTTAAAATTTTGGTGAAAATTGTGACTCCGGGGAAAATTTACCCTAATTTCATGTAGATATATTGGATTGACCATGTGTCGACCTTGAGTTTTTTAAGGATTTTTTCTTGAAGGTTAAAACAAAAGGGCAGCACATGTCTTTTATTTTAAAGGGTAAACTTTGCCTTCTCAGTTTTCTGGTTTAGATTATTTACTAATGGAAACAATGTTTCCTTAGGGTTTTTAGTTTTGGTACATTTTTTGGCTTAAAAGCCAACCCAAGGCATTTCGGAACATTTGGACGTTTGCCTGTTGAAGTCACCTATGGGTTTTGGACCCGTTATAGATAGCATATTGATTATCATGCTTTGCTAGTAGATCCAACCTGCAGTTTCCTTGGCCTGGTAGCAGTTGATCGAGTACCTGGACTTTTCATTTTCATCGACAGATAAGTTTTTAAAATAATACCAGTGATATAACTTTTACAGTCTCAGATAGGCTAGTCTAAGCATTTGCCAAGGCCTTTTACTCTATTAAATTTTACAGCTCTTGGTGGAGATACCTTGTATGCTTTCTTGTAGCTGAAGGCAAGCTTAACCTAGACTGCTGAGACCTCCTTAATTTATTTTATGAACCTCTAAATCATTACCTTTATTTATATCAATTTACTGTTTTTTCCTTAATTATCATGCTTTTATAATGCTGTAAGGTACCAGCATTTTGTAAGGTAATGTCGACATCACTGCGCTGAGTATACCAGGTTGAACTTATTTATTTTAATAATTTATTGAAACTGTCCTTGAAATATTGCTCATTTCTGTTATTTCGGAATTAAGAATTCCTAGGTTATATTTTGCCTTATGAGTCTTATGACTCTCTAAATCACACCCTATTATTTAAGGGCTTCACCCATTTACAGGGTAGTTTTTTGATAAATATAAACCAGTCAAACTTAGCTTGTGTTTGATTTGCCTATTTGTGGTATTTGGCTATATATTTTATATTCTTTTTGGCAGTTTTGCTGATAGTAAAAACTGTCTGGCGCTCTTTACATATTGTAACTTGATGTTCCATGGTCTGTGAGAAGTAAGTATGGTAGTAATGCTTTTGGTAGCATCATGGTATTGGACGGGACCAGATATGAAATCCAGTGAACCCACCCTGATGAGCTAGTTTGGGAAATTAAAAGGGTAAAGTTGGTAAATATACTTTAAGTTCTCATTTTTTTTCTTACCATCCCTTCAGGTTAATACTGACCCCCGTTTTAAGCATAACAATGGATTTGCCCAACATTCTAGTAGGTATTGTACGGTTAATTCCTCGACGTTTTGGAGCTCGCTCTTTTTGATAACTTAAAACAAATTTGTCACTGATAACCCTTTGGGTAATATTTCTGAGTATTTTGCTTCTACAACTGCAGAAAAATGCATGCTATTAGGTAAGTAGTATAGCTTTTTATTATGGGTTGTTAAATTTGCAACTAAGACTAACTTGTCCCGTAGAGAGGCCTAAGGGTCGGCGGCCGAATACCGACTTTCGACTGATCGTTTTTCTTTTTTTTTTATTGGTCCGAATATTTTATTAAAGACCTCGACCCCACGGCGGTGTTTTATTTTTCGGAAAAACCAACAACTCACGGAAAACCCCCTTACAGTGTACTATTCCAATACAATTTAGGTATATATGGTCATCCTGGAAGATTTTTAAAATAAAGTATATATTTATTTACACAAATTTATCTTCTTCTTATGACAAAAAAAAACACTCGGTTATTCTGGTTACAATCAGGCAACACTGCTAATATCTGATGTCACCTGAGAGGTATGACCTGCAACGGAAATTATTTTGCATTAAATATATTCGTGCAATTTCTTATGAAGAGTAAACCCCAAACTCCTATCATTGCAGAAATTTATGCTCTCGGCATCGTCCGAAGATATAGTATAACTTTTCTTAGTAAAGTTTATAGTTTGCCATTATATGTTTATTATATTACACACCCTATTATTTATGTTGAAAGTTAGGTATGCATTTTCGACAGAGTTTTAGCAAAGTTGAATTGCAAATGAGTTTAGGGAATTTTCCTCATAATAATATTATTAAGCATAATAGAGCCCTTGTTACGAGACACTCTCTAGGACCTCAATGCTGCATATTTTTTACAGCCTCGAAAACAGTATGCAAGATTGTAGTATTTTAAGCTCAATTTGCTGGTTTAAGTCCTTGAATTTCTTTATAACATATCTAATTTATTTTCTTTTAGTTGCAGGGTAGGTTAGTGTGGGATTTTATGAACTATATAATTATTTGTCAATTAAATTATACAGGGTCTTTCAATCAGCTTCCTTAGTCTCTAGGTTCTATGCCAATAGAGATACAAATTTCGATCTGCTACAGCCTAATACCTATAATTTTAGAAATTATTTTCGAATAAACAGGGTGTTTCCCAAAAGCGGGACAATATAGGTAACTTTAATATTTTTAAGTGGCATGACACCATATATTTTTACCCGAAATTTGTGCTACTCTTGATTGTTTATGTAATCCGCCTTTTTTTTTACAATCTGCTGGGGTGTTGCCAAGTTATTAATTTTTTTGCTTTTGCACTATCGATCGCGACATCGACAATATAACACGTTTTATTTATTAATATCAATTTACTGAGTATTTTTTTGTAAAGAGTTGTGTTATAAGAATCCTATTTGCTTGATTTTACGAGATGTTTTTATAAGGAGGGTTCTACTTTCGATTAGTTTAACCTAATTTTTTTAAACTAAACGCCGTGTATATTTTGTCAAAAATGAAAACATCTACTATACTCTTTGCAAAACAAAACCGTTGCACGCCACACCCTTCGAGTGACCACAGTTATCGACAGTGTTGCCAGTTTGTAAACAAAATAACCTAGTGAGGGAATTACATAGTTTTATTTTCATAAAAATAAGATAAATATACAAAAATTTTCCAGAGTTTATATATTTGTTCACTGCATAATACCTTTACCATCAACTTTAGTAGATCCAACATTTATTTTATTTTCATCTTGCCAAGATCGACCAATGGTACCATTCTGAAAAATCCATGTTTCATCCAAGAAAACGAATTGGTACAAAAATGCTTCTTTTTCTTAAATATATTCTTTCAAAAATACCAGTCGCTTCAAGGCTACAGGGAAAAGTTTCATACGCCTTCGCCTCAGTTCATCTTTTTACCATCCGAAGCCTATTTTCTTGAAGGGGCTTCTTAAAGAGTTAAGACAACCATCAAACAGTTGTCTGCCTTTCAATTTCTAACTTGAAGTTGTCAAAGTTACATGATGTTCTAAAAAAAGTTACAACTTATGAATAACTGATGTAAAATATTATACTTTTTAAATAATACAACTTATTTGTTTGGTACACTCTATAAATAGTGTTACGGATAGAACTTATATCCAGTCTTTACCCATTTACAACTCTCTTTGAATTAGAACGTTTGTTTTAAGGTGATTCTAATAATTTATTTTCCTTAACCGTTGTTGAAATTGCACTTACAGTGGAAATATTGAAATTTCGGGCAGCTGCTACACGCTAAAAATTAGTAAAGAAGAACTAAAACATCTAGACCTTAACATACTCGTTACATTTACTCTTCTGTACTGCTGTCAAAGGTAACAATAGGTCATTGTTCTTCCTAAAAATAGATTCTTAGAGAAGCTATTAGCTCCTTGCACCGGCTATTTAAATGCTTCGGCATTTGTCACAAATAGTAAACAACGTAATCGACAGAGATATGTATGTGCACTTTTGTTCCTCTTAATAGAAGAGTTTTCAATGCTATTTATGAAAAGATCTGGTGTTTTTGTTAAAAAATAGATGCACAGCAAAACACGGAACTACAGAACAATTGAGGAAAATTTCGCATGAAACGTCAAACCAAGGCAACGATCGAGCTGGCGTCCCCGCACCGTTCACAGTTCTGTTGCCAACTGTCGGCCAATAAAATTCAAATCATATTAAAAGTATTTGCTATAAGTGGGTTCATATCAAAGAAGAATACTTTAAGTTTGTAGTAAATTCAGTATTGCGTAAAATTTTAATATTTTTTGCCTAAATTTAATTTCCTCGGGTTTGCTTACGGGTTTACAATTATCAGCTGATCGATGACGTTTTATTGGAAATTGCTTTGAATCAACTGTAGGTTACCTTGTATTTCCCTAAAAATTGTCTGCGACGTTGCCAAATCACAATTATTTTCTCTAAATTTTTGACATTTATTTTTTAATTTGATATGTGTAGTTAACGTGGTGGGGTAGGGGCCAAGCTTGTTCTTTTTAAGTTACCGGTTCTGGTACTAAAGATTTTATGAATAAAATATTGTTTCGTTTTTTTCGATCTTAACACGTCCGCTGAAATCGTTATTTTAACCAATTAACCCCATTTCCTGAGAACGTCTTCTGTCCGGAAAAGCAGTTTCCATTGTTAAACCATATTTATTTATTATTATTTGTTTAAATATAATACGTAATTTAAATAAATGATTGTTATTAATTAAGTTGACAGGTCCGAGCATTTTTCGAAAAAAAAATAGATAATAGATAATAGTGTAATAATAACAGAATAGAATCCGAAAATATATAGGTAATAATAATTTCATTGAAAAAAAATGAATCTTGCCTCCAAACTCCAAATCACGATGCTCAACAATTTTTTTTTAATTCCTATGTTCTAATAAGCCTTAAAAATACTAAAATGTCTCAAAAATATACAATGTTTCATTTCGTTCCCGAAATATTTCAAATGAACTTAAGCTAATAGCTCTTGCTCATAAAACTAGACATTTCCAGAAGGGTTTCTATTATATAGTCGTGAAACCATACACCTACTTGGCATTAAAACTAAATTAGGTTAGTCCTAATAGGTCTTAATGCTTAATCGTAAATAGTTTACTTGTTTGTGTGGAAGGACATTTTAGCTCTTTGTTGCGCATGGGATAAAGTATGCTTTTTTTGCCAATATCTATTGTAGCAATTTTAATATTGCCACTATTGAATTTGTGGGGAACGTTAGACTTACCCTTGATTTTTACAGTCATATCAGTCATCAGTCGCGTCACGGTCTGAACCACAGAAATGTGCGGGTTGTGCCTATTGGTATAATGTTCAATATACATAAAAAAAATAGAAAAATAATTTTTTAAGTTAGGCAATTAAGTTAATACAGTTTATATTAAGATGAAAAGACTATTATAAAGCGCAATCTAGTAAACCCTATAGTCATTGGACATTCCTTAGTTATTGGACATTGCGATTGTAAATCTCAAAAATAAGCTTTCTTAGTTAATAATAAAGTACTATTTGCTGGACAAAAAGAGTGTTCCTTAAATTTAAATTGCCGTAAAGCGCATGTCGATTATTTTTACACTGACAGTTCTGTTGTGACCTTAAACGTGCATGTGCCGACTATTTAATTTCCAGTTTTTTGCCGGTTAGTACCGGACCGGTCAAATATTTAAAAAATGGCGCATAATATAACAAAATTTCTGGTGTAAAAGTTGTAGGTCTTAAAAATATCTATAAAACTGGGACACCTGTAATTATACAGGATGCCTTAAGCACTCATGGTTAACAAAACTTTGGTTTATTTAAATAGAATGACCCCTTTTTAATTACGTTTTCTGATCCTAAACCCATTAGTTTAAGAAATAATTTGAGTTAAAAGACATAAATTCAACAGGTAAGATATTACCTACATATTGCATTTTTACAAGCTGGTACCAGAATGTTTTACGTTAAAACTGTAAAAAAACATAAAGTACCCACGCAAGTTTTGTCAAAAATTTAATAACAATTAAATTAAATACAAGCAGTAAAATTAACAACAAAAATAAATTTCAAAGTCGTTAATTAATTAAATGTTGAAAATGTCACCCTCCTACAGTTTGACACTGGGTTAGGTTATAATAAAATTTGTCGATGACGTTTTGTAACATTTCTTGGTTAATAGATTCACATTCTTCAATAATTCTTCTCCTCAATTCGTTCAGATCTGTAGGTTTTGTTACACTTTATTTTCTAGTTGTCCCCAGAAAAAATAACCAAGTCTGGGGACCTAGTGGGCCATTCTATGGAGCCCTTTCGCCCTATCCAGCGGTTAGGACAAGTATTATTTAAGTAAACTTTTACAGCTCGCCCAAAACGAGGAGGAGCTCCGTCCTGCTGAAACCACGTATGTCGTAATAGTGGTCCTACTGTATTAGTTACTGCTGGCACAATTTGATTTTGCAGCCTGTGGAGATAATATTCTGCATTCAAATTCCCCTCTATAAAGAAAGGTCCCAGTAATCTATTGCCAATAATGCCGACCCACACATTTACTTTCTGGGAGTGTTGAGTGTGTGTTTCTCTCATCCAATGTGGGTTCTGATCAGTCCAGTAATGACAATTATGTCGATTGACATTCCCGTTTAACATGAATGTTGCCTCATCCGAAAAAACTATTTGATTAAAAAAATTGTTATTTTCTTTCTGTTTTTCCACCATTACTTCGCATAATTCCAGTCTACGTTCGAAATCGTCTTCTGATAATTCCTGGACTAAAGTTATTTTTAGGGGTAAAAATTACTGTTTTTAAAATAATTCCAACTGATTTTAAACATACATCAACTTGGGTAGCAGCTTTTCTCAACGACAATGTTGATCCTGAACAAAATTAAATATTGTCTCTAATTTTTTTTCATCACTAGTTGCCAATTTTTATCTTCCGGAACGAACTTTATCTCTACAACACCGGGTTTCCTGGAATCTTTGAACTGTTCTCACAACTGTAGATTTGATGTAGGCTCTCGGTTTGGAAAGTTATATTGAAAAATTGCTTTGTTTCGGTGAATGATCTTTGTCGATCTCCAAAACCTCTGATCATTAGTAATGTTAGACGTTTCCTTTCGTTGAGAGACATTTTCAGAAATTAGTATGACAGTGACGCAATACATTCTGGTACCAGCTTGTAAAAATGCAAAATATAGGTAATATCTTATCTGTAGTAATATATTAAGGGATAGGGAAATTATCGAAAATCATTCCGAAGATTTTTTGCCGTGGAAAAAGTTCGAGTTCCTAATGGCAAAAAATCTGAGAATGATTTTCTGATTATTTCCCAATCCCGAAATGTATTTTGAAGATTATTTACCAAATAAAAAACTAACGATTTCTGACGGGTGAAATTTTCACTTTTGACAAGGGTGATTTTCACCGGAGAGCGGGAGATTATCGCTGGATTTCTGACGGGTGAGATTTTCACTTTTGACAAGGGTGATTTTCACCGGAGAGCGGGAGATTATCGCTGAATAATCAGGTGAAAATCAACCCGCTTTTATAATGGATGAGGTAAATAATCTGTTGTATTTATGTCCTTCAACTCAAATTATTTCTTAAACTAATGGGTTAGTCATATGACATGTGTCATAATTGTTGTAGAATATTTAGAGGAATCAGAAAACGTGATTAAAAAGGGGTCAGTTCATTTAAATAAACCAAAGTTTTGTTTACCGTGACTGTTTGAGGCACCCTAAATAATTACAGGTGTCCTAGTTTTGTACATTTTTTAAAGCCTACAACTTTTATACCAGAAGTTTTTTTTATGTTGTGCGCCATTTTCTAAATAATTGAACGGTCTGGGACTTTTTACACACTGTGTGACCACAAAATTAAGCGGAGGGAAAAAATGTTGCTTCAATTCAATCTTAAATAACTTTTAAGTTTATTTGCCAAGTTCGATAATTTTTTGACATGTTACGGATGCTATCATCTTCATTATGTTCTGATATCGTTTTTATGAACAGAGTAAATGGATATGTTGACATACAGGGTAGTACAAAAAATTGCATTTTACGCTTAATTTCTGAACATCCTGTGGAAAAGTGTAAGAAGTGATTTATGTTTTATTGTACGACATTTTTAAGTCATATCTTTTCTCAGCAACCTGTTTATTGATCCCTGCCGATATCTGGATTATTAAAGGAAAAACACAGGTTAAAGGAAATAATGCAATAATACTTTAATAGCAACAAAATATTAAAAAATAACATGGGCAATAGTGGTATTAAGATTATTTTATTAAAATCAAGTATTTCCTCCACGAGCCTGAATAACGGTTCTCATCCTTTCAGGCATAGATTTAATTAAAGCAGCAACTGCGTCTTGGGGTATCTACTGCCAGTCGTTCATGTCTCAATCTGTATGAGCTCGAGCCAATTCAAGGCGCTGCCTGCGATGACCTGCATCTAATAGAGGTCCTATTGCAGGTACATGAGATGTTAGATTCTGTTCTCTCAATCTTCTGCGTACATCTACCAATCTTATAGTTAAAACCGGCGCAGAGGCTGTTCGCTCTTGAAGAACATGAAGACGAAGAAATCGATCTTCAACTGCATTTGTGGCTCTTTGTCTTCCCTACCCGGGTCTTCTCGAGTAAAACCCAGTTTGTCTAAATCTTTGTATCTCATCGAATATCGTACTGTGTGGATGACCAATCCTTTCTGCGATATGCAGAATCAGAAGACCATCATCTTCTAAAGCAACGGCTTGTGACACTTCTTCTGGTCTCATCTTTAATTTACATAAATACACGTATCGTTTACGGAACAGTTTTCAAACACACTAACGCTAGATGTACAGCAATTATTAAATCTGTAATTTGTTGACAAAAATCTTCTTGACAAGCCATGGTGCCATGGAAACTGGAATCACAAAGACAAAAGAAAGGCAATGTCAACTTTACAAATTAATTTGTTGTTATTATTATGCTTGTTGTTATGATTATTGCATTATTTCCTTTAAACCTGTGTTTTTCCTTTAATATTCCATATTTCAGATATCGGTGTAAATCAAAAAAGAAGTTGTTGAGAAAAGATGGGACTTAAAAATTTTGTACAAAGAAACATCAATCAGTTCTTAAATTTTTCCACAGGATGTTCAGAAATTAAGCGTAAAATGCAACTTTTTGTGCTACCCTCTATGTCAACATATCCATTTACACTGCTCGTAAAAACGATATCAAAACTTAATGAAGACATGATAAAAAAACATAAAAGTTATTTAAGATTGAACTGAAGCAAAAATTTTTCCGTCCGATTAATTCTGTGGTCCAGTGTAGATTTGTGCATGAAAAACTTAATTGAAAAATTAACCAACCTTTTTATTTAAACACTTTTGGTTCTTAGTTATAAGTACTACTCACCATATTTTTGTTTTACTATTCAGGTAAATGCTATTAAAGTTATTTTTTTACAGATTCTTGTGTTAATTGGTTATGCGACTAATTAATCGACACTATTAATTTAATTCCTTCTACTTCAAAATTATATAATTTACAGTTGTGGCGGTATTTAATGAAAATGATTGAATTTTATTTCAATTTTTAAATAAGCAACAAAAGTGTTGGTTTTTCTTTAAGCTGGGAGAATCTGAAATATGAAGAAATAAGCAATTTAATAAGCAGAAAATAAAACCTAGAATACTCAAGTCTCTTTATCAAATTAAGAACCACAATTTGTCAAACCGCTATATTATAAATTTAATTAATCTTTAAACTCCGAAATCCTCGTATTATATTTTAAATTAAATTAAAACTCGTTCCGAAGTAAATTAAGTATCGCTTTAAGAGACTAAATGAAATATACTGCCTTAATCAAAATTCTCTCAGCATATTGAGAATAAATGATACTGATGACTTGGATCAGGGCCGTTCCTGGCAAGCGTGTAGCACGTGCATGCACGCAGGCGCAAAATTTTAGGGGCGCAAAATTGACGGACATTCAGTATTCTTTATTACAAATTTAAAAAAAAAAAAAAAATTCTCTTATTTTATCATTTCAGTATGTCTAAAAATTTTACCAAGCGTTTGCCTTAATAATAGCACAAATGTGCCCTCTCCGTAGTTTCCTTGTTGGACACTACATACCCCGACTTTTAAATTTATTTGCTCGATTTTAATCTGGCATGATATTTTAGGAAAAATTAATATAGTAAGTAAAATACTACAAGATCCGAATAGAAACTTAAATGACTGCCATAAAGAAATCGAAAATCTAAATCTTTATTTTAACGAAAAACGGTCAGGAAAAAATTTTGATTTGCTCATCAATAAAGCTAAAGAAGAAGCAGAAAAAAACAATGTAGAGCAGATATTCCCAATAGTACGGCAACAAAAAATTAAGCAACAATTTTCATATGAAAGTAAGGATGAATCTGTAGCAGATCCAAAGCAAAAATTTAAAATCGATTTTTATTTTCTAATTTTAGATACAACCATTTAGTCTTCACAAAAGCGGTTTGAGGGTAAATTTCAAAATTTATTTGGTTTCTTATGTAATTTTGAAAATTTAGAATCTGACTTAATTAAATAATCATGTGTAAATTTAGATACCGCATTGCAAGTTGAGATTAATGGAGTAATATCTAAAGACATTGACGGCTTAGATTTACATAATGAAATTTCAACATATAAAATTCTTAATCCTAAAAATACTACTGATTCATCCTTTCCCATAGACATTTTAAATTATATAACTAAAAAAATCTACAGTGTCTTTTTCCAAATTTATTTATAGTCTTAAGGATATACCTTACATTACCCATTTCAGTAGCTTCAGGTGGAAGAAGTTTTTCTAAGATAAAACTAATAAAGAATTATTTAAGGACATCCATGAGTCAAGAACGCCTATCAGATTTGGCCATTATTTCGATTGAAAATAATATTTCTGAGGCTCTTGATCATAATCAGATGATCAACGAGCTTGCATCCGTGAAAGCCAGACGTATTTTGTTTTAGGTATATCATTCCTCTTTTGTTTTGTTCATTACAAAAATAGTATTTTTTCATTTTTGAAACGTTTAGTTTTTTATCATTAAAATATTTCTGTAACCTACCATATAAGTACTAGGTATAATATTGTTTTGTGTTTTTGTCATTGTTTATTTTATTTAGATTAATTTTATTCTCCTTTAATTTTCTTGTGAATGTACTGCTTTTAGTTCCAACTATTTGTTATATTTCATAAACAATCGAGTACATAATCTTAATGATATATTGATTATAAGTACTGTTTATACCGTTTTTTTTTGTTTCTTTAGGGTATATTTTTCTTTTGATATACTTACCAAATGTTTTTGTGATTTTGTTTGTTTTGGTAATTTAATAAATATATTTTCTAATTATTTTTTATCAGTTTTCCTACATTTCAAATCATTGCTAGTTTTTCGCGAAATATATTAAAAAAAATAGGACCATTTTTTTTAACTAGGGGCGTACCAAAGAAACCTGCACGTAGGCGCCAGATACCCCAGGAACGGGCCTGACTTGGATAATAACAGAGACCAAATTTATGCAAGTTATTTTAAGGATTCTTCCTTACCATAAGTCAGTGGTTATAAATCATGACGATAATAGTTTTCGACTAGTTACGGTAATGACGTACCTACCTGCAGAAACCGTTCTGGCCGATGGAGAGAAGCTTCTGGAAGAAGTGTTTATTCATTATGGCTATTAATTCTTGTTATTAATTATGCACTTGTTACTAATTTGTTAATATTAGTTGTTTGCTTCTGTGGTTTTGAATTAAAGAAAACGATTTACTTAAAAATTCTCTGCATATTTTGAAATGTACAAATGTTTTTTAATGCGTGGCTTACGGTAAATATTTGTTTTTCTGCCAGTTTTGCATATTATTTATATTCCATTGTTCAAATACTGTCTATTTTTAAAGAAAACCTATTTTAAACGATATTTGTGTCAAGCCAAAATAATGAATACAACCTACAATCACCCTACCGCGCCTAAAAGCTAGTTACTGGTTATGGCTTAATATAACGACGTCATGATTGGTAATGCTGTTCAATGAAATAAGCGTGGTTATCTGTGGTTAGTTGTGGTAAGGTCGAGGAGAAATCATTTTTAAACTTTTAGCAAAAGACAGGGGTGTGTCACCAAAATACGAGAGTAGGGCAACAAACAATTTGTAAGTCAGTTCTATCAGGGGGGCGGGAGGATTTGACATATCTGCTAGTAAATTTTTGGTTTTCTTATTTCAAGTTAAGATTCATATATATCTAATATTTATTTTATGGCAATAATGACAGTTTGGTTTGGAATATTTTTAAAAGGTAAGGGTTAAAAAATCGGAATACTTTTTAATCTTGTTATTTTATTTTAAAAATTGATTTGCGTTATAAAGTTATGGAAATTATTCTTAAAAAATGACAGTTCCGTGCCGTCAGTTCCATGCCGAAATAATAACAGGGAACTGACGAGATAAGCACGGAACTGGCAGTTTGGCTTTAGCATGCATTTTTAGCCTACATTATAGCTCATAGTCTACATTTTTTAACCAGGTAACATGGCAAAACCATTAACTAAAGAGCAGAAGCAAAGGAAGCGAGATCTAGAAAAAGAAAGGCGACGAAAAATAAGGGACGATCCAGTCAAATGGGCAGAACATCAAAGAAAAGAAAAAGAAAAATATCATCGACAAAAAGAGCAAAAAATTAAAGTAGGCATCAAGGACATGACTCTAAGGGGTCAGCGGAGAAAGAGAAAAGAGTGGAAAGAATACTCAAAGCGTAGTAGATCCAACAAGAAGAAAGATGTCAATAAGAATACTGTTGTTAAAGAAACTTCCACACGTAAGAAAGAAGTAAAGAGGAAAGTAAAATCCAATGAGTCAAATAGAAGATGCGTTAGACGTCACAGAGAGAAAGAAAAGTTGGTTTTCCTGGTGAAAAAAACAACAAAAACAAAAATTAAATGCACCCCAATGTTCTGAGAGTCCAACCACCCCTTTATCAAAAGTAAATGCATCCATTGAAGTATGTATAAGCGACCCTAAAAAAGTGGAAAAAGTAAAGAAGAAATTTCTTTTTGGTGAAGTTATAAAACATCAATTGCGAGATTCATTTAGTAGCCTTAAAAGTGAACAAGAGAAGCACATTTTTAAAAAACTGGTTGAAGGAAAGGTGGTAAAAAAGTACAAGCTTAAAACTCAATGTGCAAAATATTTTAAGTTTAGAGTGTTAAAGGCCAACTTCACAAAAACATTATTGCAAGTGGGTAGAAAATATAAGTCGAGAATTAACAAACAGACAGATGTCAAAGAGAAAGTAGAAAGTTTCTACCAGCAAGATAATAACAGCCGCCTTTGTCCGGGAAAAAAGGACTATATTACTAAAAAGAAAATTACAAAACAGAAACGACTACTAGTAACTACAATGAAAAATCTGTACCTCCGTTTTTCCAAGAGTAATCCAGACATTAAAATAAGCTATAGCTTATTTTGCCGATGGCGACCTTTTGGGTAAAAATCATGAAGATTTCTGAAAGTGAAACCTGTACATGTTTAGTCCACGCAAATATGGAACTAATGGTTGACTGTTTGTTCTCAAATAAAGTAATAATTTCAAAAACTCTTTCACAAATCATACAGGATATTTGCTGTGACGTCCAAGAGGAGGACTGTTTACTACGAAAGTGTAAAGACTGCAAGGATTCAGTTATCTTTTACAAGGACTGTCTTCCGGATGAGAATTTGCAATATTTTAAGTGGGTAAATTTGAAGCAAAGTTATTTTGACAAGAAATCTAGAACAACCAAGTATACAACTAAAATAGCCAAAACGCCAATTCTGATAAAATTTGGTAAGTTAAAAAAAAAATTTGAACAAGAATTAATATTATTTTTCTAATTTTGTCTCGAAAAATAGATATTTCGAACGCGCTAGCGAGTTCGAAATATATCCATTTCGAACTCCGAATTTTATTTTTTAAAAGTTGGCATTGGTTATATTTAAATGTTTTATTCTGTTGACGTCTGACGTTTCCTGTTATTGTTATCCATGAGAAAAGAAAGTTTTCGGGATTTCTCTGGTAAAAGTTGATTTATCGTTTTATTAGCAATATCCCTTAACTCAGGGGGAGTTAAACTTAGATTATCATGCTCCATATTTTTTTAATTATAATTATGAACAACTCTATGAAATATTAAATCACAAATTTCGTGACAATGACACAAAGAAAATATTATTTATTGTCAAGGCTACTATGATAAAAAGAAATTTAGAGTATTACCAACATAGAATTTAGACACACAAATTTACAAAATTTGAAGGGTTGATTTTCTTTTTAAATATGTATTTTCTTATTGAAAAAAATACAAAATAGAAAAAATAGTATAAAGTACGTGTTTTATAAAGCAGTTAGAGCACTTGTCCCGTTAAAAAACTCGCCGCAAGCGGCTCGTTTTTTAACATGGACGCGTGCTATAAGATGATGCTTTATAAAACATGTACTTTAATATACTATTATGGCACACAAAGCTCGGATAACTCACCAGTACATTTATATTACTAAACTTAAAGAATCGCTTGGAGAAGATGAGGTGTTAATACACTGTGATTTCAGTGAAAATTATAACCTGAAGTACTCAGAAGAAGTCCAGTCATTTCACTTTGGTGGCTCCAGGCAGCAAATTTCCATGCATACCGTAGTAACGTATACAAAGTCTGGATCAGAATGCTTTTCTACCCTTTCGGAGAACTTGGAACATGGGCCTTCATCAATATGAGCTCACCTTGAACCCATCCTGATGCAAAATTCGAACAGAGGCATTTCAAAGTTACATTTTCTGAGCGATAGCCCCTCAGCGCAATGCCGGAATAAGACAATGTTTTCATTTATTGCTCACCATGTCAACAATTAATATATTCCTGGTGTGAATGAGATTACATGGAATTATCAAGAAGCCGGTCACGGCAAAGGGGCACCTGACGGGATAGGAGGGGTTTGTAAAAGAACAGCGGATAGAATAGTCGCGGAAGGAAAAGATATAGCCCATTTTAAAGACTTACTGAAAATTTTGAAAGAAAATTGTCCTGGAGTCACATTCTTTGGAATTTAATCTGATGAAATAGAGAAAATCAGAAACATTATTAATAACACTCCAACCAAGGTATTTGTTGGTACAATGAATATCAGACAAGTAAAAACTTATGTCGATATATTTAAAGTTTGGCTGCGACGAATGTCGTGTGGCTGCGAAAAGTTTTGTAGTCATTATGAATTAGGAGTGATTATGTACCCAGACCACAAAAGCTTTTCTAACTTATCTAATGTTAGCTCTTCCTCCAGTGATTCCTCCGTGACTATGCCAAATTTACCTAACACTAAAATTAGATATGAGGATATTTATGCTAGTGATGACGAGCATGCAGCGGGGTCCTCATGTTTTCCTAAATCCGTAAATAAAAAAAATATTAAAGCAGGAACGTATGTACTTGTTTCCATGTCCAATCAAAATAAAAAAGATCATACGAACTACAAAAAATATATTGGGGTCTGTCAAGGTGAATTTTTAAAGATAGTAAGCAAAAAACAGGAGGATCCACAACTTTTTAAATTAGATGACGCAGATAAGAGTTATATTACTGAGGAACAGATTATTGGTGTTTTGCCGGAACCCAATTTGATTCTTAAAGAAAACAGAATATTTTACACATTTAAAGACACCATCAATGTTTTTGAAAAAGTTTGATAGATTAGTATCTTTGGAATATTTTTTGGTACTCATTCTATATGAGTTGTTTTAGTTTGGTATTGTTCGTTTTCTTACCTTTATAATGTAAAGATTTTTTATAATAAAAGTTGGATTTTTCTTTAAAGGGGAATTTTCTTAATGTTAGGTGCAACATTGAAAAAAATATGGTTTATTTATTTGTTGTTTTCAGTCCCCTGGGAGTGCTTGTCAGTTCCGTGCCACCTCATTTTAAAAAAATGGCTATAATTTGTAAAACATTTGTTGAAATCTACGTTTTTAAGTTAATTTATATAAAAGAAGCTCTAAACTTTATAACAGACATAGCAAAAAAAGATCCACTATAATTTCTATTTCTGCCAAAAAAATATTTGTTTTTAAACACTTTTCGTATATTTACCCATATCTATATATAAAAGGGGAAAAGCTATATTAGGTTGTATAAGTTGATGTCCTTTAAAAAGTTTATGATATTTTGGTATTTACTAGGCGCGTTTAGGTTTTTCCTTGAGATCTGCACTTGTTATACCATGTGTTTGTCTGTTTCGAGTGTACTGGGGGCACAATCCTAGGATGTGTTGTACTGTAAGATGCGTGTTGCAGTGGTCACATAGGGGTGGGTCTCCATTATCCATTAGGTACCCATGTGTAACGCGGGTGTGTCCAATTCTTATTTTGTGGATTACCATAGCGTCTCTTTTGCTCATGGGAGGCACAGTAGGTACTAGTTTTAATAGTGGGTTGTATTTTTGACAGTTTTGTATTTGACTGGTTCCAGTTGTTTTCCCATCTATTTATTATGGCTTGCTTGAAGAGATTTGCAAGATCTTTTGGGGCTTGGATTTTTTAAATTGGTAGGTTTAAACTTAGAGCCTTTTTGGCAGCTTGGTCTGTTTTTCATTGCCGCTGATACCAACGTGGGATGGCGTCCATATGATGGATATTCGTATATTTTGATTATGTAGTTGTTGGGAGACATTGTGTATATTCTGTACCAGTGGGTGTTGCGTATACATATTTTCTATCGAATGGATCGAAGCAAGTGAACCTGTATGTACAGGGTGTCCCACATTCGAGCCTCATCATGGGGATCTCGGAAACTATAAGAGATACAGCATCGGTCAAATTATGGCAAAGTTGCGGAATTTGGTGCCCAGTAATATGGTAAAAAAATATCTGAGCTATCTTTTTTAGTTTTAGAAATATTAAAAAAAAACAAAAATATTGAATTTTGGTTTTTTTAAATTGGACGACTTATTTTATCCGCTACAAAAAAAGAAACACAACATTGTTAAGGCAACTTTTCTCGCTCCATATCGTGGTGTTCTTAGAATTTCGTTTCAACGTTTCGTTTTCGTGGAACTATTATCAACTTTAATTTTTTAAATACGGACCTGCATTTTTTATTTTATTTTTTGAAATCTCTTTAAGCCCTGAATTCAACCATGTAGAGCACTTAATTATATCTAGACGTTTTGATGCCATTATTACATCATCAGGAATGTGATAATTAATTTTTAAATAAATACGACCCTGGAATTTATTTAAAGTATTTTTTTAAAGAAAAAAAATGCATTTGCATGCCATGTAATAGTAGCCAACTTTTGGAGCAAACAATAGCCCATTAACCAATTTATTGATCGCCAATATCTTGGCATTCGCCAACTCAAGCCTGATTTTCGGTTATCTAGAAATAATGATGTCTGATTGTCAAACAGGTATTTAACAAATTGTTTAAGACACCTCACAAGATATTTTTGTTTAATTTGTTTTACTCACAAGAGGATATAATATGA
Organism: Polydrusus tereticollis; assembly: GCA_963920685.1. Lineage (NCBI taxonomy): Eukaryota > Metazoa > Arthropoda > Insecta > Coleoptera > Curculionidae > Polydrusus > Polydrusus tereticollis. The sequence continues at coordinate 164,045,868 of OY987327.1, forward strand.
ATAATATAAATTTTTTAAATAAAAGAGAGTAAATGAAAAATGAAGAAATCTTATAACACATTTATAAATTAATAATATATTAGGTAGGAAATAAATAAAAACGGAAAATAACAGAAACGAAAAGTAAAAAACTGATTATATTAAGTGTTCAAACAAGTGCCCTTCCTCTCGAATGCATTTTTGAGTAAGCCTCCTTAATTTAAATATCGCCCGTTGAATAACCCGTGCGGAGATTGCCCTGACTTCTCGGATTAAATTTCCTCGTAAAACATTAATATCGCGTGGCGTATTACGGTACAGACGATTTTGTAGGTACCCCCAAAGAAAATAATCCAACGGATTTAAATCAGGACTTCTTGCTGGCCATCGTATAAATCCACGATTTCCAATCCATTTATTTGGAAAAATTTCGTTTAGTAACTCGGTTACTTCTCTTCCATTATGAGGCGGAGCGCCATCTTGCTGCCACCATAAGTGTCTTAAAGTCTCCAAAGGCTCGAGATCTAATGCGTCCAAAATATTATGATTTATTATATCCAAATATCTTCGCGAGTTGAGGTTGCCTTCATAAATAAAGGGTCCAATAATTTTATTGTTCCACATTCCAACCCACACATTAAAAGAAAGTCGTCCTTGAGGTCTTACTTCCTGATTTTGTCTGGGATTTTCCACAGACCAATAATGTTCATTGTGTCTATTAAATAATCCATTGGTTGTAAATCTGCATTCATCAGTCCAAATGACTTTGTTTAAAAAATTATCATCTTCATTTAGTTTGAAGCTAAGCCAATTACAAAATTCAAGTCTTCTTTCTGAATCACCAGGCCTAAGCGTTTGACTGATATGAATTTTGTATGGTTTGTATCCATGAGAATTTAAGGTTCTCCAGATCCTCATCCTCGGTTTTTCTAGTTCGTTGGAGAAATGCCTAGTTGAACCGCGAGGGGCATAATTAACCTTAAATAAAATTTTCTAAATAGAAAATTTGGTAATTTTTTAAAATAAATTAAAACTTACCGAATTGATAATATTTTGTGGTTCTTCCGGTTCCATACGTGTTCCATAGTTTACTCTTGGTTTATTAAAACTACCATACTCGGCTAAATTTCTATCAAGTGTAGCAAAATAAGTATAATGAGGCTGTAAGCGTTCAGGATAGTCCTGAAAATAACGATGACAAGAAATTTGTGAATTCCTATTGGAAGAATAATAAACCCGTAACATGTCGCGTTTTTCTAAAGCAGAAAACATAATTTTGCTGAAATATTCAACATAAAAATATGGTGACAATTGTCAACATAATTAAGCCACACAATCAAGTAAGCATAAAGTTGACGTCTAAGCCACCTTTGTTTTTTTTTTTAGTTTTACTTTATACTTTGTTATTATAAAAACTAAAATATATGTTATATATTATTATACGAAATTAATTCTTTATAACTAATAAATTCTGGCTCCACTTATATGTTGTATTTGGTAAAAAAAATAAGTAACACCAGGGCCGTATTAATTTAAAATTAATTATCACATTCCTGATGATGTAATAATGGCATCAAAACGTCTAGATATAATTAAGTGCGCTACATGGTTGAATTCAGGGCTTAAAGAAATTTCAAAAAATAAAAAAAAAATTCAGGTCCGTATTTAAAAAATTAAAGTTGATAATAGTTCCACGAAAACGAAACGTTGAAACGAAATTCTAAGAACACCACGATATGGAGCGAAAAAAGTTGCTTAACAATGTTGTGTTTGTTTTTTTGTAGCGGATAAAATAAGTCGTCCAATTTAAAAAAACCAAAATTCAATATTTTTATTTTTTTTTTAATATTTCTAAAACTAAAAAAGATAGCTCAGATATTTTTTTACCATATTACTGGGCACCAAATTCCGCAACTTTGCCATAATTTGACCGATGCTGTATCTCTTATAGTTTCCGAGATCCCCATGATGAGGCTCGAATGTGGGACACCCTGTACATATGGCAACCGATTTATTCTCACCGCTAATTGATTTGAAGGCCATAAGAATTCCATATAATTCTCCAGTATGAATACTACAGGAACTAGGAAGTAGGTATCTTGCAATGGTCGTTTCTGTTGTTGTAACTCCATTGTCATTTTTAGATGCATCTGTTTATAGAATATTTTTGTGGTTACAGCCTAGCGTAAGCCAGGCTTAAAAAAAATCATATCATATCTCCTGGCACATTTTGGCTTCTTCTTCTATCACATGATCGATACACCTTTTCCAATTTTCCGCACTGATTTTATCCATAGCTTCATTAAAGAGTGTTTTTAAATCCACCATTTTATAAGTCGTGTTTTTGCTGGCGACACATGTCTTTCTTTGAGCCCATATAAGTTCGATCGGGTTTAATTCGCAGTGGTAAGGAGGTAGTCTAAGCACAGATATTCCTCGTAACTTTGCCATTTTATCGACTACATATTTTCTGAATGCATTTTTATGTCAACTGGCTAGTACTAAAAATAGTTCTTTTTTTAAGGAATGTAATGGAAATTTTATTTGTCTTAAACTTAGCCATTCTGTTATTTCACTTTTACGCCACGCCCTTGTCGGTAATTTTTCCGTCAGCCTAGAGTGATAACTTGCATTATTTAATACAATTATTGCATCTTTTGGTAAAAGATGCAGCATTTGCTCGAACCATTCTTCAAAGACATCGGAATTCATACCTTCGTGAGAGCCTCCTGTATTTTTAAATTGGAACATCAGCAGACCACCCTTAACGAAGCTTTCAAAACCTCCAATATTGGTTATAATAACTCGATGTCCTTTTCCAAATGGCGGCCTTAATTCTGTGGAAAATCCTTTCAAAAGAGCTTGCCTTGAACATTTTTAATATATTCATCCTGCCAATATTTAGTAACAGTGTGGCTGTTATTTAGCCGTTTCGTCTAGGTAAAATATTTTTTTGTTTTCTTCTCTGACTTTTCGGATGCTTCTTAAGTAATTTCTTCTCCAACATATGATATCGCTTCTGTCTATTAAAATCGATTGCCTATTTTGTTTTTTCCACCGAAAACCCATTTTTTTCATAATTTCCAAAGCGTATTTCTACACATAAATGGGTAGTCCTGGTCTTCTCGGATTGAGCACAAAATTTTGTCCAACATGGGAATTTCTTGGGGTGGGGGTAATGTTTTGCAGTGAAGTAGATGTAAACACGAATTACAACAACAAACTTTTGTTAAGTGTAATTAATTGTTTTCGAAAACCTTCGACTATATGACCAATTTGATTTAATGCACATACCTGGTTTGTATTGGCTCACATAACCGAGAGGTTACTGTATCAATATTTTATACTTTCGCCGTCTCGGCTCAGGATAAGTTTGAATATCTAGTGCGCCTAGCGGCTATCTCTGTTTATTTAGGTCCTGCTAAAACTACATTAGGATTTAGGATTGAATTTCTAGAAATAAGGTATGATTCTTATAAGTTAGGTTTAATAGAGTCCTCTTCAGCGAACACATACGTACAGACTACTAAATCCTACGATGGTGCCGGTTCTACTAGAAAGTAGTAGAAAATTGATATTTTAAATGCAATACCCTATACAGGGTGTACCAAATTAAGTGCGCACTATTGCTAACTTTTTTTATTATTGGAGATACAAAGTCGGTTAAATTAGCAAAGTAGTAGCATTTTTTCTGTTGATTAAAATGGCGAAAGTAGAAAACAATTGGACATAACGTTTCTGAATAAATGAGGAAAATATATTTTTTTTTAATTGCACACGCTGCATATTTTTTACCGAAACGTTTGCCAATCGCATACGATATAAAAAAGTTCATATTATAGAATATTGGCCTAAAATTTTGCCTTTGACGTTTTCATCGAGACTACCATGAAAACAAAAAACAAATTAACTAACGTGTCCTCGTTTTGGGTAGCCATTATTGTTAACGAAACCAAAATCATCGTAGTTTTGCGTTAAGTTATCTAGTTTTTGCTTTTAAATATTACAAAATGGCGTTCACGCATTTAAAACATTGCGATATGTTAGAAGCGTATCTTGGTTGCAGAAAAAATAGTGTACTAGCACTTGAGCAATGCGGTCAAATGTATCCTGAATGTGAGCAACCAGAGAGAAGGTATTTTCTAAGGCTGTATAGAAAATTTAGAAGAAACGAAAGAGTTTTTATAAAGACAAGGACTAAAAAACAGTTTATAATAGTGAACAAGTAGAAGTAAATGTATTGGCATATTTTGAAGCGCCACCAGAGATTTGGTAAGAGTGGTTTCAATTTATTTACAATTTGGAGGATTTTAAAACAGTATAAGTTTGTACCATATAAGTACCGACCAGCGCAAACAATTTTACCTGGTGACACTGAAAGAAGACTCATTTTTTGCCAATGGTTACAAGATATGTGTAGGCCAAATTCTAACTTTTTAAAGAAAATTTTATGGAGCGATCAAGCGAACTTTTCAAATAGGGGTATGTTTAATCGTAAAAACATGCACTATTGGTCTACAACAAATTTGTTTATTGCGATTCCCAGAAATCCGCAAGTAAGATTTGGCATTAATGTGTGGTGTGGTCTCATAGGCAGCCAAATTATTGGGCCATTTTTTTATGAAGGTACTCTGACCGGCAGGTGATAAGTTAATATGCTGTCAGAATTACTAGAAGAATATTTAGATGATGTGTACTTAGAGGACCGTAACCAAATCTATTTTCAACAAGATGGAGCTCCTCCTCATCAGTTTCATGAAGAGAGAATATTGTTACAAAGGCTTTTCAGAGATAGGTAGATGGTAACAAATGGTCCGATACGTTGGCCCCCAAGGTCTACTGACGTAACTCCATTAGACTTTTACTTCTGGAAGTATGTCAAGGACGAAGTCTTTAAAACGAGATATGCGAATCTGGTCGAACTTCAAGACAACATTAGGCGCATTATAGCATCCATCGATGGTAGAACAGTTTTAAAAGCTACAAAACGTATATTAAAGAATGCCCGCAAATGTATTCAACAAAACGGTGATGTGTTTGAACTATTAATATAGTAATTTTTTCATTTTTTTCCCTAAAAATAAAATCGAATTTTAATTTCTGAAATAAATAGATAAATTCGTTTTTGTTTTCATGGTAGTCTCGATGGAAACGCCAAGTGCAAACCATTTTTTATTTCCATAGCTGTGTTGATGTTTCTTCAATTTTAGGCCAATATTGCACATGAGCATTTTTATTCCGTATACGATTTGGAAACGTTTTGGTAAAAAATATACAGGGTGTGCGATTTAAAAAAAAATACATTTTCTTCATTTATTCAGAAACGTTATGCCCAATTGTTTTTCTGCTTTCACCATTTTAATTAGCAGAAATTATGCTACTACATTGCTAATTTGACTGACTTTGTATCTCCAATTATAAAAAAAGTTAGCAATGATGCGCGCTCAATTTGGTACCCTGTATATTAACTTATTTTTGCAATCTCTATTATTTTCTTAACAACTCTCCTTATCTACAAGAATCAACAAACTGCTTAAGCATCGTTGATCGTAGCTGTTAAATGTCGGCAGCCTGGCACAGCTTTTGACCTTTTGAGCATTTGAGCAAACTTCGCTCTTTGCCTTTGAGAAAACACATTCTTGTTCTGCTAAATTAAATTAAATTAAGATACAACCTAGCTCTTAGGCTTCCTTGCCTTACCGATGAGAACATAAGTAGATCGAAAGCTACAGCCTATTGCCTTGGGCTTATAGATAGGTTTTTGCTTTGAAAAATGTCCCCTAGTCGGGGCAATAACCAATAACGATATAGGAAAAGATATTGCTGTTTTGAAATCAGACATGGACACATGTTTTCGGATAGTACCGGAACAGCGGCGCGTTATATGCACAAAATAATACAACTGGATGATTATGTCATCCTTCTCAGTGACATAAATATAGATTTCTTACAAGAATCCCCACTCAGAAACAGACTACAGCACATTCTTCAAACTTTCAACGTGTAAGAAATAATTAACGAATCAGCACGTATAAATATAAACCAAAATTCTTCAAGCTTAATTGATGTAATGATATCTACACAGTAAAAAATTGAGTGTTAAATTTAACATTCAACGGTGGTACATATAGGACCACACTCAATAGGGTATATTAACCAATCAGTATATCTTGTAAAAAAGACATTATTGAATGTTTTTTTTTACTTTTTGAGTGTTAATTCTTCTAACTTATGTGTAGGTACATTTACATTATCGTGTGTACATTAAACTCACAGATTGTAAACATATCCTTCTAGGGCGTAAAAGAAATAATGAGAGGTGTAAGTAAGCCATTTTTTAATGGTAATTTGTGATTAATTAGTGTAAATATCACATTATTGTAGTGTAAATTTTATTTTATTTGTGTTTACTATAGTGAGTGTAATAAAATAATCTACCCAGGGCTAGAATACTTTCCGCTTTGTTTAAGTCATTTAATCCCGTATCAAACTAACCGGGCGTTTATAATTAAAATGTAAAAAAATATGCATTCAAGATGTTTTACATTATTAACCTCTGCTTAGTTTGATACATGATTGAATGACTCAATCAAAGCCGAAAGTAGTAGCCCCTAATATATATAAATCTTCAGATCGCTTGCAAAAGGTTTGTTAAATGAATGAAAATATTGAGTATCATTTATCGTTTATTTATAAACAAAATTATGGTTACAGCAAAACTGGAAAACCCTGTGATTTTTCTTCTACTTATTATAACTAGTTGAACAAAATGACACACCTATTATATGGCTTAACAATTAAATAATTAAAGATATATACAGGGTGGTGATAAAGTTTGGAATAGGGTAAAGGGGGACAAGTGCATAATTGGGGAAAGTGCGTAAAATGATGCCAAAACGATACCTGCAATATACTTAAGCTTCTACATACAACCGGTAATTTATCATATAACACCTAATACACTTGTCCACAGATGGCGCTACAAATTCTTAATATTCATTTTTAAAACGACAGTTACATATTTGGTATTTTATAACCTTAAAAATCATAGTTGTGGCGCCTATAAAATTAAATCGTTTTTTGGCAGATTGAGATCAAATCAGGCTGAATATTTGGTAAGTCCTATTAAATCAAACATGTAAAATATGAATATTTAGTTTATTTTGTTTAAAGGCCAATCATAATAGCAAAGTGGCAAACAACGCACTTTCCCACTAAATCTTAAGTAGAGGGGCAAGAGCGTAGTGATACTAAGGATGAAGTGCGTACTACTACGCACTTTCCCTCCTAGATTTATATTATTGATTAGCATTTCTTCTTGTTCCTTTTAGCGTTAAACATGGTTCGTAATCATATAAGAAAATCCGAAAAAGGAAAAAAGTATTCAAAGCAGGACTTGGCTGAAGCAGTGATGCAAGTTAAAAGTGGTCAACAAAAAGCATACCGTGTGAGCCAAATTTATAATATCCCTTTAAACACTCTTATAGACCATGTCAAAGGTAGGCGAGGAAGAAAGTCAAGTTCTTATGGTCGCCCCACAGTTCTACCATTAAATGTCGAAGCTAAACTTGCCAATCACTTGGGAACGATGGAAAAATATGGATTTGGTCTTAGTCGTAAAGAAGTAATGAATTTAGTAGGGGACTACGTAAAACAAAACAATTTAGAAACTTCGTTTAGAGACGGCATTCCAGGAAAGGATTGGTTAACTTCTTTTATGAGAAGACATAAGATGTCAGTCAAAAAACCGGAAAACGTTGAACAAGCGAGGAGAAAATGTGTAGACCCTTTTATCATCAATGATTATTTTGAATTAGTAAAAAAGACATTTGGTGATTTAAAAATCGAAGGCAAACCCCATTTAATATGGAACCTTGACGAGACCAGTTTTTGCTCAGACCCTACCAAAACCAAAGTCGTTGGTAAGAAAGGTGTCAAGGCCACCCGAACTACAAGTACCTCGGGCAGAGAAAATACATCTGTTCTTTTTGCGTGCAACGCAAAGGGTGATAAGGCACCGCCACTACTAATTTTCAAGGGAAAGCAGATCTGAACACACATGATGCCCCCTGAAGGCAAAGGCTTTCCTGGGACCACTTACGCCGCAACTCCAAATGGTTGGATGCAGTCAGATGTTTTTGAAAATTACTTCCAAAACTCATTTTTAAAAACAATTGGAGATGAGAGACCCGTTGTTCTTATATATGATGGCCACGCAACCCACGTTGGTTTGAAAGTAATTGAAATGGCGATTGATGCTAATGTAACAATAATTAAGTTGCCATTGGACTTAAGCGTTATGAAGTCTATTAAAGATAAATGGGATTCAGCACTAGTCACATGGCAGCGAAAACACATAGGGCAAAAACTCCCAAAATATGAGTTTTCAATACTTTTAGGTCAGATGTGGTCAGAAATAACTAGAGAAGTGATTAAGTATGTTGTTTAGTTTCCTATAATTTCCACTGTGTTTTTTACCAGAATGGTTTATTTACGTTTATTTGCCTAACTTTCTTATTAAAGAACATAATTTAAAACCGTAAACAATGTTTTACTCAGGAAATAGCAAAGATATTGCACTTGCCCCGCTTGATTCATATTATATTAATACGGTAAAACCATTTAGAAATATGCACTTTCCGCATCTAACGGGGCAAGTGCGTAAATTTAATTTTTTTTTAAAAATCTTTTTTATTAATCCGAATTTTTAATTAAAATATATGTGCATGGCAATGAAGCACTCATAATTATTCATACATTAATTGCTGAATAACAAGAATTTTGTTCTAACACTTATTTCTGTATAATTTAGCTCCAAAGTCAACTTTAGGAAATAGTAATGCGCACTTGCCCCCCCCTTACCCTAATAGGAATATTTCTGAACAGGTTATGTAAAAAAAAAAACGCTAAGACACGTCGATTTTTATTTTTATTTCTGCATTTTTTTAGCTAATACTAGAATACACAGGGTGTTACATAAATTAATTATCACGTCAATGTCACTTTTTGTAAGTGTAATACCCTAAATATTATTTAATTTTTGATTCTACGAAGATTCTAAGCATATTTCGTTTATGATGTCCTATACCTATCTTCAACTGTTTACGAATTATTGACAATTGGAAATTAGACATCTTCAATGAAAATAAAAATATAAATTGAATTGTTTGAGCGTTTTTTTTTTAAGATAACCTGTTCACAGATATTTCTATTATTCCCAACTTTACTTTCATTCGTATTCAAAAAATCAGTATGAATTTCAAGTTTGTTTTTATAAACAAAATGGCACTTTTTTAAATTTTAAACATATTATTTTATTTAATCAACATTATTTACAATAAAGGAATATGCCTGCCTATTTTAATAAATATTGGAAGTGGTATTCATTCACAGCTCTACAATGACCCAATTTATCCACAAACTCTCTTTGGACGTTAGCATGGTTACCAACATCTGGCGTTCATAGTGATGTTATTTGATGTCATCTTAATTCACCTTTTTGACAAACGCCTTGTGATTATTTGATTATTTTGTATTATTTTATCATAATGTTCTTAACAGAAACGCAAAGAATCGAGATCTTCATTATGGCTGGTTGTGGAGATAAAACTCGAACGCGAGAAGAAGTGTGTGAGATGTTCAATAATAAATACCCGGATAAACAGCCAATCAGTCAAGCCACTGTAAGTAAATTAATAAATAAATTTAATAATTTCGGACATGTCAGAGACAAGCCGCGTTCAGGACGACCAGGCATCCCTGATGACACTAAAATTGATATTTTAATGTCGTTGGAAGAAAACCCTCATTCAAGTACTAGATGTCTTTCAAACCAAGACAACATTGATGTGGATCATTCAGCTATTGTGAAGTTCTTAAGAAAAGAAAAGTGGCGTCCTTATAAAATAAAAATAGTTCAAGAGCTATATGACGATGATCCGGACAGAAGGAATCAGTTTTGTGAGGTAATGATGGATATCTGCCAAAATAATAATAATTTTGTAAAAAACGTGATTTTCTCTGATGAAGCCACATTTTGCCTTAATGGGAAAGTAAATAAGCAAAATTTTCGTTATTGGTCAAATGAAAATCCACATTGGTATAGTGGCCCATACGCAGTATAGGGAGAAAATTAATGTTTGTGCGGGAATTGTTGAGAATAGAATCATCGGGCCATATTTTTTCAGGGGACATTGAATGGCGAACGATACCTGTCATTTCTAGAAGAGGAAGAACTTGTACCTGCCTTAATTACACTATTTTCAAATCAAGATGTTCCAGATACGTTTGATGATATACTTTGGTTGCAGCAAGATGGAGATCCTGCCCATTTTAGCGCAAATGTTCGAAGATATTTGGACAATACGTTTCATCATCGTGTGATAGGCCGACGGGGCGAAATAGAGTGGCCACCAAGGTCATCCGATTTAACTCCGCTCGACTTCTTCTTATGGGCTACGTTAAAGAGAGAGTATACAAAAATAAACCACAACATTTAGAAGACTTGAAAATAAGAATAAGAATAAGAGCCACGATACGGCAAATTACCCCAGATATTGTAACTAACGTCCAAAAAGAGTTTGTGGACATTATTGGGTCATTGTAGAGCTGTAAATGGATACCACTTCCAACATTTATTAAAATAGGCAGGCATATTCCTTTATTGTAAATAATGTTCATTAAATAAAATAATATGTTTAAAATTTAAAAAAGTGTCATTGCGTTTACAAAAACAAACTTGAAATTGATACTGATTTTTTGAGACACCCTATAGGAATAAAAATAAAGTTGGGAATAATAGAAATATCTGTGAACAGGTTAGCTTAAAAAAAAACCGCTCAAAAAAATCAATTTATATTTTTATTTTCATTGAAGATGTCTAATTTTCAATTGTCAATAATTCGTAAACAGTTGAAGATAGGTATAGGACATCATAAACGAAATCTGCTTAGAATCTTGCGTAGAATAAAAAAATGGAATAATATACAGGGTATTCCATTTATAAAAAGTGACATTGACGTGATAATTCATTTATGTAACACCCTGTATATTCTAGTATTAGCTAAAAAATGCAGAAAAAAAAAATAAAAACCCACATGTCTGAGCGTTTTTTTTTTAAGTTAACCTGTTCAGAAATATTCCTATTATTCCAAACTTTATCACCACCCTGTATATCTACGTTTAATGTACCTCATTGTTAAGCTTAACAAAACAAATAACATGATAAATTTATGTCTACTTAGAACACTAAACAGCTAAATAAAAGTATGCCTTGAAACAATATAAAAGAATGAAAATGACCAGTATTATATTAATCGTATATCTATTTAGAGATTTATGAAGTAAAATATGGATGTAGGTACCTAAGTATTTATACAAAAAAGGAATACATTTATATTATAAGCTTATATTAGAATAGCTTAAAGAAATAGTCTATTCTCGAAGTGGAGTTGAAATATAGGGGAAAGGAGGAAAAAAATCACAAAGTCTTTCCCCACTGATTTAATACTGAGCTATTAAAGGCTTAATTTTAAAAATAAAACGTCTCTAAATGTTTCGAAGGTAGTAACCTTCATCTTCAGGAGACAAAAAACAGTGCTGCAGTTAGTATAAGTAGTAGAGAGAAAACTGTTGGTGGAAAGTGACGTTGATGGAGCTTTAGAAAATCTTTCGAACAAAATATTAAAAAGTGAATGTAAAAGCAATCAGCATACTGAAATTTTAAATGAAATGCTTTGTTTAATTCAAAATGTATGTGAAGAAATTGTTAACTTGTGGTCGGATATAAAAGAGAATATGTTTCTCATATGAAAGTTACAATCTAGGATATATAAAAAGATATTTTGGACATTCTAGGTCATGTTATAAAAATTTTTGTGGAAGGGAAGAAAAATTTTTGTTAGAGTTTATGAGAAATTCTGTAAAAAGAAAGAAATTTGTAATAAGTAATAAAATAAAATTAAAAATAATGTTGAAATTTCATTTGTAAAAAATTTTTTGTGTACCGAAGGTCCCGTAAACCTTAGTTACTCTTCGTCCCATTTTGTAGGGAAAAGGAAACGAATGAGAGTTAGATTTAAAAAAAAAATAGTAAAGACATATGGATCTTTATTTCATATACCCTCAAAGACTAAACAGGGAGACGGACACAGTTGAAATGAGAACAGGAAAACGTGTTCACTGTCGATTTATAGTTGACCGTTGACAGTTGAGGAACAAAAAAAAAACAATGGCAGCGTGATTGCAGTGTGACTAAAAAGTTAGAAAAGCTCAATCATCGTTCTTATCATTAGTTAGATTAACTTACATAAAACTTAAATATAACACAAATTACAAGTGAGGTATTATAATAAAAAATTAAATAATTTTTTAACAAGGTTGGGGAATAAGGGTCCTAAAAGATCGTTTTCTTCTTTGGTGGCCTCTATTAGTCGTTAAATGAAAAATCGAAATTCGAGTTAGGAGAGTAGAGGTGGAAAGTTCGATTCTTTTTGGTGACTCAATTCATTTTATTCATTTAGTTAAAAAGATTCGTTCAGAAAGATTCGTTCTCAAATCAAATCGATGTTTGTTTAAATAACAGCCAGTCGTTTGTTATGAAGATTGTTGCCATAAGTGGTAACAAAATACCCAAATGTTGAACCCAATGTTTACGTTCTTGAAACGTCTTGAATGAATAATAAATAGATTCCTATCCAAAAATAATATTATTCTATGATTTATTAAAATTTGTTCAACCATTTGCACAGTTACACTATAAAAAAAATAATCATAATACCGATCAAATCAAATATTTTATCCCACACATTTATCTCTTTTCCTTCTACTGTACTTTGCGTACTTAAACTGCTGTCTTCCTCTACATCATGAAAATGGAAGACGGCATCACGCATCGCCGAGCGACGGCCGTCAGGCCAACTCTCGAGCTCGATCGTTCGAACTGCGGACTTGCGAACAAGTGAATTAATGAACTGGTGAATTGTCTTTTCGAGTTTCGGGTAAGTGAACGAAATGCGACTTTGATTCACCAATTCTTCAAATTATTCCTGACTTGGTGAATCAAAAAAGAATCGAATCTTTTAGGAACGATGAATTAATTCTTTCGGTTCAATGAAGTGATTCGTTCGTTTTGAACGAATCGTTCGTGAACGACACACCTCTATAGGAGAGGAACGATTATTGTTAAGATAATGAAACTAGATGTACAAGTGATAAGTTAGAAATTTAAAAAAGTTAAGATAGAAAGTTAATGCAAAATAAACAACTCACTTGATAAGAAATTCAAAAATAGTGTTTGAAAATTTTTTTCCTTTTTGGGAATAAGTGCCTTAAAGATCTGTGCTGTCATCTATTGAACAACCATCGAGGTGTAAGAATCCTGTGTTGAAGGATTATGATTTAAAGTATTAAAAAGAAAAGGAATTTTTGTCGAAAGTATTTTACGTTGTTAAACGACGGCTGAACAAGAGAAGACTGTCACAGGTGGTCGTTTATAATAATATATCAGAATATTTTAAAAGTTAAAGGGAAAACTGCAACAATGTAAATACCTACTTATTTTCTTAAAAATGGCGTACTTATTAGTAAGATTTCTATTACATTTCGTTAATATGCTTACCCAATTTAACAAGGCACTCTCATTTGGCACTTTACAGAACTTTGCTTTGTTTAATTTAAATTTAACATTATTCTATATCACATTCAAAGAGCACAATCAGACTGACTTGAAAGTTGAATTCAACAAAATTAACTTTTCAGAGAGTTAAATTCATAGGCAAACTTAATACAACAACTTTGGTCCCATGTGAGGGTAAAAATGTGGTAAATTATGTTGATCCGGGTGTTAACATTAACATTACTTTTTTCTACCACTCCTGAAATGATTTTTACCAGGTGGATATTTTTTACTGTGTAGCAACAGTCTTGCCCTGAAGGAACAACATTCAATACCGATACCTTATACAATAACCGATCACAATCTTATATGTGCCTCTTTTCACATCATAGAAAAAAAAAAGAGAAACAAAGAATACTGTTTTGTCCGGAGACTACAACAATATAAATAGGGAATTATTTGAGAATGATGCAATTCAACTTCCATGGCACAATATTTACAGTGAGTCAGACATAAATGACAAAGTTGAAGTCTTTAATAGGAATATCTTATTTCAGCTAAGTAAACACGCACCTTTTGGAGAAAAAATAATTTATGACAAAACGTTCATCCCCTGGATCACAAATAACATAAAAAGGTTAATAACACTACGCGACAATTCTCATAAAAATTACAAAACAGTCGCTCAGCTGCAATACTATCGAGAACTAAGAATCGACACCAAACGTACAACAATCAGAAAAGAAATATCATATTTCAATAAAATGTCAACAATAAAGGGGGAAGGAATTTTGGCATATTTCAAAGAAACTTAACCTGGTACATAAAATCGTCTCACTAGAACTATCAGATAATATCTCAGATGCAGCTGAAATAAATTACTTTTTCCTCTCATATTCATACCTATACGATTCAACGTCACAAGAAATAAACAATTTTTATAATCTAAATAGCCACAGTAACAAAGAAATAGAACTCAATTTCAATTTAATTGACGGGGACACATTGAAATATCTTTTATGTAAAATAAGTACAAATGCAGTAGGGGAGGACCGCATATCTACAAGAGATTTAATTATTTGTTTGCCATATTGCATAAACCCCTTAATCAACAATATAAACAGCTGAATTTTAAAGAAGTATCATTATGTCCCCACCCACAATCTCCGATTTAAAAGAACTAAAAGATTGACGCCAATTAGCATTCTTCCTACAGTCTCAAAAATATTAGAAAAGCATATATGCAGTGTGTACATAAAGTTAGGAATAAATACATTATTTAATAATCTAAAAACATTTCGTAAAAATCCTCGGACACGTATATACTAACTTTTAATTGCGCATATTTTGACATACAAATTTATTATGCAGGGTAACTCATGTAGTAGATATGACATTATCGACGATTTTTTTAAATAGAAACCCCTATATGTTAGTTCTGATCTGTAATCTCCAAAAAAAACTGATTTCAAAATCATAACACACTTAGGACCTTAAATTGATAGTTTCGTGGCTACAGGGTAAAAAAATATTTCTTTAAGTATTTTTAATTTAAAAAAATTAAAAAAAAAATAAATAAGCTATTTAATTAAGTGTTGAAATCGTCCTCGTTTTGACAGTACCCCAAGCGATCAATAAACTCTTGTTGGAGTTTTATTATGGTTTCTTCTGAAATATTCCTGAATTCTGTTGTTATTCGATTTTTTAAATCGTCAATATTAGCAGGTCTTATTTTATAAACAACATTTTTCAGGTGGCCTCACAAGAAGAAGTCCAGTGGTGTAAGGTCTGGAGACCTAGGCGGCCATTCAATAGGCCCACGTCTTTCAATCCACCTGTTCGGAAAAATTTGATTGACATAATGGCGCACTAATGCTGCATAATGTGGAGGTGCGCCGTGTTCTTGGTAACACAAATTTTCATCTAGAATTGCAGGATTATTTCTACTCGGATATAAGTTAACTAGCATAGGGATAAGAAAGTCTTGAAGAAACTGAAGGTAATTCAGCCCGTTTACATTGCTATAGAAAAAAATATGGCCCAATAATTTTGCTTTTAACTATACCCGCCCAAACATTAATTTTTTAAGGATATTGAGTATGAGGCTCACGCATCCACCTGGGATTTTCTTGTGCCCAATATCTACAGTTTTGCCGGTTTACTTCACCATTTAATTTAAAAGTAGATTCATCCGAAAATAGGATATTTTCAACAAACAAAGGATCTGCGTTACATCTTTGTATTAATGTTTGACAAAACTTCATCCTACGATCTAGATCATCTTCATTCAACTCATGAACAAGTCGGATTTTAAACGGGTGCCATTTTTCTGCCGTCAATAAATTATGAACGGCCATAGCAGCCGTCTCATGATCTATGCCAATCTGGCGGACGCTGTTATGGGGATCTTCTTCTATAGCCACTAAAATATTTAATTTTCTATCATCCGGAATAGCTGGACGGCCTTTCATGGGAAGATCTTCCCCAGAACCCGTTTCTCGAAATTTTGTTTCAAGTTTACTCACAGTTGATCTAGTGATTGGTCTTTCTGGGTACTAAGCGTTGAACAAAATGCAAACTTCTTGTTGAGTACGAATCCTATTACCATATCCAATCATCATAAGAATTTCTATTCTTTGTGTGGGAGATAAACGCATAGTAACTAAATATTAAAATTATTTTATTACTTCTACTAGACTTACTAGAAAAATTCAATATAATGACAGCATAATGTCATTATCTAAATACCATAGTTACATAACAGCAAATAAGCCTACTTTTAAAAAAATGTATCTTAAATAAAATTATTTGTTCTACCCTGTAGCTACGAAACTATCAATTTTAGACCCTAAGTGTGTTATGTTTCTGAAATCAGCTGTTCTTGGAGATTACAGATCTGAACTAAAATATAGGGGTTTCCATTTAAAAAATCGTCGATAATATGCTATTATCAAATCTACACTATATCGGCCTTTCTCCAAATTCAATTAACGACTGTGCTGTGTCGAGGTTTAGCAAGTCAAACTTTTTACCCACTCCGAGTGATATACCGCAAGGTTCAATATTGCCCGGTTACTTTTCCTCTGTATGTCGATGATACGCATCTGTCTATCAAAGACTCAAAAATTCAACAGTACGCTGAACTCACAGGTTTATAACTCTTTTAGAAATGAGAACCTAAAAATTTTTCAGGATCAAGTTTAATTCTGATTGAAGAAACATTTAAAGTTTTTCAAGCGACCATAATTTAAAATTAAATTCCTCAAAGTCTCAATCTCTTATATTAAACGGTGAAAAAGCAGTTAGGGAACTAGTTCTAACTCGTTTTCACGCTGAAATAGGAGGCACCCAAATAACCCTTGTAAATGAAGCAAGAGACCTGGGTATAACACTTGACCCAAACCCCAGTTTTTAATCACATATAAACATCAAGCTTAAAATTGCATATATGCGCCTTAATCACTGAACCACCTTAAAAGATATTATTTATTATCAAAGACAAAATACTTTCTTTGCGAAAGTCTAATAAATTTGATTGTTTGATTATGGAGACTTATTGAAAATGGAAACCTCAGAAAAAATTCAAGAACTTCACAATGGCTGTATGAGATTTTCCTTTAACATACTATATAGTAATCAGATAACGACATATTTAAATAATAATTACATCCTAAATATGAAAAATCGTACACGATATCATATGTAACTTTCTGTATACAAAACATTTAAAAGAGGCAAGCCACCATACTTGTTAAACAATCTTTTTCGATTCATATACAAACACGCCACGAGAAACACGTATAATTTCCAAATATCTTTTCACTGACTAGCTCAGTTTCAAAAATAATTTCATTTTGTTGCACCGTCTCTATGGAATAACCTTCAGAACCATGTTCATATCACCAAAAGAACTTTTCTAATTATATTAAAATAAAAATAAAATATTTTGAAAAGAAATAATCCAGTTCTTTTACAACGTTATTAGATGAAAGTTTATCGCGTTTAAGCCAGAACAAAGAGTAAAACGGTATTTTTTCATTATTATTTAGTTTGAAAATTTTTCATGAGTAACTTTGTGTCGGAATACGCTTCTCTCTACTTTTATGTTTTATTCTGCTAACAGAAAACATATGGAGTTTTAATATTACCTTTTTTGTTTCCGATTCCAGCTATCTTCATTAATCACTAGCCTAATTAGAAAATTTTACAGCGAGGAATTAGTTTTTAATTTGTTCGAGGATTTTATATGTTTAGTGACCCAAATAATAATAATTAACTTTTGCTTTCCGGCTATACGCTCATCTAATCGAGTAACAATCAAATTAATCCTAAGTTTCCAGATAATCGTAAATTACTGGTTTACGTCCTTTGGCCGATTTAGATTGAGTTAGACCAGGGACAGACCCGGTCTAGATAATACAGGATCCTCCGATATATTGCGCTTGATATGTACATAATAGAGAAGAGATAAAATAGGAGCTAATGGTAGAAATATGATTTAGTGTTGTATTAAAAGATACAATACCCTTCTCATGAACTTTACCATCGATTTAAATCGAAAGGAATATTTGATCCACCCATTAGTAACAAGTGGGACTCATACTCGTTAACTGGCTTTAATGTCTATATATCTCTAATGAAGATTCTGTATTTAAAAAAAAAATTAAGATTCTTAATTTAATAATTGAAAAAACAACTGGCATAGTTTTAAATTTCTTCTGTCAAACCTACTTCTGGGGACTACAATTTACAAACATACGAGTATTTAGCCAAGTAAGGATTGTCGTTCCCCACATTCTTACCTGCATGAAACTTTTCTGTCATTTCTGGTTTCGTTGCCATAGAGGCCAGCTTACTTTTTTTGTGGATGGAACACCCTGCATAAGATTGCATACTTGGATTCTACTGGGAAAACTTTTAATTTTTTGTACTTCGAGTTTTCACCTATCTGCAAGCGGTTCTGAGATAATGACAGCTCAAAAATGAAAAACTTCCTAATTATAATTATTCCTACCTAATACCCACCAGTTGAGTCAAGGTATTTTCATGAGAGCGACCTAAGAGGTGTCAATCTTGAGTTTCTGTTTAATTTTCTGTTGTAATATTTCTAATTTGTTTACACTATGGTTCATTTGAATGAGAAGCAACGAGTTGAAATTTTAATAGTGAGCATATACGGAAATATGAAGAGATCGCAAGATCAGGTTTGTCAACTTTTTAATGAATTATATTCATATAGGCCTCCAATAAATCAGTCAACGGTGTGTCGAGTGATAAAGAAATTTTGAGAAACAGGCAGTGTTAGGGAAGCCGCTAGATCAGGCCGACCAAAAACAGCAACCGGGGGAGACAAAGCTTTAGATATCAAACTCTCAATACATGAAAATCGAACACAATCATCTAGGCCAATGGCAATGGATTTTAATGTGTCCCATTAGTTAGTGAAAAATTTGTTTAAGCAGGAGAAGTTGCATCCCTACAAGAAAAAATTGGTGCACGAGTTAATCGAGGACGATTTTGATAGAAGAGCTGAATTTTGTGAGCTGATGATGGAAAGATGCAATAACGATAATAACTTCGCAACAAACATCATTTTCTCGAATGAAGCTACTTTCCATTTAAATGGCATTGTTAATAGACACAATTATCGTTATTGCTCTGCTGAGAATACTCACTGGTTCTAGGAAGCTCATACTCAGAAACCCGAAAAAGTTAATTTTGGGCGGGCATAGTCGGTAGACATATTGTGGGACCCTTTTTCATAGACGGTAATTTGAATGGCGAAAAATATCGTGACCTACTCAAGAATCACACAATTCCTTCTTGCAGAATGGTTTTACCGGGTGTAAATAATGGCATAAACGAACAGGTATGGTTCCAGCAAGATGGAGCACCTGATGCGGAAAATGTCAGACAATACCTCCAAGACGTTGGATAGGCAGAAGAGGTGATATTGGCTGGCCAGCGTGATCCCCGGACTTAACCCCGCTCTACTTCTTTTTGTAAGGACACTTAAAGAAGTCTACGTTGACCGTCCAAATGACTTATCATCTTTAAAAGCCAGAAATAGTGCTGAAATTCGGGTCATTCCAGAGGACTTCCTTTTAAACGTTGTAGACGGGTTCAAAGATCGCTGGCTCTCTGCTTAATAGGAAATGGTGGTCATTTTGAACACCTGATCCACTGAAAAGGTTTTACTTGTTTATTATTCCGATGTTAAGTTGTTCAATTAATTAATTTGGTTATTATAAAGTTTGTTACGATTTTAAATAAATAAAAATTTGAAATACAAAAAATGCAGAGTTTTCCCAGTAAAATACAAATATGCAATCATATGCCATTTAAATAAAGTAGTGTCTATGGCAACCGAACCAGAAATGACAGAAAAATTTCATGCAGGTAAAAATATGGGGAATAATTTACTGAACAACTTTTACAAAGGTCACTTTTTAGTATACGAGGTAATTCAAAAAGTATAGGCATTATGCGCAAGTTTTTTGCCACTATTATTCAAATTGGGTCAGATGGGTTCAGATCTTTGAAATGGGGAAGATTTATTAAAGCATCTGATTGGAGACGCTGATACTAATACTAAAGACTAAAAAACGTTTAACAAGACACAAAACACAATTTTTTTCTCCATAAACTTTAGACGTCAAGAAATGCAAGAAGACGAAAATATAAGTCAATCCGCAACCCAGATATACAGGGTGTCCTAAAAGGTATGGTGAATAATTGGAGATCGCGTAGATCGGGTCAAAATTGGATTAGGAGGTCATGTATTATTTTGTCCTATACTGGGTGTTTCAATATAATAACGACAAATTAAAACATATTATTCCTAGATAAAAAATAATGAAGAAAGTTCCTATTTAATTTTTTTTAGCAGCTATTCAAATGCAAAAAATAATGATTAACTATGATAAACCTGTGTACGCGGGATTCTTTATTTTGGACACATCTAAAACAATAATGTATAGTTTCTTTTACGACTTTTTAAAACCTTTATATCAAGAGAAAGTTAAATTACTGTACACAGATACAGACTCGTTCATCTTAGAAATAAAAACCGCAAATGTTTACGAGGATATTAAACATCATATTATAGATAAATTTGACACTTCAAATTATAAACCTAATAATATACATAGTATGCCCATAACAAAATCCATAGTAGGTAAATTTAAAGACGAATATGCTGGTGAACCCATTGAAAGCTTTTATGGTACAGGAGCGAAAGCTTACTGCGTTCAGACTAAAAATACTTTACTTAAAAAAGCAAAAGGAATTAAAAAAGTCGATTTATTTTATGCGTGCTTAAAGATTATTTATTTCAGTTCCGTACTTCTGTTACATATTAAAGTATCTAAAGAACTAACCTGTTGTCATTTAGAACTATCTACAGGTCTATAGAGTAAAATTGGGTTTATTTTTAATATTTTTGTGATGACTAAATTATAAGTTATAATGTACAAATTTCTTTTTATTTGACCAGATTAAACATGTAGCACTGCTTTAAATCATATTTTACCAAATATCAGCCGAACCGTATAATAAAGGGTGTCGCAATAAGAACGCACATTTTAATTGTAAAATAAAAGTCATAATTTATTTGAAAGTAAGTGTTATTTATATTTTAATTGAAAGCTAATGCACTGCAATTAAACGTGGAAAATAATATCTGACAAATGGTGACATACTCTTATCCTTTTCGAGAAATTTTCAATTACATTTTCACACAATTCTGGACCAATTTCGCTTATAACTCGTTCAATTTCGTTCTTCAACTGTGGTATTGTTGTTGGGCTATTAGCGTATACGCGTGATTTTAAAGAACCCCAAAGAAAGAAATCGCAAGGCGTTAAATGGGACGATCTTGCGGGCCAGTTCTGATCTCCATTACGTGAGATGACACGACCGGGAAACTTTCTTTGCAACAACTGAATTGCTTCGCGTGTAGTAGGACATGTCGCACCATTCTGTTGATACCACATAGCTTCCGTATCTATACCATTCAATTGAGGCCATAAAAACTCAGTCAGCATGTTACGATAGCGTTCGCTGTTCACAGTAACTGCATTTTCTGCCTCGTCCTCGAAGAAATATGGTCCAATCACTCCTCCTGCCCAAATTTCACACCAAACAGTGACTCTTAATGGATGCATTTTCTTCTCGTGAATAACTGTAAGATTTTCTGCACCCCAAATCCCACAATTTTGTTTATTAACAAAGCCGTTAAGATGAAAGTGTTCCTCATCGGTGAACAGAATATTCTTCGAAAAATCGACATTCATTTGCGTTTTTTGCAATAACCAAGAAGAAAATGTACGGCGTGTCGCATGGTCCAGTGGTTTTAATTCTTGCCTCAATTGAATCTTATAAGCATGGAAATGAAGATATTTTGTGAGAATTCGATGGGTAGTGCTCCTTGGAATGTGCAACTGTTCTGAACGATGACGGACACTTTCACGCACTGCGGCAATGTTTTGAACAGAGCGACTAGTACGGAGACGCACTGGTGGTTTCACGTCCACGACAGAACCATTTTGCTCAAATTTGTTAAGTAGTCTTTGAACGGTCGTGTGATTTGGCGCATTGTGTCGACCAAAAATGCCACGCAATTTTCGAACTGTTTCCGCAAAACATTCTCTATATTTGTAGTGTGTTTTAACAATAATAATAATAATTCGTTGTTCGACCGTATATCGTTCCATGGCCACTAATCGCAAACTGTTTATATTATTCTTATCATTTGTTTGGCCTACTGCGAATAAAATAAAAATGTTGCGCCATTCAAAATGTGCGTTCCTATTGGGACACCCTTTATATCAAAATAGTGCAAGAAATAAAAAAGGTTAATGATAAACCAAAAAAGGTGTTTTTATATGAAAGGATAGTCAATGTCCTATCAAAGAAAGGGAGGGGGGGGGGGTCGCAGTGGTCGTGACGCCCAAAAAAATAACACCCTGCAGGATACCTTACTGCGACGTGTAAGGTAATTTTGGAACGACCACTTCATTGGCTTGAAAATAATTTAAAATAATTTCACATCCCTCTGTTGTTGGAAAAGAAATATTTTACTTATTTTATTATCTTCTAATCTATCAGGCAACTGATCGAATCTGTTAAATTTGGGTCCTCATTTTCAGAAGTAGTTATATCAAAATCAAATCACATTAATCCCAGTATCCAGAATATCCAGATAATTATATCAGTAAGCGGTTTAGTTCCTGGGTCAGCCGTAAGATAAGATTTAAGTAATTTATTATTTATTATACAATATTATCTTAATTGGATTTATGTCTTATTTTATATGAAAATTATTTTTAGCTTGAACTAACCTAACTAGATATTTTATAATTATTATTATACACGTTGTTATATTATATTAATCATTAAAAATTTTAATGGTAAGTTTTTTTTTTAATTGGACATGGACAAGCTTGGGCGTGCAAAACTTGCTACTACACAGTAAAAAATATGAAGCGGGTAAAAGTCATTTCAGAGTGGTAAAAATTGTGAGTGTATATTTTTACACTCTTGCAAATATTATTTACCACTATTAAACACCCAAATAAACTGTTAGTACGGTTAAATTTTAAGCGGGTAGTTATCATTAGTTGGGTGCTTAAACATTCCCACGGGTGTGAAACATGTTTGTGTCACAATAAAAGAAACTTTATGGGTGTAAATAGTATTTGATAAAATAAATTTATACTTTATTAGTGTATATTTAAAGAATTGTACCGGGTGTTCCACCTAAGGAGGTAATCGGCTATATCTTAGAAAGTAATAACACTAGGACTTTGGGAAAAACTATATATCGATAAAAGCGGCCAAGAGAAATTGCTGGAAATTATTTTCAAGTTTGAAAAATTACCGCTAGGGAGCAGCGTAAGAGAACTTTCAAGATAGAAATGCCGATTTTCTCTTGATTTTTCTTAATAAAAATATGTTAAAAATATAAGCATTGTATTCTTCATAAAATTATGCAACTTTATATTACGAATCGTTTTTTTCTATTTTCAATAATAAAGTGGTGGGAGAAACTCAAACTTTTTTTCTTTCAAACGCTGATATCTCTGCTTTGGATAAACCGATTTTATTCAACTTGGTCTTGAAAAAAATCCCTCCTTTTCCTCTACACGTAGATCTAATATCTATACCATATTAATTCTGATAGTGGCCACTAGATGGCGTTTTTCCGTAATTCCTCAATGAATAAGGATTTTCTCAAAAAAATCAAATGTTATGATATGACTTTTTCATCATATTTTATTTTAGGCTCATATAGGCTATTAAATAGTAAAATAAAAAATTCAGGTCCGTATTTAAAATAAAAAATTTGATGATGGTCGCTCGAATTTGAAACGTCGGATTAAAAAACTAACCCCATCAGGTTATAGAGGAGAAAAAGTTACTATAAGGAACTGAAAACCGCAACGTGATATCTTTTGTTAAACCAGAGATTTAATTGATTAATTAATGTTTTAAAAAATGGCCTATTTTTCCATATTTAATTATTATTATCCCGAATTTCTCTAGTTTAACAAATGATATCACGTTGCAGGTTTCAAGAAGACGATACATTTTTCCTGTAAAAGTCGTGGTGATTGTTAATCGAGACGCGATCAATTGCCAAAAGACGTGATGTTTAAGTAATATTACTTGAATAGTTAAGATTGCCGAAGTTTCAGCCTGCTTTACTGGTTTAAAGACTGTTTAGCGTGCTGTGTCGCTAGCTATTTGTCGCTGTGTTACTATAATGTATTTGAGTTAATTCCATTCATTATTAAATATCCTTAAAACTTATCCGGAGGCCTATTATTTATCTTCTAAAACCCCTAGACAACAAACTAAAATCCTACATTAAATATAAAAAAAGGTTGGACCCGTGACTCTAGCAGACGTCAATTAAAAGATATACCTCCAAGCAAAGGATCTCGTATTGTCATTGTGCATTGTGGATCTACGAATGGTTGTTGAACATGTAAATAAGTAAGACCTGTTTATATAAAAAGATCAGAAGAACAAATCAAATTAAATATTGAAAATGTGCACCATTTGCGGCTTGACAATATCCAAGGTGATTCATAAACTCTCTTCACACGTTTTCAACCATTTCCTGAGTTACCGCACGCACTTCTCTTCGGGTCCTCTCTTTTAACTCCTGCAGATTGTTTGGTCTGTCAACAAATACTTTCGATGTGATGTAACACCTCAGCGAAGCTAGGTCTGGTGACCTGGCAGGCCAATCGATAGGTCCTCTCCTTCCTATCCACCGATTGAGAAAGGTTTCATCCAAAAATGTACGCACAGTGGCAGCATAGTGTGCAGGAGTACCATCTTGCTGGAATATAAGTTCAAAATTCAATAAGTTCATATATTCTTTCAAAAATACCAACCGTTTGATAGCTATATGGAAAAGTTCCATAAGCCATCGCATCGGTTCATTTTTCTCCACCCGAGACTTATTTCTTAAAGAGTTATGACAACCATCAAACAGTTGTCTGTCTCCTAATTTCTTACTTAAAGTTATCAAAGTTACATGATGTTCAACATACAGTTCAACAAAAGTTACAGCTTAAGCGTAACCAATGTAAAATATTATAGTTTTTGAATAATAGTTACAACTTACTTGTCTCGTACATTCCATAAATAGTATCACGGATACAACTTTTTTTTAATCTTTACACATTTAGGTACAACTCTCTTTGAATGAGAACGTTTCTTTTTAGGTGATTTTAATAATTCATTTTCCTCAACAATGGTTGAAGCTGCGCTTACAATGATGATATTCAAATTTAGGGGAGCTCCTACACGCTAAAAATTATTAAAGTAGAAATAAAATATGTAGACCTTAATATACTCTCTAAAGTTACTTTTCTAACTGGTATCAAGGGTAAAAATGGACCACTGTTGTTAAGTTCTTCCTGAAAATAGCTTATTAGAGAAGTTATTAGCTCCTTGCACCGGCTACTTAAATGCTTTGCATTTTTCAGAAATAGTAAACAACATAATCGACAGAGATTATGTTCGTGCACTTTTGTTGTTTTTAAAAGAACATTTTTTTAATGCTATTTATGAAAATATCTGGAGTTTGTGTTAAGAAATAGACTCACAACAACACGAAACCACAGAACAATTAAGGTTAGTTTTTCACGAAACGTAAACAATACGTCAAGACAGGCCAACCAACAATGATAATTCTGTTGCCAACTATCGGCCAATAGAATTTAAATTACATTAATTTTTACAAGCTTAAATAAACAAATTATTTGCTATAAGTGGGTTCGTATCAAAGAAGAATACTGCCCAGTTTTTAGTACATTCAATATGGCATATACAGGGTGTTTCAAAATAAATGCGAAAAACTTAAGGGGGCGATTCCTTGTTTAATAAAAAGGGTAGTTTGATATATTATAAATATTGGGTTATTTCAGGTTAGTTAAAGATGGCGGTAAAACAATGTTTTTTATATATAAAACGAAAAGTGATAGAATAATAAAATTCTGTGGAAGTATTACTATTATAAAATAGTATATTCTATAACAAGTATGGAATGGATAAATTCCGTAGGAGCGAAAAGTTTGTAGGCCGAGCCGTAAGCGAGGTCTACGGTTTCGCGAGGGCGGAAATGCCATTCCATACGAGTTATAGAGTATACCTTCTCTAACACTATTGGAGAAAAAATAATATATTATGTTATAAAATCAATATTTTGTAATAAAACTAACCTATCTTGAATAATCAAGCGCTGTCAAAGTCGAATTTATAAGCGTAAAATTAGTAATCCATGATCTTCAAAATAATTTGGTTTTCCCATGCAATATAGATGACCGAATTGAAAATCTAGTTGGCTTTGACTATGTGATACATAATAATTCCATTCTGTACTAGTGTGTTAGAATGAAGTCATTCCATAACACTTTTCTAGTTCAGAATATGTTAAAAAATAGAAGTAAAGGTTAAAAAATAGAAGTAAATGTTGTTGTTGGTCACGTTGTATTTATCTTGGCAGTTTTGTGAAGTTTGACGGGTATTGTTAGAGTTTTAATTGATGTTTTTTCCTACATACCGTATAACAAAGTGTGGATTTTTTTATTGTGCTGTTCAAATGCAAATTTGTTTTATAGTACGATGGTAATTGCCTTTAATGAAATGAAGCAAGCCAAATTCCTAATAAGTTGAAATTCGGTAAAAAACTGTTATTGTTGGAAGGTCGAATAAACGCACAGACCCGGACTTGAGCATTTTGCAGTGCAATGAAGCCAAACAAGAAGATCAGTTTGAAATGCAAGAAATGTGAGAGACCTATCACCAAAACGCACGAAAAGATTCAATGCGCTGGGGAATGTCACTTACCACAAGGCTTGTAGTGGTCTAACAGATCAAAAGTTTAAGAATTATGAAAGGAAATCTGGAGAAAAGTGGATTTGTGGTGGCTGCTTGGATGATGAGAGCGAATATGAATCGGAAAGCGACTCCGAAGAGGCAGTACTGCAAATGGTAAGCCAACGGCAAAGAAAATCTGGCAACTTTAGACCCGAGGATATTTTCGATAATCCTAATCCCAACAATAAACAATTATTGGATGCCATGAAGAGTATGTTTTTTGAGATTCAGAAATCTGTAACATTTAATGGGTCAATGATTGAAGATTTAAGGGATAACCTTAATAAGTTAACCGAAGAAAATAAAAAGTTAAGAAGGGAGCAAGCGGTTTTAAAAAACAGATTGGCAGACAAATGAAACATCCAGTAAGCAAGGAAGAGAATGAGGAAAGAACCAAAAGAATTGTGATTGTTGGGTTAAATGGTGATGAGAACGTCAAAAAAGAAGTAAAAAAAGTCCTAAATCACCTAAAAGTTGAACTTTCAGAAGACAGGTTTGAAACTAGAGTCCTGCCCAGTCAAATGGCGAAAAAACCTGTATTAGTAACTTTTGCAGACAAAAATATTAGAGATCAAGTATTACAGGGGAGAAAATTCGGTACTCTTGATACCACGGCATGTGGAATAACTTCGGGTAATCCATCAAAAATATTTCTGAATGAGGACCTGCCTAAGAATACACGTGAAATTTTCAAGAGGGCAAGAGAGTTGAAGAAACATGGCTATAAATATGTGGAGCAAGGATGGTAGTATATTTGCGAGAAAGGATGATAACGGCCCCATTCATAGAATTCTAGCCTTTGGTCAAGTTACTAGTCTTATCAGTTCTGGGTAAATATTATTTGGAATGTACTTTGTTTTTTGGTTTTTATTCATTAAAGAGTATATTTGTTAATTCTCTCAATGGCGAATAAAATTACTATTGCGCATATTAATATAAGATCGTTAATGCCCAAATTTAATATATTTAAAATGCATGTTATTAATAGTCAACTTGATATTGTGGGTATCTCAGAGACATGGTTAACAAATAATATCTTGGACGAAATGATTCAAATTAAAGGCTATAAGTTTATTAGAAGGGACCGGCAGCAAAATCGAGGGGGAGGAGTAATTTTGTATATAAAAAATAATATTCAGTTCTATGAAATAAATAGTTTGAGCGTTGACACAGCAGAGCAAGTGTGGGTAAAGTTTAAATATAATAACGTAAGAAATGTGGTGGGGGTTTTATACAGATCCCCTCCCATTTCAGAAATATTAAATTTTTGTACAGAGTTTGAGCAGAATATTTGTAGTTTATTACCTGAATGTGATAACTTCGTATGCACAGGCTACTTTAATATTAATGTAATGAATCTAAACTGCAACTATGTCGATCGTTTTTTGTCAGTACTATCTGCATATGATTTGAAACAGTTAATTGATGAGCCCACCAGACATGAATTAGGTGACTGTACCCTCCTGGACCTCATAGTATGTTCTGATATAAATTATATAGCTTCCTCGTGTGTCGATTATACCTTGGATGTATCTGATCATTTACTTGTTAAATGTGACTTGAAATTGAGAGTCGATAAACCGCAACCATTTTATCTTACTTATAGGGACTACAGTAATTTTAATAAAGAGGTTTTTAATGCTGAACTTGGGGAGATTCCTTTCTATAGAATATTTCAGTTGCATGATATTAATGACAAGGTTCAATTATTTAATAATTTTATAATAGACATCTTCAATGTGCATGCTCCTATACGAACTGTTCGTATAACTAAAAGAAAAAAACCATGGATTACCCAAAATTTGAAGTTTATTATGACACTTAGGAATCGGGCTCTGTCAAAATACAAAAAGAACAAATCTAATGGCAACTGGGAGTCTTATAGGCAATTGCGAAACTTTGTCACTGCGTCTGTGAACAGGGAAAGAAAAGCATTTCTAGAGGAAAGGATTCGTCGTAATGCTTCTAGGGAAAACTGGAGATTACTTAAAGAACTCGCGATTTATGGTAGGGAGAAATCGGTGGTCCCTGATACTCTGGGGACAGTTGACGAGATTAATGATTATTTCGTCAACATTCCTCAAATTGATCCGGACCCCGATACATTAAATTTTTACTTAAATGGCCAACGTGATAATATAACCGGCTTTGACTTTAGAATGGCGACTATTGAGGAAATAGGGGAAGCAATATTTTCAATTAAATCAAAGGCTTTGGGTAATGATGGCATTGGTGTAAAAATGTTGCTGTATTGTTATCCGGTTGTCTTGCCGGTTGTGACGCACCTAGTAAACTACTGCATCGAAACTTCCACATTTCCAGATGCTTGGAAAAAGTCTTATATAATTCCGCTGCCTAAAGTTACGACACCCATTGATTTAAAGGATCTGCGCCCGGTTAGTATTTTGCCAGCATTGTCTAAGGTTATAGAAAAAATACTTAATAATCAGATTAAAAGTTACATAGGTCAATGCAGTATTCTGCCCGATGTGCAATCTGGATTTAGGCAGCGCTATAGTTGTAATACCGCCTTATTAAAGGTAACCGATGATGTTTTTGAGGCAACTGATCGTGGTAAACTAACAGTACTGGTCCTCCCAGATTACTCGAAGGCGTTTGATAAAATAAATCATACACTTCTTTTAGCTATTTTGAGGTATCTTGGTTTTCGCAAAAATACTTGCAACTTTTTAAATAAATATTTAAGTGATAGAAGTCAGCAAACAATGGCACATGGTACGCTGTCCAAATCAAAAAATGTATTGCATGGTGTCCCGCAGGGATCAATTTTAGGA
This sequence comes from Polydrusus tereticollis, assembly GCA_963920685.1. Taxonomy (NCBI): domain Eukaryota; kingdom Metazoa; phylum Arthropoda; class Insecta; order Coleoptera; family Curculionidae; genus Polydrusus; species Polydrusus tereticollis. Next base: position 164,075,652 of record OY987327.1, read on the forward strand.
CCTATACTTTTTGCTCTGTATACATCGCAGTTGATAACTTATGTAAAACATTGCAAATCTCATTTTTACGCGGATGACACGCAACTTTACTTTTCTTTTAAGCCTGATGACATTGCAAAATCTAATAATATAATAAATACTGATTTAAGTGCTGTCCTCAGAGCCTCAGAGTCTCATTGCCTTAGTATAAATCCTATAAAATCACAAGTTTTACTTTTCGGTAGCTCACAAATGCGTAATTTACATAGGAAAAAAATATCAATTAAAATAAACGATGTAGATTTAGAACTGGTTGACAAAGCAAGAAATCTGGGTGTTATTATCGATACAAACCTGAGGTTCTCCGAGCATGTTAACCTTTGTATCAAAAGAGCCTTTGCTAATTTAAAACTGATTTATGGTCATAAGAACATTTTAAATGAAAGTATGAAAAGACTTCTATGTGACTCGATTGTTTTGTCACACTTTAATTTCGCGGACGCGGTCTATGGGCCATGTCTGGTGGGTGCAGATGGGTACCGTATCCAGCTTATCCAGAACTGTTGCGTCCGTCTGATTGGAGGTATAAGAAGACGAGAGCGTGGTGTTTCTGCTAAGTTACGAGACATTGAATGGCCGAGAATGGATGAAAGGCGAGCTTTGCATGCACTTGTTCTTTATAACAAAATTATTTTAAATCGACGCCCTCAGTATTTATATCAAAAAATTAAATTCCGCGATGATGAACATAATCTGGATATTCGAAATAAATCTACAATTACTACACCTCTGCATTGCACAACATATTTTGAAAGATGCTTCAGTTTTAATGTGGCCAAGCTTTATAATAAGGTTCCTGCCAGCATGAAATTTGCTACTGGCATCAAATTTAAGCTGTCAGTGAAAAAAATAATACAAAATTTTGTATAACAGTTTTTATTTAATTTACTCTAAATTATACGCAAATCAGGTTGTTTATATTTTTTGATTATGTTTTCAGTTATATTTTAAATATAGTTTCATGTTTTTAATAAGGTTAAGTACTTAGTACTTATTACTTACATATTGCCTACCATAGTATATATTATAACGTTACTTTGAATTTATAGAGTTTAATTTTTTATTATTTGGTTAATTAGTTATATAGTATTGTGACTATTAATTACCTACTATATATATATTATATCATAGTGGTTAAGTGAGGAAGCTTTGCTTCAACTTCGCCGTTTGTAATCTTACCATTACAATAAAGTCATTTATTATTATTATTATTATTATTATTAATAGTGTTAGAGAAAGTATAGTCTATATCTCGTATGGAATGGTATTTCCGCCCTCGCGAAACCGTAGACCTAGCCTACGGCTCGGCCTACAAACTTTTCGCTCGTGCGAAATTTATCCATTCCATACTTATTATAGGATATACTATTCTGCATATTTTTTCACTTTTTTAAAATGAGTGGAAGGGGTTGAAATAGACTACCCACATGATTGTTGTTAACTAAATTTAGAGAAAAGCTTACGCAACGACTTGGGAAAAAGTAATTTGTATAGGCTGGTTTATTGCACGTCCGTTCATAAAATGCATGTCATTTCTGCATTAGTGTAATTAACCATTATTGCTCTATTGATTTAATTAAAACTCTTATTACTGCGCAATATTAGAAACGTCCTAAAAAGTGACAGCGGTCAACTAAATTTTTTTTTAAACATTTCCTCGTCCCGACATGTAATACTTTATATAGAGTGTGTCCAAAAAAGTCTGCAACCTATGGGAAAGTTTTTTATTACCGGTTTCTCACAAAATTTTATTATTGATAAAGATCGGTGCATGCCTTAAAACTATAAATGCATATTTCATGTTTTACCTGCGTCTAGTAGTAAGGGAGCAAATGCCATTTTTTTGAAATTGCCTTTGGAGTAAAGTGCCTTAATTATTAGAAATACAGCAAAATTTTATATGGAAATGTTTTTGCAAATTAAAAACTTAGTCCAAATACGGGATTTGAGTTAGGTGTCTCAATTTTTATTTTTTTATTCCTTAATCTCTATGTTCCCCTAAACGGCACGCCTCTGGTCGATTTTTTGCTTACGCAATTTTAATATATTTATCAAATAACTTAAATATATTTTTAACAAAGGACACAAAGCCTCGGCCTCAAATAAGTAAATTTTTGTCTTTATTGTTGCATGTTTCGCCTTAAACAGGCATCATCAGACCTAAAGGAGTAAAATCAGTTATAAATTGCACGAAAATAACAAAAAACGAAAAGAACCTACCTTACAAACAGTCAATAAATTACATATAAAATAAACATAAAATAATATAAAAATATAAGCACATCACTGTAACATATTATTTAGACTAACATGAAAACAGAGGACGAAACAAGTTGGTTGCCTATTTAATCAAATTAAGAACCCAAGGTCAGATCTGCATTAAAAACGAAAGCAGTAAATAAATAAAACTGTGAACAAACTAATCTCTTTTAAGGTTGTTAAAAACCAATTGGGGCTCGAAATTAAAAACATCATTTACGCAGGTAAGTACTGGGCTCTTTTTTGTGAAAAACCTGTTCCCCAGCGTGCCACCCGCTGATTGTATCAACCTAGTGGAGGGTTTGCTGACAAGGGGGGGTCTCCCTCGTCTTTTAATCTCTGATTTGGTGTTGCTTCTGAGAACCGTCCTTAACCAGGACTTCTTTCAGTTTAACGGAAGATTTTTCAAGCAGAAAGCAGGCCTGGCTATGGGCTCCTGCCTTTCGCCGTTTCTTAGCGAAATTTTTATGAACGACTTGGAGGAGAAAATTATAAAGAGTCGCTTTGCTCGCTTCCTAACCGCCTATAAAAGATATGTTGATAATGTTTGCATTGTATGGAGTGGCAGCGAGCTTGATTTAATAGATTTTTAAACTTTGTAAATTCATTACATAACAAAATTACTTTTACGCTGGAGAAAGAAAAGGATGGCAAACTTCCTTTCCTCGATCTTCTATTAATGAGAAACAACAATTCCATAGAATTTGAAATATTTAGAAAACCGTCATCAACAGATAATATCATTCAATATTCGTCAAACTCACCATATTCTCATAGATTTGCTGCTTTCAATTCGTTCTTTTATAGATTATTCAAACTTCCCCTGTCGAGGAATGCTTTTAACACCGAACTGAATATTATCAAACAGTTGGCCTTAAATAATGGGTTTACATTAAATACTATCAACAAAATTTATTTCAAGTCTTTAAATAAAATAAAATTTTCTTACAATATAATTCATGCTGAACCTACAACGAAACACAATCAATTTAGATGCATCACTTTTTTTGGCAATATCTCCCTACAACTTGCAAAATTTTTTAAGAATCTAAATGTCTCAATATCTTTTAAAACCGTTAACACACTTAGGAAACACTTAGTAAAAACAAAGGACTGATCAGTTGTCTAATTCAGGAGTGTATTCGTTGCGTTTTGACAATTGCCCCGCTGTGTATATCGGCCAGTCGGGCAGAAGGATATCTACCAGAGTGCGTGAACATCTGAGCCTCGTAAATAAATATAGAAATTCGGACATAACCGAGACCAAATCAGCTTTTGCCACCCATTTGCTAACGTCGGGACACACTTTTTCTGCACCTGAAAACGTCACACTATTACATCAATGTAGGAAAAGTAAAAAACTTGATTTACTCGAAAAAATGGAGATCACCAAGGCAAAAAAGAGCCCAGTACTTACCTGCGTAAATGATGTTTTTAATTTCGAGCCCCAATTGGTTTTTAATAACCTTAAAAGAGATTAGTTTGTTCAAAGTTTTATTTATTTACTGCTTTCGTTTTTAATGCAGATCTGACCTTGGGTTCTTAATTTGATTAAATAGGCAACCAACTTGTTTGTGATGTGCTTATATTTTTATATTATTTTATGTTTATTTTATATGTAATTTATTGACTGTTTGTAAGGTAGGTTCTTTTCGTTTTTTGTTATTTTCGTGCAATTTATAACTGATTTTACTCCTTTAGGTCTGATGATGCCTGTTTAAGGCGAAACATGTAACATTAAAGACAAAAATTTACTTATTTGAGGCCGAGGCTTTGTGTCCTTTGTTAAAAGTATATTTAATAACAGGTCTCTTTGGGAAAAATGGACGAATTCTTCGAAATAACTTAAACGTGGGTTTATAATAAAAATGTAGTAAGTAGTTGCAAACCTTTTAAAACCTTTTAATAATACGAGTTGGTTTAGGTATTAGCGTGTTGCACGCCTACTTAGACACATTTTAGCCAACTTATGTTGCAAACTAAATTATGATAGAATCCAACTCTATTCATATTACTGGAAATAACTAATAATTTACTTGTCATAATAAATAAATAAATAATTACAATTTGAGTATTTGTCTCAATTTTTAATTTTAGTGACTAACAGTCTTGATTCATTTTGGTCTATGAATACTTCCTAATCAGCACTAACAAGAAAAACACCATATTATTTTCAGAATGATGTTAAGGAAAGTATCAGACATTAACCATACTATCACTGCTAACTAATGCTCTCTGTGTCCGCCATTTCTCTTAATACATTTTGTTGTTTGTCTTCTGAAATGATCAATAACTCTTCTTAACGTTTCGGGAAAAATTAAAGAAATGCATACACGAATCTCATTTTCTAAATGATCTAAATCACGAAAAGGTCTTTTTTTTATAAACAGTTTCTTTAGGATACACCCAAAAAGAAAAAAATCCAAAGGTAACAAATCTGGAGATCTTGGTGGCCACTGATATTCGGAATATCTTCCAATCCATTTACCATTAAATTCTCTATCCAAGTAATCCGTAACCATCCGAGCACTATGAGCTGGTGCTCCGTCCTGTTGAAACCACATACTGCATCTAATATTTAAGGCAACTCGTCTAGTTCGTTAGAGAGTTCGTTTTGTATAAATTGGAGGTAACGTTCACAATTAAGATTCTCCCGAAAGAAGAAAGGACCCACTATCCTGTTATTCAAAATGCCACACCGTACAATAGTTTTTGCTGAATACTAACTTTTACACTCTATTACAAAATTTGGATTAGCGTATTGTTTACTGCAGACTTTTAAGATTCTGTGTCTACTTCGACTGACCTTAAAGATTTCCTTGGATTTTCTATAAAAGTTTGTAAAACTTCAAGTTCTTTCTCCTCACTTCTAACCCATTTGGTATAATATACATTATATATATTATGCTTTTTCTTGTAACTAAATTCAAAAGATCCCGTTTCTTTGAAGAAGTTATAAATTCTCGAAACTGTACTATAATGTATGTTCTTTCCAGGGTGTCTTTCAGTGAAGATAGATGCTGCTTCTCTATACGATTTATATTTATCCCCAACAATGAGAACTAATTCTGCCCTTTCTTGTAAAGTTAGTTTTCCGCCATAATTTTTAACAATAATTCAAAAAGCAAAATGACATAATAAGCCGTATGTGTGACAGATATGCTGCTATTGATTTTTAATTCAAATGTTTTCACGGCCTACACTTTAAAAAACCAAATACCTAATTTATATGCATTTTTTTAAAGTAGGTTCTTAGAGTTGAGCGTCTATTTCAACCCCTTCCACTCATTTTAAAAAAGTTAAAAAAATATGCAGAAAGTGTGTTTTCATAAGAGTGATACTACTACGAATTTTATTATTCTATCGCTTTTAAAAAATAAGAACAATATTTTACCGCCATCTTTGTACCGCGATATCTCCCTAATGGTTGACTTTTTACCCAACTTTTATATATCAAACTACTCTTTATTTTAGACAAGGAATCGCCTCCTAAAGCTTTTCGCATTTGTTTTAAAACACCCTGTATACGTTCAGTAAGAATATATCCATGCTAGACTTTGCCATTACCATTATGGTAAGTGAAACAAAGAAAATCATACTAAATATAAAAACCCTATGTTTAGTACTTGTCCCACCTATCGTAACTGGTTTTACAAAATCCCAATCTGAATTCGAGTGAGTCACACATACCATTGGGGCTGAAACTAACATGCATGAAAGGCTTCTTTAAGTAACTATTTTATGCCAAATTAGTCTATTTCAAGTTAATTCCTGATATCATGACAATTATTTCAAACTCGGTCTTTTAAATCGTGTGTCATACTTAAATCAAAAATGTTGCAATCTGTTTAATTTTATTATAATGTTTTAGGGGTCAATAGCACTGCCACTATACAAATCAAAATTTACAATGGCTTTTATTAATAATTGTACCATTAATTTTGACTCAATATCTAGTAGAGTACTAGAATCCTTGGTCTTTTATCAGTAAAGCAATCCCATAAAGTAGCCACATTTTAATATATTCAACCAAAAGAACCAACACAAAGTCCCGGTCTCAAATAATTTAATATTTAAAGAATATTTGGTAACATGTTTCGCCTTTAAGGCATCATCAGACCTAAAAAGATGTCAATTAACACGCATATAAGTGCATATAATAAACCTACCTGATACACCATAAGATATTTTAATATGTTGTTAAAAAAAAATTTAGCAGCGAACTGTGTGTTTACATCATCAATAATAATTTAATTAAGTATCCTACATAACTCCTCTGTGACCACTCTTTAAAAATTCAGCTTGGCGCAGTAAGTAAAATAGGTATCTACCCCTAATTCTAATGTAATAATTTTTGTTTACTTATTTCATATTGTGTCAAAACCTACATTTTACGTTGAAATGCTGCCATAATCTATTTTTTTCTTATGATAAGGCACATCACTGCAGGATTATTCCTTTATGGTGCTCTGCTAGTGGTGCGTGTGCGCAGGAAACGATTCACGTTGGTCTTGAATCTTTGGAGACTACACTCGTTGGGGAACACGGCTTCCGTTCCAGAGTGATGACGTTCTCCAAATGAAAGAATTTTTAAACAGTGTCGTTCGAGGGACACTAAGCTGAACCACATACGGGTGGATTGCAATGGCTTGTCGTGCCATGCACCGCTCTGGGTGGAATCAAGCGGACAACCTCAGTTGAGCACTTGCCATGAAAATATTTCAAAAATAGACTCAAGTCGCCAACCTGCCTTCGATGTTCAAGGCTTTCCAGGTTTTTTGTCAGATTATGGTCACCGATCAAGCGAATGGCTCTTCTTTGAATAAAATCTAGCAATCTCAGGGTATTTTTAGGAGCAGAGCCCCACATATGCAAACAGTACTCCAGCGATGGTCATATTTGGGCTTCATAGAGCATCAAAAGTTGGTGGGGTGTACAGAGGTTCTTAGTTCGGAAAAGTATTCCAAGCTTCTGTGAGGCTGCCATAGCAACGGCCGCAAGGTGACTATGCCAAGACATGATGTTAACCAAATTGACACCCAATAATTTAATTGATGAAGCTAAGGGAATCGACTGTCCCGCCATGACTATATCCGGTTCTTCAAATTCTACTTGGTTACTGGCACCCCAAGACAGAATTTCTTTCAGGTCTTTGTTGAGATGTGATGCCTCCTGCTGCCTATAGAGGTATGCATTGGCAGCCGATGTCCGAGCATCCAAACTAAAAGATGAAACAAGGGTGCCGTCATCAGCAAAGCAATATATTTAGAGGATTTTTAGTTTTTTCCGAAAGATCGTTAATGTATGGTAAAAAGAGGGTGGACGACAATGAAGAACCTTAAGGAACTCCAGCGTTTATGTTAGATGTGCCTAAAAGAAATCTGTCCATCGCCACTCCCAAAGAACGGTCTTTAAGAAAGCTTGACAGCCATGAACAATAACAATAAACGTGTTAATCAGTAGCGAAGATACATTTAAATTTAGTCTAAGTCCAAAATCCCAAAATCAATTTAAAAGATACTATACCGACTATAATAGTGTATATCTAGTATCTATTAACAATCAATCAACAAAACATCCAGCATTTTACATTTACAAATTTATCTAAAGTAATTAATTATTTTTTTTCTATTTTTACTAAAGTCGTTATTTATTTTTCCTACAAGCGTGCGCGATATACCGTTTTCCCGCACTCGTTTTGGTTCTGAAAGACCCATTTTCCCGCACGGTGCGGGAAAATTTTTCCGGCACGGTGCGGGAAAATTTTTCCCGCACGGAAAATTAAATTTTTAGAAATACTTTGTGGTAGTTTTTCTAACGCTTGTAGAAACAATTTTGATTCTAACTCATGCGGAAAGACACTTTAATAAATAAAATATAAATTTTTATTGAAAGTAAATGAGGTATATTACAGAAACACTAATTTTTGCCGTTTATTTTAAACATTTTTAAAAAAGCTGATTTAAAACGGTTTATTTCAAAAACCCCGTACATAGATGTTAACATGGTAACCACGACACACACATAAAATTTAATTGTCAAAGTGACACCTTACAACATTTCACCGGAGCGTGGCTTTGATTTATAATTTCGTTCAGATTCTGATACAGATGTCTTCCATAGATAATTTCTCGGACGATGAGCTTCCAGAAGATATTCTAGAAGCTGCAAGTGTCGCAAATTTGGATTTGCTACCAAAAAAGTCAATAGTCAGGTATGAAAAACAATACGATAATTTTGTTACTTGGTGTGAAGCGAAAAATGTAAAAGCACCAAGAGAAGAAGTACTTTTGGCATATTTCTTGGAAATGTCTAAACTTTGGAAGCCAAATACTTTATGGTCTCGATATTCCATGTTGAAAAGTGTACTTAAGGTTAAGAAAGATTTAGATATCAGTAAATACTATAAAGTTACTGCGTACATCAAGAGACAAAATGTAGGTTTTCGAGCAAAAAAAGCAAAAGTTTTTACACAAGAAGAGATTGCGAAATTTATGAAAGAAGCACCTGATGAAATTTTCCTTCTAATTAAAGTGGTAACGATTTTTGGACTGGCTGGTGCCTGCCGCCGTGAGGAGCTAACTAAATTTACCATTGACGACATAGACGACAAAGGAGACGTTATAATTGTCACAATAAACGACTCCAAAAACCATTCTGCTAGATCCTTTGTAATAACTAAGGCAGTCAATAATGAAATTTTTCTAAATCTATACAGAAAATATGCAAACTTACGTCCACAGCAAACTCCACACCGCCGATTCTTTTTGAACTACAAACATGGAAAATGCAGTACCCAATGTGTTGGAATTAATACCATAGAAAAAATGCCCTCCAACATTGCAGCTTATATAGGACTCAAAAATCCAGAATTATACACAGGCCACAGTTTTAGACGTTCCTCGGCCACTCTACTTGCTAATTCTGGCGAAGAAATAACAAACATTAAACGTTTAGGAGGATGGAAATCCACGTCTGTTGCCGAAGGCTACCTGGAGGAATCCATCACACACAAAAAAAACATGTCTAACAAAATTCTCAATCTCAATAGTCCATCAAGTTTGAGCTATAATTTAGAAGCAAAAACTCCACAGTTTCCCAGCAGCGCTAACAACAGCTCGATACCTCTTTCTTTGCAACCATCCGCTCATCAGGATCAGTTGGCTTCAATGGCTTCATCCGCAATCAATTTGCATAATGCATCAAATTGTACTTTTAATGTAAATATTAGTTATAATTAGAAATTAAATCTGTGTTTGTTTTTCAGTAAAATTAAATTTTTAGAAATATTTTGTTGTAGTTTTTCCAACTCCTGTAGGAAAAATTTTGATCCTAACTTGTGCGGAAAGACACTTTCCCGCACTCGACTGCTTACCCGAACTCCGCTTCGCGTCGTTCGGGTAACGGCAGTCGCTTGCGGGAAAGTGGCTCTTTCCGCACTTGTTAGGATAATAACTATATTTACCTTCTCGTTGCCTCGTAATTGTACTACTACTTAGAATCGGAAAACGAATAAAACCCTCCCAAGTACCGGGTTTTATTTAGTGCGTTCCTAATTTATTTTTCTTGGAAAAAAAAATTTATTTCTATTAAGTTCAATTTAGAAAATAATATACTGATGATAATTGACAGAATTATAATAATTATTAAAGTGTATTATTGGCATTTTATTTATAAATTATGATTTAATTTTTATTCCTAATGTTTTTGTGTGTATTTTATAAATTATGTAGCACTCGCTCCTTAGCTCTTTATTCCATTATTTATTTTAAACTTACCATTTGCAGTTAAATATCTACATTTCAAGCTTACTTATGGTTTAAACTAACGGCATCTCAATTCACCGTATTTTCACGTTCTCATGTTTCGTCTCAATGAAATTTCCAGAGCTCGACGCGGCTATTTCTATTTATTTTAGTCAAGCTGCCAGCCAGTCCATTAGGCCAGAAGATTGGATTTCTGTGTTATATAGAGCTCTTATTCGGTATGAGAATCGGCTATTTTTCAGGTTTTCCATAAATTTTAAAGCGAGTATACCATTTGATAGTTAGTTTTATTAATAAACGGATAAAAGAGCATTCGATTTTTGATAAAAAAAAACTGGTAAAAATGTTTAAATATTTAAATACGTAATTTAAGTGATTAATAGGGAATCCGAAAATGATGATAACAAATTTGAAGGTATAATTTTACATAAGAAAAAAGAAAATAAGTTCATAATAATATAGATCCGCAAATACTTCCATAAAGAGCCGCAGATCCTCGAAGACGGTGTCATCAAAGAGTTTTATACTTTAATTTATAAGAATATAGTTACAATGCAGAAATAAACGTTTAGTAAAAAGCTAGCGTTATTGGAGGTCACATTTTTGAAATATCAAGTGGCCCATATTGCAATCAGTGGCGTGGTAATAAGAGGGCGGTACGATATATAGCGCCTGGTCGGGAAAGTGGTATAAGCCGAACGGAAAAGAAGAAACTGCAAAACTGTGATTCGCTCTTATTTCAAAATAAAAACATTTCTTAAAACATTTATTAAAATGCGTTCGTAAAGTATATTTTTGTTAGGGAAACGTGTATCAACACGTCAAAGAGAATAAGTTGATAAATGCGGTGTGCGTGCGTTTTCAATCTCTGCTATTTTTGTTTGTAAATAGCATAAGGGTTATAATTTGTTCACGCAATTATAACGTCATTATTGGGATGCTAGCTTCCCATTGGGCGAAATATGTGGTCAGATCGTATCGCGTGGCGGTAGAGATATGAGACGGTATGGTGCAACGGTCAAGAGTTAGTAGTCTTCTACGATGGCTCCGTAAAGCAAGGACTTTTACGTGCGCTCCACGAATTTACGGCCCTTTTGGGCAATAAAGCAGTCTTCTACGATGGCTCCGTGGCCAAGAGTCCACTCATTGCTTTAATTTTTACATCAATCCATCCCTCGCCACTAAAGATAAGAACAGTGTCGTTCGCATAAGAGACTGTGAATCCACCAGAATTTAATTTCAATAGTGAAAATGTATATGTAATTTCGTCGCAACCGATTAGGCTCAACTGCTACGTACCTGTTTGGATCGTTATTTCTCTCAGTCGGGTCGGCTGAGGCACCGCGAAGTCGATCGAAACGTCGCAACTGTTAAGGGGCAGGACTAAGGGTAGGCTTAAAAATACGCTGGTCCCTTGGATTTCTAAGGTCTGGGGTTCTCCCATTTAAGGGAGACTTTTCTCGTCGTGTATTAAATATTACGCTTGAAGAGCTCGAAGAATGAGAACTTGTCTCGTCATTATCGTCGCCGCGACTAAGGCTACGTTCCAGCACTTGTAACATGTCAGGATTTTTTGGCAGTTCGCCCGGCTCCGATGATACCACAGGGGTTGTCGTTGTGGGGACCCACCCCACACCCGGTCGTTAGGGAATATTGACCGCCCCAACGCAAGTAGGAGAAGTACAAACCCGAACGGGGGAAGGAGGAGTTACGGTCTGGGTGTCTAGATTCATTTTAGAATATTTAGAAGTTCCAGAGACGGAACTGACAGGGGAAGGTAAATTAATTTCGTCGTAAATGATTTTAAAGGAGGGCTGTTTGTCGTTATGTCCAGTCTATATCCTTACAATAATCTATATACAACGTCGTTAATAACTACAACTAGAAGACGCGGCCTTTATACAATAACCCTTATAAACTAAATGCAATTTGGGCTGGATTTCTCTTTTCTCCTTCCACCGAACCTATATACAGTCCTACGCAGGTTCGAATAACAGTTCTTGGAGCGAAGATTATCCACTTTGATGAATAACTAGTGTATTCGCGGCACCCGCGAAAATGTTTACGCACTACTATCTTGTTCATTAACCGGGTTGGTCAGATGTCTGTGCGTCGATTACAATTAATTGGCTTTATAAATAATCGAAAAAAAATCCAACTTTCACTACGTGATTCAGCGCTCACATCGATCGCTCTTATCTATCCCGGTCGCGGCCTTGACGAATCCGAACTTGTCAAGGATTTCCGTACGAATAATGAAACGTGGGCTGGTTGGATGTCCCCTCGATTCTAAGAAAGGTTTATGCAGAAACCACTTAATTTACACGTTTAGCTATTCGCAGATAGCTGCACATTAATCTGAGATACGGAGGAGCTCGTAAGGTCAGTCCGAACGTATCTGTCCATAATATTCCATGTGACCATCAAAGGTCGTCATCCGAGTTGAGTCCAGGCAACACCAATCAAGAGGCGCTAATACTTTATGACACTTTTCCGTACTACCTATTTTCCAGAGATATTCTAGGGAAATGCTTTAAGCCAATATCCAACTTCTCGGACTCTACAATGGGCTAGGTTCGGAAATATGCATAGAAATAGCTAAAGGGTCGACTTCTCGGGCACGTCGGCCTGCTTAAAAGAAATTCATATAATTTCTGGCTTAGAAGAGAAATCAAACGTTTTCCAGGTCGTTTTGGAGTGCTGTGATTCAGCAACAGTAAGAGTTCGTACAGAGAATCCTTACAGGCAATGGTAGATAAATTGGAGAACCTTAACGGAAGGCATCCGAACAAAATCCACAAAATCGACCACTCACACCGCGACCATTTCAAATTCAATCTTTTTCGTATTCAACTAGAGAGCCCGCTTTAACACCGGGAATTTTCTCTACACCGGCACAGCGCGCCAATTAACTTTTACTTTCGACGTGGTGTTCAATCTTTTACGTCTCGAACTAAAGAGCCCCCCTTCCCCGGTGTCACTCCCTCTTATGCCTTCTCCGTTCGGGGTTTTTCGAGCTTGACCTACTCACGGCCGAGACCAGGCTTGCGTCCGGCGGCGGTTTTACACTTTGGTTTCGCGGAAATATCAAATTGATTTAATTATTCTGGGTGTTAGGATTTTCGCTGCAACTTCACGCTATTTTATTAAATATTTTTTAATATTTAATACAATAGTAATGCATAATATGGGTCTCGATACAGCGCCCTGTGGAAACCCAATTCTTATTTTTAGTTCATCACTCAACACTTTATTGCCCCTGACCATTTGACGCCTATTACCTAAGTACTTTTTTATTAGCTCTAGCACCGTTCCTCTAACTCCACTATTTTCCATAATTACAAATAGTCTATCATGAGGAACAGTGTCAAAAGATTTTGCAAAGTCGATAAAAATGCCCATACACTTATTGCTCAAATTAAAATTTTTAACAACCTCCGAGATTATTGCATCAGTGGTGCTATAACACCCTATAGAACCGTATTTTGATATATATTATTTGATGAGATAATTGAGTTTGCAGCAAGAAATTAACTAGGCTATCCTTGAAACTCTTCTCAAAATTTTTTGAAAAGTTGCTAATTAAACTTATTGGTCTGTAGTTTTCAACACTCGAAACTGTACCAGATTTGTGGATTCGTGTCATAATTGGTGTTTAAAGGAAACTCGGCATTATACCCGTTTCAAAAATCAAACTAATTATGTGCAGCATTAGAACTACAATCTTATTGTGTGTCACAGTGTGTCCCTTTATTACTTTAGAGGTTATTTCATCATGGCCCGGAGAACTACTGTTTTTTAATGTTAAGATATGTTTAATAAGTTCATTTTTACTAAAAGGGGTGAGAAGCATAGAGTTTGGCGTCTCAGGTCCAAGCGTTAAAAGTAGACCTTTAGCGCTTGTCGTTAGTCTATAAAATGTCATTTTATGACACTACTGTTAAAAGTAGATTATTTCTAACACTACCTAGTGATAAAAATAAATACAAGGATCTTTTTAACTGCTGTTGTTAGCGTTAACATTTATTGTACAATTTGAGCAAACAAAAATATAAATTCCTTTTGCAGTATTTCTGATCAGGGTTTTGTTGTTAGTTTGTATGCTTGAGGAGGGAATGAAAACAGTAGTACTTATTTCCCAGTGAGTTTTCAATATATCCAGCATTTATTGCTAAACTTATCTGACAATGGTACAGTAGAGTGAAGGAAAAAAGAAGATCAGGGGGGAAGAAAGACCAAACGGTAAAAAGCCGGTGGACTTCTTCCAAGGGGGAAGAAAGACCAGATGATAGAAAAGAAGACCCTAGTAGGAGCCTCTAGGGTCCTAAAGGTTAATTTGTGGATTCATAATGGTGTTGGGTACCTCCGAAAAGTATTTGCCTCTCTAAGTTTCAAGGACCGGACTTGACTTTTGACAGCGAAGTATGCAGCAAAAATCCACCTAGGTGATTTTCCTGCGTCCCAAGAAACAGCAAATTCAAATATATCAGCTATTATTAATTAATTATTATTAATTAATTATTATTAATTAATTAATTATTTTTTTTTTTAATAATTATTTATTTATTCGTGTTAAAAATCACAATATAGCAATGTACACACGTCACAAGAAAAAAAATAAAAAATACAGAAATACAGTTTAAAAGTAACACCCCAGCAGATAAACATAAACATAACCGCCAAGCTGCGGTATAGGCGACAGGAAATATGGCCTTTCAATCCCAAATCCTGGGGAGATGACTGGGATAATCCTGGATTGAAAAAAACCTGTTGCAATTTCGACTGACAAAAGCCAAGTCAGCGACAGAAGAATAATGGTGTCACCCGTCAACGACGCCGCGGAGAGGTGGAGACGTCAAGAAGAAGATAAAGCAAATTTCAGCGAACCACTCCCGGACAGAAATAGACCGGTTCACATACTAGCGGTTGATATCGAAATAAATGGAATGAGTCCTGACTACCCGGTTGCAGGTATTTAACCCTAAAGTACTGACGTACAAGATCTAGGACATATCGTCTGTGAGACTACGCCACAAATTTCAATATTGTATAGCAAAATATGTAATATCATTCAAAAATTTATAATATATGTATTTATTATATATGTCTAGATTAAAAAAATCCTCTGAACAACATGAAATTAAAACACGTTGTTTCGGAAATTACGTTTTTATTAGTTAAAATGCTAAAAGAACAAAAAAAAAACATATTTTTAAAGTTAGCGAAATTGACACAAAACTAATATTAATATATATATGAATCATAATTTAAATTGCTATAAAGGCTCTACCAAAATAAGTAAACTGCAAAAATCGAAAGAAAATTGTAAGTAAAGAAGCTATTACAATAATTAAATTTCAAGCTATTTATAACTTTTCGGCGCATCGAACACATGTTTTCTTTACGCACTGGAGACAAATTGGTTTGTTACATAGATGACAAACATATTATTATTTCGTCATTTTTCTTTTTCCGCTAGGACAAATAGAGCATATTTTCCGCTTTCCAAATTTTGTTTAGGAGCAGGATCCAATACTGGTTCCTCTTCAATGCCCAGAACACGAAGTATGCAGAATTTTAGTTCTCTAGGAATGCGTGGATTCGCTACTTTTTTTTTCATATGTCGTTCAACTAAATCTTTGGCCAGTTGTTTCAAGAAAACAGATTTAGTTTGGTTAGTTTTCATCCATCACATTCACCGACTTTGAAGTACCTGCCTTACAATTCATTTCGACCGCCGAAAACAAATTACATGCACACGAGAAGATAGTTACCTACGTACCACTTCGTATTGACGTGTAGTCTACTAGACGAACCTGGATTTTCTAATTTGTATAATATCGGCTACACTTCGCTTAGACTGCTCATACTTCGGAAGCGTGTATACCTGGCCTCAACTTGATAGTACCCTAGTACAGAATTAATAAAATTAATAAATAAAGAAAATATTCGGATTTTAAAATTGCGCGTAGTCTGCTGGACGACACGTTAGTACTTAAGGCTTAAGGCTTATATGTGAAATAAAACAGATGTACCTAAATTTAGTTATTGTTGTATAATCAATGTAACATCACTATAAAATATTGGTGTATATGAAATGATAGGATAGTTGATACCAGAAAAATAAGGTGATTGAAGATATGGGCAAAATGTAATCCCGCTTGGCCCAACCTCGAGTATGTGTGTGTGTGTGTATATCTGAGTTTTTTGGCACCGGTTTAAACCAACTGGCCAGTTTTGTCTTGTTTAGTCTTTGTTAATACACTGTTACAAATATGTTAAAAGCAGTCACGTCAGAGAGTCAATTAAGTACTCTACTTAGGAATTAATTTATTTTAAGGATAATTTTAACCTATTCACCCATTTTTTACAACTCTGTCAGGCTATGTGTAACTTCGCTAAATGTAATGTTTATCTTATTATATTATGAGCATTCTTTTTTTTTGCTTTTTTTCTTTTGTTTTTTTTTTTACATTAATAATTTTTATACCTCCACCAACCTCGAGTAGGAAACCAAAATAAAGTTGGTCTGTAGTTTTAAACAGAAAACAATACATTGAACTTTTCATCAGTTCTAAAGCTAAAATTCAAATCAGATAATATGTGATAAACGTTACTAAAAATAGGCCAGTTCTACTGACTTAATAGTGATAAAATTGAATTGTCACAAGGTAGCTCCAGCAGGTTCTTTATTTATTTCCACATCTGGATTGTATTCTTCTAAATTATATATCAAAAACGCACAAATTAAAAAAAAAAAAAACGTTTTTTTAAAGTCAGTTACCAAGTTTACACAAAAGCTTAATGCGTTTTAACTAAAACTGTGTTTATACGGCGGGTCCAAGAAGGTTTTTTTTTAGATGGTATTAAACAGCTGTTTTCCGTTGACAACATGAAAATATTGGATTTGACGTTTAACTTCAAAGGCAAGCATTCGGGACTCGGTTGATAGCATTGAAAGATAATGCGCATTCGTGTTTACATGAAGGTTAAATCCGGATTTAAATAGGATAATTTACATATTTCATGCTTTTTAAATTAATCCGAATTATGGTTTTCAAACAGATTTAAGGATGTTCACACATGCTTTTTAATAAAATTTAAATTCCGCTAATCCGCATTAGAGCGTTCGTGTAAACTGGTAATTGACAGCGAGTTTTTCTGTAACCTACAACAACAATACACATTGATTTACATGTAACTGATAACCAAAAAAAAGGTAAGTCACTTGGTTTTGGATTTTAATGCCATTAATTTTGAAATTGGTAGGATAGGTGTTAAATTATATGAGAAAGTAAACACAGTTTTTACTTTAATTCCACTATATCTGAAACTATAAGGATTATTTTATAAAATTCGACTAGTTTCGCTATCAATGTAGCTATTGTAAGAATGAATAGGTATTAATATTTTTTTTTGTTCATTTTAGCATCTGGTTTAATAGTCTAGAAAACATTGTATGACTCGAGTGTTAAAATTGTTTTTATTTTATTATTTAATATCAAACTCTAACGTATCCAAGGGTATATTCCTACATCTATAGGCGGTTTGAAAATCATATTGCGTTTTGACAAATGTTCACTTTACCTCTGAAAAGTCCAATAGGATATTTTTTGCCTTGGTGGCGATGTTACATGGTAAGTTATCGTAATCCTATTCGTGCAATGGATTGTCACATAGCAGATTTTACTTGCAAAGGCACTAGGTCGTGGTTGAAAGACATGAATCCCTACTACTAAAATCAAGAAAATTTTATCATAATTATTTATACACCATAGAGTTTAAAAACCAAAAGTTTGAAATTTATAAAATTGGGAATAAAGAGGCATGTAAGTTTAAGATTATTAAATTGAAAATTAGGGTATAATTTGATATGTGAACGAGCTATTCTAGAAGCAAGGATTTATATTTAAGGAAATAGAAGAACACGTGAATTCTCTACAACATTTTATTTCTCTCTAATAATCTGCGAAGATACTCTGCACATAAATAAATGTGACCTCTTGCCAAGATAGCCTTACATTAATTGCTCTAAATTGATTTAACATGAAAAAAAAAGTATGAAAAAAATGATAAATAATATTAAATAAGGAAGTTTTCGTGTTCCATGATATTCTTTGTTAAAAGGGTAGATTCGGGAGAGGACAAAATATAATCAATGTATATAATGCGAATAAAATTTATACGAGCTTGTGCACTTCCTATATCGATTGCCAGCAGCCCCATTTGAGTAATTGAAAGAAGTTCAGGGAGCTACTCTAGGAAAAGCAGGCTTCAACATGTAAACGCAGTTTGTATTATCCTGCAAACTGGTAGG
Source organism: Polydrusus tereticollis (assembly GCA_963920685.1). Taxonomy (NCBI): domain Eukaryota; kingdom Metazoa; phylum Arthropoda; class Insecta; order Coleoptera; family Curculionidae; genus Polydrusus; species Polydrusus tereticollis. The sequence goes on from OY987327.1 coordinate 164,094,033, forward strand.
GGCGACACTACACCTAAAGGTTACATTAGCGGAAATGCGGGTACTAAAAACCTATGTGGTTATAAGGTTAGTTAAATAACCAAACAAATGCCAAACAGTAAAATTTCCTATAAGTTACTGAAACAGGAAATTATCCATTCATTGCCTCAAAAAAAAATTACGAAAAGTAAAATTTTATTTAATTTTATTTAATACGGCTTCCTTGTTGTTTGAAGGATCAGAACGAAAAGCCGAGAGAATTCCGAGGAAACACTTCTACTCAAAACGACAGCTGGTTGCCGAGAGTGTTGCCAACTGAAGCACATAACCAAGAAAAGAGAAGGATATGAGATACCCCACGACGGATTTTGACAATTAGGCAATCCAACGATGTGTCAAATTACGATTTGCCTGCCACGGCCATATTGAATTCGTTCCACAGAACTCAAAAATATTCAACGAACAATTCAGTATGGCCGTTGAAGGCAAATATTTGGTAAATATTCACGGATTCAATGCTTAGTTTACATTCGAGTCCTGTGCTGTGTGTAGATATACACTTGCCATTGTTAACATCTCCAATACCATCATCAATTTAAGTGTTATAAAATATAAATACAAGAAAAAAAACACAAATTGAACAACAATAACTTAATAAAACACACAAAACCAAAATCGCTGTTTAAACTGACACTGACGTTCACACAAAAATAAAGGTTAGTTTTTCTGACGACACTTTGTGACTCCAATATGATCGTGGCAGGCAAACATAACCTGGTTTGGATTGCCTAATACGAGGATCTGGGCATAAATAGAACAAATTTAAATATATGATATAATTGAAGGGCTTGGTCACTGCCGTCTCCATGAACAGGCTGTCATGTTACCGCCCACATTCTAAAATCAGCTGTTTCTAGTCGATCTACGTTTTGACAGGTTTGCATTGTTTTGATAGACCGTGTTGGGGTTCTTTTAAGTTTTTAGTTGTTTTTAGCAGTTTAATATGATTATTTTAGAAAACCCATCACACTAATTTAACGTAGTTTAGACCTTTATATGTGAAACCATAAATTATTTGATTAAGTTGCTGTGAAATAGCGAAAAATGCCAAATTCATGATGTGTTTCCGGGTGTAACTCCGAAGCATACTATTTTTCACTGAAAAAAATGGTTCTTATTGATAAAAAACGGATCCCAAAAGATTTAGCATTGCGAAATTGCGAAAATTTATCAGCGTTTGCATAAAGCTCTTTGAGGAAAGGTTTTTAGTCAATGAACTCCGAGCAACCAGAAGAGTTGATGGTAGATAACACTAGAATAGTGTAGTGTAGGTACCTTTTTTTATAATATGTTGGTATATTGTTTAAATTGTTATTAGGCAATAAACATTGATACAGTGTTTAAAGATTGGGCATGTCGTACTTAGGTTCCGTTTGGACAAAAATTTAGTAACAAATCAATACCTACCTTCCATTTTGCAGCCTTTCAGAAAATGACAGGAATGTGTAACGAGAAATTATCACCTATAAGATGCAATGTTTTGGGGGAATAGACTAAACCTTTTTTTGGTCAAAAATCCAAGTTAATTAAAGTCCATATGGTTTCTCGAGAAAGTTAAAATGATAGTATGTACCTACTAACTGACTGACATAAAATATTATTTAAAATAGCTAACTATGAAGTTATTTCTAATGTTTGTTAATCAAGGATTATTTGGGGATTATTTTCATAACCTCTAAGGAGTATCGAAGATCGAAGGCAATACTTAGTGATGATAACATCGAATCACTTTATAATTGTACTAATCATCGAGATACCTTTTTAATAAACAACTCTTTACCTAATTTGATATAATTTGAGACACCTTCAACTTATAAATATCAATTTTAGTACCTACATGCCATATAGCTTCTATAATAAATTCTAAAAAAAGGTTTTTAACTTATTGTAAGTTCCCAATTCTTGGCCTTTTTTCGCGTTTTAAAAAGATTTTATACAGAGTGAGAAAATGTATACTTTCAATACCCTAATAACAATAATGTTTTTATTTTCCCAGTAACAGCTTCTTCTCGGTTTAATTTGGTGGCACAAGAGATAGAATTATGTTTCTCAAAATTTATTGCAAGTGTTTACAACTATGGATTAAAATGTCAAGACGGTTTTTTAGTTTTTTATTTCAGTAGCTTATTTGCAACAAAAAACATTTCTAATTCAAAGTTGATGTTTTTATGATACAAACTAATACTTGTAAATTAATTTAAGTAATCAAAAGTAAACAACGCTATATGCTATATAAAAGTCAACAAAATTAAGCTCAATATTTTGTAGGCCCACTCTAATTCGTATTACATGTGCGCACCGGCGAGGCATACTATCTACTAAATTACGAATAAACTCTTGACAAATATTTTCCCATTCCTCAATAATGGCTTGAGTTAACTCGTCAAAAGTTTGTGGGGTGTTGTCCCGAGATCTCACCAACAATTTTAAACGAGACCAAACGTGTGTATTGTCAGGAGATTTTGCTGGCCAATCCACTCGATTAATGTTATTGGCCCGCAAAACCTCTGTTACAATATGAGCCCTATGAGGTCTAGCATTGTCATCAATATATAAAAAAATATACAATTCGGTTTTTCCGTTGTACATGACACCTGCCCAAACTGTGATACCTCCACCGCCAAAGGCTTCATGTAGAGCCATGTTATCCTCCTTATACCGCTGGTTCGGCTCTGGCGACACTAGAATGCTTTCATCAGAATGAATGAGATTAAACCTAGTCTCATCAGAAAACATACAGTGCATCCAATCTTCATGAACCCAGTGACGATACCGCTGTACCCACGCAAGTCGGGTAGCTCAATGAGGCTGCAATAACCTAGTATATTTGGCCTTTCTCCTAGCTCTACAACAATTAACAACCAACTTTCCTTTAATTACCTTCAGATGTCATAATCTTCTATTATCATACTTAAATATGTTACACTTATTTATATTACGAAACTTAATCTTAACTTTACTTCTCATTCAAATTATTTAACCATTTAATTAATGTACTGTCTCCAGCCTATCTGTTGTACTCATTTATTTAAGACAACTTATTATTTCGAAGTTAAACTCGATGTTGGGTAAGTCTTTTTTTATCTTTTTCTTTTCATTCTCAAATTTATATTATCCTTTCAGTATCCCCTGAAGATGAGTACTTAAGTGCTCGAAACATGTCGGGAATCTAATAATTTTTATGTTAAAAATTAAGCTGTGGAGGAAGACTGCATTGTTTTATTTCATATTACATTGACTCCACTGAAAGTATGGACTATTTTTTCAACAATTAACAATTTCATTAGCAACACTTACTTAAACTCACCAGCACTATGTAATTCACTTTCTTTGGGATACGAAACCTAGCGTACCTTAAGCTATCTTTGTTCAAGGTTTTTCTTATCGCTCGAATAGCCGTTTGTCTTCTAAAATTATCATTTAAAAGTCTAGAAAGTTTTGTTCCATTTTGTCTGGCAAACCGTAATAAAACCCTTTCTGATCGAATATCAATTTTTCGATTGCCTCCATCGTACTGGTAATTGTGGTTGCCAGTGGTTTGTAATCTGGCTTTAAGCCTGGATATGCGGCTTTGGTGCACATTATAAATATCACCAATTTGTTGCTGGTTCAAACCTTGGTTAAGGAGCCTTAAGCAATTTCTTTTTCTTCTCTAGTAAATCTTCGCATTTTAAATTAAAGTTATTATTTTATCAACATTTGATTCACCACACTCTTATAATATTAATAACTTACCTGTCATCACAACCTAAGTGTTAATAAACAAAATTATCAAGGCAATCTTGATTGTATTAATTGAGGTTAAAATATCTCTTGTGCCACCAAATTAAACCGAGAGGAAGCTGTTACTGGGAAAATTAAATAGTACATTATGATATTGGGAGAATAAGAGATACTTTATGTGCTGAGCGTGGAAAGTCAGACAATCCATACTAGTTAACCGGCAGTCTACTAAGTCTACTAGTTAACTTGTATAAATTGCCTAAAATCATATTTGAGTCAGCCATGGGAAAAATTGAAAAACATACATCAAAATTTATAAATCAAAAAAATTATTAATCATAAATATTTCATAATCTTAATTCAATGACCTCAGAGATCTAAAGTGTTAAAACATGTAATGTGGTTTAAAATATCAACGCAGAGAATTACTAAATTCATCTGCTGCCTTTACCGGCCGCCAAGCGATACCCATTATAGAGACTTGTTCTCCTCTCTTGCTAATACTATCGACTTTTTGCAAACCCACCATCCCAATTCCGAAGTTGTCATCCTTGGCGACTTCAACATTCATAATGTCAACTGGCTCAAATACTCAAACATGACTGACGAACAAGGTCGTGAAGCCGAATTCTTTGCCATCAGCTCTGGCCTCACCCAGCTGGTGGGTGAACCAACTCGGATTCCAGACCGAGATGGTGATTTTGCTAGTTTGTTGGATCTTTTCTTAACTTCAAACCCCGACTTGTACACTGTCACCGTGAAGCCGCCGTTAGGAACGTCTGACCACAACCTTATTTCGGCACTGAACAAACTACCAATTAGTGCTGAAGAGCCTCCTAAACCACGCAAGATATGGCATTATACATCAGCTAAGTGGGAGGACCTAAGGGACCATTTTCGAACCTTTCCTTGGCGGGACGTTTGTTTTACCTCTGATGATCCATCCATCTGTGCAACAGAAATATCGGAGGTTATACTTACTGGTATGGAAGCCTTCATCCCTTTCTCAAAAAAGTGCCCTTCTAACGGCAAGCCTTGGTTTACCAAAAATTGCGAACGAGTTGTTAAATCAAAAAATTATTTCTACCGACAATGGCGTAAAAATCCTACCGCCGAAAATCGTACCATCTTTGTTAACGCTCGAAACCAATGCAAGCAAACGATAAACCAAAGCAAAGAAGCACACAACCAGAGGATCAGAGACAAACTTCTTGAATGTCCTAGCGGCTCAAAATCATTTTGGTCGGTAGCTAAGGCCGTCAGTCAGAACTTTACCAAGTCAACCATTCCACCTCTAACACGTTCTGATGGCACCATTGCGACCAAAGCACAGGAAAAAGCAAACTTACTGGCGGAACTATTCTCTTCACATTCAACGGTAAATTTTCAGGGAAGTACTCCACCGAACATTACCCCTGTAGGATCGAGAATGCCCGAGATTGTCTTTCGCCACCACCATGTTAAGCGAATCTTGGGGAGTCTCGACACTAAAAAGGCTTCTGGTCCTGACGATATTCCAGTCATTGTAATTAAGAAATGCGCTGACGAACTGACACCGGTATTTTGTAGGCTTTTTAACTTATCCTACAAAAAAGGAATATTTCCTTCTTGCTGGAAAACTGCGAGAGTCCAGCCCATACCCAAAAAAGGCAAGAAGACCTTGCCAAACAACTATCGTCCAGTCGCATTGCTCTCGGTTATATCAAAAGTTATGGAGAAGGCTATCAACGAAAAATTACTAAAATACCTGGAAGGCTTCAACATTATTAGTGACCGCCAGTATGGATTCCGTAAGTCTAGATCAACAGGAGACCTTCTCGCTTATGTTACTCATGTTTGGAACAACGCAATAGAACACCATGGGGAGTCCCGGGCGGTAGCACTGGACATTTCCAAGGCTTTTGACCGAGTATGGCATGAGGGGCTCCTAACTAAAGTGAGAGCATACGGACTGCCGGTTCAATTTTGTTCATGGCTGTCGAGCTTTCTTAAAGACCGTTCTCTGCGAGTGGCGATGGACGGATTTCTTTCAGACACATTTAACATCAACGCCGGAGTCCCTCAAGGTTCTATATTGTCGCCCACCCTTTTCTTATTATACATTAACGATCTTTTGGAAAAAACTAAAAATCCTATATATAGCTTCGCTGATGACAGCACACTTGTTTCAACTTTTACTTTGGATGCTCGGACATCGGCTGCTAATGCACATCTCTATAGGCAGCAAGAGGTCTCACATCTCAACAAAGACCTGGAAGAAATTTTGTCTTGGGGTGACAGTAACCAAGTAGAATTTAACGCTAAAAAGACCCAGGCGGCAGTTTTTTCTAAAAAAGTTAATGTTGAAGAACCGGATATAGTTATGGCGGGACACTCAATTCCCTTGGCTTCATCAATTCATTTATTGGGCGTTAATCTGGATAGTCATATGTCTTGGCATGGCCACGTTGCGGCCATTGCTAAGGCAGCCTCGCAGAAGCTTGGAGTACTTTTCCGAACAAAGAACCTCTATACACCCCAACAACTTTTGATGCTCTATAAAGCCCAAATTCGACCATCACTGGAGTACTGTTTGCATATTTGGGGCTCTGCTCCTAAACATACCCTGAGATTGCTAGATTCCATTCAAAGAAGAGCCATTCGCTTGATCGGTGACCATAGTCTGACAAACAACCTGGAAAGCCTTGAACATCGAAGGCAGGTTGGCGACTTGAGCTTATTTTACAAATATTTTCATGGCAAGTGTTCAACTGAGGTTGCCCGCTTAATACCACCCAGAGCGGTGCATGGTAGAAGTACACGACGAGCCACTGCAGCCCACCAGTACGTGGTTCAGCTTAGTGTCCCTCGAACGACACTGTTTCAAAATTCTTTCATCTGGAGAACGTCATCACTCTGGAACGACCTCCCTGAGATCGTCTTCCCCAACGAGTATAGTCTCCAAAGATTCAAGACCAACGTGAATCGTTTCCTGCGCACACGCACCGCTCCTAGAGCGCCATAAAGGATTTATCCTGTAGTGCTGTGCCTTATCATAAAAAAAAAAAAAAAAAAAAAAAAAAGAATATTTCTGCTTAAAGTGAAATAAAATTTGTATATTCATTTATTGGCACTTCTAATATTGTCTTTGTTAAAAATATAAAAAAGATGCTTTAAAAATTTCGAAGGACTCCTCCGAGTCAATTATTGTTATCAAAGTTCAATAACGCTTTAGGCCTCCATTATATTTTATCAATTAGTGGGAGTTTTAGGTACCCTACCCTATTAATAATTACGGGATTCTCTGCTACAAATAAAAGGCAAATTGATTAATGAGGAAGTCGATGTTGCGAAAAAAACAACTTCCTCTTCAAATGGCTCGATCAACCGAATACTAAATGGCTCTTGGAAACTAATTAAGCTGTCGAGGCTTTTTGACACAAAGAGTATGTCGAAACTTTATTGCGCTGAAACAAAACGTGGAAGCATCATTACAGAAATAACAAACAAAAAATATCAGGAAAAGATAATATAATTTCGTTCAATTTAATCAAAAGAATCAAGAATCTAAAATTATAATAATAACCACGGGATATTTCATTTAACATAATGTAGCATTCATTTTGGCTGTCGATGTATATTTACGGGATGCTACATGTTTTTATGTAAGGTACCTATTTGTTTACATTACCTTTTTATGTTTCCTCTGTGGATTTTAAGTTTAGTGCTTTGGTGCAAATGTTCATATTTTACAGGCCACTGTCCTGTCATGAATATTATTTTTGGCACATTCTTCAGTAAAATTTCCTTTTCTTTTTAATTAACTCGAACGAACTAGATATCTGAATTTGAAGAAATAGTCCATTCTCAAAGTGGAGTTGAAATAAAGGGAGAGGAAAGAAATTGAAAAAGTTTTTCTCCACTGATTTAATAACGAGCAATCAAAGGCTCAATTTTATAAAAAAATTCGTCTACATGTTTCAAAGGTAGTGACCTTCATCTTCAGGAGACAAAATTAGCGTTGCTGTTGGTATTAGCAAAAAAGAGAAAATTATTGGTGGAAAGTGACGTTGATGGAGCTTTAAGATTTGAAATTTGAAAATGTAATGAGCATACTGAAATCTTAAGTCAAAATTTTAATTAAAAGTACTTATGAAATGTTTGTCGTATTTAGTAGGTTTTAAAGAAAGATGATCTTCTTTCCATGAAATTTTCAAGAAAGGATATATATAAATGGAATTGTGGGACATTTCAATTCATTTATAGGCAAGAAAGAGATATTTTGTTAGAATTTGAGAGTGAATCTGTAAAAATGAAAAAATGTAATTAGTAATTAGTTAGAATTATTAATAAGGTCCGTACTTACTCATTTTGTTGAAGACTCATTATATATGTTTAAAACATATTATGAAAATTATTTAGGGATACTTAGGACCTAAGGAACTATCACCCGTAATTAAGTAAGTCTCATATTTTGTAAGAAGTAATCAATCATGATTGAAAAGAAAATTAAAACTTTATTTTTAAAACTTTTTTTGTATTTTTTGAGATGGTAACACCGAACAACCAATGAGGTAGGGTATATTTTCGAATTAATTTAACCAGGTATCTAATCCGCTGTTTCGATTTTAGGACTTTTATTTCAGTTGGAATTTTTCTTCTGCTTCTATCGAGGCGTTTATTTTTGAATATGTAACAGAGCTATATATTCAAATTCCTTTTGGCCACGCGTTGCGGTTGGAGTTGGATCTTCGTTGGAAGACCACATGGGCCTATAACCTGTAGATATAAGTGCTGTCTTGTACTGTTCGGGTTCACCAGACTGGAGGCAGCGTGCCTTATGATTTGAAACAAAACCACATGGAATTTGGAACATCTGAGAAATAAGGCCAGTGTATTGTGAGAATTAGAAATTTTTTTAGCACCGTAAATTTCACTATTAAATTGACCTTTAATTTGTAATACCACCGAAAGAATCTAGGTATTATGACCACACAAGTATGTAGGTTCTGGAACATTCTTTTTTTCCCTTTATATAAACTATAGGTATGATATAACCAGTTACTAGGCGAGTAAGAACCCCTCAGGTCTTCCCATAAGTGTGCAATTTTTTAATTTCAATATTTAGTTTACTTGTTGATTTCAATATTTAATTGATTTGGTGGAATCCAGTTTGATAACCTTAATAAAATGATTTCCATTGTTGCTTTATATCTGTGTTTTATTGTTACTCACTGTACTGTAGGACGAACTATTACCATCTTTAGAAGTAAGGGGTTTTCTTATTCTGAAACGCTTTACAAGTATTTACTTTTTTAACCATTTAAAATAGGTGGCGTCCAAGGCATCAAAAAAGTGTACAACTGCTAAAGGAAAGAACTCCGAGCCTCCAACACAAAAGCTACCGTTCGCACCATGGTACATAATATTGCCTTGTAAGGGTAATTTTACGGCACAATAATAGGGTTACCATAGATATTAAGTATATATTTATCAGTACTAAATGGCACCTCGCCCATTTATCTAAAGTAAATGTAGTCAAGCCGAGATGTCCTTGTTTCATGAGGGCTGTTTGGAAAATACGTTTTCTAATAATCAAAGTAATAAACATAAATTAATCTGATCGAAGAGAAAGGCAAAATCAGCCTTGACCAGTAGGGGAAGTGTAAAACACTCTCCACCTCCCACAGGTTGAATAATCATCAACCGACGGCTAAGGAGACCGGAGGATCAATATGATATCGGACATCGAACGAGTCATGATGCGAAGCAAAGCCACAGACGAGCCGCGTAGGAACGGTAGACTCTGGACACGGAATTGAGAAGAGGGGCTATTTCATTCTAAACCTCCGAGGAGTTGAAGATCGCCAGTTAGCGGGAGGATTACTCTGTAGAGCCTTCTGGTTAACAGTGGTCAGCTACACACACTGGACCCCTCACCTTGTAAGTGGAGAATGGTCGGTTACGGAGGATATTTACTCCCGACTGTCCAAATGTTAAGTGCTGTGATCCGTACGTATCCCGGTGATATGCATCACCATCGGTCCCCTTAAGGGTCGGTAACCGTACGTCTAAACAACAACCTTCAACCTAATCTCAAGGCCGTTTCCAAGCCAGCCGTTTCGTCCTACTGGGACTCATCAGAGACGCGCGACACCTGAGGCCGCGACCTAAAAGGTCTGCGCCTATGGCTAGTCAATCGCCTGACAACTGTGTGCATTTGCGTTATCCATCATCGTCGAGGGAAATTCAGTCTCCACAATCACGGACCCCCCTTCAGGATCCGGACTTGGTCGGCTATTGAGTGAGCAGCAGGGGGCAACCCTCCTGTCAGTAAAGCCAATGGTTGATCGAAAGAGATTCGGTATTCGTTCAGCGGCAGCCTAGCTCGCCTGTCGCAAGGACAGAAAACGTGGAGCCAGGGGTGAGGACCATCACAGCAGTACCCGTTCTTTAAGGTACGTGGGTGCGTGGAGTTCAACCACAAAGATTGTGGTTACTCCGCAGAGGGGTGATTCCCCCCATATGCTGTGCTGGAACGATGATCCTTTGGTAAAGCGACTCAAGTACATGAGCTCTACTTACTACCAGCCATAAACGAACATCCGGGTTCCCAATTCCCGGACCCCCCCGGGGGATGCGTGAGGGTGGGACTGGCACAACCAAGACGACGCGCACATGATTGACGAACGAACGATGCTGAGGGCTTAACCCGCCCTTGGGTCTGTCCAATTTGATCGAATGTGGGAGGTGGAGAGTGTTTTACACTTCCCCCGAGATCCGGTCAAGGCTGAAACGTAATGATGGGTTCGGGGAGCGAATGCAGCAGTTTCGGTCCTCTTTTTCTATTTCAGTGCGTAGTGTAACACAATATGCGTTACTACATGGTGTTCTATATAAGGACGTGTTTTGAAGTATATTAAAGATTGAACTTCCTTACAGGTAAGTCGTTTAATCTTATATTATACAGTTTAATTAGAGCAAGTGTCTCTTTAGTTCTGGTAAGTAACTTATGTCAGAACAATTTTTTTTCTTGCTACAGTTAACCAAAAATATTAGTTTGTATTAAACATAGCCTTATTAAACATGTTTAATGAACCCACTTTTTTCAGGGTAATATTATAAAATATAGAACTGTATTCCTTTTCATCCATGTTAACAGCAGAAGCTCTCGCTGTCTTAAAAGCATTGGAATATATCATTGTGCAAGATGAAATAATTTCAAATTTCTGTCACTAAGAAATCCTTTGAAGTTAATAAGTGTGGTTTTTATCCACTTCTATCATATTTCCGCGTGCATACGCAATGATATTGCAAACGCGCATAAGCGCCAAAACAATCCACTCAGCGAGCCAGATGGTCTGCATACACTTACGGAAAAATGGGTTAGGATGCTTTGGACACACTTATATTTTTACGCTGAGAGCGACTGCTGCTCCTTTCTTTATGTTGTGCTGTGGACTGGTAAGGAATATGTTAGTGGATACAATGGCAAAGAGCTCGGTCGGTAATGGATAACCAAATAATAGATGGTGTCATACTTTACTACTTTAAATATTATATTTGTAACACACCTAACTATTGTGCTAGAAAAGCGCCCAGCTATGTTTACGTTCCAGTTGCCAAGTCCCGTTGCTGTCTTCTATCTGAGATACATCTATGGGCATGGCAGCTTCAATGAGCATCTTCATAAACTCAAATTAAGTTTCATGATCACCGTTACAATCGGTTTACAGAAGACTTCAATCATATATAATTTAACTGCAGCCTGAACAGACAAGCCACATAATTTATTTGGAGGGTTCGTCCAAGTGCCGGATGCACTTCGGCCAGGTTTGGCCCATTGTGCTCACCCGAGTTTGTTCTTACACCCACTCATTGATTCTAGTTCCTTGCGCTAGTTTGTGTAGGTCAACTGGGCAGAGTATCGGAATTTCCTCTGGTTCTAGTCTTGACTGCCCGAGTATTTGTTGCCTTTTCCGATCCAATGACTCGCAGTGGCAAATAATATGCTGTACCGTTTCACTCTCGCCCGCATAACCTGCAGCTTAGGTCTCCGTGGTACAGTTGCATATGGTGCAGGTGTTTCTTGACGGCCAATTGGTCTGTCAGAATTCCTGTGGTAATTCTCAGCTGATTTCTGCTCATCAGAAGTAGCTGTTTTGTTAGGTTCGGGTCTGGGTCCCCAATGAAAGATTTGCTATGGTTTAATCACTGTCTGTTGTTCCAGTAGATTTTGTATTGATTCCTTGTCCATTGTTTATGGTATCTCGTACTGTGCACTTTGGGATTCCGAGTGCCGGTTCTGGACCAATGAATGTTTTTTCCAACCCCTTTCTTGCAAGTTCGTCGGCCTTTTTGTTTCCTGTAATACCTTATAATAATGTCCTGGTACCTATTATAGTATTACTTTGTTGGCTTTGGCCAGGGCCACTAGTTCCTCTTGATTTGTTTAGTTGAAAACATGATTTGGGGGGGGGGGGGGGTATGCAAGCTTGGTTGCTTTCAGCGTATTAAAATACACTGAATTTGCAGCTTTAGCTTTGCCAAGGACTAGAAAGCTGAAAAGGGCTAAATTTTGATTAGCAAATACTCACAACTTATTTCAGCTGGGCTGAAGCCACGCCGATTCGATATACAGGAGCCCCTGTATAGGGGGCACCAAGTCAGTCGTACCGCTGCACTAATGCATAAGCATTAATGAGTCGGCTTAAGCTGCCTTGCCTTGCTTCCTGTATTACGAATCGTAGTCAATGGCTATCTTCGATGATCTGGCGTGTTGGCTGCTATCTGAAAAATTAACAGGGTAATTAGAAAATATCTAGCCGAAATAGTGCAAGCACTATTTCAGAAAGACGAATTTTACGAATTTCAGCAGTCTTTATGTTGAGAAACACAAAGACTGCATTAGACTAAGTGTATTGAGAAATACACTTCGTCTATCGCTGGACTCGTCTGCAGTTGGCTGGACTTCGGTGCTGCTCGGAGGTCGACTGCTCTCGAACGCTCGCTGGCTCAAACTGCGCTTCTGACTCTGACGTGTAAATTCATGGCTTAAATAAGTTGGGAAGGTTTCATTGCGTTGCGAAAATCGCCGACGTACAGAGGTCGCCAGGGACGGACTGACGGACTTCCAAATTATGATTGTTACAAAATATAAAACAACCGAGTTGAAGCAAAATATGGACATTAACTAATATATTTATTAACAGGGAGGTACATTTTGTCTTTTCGGTCTTTGTTCGTTGTGCTGGGGGGGCTGCAGTCCTGTAGCCCTTACGGAAGAGCCGCCACTGTACCTTTTTATCCATTGTTTCTACTAGACCTAATATTAAATACATATTCTTTATAACCTACTTAAAATAGTGTGCAACTAAAGTTTAATTATGTAGCGATACCAGACTTAATTTACGGATTCCAACGATACAAACACCTGGTTTGTTCTAGTGTACCTATCACTGTCCCAAAATTTAATTTCCAGTCTGTGAATAAAATTTTGAACTTGGCAATCGATTGTTGCACTGATAAATTAGTCGAGCGACCATTCAGGGATGGGCCTAGTATATCGTGTTTACGCGCTCTTGGCATACACTTATTTATATTATTGGAATCTAAGAATGAATTTGACTATAGTTTCGTTTCTGGTCTATTATTTCCCTGTTAACTTCTTGAAAGGTGAGGTTTGCGACGGGGTTTATTGCTAGCTTAAGGATTAGGAAATATACCTAAATTTGAAGTTTTAGTAACAGCAGCAAACAAAATATTCGAATGAACATTAAGATGTTAATTAATTTTGTAACGACATTTGAAAACCCTTGGGCATATCAAATAAATTTATAAAGTAAATTTAATATCGGTATAAATTTCGGGTGTTTCAATCCTCTTAATTTGCGAAGCAATAAAGGGCTGTGTGAAACTAATTGAGTCAGGAGAGCCTTTTGACACGCCTAATGCCCCAACTTGATAAAGCTTAAATAAAGCATAGGATCGTTATGACTATTTAATTTTGGTACTGATTCGTTTTGTCCCCTAAATTAATTATGGACTATAGTGTAATTAGTATTTGAAAAACATAGGGGATTCAAAAATGACTAATACAATGAATCTATAGATATCTGTAGATAAGTTATATCGTACATGTTTGGAATGACACTTATTTTTATCGTGGTTTTAGTTACTTTCTATTATGTACTATCTATTGTGTTAATTTGACGCATATTGTTTGAATGCAATTTGGACTAAATTAAAGTAGATAAGGTATATAATCTCAACTTGCAATACCTTACTCGAATGAAATGGCAGCTACTCTTCAGCCTATAGACAGCAACATGAAGTTTCTGATGCACGAATTTTGGCGAAAATTTTTTCCCCCAAGAAAAATTAGAACGTGGGAACTTGAAGGGGGTGGTTGAAAACCTTCAAAATAATGTTAGCTCGAAACGTCAAAAAGTTACAGAGTTAGGGCTGTTAAACGAAAAAAAAGCGCTTTTTTCTGAAATGGACCAAAATGTTAACTTTTATACTTATTTATATTTTTACAGATTATGAACCAATCAAGTGAATGGCTTTTCTTTGAATAAAATCCAGCAATCTCAGGGTATGTTTAGAAGCAGAGCCCCAAATATAAGAACAGTGCTCCAGCGATGGTCGAATTTGGGCTTCATAGAGCATCAAAAGTTGTTGGGGTGTGTTGCAAAAACACTGTTTGCAACCTGCATTTGTTTATAAAAACAACCCTTGATTTATTAATTCTCTAAGAAGAATAAAGACTTGCTTTCGCGCTATGCAATTTGAATTCGGTCGCTTCGGAGAAGTGGAAGGAAGGCTCGGCTGGGGTCGGGTCGTGGTGAAAGCAGAGGTAGAGGCGAGCGGAAAACAGTGTGTCCTCTGCTCTCAAGCAAGCTTGCAGCGCCTTGCTGCTGTACTCTCACACACACTCAAGTTCTGCAAATGTAATTTATAAAGCGAATGCATTTGGCACTCTAAGAGCAAGGCCATGGAATTATTGTCTTTTTCTATCTAGAATACGTAGTATTAATCTCTAATAAGTTGTATTTCTAATACGTTATATCTCAAATACGTTGTAAGCGAAGAAGTGATACCTAGCAAAGAAAAATCGATACAAAATGTCGATTGAATTTGACGAATGCTGATGAAAAGTTGTGAGTGGAAAAGGTGTTGATGTAACTAGTACGTGGATTGGTTGGTGAAGATGAGAAAAAAGGTAGGATCCAACTAATTTATTGAGAAAAATCCTATAGTTGACTTTAATTTGACAATAAATAACAACAAATTGAGACTTATAAACAACTTTGATCTTTGACATTGATTTGTTTTAAAAAATAAAAGAAGTGTAGTGACTTTCCGAATCGTTTTGCGTCACAAACTGTGTTGAACTTTGTGAAATAAAGCTGACGCTCGGTAATTTGATAAATTTTAAGACACTTAAATTAAAGGTTTGTCATCTGAGCTTATATAAAGGTGTGAATTTATACAAGGTTAAGCTCGTAACTTTCATTGAGTTGTTATAGGATAAGTTTCATTTCATTACACAAGTTACACCTCATTTAGGTTAAGGGTAATCTGTACGCACAATATTTTTGATATTTTTGATTAAATGTATTATGTTTTATTCTGTGTTCGTGTCATACGCAACCTGTTATTAACCAAGACTAATCATAAACAATCACCCTACAAATTTATAGTTCATTACCGGATAGGAATATAGATTCGCTATCTACCCCGCTTATGTTTGGGTGAGGAGCAAAATGAACCCTTTCCTATGCATAAAATGGTCCTTCGAGCCGGATAGCTTGTTTTTTGGCAGTTGCTGGACACTAAATATTGATATTTTGACTTTTTATAGGTTTTTCTCCCCAATAGGAAAAATTTCGAATTTTTGTAGTAAAGTTGGAGAGTTCGGACTCATACTACTCATTGAAAAAATGTTCAAAAGTTTGATCTTGTGGTTTTTCTGAATTCATTTGCTTGGATCTTATGCTCTTGCTCTCGCGTCTACTTATTTGTTCATAAATCTCACACTCTTGACAAAGAAGTTGAATTTTTACATTTTTGCATAATTAACCAAATAAAATGAATTCAGAAGGCGCAAAATTAGCTCGTGATGGAGCTAAAAGTGCCATAGATCGCGTGACCAAGTGGGTAGACAAGAATAAAGTCGTGGATACTAACCCTTTACATTTTTTAAACAGAATAGACATTCTAAGAAACGCATTTCTAAAGTATTCTGATGCTCAAGATTATTTAAATTCTCTAGATGCCGACTTGGTTGACGCTGATGAGAGAGATGCGGTAGATGACTTATATATTGATACGCTATCGGTATTGCAAGAATGTATTGACAAATTGTCGCCGTCGCGGTCGACCGCTGGTCGAGCTTCTCGTCCTGCTTCTCCGATTATGCAAGCGTCTCCTACACCGCAGCCGCAGGTGGAGGTTAAGCTCCCACAAATAAATATAAAACCGTTCAAAGGGGATGCTGCTGAATGGCGGTCGTTTATACAGTTATATAACACTCTTATTATTGAAAATGCTAATCTGTCTGATATACAAAGATTTATCTATTTAAAGTCTTTCTTGCGCGATGAAGCGTTAAACTTAATTGATGATCTCTCAGTGACCAATGAAAATTTTGATATAGCTTTAGAAATTTTACAAAAACGATATGAGAATAAGCTCTCGGTTGTAAATGCACATTTCTCTTTGATTTTTGATATGCCCTCTTTAACTAAATGTAACGCTTCTACTTTAAGAGAATTTGTAATGAATTTCACTAGACATTGGCGCTCATTATTCAGTATGGGCTACTCAGAAGCAGAACTCTTGGAAGCACTCACAATATTTTTGCTAGGCAAAAAAATTGATTTTGCCACTAGAAAGGCCTTTAAATCCGAACGAGATTTAACAGTCTTACCTACGATTGAAGAATTCAAAGAATTCTTAGAGAAAAAATGTTTGATATTAGAAAATTTGTCAGGTCAAGAAGCACCTTCTACTCAAAAACCTCTAGCTTTTGGCAATAAGGGTTACAAACGGACTTCTTTGCACAGCCAATCTAATTCAAATAGCTTAAATGTCCCCCCTCCTTGTTCATACTGCAAAGACAGTAAACATAGAATTTACGTTTGTCAAAAATTTAAAGGTCTATCAGATGCTGATAAACAGAAATTTGTACAATCTCAAAAACTTTGTTATAATTGTTTAGGTGCTAATCATAGCATTACATCTTGTACATCTACAAGAACTTGTTTAATTTGTTCTAAGAAGCACCACAGCTTGCTGCACTCTGCCTTGACATATAAATCAACCCCTCCGTCATTTCAAAACACACATCAAGGTGGTTCTGGTACACTACAGTCCCCTAATTTCCAGAGGGGATTCACCTCTTCACAAGAAAGATGTCCCCCTTTTTACTCTCAAGGTCAAGAACAGAATAATAACAACTACCAGAATAGGCCGCAAGGCAACTCTTCAAATCATCAAAACAGACAGGCAGATAATACTCAGTCTTTTCACTCTGTCTCGGCGCGTTGCGCTAGAAAAGAAGAAGTCCTTCTAGCCACCGCCTGTGTTAGCATTTTTGATGCAAATGGACAACGTGTCCAAGCCAAAGCTATTCTGGACAATGGCTCACAAACTTCTTTCATTACTGACAGTCTTGTTGACAAGTTGAATTATGTCCCTTATGTCAAGAATACATGTGTATCTGGCATCGCTCTCTCAAGTAACATTTGCAATAAAATGGTGAATATCAAGATTCACTCCAACTCTAATCAATCTAAGTCTTTTAAACTTTCTTGTGTCGTTCTCCCCGTCATTACTGGTCATTTACCCCCTGTGAAACTAAATTGCCAAGATTGGCAAATACCCTCACATCTAACGCTTGCTGATCCCTTCTTTATGGAGCCATCAGAGGCTGATCTGCTCATCGGCTCTGATCTCTATTATAGTTTGTTGACTCAAGGCATGTTCCAGTTGGGACGTGGCCTTCCTACAATGCTAAACACGCACCTTGGTTGGATACTGGGTGGTGTTGTCTCTCAACCTAAGAAAGGTAATCCTTACTCTTACTTAAGCACTGCAAGTGCTTCAGCAAGTGTCTCTCTATTTGTACAAAATCAAACCTCTAATTCTGAGTTAGATTCTCTGAACAATGTCTTGGAAAAATTCTGGGAAATCGAGGAATTGCCAACTAAGATACCCCTGTCATCGGAAGATGAATTTGTAGAAAAGTTGTTTAAGGACACTACAAAAGTGTTACCAGATGGAAGGTTTCAAGTTGATCTTCCACTGAAGACCCCCTCAGAGGGCTCCAAGCTCGGAGATTCTCTAGCTATTTCTAAAAAACGTTTTCAAAATCTTGAAAATAAGTTTCTAAAAGACCCTGAATATAATCAAGAGTATAAAAAGTTTATTGAAGAATATGTCAGTTTGGGGCATGCGCAGCATGTTCCACTCTCTCTGACAAACAAATTATCTCAGCCTAAATATTTTTTACCTCACCATGCCGTGATCAGGGAAGACAGCGTCACTACTAAAGTACGTGTAGTGTTTGACGCGTCCTGTAAAACTTCTTCAGGCCTCAGCTTAAATGACATAACCTATAAGGGTTATCAAGTACATCCAGATCTGTACGATGTTCTTTTGAGATTCCGATCTTTTGAATTTGTTCTGACAACGGACATTGAGAAGATGTTCCGTCAAATCAAAATAAACCCTGATCAGACATTCCTATTAAACATTCTTTGGCGAGATACTCCTGATAGTCCACTTGAATGTATTGAATTACACACAGTGACTTACGGCACAAATTGTGCACCGTTCTTAGCTTCTCGTGTCATCAAGGAAGCAGCTCTTCAAAATTCAGAAACTTTTTCTATGGCCTCTGATGCTCTGCTTAGTCAGTTTTATGTTGATGACGTACTAAGTGGAGCTGATAATCTCGATGATTTACAGGTATTACACAGTCAGCTGAATTCTTTGTTAAATTCTTGTGGCTTTAAGTTACACAAATGGTGCTCTAATTCTAAACTTTTTCTAAATAAAATCTCACACGAAAAACCTCCTGAGCTAGACCTCAATCTTGAGGAGGCTTCAAATAAAGTCTTAGGCCTTAAGTGGAACCCTACTGAAGATTATTTTTGCATCTCAATCCCAGAACCTTCTTTAACTCGACCAGTGACAAAAAGAAAGATTTTGTCAATAATCGCACAATGTTATGACCCCCTAGGCTTCTTGTCCCCAATCATAATTACTGGAAAGCTGATGATGCAAGAATTATGGAAAAACCAGATTGATTGGGATGAGACCATTACCGATGTAAATATCTTAAAAAAGTGGAATGAATTCATTAATAATCTTCCCTTGTTAAAAACTTTAAAGATACCTCGATATCTCTTCGATAAAAAGAAAATCAAAAAAATAGAATTTGTAGGTTTTTGTGACGCTAGCGAAAAATCATACGCAGCTTGTGTGTATGCTCGTACTATGTATGATGATAATACTCTTTCCTGTAATCTTGTCTCTTCTAAGTCCCGAGTGGCACCGGTTAAATCTCAAACTCTTCCACGGCTAGAACTTTGCGCAATGCTTCTCCTTGCAAAACTTGCATCTAAACTCATTTCTATATTTGACTCCCGATTTAGGATTGATGAGGTCCATCTGTGGTCCGATTAACAAATAGCATTGTGCTGGATCGCTTCCCCTGCATCTCGGTGGAACGTATTTGTTGCGAATCGAGTATCACAAATACAAACTTTGACAAATAACTTCAAATGGCATCATGTGAGATCGGCTGATAACCCAGCTGATCTTCCTTCACGTGGAATCCCAATTTCAACTTTGCAAGATAATGAAATTTGGTGGCATGGCCCAACTTTCCTTTGTGACCCTAACTATACTGTTTCTGAGGAAACTTCCGAATTAGACTTTCCTCTACTAGAAGAAAAACGTAATGTAACCCTGTTCATAGTAAAGAAGACCGAATCAAACTCTTTTTGGTCCCAAATTTTTGAAAAATTCTCATCATATCAAAGGCTGTTACGTACGGTTGCGTATGTCATACGTTTCCTTCATAACATAAAAAATAAAGATGACAAGCAACAAGACGCACTAACAGTTGACGAATTAACTAAGTCTCAAAGTCATATAATAAAAGTATTACAATCCCTACATTTTGCTAAAGAGCTTCATGAACTGAAAACTGAAGTCCCGATACGCAGCAAAAATATTGCCAAACTTAACCCCTTTCTAGACAACAAGGGTTTGCTACGCGTGGGCGGCAGATTGGCCAACGCTGATATTCCATATGAACAAAAACATCCTGTTCTTTTGCCCTCCCATAACAAAACTGTGTCATTGATGTTAAGTTATGAGCATCACAGGTTAGGTCATGCTGGTGCACAGAATGTGCTGTCCAGCTTTCGACTTAAATTTTGGCCCTTGAATGGTTTAAAGGAAACCAAACAATTGATCAGCAGATGTGTCACTTGCTACAGGTTCAAAGCACAGCCTGCAACACAAATTATGGATATGGAGGTCCTTATCTTCTCAAGGCCTCTAACTTAAGAAAGGCTCCCTTAATCAAATGCTACATAGCCATTTTCGTGTGCATGGCCACGAAGGCTGTACACATAGAGTTGGTCACTGGACTATCAACTAATGATTTCATAAAAGCTCTTAGAAGATTTATTTCCCGTCGCGGAAATCCTGAGGTGATTTACAGTGACAATGCAACAAACTTTGTGGGCGCAAATAATCAATTTAAGGAACTTTATCAATTATTCCAAAATAAGGATCATGTTAATTCTGTAAAAGAATATCTTTCTCTAAATGAAATTCAATTTAACTTTATCCCACCCAGAAGTCCACATTGGGGTGGAATTTGGGAAGCGGCCATAAAAAGTACCAAGTACCATCTCAGCAGACTCATTGGTGACTCACACTTCACCTTTGAAGATTTCTATACTATATTGACTCAGATCGAGGCTATCCTAAATTCTAGGCCTCTTTGTACTCTATCTAGTGACCCTAATGACTTGCAGGTGTTAACACCAGGTCATTTTTTAATTGGCTCTAGTCTGACAGCCTATCCTGAAAGGGATGTGAGTAACACCCCTATCAATCGTCTTTCTCTCTATGACAGGATTAAACAGATACAGCAAGTGTTCTGGAAGCGCTGGACTGTTGACTACCTCAATAGACTGCAACACTGCCCAAAGTGGATTCAACCCACTCAAAATCTCAAGGTAGACACAGTTGTTCTGATAAGAGATGATTTTGAATACCCCCTGAAATGGCCGTTGGCTAAGGTCATTGAAATTCTCCCGGGCTCCAATGGTAAGGTCAGAGCAGTTAAGCTCCAGACACAGGATGGTGTCTGCACCCGCAGTATAGCGAAGGTTTGTCCATTGCCTGAGGAAGGGCTTTGGCACTCTAATAACTCCAATAAGAACAACGTCTCGGTTGCTGACGACTCAGCGACCACTAACACTTAGTCGCTAGTTCACACGTGGTGAACTAGTCACACCTCTTCATTACTGAACCCCTTTCTACTCTTGCAATCAAAAGAATGTTTGCCTCCTTTCTGGTCAATGGTTAGTACTCTCTCTAGTTCTCTCTTGAGGTCAGAGACCTCAACGCCGGGCAGTATGTTGAGAAAAACACTGTTTGCAACCTGCATTTGTTTATAAAAACAACCCTTGATTTATTAATTCTCTAAGAAGAATAAAGACTTGCTTTCGCGCTATGCAATTTGAATTCGGTCGCTTCGGAGAAGTGGAAGGAAGGCTCGGCTGGGGTCGGGTCGTGGTGAAAGCAGAGGCAGAGGCGAGCGGAAAACAGTGTGTCCTCTGCTCTCAAGCAAGCTTGCAGCGCCTTGCTGCTGTACTCTCACACACACTCAAGTTCTGCAAATGTAATTTATAAAGCGAATACATTTGGCACTCTAAGAGCAAGGCCATGGAATTATTGTCTTTTTCTATCTAGAGTACGTAGTATTAATCTCTAATAAGTTGTATTTCTAATACGTTATATCTCAAATACGTTGTAAGCGAAGAAGTGATACCTAGCAAAGAAAAATCGATACAAAATGTCGATTGAATTTGACAAATGCTGATGAAAAGTTGTGAGTGGAAAAGGTGTTGATGTAACTAGTACGTGGATTGGTTGGCGAAGATGAGAAAAAAGGTAGGATCCAACTAATTTATTGAGAAAAATCCTATAGTTGACTTTAATTTGACAATAAATAACAACAAATTGAGACTTATAAACAACTTTGATCTTTGACATTGATTTGTTTTAAAAAATAAAGGAAGTGTAGTGACTTTCCGAATCGTTTTGCGTCACAAACTGTGTTGAACTTTGTGAAATAAAGCTGACGCTCGGTAATTTGATAAATTTTAAGACACTTAAATTAAAGGTTTGTCATCTGAGCTTATATAAAGGTGTGAATTTATACAAGGTTAAGCTCGTAACTTTCATTGAGTTGTTATAGGATAAGTTTCATTTCATTACACAAGTTACACCTCATTTAGGTTAAGGGTAATCTGTACGCACAATATTTTTGATATTTTTGATTAAATGTATTATGTTTTATTCTGTGTTTGTGTCACACGCAACCTGTTATTAACCAAGACTAATCATAAACAATCACCCTACAAATTTATAGTTCATTACCGGATAGGAATATAGATTCGCTATCTACCCCGCTTATGTTTGGGTGAGGAGCAAAATAAACCCTTTCCTATTCAGGGTGTATAAAGGTTCTTAGTTCGGAAAAGTATTCCAAGCTACGTCCTGAGGTGTTTTACTGTTTTTACGTGTAAGCTAATGTATAAAAATGGTATTGTTACCAGATAATTATAATTACAAGAAATTTGATGATGATAATAATATCGTTAGATGTAATTTAAAATCAAAAGCTGATGTTGAGGTAAGTTTTAGTCTTAAAATGATCAGTTTATAAAAATAAAATAGTGAATTTTAAAACATTCTTAAGGGCGCTTCATAGTTGCAATTAGGAATTAAATTAACACGTTCGCTGCCAGGGCTATTATACGATATTATAAGCAGTGGCGGCTCGTGGATGTATGAGAAGGTGAGGCTCAATTCGAAGCAAATGGTAAAGGCATTTTTTTTAATTCATAAAACGATAATAATAGAGTTTCGAATGGCGTTTCTAATAACACGCGTGGTTGGCAGCGAACGTGTTAACGAAAGTTAACATAACAATTTAATAACGAGTGATTTTTAATTATTTTGCTCAAGGGAGGCCATGCATTTTAAAAGCATCATGGCCGTACTGCGTAGATAAGATGACATGATTGTTATATGACATTTACGTCTTATTTGAATTTGTGTATTTGTAAAGTTTAAAAATTGGAGAAATTTTGTAATTTTTGCAGTTATTTGAGGTAGGTTACTATTGCTTTAACTAATATTTCTCCGGGGAGTCGTCTTTTGACTATTATAAAGTGCTATTTGCAGGATATGATTTCATTTTTTATTTTTTTTTTATTTTTCAGCGTATCAAGTTTTGGTGAAGCTTTGTTGCCGGATTGAAAGTTCTACAGTAAAAATGTTTAGTGAAGCACAAAAAATTTTTATTGTTGAAAGTTTTTTTTAGAAATGGAAACAAAATAGGCGGTGTGTGGAATTACTCTATGCATGACTGCTTTGATGAATTTCGAACCGAGTTTCCTGATGTTGCGGTGACCTTTCATAATTTTCGTACTGGGTCACAATACCTAATTGATAAATTTCGTCAGACTGGTTCTGTTCAACATAAAAAAGGGGCTGGAAGACCAACGAAACGATCGAATGAGGTTATTGAAGAAGCGCGACAAATTATGGAAAATAATCCTTCAACTTCTATTAGGCATTTACCTCAACAAATTCAGCAAACGGATTTATGCTACAGTACATGCCAAACACTTTTGAAAAAGGATCTGCATCTATACCCTTATCGTGTTACGGCTATTCATGAACTCCTTCCCAATGACGTTCCCCAAAGACTTAATTTTTGTGAATGGTTTTTAAACAATTTTCAAGAAGAAAATAGTGGTGCTTTTGAAAAAACATTTTTTACCGATGAGGCTTATTTTTATTTATCAGGCTATCGTCGGCTTAATTTGTAAATCACATAACTCCACATTTTCATGAAATCAGGATTTTGATGCCATCTGTTAAAATGCGTTAATAGCTATGTACTGCCAAATTTTCACAAGCCCCACTATTACAGTTTTCTGTAAAAATGTATTTGGAAATGTCACATAAATCCCAGATCCATAAATGTCAAGCAAAAATCTCATAAGTCGCGTAGAGGTTAATGTAAGAGGGTGCTAGTTTGTACGGTTCTGCGAATTATCATCACATACCCTTAGGATTTTAGGATTAATACTGACAATATTGTTATTCCTGCTAAAGGTAAGTGGTACATTATTATTTGTTACAAAATAACTGTTAATAAATAGAACGTTAATAATTATACTATTTTAAAAATTGGCACGGACTTATGTGAATTTACATGTTAAGAAATATTAACTTCGGGTGGACTTATTGGAATAGAAATATTATACCTACTACACAAAAATTGATCTATGTAGGAATATTTTGTAAGAGATTTAGCCTCAAGGGCGACCCAAAGTATATAACACACATATTTTTTTTATAAAGCAAAATTTTAAAACTTTTGGGGAAAAATAACAGAACATTATAATTATTTAAAAGTTATATCTTTGCTTGTAAGAGGATATTATGGCCTTATCAGGTTGCACTTGACAATGTCTGTTTGTTTTTAGATTTCCAACAATGGGATCAAGAAGCAAGAAAATATTAAATTTAGCTTTACAAGCACATCAAGAGAACGATAACAACAATATGAATATTTCCGCAGAAGCATTGATCGAGGGCATGGAGATAATTTTTGTTGAAGATTCAATGTCTTGTGACACAACCAATAATATTAAAATTGCAGAATATGCTTCATGTAGTCTTAGCAAAGTCGCTCAACCAGCAACATTACACAATTTAAAAAACATGGAGCTAAATATTACCACTAAAGACTATTCAAAAACTAGAAAACATGACCCAGAAGAAGAAAACTCTCTAGATAGAAACAAAAGAAATATCGATGACCCAGACTGGACAGTGGATATTGAAGAAATAGAAGAGGAAATGCATGATAAAATCAAGGAGAATGATGTTACCCAAGGCAATGATGTTACTGAAGACATGGAAGACCCAGGTTGGGATTTAAATGATAAAGAAGTAAAAGAGAAGACGCAAGATAAACTTGAGGATGATGATGTTATCCAAGTTTCCAATGAGAATGATGTCACTAAAGACATGGAGAACTCAGTTTGTGATTTAAATGGTAAAAAAGTGGAAGAGAAATCACAAGATGATATTGAGGACGATAATGTTATCCAGGTTTCCAATGAAAAAAATAACACCGAAGAAATACAGGTAACAACTAAGAGAAAGCGACGTAAGCGAAGGCACGTTAACGAGGAAAATTGGTCCAGAGAGAAAAATAAAAAGAAAAGGGAAAGTGGTGCACAATATTTAGGAAGAAAAAAAAATGTAGATAGTTGGAAATACGACATAGAAAAACCATGCAAAGTATTACAAGAGGCTTGCAAATGTTCAAAGAATAATAAATTAACGAAGCTAAGGTGTTCCATGTTTTCGGAAGAAGACCGGAAGGCAATTTTTAAAAAATTTTGGAAAATGTCGTGGAAACAAAAGGATATTTATGTAACTACTCTTGTCGAAAAAGAAGCTACCAAAAGAAGCAGAAATAGAAAAGTTGAAGGCACTAGCAGAAGATCTTCTACATATACATTTTATCTTACCACACTCGCAGGAATAAAGTTAAGGGTGTGTAAAACAATGTTCGCCAACACAATCGCTATCAAGCCTTGGACCATTACCCACTGGCTTAACAGTAGTTCCATGCACCATCATGAAAATGTTGAACATCAAACTGCCCAAACCCCCGAGCAAACTACTCCAACAACTAACCAGACTGCTCGAATCACCGATGAAACGGAAAATACTTTATTGTCAATTAGGAAACAACATTTAAAACAATTCTTTGATTCGCTACCGAAAATGGAAAGCCACTACTGTCGGAGCTCAAGCAACAAGTTTTATTTAGAACCCATATAGAAATCCAAAGCTGAACTTTATAATGTGTATACAAGCTGGTGTTTAACTAATTTTCCAACCGATCGTCCCCTTTCAATAGCTATTTTTCATTACATGTTTTCTGATTTAAATTTAAGTATATTTGTTCCGAAAAAAGACGAATGCGATTTATGTGTCTCGTATAAAACGAAAAATGTAGATAACGAAATATATGAACGCCATCAAATTAAGAAACAAGAGGCCCGAGCGGAAAAAGACCATGATAAAAATTCGGATAATGACGTTAAAGTATATACCATGGATATGCAAGCTGTATTACTCTGCCCAAAATCCAACGTATCCGCTCTCTACTACAAAACGAAATTAGCCGTCCACAATTTTACATTATATGATTTAAAAACTAGAGATGGGTTCTGCTTCTTATGGCACGAATCTGAAGGAGGATTGGTAGCAAGCGTGTACGCTTCCATAGTGGTTAGTTTTTTATCTCAAGAAATTGAAAAGCAAAAAAAAGCAACATACATTTTATATAGTGATGGTTGTACCAGCCAAAATAGAAACGTGATTATGTCAAACGCGCTTCTGAATCTGGCGGTACTTAAAAATGTTATAATAATTCAAAAATATCTAGAACGTGGCCATACACAAATGGAATGTGACTCGATGCACTCGACCATTGAAAGGCAAATCCGAAAAACAACAATAGATGTCCCAGCTGATTACATCAGGATATGCACAGATGCTCGCAAAAATCCGACACCATATCAAGTTCAATATTTGGATAATGCTTTCTTTAAAGATTTTACGTCATTGCATTATTATAATACTATTAGACCCAGTACTTCCGAGACCGTTAATTTAATAAGACAGCTTAAATATGATCCAAATGGAACAATCGACTATAAATTAAATCATGGAGATGTCTGGAATGCTCTCCCGGTGCGTAGGCGTCCTCAAGATCAGAAAACACCAACAACATTTCAAGATAATATACCAAGTTTATACACAAGACCGATACCAATCAAGAAAACCAAGTTCGACCACCTGAAGAGCCTAAAGTCTACACTACTTAAGGATTACCACGGCTTTTATGATCAGTTACCGCACCATTAATATCACCTACTGTTATGTTCCCAGCATGTGGAAAAATATAATAAAATAATGTTTAAACATTTAGCATTTTCTTTTAAATATTTTTGGTACATTTCATGTTTTTTTACTTGAGAAAATCCCTTGAGTCCTTGATTTGGAATTACAATTCTGGGTAAAATCACATAACTCCTTTTTTTTTACCAAAATATATATTTTTATTATTTTATATGAGTATTTTTTCCCTTCTTGACCATTATATTCCCAAATTTAGTTTTCAGCACCTTATAATAATATTAAAGTAAGATATACCGTTTTTATTGCGTCCTGTAAAGTTTTGCTTTTTGGACTTACGTGATTTACAAATTAAGCCGACGCTATGTTAATTCACAAAATATGCGAATGTGGAATACGCAAAATCCGCATGTTTTTGTAGAAAGACCTCTTCATCCTCAAAAAGTTGGTGTGTGGGCAGCAATTAGTTCTAGAAGAATAGTAGGCCCAATTTACTTTGATGGCACAATTACAGCTGAGAGATATCGGATCGAAATTCTGACAACATTTATTAATGAGCTTCAAGATGATGAATTGCGGGAAGGTTACTTCCAACAAGATGGCGCTACACCTCATGTAACCAGAGAAAATTTAAATTTTTTAAGTGAATTTTTTGAAAACAGAGTTATAAGCCGAAATACGCAACAAATATGGCCACCTCGTTTCTGCGATTTAACACCCTGCGATTTCTTCATGTGGTCTTTTATAAAAAACTCCATTTATCGAACACCAATTGAGGATATAAATGATCTTAAACGAAGGATTTCAGAAAAAATTGCCGAAATTAATAATTCTCCAAACGTATTGGTTAATGTGTCTCTGAGGGTAAGAAGAAACATCAGAAGGTGTCTAGAAGTAGGAGGCGGCCATATAAAGTAGGCTTTCAAAGTAAGATAGCTCAGGATTTTATATTACATACCGTCAAAAAACATTATTTTAGGTTTTCAACGTGACAACGCTGCTTTCTTGCAAATTCGCCCTATGATTTAATCTACGCGCTACTGCTACACTATGTATACTGGGTCACAGCCGCCCTTGAGCAAAATAATTAATAATCACTCGTTATGATGGTGGTGGCAGAGATTTTTTTTTAAGTTTCTACTAATATTTTATGAGTTCTTTAATCGACATTTCCAACTTGTGTAATTGTTTTAGTAGAACTGGATAGATAGATAGATTTTTATTGGTAATCATTATACCATAATATAGAGCGTTTACAAGCAAACAAAAAAACAAAGTTACAACCAACGTCAGTAAAATACTTGGCCAAACGAATATATCTTAAAAAGGTTAAAATACTTAAAATATTACACACTAAAATACATATAGATTAAAAAAATTTCATGGACAGGCACATTCAAAATATATGAATACATGCTGTAGTAATTTAACAATTTGGTATTATAATAGATCACTAAAATTGTTGTTAAGGTATTCCTCATGGGAATAAAACGATTTTCCAATTAGATAATTTTTTACCTTTTTCAAAATAATAGCACTCTCCAAATCTCTGATGCGTCCGGGCAAGACATTATAAAAAAACACACAGTAATAGTCAGTGCCCCTACGAGTCCTGCTTAGTCTATGAAAATCAGGAACAATGTTATCGTTGTTACGAGTGTGGTAGGAGTGCACATCCCCATGCAATGTGAAGTTAGCGAGGTTTTGAACAAGATATTTAAGTCATTGGAAAATAAATACGCATGGAAAGGTAAGTATTCGCAGTGCATTAAAACAATGGCGACAGCAGTCCCTGTATCCCAGTCCCGCTACCACGCGAACACATCTGCGTTGCAGTTTAAAAATTTTTAATGCATGGGCAGAGTGGACCCAGTAAAGGACTGCATAAGACATGTTGGAATTAAAATAACCTTGATATGCCGATATCAACACACCCACGGACACGCTGCCACTCAGGCTCCTAATTAGGTATGTAATCCTTGAAAGTTTGGATGCAAGTTTATCAATGTGCACAGCCCACGTCAAGCCAGGGTCCAGATATATTCCTAAAAACTTGACAAAGTCATCACAAGGCAAACATGATTTGATGCTGCGTAGTGAAAAGTTCAAATTCTGGGTTTTGGCGCTGTTAAGACTAAGTTTGTTTGTTTGGAACCAGTCCTGTATTGATAAGTTAATTTCGGTGACAATGTCATATATGGGGTCAGAGGGATGGTGGTGTAGTAGGTTAGTCGTATCGTCCGCAAACAAAATCAGGGTAGGGTCATTGGTGCAATTGGTAAGGTCGTTGATGTAAATAAGAAATAATAACTGTCCCAGGACTGAGCGCTGCGGTACACCATGCGTGATAGTTTGTTTTTTTGATGGATTGTTATTAAAAGAGACATATTGGGTGCGCTGAGATAGATACGATTTTACAAAAGCAATGCTGTTATGCTGTTTGGGTGAAAGTTGTAGTATGAAAGTTTTTGTGTTAAGATTTCAACTGGGTACGGAAGCTAGAAGATTTAAAAAAAGAAACATGGACTATTGTAAAAACATGGCTGGTTAAAGATACAAAGCAGACACCAAATTTATTTAAAAGAATCTACAAATGCCATAGAAAAGAACTAAGACTAATGTTGCAGAAGCAAGGAAAAAAACTAGAAATTTCAACTGTCCAGCAGAATTAATTACTACAATAAAAAAGTTTGTCCCAGGGTCAAAATCAACCATCTCGGATCCTTTACTTCCTGACTGGCCATATGTATTACAATTTAAAAATTCTCACAATCACAGACACAACAGGCGAAGGTATATTATTACAGTTAGAAAATTGCTAACTAAGTAGCTTTAGAAGCCAATAGCACTTTATACAAAATTAATTTTCACGAAGGAGATTATTGTGTTGGCATTTGCACCCCTATAATGCAAAGACCGGCAAAGTTGCCACAAGCTTCTGAAATTATGTTTGTAGATGAGCCTGGAAACTGCGATGTGCAAGATCATAAAACCTATTTCGTTTTGACGCAGTCAGCAGCTGGTGGTATTTCTTTAGGCTGTATTTTAAGCAGCAGTCAAAAGGCAGATGTTTTCCGCTTGGGTGTTGCTGCTTTGTTTGAAATCCTGCCCATTAAGGTGGCTCCTTCAGTTATAATAACTTATGGTGATTTAGGTGAGCGTGATGTCCTAAAGTTATTTTGGCCCAAGTCTACTTTGCCTTTATGCTCATTCCACGCTTTAAAGGCGTGTTGAAAGTGGATTTAAATTTCTAAGAATGGGATTCCAAAAGAAGACTCTCAATAAGCATACGCAATATTCCGCAATAGTCTCGCCTCTCAATCAGAAGAAGAATTAAATAATGCAAAAAAGCAGTTCGATCAATTTTCCAAATATCCAAAATTTACTAAATATGTAGAATCAATGCTAGAACGGATTGAGTTATGGTGCTTATTTTACAGGCGCAACTTGATGATTCGGGGAACAAACACAAATAATTACATTGATGTTATATTTAGGCTGCTTAAAGATATAGCTTTAAAGAGAACTAAAGCCTTTGATTTAACGCAGCGGTCTGATTTTATCATAAATAATTTTGAATGGTATTATAAGCAAAGGCTTCTAGATGTGATTTTAGAAAGGGATACACTACAGGCAGACGGCCTAGACCGCGTACCTTTGCAGGTGTGCTTTTTGTAGGGCTTGGCACGTGTTCTAACCCGAAATGTTCTTCGTACGTGGGTGGTCCTTTTTTCTTTTATACCCGCCGATTTCGGAGCTAACCGGACATCAGATGACCTTAAATGCACACGTTTGTGAAGGTATTTTGTAACTGTTGAAGAAGGCTGAAGGATGTGATCTTGAAACACGGTACGGCATTTGGTCTCCCGCCCCCTTTCCCCTCGACCTGAAATACCCTCGCCTTGAAGGCACACGTGTGCGACGGTATATTGTAACCAATTAGATTTGTAAAAGAAATAAGGTGAAGGACTCGACCTTGAAACACCGTAGGGCATTTAGAATTTGGTCTCCCACGTCCTTTACGCCTAGACCCTTGTTGGCCGAAGTAACATGGAAGTATACGAGATTTTCCAAGACGCCCGCCCAGCCCTGCTTCGCATTAATTTGTGTGTTTATTTGTCCCTTCGAACGCCCTTACAGTTCCCATTCATCTTTGACCATCAAAAGCATACGTAATAATTTATCCTTCATAGAATATATGATGGTATTTCTTAAGATCCCCAGTTGATTTTGCTCTGCTTAACCTTGAATATGTAAGCGATGTGTGTTTTTGGCGCTATGAAAGCATACATATAGGTGTATATTATGTGTTTTATGTCCCCGACTATGTAGACAAGCCGGTTTTTACCAGACAAACTATGCAATTGTAGACTAAGTCGTAAACCTGTATGAACTTATTAATCTTCTAAGTACGCAATACCTTTTTGTAATTTTCATATTTTTATGTTTCTCCATTTACACTGATTGTCTACCGAATATTTAAATACCTATTCAAACTTAAGTATACCTCTTCTTGGGGTATAATATGCGGAGTAAACTTTGAAATAAACCTGAAAATAGGGACAGTGATGTGGACAAGTACCACTCAAATAATGATGTTAACTACACTAATTCTTCCTTGCTATACCTTTTTGGAATCTGTATAACATATACCTTTTTGGAATCTGTATAACATATTTGCCCTATGCTAGTAGCGTTGTTTTATATCGGATTAAAATACTCTTAAAGTGAGAGAAAAGGGTACTAATAAATATTTACTTATTTCACATTTTCGTAAAATACCTATCGTATTTAAAAAAAATTAGTCTATTTACGAAATATGAATTAAAATGATGTAGTTAACGTGTAAAGCAAAAATTATTATACCATTATTTGATTCAAGAAGTAAACAAAAAAAAGAGTTAATTTTGATTCTCCCTTAAGCTATATGATAATCATCATTTATCATTTTTGAAATTAAACTCTTAAAATTTACATAAACCGCATGAATTGTGAATCGGCGGTTAAAATGTCCGTAGTTCCTATTTTCGTAAAATCATTAAGACTTGTAGGCTTCGACCATGACACACTGTACACTGTACGGTGATCTGACTCTCCCGCTTCCCCGCGACGCCACGCCGTTATTACCCGACCCTTCCGTTCTACAATTTGTAATCTGGTATACCCCCCATCGTTCAGCCTACGCAGGTACCATCGTCTTTGAACACCTAATAATACGTAAAGTTTTATTTTAGAATATTGTGATTTTCGTTGGGGTGGCGTTTAATTTTCAGACCTATTTCTGTTCACATGCCTGTGCCGATGTGCTTTGTCGCTAAAAAATGGATAATATCGAGGGTTCCCTGGTCGGCTTTTATTTTAAACACGATTTTTTTTGCCTTTTCCTGGGTAAAACAGACATACTCAATTAAAATAGGCCTTTAAGAGCGAAGGTTTACCATTTTCTAATTATCCATTATTATGAAGGATAATAAATAAAATTACCGTAAGTGCTGTTTTAGCTCGTTAACCCTAAAAATGTATATGATATCAAGGGACTTCAGTTGATTTCGGGCTTCGACCGTACAAGGTAGCTTTCTTCGAAGATTTAGGAGTTAATATAATAATATAAATAAATTCACTATGTTTAAAAAGGGTTATTTTTTCTATACTACAGCGAGCTCCGTCAAAAGGTGATAAAGATGTTTTACCGTCAAGTATTGTCAAAGGAGGTAACTTCGTGTTTAGCATAATCTCTTTTAAAGATAAAGATGTTACATACATAGTTGATATGATTTATTGCAAATGCAGTTGTTATGTGGGATGCAATGGAAAACACTGAAGGCATCAGGCTGCTGTAGGAAAAAAAGAAAATATTATTTCTTGTATGAACACATTATCTTTTGATATGAAATTCAGGCTTTATGAAATAGGGTGTGGAGAAAATCCAAATCCTGAGATATTTCTTTCACTTCAAGGAGACAACGTCGATACTTTAACCATAAGCCAGCCTACACACTTGTCCAATATTGCTGCTGCATCCACTTCAATATATAAAGGTGAAGCCAGTGAAAGTTTCGGGTGTACTTTAGATGTCAATGTTCCTACGATGAAAGAACTTAATGATTTAAAGGAAGAATGGAAATCATTTTCTAATGAAATCTTGACACATCTTGATAATGATCCAATAGCCTTTTATCTAGCAATTTCCACTTTCTTAAAAAACAGGCAAAAGTGTGCTAAAAGTAATAATTCCCTTATATCAGGGTTGCATAATTCTTTTAAGTACCATGGAACAACTTCCAAATTCAAACGTCTAGGTATAAGAAAATGGAAAATGATAACTGTGCAACCAGCAAGTGCAGCTAGAAGAAAATCTGCGATGGGCGGCAAAAACATTCCTCAGCTGGTAGAAAGGTGAAAAGCTGGATAAAAAAAAGTCTAAAGCACCCCATTCTCTACAAGAATTTGTTAATATGAATATAGGCGTAGGTAAAAATAAGTTTAATAAATAATCTCTATTTTACGTATGATATTACATTATGTATTTTCATCTTTTATGTCTTTAAATGTCTTTTATAAATAAATAAATAAATTTTTAAATCAAAAAGTTATTTTTTTCTTCAGCATTAAGTACATTAACATGTAGTTTTTAACCTCGGTGTTATCTATTTGGAAATTATATGAAGGTAAGAAACAGCAGACATTCTAGATCTAGATCATCTGCTATTACTGCCGTCGCCGCAATCAATTCGGAAATTTAGCGCGTCTGCTGTTACTGAATATGCACACCGGATAGTATAATACCTATGACCCTAACAAGTGGGTGATCAATTCAGATATAGCGTAGAGCGCTGGCGACTATCACAGTAATTTAATGACCACTTCTTCAGGTCGTTGCCGGAGTCTCTTTCGCCTTTTCAGACTAGTTTTTGTAAATTACTAAGTCAGATGATGCATTTGATTTCCACGGCATGTAGCTCTACGCCACATTTGTTTAAGTGTTATATCAGGTACTAAATTTTAATATAATGGATACTTGTTTTCTTATACGGTATTTAATTGTTTCCCCTGGGAAAACACATAGGTATATTTAGCAAATAGAAGTAGCAGGGTGGAAAGTACCATCTTCCCCTAGATGTGACAGTTATTTGGTTGCAAATCCAGGGCTGGGCAACACTTATACTCACACATGGATGACCATTTGCCATCAAACTATAATAACTGTATTTTTAAGAAGAAACAATATCTACTTACCTGCCTATAACTAAATTTTAATTGCCAAGGAGCTATTTGCGCATGTAATTATATTTTTTATTATTATTTCATGTCGTTACTTGCTGAATATAACAGTACTCTGAATAATCTTTAGAACTCCCTCGTGGTATAATTCACCTAATACATCAATAGGGTTTATCAATGCGGTATAATATAACCTCATTAAGCAGATGATTGTTAAATTCGTTTAGTAATATTTCAACATATATTGTATTTAAAATTTAGTACACCTAGTGCATTACAGAACGGTTGAATTAACTAAATTTCGTCGACTTTACAATGCACAGGGTAATTAAATTCAAAATTAACAATATTTGCCAATTAGGCGAAAATCCCGGAAGACAACAATACACAATCACGTCGCGTAAACAACTATTCGGGAGCAAAATAATAAGCGTTTAAACATTTGTCTAAAATTAGCTCAGCAAACAAAATTCGCAGGAATGTTATAAACACAAATTAATATGGTTGTTTCATAATTTAAGGAAATTTTGTAACGTTGTTACTTTCAGGTTATTTCTGGTCATATTTTATTTTGTGTCGTAGAACCGCGACTCTGCAACTCTAGCTCGTTGTGAGAAAACGCGATTCAACTTAGGTTCTGTTCTCACAAGTACGGTTTATTCTCTGTGACCTTTTCGGTGGTTTTTGGGTTTGACAGGAAAACTGTCATTGGTGCCATTTGGTGAAACTAAATTCTGGCTACTAGTCAGACCCTTAGCCCTTGTGAAAAAATTCGGGAAATCATTCCCCATCTCTGTGATTTCCACATCAAATCTTGTTTGAGGCACATATATGGTAAATTCACAACGTGTATTTTCGTGGATATCGATATTTTTGACAGATTTTTGCCACATAGCCTGAAAATTTATACCTTTTTTTTAGACCAAAATTATCCCTCTGCTATACTGACTTTCCTCTACCACTTGTAGCCTCTCTGTACTACAATGCAGTTTCCTCTCCCTTGGCTATAACTCTATTTTTCCGGCCAACTTAGATTGGACCCTTGAGTTTTCGACCTGTACTTGAGTCATTTGTGGGGCATCTTTATACACGTTACTGAGCAGCAGCAAGGGGCTATCCCTTAAGAGAACCAGCCGCCTCCAGGAGGACCGTGCGATAAGTACCTTTATTTTTATCTGCAAATTTCTAGATTCCTTTTGTTTTGGACATACCCAAGTATGTTTTTTTGCCTTACCTAACACTTAGTTGCCTTTTCTTGTTCTCAAAGCCATAAGCTATTTTGCCTGACTATTTTTGATACTGCTTAAGAACTACTATCAAACTATTTAACATTTTAAGTGATTTACCTCAGTAATATTAATATTCAGAGATACTTATAAAGGGAATTGAATAAGGGTTGCAATTATTATCCTGTTATAAAGAGTGTTTTATTTAAAAACTCACCCTGTGGTGCACCATAAGTGAGAACCGGCCTGACCAATACCTTGTAGAGGTTGACCTTAGTCCTATTTAAAAGTCTACTCCGCCTGTGAAGCAGGAGGTAGATAGAGCCTAATTGACGCAATGCAAGCTTTACTCTATTAATTGAATTGAGCCTCTAGTTAAGCCTTTGGTCAAATATAAGTCTCAGGTATTTCACCTCCTGGCACCAGTTCACTTGAACTCCATAAACCCGAAGCTTGTTTCAGGCCTGCGCACGGTGCTTCTTAAAAAAAGATAACTTTCGCCCTGGCGGGATATATGCGAATCTTCCAAGCCGAAACCCATTCTTCCAGCTCGATTACGTGACGCTGCATCCAACTGACGACAGTGCCCGGTAATTTAGAAGTCGAAGTAATTGCTGTATCGTCAGTGAAAAGATAGAGCTGCGTAAATCTTTCTCGCGGAATATCATTAATATAAATATTATAAACATCGGAGAGAGAGGTGAGCCCTGCGCACTCCCCTGAAGCGTTTATTCAAAGAAAGTGCGTTCTCTTAAGAGACTACAAAACTTCTATTCTCCAAAAAAGAAGCTACCACCTTGATTAAGTAGTAAGACCATTGTACCAGACCTTGTCGAATGCTTTGCTCACGTTTAAAAATAAAACTGAAAGTGCTAGGTACTACTTTCTAGTACAACATACATGGTTATTTTAAACATATTATTTTTGAAACATTTTATGAGCACCAGAACCAAAAGTAGTAAAAACAATAAAACGCTTAGTTTATCCAATTCAGTGAATGGCTCTTAAAATTCTTCCACCTTCATATCTTGTAATGCTGTTCTAGACAGCACATTCTTGTAGAAGTCCAACCCATTTTGCTGCTTCCAATTATATTCAAAATGCTGCTTAAGCAGTTTATCAACATCCTTAAGCTTTTCAGGTTTTACAGGAACTGGTACTGGAAGATCTAGCTTGAAATAAAAATTTTTACCCTTTTTAAGAAATGGTTTAAAGCTACCCAAATCACTCCTGTAAGTTGTTACTCCCTTAAGAAGGATAGATTTTTTTATCTTCTACTAGCTTTAGTCTCTTGGAATGAGCTAACTGAAGCTGTAATTGAGAAGGCGCTTTAACATTTTTGGCAACGCACGATTTAATGCCATATACAGGAACGTCTTTACCATCTATTTTTACTTGCCCATATTTGAAAAAAATATCAATATATTCATGTTGATTAATTATTGGGCCCTTTCTTCTAAGGTTCTTCTCAATACAGCCGAATACCCTATCCGGCGGTATGTAGGAATAGCCAACAGCTAGAAATATAACTCTAGAGATTTTATAGTAGTACGAGATTTTGCAAGAAGCCATTTTCCCAGCATAGCAATCATTGTAATATTCTTATTTTGACCTCGGCGGCCGTCTAAAAAAACTTATTATATTTTCGTACCCTTGAAAATCTGTACTACAAAGATAATAGAAGACAATCGAAAATATTTCATTGGAACCCTTTAAATGTTAATCTTCTGACAAAGCAAAAATTTTAACTGCTTTCGTATTTTGTACATTCCTGGAATGCCCTTCACATATGGTCATATTATATTGATACAGTTGTTTTGAATAATATGCAGTCTAGTCGGGAACTTTGGGTAATTCAAGATTCTTTTGACAATGGAAAGAAAAGTTGAAGACATTAGGTCGTTGCTCCCTAAGAAGTCCGGGAAATTCCATTGTCATTAATTTGTGAACAGTATACCTTGCCA
This sequence comes from Polydrusus tereticollis, assembly GCA_963920685.1. Classification (NCBI taxonomy): domain Eukaryota; kingdom Metazoa; phylum Arthropoda; class Insecta; order Coleoptera; family Curculionidae; genus Polydrusus; species Polydrusus tereticollis. The sequence goes on from OY987327.1 coordinate 164,131,459, forward strand.
TTGTTTCAGCCTTTTCATAATCTTAAAGAATTTTTATTTTCGATTTAGATTTAATACATTTAGAGCAAGCATCTGTAGCAGGAGTTTTGAAACTCATGTTAAAATCAGTCATAAAAATATCCCAGAAGAAGTGACATTTAACTTGAATATGCGCTTCAGCTTAGTGATTATATAATTTCCATAATTTACGCATACTACAATCGCTAGGAAAATATTCTCTAATACTTTGACCGCATGTGTAATGAGACTCCACACATTTTAGAGTTTGGATGAATTGTCTTATTTTCATTCTTTTTCCAATATATTTTCTTGAGTTAATATTCCCTCCACAGATTTCCTTGAGAGTTTGTCCAGTTACATGATGTCGCTTGCAAATATTTGGAAAATTCAAAATTTGTAAATTACAAGAACATCCAGAAATGTCTACCCACACACCTGCACCAGACCAAGCGATCTCGATTTTATTCAGTAAATGATTGTCAAACATTTTTGAGAAACAGCCTCTTTACTGGGACGCCAACGTTTTGAATTCGCCTGCACCGTGTACTTAAATATAAAGTTATCTTGAGAAATTTCATCTTTGATCGAATAAAATACTTCAAAGAAACGTCTAATATCTTGCAATGGCAAATCATTACATCGTAATACTTTCTTCTTGTATTTACACGCTGACTTCTTAATAATCACTTTGGCCTTTTCCTGTAAAAAAATCGTAACGTTAAAACAGCTCCTGAAAAAAATGCAATTAAATTAAGACTATAGCCATGTAAACACACCTGCATCTAATTGCCTAAAGATAAAATACAACAAACTAACTTTTCAGCTTTAGCTTTTTTTTTTGCAATGAACTCTGGTCACGTCTTTTTCGCCTTCCTTTTCCTTTATTGACTATGGGTGTCCCACCATCCATTTCACAAAAAAAAAATGCACTTTAAATCTCTTTAAACACAGAAATAACAACAACATTCCGCACTGCAAGCCAACAGAACAATGAGTATTAAACATGTGACAAGCTTTAGCGGCAAATCTGTACAATTAGGATAAGACAAATTTTGTTACCAATATTTACAGGTATAAGAAAAGTTTTGAAAGAAACAAGCGATTTTGCTCTAGAATTTGTATGGAATAAAGTAAGTTATGGTGTAAAAAAAGTATATGAAATGGAGCAGAGTTTCCAACATTATCATTTATTTAAACATTCGTGCGGTAAAATTTAAATTGGATAAAATGAATATTGGAACTTAGTCCCTTATTTATAATATAAATAAATACATTAATAACATAACTGTTTGTTTTACAGTTTTTTAATGCGCTGCAGAATTTTGCGTCTTCTACTAACATATTCATTTCCTTTCCTACAAAGTACCAAGGCAAAACAAATGCACTCTTAAAAAAATTACTAATTTTTCTGTTGTATAAAAAATGATAGAACGAAAGCAAGCGACAAAGGGCACACTTAAGAGCAACAATTATTACTTACGAAACTATACCGGAATCTAAACTTTTTTTTCGAAATTTCAATCTCTATCTACACCCCAATATACGCAAGTCCTGAATATTTCATAATTTTCATAATCTTTGCGGTGTATTGCATTTTCGAGAAAATTAATGGATTTAGCTATTTGTGTATTAAGAGCGCAAAGCGATACATTGCTGCCCTAAGCGAGAAGTTTGACGCGCGACCCGTAGCAGAGCGCGGCGCAATGTCACTTTACGCTCGAATTTACACGGTTGATTTTTTTCTATAGTCTGTTGCTTAATAAATCATTATTGAACTATAAAACCCAGTGGTCTTCGCCGTATTCCATACGTCGTAGTCCAATTATTATTTGATATAACATTCGGAGTTGCAACAATAGTTCAAATGTGTTCGATTATGACTGGACGGACAGTCAACAACATACCGACTTGTGTACGAGGATAAACGCGACCCCATCAGGTCACCAAAGAGAAGTGCAGAAAAAGAAGAAACTGTAATAAATGAGGATGAAAAGACCACCATCAGAAAAATCATACACTCGTTTTACTTAAAAGAAGAAATAACTACCTTGGATAAAACAATGTCTGAAATGAAAAAGGATAATTTTATTCCACCCATGATTAAGAAGAAACTACGGAAAAGTTTGAAGAAAATGAATCTTCGTTTTGAAAAAATTTAAAACAGAAAATCCTTTTTAACAGAGAAAGACGGAATCATCTGCTGGCGACGACGATATTTTGAGGGAAGTTAGACAGTTTCGAAAGGAAAACAGGAATATCAATTATATGGACGAAACTTGTTTAAATTAAGGATATAGCGTTGATAAAATACGGCGGGATAAACATATAAAAAGCGCCAGGCAAGCTTTCATGGAAGCACGGTACACTGGAATAAAAGCACCCTCAGGAAAACGTAAAAGATTAATAATAATTACTCACATTGGTAGCAAAAATGGATTTGCCGATGGCGGCTTACTAGCATTTAAATCAAAACGGACTGGAGACTATCATGAAGAGATGAACGCTAATATCTTTGAAGAATACTTTCAGCAAATGCTAGATCTTATTTCTCCTGGGTTTGTTATAGTCATGGATAATGCCAGCTGCCACTCAAGGAATTCCGAAGAAATACCAATGTCTTCTTGAAAAAAAAATGACATTATTCATTGGCTCAAATAAGAAGCCATTTCGTAAAGATATACTGAAAAAGGAGCTACTGGAGATTGTAAAGTTGAATAAACCTCTTTATACGAAATTTGTTATCGATGAAATGGCTTCAAAATGAAATATAACGGTACTTCGCTTTCCGCCATATCACTATGAATTAAACCCCATAAAATTGGTGTGAGCGCAAGTAAAAGGGTTTGTAGCAAGGCATGATACCACTTTTAAAATGAGAGACGTTGGAAACCTCTTGCAGTAGGGAATAAAGACAGTGGATTGTAAAAAATGGAGTAAGTGCGTCGAACATGTGATTGAAATAAAAGTGATAATGTGGGAAGCTAATAACATGCTAGGAAACACTGTAGAAGCCCTTTTCATTTATCTGGACCCCAACGACAGCAGTTAATCGGACTACTAAGATCATGATGACTAAAAGTTAAAAATAAAGTTGTTGTATTGTACATAGTAGATTTTTCTATTAATATTAATGTTTATTTTTTCATATTATTCTTACTTCTATATGAGTTTTTATCTACTTAACATTAGAATAATTATTATCTCAATTATATTTGCCTATCTCTATGATTATAATCGAGTATAATTATTATTATATTTATTATTCTAATAAACTACCTGTAGTAACGCCGCTGTCAACTTAGTCTCATTCACCAAACTCGTCTTTCTATTCTATGCAAATAAGGGTGACCCTAGTTTGCGGAATCTTTAAAAACTATCATTGCAATTTACCTGAAATTTATAATGCAACCTTTAAGTTGTCCACCCTGCTTAATGGGTTCTGTCTTCTCGTATTCAGCAATGCATAAATACAGGGTGTCCCATTTAAAAAAAAAATTTTTGCTTTTAAATGTGACATGTCACACCTACTGTTATTTTTGACAACACTCATAAAAACTTGGCTAAAAATGGTACATCTTGTTTTTTGAATGAGGTCGCTAACTCAAAATACAAAAAAGTTAAAGGCTCTTAAAAGTGGGACAAACTAAATTGATAACGCTGTACATATTATTTATTTAAATACCGTCTTGCTGGTCATAAAATTGTCGACATGTATCAAACTCCCATACTATCAAAATTGGGTCAAACATGAGGAACATCAGGTGTATTATGATGGTTGTCAAGGTAATCAGGCGTACATTTTTTTTGTGTCATTTACTATATTTGCTTTTTTATGAATCAATACCTATTTAAACAAATTAAGTAGATTAAGTTTAGAGCCGGATCTCACGTACACGTGAACTGCGTAGACGCAAAGTTTCCGCAAAACACGCATTCTGGGGATGCTTCTATAACACGGCATTAGAAATGTAAAGGTTTGTCGCTTCCTTCCGTCAGGCTCTTCCTCAGACTTTTTCCGCCCTATCAGTAATGGGAAAACCACTCACTTCTGGATTTCTAATTGTGCTCGTCCTCGGACCGTTGCAGGTGTTTTGTTTACCTTTCTGCTAAGGTGTGTCGAGACTTGTAATGCAGTTGCAAACATAAACTAATACCCGCAACATGTGACATCGCCGCGTTAAGGCTATAGAGTCTGACGAAAAGGAAAGGGACCTTACAGTTACAGTCACATAATGTAACGATACATATGCGAGATGTTGCACATGGCGACATCTCGTTGCAATCAAGCTATTCACCCAACCAGCCTTACCGATGAGCCGTAATACGGCGAAACGCGTCCAAGGATTGGGTCGGGCGAAAAGAAAAGGGACAAACATCTTTCTTTCACATCGCGTTTTCGGTTCGCAGGAACCGACAATTGACTTTCAGCGCCATTTTACATTAGATACCTGCTTATGCGTGTTTCATTCCAGCGTTTGGTCTTCTCTAAGTCCTCGCCGGTCTGGTTGGGTGGATAGCTCGATTGCCACGAGAATCGCCACGTGCAACATCTCGCATATCTATCGTAAAAAAAAAATTGCTTTATAGGCGATAAATTAATATTTTTTAATCCTTCTTTGCCATTTTAAATTCCACATCAGCGACTTTTTCTTGTTCCGTTAAATTATTGCTCGGTTTATGAAGGGAAGAAAACTAACAGCCAAGAAGGTGAAAAATCCAAAACTGGCGGTGTAACAGAATGTCCTGTATGGATTAAATTATAATTTCAAAAGAGTTTTGACTATTAAATATTTCAATAATAATAAATAATTTATTGTAAATTGTTATGGCATTATAACTAATTTTAAATAATCCCAAAAAATTCATTCGTGTTAAATTCTCGTATGTTTTGCTAAAATACCACCTGTATTTAATTTCACCGCATTTATTTCAGTAAATAAAATGTTTAAAGAGGAGTGTGTTGATAAAAAAAAACAAGCAGAATAATATACGTATCATAAATTACGTATAAAACAAACTGCTTACTTTCTATTTGTTTTGTAAATAAATTTAAATAGGCATTTGTTTTTCTTTTTGGTCTTAAATAATTCTAGCATTAAATCTACAAATTATTATTATGTGCAAAATTATAAATATGGTAAAATAAGATATTATCAACTTAAATAATGATGACGCCAGAGATGTTTTTTAAAAATGGAATTTATTAATGCTTACTCTTCCCTGCTATAACGTTTTCTGATTATTCAAATATCGATAGATTGGTCAATCCGTAAGACCAGTCTCTGTTCTTTTAAGGAATATCAGAAGTTTATAAATACAAACTTTTTTGATTTAACTTTTAAATTCAGTTTATAGTTTCCTATGTCGTACGTCATGTTACCAGATGTTATTATAATATAATGATAGGGGCGGGCAAAAATTCGATATATCGATATTTTTATCCATAGTGGGAGTTACTCAATGATAGACCGCAATTCCAAACGCGCATTCCTAAACCAAATTCAAGTAGAAAAGTTCATATAAACATGTGTCCCAAAAAGTCTAGTTTTCAAGATACAGGGTGTCAAAGTTTTAACAAAGAATCGTTGTTCTATTAATATCTGCTTTTGCCGATTCTCGCGAAATTTGGCAGTATTGCTTGCTGTAATAAGACGCTAAGTTAGCACTAATTAGATTATAATTATGAGTTCCAATAGCGTCCCGGAAACAGTCTCACGAGTAATATTGACAAAAAAAATGTACGCGACTGACTTGTATAAAAATTTTATATTGTTGTCGGACTAACTAGCTAAAAATACAACCTTTTTGTCTCTTGATATTTTTTTCGTATCAAATTTGTCACTACGCCATGTGCAGTATCTCGCATATGTATCATTACTTTATGTGTTGAAATGCACTTTCCTTTTTATCACACTCTATAGCCTTGCCGATGAGCCGTAATATGACGAAACGCATCCAAGGATTGGGTCTGACAAAAAGAAAAGGGACAAACTTCTTTATTTTCATCGCCTTTTCGGTTCGCAGAAACCGACACATGGATTTCAGCGACGCCTGACATTAGATAGCTGCTTTTGATGGTTCCGTTCCAGCGTTTGGTCTCCTCTAAGTGCTCGCTGGTCTAGTGGGGTGGATAGCTAGATGTCGTCACGTGCAACATCTCCCATATGTATCGTTACATTATGTGTTGGAATGCACTGTAACGTCCCTTTAGTTATCATCAGACTCTATAGCCTTGCCGATGAGCTGTAATACGGCGAAACGCATTCAAGGATTGGGTCTAAAGGAAGGTAGGGGACAATTCTGTACACGAACTTACTTTTAAGTTTGTTGTTTTTTTTGGCATCCGCTTTTACGGCGTAAAAGACTGTTTAAAAATATTTGTTTCTTTTCGTTTCGATCGTTTTTCCATTTTTTTTTTAAATATGCTTTTCTCGATTTTATTAAAATCTGGTGCTGTCATTCATAATGATAATGAGCTTAACTAGCCTTATTTAGTTTTAACTTATTAAGTCCAGTGGCGTCCCGCGGAGCATCTTAACGAATATTATTGACAAGAAAATATACACCACTGACCTTTTTCTAATTTTATTTTTTTTCCGATTTACAAACTAATAATACAAATTTTTTTGTTCCTTGAATTGCTTTCGTATCTTGCTTTGTTTTCAAGAGAAAAAATAAAAACACTTTATTGAATGTACAAAAAAGATCACATATTTTATAAGTTAATTAAAAATACGAGAAAAAGATAAGTTTTGATGCCTAATTTCCCTGTTTTCTCAATAACAAGTCAAAAATGAATAACCTTGCTAACGCTGAAATGACCTAGATGCATTTTAATTATGGCTTAGCAAATGGAAATGCTGAAGAACCTTGGCGAATTTGTCAGGAACGTTATCCAAACAGAGTACTGCAATGTACCTAAACATTTCGACAGCTCCATGCAAGATTTAGTTAGACTGGGAGTTTTAAACGTAGTACGGAACTTCCTGGCACACCTGCAACATTAACCACGCCTGAGTTAGAAGAGGCTATACTTCGAGAGATAGAGCAGTGCAACTTCAAACAAGTGCATTAACTGTTTGGAGGGTTTACATGGTACATTGAACGTATGCAAGCTCTGCATCCCCTTGATTTTTAGTTAAGGTTTAATTTTAGTAGGTGGTTGCTGCATACCGTAGCACATAACAACAACTCTTTACCAAACATTTTATTTACTGTTCAAGACAATCCATTATGAATTTTCATAAGAAACATTTTTGGGCGCACGATCATCCTCATGAAATTGAAGAAGGTTGTTTTCAGCAACAATTTTCGGTGAATGTATGGGCAGGGATCATTGGCAACTATCTTGTAGGGCTATACTTTTTACCACCTCGATTGAATGGAAACTCCTATACGCAGATTATCTCTAAAAAACTTGACGTTCTGTCAGAAGACGTACCTCTACAAATAAAAACTAATTTTTGGTTCATGTACGACGGCGCCCCAGCTCATTTTAACCTAGTTGCTCGTTAATACCTCGACAACACTTTTTCTAATTGCTGGATTCGACACGGAAGTCCTCAAGGTTGGCCAGTTGCCAGTCCGAACTTGAATCTTCTGGACTATTACTTATGGGGTCACCTAAAATCTCTTGTATGCAAGACGCAGGTATTGGGTAAAAACAACTTAAGAATTTAAATTATTGAGCGTTGGCAATGCGATATGAAATAATGCAGGCATTTTTGAGCATGTAAGAGAATCAATGGTGAGACGATTGCAATTGTGCGTTTTATCAGAAGGTGACCAGTTTTAATATTTCCTTTGATTAACTGTTGCCTTTTTTTTTGTGCCGTTAATTAAAAAAAAATTATTTTTAAGTTAAATGTTTTAATTAACTTTTGAAATACATAGGTATTTTTTTGTACAGGGTCTTCCAACGAGGACTGAACAGGGGCTCATTTTTGAGCTTCCTTGTATTTTAAGAAAAATCCAAAATAGCCAATCGATGTACTTTTTCCTGCGGAATTCAAAAATGAAACCAAAAATTTATTTGAACCAGAAACAAAAGAGTTACGCTATGGATAAGGTGTTTTTTAAATAGAAAATTTGACAAATTTACTATAATATTGCCGAAATGAAATATTGCCGAAATGAAATATTCATTAGATGAGAGATTGCAGATTGTTATCTTGTTCTACAAATGCCAGGAAAATGCAAGAGAGGCAAGGATATTATAGTAAATTTGTCAAATTTTTTGACTTTGAAGGATTCAAAAGTGATTATACCTTTATTACCTAGTGTATGTTCCAAACAGCTTAAAGTTAAATTATACTGGATAAAACATTAAAATTTAATAAAAATAGCTGTCACAATATTAAATATTTTAATCAGAACGGACAAAAAAAAATCACTCGTTCCAAAAATCGTATAAAAAAAGCTATGTTCTCAAAAATGAGCCCCTGTTCAGTCCTCGTTGAAGACCCTGTACATGCAAAAAAGTGGTTTTGTATTTTTTCTCTCGAAACCGAAGCAACATACCAAAGCAAGTCAGGGAACCAAAAAATTGTATATATAGTTGGTAAATACGAAAAAGACTTTCAAAATTTAAGAATAGTCAGTGGCGTACATATTTTTCTCAATAATTTTGGTTGAACTGCTCCCGGGACGCCACTGGACTTAACAAATTTAATCTAGTTAAGGTTAGTTAGGCATCTCACTATTATAAATAACGGTACCACACTTCAATAAAATCGGAAAAAAGATATTTAAAAGAAATTAAAAAAACGATTTTTTTAAAAGCTTTAACACACTGTATATTAATAACGGGGCAACTCCGGACACACGTTTTTATAAACTTCTTAAAAATTATTAAATTCCCAGCCAGTTTTCACAGAGATAGACAGCAAGAGAGTCTTTTAGAATTTGATGATCAGGCAGTTCTTTTCCAACACGCAGCAAAACAAAATAGGAAAAAAAAAACAAGAAACTCAAATTCTTAGTTTCAACCGAACCTATAATACAGGATTAATGACTTTAACTTGACTCGACTCTCAACTTATTGAGTTGAAGATCCTCGTCATCAGCTTATGTTGTATATTCTGACTATGGCTGGTGGGTTCATATTGAGACACATAATAGGCACTAAAATACTTTTTATTATTTTATCATTTATCATACTGTTTGTGTACATGGTTCTTACCAGCCTATACTCCGGTACCAAAATAATTGGCAGTGTCTCATTTTTACCGAGGTGTACAAGACGTAAGGGGAACACCAATTCCAGAGGCGTGTAATTTTAAACAATAATAATTCAAAAAATATATGAATTTTTTGTTTATTATTATAATATATTTACATTTACTATAATAAATATAATATTATAAATTAAACTGAAAAATAAATTAAGGTTTTACATTTGGTGATCTAATGAAGTAATTAGAGAAACTAAATTACAATCCAAAAAGAATAATAAAGCAACGGTATATGTTATTTTTATAATGTTTTTATTATACTACATATAATAGTGGATTAAGGGCAAAACCTAAACCTAAATTATAAATGTTTATAAATTTCCTAACTATGTTACCTAATGAACACTAATTCATAATAATTTGACAAATTATATTCCACACCGACATTAAAAAGTGTTATAACGACAATACGTTACAATTTTAAATTCATCAGCGATTATTCACTATCTGACGATGGAAACATTTCATTACTGTCGCTACTGCTGTCATCTGCAGGATTTATAATAATAGGTTCTACCATGACCTCAACGCGTACATCTAAGTCCCACATTTTTTTTTCTACGCCCTCGACATGTAATACGCACTTATGCCAATCTGCTGCTTGTACATTCGCTATTGACGTTTTTAACAGTTCTTTAACATCTCTTAATTTAAAAGTTTTATTTTCACGCGCCACTCTGCCTTTTATCTGTGCCCATATAAGCTCGACTGGATTTAGTTCACAATGGTAAGGCTGTAAACGTAATATTGTAACACCTCGTTCACGAGCAATTTCATCCACTACATATTTCGTATATTTTTTTTTTGTGAAGTCTTGCAAGATCGAGCAGCTGCACTTTTAGCATTTTCTTACCAAATGCAATATTTGTTTCTCCGAGCCACTCAACAATCTTTCCTTTTCGCCACGCAGAAGTTGGCCAAGCATCCACCCGACAGCTGTGGTATGGTGTATTATCCATCACGATTACCGATCCATGTTCAATATGCGGAAAGATGGATTTAAACCAATCTTCAAATACTACCGAGTTCATATCCTCATGATAATCACCGGTTTTACGAGATTCAAACACGTTTAGCCCACCTTTACGAAAACTAGAATCACTCCCGATGTGGGTTATAAAAAACCGACGGCCTCTTCCTGAAGGAGCGTTAAACCCAGTGGAGAGTCCATTGATAAAGGCGTTACGTGCAGTTTCCGATGAATGGCTAACTTTGTTTGCTGATTAATAAAAGTCTTTTTCCATCCTCTTGTTTCCTTCCGATCAGAAACTTTAGTATTTCTATTGTTCTTGTTAGTTCTATAAACAGTACGGCAAGATGTCTTAGTTAATGTGGCACCAAGTTTTGCTGCATCAGTGAATGATATTCCACTGTGTGTACTAAGAATTCCCTCATACACATTTTTTACAATTGTATGCTCCACAGGCTTTAAATTTCATCGTTTTGTAACTTGCTGGTTACTATCACTTGGAGAACTCGCCTGCATTATAATATTTGCTGTTTTGAATAACCACCAAAATAACACCAAAATAATAAAACTGAATTGTTAATATCCTTTTGATTGAAACTTGTCTACGACACTGAACGTTGGTTAGAGGAGATAAGAAAGCGTGCGAGCGTCTTTAGATATGGGGTTTTCTTACCTGCGTTGCCAAATTGAGTGGACCAAGTACCGTAGGGTTTTGGGACATTTTATGAGAATTTAAATGAAATACTTTAAAACCTGGCAACATGTAACGATTTAATTATGCTGTAATGAAAATTTGGCTCTCAAACCAGAAAAGTTGGGCGCTAATTGTAATGAAAATTTTGGTCTCAATCCAGAAATTTGTAATGAAAATTTATTGTTGTAATTGTAATGAAAATTTTTTTTAGTCGTTGAGTGCCAATTTCTTACCTTTTGTTGCTTTGCTAGCTCAGGGCAGGGCGTGGTAAGTTCGATACAAATTTTAAAAGTCCCTTCCCGTATGAAATAAAAACACTTTTAGTTCACCTTAACAATTAGTCTATTTACATAAGTGTAGTTTGACAAAGTTTGATAGTCTATTTACATAAGTGTAGTTTGACAAAGTTTTTTTTAAAGGAAAATTTAAACATAGTTTGAATGACTTTGAAGTAATTAGTAATTTCAATGTTGATATATCCAATTAGACAAAAAAAATTTACAAAAGTGAAATAAAGATTTTTGACAGGTTTTTTATTTATTTTATGGTGAATCACACACAAGGCGTCAATTACCTTCAATGGTGGTTTTCGGATCCCTGTAGAGATATAACCAGTTTATGTCAGAGCTGCGGGTGAAGCTTAGGAATCGACTCTCTACAGGTATAGGCGAGTAGAGCTCAACAGACTTTGGGCCACTGCCGTGACGTCACGTCAGCTACGTTGTCCGGCTCCAATAATGAAGTTCCGAAGTTGGGTACCGAGAAGAGACAAGGTGTTAGACTCACCAAATAAAACTTTATAAATTCCCTTGCTCTGCTTGAAAAGGAATATTTACAGAACCAAAAAAAATTAATTTTAATTTTAATTAATTACTTAAAAATAAACTGAATTGTCAAATTGCAGTGATACTCCATTTTAACAGAACCAGGTTTAAATAAAATAATCAATAACTTGACAATGATAGTAATTTTATAAAAAAAGATAAAAGCTATGAGAGCATAAAATAAAATAGGTTTCTGGTGCAAACTATTTCAACAGAACCAGGTTTAAATAAAAATAATCAATCGTAATTTTATAAAAACAGATAGTAGCTATACAATTTATAGAAACACAAAATGAAATTGTGCTCTTGGAGAAACCCCTGCACAGAACCAGGTTTAAATGAAAATAATCAATGGTAATATTATAAAAAAAAATTATAGCTATACAAGCATAAAATGAAAAAAAATAGGTAATGAACCTCTAATATTCAAGACCAAAGATAGGGGTGCCCATGTGCATATGCACAAAATGGCGACCAGGTAAGTCTTTAAAGAAACAATTTATGTCCTTTAAGACAAGATGAGTAGGTAATAGTAATTTTATAACAAAAAAATTAAAAGCTATAAGAGCAAAAAAATTAAATTGTGCTCTATGAGAGACTACTGCACAGGCAAGGCAGGTAATATGTACTAAATTAGCAAGAGATAAATGAAAATATAAAGAGATATGCAGTGAGATTTCATCATAGAACCCCCGAGACAAATCTTCAGATATTAACACATCAGAAAAAACTCATTACCCAGTGATCAGTCACCAAAGATAGCGTAATGTATAATGGCAACTTAAAACTTATGCTCGGTTCTCTAAATTAAAATTATTGGGCAGAAACTACAAAGATGCTATAAGTCGACTCTATAAAGTCTTTAAAGAAACAATTTATGTCCTTTAAGACAAGATAAGTAGGTAAAATGATTAATCAATCTTTAGGGTGAAATTAAAAGATAATTTTAAAGTAAATAAAATAACTGAGCTCGGGGTTCTATGATGAAACTCAAAAAAAATTAAAAAATTAAGAAAGAAGAATTTTAGTACTTGCCTGTGCAAAAATCTGAACACTAGAGAGCCAGAAAAATTACCTTTCTGTCTTCCTGCTGAAGAAAAATCCCCTCTACATATCCCTGCGACCTCACGTGGACCAATTAGAGATCACTATTTAGGTCACGCACTCATCACAAAAAAGTCTACACCTTGCTCGATTCGCTCGCGGGTAAAACATCCATTTTAATTATTAATTTATTAAACAAAAATAATGAAAACTCAATCTTCGCACATTTCATTAAATTACAATAGGTTATGTACGTATAATCGTGGTTATAAAATCCACTAAAGGTACGATCAACTGTACAAATCTTAACAGTGCGAAAGAAAGAGGCGGAAAATGCTAAACATGAATACTTTTAATGTTAGAAAGTGACAGTCATGACCCGGACTAAAAATAAGATTACCCTGGTTGACCAGTGCCATCTTAATTTAAAAAAAAATAAAACCGGTACCGCCATATCTGCCGTGGCAAGGTTGCAGCAGATACCCTAATTGAAATTCAATCCCGTCTCAACAGGTGGCGGTAGTATCACTGAATTTGAAATTTATGTTTAAATTTAAAGATGGTAGGGTAAATGTGAGATTTACCGTAACATACCCCCAATAGTCCTTTTCAAATGATGTTTCACCGCAAAACGAAGCAAACAAAGCACTATAGTGTGATTCAGAGATATAGAAAATTTTGTCGAGGCAATAATTTTATAGAGGCAGGAAAACAAACAGGCAATAGTTTACGATAAGTTACAAATATTGGGCGCCATGTACATTCCAAATGTACAAAATAATTAATAATAGTTGCCCAACCCCAGAGACTGCTCCGCAATACGCAAACCTAGGACACCCCCAACAGCAGATGAACGCCACCCCGAATCGCTTGCATGAAATAAAGATCCTTAATAAAAATGCATAAAACAAAACTATGATGGAAAACGGACTTAAGTTAGCATTGCATTACACCAAACGTGACTTGGTGAGTCTCGTGTACTAACCTCATACAAGCAAATTCAAAGCCCTACCTCATACTACCTAGAGAACCCATGCAAACCGTCCACACAACAGTACCCGGAAGGTGGAAGACTAAAATTAACCATTAGAAAAGATAGAAAAGATAACATAAGATAAATCATTGTAACCCAAATGTTACACTGGTCGAAATGACGTGTATTTTAGTATACACCAAACTAAAAGATACATCAGTGTTTGAAACATCTAAATGCACCACAGCCTTTTAATGAAAAACTAAATAGGGTGTTCCGAGAAGCGTCACCGCCTCTGGCCTGTATATAACAAAGAGAAGGCTGCAAATAAATAAGACACAATCGGTAAAAACAAGTTCGGGTTGAACTCGCGCTAGAACAAAATCGGTAAATCCAGACGTCCAAAAGAAGAAGTAATAATATATACCTTTATAAAATTATGACAAGAAAGAACAGCTTTATTTTAATAGGTCATAATAAAATTGTGCGCATCAAAAGCATATCACAAATAAAGGTCTTATTGAAGAAACAGGTAAGTAAGAAAGAGATAACACTTATTTTAATAGGTCACAATAAATTGTGCGGATAAAAAGCCTATTACAAATAAGGGGTTCATTAAACAGAAATTTAATGAGATTAAAGAGGAAGAAAGATATTTCAACGTCGCTTCTATAGTTACTACATTCTTAAATTTGTTAGATCATTTCCAAAGAAATGCACTCCTAAGTCTAACACAAACTAAGATGTACTCTTTAACCAAATAGTATTAGCGGTCAAAATCTAGCCAGCAAAAGACAATTCCTCGATTTTGGCTAGAAGAAACGAGATATTGCATAAATTAGGGGAAATAAATTCAACTGCCTAACTTTGCAAATGCCACTGATGTTGTGTGAAAAATATTCCGGAGTTAGAATTACATGGAATAGTCTAAAATCATCTGTCTCCATGGCCATAGTATTGTAATGAAATCACAAGTAAATTAAAAAATTAATATTCAAAAAGATTTGAAATATTGAGGTAATGATAAAGGTATATTAAATCAGAGATAACATTAAAAAAATGAGATAATTAATACATCAGCAAAAATTGAGAGACGAGAAGACGATAGATAAAGAATGAGAGAGAGAGCCCACCACTAACCCATAGTATCGTTAACTACAAAGGGGTATAGGGTGCAAGATAACGATACCACCAAATAAAAAAACAGTATGAAAAAAAACAAGCAGACATCAGCATGATACCTCAGATTCAGGTTCTGATTGATCGTCAGAATCCAAATCATTAGTTGCGTCAGGTTTAATGTCAGAAATATGCCAATTACCAAGGTCATTACCCTGCCTATCCTTTATTCTATAAACAAGCTTTGAATGTTTTTTACTGATTACACAAGGTACAAATTTAGGAGCCAATTTCGCACAGAAATTGTTTCCAGCATTAGACAATACATAGTTCTTTTTCCAAACATAATCACCCACATGATATTCTACGTCTCTTTTACGTAAGTCATAACGTTCTTTACTTTTTAAATATGATTTATACAGTTTCTTTCGTACATCCTCATAGGTTTGTGGGAGTTCTTGAATAGTTTGTGGATTATGAACTTTGGAAGAAATTTCTATTTTGTTATTTGCATTATCAGAAATAAGGCCATAAAAACTTTCATCAACTGGAATGGCTCTACCAAAATTTAGAAATGAAGGTGAAAATTCAGTAACGTCATGACGACACAAACAAATAGCTTGGGCAATCTGAAAGATATTTTGATCCCAATTTTTATGATTTTCATGAATATATTCTCGTATGGCTGTGACAATACTTCGATTTACCCTTTCAGTGTGATTAATTTGAGGGTGATATTTAGCATTATAAAAAATCTTCTGAACATTGTACTTCTTCATAAGTTTTTTAAAATCAGCACTAATGAACTGACTACCATTGTCACAACAAAATATTTGACAAACACCGAATATTAAGAAAACTTGATTTTCAATAAATTTAGTGGTAGCTTTAGTCGTAGCTCTAGATATAGGATGAACAAGAGTAAATTTTGTGAACCAATCTACAACAACTAATAGGTACTGGGAACCTCTTCCAGTTCAGGGATACGGACCTAAAAGATCAGCAGAAATCATCTGGAATGGAAAATTTATGTCACGATATTGACTCATAAGACCAGCCTGTCGTAAATTACTGGGGTTCCAAGCAGCACACCTGGTAAATTTTCGAACATATTTATAGACACTATTTCTCATATTAGGCCAATAATATAGCTCAGAAAGCCTATACAAAGTTTTACATATTCCAAAATGCTCTGATGTTGGATCTTCATGAAACTTTCGAATCATTTCCTTCCTGTGGGCAGCAGGCACAACAATTTTCCAATTCGTAATATTGCCATCTAAATCATACTTGGAAAAGAAATGTTTATAAAGAATGTTATTTTCGACTTTAAAAGCAGAAAATTTTTCAGGATCCTCTCGAACTTTTGTAATCATATTTTCGTACCATTTATCCAGCTTAAGGGAAGTCAAATTTAAGATAGCTACATCTTCAAGGCTTCTAGAAAGCGCATCAGCAACGGTGTTGCTTGAACCTTTACGATGAACAATAGTGAAGGAATACTGAGCTAGAGTAACGATATAAGGTTTCAATGCAGGGCCTATAACCATATCAAAAAGCTTACACATAGCTTGTGCACAATTATTTAATCCAAAAGGTAAAACCCTATACTGAAAAAGCTCCTTTCCATAAACTGCAAAAGCTGTTTTAGGTCTAGATTCCTCCTCAAGCAGTATTTGATGAAAAGCTTTTTTCAAATCTATGAATGATAAATACCTTGCATCCCTAACTAACTTAGTGAATATATATTCTATTAATAGCATGGGATATGTAGGAGTACACTCATTTAGCTTACGCCCATCAAAAACTATCCTAGAAAAACCATCAGACTTTTTAACCAGCCAAAGAGGTTAACACCATGGGGAGTTAGAAGGCTCCATAATACCCAACTGTAACATTTTATCAATCTCTTCATGTAAAACTTTTTGCATTGCATACGATAAAGGGTACTGTCTTTGTTTAATAGGTTTTGCTGAGCCAGTTTCTATTGTATGAGTCATTAAATGAGTTAAGCCCAATCTATCATTAGGACCGATAGACATAAATAAATCAGCAATTTCAGAAATTTGCCATTGCTGCTCCTTCGTTAATTGTTCAGCACTTTCTAAAGTATTTACTACACAAGTAGAAAATGAATTGGCCTTATAAGAAGAATTTTGAAAATCTAATTCAATACTAAATTCTTTCAAAAAGTCAATACCCAGTATCAATGTATGCTTTAGGGAAGGTATTACTAAAAGTTTAACTGGACGAACAATATTATTTAAAGCTATGGGAACCCACACATAACCTAAGACATTTTGGCTTCGGCCATCAGCTGTAGTGACAAGAAAAGAAGAGTTCGTGGACAAGGACAAATTAAGAGATTTTAAGAGATGCAAGCCCTCAGATCCTAAAATTGAAGAACAACTGCCACTATCTACTAAAGCTAACACTTTATGGCTATAAATAATTACCTCAAGGTATGGTCTCTCATCATACTTTTTCATAACAAATAAGGGACTAATAGTATGAGATATATTATTAGTATCCTCAGTAGATTTAGGCAACGATAAAGATAAGTTATTAGGCATAGGTAATTTCTTAGGCAAAGATAAAGATAAGTTATTAGGCATAGGTAATTTCTTAGACAGAGGATTAGGTAGAGGTAAAGTTATGGGTAATTTCCCAGATAAAGAGACATTATTACGACAGAAATTTGGCATTTGAGACTTGAGGAAATCCTGCTTATGCTGCATGTTGCTTGATTTTAAGAAAGTATTTACAAAAGCAAGCCAGGAATTCCATTCAGAAACATTTAACTTTGGTTTTTGGACTTTTTGTTCTTTTTTGATGTCGTTTGAGCTTGGTATTGATTGTCGACAGCACCTTGAATAGTACTGCCGGAAGCTACTTCGTTTTTTGAACCATAAGCAGAATTTTTGCACTTGGGACATTTATGCTTTACAACTCCTTTCCGACCACATCCAAAACAAAAAATTGTACTTTGCTGAGGGCAAGAGGAATATTTATGTCCCCGTTTAAGGCAGTTCCAGCACATAACGTTTTCATTAAAATAGACGGCATTAACATCGCCGGAGAAAGATGGACCAGGACGACTTAAATCTGGTTCCATATACCTATGATTTTTATAGGTTAAATTTCTAGATTGGTTTGTGATCTGAAAGGAATTTTCAAGTTTTTTACCAAGCTTTGTTAAGTCTTCTATATTATCAATATCGTGCAAGGCAAGAGATCTAACATAATCAGGTAAAATATTCTCACGAATAATTTGCACCATTTCTTTTTCTGAAGGAACTACATTTAATCTATTAAATAAACCTTCCATAGAAGAAATAAAAAAGAGACTGACTCTTTTTTGCTTTGCTTACGCGATTTAATTTCGTCTAATAAATTCTTGTCACGTAGGAAAGTTTGTTTAAGTTTTACTACCAAATCGTCCCAATCCGAAAAATGACCTTTGATATGGTTATTATACCACCAGGTCCAAGCCTGTGAATCGAAAAGATCACTGGCTGAGGCAAACAGTTCATCGGTATGATAGTTCCTCGATATTCTTAGGGTTTCTACTTTCTCCAAAAAAGTCATAACCGACCCTTCACAGTGAATTTTTTTAAATCTTATTTGTAAACAGGAACCGATTTTTGATAAGAAAAAGAGGTATTGGGAGGATTAGATGCAAACTGAACAGGAGTTGATGTAGCAGGGGATACCTTGTCGTCAAGTGTGCATTCTAATGTCAAAAGTTGCAAATTAAGGTCTTTTCTGGTATCAACCTGTGTTTTAGGGGCTGTATTTACACGTGATACTCTACCAGATACATGAAATAAACGTCAAATTAATTCTCTATATTTTGAGTCTGTTCTCAAACCAGAAAAGGCGTCAATTTTTACTTTAAGGTTATCCAAAGAGGATTTAATCTCTTTTACATCATCATCAAATGAATATGGATTTTTAATTTGAGTAAAACTACGATTGGAACTTTCTTGAGACACTATAACTTTTAAAACTTTTTTTCTTTCCTCTACGTTACCAGTAGGAATTATATCTCTGATACTAAGTTCGTAATCTACCTCATCGCTATATAATACCAATACTAACAAAGTCATTTTTGAAGATATTATACCAAAAATGCAGATAAAAAATAATAAAAACTATGCAAGTCACCAGAAAACTAGATCATTAAATAACTGTCAGAAAGGATATCGAAGTGTTATACTTCACACTAAGCAAGGACTGTCAAAATAAAGCCAATTTGTTACTAAATTGGTTAATGACGTTGGGCGCCAATTGTAATGAAAATTTGGCTCTCAAACCAGAAAAGTTGGGCGCCAATTGTAATGAAAATTTTGGTCTCAATCCAGAAAATTGTAATGAAAATTTATTGTTGTAATTGTAATGAAAATTTTTTTTAGTCGTTGAGTGCTAATTTCTTATCTTTTGTTTCTTTGCTAGCTCAGGGCAGGGCGTGGTAAGTTCGATTTAAATTTTAACAGTCCCTTCCCGTATGAAATAAAAACACTTTTAGTTCAACTTAACAATTAGTCTATTTACATAAGTGTAGTTTGACAAAGTTTCTTTTAATGGAAAATTTAAAAAGAGTTTGAATGACTTTGAAGTAATTAGTAATTTCAATGTTGATATATCCAATTAGACAAAAAAAATTTAAAAAAGTGAAATAAACATTTTTGACAGGTTTTTTATTTATTTTATGGTGAACCACACACAAGGCGTCAGTTACCTTTACCCTTTTCTTCAATGGTGGTTTTCGGATCCCTGTAGAGATATAACCAGTTTATGTCAGAGCTGCGGGTGAAGCTTAGGAATCGACTCTCTACAGGTATAGGCGAGTAGAACTCAACAGACTTTGGGCCACTGCCGTGACGTCACGTCAGTTACGTTGTCCGGCTCCAATAATGAAGTTCCGAAGTTGGGTACCGAGGAGAGACAAGGCGTTAGACTCACCAAATAAAACCTTATAAATTCCCTTGCTCTGCTTAAAAAGGAATATTTACAGAACCAAAAAAAAATAAATTTTAATTTTAATTAATTACTTAATTAATAAAATAATAAACTGAATTGTCAAATTGCAGTGATACTCCTTTTTAACAGAACCAGGTTCAAATAAAATAATCAATAACTTGACAATGATAGTAAGTTTATAAAAAAAGATAAAAGCTATGAGAGCATAAAATAAAATAAGTTTCTGGTGCAAACTATTTCAACAGAACCAGGTTTAAATAAAAATAATCAATCGTAATTTTATAAAAACAGATAGTAGCTATACAATTTATAGAAACACAAAATGAAATTGTGCTCTAGGAGAAACCCCTGCACAGAATCAGGTTTAAATGAAAATAATCAATGGTAATATTATAAAAAAAAAATTGTAGCTATACAAGCATAAAATGAAAAAAAATAGGTAATGAACCTCTAATATTCAAGACCAAAGATAGGGGTGCCCATGTGCATATGCACAAAATGGCGACCAGGTAAGTATTTAAAGAAACAATTTATGTCCTTTAAGACAAGATAAGTAGGTAATAGTATATTTATAACAAAAAAATTAAAAGCTATAAGAGCAAAAAAATTAAATTGTGCTCTAGGAGAGACTTCTGCACAGGCAAGGCAGGTAATAGGTACTAAAATAGCAAGAGATAAATAAAAATTTAAAAAGATATGCAGTGAGATTTTATCATAGAACCCCCGAGACAAATCTTCAGATATTAACACATCAGAAAAAACTGAGTACCCAGTGATCAATCACCAAAGATAGCGTAATGTATAATGGCAACTTAAAACTTATGCTCGGTTCTCTAAATTAGAATTATTGGGCAGAAACTACAAAGATGGCATAAGCCGACTCTATAAAGAGCAATTAGTTTCTTTTCCAAAATCTATAAAAAAATAAAAACCAGGGCAGTGAAGTTTTTTTTTAAAGTTGTCCAAAATATGAAATAAGTAATAAACCTCTAGGATTCAAAGCCAAAGATAGGGGTGCCCATGTGCCTATACACAAAATGGCGACCAGGTAAGTCATTAAAGACGAGCGTCTAAATACCAATGTGAAATCCTAAAATTGCGCATGCGCGAGTCTGCCACCTGTCACTTTTACGTTGGTGCCGCGAAATTTAAATTAGAAATCAATGATAATGGTTGGATAATAATTAATAATAATAATAATTATAGACTTTTATTGGTTAAACAGGCGCTAACACGGCATCTAATCCACCTTTTTGGTTCCAATTCGCCTTTTTCAAGTCTCTTTATACTCGCGCATGCGCAATTTTAGGATTTCACATTGGTATTTAGGCGCTCGTCTTTAAAGAAACAATTTATGTCCTTTAAGACAAGATAAGTAGGTAAAATGATTAATCAATCTTTAGGGTGAAATTAAAAGATAATTTTAAAGTAAATAAAACAACTGAGCTCGGGGTTCTATGACGAAACTCAAAAAAAATAAAAAAATTAAGAAAGAAGAATTTTAGTACTTTCCTGTGCAAAAATCTGAACATTAGAGAGCCAGACAAATGATCTTTCTGTCTTCCTGCTGAAAAAAAATCCCCTTTTCATATCCCTGCGACCTCACGTGGACCAATTAGAGATCACTATTTAGGTCACGCACTCATTACAAAAAAGTCTACACCTTGCTCGATTCGCTCGCGGGTAAAACATCCATTTTAATTATTAATTTATTAAACAAAACAAATGAAAATTCAATCTTTGCACATTTCATTAAATTACAACAGGTTATGTACGTATAAACGTGGTTATAAAATCCACTAAAGGTACGATCAACTGTACAAATCTTAACAGTGCGGAAGAAAGAGGCGGAAAATGCTAAACATGAATACTTTTAATGTTAGAAAGAGACAGTCATGACCCGGACTAAAAATAAGATTACCCTGGTTGACCAGTGCCATCTTATTTAAAAATAAATAAAACCGGTACCGCCATATCTGCCGTGGCAAGGTTGCAGCAGATACCCTAATTGAAATTCAATCCCGTCTCAACAGGTGGCGGAAGTATTACTGAATTTGAAAATTATATTTAAATTTAAAGATGGTAGGGTAAATGTGAGATTTACCGTAACAATGCACAATTTTCCCAAGCGGTTTTGAATGATATTATTTCAGTTAAAAGTGTGTGAATCGATGTTAATTATTTTCTCCGCACACCGTCAATGGTGATAAGAACAGTTTTGCCAATTATTTTGGGATCGTAGTATAGCATATTATTATTATTACAATAATTTCGAAGCTAGCAATCTGAAACTGTATCTACCTTGAACAAGATGATGAATTTTTCGTTAATTAATTATTTTACTGTCCCTTATATTATTAAATTAATTTATTTTAATAATGATTCTGGAAACATATACTGTATAATAAATATAATTAATTAAATTACCAAAATTCCTTCAGTCCTTTCCTACATGCATAAACCAAGTAGGGTGAACCTTTCTTTTTAACAGTCTGAATGTCAAGCTGACTGCCGTCTTTTATAATTTACTTTTCGAAGCAAAGCTCAGACTGAAAAGCACAATGTCAATTATTTTCTTCCATCATGCGGCTCAACAAAATTAACTTTGCTGAGGTTAAGTTCAATTAAAAAAGTTTTTGTTTTATTGTCCCTATTTTCTTTTATGGTTAAAATTTACTAAAAGGAGCCCGAGTTGGTCTTAAAAGCTTTTAGATATTGGATTTGCTAATTTTAGCTGAGAATTTATGGTCCAAAGCTTGGAAAACATGCTTTAAGTTTTTAGAAACTTGGAAAACAACTAGAATTTTAAGGTATTATATTCCAATTTAAGCAAAGAGGCTAATTTTTATGCTCCTATACATTTTTAAATATAGAGGCTTTCAACAGAAACAATAATTAAAGAGCAAAGTTGTTAATCGCGGGATTCAGAGTGATTTAAATAACTGGCTATAAATGCAACAAATGTTTCCCCGGTTTATCTTAGAATAGAAAATTTCTAATAAAATATGTTCCTACTACTAATGCTAAAAATTTTGAGCTGTTTCATCAATTTCATCATTCAGAAATACAAGTCGCTCACAAAATTCCCCTCTAGTGAGACTGTTCGACTAGCCAATTAATATTGAAATATAGACATATTTCTTATATAAAAAAAAAGCTTCCAGATTACTATTCTTAATTTATAGTTCTACGATTTTGCCTTTAGTTGCTTTATTGTTTGAACTAATATCATTACTTTCTATTCTTTATATTATTGTATTCTTTCTATTGATACCTGTTATTAATCACGTGATATGTTTCTATCATATTTTGTAGCAAGTTTAAAATTGCCACTATTGACTTTGTGGGGAATTTATTATCATTTGGTTTAAAATTTGTTTATTAAACTGTGTCACCTTTGTTTACAAAAAATTACTCAAAATATGTGGGGTTAGAAGTAGTGCGTAAGCTTTTTTGTTGGTTAGTTGCACAAGGCGCTGCAAGTAGGTTTACCATGTATTTCCATTTCGGGCTCCGTCAAATCGCCGTACGCCCACTTTTCACTCTTGGCAATTTTATGTAATAACAAAGTTGTTTAGAATTATTTTCCTTGTTTCATTATTTAATTTATGTTCTGGTAAAAGCTCAGACTCTCATATCGTTCTGATCTTTTGTAGAGTGTCTCTGTTCTCTTATTTTTTTTTTGGTTAGGTTTAGTTGGCAACACTTCAGTCAGCTAGTTGTTGAGGAGAAGGGGGTTTCTTCGGAGTTCTCGGGGCCCTTAATTTTACTGTCTTAAAATCCTTCAGACAAGAAGGTCAAGCAAGTCGCCGTTGGGCCATTTTTTTGTCAAAAGACCACGAGGTCTCACCCTCTTTTAGGAGGAAGCTTCTTTGATTCCTTTTTTTGGTTTGTTGTTTTGTTGGGATTCAGTGGGTAATTTTCTACTTTATTATTTTTAGGGGTTTGGCTGGTTTCGTCAGATTTTGCGTTTTTCCTGCCGCTTGGCACTTATGTAGGTTAAACTACATAACTGAGGTACCACATGGGATTTTAAGGCCCACGTAAAAACCTAAAGTCGTCTAGATAATCCTGAAAAAGCCTAATTCTACGTGGCCTTCCATAAAAAACCACATAGGGCCATACTGTTTCATGGAAGTAGCCGCATAGTAGGATCCATCATAGCTGCCCAGAGAGATGTATTTTTTTGCTTGATATTTAATTAACTTTAGTTTATTTAATTTACTTCAAAATTAACTCAAATTCAATCAATAATTTCCTTTAAGGCGATCTTGACAAACAAAGGTAACAAATTGAAGTGTTAAAGGTTTTAGAATGTTCAGAGGTTAGTTCAGGTAAGTGAATTTTTATTATTTTGTCTTCTTTTATAAAATCATTGCCTGCCTTGCTATAAATACAGCATTTAAGGGTAATAAATAATATTATAATATAATAATATATATATATATAATAATAGTTAGCTAGAGCACTTTATTTATTTTGTCAATAATTAAAAGCGGTCTCGACACTCATCCACTATCTTCGCAATAATTTTAAAACGACAAGAAATATCGATCCCCGGTTTTCAGATCTCGTTTTCTTAATTAATAACCTACCAAACGAAGTAAAAAAATCTGTAGGGTACCATTTGCATTTATGAAGTAATCGGAACTAGCATAGCATTTTTTTCAATAGCGCCACCTACCGCTTAGCATTAATATAAATATAATTATTTTAAAAGCAATATTTAATCAAGTTTAAAAGGCCTTTAAAATAAGCCCTAGTTTGTTATATTCGGTTACCGCAAACCTAAGTTACATCAGTTTAAAATATCTAAATAATTATCGGTCACCCTACCGTTGCCATGGTAATAAGAGAAAAATTGTCATTATAAAATTTGCAGATATTTGAACAAGGAATGTAAAAAGTAAATTTCTTACCTACATTAAATATGAAATGTTAGGAGATTTTAACGACTTCTTGTGACACCATAGCAAATACGACCCCTAGCGGTAAAATTAGGAACTTAAAAGTATTTTTATTCAAATTATTTTGGCAATGTTTGTTAATAATTTTTTTACTTTTAAATCGTAACATGAATAGTTTTCGAGATATAGCTGCTCCGTACCCTTAACTGATCACCCTGTATATAGATTACAAAAGAAAAAATTGTACATTACTAATAAGTAATGCAAATATCCTGATAATATTTATTCTTCTTCAAAGCTGCAAAAGTCAGTAAAGATTCTGTTAGACAGACCAGGAGATACATTTGACAGCCACGAGATGTCACTCTAAAACTACATCTGCTACTGTTTAGTCTCAAACATCTACTACCTACCAACCTACACTATCAACAGTGAAGTGACTCCAAAACCATAACAGGAGAAACAATTGAGCTGATGAAGAAATAGTAATTACCGATACGTAGAAAACCAAAAAAAAAATTAGATAAGTGATGATGTCGTCGAGGGATTTGCTTCTAAGTTATGGGCAACTATTTAAAAAAAGGTCGACAGGAAGGCAAGATAAGTACTATTAAATTAGAACTGGCGAAATTGTTTGCTCAGGCTGAGATGGATCAATTAATGGACCACGAACTATTCAGCATATTCTGTTATATCGGTTATCGTATATATCGGGACAACCTATATCCAATAGCACTACTTACTCACCGATAAATGGTTTTGACTCGACTTAGGCGTCTTATTCAATAATTAATAGTTCTTAAGTGATAAGGTCTTTCCAGAAAATATACTGTTCACGAGCAAAAGTCATTATAGAAACCTCAACAATCTGCTTTCGACTTAATATAAATCCATGAAGATTCGAATCGCTTAACATAAGTAGTATACCATTCAATAAACTTACCTCAAACAAACTGCTAGTCTTTCTGTGTTACAATTTGACCTCTTTCACTTAGTCGTAAGTTTTATTATATTCGAACTTTCCTCAAAACAATCTTGTGTCATTAGAATATAACTAAACGTGGTTCTGAAGTTCCACACAAAGTATATTATGGTACTCGATAAATTGTTCTTCTTTTTTGTTAATTTCATAAACCCAGCATTATGTTTTTACCTCTATCCTGACAAGCGTATAATTAAAATCTATTCTTCAGCGGAATCCGAAGGCATTTTATGCGATTCGCCTAACGTTTAATAAGCACTCCGATCGGCGGCAGTTGACAAGTAAGATCTCAATGTTCAAAAGGCTTTCTGTCTAGCAAAGCCTTAAAGAAAATCCCAACACAATAATTAAAATATTTAAAAAAAAATTAATAAAAACAAAAACCTATTCTGTCTAAATTATTTGATAATTAAGATTCATATTGTTTATTATTTGGGACGAAAACATTTTAATTAAAAACGGTCTGGGATATTAAAGGGATTTAAATTTTAATATAAAAAGAGATCTCTTAAAAATAATTTAAAAGTTTGAAGCTTGATTTGTTAGGCCGTAAAACGTAAACCCGAAAAAATAAATAAAATAGGTCCTAATTAAATTGTTAAAACGGACAAATCAGATTACTAAAGACGAAAATATACCTAAAAAAAATAAAATACGTAATATAATAATACTAATAATAATAAATGCCTTTATTTTGGAAAATATTAAAATACCTGCTGGCGTGCTCTATATACTGAGAAAAAGATTTAATTGGTATAACCTGATACGAGTTAATTTAATTAAAATATTTAATTCAAAATGAGCAACAAAATGTTCTATTTGCCGAATTAAATTATTATATTGAGAAAGTTATTTAAAGTTTATTGGCCTGAATTAAAATTTAATTCGGAAAACCATGTAATATTACTTTACACATCCTACAATATTAAAAAAAAGTCGGTAATGATTCCGTGAACTAAAAGTGCTTTCCCATAAACATTTAAAAGTAGGTCTGTACATTATGTTACACTTGTGTTTTTCTCTCCTTACTTCTTTTACTATAGGTTTAAGTTCAGTAAATTATTACTTAAGATATTATTTAATTTTGGAATAATAATTGCCTTGTGATGCATTATTTATTTAATTTATCTTTGCCTCTACCGAGTCAACAATTGCAACATGTCAACCATAAATCAAACCAAAATTTATTGTAGTTAACTAAGTTCGTAGCACAGGGTTGTAATAATTTAGTACCAGGATGGCTCTGCCAGCTTTTAGACAGTGAAGAAGGGGGAGGGGGGGTTAAATTAACCAAGTCATTTAGGACATCTGCGATAATTTTCAGCGCCCTATTCTGAATTACCTGGAACTTATTCAGTTCCGCTCTGCTTATGTTGCACCACGAAAGTGCACCATATGTGAGAACCGGCCTGACCAATGCCTTGTAGAGGTTGACCTTTTTCCTATTTGCAAGTCTACTCCGCCTGTGAAGCAGGGGATAGATAGAGTCTGTCGTAGCGCAAGCTTCACTCTATTTATTAAATTGAGCCTCCACTTTAGTCTTAGGTCAAAGATAAGTCCCAGGTACTTCACTTCCTGGCACCAATTTACTTGGACTCTGTTGACTTTGAGCCTTGTTTCAGACCGACGTACGCGGCTTTTCGAGAAAAATATGGCCTTCGTCTTAGTAGGATTCAGGCGAATCTTCCAAACCGAAAGTGATTACGTGACGCTGCATCCGGCTGACGACAATGCGCGGTGATTTGGCAGTTGAAGTAATTGCTGTATCGTCAGCGAAAAGATAGAGCTGCGTGAATCTATCTCGTGGAATATTATGAGTGTAAATGTTATACAACATCGGAGAGAGAGGCGAGCCTTGCGGCACTCCCGCCCTGATGCGTTTTTTCAAAAAAAGTGCGTTTTCTGGCGAGACCGCAAAACTTCTATTCTCAAGAAACAAGCTAACTACCTTGACGAGGTAGTTCGGAGCTCCGAGCCTTATCAACTTTAGTAACAGACCGTTATGCCATACCTTATCGAAAGCTTTACTTACGTCGAAGAAAACCGCTCCCGTGTGCGCTCTCCTATTAAAGCTTTTTACAATATTAGATGTTAAACGCGTCGTTTGCCTAACTGTGCAATGTTCGGCCCGAAAACCAAACTGTTCGTTAGGCAAAACGTTACGTGCAAACACACAGTAATTTAGACGACTTAAAATGATTTTGTCGGCAATTTTCCTTAGGCTAGATAACAGACTAATCGGTGTGTAACTCGATGGCACCGTCGTTTTCTCACCTTTTTTATGTATTAATATGACTTTGGCGTGCTTCCAGGAGCGCGATAAATGGCCTTCCTCAATTATAGTCTGGGATGTGTTTGCTATATTCCCCAAAGCTCGGTCAGGTAGGTTTTGCAACGCCGCATTCCTTAAACCGTCAAAACCAGGTGCTTTTTTAGTATTCAAGACACTAACTAGGGACTTTACTTCGTCTACAGTGACTCGAGGAAAGTCCTGCAGCGGATGATTTATCCTTCTAAAAATTTGTATTGTTCTGAAGACACTCTCATCACGTGTCGCATCGTTGGTGGGATTTTCGCTGAATTGCTCGAAGAGTTTGTCTGCGAGCAATTTAGCTTTATCCATAGCATCAATCAGAACTTCGCCTGTGTCCTGGTTCTGCAGGTATGACATAGGAGCGCGTTCGCTTCTAATCAAAGTTCTTGTCATTTTGTGGACAGAATTGTCTTCTATAGATAAACTTTCGATTTTGTCGTCCCAAAGGTTCGACTACCTTTCTGCCAGAATTTGCTTGATTAAATTTACCTCTCTGTTGGCTTCCGCCTAGATGCGAGGATCTTCAGTACGATTCGCCCTATTTTTCAATCTATTTTTAACTCTAATGCGATTTCTAATATCGTCTGTTAAAGCCCCGTAGTTTGAATATCCGGACACTTTTGTAACAGATGATTGTACCAACGCCTCGTTTATCTCGTTTGTAATCTTGTTCACGGCATTATCTATATCTATTGAGCCACGCAAGGGTTGCAGCTGCTTAATATTATTTATAATGTTGTTATATCTTAACCAGTTTGTTGAGGTGTGAGTAACAAAACCTCGGCCTCTCTCAAGCGGATTACCCACTTCGACTATCACCGGTATACGGTCAGAACTTAGATCACAAACGACCGCTGGCTGGGACATCTGCAGTGCGTTCTTTATTACCAAAATGTCCAAGATATCCGGAAGACCACGCCCAAAGCAGTGAGTGGGGTCCTCCGGCGGTAAAATATGGTAATTTAGATGGTCTGAAAAATTGTATAGTTGGATTGGATTAGTATACCTACAACCCCAAACCGTATCTTTGGCGTTGACGTCGCCCCCTATAATCGGTATATTATTATTGTCATTAAAGATCTTTTGCAAATAATTGCCTGTGAAACCTATCGACGGACTACAGTAAACCGATCCCAGGTGAACGCGTTGGTTATTTATAAATCTTATTGAACTGAATGTCCCTTCGATGTGGGCGCAATTGTCAGTTCCTGGCACAACTTGAGCGTAAATGTGTTTCTTGACCAGAATCATGGTTCCGCCCCCGCGTCTATTTAGGCGATCGTTTCGGAGCACCGTGTAATTCAAAAACGAAAACCTTTCTCCCTTTAGCCAAGTCTCCTGGATAAGAAACACATCTATCTCGTTTCTCTCAACAAAATCTATAAGTTCGAGTCCCCGTTGCTTTATACTGTTGACGTTAAAAGTTGCGATTTTCAAATATGCCGTCTCCGGTTGCGCCGCCATTTAACCAGCGGTTTTCTGAAAAGTATTCACGATATTTTTCAATTGAGTCTCCACTATTTTCAAAAACTGTGCAAGGAAACTTTGCATTGTGGTTTGTAACGCTGATTTCAGTGCATTTGGCATTGCTCTCGATCCCTGTGAGGGAGGGTCTGCTCTATTCTCACTACCATCATTAGCCAGTTTACTGTTATCTTGCTGACCCTATTTAAAAGTATTGTTCCGCCTTGACGCGCTGTTGTCGTTAGTTAGCGCATTTTTGCGCAAATTGTTTGGGTGACAAGGACAGCCTATGTAATTAGCAGGGTTTTTACCCTCACAGTTTGCTCATTTGGCCTTTTCTTCGCGAGGTTTTGGGCAATCGTAAGAAAAATGACTCAATGCACACTTTAGACACTTGATGGGAGCTGTACACTGTGCATCGAAATTGAGAGTGTCCATACAGCTAACAATGATGGCACTGGGAAATGGTAGCGCGCGCACGTTGCTCTTCGACTTTAACACACATTTGGTCTAAAAACCTTAGTTCATAAATTGATTTTTCCGATCTCGGGAAGAAAACCAACAGCAGAGGAAGTGGAGCGCCGCTGCGACTATGCCAGCGTATTACCCTTGTGGGATTGAAACCTAATTCTTTTAAGTCATCCCTTATTTTATCTTCTGTCCAGGTTTCCAGGACACCTCTGAGTACAACATGTAACTCTTTTTCGTCTTGAAATCTGAACGAGTAATGATAGAGATTTTTCAATGTCACGTAAAAGAAAAATGTAACTCGATATAGAGGTACAAAGAATTTGAGTTAAATTTTGTGTGACTGGTTACATAAATAATGCCTCTCTATTTATATATGGGAAATGTAAACCAATTGTATTATAAGTGTATGTGTAATGTATTTTAGATTAAAGGAAATTTTAAATAAATTGTTTTTCTGTCATTCTAGCATCTTTTGTTTCACGAAAAATAGCATCGTAATGTAAAAACCGCAAGTCTCTGTCTTCACTAGTTACCGAGATACCCTGCAATTACATCGAAAAATAGACACCCCCAACAAAGTTTATGTTGTTACGCGTCTTATAATTATGAACATTTTCCAGGGATCAAAAACTATTTATATTATTTTTTACGTACAAAAGAACTTCAACAATGTATAAACTCGGCAAAGTGAGCAGTTTAAGTGATTCAAATAGCCTTCGGCATGAATGACGACAAGACACTCACATTATAATTCGTATGGCTTTCTTTTGGATTATAAACGCTATATTTAAATTCGATGGAAAGGAACCCAAAACAGAATTCCACTTTTTACTCGAGAAACAGATTGAGCACGATAATAAGTGTGGTAATACCCTCTATATCTCCTCTGAATACAACCTTCTTAAACAAGTAACTAGGTTTTCTATTAGACAATGTTTCGTGATCTAAGTATAATGCATTAAAGGTTTCTCTGGTTACCAATTAATTAACGACACGCAGAAAACTTTCAAAGCTTGTTGCCAGGTAGATCTTGCATTATATTGCTAAATAGACATACAGTAATAATATATACAGCTATTGTACACCTGTCCAGTACAAGAATGTGTGCTCATTTCGAATACAATTATTGAACACCAAATTTTTAGGTTATAATATTACTGTAAATTAAAACATCACTTCTGTCTTCTTCCACAAATAATATATTTTAAATTATATATTTAGCGATTGTCCCTACATGTTTCGACCACTTATAAAGTCATCCTCAGGGGAACTAAAAGAAATGTATGAAAGTACAACAATAACAGACACCATAAGGGACTTAAGGGACTTACTTGAATCGAGTGTAGTTTAAGTTAAAATAGTTGCCTCAAATTAATGAGTACAACTTTTAAGATAATATCAAGTGAAATTTTCTTAGTTGAAGACTAACTTGAGTTTACTCAACGTTGTGGATTTGTAGATAAGCACATTTTTAAATTATTCCTCCCGTGGAGGCTACTACGTTTTTTGTTTTTCTTTATTAACATTGTCGAAACAAATAAAAATTTTAAAAACGCTAATTAAAAATTGCGTCAATGATCAAATTATTCATAACAGCACAATTTTCTTCAACTCTTTAAATTTAAGATAGCATCACGAGCGTGTCTCCTCTTGGGGGTTTGCGTGGGCCTATCATCCGCTCGCGGTGGACATTTGGGGCGTTTTTGGGCCTCTACATCAGCTACATATTGCTGCTGTGGGGTCGATGGACGATTCCTTGTGTTTCTGTTGAACTCTTGGTGGGCCCACGCTCCCTCCTGTGTCAGCTACTACGTTCTTTGTTTTTCTTTGTTAACATAACGTTACTCTTTCCATCCCCATTGTACATAACTCAACCTTCAAAGACAATTATTTTTATTATACCGCACTTAAGCTAGTCTGTCCATGTTCTTATTCCAGTTTGTGTTTTCTTCGATTGTGTATTACAATGCCTTTTCCTTATAATATTATTAGTACTTTCGATTTAAATTCTTAAATGTCCACCCAGTGTTAGTGCAGTGAACCTCAACTCAAAGTGCATGTTTCGGTGCTGCGATACCTGCCCTCCTATAAACTTTTATAACTCCCTTATTTTGATGAAACCTTTTTTAAAATTTTTGAGAATCATTAATTTAGCCATTCATTCACAGGTGTCACAATCTCTTCTGTATTCAGGTACTTTATATGTTTAACAATGACAACTATCAACCATCAGATAATCCATCTTTTATAGACTTTGTAAACCTAATATCGAGTTTGTAACGAAAAAATAAACACCTGTTTATAGTCGTTACACGCTTCGCTCTTGTATATACAGCGTGTCCAGAAACCATCTTAACATATTGGAAACTTTTTTATTTTAGACTTTACGAAAAAAAGTGATTCTTCATAAAAAGTTCTGCATGGTCTAAAACCTAAAATGCAACTATCAGATATTAAATTCTTCCAGGCGTATACGAGGTAAGTCAAAAAATATGAATTTGGCTTAAAAGTAAAGTACCTTTATTTTTGATAATATCGAAAATTGTTATTAAAAAAAGTTGATCAGAACTAAAAACCACGTTCAAATATGAAATTACGCCCATTTACCTAGAAAAAATTATTTCGTCTTTTTTGAAACGTATGTCTACAATAACAATGCAAATTTAACTGTAGTTACATGTAATCTAGGATGGTTGTAACATACAAATTAATTGTTGATAGCAAGAAATGTTTGACAGCAACCGTTAAAACGCGTTAAAATATATAAAACATAAAAATGGTAGCGTTATTAACTCCTGAGGAGAAAATTGAAATTATTTTGATTGTGGAAGAAAAATTCGTAAAAAATAATAAAACCTAATTTTTCATTGCATTACCTAATTGTAATTTAAACGTGGTTTTTGGTTCTGATCAATTTTTTTTAATGACAATTTTCGATATTGTCAAAAATATAATAAATGGTCTAAAGTTGCCATTCGAAAGGCGACTTAGCTTAAAACAAAGATACTGTGGCGTATTGTTGTTGTTTTTCCTGATTCCATAGTTTCTCTAATTATCTCACAGAATTTTTCAGAAAAGGGCGAGCAAGATTTTAAGAAGCGGTATTCATTCTCGTTTAGTAGGTCCAGCACGCCTTGGAAAACTAAATGAAACCATGACAACTAATTATTTTATTTGTCAAGGCGGACAGTTTCCTTTTGATTAAATATGGTGCTTAAATTTACAATCGAGGAAAAAGTTGAAATAGTGTTAATTGTTGGAGACCACTACAAGACGTACAGAGAGGCTGCTCAAATTTTTAATGCAAGATATCCAAATAAAATTATTAGCCATGTAACGGTTGGAGATATTTTTAATAAATTTAAAAATACCGGATCTGTAAGTAATAAATTTTCTGACAAGCATCAGGTTTGGCGTTCGGATAAAGATACCCAATTGAATGTTTTGCTAGCTGTCGTGGAAAATCCTAAAATCTCATTGAGAAATATTTCACAAACTGTTCCACGACCTGTTACAAAGTCCACTGCCCAAGTTATTTTAAGGAAAAATAATTTTTACCCATACAAGCCAAAATTTCTTCACAAACTGCAGCCTAGAGATTTTGATTCACGATTTTTGTTTTGCTCTTGGTTTCAAGGTGAGGTAGAAGATGACCCACTATTCGCAAGAAAAATATTGTTTTCAGATGAGGCGATGTTCACCTCAAATGGAGTAGTGTGTTCTCAAAACTGTAGGTGGTGGAGTGATGAGAATCCCCATTTTGTAATTGAGTGTCGTGACCAGTATTCTTTCAAGACAAAAGTAATGGAATTTTCACGACGTACAACCGTTTGTATGGAAAAAAACGGTGGTCATGTTGAAGCTTAGTGTAGTATTTCATTATTGTACTTTGTAATTAAAATTATTAAATATAGTTTTCCATTTACGGTATTAATATTATTGACTTTCTGAACACCCCGTATGTGCTGGCTCAAAACTTTTGATTTGAATGTTATTTTATCAACAAGCAGAACTTTTTATGAAGAATAATTTTTTTTCGTAAAGTTAAAAATAAAAAAGTTTCCCATATGTTAAGATGGTTTCTGGACACGCTGTATAAATATTTAATTTTCCAGTAGTGTAGGATAGGCTTTACAAATTTCGAGCGCTTTATATTCATATCTGGCAGTATTTGCGTTCTCCCTCGTCACTGCATAAAGTACTATATCGCTATCATCTGCGCACAAAAATCAATAGACGATTTGTCGTTTGGACAATGTTGCCGGAGGTAGCAAAATTTAACCCACAGGAATATAATAGTTAAATAACTTTGAATAAAATTAATTAATTATTCGATTAATTAATGATTTATTAAGTAATACGTTGTACATTTCCCAGTACGATATTTGTTTATAAGTAGGTTATTGAAATAATTCATTATTATTTAGTATTTCAAGTAATATTATAATCCATTTTTTGTGCTGGGGAAATCGAGTTGGCAATAGCGTAAAAATCAATTTCGACTGAAATCAATGCTAGCGATCGGTGAAATTTTACTGGACTCTCTCTCGATTCCAATCCTTTGTAAGGAGCAGACGCTTCCAGAATTTGGGGTAAGCAATTGGTCATTTTTTTATCTCTTATCTTAAGAAATATCTTTTTTTTTATCTTTTCCTATTTGGATGTACTTCCAAACTTAAAGGTAATAGTGTACCTTAATTAAATGATTTAGTGCTTCTTTCATTTAAAATTACGGTAACTAAGCCACCTTTTTTTGTGCACAGTAATTAAATATATCTTTTCTTGCCTTCTTATGATGCACATTGCACGTGCATGAAATACCTTTAAGAAACTTTTTCTGCCGTGATATTTTACGTTCTTTTAGCTGCACAGACGTTAGCAACGTAGCCAGGCTGAACGGACATCAGGTAGATTAATTCCAAAGCAGACCTGAGGACACGAGTGACTTGACGACGGTGGAGGACGTTTGGGCATTCAGGTGAGTTGCAATTCATTATTTTGGGCACTTTGCGTGCTGGCGTCATGCCAAATTTTTAAAATATGTTAATCAACTCACCTGATACCTAATCCGCGTGCTCAACCCTTGGTCACTCGGGTCAAAGGGGCTTCTCCTATCTTTTCTCTTTAATTTTGGTACACGGCGTTTTTCCTCTTTTTTTTATCATTCAAGATAGTTCTCACTTATGACCAAATGCTCACTAGCAAATTACTTACCTCACCACGTGCTTAAGCTGCTCATTTAAATCAGCAAAGTTTTTGTACATACCTGCTTTTAATTCAAGTTTTTCGTTTTATATTGCCTATCTTTTTTGACTAAAATTAAGGTCACATCCAAATGATGATGCCTACCAACCATTAGGGGCTTTGGTTGGGCACTGATCGGATATTTCTTGTGTCCCTGTATTTTGTCTTATTTTCTTTTGTACATATAGCATATTATATCCTGAAGGATAAACCTTCATTGTAAATATATTTTCCAGTAACTTTAGAGAAATTTCAATAATTAATCAAATAGTACCTAAGCTTGAAAGGCAAGGTATTTCCAGGCTTAATTTTTTTTCAATAATATTTAAATTTAAATTTTCATTGCATGGTGGAACACACCCATTTAAGAATAGCACTCAGGGTTGTCGAGACTATTTTATATATTTTTTATATTACATTTTTTTTATAAGCATAATTTCTTTTCTTACAATTGTTAAGGATTAAAGAATCCTCTCGTACATAATAAGTACGCATAATTTATGTGAAGGGTCAATGCCGTCGTTGATTTAAATATTTCTTTTTTTTTACACTATTGGAGGAGACGTAGCTCTCTCCACCAATTTATTTGATTATGTATACAGCTCTTGCATGAGCAAATATTAAGGTTTGAAGACCAGTTCTAGTGTACATTTTCTCTTAATTAATTTACTTCCTAATTTATCGCTTAACAAGTCGAAATCTTCAGTAGAGTGCGTTTTGAGACATATTGCCCATTTACATAAGAACACACACTGCTTCTCTTTTTTTTCTTTGCACTTAACAGGACATGGAGACGTGAGCAAGCAACAGATCTAAATCGCCTAGAACCGCTATTGAGAAACGCTATCACGGAGGCAAGCACCTGGAGATATCTCTCCGCAAGTCGCCACATTTCACGACGTGAGGCAGGCAGAAGCGATCTTAGTAAGTCACGTTCTATGACTCCTGATTAACTTTGTCAGCAAATGTGAACAATTCTTGTACGAGGCAATATTATCAAAATAACTTGAAATTTTCATTTTAAACCATAATAGTAATTTTAACTAAAATTTGATAACTTTTATTTTTAAGTCGCGAAATGTCACGAGAAGCTTAGTGCTTCTAGTTATTGTAATAAATAGTATTTATTGATTTATATAATCGTTTTATTGTGCGGCAACAACAAACAAGGCTTAATTTAATTTCTATTTGCTCTTAATTATTTACATTTCATATTTTTTAGTATTTTTCTAAAAAAATACTTGGCGCCCTACATTACTTTTTTTCTTTTCTAAATAGTGGAAGGACAAGCTCAAATTAGACTTAAAATCATCTGAAGGGAACCCATTTCCCTGAACGAACTGAGCTACCGTGGTAAATGTGAATATTGCAAGGCTCTCTTATTGGACACATCAGTAAAGGTCCCATAGGAAAGCATTTGTGGTTACAAGTTACTCTAAATTGTACCGACACTTCAACCTTTAAGACTTCTACAATCCGATACTTGTCATGTCATACGCCAAATCTCTTTTGATTCGCACATTAACCATACCTTTCTTTAAAATTCTTTATAATTCTTTTCACGTTACATGTGGTAGTGGATAGCACTAAACTCAATTGTCTCAATTCCTGTAAAGATTTTTATCATCAAAATGTCTATCTATTTAAGCCTAATAGGGGCTGAGCCCCCATCGAACCAAAGTTGGTTAAGTTAACTATATAAAATAACAAAAAACACAAATTTTTCTATTTCGATTTCTCCATTTCAACCATGTTATGTTTTTGAACACTATTCATGTGGTTGGTAACTAAATAAAATAATAAAAAGCAAAATTTTTCTTTTTTGATTTCTCTACATCAACAATATTACATTTAAAAACTATTCATATGGGTATCATCAAGTTTTGATTAATATTATGCTTAATACTTACAACTAAATTTTCCTGCTTTAACTAATAAATATAAAAATTAAAATAATTTAAAAATGTGCTTATATACAAATCCACAACGTTGAGTAAACTCAAGTTAGTCTTTAACTAAAAAGATTTCACTTGATATTATCTTAAAAGTTGTACTCATTAAGTTGAGGCAACTAATATACCTTAAACTACACTCGATTTGGGTAAGTCCCTTATGGCGTCTGTTGTTGTTATGACTGGGGATGACTATATATGTGGTCGAAACATGTAGGGGCAATCGCTAAATATATAATTTAAAATGTATCATTTGTGGAGGAAGACAGAAGTGTTGTTTTAATGTACATTACCTACACTCCACTGCAAGTATGGACTACTTCAAATTTATGATTTTAGAATAATTGAAAAACTTCGTAATAAACTATCTTTTTAAATAAAGTGTGTAGACGTATCAGTAAATATATATTTAAAAAACAACTAAAATCTAAGGTTTATATTCTTTCTTGAATGCTGATCCTAAACCAAAAAACCAGAAAACCTGTCGACATGTGCACGTCTTAGGTCACAACAGAACTATTAGTTTGAAAATAATGGGCATGCGCTTTACGGCAATTTAAGTTTAAAAAACACTCTTTCCATCTAGCAAGTGGTACTTTCGTTAGGTAAATAAGAAAGCTTATTTTTAGTATTTACAATCAAAATGTCCAATAACTATGGCATGTCCAATGACTATAGGGTTTACCCTATTACATTTTTATGCAAGAAAACCAGTGGCGTGTCCAGACTTTAATACAATGGGAAGCTGTAACTAGGGCTGCCGAAAGTATTGTGTTTTCTTGCGCCGAAGGCGCTGTCTCTTGCGCCGCAGACGAAAATTTTTGGGGTGCCACGCCCTTTTTTGAGTAAATCTTGACAAATTATTACGCATATGAAGTGCATCAATTTAAAATATATTTTTAAATATTTTAATAACAAAAAATTTGAAATTCTTTCCCCATCGGAGATGATATTTCGAATTTTTTACTACTTCGTGGTTATGTTTTTCAGAAGCAATTTTTAGTTGGTTGTCTAATGCGTGTTCTATTCTTATATTACCAAAAGTTTCTTCTTTAATAATTGCCTGTAAATGCGACTTACTAGACCCGTGTCTTTTAATTGATTTATGTAGATTATTTAAATCCGAAAATCCATTTTTATTCCACAAATTCTTTTCACTAGAAAATAAGAGGCATGGCCTTATGGCCAGCAAAACAGAAGAGACTTATTTTCACAACCAGTTAGCCATTCACAAGTTTTATATGATTTTTTTTGAAAATGTCTAATATAAAGTTTAGTTTTTTTTTGTTAAATTAGGAATAGATGGAGTGGGCCTATCATTGGAAATAATTTGTTTTTTTTTCCTCAAAAATATAAGTGGAAAATCCTTGTACCACAATCTGACACACAATACACTCACACAAAAGTCTATTTTCACTTACAGCCGCACTTGAACTAGCAACAGGATCCATAATTAAAATAATAATCTGATAACAGCGTACTTTTCCCAATATATATGTACGGTTTTAAACACGCGCCACTCTAATTTGTTCGATGCAGTAAAACAGTATACGGCAATACGCTGCTGTCTAATCGCTTCCCGTTCCCGCAATCCGGCGGCGAGGCGCGAATGGCGCGTCGGCATGTCTCGAAATCAATCGGGCATCACCGTGAAGTAGAACTAGATAGCATATTATGGAGTTCTTATGAAAATGCGGTCGGATTCGCCCGATTTACAAATAAAATTTAGGACAATTAATTTTAAAAATTAATTGTAAGTTCTAGTAGGATTGTATTGGATTATTTCTTTTTTTAAGTAAATCGTTTAGGGGAAGCTGTGCTTCCCTAGCTTCCATGGTAAACACGTGTCGATGGATATTTTCCTAAAATATGTTTCGTATCGTAAAAAAATTACATGCGATCTTGTCGACTAAGAGAAAGGTCTTACCCGATAAAACCACGTCACCAGAATGGTTGCTATGCAAATAAGAGTTTTGATTGATTCAACGAACGTGAAGTAAGTTGTCACATCACAACAATATGTTTACGACTGGTCACAATATAACGCTTTATTCTATTTCTTTGCAAACGGTATCCCGAGTAACTTACCGAACGAGCATAAGCAAGGTATATTATTGGAAACGTTACTTATTATTTGAAATATACTGTTACCTTTTTTATAAATCCAAAAAATCAGTGAAAATTGAAATAGAAGCCATCGCCGACATTGTTTATTTAGCTTCCTGTTATTTTTGCCTTAATTTTTTAGGGTTTTCCGAATGGCAACACATTTTGTAGAATGATTATAACAATACATTAGGCTTGCTGAAATATTCTCCGCGAATCAATATTGTTTATTTTTTAGCTTTAAGTTATCGCAGAGAATTCATCAATATTACATTTTCTTTTTTGCGTTACATCGTTTTTAGCGTTTTCAACCTTAAAATAGCAGCAATAAATTTAATCATCAAAGTTTATAACTTCAATCCGTTGTTTCGCTAAAACTTTTCTGATATCTTTCAAGGATTACTGTGATTTAATGAGTTTCTAAACAAACTCTTTCTTAGGGCTTCTTTGTACGGGTTGGTCATTAAGTAGTATGTTCTTGCATTGTTGGGGCGAATAAAAAACAGCAATAACACGAAGTTATTCTTTAATAACTTGTTAGTTATAATAAGAAGAGAAACTTTTTAGCAACAAAAGGTTTTTAGTTATTAAAGACGTATGATAAAATTATTTTGACTTTTTCTTTTATTGTGACCCTACTAAATTTTCCTTATTTTTCCCTTATCATCATAGCATTAGAGCATAATGCCCAATGTTAACATGGTTAGACAAAAAAAAAAGAAATACCAAGTAGGCTATAAAATTTTTCCACCTATCGTTGATTATTTCCTAGACCTGTCAATTTCGCCGTTTCGTCCAATCAAGTCTTGTTCTAACCAATCAACTATGATAATAGTGATAAGAGTACAACCTCTTCAAGTCTTCAATACACTCGATGATAGTCAACTCTGAGCTTTCTGCTGGAAAATCGTTATCAATAGAGTCGAATCGTTTCAAGTTCACAAATGTGTCCTTAATGTTAGGAAACAGTTCGGCGGGCGCATTATTATCTTCTTTTTCGAAGTCGTCATTATCATCTGTATTACACATTCGGCTTTCGTAAAGCATTTGGTAACTGTCACTGGGGACAAATTGCGCCAGGCAACCGAAACCCATATCATGGCGTTGGTTATGGTAATATTATTTTCGATTTCTTGAAGAGGACAATCACTGTCCACTGTCTTTACATGCTTAAAGCCTCTCAATAAGGTAGCTTCTGTGGAGCATTTTAAAATTCTGAATGATGCCTTGGTCCAAAGGTTGGGAATGTGAGGTAATATTGGGTAGAATAATAATAAGTTTTACATTATCCAGTGTAACTTTGGGATGAGAAGTTGCATTATCCAGAAACAATACCACTCTTCTATTCTGCTTCTTCATCTTAGTATCCAATCTGTGAAGACATGTTGTGATGATGTCTGCTGCCTTCCACAATTTTTTGTTCGAGACCCATTGGAAAGGTAACTTCTAGAATTTTTGCTTTTGCCTATTATAAGTGGTTCTTCCTTCCGACCTTCCATAATATTTGCATAGAATGAAATTTTAAATCGTTGTTCTGCTTCTTTTTATTCAGTACACTTGTCATCTTTTAATGCATATGTCTTTGTTGGCAATGCACGATATTGGAGACCTGTCATCTGCATTCAGTACGTCCCTTGGGACATAATTCTTTTAAATGGTCTTTCTTTACAAGCAGTTACGTCTTCGATATTGGTATCGGCTGACTCGCTACATATTTTCTTGAAGGTAATATTGTGCCGACGATGGAATTTTTCTAACCATCCATTTGATGCCTTAAAGTTATCTAGCCCTAGACATTGAGCAGATTTAAGGGCTTTTGCTTGAATTATGTGCTTGTTACGCTCCTTACAAAAGCGGTTAGAAACAACTTGGTCCACTGCCAGTCCTTCGGTTTTGGGAAGTTTTCCTTTTGGTTCACCGTTGCCACCTACTTAAACAAATTTCTAACTTCTGCTTTATTTTCAAGCAACATAGTCACTTGGGTCTTACTCACTTCCAATTTCCTGGTACTGAAACCAGTTTTTTCACTTTCCTCGATTATTTCAATATTCTCATTTAAAGAAAGACATTTCCTTCTTTCCGCCATCTTCAAATATTCACGTCAGCTTCAAAACACACAAAAACTTTTCAAAGCAAAACTAATGTTAACGACCGATTTATCAGCGAGTTGAATGGATCCGCCTGCAGTAAAGTAATTAGTGTATGTACCTATATTCCATTACAATTGTCGGGTCGGGGTTTACTGCCCCTAATGGA
The DNA here is from genome assembly GCA_963920685.1 of Polydrusus tereticollis. NCBI lineage: Eukaryota > Metazoa > Arthropoda > Insecta > Coleoptera > Curculionidae > Polydrusus > Polydrusus tereticollis. The sequence goes on from OY987327.1 coordinate 164,172,995, forward strand.
GGGTATTTTTAGCAATAATGTTTACAAAAAATTCCAATGATGAGTGCTTACGGTCATTTAAGAATTGAGTCGGTAAAGAGGAGTATAAAATAATGGGATTTCCATTTTTAATATATATATATAACCCGTCGTTAAGGCAGGTGGTCACTTTATAGAGGCGGTCGCAAACAGAGGTTTTTTCTGTTGTTACAGTCCGAAAATTGCATTTCATAAGTTTGGCTATCTATGTTAAGTTTTCGGTTTTAAATTGTTAAAGTACTTATGTAGACTCTCACCTTAGACATTAATTAATAATTTAATTACCTGATGATAATCAACAGTTTCACTATGTTCAGTTGGAAATCCTCGTTGATTACGTTTATATTCCAGGAATGTTTTTTACCTTGTAAGACATCGCCAAGTAGATTGATTTCTTCTGTTCTTTGTTTCCTACTACTGGTGAACAGGTCTTATTTCAAATCCTTGTTTTAATTGATTAATTAATTTCGTAACCTTGTATTTGTATGTAGGTTAAATGTTTCGGCTGTTGTAAATCAGCTGTTTTTAAGAAAATCAATAATTTGTTACGCAGGTCAGTGTCAAACTGACAGTTCTGTGCATTTTCACGACCAGGTCTGGTTAATTTAAAAATCTTGGTTTAATTTAGGCATATTTTAGTGGTTGACGCGGTTTGTCAAGGTTTTGTTTTGGTAAGTATATACGTTGGAGACGAAATAACATCCGGCCCTTTCAAAAATGAACTTGAAGTGAAAGCACGCTTGTGGATGTAGCTCCCGAATTCTAGTTTTCTTGGGCAGGGAAGGCTAGGTAGTGCCGATAAAACATCCACAAATGTATTAAAAAAGGGTATGGCTTTGTAGTTTGCCTATTCTTTGGGCAGAATGCAGATTTAAAATGCTTTGCAATGAACTTCAACAAGCAGTCCTAGACGTCATTTGGTAGATTGGAACCATCGTTAGTTATTTGAGGTAGGTTTAAACTTTAGTATCTAATTACCCTCGTTGGGTCTTATGAAAGTTTTCTCTTTCATTTTGTATATCTAAAATTCGATTTTAGGCTTTTTTTTTTGGTAGGGACTAAAAGTCGAACTTAAACTGGAGTACTAGTATTTTCTTATTGGAGTCCCCTGAACGCGGGTCGTGCCAGTTGCCAGGTATTATTGGAATGTTTGGAGACTAGCAGTGCAGCAGTATCTACGTTAGATGTTTTCGGGACCATGTGTGTGTGTTTTACTAAAGCTTAAAGGCTTCCACACTTCGACGCGGCCACAGCCACGGTAGCGGTGGCGGCCAATCTAAACACATAGAAATAAAAGAATGAAATCATACCAGGGCGGGCAGGTCTAGATCAAGCGGCCTAGGGCAGCGTTCTGATATGCGGTGACGGTAAAATACAACGTGTCAACTTTGACTGCGGGAAGTGACAATAGTAATGGCAAATAATATAATAGAATTATTAATAGAAAATGTTAAATTATATACCATATTCTTGATTTAAGCCATCTAAATTATAAAAATATAAGGGCTAAAAACAAGGTGTGGGACAAAGAGCTAATAGTAACAAAGTCTCTTCTTCCACATCGTCTTATCAGAATAACAAATAATAGAAATAAAAATGAAACCTGAACGTTTAAAAATATATTTTCGTATACATAAAATCTCTAAACGGCAACTACCTTACAGTTTCACTCACCGCTTTGGTGTGAATACGCCCGACCGCTAATATGATCGCCACCGCGGCCGTGGCCGCGTCGGTGTATGTTAGCCTTAAGTCTTCATGAACCATGAGTAGCACGTAAAGTTTCAACTAAGTACCATTTTTCTTGAGTATGTTGTAACGTAGTAAAAACTTAAAAATCCTAAAATTTTGCATTTGCGTATTGTTCGATGTACAGTGTTTTGGTAAAGTTTTGCACCCATGTTGTGTACAGAGCTTGTGCATTGTAAACGTGTAGCCTATGTCGACATAGCGTTAAAACGTCGCAAGAGTCTCTAGTAGGTGGTCTGTTACAGCTTATTTTGTTGTAAATATAGTTACAATTTATTATTATAAAGTAAATATTTTTGTTTCCCGGCTAAAGGCCATTTGTTTCTTCTAAATTTAAGACTTGTAACTTTAATATTTCATTTGTAACTTTAACCTTTTAACTTATCTACGCCCGAGTGTCTAGTATGCTTATCGAATAATCACAGATACTCGTAAGATTTTGTATTGCAATTCCATGTCTGAGGCAATGTCCTGGATGTAGGTCTATGTGGCTGCCAGACTAGACTAAACAGTCGTTTTTACGGTGTAGGTCTGACAGTTGCCGTCTTGTGCAAGACCCTGTCAGACTTTTGACAGGGTTTGACTTTTACTTATTCGTTTTATGATAACTTTGTAACTTAAACCTTCAGAACTTTTATTTTAAACCTAATAATACTACTTTATTACATTTTACTTATATACCTTTAACTTTAAGTACCTATTGTCCACCAAAGTAAGAGGAGCTTACATTTATAAATCCAAGTAGCCAAGGACTTAACACGACTTTAAGAATAAATATCTGTATTGGCCTCTGCTAAAATTTGGCTTTTATTTGAAAGACAGCGACTTTGAGGGAGTGAATGAGAGCTTATAAGAAGCTGATGTATATCGATTGTGACACGGTTGTTTTTTTTTCCTAGTTTGTTTTTCTCTGAAGCCAAACACCAGAACATTTAAAGGCTTTTAAGTAAAATAAAACTAAGGTGGCGCCTTCAGGATTTGACTTTAACTTACTTAAATAAGAGTGCTAGACCACTCAATCTAGAAACAAAAGAGCGAACCTACCCTGAGTTGAGCTAGCCAAGGGGTGAGTTTTCAGGCAGCACAACATGGGTCATTTTTAGGGACTGTTGTCTAAAGTACATCCATCAGGGCCTAGGGTTGCCAGAGTAAGGGTGGATAGGTTGCCTCGTGGCAGTTTATTATTTTAGGTTATCCTAAGGTGAATACTAGCTAGCACCCAAGAATATTTTAGGGAAAACGTTACACTGGCGTCGTAGTATTTGACGAAAAGGATAACACTGGCGATGTTACACTGCGGACTTATTTACTATGTCTATGTTGCCTTGATTATTGCAAGAGCTAATTTTAAAATTGCACAAGTGACAAGAACTAGAGAGAACATTCCTATTATCATCAATTCAATTTATCAAATTGAAATCAGTGGAAAGAGAATTTTCGTCCTGATAAAAAATATGTAGCGTGTTATATTTAAAAAAAGAAAACTTGCAATTGTTTTTCCATTTTTATGTTTAGATGTCACGGGATATATTATGCATCTTTGGTATTAAAAGTTTTTTTTTCCTACCACTTAATTATATTTACCTCTGTAGATCAGTTCGTAAATATAAAAAATAGCCCTGTACATTAGGTGAATGTATCTTTAGGTCTGATGATACCCGAATTACAATCAATAAAGTAAAATTTGAGACCGTGACTTTCAGTTTTGATTTGAACTAGAATACTGCATTCAGTTCTCATTGTGAACCATTGATGGATTCTTTGAACTATGCTACTAGCTACGTTAATAAATAAACAGAAATATTTTTAAAATTTTAATGGTTATACATATACTTTCCTCCTGTGGCAGAAAAATCAGTCAGAAAGTATCGCTTAAAAATATAAGAAAGCTAGATATACCAACCTTAAATACACGGTTGTAAATAAAATATTCTTATCTTATAAGATAGGTACTCCAATTAAAAAGTAACCTTGAAAAAAAAATTACATTTGTAGAAACGACATCTTAAAACCTACATAAAAAAAGGCCTTACAAAAAGCTCGGGCATTTGTCTACATTTATAAAAGCCAGGTTTTGAAGAAAAGCTCTCGCAGCTGCGAAACAAGATTTTCCTTTTAGAAGATTTAATGGCAGGTTTTAAAACGTATTTGTGCATAGAAATTGCCACTGAATGTAATTTGGCAGCATTTTATCAGTGAAGGCTCTGAATAAGGATAATACTTTACCCAGTTTTAGTACCTTTTACAAGGTAAGTATTGCTTTAGGGACGTGAAATACCAGAGCGACAGACGGGCATGAAATAAAAATTATGTCCATTTACCATTTTTTAGTATTGCTTAAGTCATAATCAATTTATCTATTTTAGAAATAGATAATTTCGCCTTATCCATAACAAAAGCATTTCAATCGCCTGCTTAGTACAATAATTTATATTTTTTTGCGGATTAAATTAAACTATAGTCTATCTTTAAATCGCACGAAGTAATAAATGCTCAATAAATATGCAAAACGCATACCGGGGTATCAAGAACAATTTAAACACCATCCCTTAAAATATGTTGGGTTTACATCAAAGGATCCGAGAAATAAGCATTCTTTAGGTAGGGCCACCCTGAATTTATCGCAAGCTATTGTTATATATGAGGATTTACCATTGTTACTGGGAAAATCCCTTAGCCGAGAGCATGTATTGGGAAAGTCTTTAAATTAAAAATCTTAAACATGCCTATTATCCCAAAATTGTATTATAATATATTCGTGGGTATTTATAACATATGAAAACATTTAGAAAATCGTATTAACTAATAAATAACAATGGGTGGTACTATTTTACATAATGTAATTAGAAAAACAAGATATAGGGGAACCCGGGGTAATATGGGGTACCGGGGTATAACGGGCTCCCGTTATTTTAGCGGAATTCCGCTCCACTAAAACCGCCAAATCGAAGATGTACGATCCCCACTACCAGTTCACTTAACTGCAATAGACGTGGGACCAATTAGCCCAGCGTTAGTATATATCTGTTCGGCAAAGAGTGATAAGCGCTGTGTGTTGTAAAAGTGGCTCCCGCATTTGGCCAAGGTATGTACATCTTTCGAAAGATTAGTTTTACTTTGTTTATATCAGATGATTAGTGGCTACATATAATAGGCCTTACTTAACGGATTTCCTAAAAAAATAATTTTCTACTGTATCTTATTTTGATTTGATTACAGCACGTGGTTTGGGGCAAAACGAGGCGTAAATTACGGGGTTAAACGGGGCACAATTATTTTGATACATTGCCACAATGTTCGTGAATGCCTGATTCTCCTCCTGTCCGTAGAGAATCTCAAAATAATGGAAGAGTTTTGAAAGAGTTAAAGATTTTTCCTCTGGTATCGCCACACGGTTTGCAACCGATTCCTAAAGTAGCTTCTGTTATAAAACGCCCTCAGCGAAAACGGGAAAAAACAGCGATTTTAACTTCCAGTCCTTACAAAACAGAATTAGAAAATTCGACTACAGAAAAAACAGCGAAAGCTAAAGCAGTCAAAAGAAAGATAAGTAATACAACACAAAACAAAACAAAAAGTAAGAGAAAAGTAACTCAAAGGATTAAGAAAGAAAAAGCAACAGAAAAAATGATAAAGAATCCTCAAGTGATAAAGACGACGAGATATGCTTTTACTGCGACAAATTTTATAGTAAATTCACTGAGGGATGGATTTCATGTCGTCTCTGCTACAAATGGGCTCATAATTCGCGCGCGGGAATCGACAGCGATGACGATGATACTGTTTTCCACTGTGAATTTTGTATGTAATAATTTGTTATGTTTAATTTAACTATATTTCCCGATAAGGAAAATTTTGTATTTTTATATTTTCAAATACCAGTTTATATTTTAATAAATAAATGGTATTTTAACACATTACATAATTCTTTAATATTATATACCCTATTTTGCCCCGTATACGGGGCAAAATGGGAAAAAGCCTACTTTTAACGAAAAAATTTAAAAAATTGCGTTCGCATTTTAAATTGCTCCTGTATGTAGTCAAAGTGAAAAGAAAACATATTTAGCTAACTAAATTTAAAACGACGAATTCAATTAAATTCATTTTCTAAAAAAATCAGGGTTATAAAATTAGGTCCCCCATATTGCCCCGGGTTCCCCTAATGTAGAATCTTACAAACGGAGCATTTTCAAAAATGGAATAACACTTTGTCGTTATGGCTTATTCATAGTCCGATTCGGAAGATGAACTTTCATTAACATCGTTTATAATAAGCGGTTCAACCATTCCTTCGATTATTATATCTACCTGCCACATTTGGCCTTCTTCTTCTGTAACGACGTTACTAAGATTTTACCGACTAATTATTCGTAATTAAATATTTCCGTTAATTTTCAATCGTTCGTCCCGTTTCTTTTTCGTAACCGATAAATTAAATAGTTTCCTTACGATCGGATAGACCAGTCACCGAAAGCGACCCGTAAATTAATTAGCAAAAGCCTAGACTCATTACGCGTAATGAGTTGACTGAGATAAAGTACCGCGATATTTGAATCCATAGTACCGTACATATCAAAACCAGGAAACGCGCGTCGAAATCGAAAAACTCCGTCATGACCAGGACGATGGTGGGATTCACGAGAACATGAAACTAAAAATTTATCGCCAAAACAGCCTCTTATTTTCTTGACCAACGAAGTGATAAAAATAAAAGTGTGTACCGGAACCGATTGGTTGATAATAAGACTGCACCGAGGTAAGTCAGTGATAATTATTTCTATTATATTTTCAATCTAGTATTTAACTCAACTACTCTCAAGGATGTATTAACATTTAAAAATGGACCGTTATCAACCGTATCACCACCGCATTCCGGGCCGATTGTAACTTTTGATAATCCGCATTGTATCTACTTATCCCGAATGCCGCTGTCTATTTAAAACCGAAATGCGATTTTAACTAATTTTATCGATTTTCCGTAATACTAAAAATCCAGGAACAGACCGACAAGTTCCGAGTAACTGAAAATTAAACCAATAATTAATACATCCTAGGAAATATTGAGAGGAACTGTGGCCGCTGAATATTTATGCTTTCTTTGCTTGGATTGCTCCCACAAAAAGAGGGACACTTGCGTTTTGTTTTTATTGCTTTATTGCACGATTAGACATTGCTTACCATTACCCTTTTGTGCATATGTAAACTGAATACTTATATTATCCTGTCCCCATTTTCTGTCTTGTTTTCCGTACACCCGGCCGCAAAAATCCTAGAAACCGCTTTGCATTTACACGCTTTTAATACCAAATTGTCAACCCGCCCTTTTTTTACATTTCAACAACTTTACCTGCGTAGATCGACCAGGACGACGCCATGATGAAAACAGCGGATTATCCGGAAGAAAATGTATTTTCGTGTCATAGGTAGACGTTGGTAAATATTAACTTAGACTAGGGTAATATGATTTAATTTTATTTCTCGCTAGAGAGGCTGTATTTTAAGTGCTTATTGAAAAATAAACCATTTATGTTAGTTATTTAACTTGTTTACTTTCCCAAGACTTCCTGACATAGCTAATTATAAATGCACTAATATCGAACCCTTCTCCACTGTTTAAAGGTTATCCGAAGGCATAGTATTTTCTCTCTATTTTTACTTTAATCCAAAAAGAGTGACGCTCGAGCGATTCTATCTGAAAGCCGCCCGCAGAACGCCCGAGAAGTTGCTTAATTAAATACCGACCGAACATACCGATTTTCCACCGATCTACCGCCTGCATATTACCAATAATTAAGTAGCTTCAGCGTCTGCGGTTTGCAATGAAATTTTTAGTTTGAATAAATTATTAAATGCAAACAATACCGGAAAACAAGCCCATTTGTTTCATTCCGCCGTTACACTTCTTTCACTTGTCCGCACTGATTTTATCCATAGCTTCATTACAGAGCCTTTTTAAATCCACCATTTTATAAGTCATCTTTTTTCTGGCGACTTCTGTTTTTATTTGAGCCCATATGAGTTGGATCGGGTTTAATTCGCAGTGGTAAGGAGGGAGCCTGAACACAGATATTCCTCGTAACTTTGTCATTTCATCAACTACATATTTTTTGAATAAATTTTATGTAAATTGACTAAAACCAATAGTTCTCTTTTTAAGGAACCTAATGGAAATTCCATTTGTCTTAAACTTACCCATTCTGTTATTTCACTTTTAGGCCATGCACTTGTCGGTAATTGTTACGTCAGCCTAGAGTAATAACTTGCATTATCTAATATTATTATCGCATCTTTTGGCATAATATCCCACATTTGCTCGAACCACTCTTCAAATACATCGGCATTCGTGCATCTCCTGTATTTTTAGATTGGAACATTAGTAGACCACCTTTAACGAAGCCTTCAGAGCTTCTAATATGGGCTATGATAAGTCGATGTGTATCTCCAAATGGCGGTTTTAATCCCGTGGAAAATCCTTCCATGAAAGCCTTCCTTTCACTTTTAATATTTTCATCCTGCCAAAATTTAGGCACAGTGTGGCCTGCACTTATCCATGTTTCGTCTATATAATAAATATATTTTTTTGTTTCCTTCTCTGGCTTTTCGGATGTTTCTTAAGTAATTTCTTCTCCAACAGACGATATCGCTTCTGTCTATTAAAATCGATTGCCTATTATATGTTTTCCACCGAAAACTATTTTTTTAAAATAATTTCCAAAGCGTATTTTTACACTTAAATGGGTGGTTCTGGTCTTCTCGGATCGAGGACAAAATTTTGTCCGGCGTGGGAATTTTTTTCTTTTTTTTAACTATTGCTAACTTCTTGCGTTATTCTTCGCATTAGAACGTCATCCAGCTCAAGTTTCGGTCGTCCTGGAGAAGTTTCCGGTGGTTTGAAACCAACACTTTGTTCTTCCTTTAAAAGTTTATAAATTGTTGTTTTCCCAACGTTAAGCATATCTGCTGTAAATTGCACTGCATTGTCAACACTTAAATCCGCATTCTTACTTTTAATAGAATCGTTACAGTTAAGAATTAATTTTTTTTTTCATTTACTGTACATGGACCGACTCTAGGGCGTTTAGGCAATAGTTGAAAATTCTCCATATTTAATTAAGAAAACTCTGACACTTCACACTTTGACTAGTTTCCCTGAGAAACAAACCCTCAAGGTAGGTATGCATAGATATAAATAAGTATTTTATTTTAATAGAGGCACCCATAAAGGCATATTAACCACATAATTAGCAAACAGGCAACCAGGATTAGTTACGAAGAAAACGAATAAAATGATTAGAGCAGAAACGGAATAAGTACCTAGACTCTAAATAGTTTTGATAAAATTGCTTTCTAAATTTCCAGGTAAATGGTTCGACTGTACATAATTTTAAGCTTAAAAAATTTAATATTAAAATATATATTTGAAGACAAAACTTGAATTTAATGTCAATACTTGTAGTAATTCTGCACAAATCTAAAAATTCAAGCTTATTTAAATCTATAAATGCCGACAAATTTTGCACGCCCAAGGAGAAGACGGTTTTGATTGATTAATTACTTCGCATCGCTGAGAGAGGGACTTATGGATAGATAGGTGATTATCAATAATTTTGGTAGGCCATATAAATGACACCACGGTTTTTGGAGACGCTGACGACAAACACCCTTGCTACAACAGTGGCATATCTCAAAGAAACTAGCTTTTATAAATCGGAAGGAATTGTTGGTTAAACATCGAATATGCTTTTATTCAATTTCAGGCTGAAATCTGAGATATCTTGTTATAAGACATATAATTTTTGTATTTTGGATATACCACTATTACTTACACCAAAAAACCGGTCTTTTGTGCTGAGATCATTTTTTAAGATAAGTATTTAAATTATTTAAGGTTATGACACATTTGACGTTTCATTTCAATAAGTAAAAATTTGATTTCTCACATCAAGCTTTTTGATAGTTTTAATTTGTTTTTTCTACGCTCGTCATAAAACTCGACTTTCTTTCACCATTATAAATGCATACAGTGAGAACCTAAAGGTTGGAACAAATTCACTTAAAATCCATGTGTTTCTTCTCGAAAAAAACGCTCGGGCCGTCAATTTTTTATTTTTGTTGTGCATTTTTTTAAGCTTACTTCACGTGTACAGGTTGTTCAAAAAAATGTATGACGGTTTACTTTATTTTTTTAAATGGATACTCCTATTTCATTAATATTTTCTGCATAAGAATCTAAACCTATTTCATGAAATATATCATATACTTAAGTCGATATTCGGATTTTAAGATGATTTTATTATTACTTAAGCCATAAACACTGTTGTAAGTCAAAGCTTTGGTAGTTAGGTTGTTACACTGATAGTGACGGTTGTCCTCTGATTTAAGTAGTTTTGCCTAAAGTCAATTTGTCTGCGAAAAATTACTTTGATAATCGTTTTAAAAAATGGTAAGCTTAAGTGAAAGAGAGTGAATAGAAATATTAGAACCAATATCTCAATTTACTGTCGGTAAAATAGAAAAAATTGATAGAGATTTAGCTCACGTTGGGGACAATTATACGATAGGTCGACCTGCGGTATTAAAAGATACAGAATTAATTGTGTCATTGTCAGTTCAAGAAGACCACCATAAGGCGAGTAGTACTATTGCTTTGGTAAATTATATCTGCAAAACATTCATCGTAAAATATTTAGACAAAAATAAATTCCATCCTTTTAAAGTGCAATTGGTTCATAAACTCAATGAAGATGCTCCAGACAGAAAAGTCCAATTTTGCAAGATAATGGTGATTATGTGCAATAACCATCCACAGCTTTCGAAACGAATTTCATATTCGGATGAGGCAACGCTTTGTTTGAATGGAAGTATAAATAAACAAAACTGTCGGTATTGGTCCACAGAAAATCCACCCTGGATTATGAAATGTCACACCCAATGATTGCGTAGAGTGGGGCTCAACTCTTATAGCTCTTAGCATTAATTTCCTGAAGAAAGCCGTAGGCGGCGGGTAAAAGTCGGAGACAATTATACCAATCGCGAAATAAAACTCTTTACAAAATATAGCCACATTGCCTTATTGAACGACACAAAAAAACGACTTACCGTGGTCTTAGCGAATCTTCCAGGTTGGCCGGGCTTCACAAGGTACCATTGGAACCGCAAACCAATGGGGTCGACGTCCAATTGGATATCAACGAGGAAGGACTGGTAAACACACGGTGCCACTGGGTCGAAAGTTAGTGACGTTCCAGGTGGGAGACAAAAAAACTAAAATGGCGCGAGTAGTTACTCTTGCTAGATTAAGATTCGTACTACCTTCCGAGACGGAGATGGATGCCCTTTTTTGGTCGCTTTTGTGTCTTTTTTATTTTACATTAAAAATAGAGACCTTCCGCAATTGGAATAAGTCGTACCATGACTGAACACCCAATATTCTCAAAAAGTTAATGTTTGGGCCGGCATTGTTCAAAATAGAATTTGGGGACCCTTTCGTATTGATGTAAATTTGACAGGTGCAACATATTTCAGATTTTTAGAAAATAATCTAGTACCATGCCTTACCACATTATATCCTAATCCAGAAGAATAATTTTTATGGTATCAGCAAATGGAGCTCATGTCTATTACACTTGCCGTGTGCGTGAGTACCTTAATACAGTTTGTCCCTATCGATGAATTGGCCGACGAGGCCCAATTGAATGGCCGGCCACATCTCCAGATTTAACCCCTTTATATTTTTTTTGTAGAGTTATCTTAAATCTGAGGTATAATACGTTAATCGACGAAACTATACTGAAGATTTAAAAAACAGAATAAGAGGCGAAATAAGATTGATAGAACCTTACGTCTTTAATAACGTTCTGCAGTGGCGGCTCTACCATAAGGTCATTTGGGCAATGACCTCCCACGCCAAGTCACCAACCACCTAACATATTAATATTTAACTTTAAAATTAAAATTGATTCAATCAACCAAACTTTACTGCTCGGATACTATTACCTCTAAAATATCCCTCGTATTTATTAATGCAATGCACACGCAGCAAAACAAACTAGACGTAACGCTACTTGTTATGCGTCCCCGCAAAAATTTCAGGTCAAAATCGAGCTTGACCACGAAAAATAGCGTCACCCAACAAAGCCTGTGGGGGTAAAGAGAGGAATAAATAGCATGTTATCACTCTCGCACTTGTATTAAATTCGAAGAAAAAGAAGTTTTGTCGGCTGTCAGCCGTTTTTTTTTTCGATTGAGCTAAGACGCACGTTTCAATTTTTAGAATGAATGGGAAAATGGGAAGAAGACAGAAGACCGTTGATTTCTGCAGTCGGCAGTCTGTAGTTCTTTATAGGGATGTTGATTCTGATATCGAAAAAATATTATATTGTTACAGATTTTTCGTCATGCGTCACTGCGCTACCACTGCGCGAGCGGTGCCGTTGACGAACATATTTTATAATATGTTCGGGTTAGTTGTATGTATACATTCATCGTTAAAAATATATCGCTATATACAGGGTCTCCCAAACTCGATGGCACATTAGAAGTATCTGAGAACTAATAGAAATATATTTTTGAAATTTTGAGAATGCATATAAGACATAAAATTCTAGCCTTTAAAAATAGTTTTAAAAATGCGGCGTTGCCAGTTGTACCCCTCTAACCTGTATAGTTACTTTTTTCTATTGATACTCTGACATATCGGAATAAAAATTAAAAAATTTAAAAACATGTCCAAAGAAAAATATCATCCATTTGATATTACGATACATCCCTATATATATATATATATCCTGTCTCTCTGTCGTTCTGACAAAAACCTAACCTATAATAATAATGAACCTGATTGTTTTTGTTAATTTCTTGAGGATTGGTGTTGTGTTTTTTACTTTTCCTAATGGAAAAGCAGGTAAATTACCATCATTGAAAAAAGGGCGTGGCACCCAAAAAATTTTCGCCTGCGGCGCTATTTTTTTTTTAATGACCTCCTACTTCAAATGGCCACGAGCCGCCACTGACGTTCTGCAAGAATTTGAACATTGTCTAAGTCTAAGTTTTGATTAAGTTTTAAGATTAGAGCTAACAGTCCCATTGGAAACTACTTTAGTAGCTACAGTACTTCAGTACTTCATAATATAGCTCTTGACCGAAATTACCCCGAACCACAAGAGGATAATTTTACCGGGGAGGAAAACATTGCAGAAAATGTTAAAGAACAGGTACAAGTAGATGACGTTCTAATTAAACAAGATTTAATAAATAATTATTTTACAAATTTGCTCAATTAAAAATGCTGAGTAATTGTAGCTGGAGCTGAATTGTGAATTTATTTGCCTAAAGTATTATATGAATTTTTTTTGGTGTTTCTTCCAAGGAGTTAGATAATGTACAGTAAATTATAAATGTGTCATAGACTTCTATTTTAACTATTGTTTTATTATATCATAATTTGTACAGAAGCCAATGGTTAGGGTTAAAATAAATTGACAATGACAATAATTAAGTCTAAATGTTGTTTTATTGTAATTTTTAAACAAAACAAATTAAGAGTTGTTGGTTTAACAATAATAAACTGAAAAAAAGTAGAAAAGTTACAACAAATGTTAAAAATGGTTTCCATTCATATCAATTCAACCAACTAAACAATTTCTCATTGATGTTCGTACTCTTGCGAAAACTCCTTCCTTATTACGAATTTCCTCGGAACAATAAATAATACGTTGTTTTAATTGTTGTACATTTTCGACAGGTACTGAATATACCAGAGACTTCAGATATCCCCAAAGAAAGTAATCCAGTGGATTTAGATCAGGTGAACGGGGAGGCCAGGCAATGGGCCCACCTCGGCCTATCCATCGGTCTGGAAATGTTTGATTAAATAGTTCAATAAAATAGTTTGTAAGTCTTTGCTGGTACAGCACATCTTCAAGTAGAACAGGCAAAAAGTCTTGTAAAAAATCTAAATATGCAGGCCCATCTAAACGTTCAGGCATAATGTATGGTCCTATTAATCGATCGCACAATATACCTGCCCAAACATTAATTGAAAATTTATTTTGAAATCGACTTTCGAAAATTGCATGGGGATTTTCTTCTGCCCATACATGGTTATTATGGAAATTTACGATGCCTTCACGGGTAAACCCTGCTTCGTCAGTAAATAAGACTTTATGTAGAAAAAAACGGTATTGATGACATTTTCTCTGCATCCACTGACAAAACTCTGCATGAGGAAGTAGGTCTTGAGGCTTAAGCGCCTGAACTCTTTGTATATGGTATGGATAAAGAAGTTGTTTATGCAAAATTTCCCATGTTGTGTATTATGTAAACCCTCTTGTAAGGCAATTCTTCTTGTGTTTATACCCGGATTGGCTGCAACGCATTCGAGCACTCTTTCTTCTGCTTGTGGAGTCCTAGTAGTGCGGCTTCTCCCAGTTTCATTTATATTTGGCCTAAAAGTTCCGGTTTCTCTTAATCGTTAATGTAAATTAATGAATAATTTCTCACAAGGAATTTGACGGATTGGAAAGCATTCTTCATACAACCTGCGGCCTTCTCGAGCACAACCATTAGCTTTGCCATACATAAAATGCATATCAGCTAACTTAGCAAATGAATAATCTGCCATCTTTTAAAATTTGCACCTTAATTAATCGAAAACACTTTGCACTTGATCAATGATCACTATCAATCGCAATAGCGTCATTGTCAATATATTTTAACGCTAGCCATGGGCTTGATGTTTTTTTGACTTCAAATTTGTATTTGTCATAAGACTACTTTGATGTATTAGTTTTAAAAACAATTCGATAATAGTTTATGTAATGATTTAAATAAACCGATTTTTCTCCCAAATCATTAGCCCAATAATTTTTTTTAAGAATACCTTTTTTGTGTAGAAAAATCACTGGAATTATAATTTTTGGGTAAAATTTTTTAAATGTGTTGTGTACAAAAATTAGGAATAAATAAACTAAGCCACCTTAATAAGAATGTCCCTGACTAAATTTCATACTCTCTCAATATCATAAATTAGCAATTGTTAATATTAGTTTGTGTGCCAAAAAGCACATCGGTACCTGAAGACGTTGCAAAGATATAAAAGAGAAACTAATCTTTAGAGGTCACCTTTGGACGGCCATAGCTTCCTTATAAGACATTTAAGGACCTACATTCATATGAACTTTTTTTTCATATTTTCATATGTAGAATATCCCCTTAAAATATACGAACGAAGTTTTCGGATACCCTGTATATTTCATTCCTTTTTAAATTTTCACACTTTCCCTTTAGGGCTTTCGAACTGCGGGGTTCTTTGCAGAATTCACTTTCATTAAATTCTAAGGTCAACTGCTGCCAAACATCTTCTTTTTGCCTCCAGGTCACGGCGTCACTTTTTTTTGCATTTCAAGATAGGTTAGTAATTATTTAATAATGTTATTAATAAATTTACTTCCTCAGTGAAGAAATTTATAGGTTCTCTTACAGCCGCTATCCATTATGATAACTTTATCGTAGCAATTTCGGTACAAATACTAGGTAAAACACAAAACAAAATACAAAGAAAAAAACGCCAAATAACCTCAAAATTTTGGGTTCAAAAGTTTGTCATCTGTCAGTAAAGCGGAAACAAGTTTTGATAACCCAATATACGGTGAAGTTGTCTACTAAGGGCCAATTGTGTAGATTTCGTTTAATCTAGAGTTTAAACCTAAGTTTATCATAAGTTTGAGCTAAAGTTTAAACCAAAACTTGCAATTTGTTGTTTGTATACTTTCTGGTTATCATTATAGAAGCTAACTTCACTTCATATATATTTGTCAATACTAGGTTCCACTTTTGACAGTTGACAATCTCCGTATTTTTGTTAAATTTAAAATCTTGGATTTTTCTAGTGTTTTAAAAAACGTTTTCTCAGTTACTTTGTTTTACGCTATGGATGTTGCTTCTTATAAGGTCCCTAGAACAACCAATTTTTCAGGCCGAGAAATAGAACTTTTGATAAGGCTCGTTAAGCAGTATTTGAATGAAAAAAAAAGTGATGTAACTACCTGGGGGGAAAATGAGGAGGCCTGGAACAAACTTCAGGGGGATTTAAATAAAGACCCTATATGTAATGGGAGGAGAACTGCAAAGACCTCAAAGGAAAATGGAGGAATTTAAAAAAAATCAAAAAAAAAAATTATATTAATTATATCTTCATCATCATTATCAGAAAATTCATCAAGAATTTAAAAATTGTCCATTTTTTCAATTTACAACTAGGTACTAGCACAACACCACAGAACTTAACACAAAACTTAACGAAAGTAATGAAATGGCAAAAACTAAAAAAACTAAAGATTCTAAAAAAGCGAGAAAAAAACAGAAATGTCAAAATATCTGATTTTCTCCGTCTGCGCATGTGTTTAAACGAAGCCTGAAGTTTAACTGGTGTTCACTGTGTCAGTTGATAGTTAAACTCCAGATGGCCGTTACGGTTGGGTATACAAAGGACATTTGACACGAGAAACTATACAACTGGCCCTAATTGATTATTTGAACAGATGCATACAAGAGCCATTTCATTACTTGGTATAAACTCTAGTGTGAACTAGAGTTTAAACTATATTTTAATCGAAAACGTTGGCCTTAGTCATGCTAGGTAGCCGACAGATTAAAATAAAATTCTATACCGGTTCAGGTATGAGGCAGTGAAATGAATAAATAATAACAAATATGATGCCTCTATTTTCATTTATGCTAGAATAAGTTGCGAAGAAGCATTTTCAACGTTCAACGTTATAACGCAACACAATTTCAAATAATATGCTAAACATCCAAAGAGCCTACATAAAATTAACAAACACCTTTTTTTGTGCTTCCATTTCCAAGATAATTAAAAATAAATGGTCGCATTCTATAATAATTTTTACCTGCCCTTAACAAACCATGCAGGTTTATTCCTTGTTTTTGTTCCGGCAGAAATTATTCGAGCTGTTTATTATTTATTAAATCCTACCATTTAAATGGGTCATCCCATATTTTGTGTGTATAAAGTTTATTTACATTCTTGTGTATAGAATTATAAATCTTATTGGTAATTTAAAGCTGATCATAAAGTTTGTGTTTTTCTTTATTATTTTTCTTTAATTTTATAAATTTCAAATGAATTTTCCATTACTTCATATTATTCATTCTGCAAGTGGTTGAATATTGACATTTGTTGTAAATATTAAGCAACGAAATAAATAAATAAATAATTGGTTATTGGGTAGATACGCTCAAAACAGAGTGTGAGGGTCATCAAGGAATATTTTCTTCTTGCTGATCCAGCTCATACCCAATAAAGGCAAGAAGACCTCGCCAAACAACTTTCGTCCAGTCGCATTGCTTTCGGGTATATAAAAAGTCATGGAGAAGGCTATCAAGGAAAAATTAATAAAGGACCTGGAAGGCTTCGACATTATTAGGAACCGCCATTATGGATTCCGTAAGTCTAGATCAACAGGAGACCTTCTCGCTTATGTTACTCACGTTTGGGACAACGCAATAGGCCATCATGGGAAGTCCCGGACTGTAGCACTTTTACCGAGTATGGCATGAGGGGCTCCTAACTAAAGTGAGAGCATACGGAATGTCGGTTCAATCTTGTTCATGGCTGCTAAGTTTTTTAAAGACCCTACTCTGCGAGTGGCGATGGACGGGATACTTTCAGACACATTTAACATCAACGCCGGAGTCCCTCAAGGTTCTGTATTATCGTCCATCCTCTTTTTACTATACATTAACGATCTTTTGGAAAAAATTAAAAATCCTATATATATAGCTTCGCTGCTGACAGCACACTTGTTTCATCTTTTTCTTTGGATGCTCGATCATCGGCTGCTAATGCACATCTTTATAGGCAGCAATAACTATCACATCTCAACAATGACCTGGAAACAATTCTGTCTTGAAGTGACAGTAACCAAGTAAAATTTAAGGCTAAAAAAAATCCGGGCGGCAGTTTTTGTTGAAGAACCGGATATAGTCATGACGGGACACTCGAGTCCCTGGGCTTCGCCAATTCATTTATTGGGTGTCAACTTGACATAGTCATGTTGCAGCCACTGCTAAGGCAGCCTTGCAGAAGCTTGGAATACTTTTCTAAACTAAGAACCTCTATATACCCCAACAACTTTTGATGCTCTATAAATTAATTCAGTACCGTTAGCATATTTGGGGCTCTGCTCCTAAACCTACCCTGAGATTGCTAGATACCATTCAAAGAAGAGCCATTCGCTTGATCGGTGACCATAATCTGACAAACAGCCTGGAAAGCCTTGAACATCGAAGACAGATTGGCGACTTGAGTCTATTTTACAATTATTTTCATGGAAAGTGCTCAACTCAGGTTGCCCGCTTGATTCCACCCAGAGAGGTGCAGGGTAGAAATACATGACGAGCCACTGCAGTCCACCCGTACGTGGTTCAGCTTAGTGTCCCTCGAACGACACTGTTTAAAAATTCTTTCATCTGGCCGTATTCCCCGACGAGTATAATCTCCAAAGATTCAAGAGCAGCGTGTGTCAGTTTTTAGCAAATAGAGTTTCTATTGAGTTTATTTAAAAGCGGAAAATAAAAAAAGCTAGTCTTCAGATGGAAGAACTAGTGAATAACATCCAGCCGATGCCGCCGGATGAGGTGGCCGGCGCAAATCAAAACAAAATCGCGCTTATTCAGTGTAACAATGGTAGTGAGAAAAGCAGCAAAAGTGTTAAAAGTGGTAAACGCCAACTATCCGCAAGCAGAGCGAGTCGAGAGGCAAGGGAAACATCAGAGGAAAAGTGTGCTCGTATGGAAGAGAAGTGGGAGAGGGAGTTCGAACGAATGAACTCAAAATGGGAGAAAAAAGTTGCGGATTGCACTGAGCAAATCAATACGCTGATCAAACAGAATGAAGACCTTCTGAGCTTAATTAGTAAGTATGAGGCCTACATTGACGGTAAAGAGGTCTCTCATTCTGGAAAAAATTTAAAATTGGTAGGTACACTTGACACTTCTACAGATATAAATTTGGAAAAAGTCAAAAGTCCATCTGACATAAGGATAGGTCCTTCAGACAACAAAAACAATAGTAACAAAAATAAAAATGATTTGCCAGGCCCTTCAGGCACTCTAAAAAATAATCTAAAAAATAATGAAACCAAAAATAATGTTGAAACTAAAATGTTTCAAAAATCGAAACCAAAAATAACAATAAAAAAAGTAAATGAGGTAAAGACTATGACCGATTACCCAAATGATGTGAACTTTGATGACTCCTCCTCAGACTCAGACCCTGAGAGGGCCGATCATCGGAATCAATCAAAAAAAGGCAAGATCGACACTGAGGATGCAGAGATGCGGTCCGTCTCGGAGTCTGAGTCTGAGAAGGAGTTGAACAAAAACAATATTGACGAAGGTTACGTTAAGATAAATCGACAAAGACGTAAACGTGCAGGAACTAGACTGACGGACTCTAGTAATTCAATGAACAAACAAAAGAACACCGCGGAGGAGTTTCCCCCCCTAGCAGCGGTTGACAACAAAAAACTTGAAGTGTTCAATGAGTCAAGCAAGTTAAGTGCTGCTGGGAGAAGCGACTCCTCAGCGGAGCTGACAAAGACAAACAAACAAACATTGATGAACAAACAAACTGAAAACAAAAGACCAAACGAAACAACCATAACTGAGGACGATCTGGTGAAGAGGGTGCGGGTACCACCGATAGTCATACATAATAAAAATATGTACTCGAAGGTAGTCTCATATTTAAGAACAAAAAATGTTGATTGCGGCAGGGGAGTGACAACTGCAGAAGGTGTAAGGATTAACCCTCCTACCCCTCGCGACTACAAGGAGATTCGCAAATTCCTAATCTCAAAGGAGATTATTCATCATTCGTTCCCCTTTGCTGATGAGAAGGAGCTCCATGTGGTCGTGAGGGGCGTATTGGAGGCATGGTCCGAAGAAAAGATCAAGCAAGACCTCGAAAAATTAGGGCTTCACCCATCAAAAGTGGTTAGGTGGAAGAGAGCTGATTCGTCACCCATGTCAATAGTGCTGGTCCTTCTTCCCATCGATGAAAAAAGGATATATGATCTTAGATATTTGGATAATCTAAGAGTAAAGTGGAATCCCAAAGGACAAAGCCGACCACAACGCAATGTCATCGTTGTCAAATGTTTGGGCACTCCCAACACAAATGCACGGCCCTAGTAAGATGCCTGCGATGTGCAGGAGGTCACCGTGTTGGCGAGTGTCCAAATAGAGATAACCTAAAGTGTTGTAATTGCGGTGAGGCGCATGCGGCTAACGATAGGGTGTGCGCGAAGCACCCCGAAAGAGTCATAGAGGTTGCAAACAGAAAACTAGCCCAAAAGAGCCAAGCAAACATCCCACCGCCCACCTTTAAATGGGGATCACAAAAGAATTCTGATCTTCAGAGTAATCCCCAACAAAGCCAGCAAAACAACAGCAACAAACAACGTGACAATCAGGAAGCAGGACCGGCACGTGGCTGGGAAGCTATTATTCAGCATTCCATGCATTCTCTTCTGGCAGAGTTCCAGGAGAGAATGCAGAGCGAAATGAAAGCTATGATGACGACACTTACATCATCGTGTCGTTAATGGCGCTGCGAATAGAAGTTGCATATTTTAGCTTGGCAACATTCAACATAAATGGTATCAAAGGTAAAAAACTTGAAATAATGGATTTTGTACAAAGATACGACATTGATATTTTAATGATCCAAGCAAGAAACATGGTTGAAAGGTGAGAGGTTCACCATCCCTAACTATACCATCTACAGAGTCGATCGAGAAGGTCGGCCAAAAGGGGGAACCATGATCTTGGTGAAGGAAAATGTCATCGCTCAATCAATGCCTGGTCTTGCGAATTGTACTCATATAGAGGGTACCTTTATCAAGATTAAAACCAAAAATGGGTGGATAAAACTTGGTTCTGTCTACATTAGCCCCTCAGTTAAAGTAAACGAGGCCTGCCTGGCAGAAATTTTCGATGTACAAGAGACGATCATTGTGGGGGGCGATCTCAATGCGACTCACAAAGCGTGGGGCTGCAGGTCGCAGAACTCGCGTGGGACCGCCCTCTATAATGCATCGAGTGACCTAAATTATTTCATTATACCACCGGAGGAGCACACCCACCATCAGTCGGGTTCTCTTCCGGAGATATTGGACATTTTTGTTGTTAAAAACACTGGGCGCATGACGCAACCAGTGGTCATGAATGAAATGACATCAGATCATAGGCCGGTCATGGTGGAATATGGAGATCCTGCGGAAAGGGGGCAGGGCTACGTCTCTGTTACGAAAACTAACTGGAGGCTCTTCAAGCACCAGTTAGAAAATAATGAAAGACTGCACCCGATCGTTACTGACGAGGATTTAGAAACGGCGGTGAAAAAACTGACCCTGGAAATAGATAAAGCTATGGCCGGCTCATCTGAAACAAAAGTGTCCAAATTATCAAAAAAAGGGGATTTGGGTCCAGAACTGATTCGGCTGATAAAAGTCAAAAATAAAGTAATGCGTTTAGCATACCGAACTGGTGATCCGCAGATCAAAGCTGAGGCAAATAGGAAATCCGCAGAAATAAGAAGATTACTAATTGAAAAAGGGTCTGAACTCTGGGATCACAGGACAAAAGACCTGAGAATAGAAGATGCCTCAATTTACAGGTTCACGAGGTCTCTGATCAGGGGGGGCAAAAAGCCTGTCCCTCCTCTCATAGACCCGGCCAAAATTACGATAATTTCAAATCCGGGGGAGAAGGCTGAGCTGTTTGCGACAAGTCTTCGCGAGCAGTTTAGCCTTTTTCCGACGGAGGATCATCAGCGTGATCTGCGGATTGCCAGGACTGTTCAGATCTTTAAAGCTTCTCCAGCGGATGCCGGCGCAATAGCCGAAGTATCAGCCGAAGAAGTCTGGAGCATATTGAGATCTATCAATGCCAAAAAAGCCCCTGGTTTTGACGGTATAAGGAATAAGGCATTGAAAAATTTGCCAGAAAATGCAGTATTGGCGATTGTAGACATAGCCAATGCAATAATCAGAAAGGGTCGCTTCCCAGACACTTGGAAAAGGGCCAAGGTCGTGGTGATTCCAAAGACTGGTAAAGATCTTCAATTTGCAGTCAACTATCGGCCGATAAAAAAAAAAAAATGTTAGAAGCTCTAACGGAATGTCGAATAGACTACCGCTACACAAATATAATTAAACACATATACCAAAATGCTACAGCGAGTGTAAGAGTCGGAGATCAACAAACAAATAAATTCCCAATAAGACGTGGAGTACGACAAGGCGACACCATATCGCCAAGGCTATTTACTACACTGCTGGAATATGCATGTAAAAGAGCGAACTTAGATGAGAAAGGCATAAATATAAATGGAGAACGGCTTAGCCACCTGAGGTTCGCTGACGATATAGTTTTGATAGCTGACCAAGTAGACGAAGCAAAGGATTTAATAGAGAGGCTCCATAGTTCCTCCCTGGAAGTCGGACTGAAAATTAACATGGCCAAAACACAAACTATGACAAACCTCGTGCTCAGCGAAAGCATATCAGTAGCTGGGAAAACAATTGACCAAACCACATCATACAAATATCTGGGACACGAGATTAGCATAGGAAGAGACAATCAAACTACTGAACTTAACCGCCGCATAAGAATGACCTGGGTAGCCTTTGGAAAACTAAACTACGTATTCAAATCAGAGCTTCCATTGTGCCTTAAAAGGAAGACTTTTAATCAGTGTATACTACCAGTTCTGACTTACGGAGCGGAGACATTGACTCTGACCAGAAAAACCATAGACAAAATCCGTGTAGCTCAAAGGGCAATGGAACGCGCAATGTTGGGTATCTCTCTCAAAGACAGAGTCCCAAACCGCGTAATACGACAAAGAACGAAAGTAGTGAATGCGATAGAGAGAATAGCAACTCTAAAGTGGAACTGGGCTGGACATGTTGCCAGGCTAACAGACAACAGATGGACCAAACGAATATTGGAGTGGAGGCCGAGACAGGAGGCCTATCGAAATAGGGGCCGTCCGCCAACGAGATGGACCGATGATCTAAAACGTTGCCAGGGAAACTGGATGCAGGCGGCGCAAGATCGGAATACATGGAACAGATTAAGGGAGACCTATATCCAGCAGTGGATACAAGAGAGGGTTGATTGATGATGATGATGATGATGATGATGATCGGCCGATAAGTCTCTTATCATGTCTAGGCAAATTCATTGAAAAATTGATACTTAATCGGGTAACTGATTTTGTATCGAACAATGACATTTTACCACCAGAGCAGTTCGGTTTCAGAGCTGCTCATTGCACGGTGCGCCAGACAACGAGGTTGGCGACAAATATACTAAGAGGATTCAACAAACGACAGTCAACAGGAGCGGTCTTTTTTGATATCGCGAAAGCTTTCGACCAGGTCTGGCATGATGGTCTTGTACTAAAATTAATTAGGTTGGGTATGCCAAACATTTTAATAAAAATAATCCAGTCATATCTCGAGGCAAGGTCCTGCGTAGTGTCATCTGAAGGTATGCTATCGACAGCAGTCGAAATTAAAGCAGGTGTGCCGCAGGGATCCCCCTTAGCGGCCATACTCTATAATATATATACTTCTGAAGTACCTAAACACGTACAAACATCGCTATATCTGTTTGCAGATGACACGGCGATCACTGCCACCTCGAGATCGCCCTCGTGTGTAATTTTGAGGCTGCAGCGACACATAGCTCTCTTCTCGCAGTGGTTGGCGGAGTGGAAGCTTCGCCTCAGTCCAGAGAAAACCCAAGCTATTTATTTCTCGAAGGCTAGGCTTAAACTCCCAAGAGAGAAAATTAGAGTTATGAATCAGCAAATCCCTTGGTCAAACAAGGTGAAATATCTCGGCCTATCCTTCGACAGAAGAATGACTTGGAGGTTCACGGCTGAGGAGAGGCTTCTGAAAGCTAGGAAGCAGCTCTTCGCCATCTATCCACTTATAAACAAGAGAAACAAAATCACTCTAAAGACAAAAACAAATTTGTACAAAATTTTAGTTAGACCAATACTTACATATGGGATACCAACGTGGTCTACTCTCTGTGCTACCCAGCATCTGAAGCACCAGAGATTTCAAAACATGGCACTAAGAATCATTACTGACGTACAAAAACACTTCCCTGTTGACCTGCTTCACAGAGACATGAAAATAGACACCCTAAGACAATACTACGACAAAATTATAAAAAATTATTTTAAACGAACGGACATTTCCACAAACCCGCTGATAATAAACTCGCATATTAGATCAAGACAGAATGAGAGATCTCATTACCCGAAAGATTGGTTGCCTCCTTAGTAAAAGATTTCACTCATTAAAAATAAAAGAAAAATCAAAATCAAAAAATTCTTAAAATTTTTAAAATTTTCAAAATTTAAATAAAAAATCTTTCTCAATAAAATAATCCAAACAAAGCAATTCAAATAAACAACAGCAAAGAAGATTCAACTATTGTCAAACCATAATTTAGAAACGGAAGAAATAGAGCTTTGCTCTGACTTGAGAGAATACCCCATAGCACTCGGATTCAAGAGCAACGTGAATCACCTCATGCGTACTCACACCTACATTTTGATCTTGCTATATAGCCATGACAATGGAGATAAACAAATTAGTGAATTAAATTAAACTGTATTTTTAAGAATAACGTATAGGTGGCTAATTCTGAGTCAGGGTGGTGCGGGGAGGGTCAACCGTGGAAGTAAAAATAAAACTGAAAAACTTATGTGAACCTTTGCTGATTGAGGATACCATAGTTTTTGGACATTAATTAAAATTTTAAGACGTACTTCATGGGAAAGATTATTGAATTATTTTGGTTGGTTAAAAGACACATATCTTAGTCCAAATGTTGTGGTAAAGAAATTCTCCATATTGCTTCTTTTTCTGGTACTATATAACAATGCGTTACCAAGTACTGAGTAGGGTTAAAGCTAAATAAACGAACACAACATACGACATACACTATAAGAGACTTAAAAGTCCAGATTCCATATACAAAATTTTTGTAGGAAATTGTCTTTTCCTATTAAAAATAACTTTATGGATGGAATTTTGGCAGTCCATTAGAGGATTTACAGTGGTCTTAGTAAATAGTTTTTCTGATATTCAGAGTGAGAAGGTTCTTATGCAACTTACCACGTACTTCTCTTAAACCCTTTAAAGCTTTGTTCATGACATCATCCTAGATTGGTCCGGTAAAAACTATTGCGATATCATCAGCGTATCAAATAATTTTGGCATCAATATTAAGTGAATAAAGGCTGCCTATGCCTATACAGAGTGGCAGAAAAGTCGCGCAAAATGCCTGTAACTCTTAAATTACCTCGGATACGAAAAAGTGACCTTTACAAAAGTTTTTTAGTAAATTATTTCCCACATTTCTATCTGCATGAATTGTTTCTGTCATTTCTGGTGTGGTTGCCACTTACTTACTACTTACTACCACCAACTTACTTTTTTGAAACGAAATACCCTGCATATTATCGCATGCTTTGATTCTACTGGGAGAACTCTGAATTTTTTGTACTTCAAATTATCACCTATCTGCAAGCGTTTTCAAGATAATGACAGTTCAAAAACGAAATACTTCCTAATTATAATTATTCCTACCTAATGCCCACCAGTTGAGTCCAGGTGTTTTCATGACGGCGACATATGAGGTGTCAATTTTGTGTTCCTGTTTAATTTTGTGTAGTCTGATTTCAAATTAGTTTACACTATGGTTAATCTGAATGAGAAACAACAAGTTGAAATTTTAATAATGAGCGGTTACGAAAATATGAAGAGATCGCAAGATCAGGTTTGTCAACTTTTCAATGAATTATACCCAAATAGGCCAATAAATCAGTCAACGATGTGTCGAGTGGTAAAGAAGTTTAGAAAAACACGGAGTGTTAGGGAAGCCGCTAGATCAGGTCAACCTAAAACAGCAACCGGGGGAGACAAAGCTTTGGATATCATGCTCTCAATACATAAAAATCCAACACAATCATCCATGTCAATGGCAATGGATTTTAAAGTGTCTCATTAGTCAGTGAAAAATTTGTTTAAGCAGGAGAAGTTGCATCCGTACAAGATAAAGTTGGATCACGAGTTAAACGAGGACGATTTTGATAGAAGAGCTGAATTTTGTGAGCTGATGCTCGAAATATGCAATAACGATAATAACTTCGCAACATATATCATTTTCTCGGATGAAACTACTTTCCATTTAAATGGCATTGTTAATAGACATAATTATCGTTATTGGTGTGCTGAGAATAGTCACTGGCTCCAGGAGGGTCATACTCAGAGGCCCGAAGAAGTTAATGTTTGGGCGGGCATATTTGATAGACATAATATTGTTGGACCTTTTTTCATCGTTTTTAAACAGCGCCACCTAGAACCCGCGGTATGTACTAGCGACTACGACCAAGGTCGGTTTTTTAATAGGTATAGGATAGGTGTCTATAAAGCGACTTGAGCTGATTAAATTTGGGTAAAGCATATGGAAGATACAGCAATTTAAGAAGTATTTTTTTTCCAATCTTCTCACAGCTATATTATCGATGATACCAAAAAAATCTTGGAAACTAGTTTTCGCAAAAATTAACGACTATTTAGATATATCCTAGTAACTGTGCCCCCTAACAGCCATTTTGCAAACGTGAAAATATTTTTCAACATTTTCTGTTGGTCGATTTCGCCAATAATTTTTTTTCTCTGAAGCCGTAAGGTTTATCGCTTCCATAATATCGTACCTTGGCGACCTTAGTGGGCACCCTGTTTATCCGAGAAATAATAGGTAAGCAATATTTAGACACAAAATTATGTGTAATAACGACAGGTGCAAGTTTCTTAAGAGGCCTGCTCACCTACCGTTATAACGATAAATCGGGGTACACTTTGGTGGTCAAGCCAAAGGAAAAAATTAATAAATCTTTTCGAGAATATATTAGACTTTTCAAACCCTAGGGGTGAAAGTCCATTAAAATAAAAAAAATAAATAGGAAAAATTATTTAAATTTGTTTTTTTTTAATCGTTACAAAATTAACTTTTACCCCTGTGGAATATTCTTTCTGACAAATTCTCTTTTTGATGTTTTCCAATATTAGTTCCGGTTTCTCGTCCAAACATATCCTACCTTTAAAGGGATTAAAGACCGTTCATTTTTGATCAAATTCTTCATATTTTAACGGTTTTGTGACCGTTGGCAACAGTGCTAACGCTACATCACTTTGCGGAAACGGCGAGTATTTTTACGTAGCTGGTGTAATACAGATTTTTTGGATATTTTTGTGATTGTTATAGTTGGGGTCAAGCAAATATTTGACGCGTGACACTTCCATATTGTCATGGGTGTCAAATACGGCAGGCCACTCGTAATATAAAAGTTACTACTGTATCTTTATCCTTTTATATGACTAAAAAGAGATATACATAAACCGAGTTACCTTCTCGTCGATTTGGTCAAATCATATGGGCTGCAGATCCGCATTTTATTTATTAATTTAATCGTTATACACTACTAATCGTTATACACTACTAAGATTGCTTTTGTTACGACCTGTGATATTAATGGTCAATCCTAAATCCCACCATTACAATGCACAGAATTTATCAAAACAAATTTATTTATATTATAATTCATATTCTTAGACCAATTTCCCAGCAATCATTTTCTGCAAAGGTTTATAAATAACAATATTCGTCAGTCCGGCAGTCCGGCCCTGACTAAGTATATCAGGTGTAATAAAGTTGGTGAAATCGAAATAAACTAGTATTGGACAAATATGACAAGATGGAAGTGTCACGCGTCAAATATTTGCTTGACTCCAACTATAGTAGTCATAAATTTTGTGGGAACATGTCAGTTTTTTAATTGCAATAAAGGATTCTTTATGGTAAAACTATATCATAAGATTTTGCTAGCTGGTTATCTACATTTTTAATGTTTCTACAACTTACTTTTTCAAAATTAATAAGTACCTACAAAGTCCAATCTCCCTTTAACTTTTTAAATTTATTAACGCATCAAAAAAAAAATATTTACACCTGCATTATGAACTTCCTACATGATAATGACCTAAAACTATAGAATCTTATAATTTCCGAAAATCCAAAAATCCTTTATTATGTTTCCTGTCAAAAGGGTCCACCTGTCCTTGGGAACTTTTAAAGTCGCCCTGATAGACCCCTGGGCGTGAAGTGTGTGTCCCTGTTCATTTATGTGTGCCTTTTAAATAAGCGTTCTTATATAATATTTACATATTTACACAACTATTAACTTAATCTTTAAGTGACTGGCTGAATGGCTGATCAGCCCATGCCAATACGAGAAAAAAAAAAAAATTCTACTAAAGTAATATGTAACTATTTCTTATCCTAAAAAAAAACAGAATGAAGACATGAAGCATAATAACATATTGTATTTCGAAATTACATGTTGCGCAAATTCAAATATTTTTTTACCAATAACACGCAAAAATATAAAAATCCAAATGGAAATAATTTTATTATTCGGTATCTTCCTCTAACTTGACCAGATCTGGGTAGCCACTAGGCATACCTCCAATAGGAAAATTTCTGTAAAAATCTGTTGCGTCGATTTGATCCAATTTTTGATATTGGTAAAATATTTTTGTACGGATGGTTTAGAGTGGTAAGAACAGCTATGTTAGTATTCTTTCTTTTATAGTTCATAATTTTAAACGGACAATCATTTTGAATTGTAGTTTGGTATTTAAATACTTTGAAAGTGGAATATAAGCACTTTTTTATTGCCAGAACTTTGCAGATAGATCTTTATCTTGTTTTTTTTTTCATGGAATATATTAAATCTGTTTAGGTGTGATGATCATTAAATTTTCTTTTCCTTCCAATCCTTCAATCGTATGTTATCTTCTTAGATTCGCAAGAACCACACGTATTCACTGCGAGTTTCTTAAATTTTAGCCTTATTTGGAGAAAAATGATATACCTAGCTTACATTCTTCCTCAGCTTCCCAATGCAATTTATACTCGGAGAACGATAAAATATGTCGTATCAACACTCCCTTTGCTTAAGAAATTTTTAGAATGATTTTTCCTAAGGTCTGATGTAGATACTACCTAATGAAGATATAGTTTTATTGTTCATTACTTACACTGGCAACGAAACGATTTGTTTCACCCAACGTATTTAAAAAAACATTCCTTACAAACATGCTTATGCTCATTTTCAGGCTAATATAAATAAGCAAAATTTCTGTTGGTGCTTCCTGCCTTCAATTTTAGTTATAGTTCTTTAAAACGCCGATTTTACACAAAGTTGTTAAATCGCAAGTAAACTTCTAAAACAATGAACTGCAGATTTAGACAACAGATGAGTGATTTGCTTAAAGGGTATAAGTACGTTTATTCCAAACTTAATTTGTTTTTGTGACATAAATAAGTAAACCTGTTCTTTTGTGTAATTAATTATTCCAGAAAAAGTATACTTAAATCTTTATAAAAAATATAATTTTGGATTTTTGGTAAAGTACCTACCTGCATTTTCTAGATATACAGTGTGCCCCGTTTTTTATGAATACACCATAATAGCTCAGATATTAATAATAAGATTTTCTTGAAACTTTGGTTGGAAAATGAAGTATTTGGCATAGTGAACATTTTTATTAACCATTGGCGTGCGGTGTTGGTGGGGTAAAAAAGGCTTTTTTTTGGAAACGGATATTAGGGCTTATTTTAGATAACTCTTTATATCAGATTTATAATCAGCATCCCCAAAAACCCCTTAATTCATATTTTCAAAATCTCAAGAGTTGATTTTAGCACAAAAAAGTCTTGTTTTAATAAATTCCTTATTTATAACTGTGCTAATAAAATTACGTTATTTTCGATTCTTGTGTTTTCAACATAACCACCTTCTAAAACAATACACTTTTCAGCAATAATTAATTGTTCTTAAACGTACATTCATTTTTCTTAAAATTTGGTGAGTAATTTCCTGACACGCTTGCCTAATTCTAATGCAAAGTTCTTCTTTATTACGCGGCATAGTAGCATACACTTTATTATTCAAGTGCTTCCACAAAAAAAAAGTCACAAGGGGTAATATCCGGTGATCTGGGGGGCTATGGTTCTAAAGAAAAATTTCTACCGATCCACTTCATAGGGAAAGTTGCATTTAAAAAGGTCCTAACTATCATAGAATAATGTGCGGGGGCACCATCTAACTGAAAGATTAAGTTTTGTCTCTGTGCTAAAGGCAATTTTATGAGAAAATCTTAAAATTATGTAGTAAAAAATGTAGAAATTTTTGTCCCGTCAAGTTATCCAGGAAAAAGGGCCAACCATTCGTTCGTTAAATATGCCATACCACACATTCACTTTTTCACTGTACTGGTTTTTACAATTAATTACCCAATTTGGATTTTCGGCTGCCCAAAACCTACAATTTTGACTAGATACAACACCGTTTGTCGTAAACGTTGCCTTGTCAGCAAACATAATGTTCTTTAGAAAAAGTCGGTCGTTAAGATAGCTTCCTTGCAGCCATAAGCAAAATTCAAGCCGCTGTTCAAGATCACCATAATTTACCAGAGTATGTAGAAATTTTGGTTTAAATGCCCTAATCCTATTGCGTTTCAAACACCTCCATACTTTGTTTTTCGTTAAATTCAGTTTTCTCGCTACTACCCTTATACTACCATTTGGGTTGTTTCGAAATTCTGCTAAGTTACGTTCGTCGTCTGGATAATGTCTTTGATTTAAATTGTACCTCCTTGGTCTTGTCTTGAAAACCGCTCCAGTCCTTGCGAACAATCTGTTGATTTTGGCAACGGAATTGTGAGTAGTTGGTGCTCGATCCTAATGCATTTCATTGAATGTTTTAGCAACCTGACGCGTAGATCTTTCATTATTACCAAATAGGCGGATAATTTCTACTTTTTCTCCAATTGTAAGAACTACTCTTCGGTTTTGTGCCATCTTATTAACAGTTAAGTAACACTGCTTCACTTATGGACAATTCGTACGAATTACTTCATCTCGAACAAAAACTTTTTGTTTCAAAGCACTCTTTGCTTAATTTGTTTAAAAACAAAACAGGTCAGCATGCCAACGGTAACAGAGCGCGCTTATCTTAGCAAAATTTTGAAAAAACCTAAATCGTTATTAGGTAATTGAGATTTTGAAAACATAAATTAAGGGGTTTTTGGGGATGCTGATTCTAAATCTGATGGAAACAGTTATTTAAAATAAGCCCTAATATTCTTTTCCGAAAGAAAGCCTTTTTTACCCCACCAACACCGCACGCCAATGGTAAATAAAAATGTTTACTATGCCAAATACTTCATTTTTTCAACATACAATTACTACCAAAATTTCAAAAAAATCTCATTAATAATAACTGAGAAATTAGGGTGTATTCATGAAAAGCGGGACACACTGTATATTATACTTATCACATTTTAAATTTGGCGTTTTTCTTCATGTATTTTATGTACACTTGTACCCTTTTGGCATAATAAATATTATAATAGCAAGTAAGTAATTATTAAATAAAACACATTTGAAAACAAGTCGACTTATATCCTTGTTGCGTGCGACCACGGAAGTGATATAAGTTTTAAATGCGTTTTTTTGTTGAGAATTAAAATGAGAGGCGAAGATTAATAGAAAATTATGTAGTAAGAAATAAAATATGCCCAGCAACGCGTAGCAGAAGTCGACGAAGGGCTAAAAAATAGTTAAGTTAAGTTACAAAAGCAAACATTCGTGTGTTTAGCACGATAAGAAGGTTTTACAATTTTTTTTAATCGTTCTAATATATTTATATACACCTATAGGACTTTTACTTTGTTCCAGGAATGGCACTAAAGAAAAATTACATTATTTCTGCTTGCGGCAGCGGAATACTTACGGTACAATTAAACGTTTATTTGCGCAACAATATAATCTTCTGACGATGTGTCTAAGCGATCAGCTAATACTTACCGCTTTTAAGTACTGCAAAACACTAAATTATTGAAAGATCGTTAATAACTTAAAAAGACATAGAACTATAATATGGTATACAGAATTATCTTCAAATTGATCAAGAAATCTAAAGATGTCATAATGCATGGTGCTTGATAAACCAAAACGCTTTGAGACACCCTGTATAATTTCTTCAAAGTAATTTTAAATTGTAGACCTAATAACCATATAACACAGTTTCCAAAAAATATTAAAAAAAAAGTAGTTTAGATGCTATGGCGCCCCGCGTTTAGGGTAGGCCACCCTGTATATTTTGACGTGCTTAACAATATAAATAATCTTTTTAAACCTTGAACATGACAGATTTTAAAACTATGTTTTATAAATAAAACTACAAAAAAACGAATACCTTCTACCCAACTTCAGACGACATTTTCACTAAAATTAATATGTCATGTAAACACCCTTGCAATGTAAATTTTATTATACTCGTCCGAGCTACTGAATAATGCAAATGTATACAAAATACACACATTTTATTAGCATATAAAATACGGTTGCCTTTTAGTTGTATATATATATATAACAGGTTTAGTTTCGTTTTAATTATAGTTATGTATATTTGCCATTAAAACTTTATGTCACCAGAGTTTTCCCATGTAATAAGGTACCTGACATTGTATTCGTATTAAAATATATTGTGTTTTAGAAACTACTTTTTTATGAGGCAAAATATTAAACTTCTATTTGATTCTGTGAAAATGTAATGACAAATTCGTAATTTTGAAGTAAGTCATAAAATTAATTACAAAAAATAGTATATTAAAGTACTACAAGTTTTATAAAGCTCATTTTAGCGCACGCGTCCATGTTAGAAAAGTGGGCTAATAGCTTTATAAAACGTGTGCTTTAAACCGTTTTTTCTATTTTGGCATTTTTTTCAATAAATAAATCCATATTTAAAAGGAAAATAAAACATACAAATTTTTAGAATTTTTAGGCCTAAATTTTATGTTGGTATACAATCAAATTATTTATCATAGTAGCCTTGAAATCAACAAATAATTTTATCTCCGTGTTGGCTATTTTGTCACGACACTGTCTAATTTTTCTAACATACCTAGATGATTTTAAAATATGGGGTAAGATGAGTTAAGTTTAACTCCCCCAAAGTTAAGGGAAATTGCGGTAAATTTTATAGTTCTATGTTCTATAATATAGTAAAGTTGTAAGATTATTTGATATTTTTTAACTAATCTCCATTTCATAGAATTAATGCAACCAAACATATACGACAGCAAAATAAAACATTTGTGAACATCATTACCAACCTTGGAAAAATGAAGTAAACTGTTTCATAAAACGTTTATTATAATACTGAAAATGATATCGAAA
This sequence comes from Polydrusus tereticollis, assembly GCA_963920685.1. Lineage (NCBI taxonomy): Eukaryota > Metazoa > Arthropoda > Insecta > Coleoptera > Curculionidae > Polydrusus > Polydrusus tereticollis. The sequence goes on from OY987327.1 coordinate 164,206,193, forward strand.
CAGATTTTTTATGAAACCAAATTAGAAAAAAATATTTATAAGACATGTCATCTTTTTATATTTTTTCCCGTCTTTACGTCTATATAAACAAGCCTATATGTTTAAAACCTTACATATTTTTTGAGGGGATTTAAGTTGTAGCAAGCAAGTTTCTGATGATTGAAAAAAAAGGCTGCATGTAGAGGGTGTCCAGTTTTCGTGTAGTAGTAGTAGTAGTAACAAGATTTATTTTAGCAATAAGTACTGCTACAATATTATAAATTCTAGGTTTTTTAACAATAATAAAATATTTAAAATTACAATCAATTTTATGCACCAAAACTATTTTTAAATAAATTTTATCACATATTTTGATTTCTAAGTAATGATATTTTTAAGGATTTTTTAAATTTACTTAAGGAATTTTGTTTCTTAATTAAAGAATCTAAATTGTTATATTCATGAAGTCCTTTAAAAAAGATTGATTTATATGTCAAATTTTTTGTCACTTTCCCTAAACAAAAATTTTGATTGTTTCTGGTTTGATAGTTATGATTTTCAAAGTTTTGCGTTATAAAGTCTTTTAAATGAGATGGTAATAAATTATTTTGAATTTTATAAATAAAAATACAAACTAGGAAAAATATTAAATTTCTTATATTTAACCATTTAAGTTTATTTAACATAAATTCCTTCATTTGCAGTATATAGAATTGTAGAGCAATACAAATTATGAGGTAAAATTATTGTGTTATATATTGTTTTTTTTTGAAAATAAACTTAAATTTTTCCTTACTCTTTTGAAATAATTAATTTTTTTTTCCAATTTTAGATATAGTGTTTTCAAAATGAGCATCAAATTTTAATTTAGAATCCATTATTATCCCTAAATATTTAAAAGACTGTGTGCATTACATATACCAGCTCCCTCATTATAAAAGACAGAAAGATGGGGTTTGCGGCTTACTGTTATATTATTTCATGAAATTTTCATTGTCGAAAACGAAATTTTCATTGCCGTATCAGTTCTTGGCGTACAAGGCTATTTTGGAGATTTGTCATTTTTGACGCTCCCCTGTATCTTAAATACTTGATAACTTATCAATAAGGTAAAAGTGGGTTATTATAGAGTTTTTAATGGAAGATTCAGTGGCGTAGTTAGTTTTTTTTCTGAAAAGTTTTGTTTTTAAGTTATTACCCAAATTTTGCTTTTTTAAATGGAACACCCTATATATCCGTTCTTTGTTTTATCCCTTTTTTAAAGGGCTTTTTAAAAATATATAATAGTTCATATTCATTTCTTTTAAATATGGATAATTTCAACACTTTTTGTAAAATGAATCATTTTTCGCCTAGAAGACTATGCAGTGGTAAATCACGGATACCCATGACAGAAAACCAAATTCTGTAAGTGCGCCATTACAGATTATTGCCATTATTGCCAAATATTATTGGTGTTTGTTTGATTTTGTAAGTTTATTTTTTATTTCTGTGATAAATTATTCAACACGGCCCAAAATAATAAATATGAAAATTATGAAAACACGAATGTATGTTTGTTTTATCCAAGCGAATGAAGACGCGAACGGCAGCCTCGGAGCTGAATTTTAATAGGTAAGTTTTAATCATTATTGTTATTTATTATTAGCGTTTTTTTACATATTAAAATTTTTCGTAGATATCCAGAAAGACAACAACCTGACAAAAGAATATTTCAAAAAATCCAAGCCAATCTCATTGGGCGCGGATCTTTTAAAAAACTAAAGCCTAAATCTTACGACAAGGAAAACAGAGGAGAAGGAGAAATAAATGTTTTTGGCCTCTGTCACGGTACAACTATCCATATAATGCTGAAGCGATGAAGTTGGAATTAAAAAACGCAGTTATGGCGCTCTGCGAGCAGTGCGTGTGTGCAGGAAATGATTCACGTTGGTCTTGAATCTTTGGAGATTATACTCGTTGGGAACACGGCCTCAAGGAGGTCATTCCAGAGTGATGACGTTCTCCAGATTAAAGGATTTTTAAACAGTGTCGCTCGAGGGACACTAAGATGAACCACTTACGGGTGGGTTGCAGTGATTCATCATATATTTTTACCATACACCGCTTTGGGTGGAATCATGCGGGCAACATAAGTTGAGCACTTGCGCTTAAAATATTTGTAAAATAAATTCAAGTCGCCAACCTGCCTTCGATGTTAAAGGCTCTCCTGGTTGTTTGTCAGACCATGGCCATCGATCAAGCGAATGCCTCTTTTTTAATGGAATCTAGCAGTCTCAGGGTGTGTTTGTTTGGGAGCAGAGCACCAAATATGCGAACAGTACTCCAGCGATGGTTGAATTTGGACTTTATAGAGCATCAGAAGTTGTTGGGTGCATAGTACTGTATAGTATAGACGTTCTTAGTTCGGAAAAGTATTGCAAGCTTCTGCGAGGCTGCCTTAGCAATGGTCGCAACGTGACTATGCCAAAATATATGACTATTCATATTGACGTCCAATAAATGAATTGATAAAGCCAAGAAAATCGAGTGTCCCGCCATGACTATATCCGGTTTTTCAACATTAACTTTTTTAGAAAAAAACTAGCGCCTGGGTTTTTTTAGCGTTAAATTCTAGTTGGCTACTGCAACCTCACACACACACACACACACACACACACACACACACACACACACGCGGAGAGGTGAGCCCATCTGGCGGAAGTCCTTGTGGCCCTGGGCTCATTTGCTCAGAGTCTCAATGACTCCTTCCACACTTCCTTCCACGCCCCCCTGCGGTCCAGTTCCGCAGGGTCTCACCAAAAAGTACTAAAGGTACTTTTACTCTGGAATCTAAGAGAGGGGTGTATTATTGGTTTTGGGAGGTGTATCGGGGGAGGGCTTTGGTGGGTGGGTGGTGCTGCTTGGCGCACCTAGAGGAGTTGGTGACGGGGACGTTTATGACGGTACGGGGCATCGATGTCGTAATTGGAAGCTTGTCTGATAAGGGGGGTTGGGTGTTCTGGGGCCGAAGTTAGAATCTTCGTGTTTCTCTCGCGGAGAAACTGGGAAAGGGGTGTGTGTTTGATGTCGCGGTGTAGGTCTACGTTACGGATGAACCATGGGATATTCATGGCGGTGCGAATGTAACGATTTTCAAGGCCTTGGAGGCGGTTTATGTGGGAGGGGGCTGCGTAACCCCACGCCACTGAACCGTATGTGAGGGCGGGTCTGATGATGGCTTTGATGAGGTGGATTTTATTTTTGTGGCTTAGGGTGCTGTGGCGGTTGAGGAGGGAGTATAGAAGAGAGTATGTCATTCTGGCTTTATTGAGGTTGCCTTGGATTTGAGGCTGCCAGCGGAGGGTTTTGTCTACGGTGATACCGAGATATTTTACTGAGTCTGACCAGGGAACATCGCGGCCGTCCAGGTTGACCGCATCGAAGGGTGGTTGCCTTCTGCGGCCAAATTGGATGGTTTGGGTTTTATCGGGATTGAGGCGAAGTTTCCAATTTACGCAGTAATTGGAAAATTCGTTAGCTGCTGTTTGCAGCTTTCTGGTGACTAGTCGGGGACTCAGTGACCTTACGATGAAGGCAGTATCATCAGCGTAAAGGGCCAGGGTGCTGTCGGGGGGTTTGGGGATGTCGTGAGTGAAAATATTAAACAGATGGGGGATAGGACTGCTCCTTGTGGGACTCCCGCTTCAAGGGTGCGGGGGGTGGATAGTGACTGTCCTATACGGACTCTGATTTTGCGGCGGGCGAGATAGGATTGGATGAGCCGGACCATGTTTGAGGGGTAACCCAGGGCTATCATCTCGTGAATCAGTCCGTTGTGCCATACGGTGTCGAAGGCCTTTTCGATGTCGAATGAGATCATCCCGACGAACTGATTCCAGTTGAAGCCCTGAGTTATAAACTTAGTGATTCGAAGGGCTTGGAGTTCGCATTGAGGTTTTCCCGAAAGCCGAACTGTTCGCCCGGGAGGACTTCCAGTTCGGTGGACTTAGCTTTGAGACGGGTGAGAATTATGACTTCAATAATTTTGGCCATTGAGTTGAGGAGGGATATGGGGCGATAGTCTTGGGGGAAGGTGTGGTCCTTCCCGGGTTTGGGGATCATAATGACGGTGGCTTCTTTCCATTTTTTAGGAAAGTAGGATAGTCTGCGCGTGGCGTTTGCAATGTTGGACAGGGTGGCCATGCCTTTACGTGGGAGGAATTTGAGGATTTTGTTTGAAATGTTATCGGGGCCAGGGCCTTTTTTGGTCTTGCGCGAGAGAATGATTTCTGCGACTTCGCGCGGAGAAACTCGTCTGAGGATTTCCTCAATTTCATCGGAGCATCTGACTGTTCTGGCGGTGCGCTCCACCAGTTCTTCATGATCTGGGTCGATATCATGGTTGTCGTATAGTCTGCTGTGCCTTTCGTATGTGTCTGCAAAGGCTTCCGCCTTATCTGCATCTACATACTTGAGGCCGTGGGCGAAGTGAATGGGGGGAAGTTTGCGGGGTGTTGTGAGACGGAGGGTTTTTTGCATTCGCCAGATGCTATTGTCTTGGGGGTTTAGTTCGCGTAGTCTGTCTGACCATTGTGATTGTCTGAAGTTGAAGAGGGCTGTTTTGAGTTGTCTGCATATGACGTTATATGCGTGTATGTCTGGGGGGTATCGTGTGTATTGGGATAGTCTGCGGGCTCCGCGTTTGTCACGGTAGAGTTGTTTGATGTCGTCAGGTAGGGTGGTGTGTGGAGGAGTGGGTCGCTGGGGGGGACTGTAACCCCAAGACAGAATTTCTTCCAGGTCTTTGTTGAGATGTGAGATCTCTTGCTGCCTATAGAGATGTGCATTGGCAGCCGATGTCCGAGCATCCAAAGTAAAAGATGAAACAGGTGTGCTGTTATGAGCGAAGCTAAAAATGGGACTTTAAGCTTTTTCCAAAAGATCGTTAATGTATAGTAAAAAGAGAATAGGCGAAAATATAGAACCTTGAGGGATTCCAGCGTTGATGTTAAATGTGTCTGAAAGAAAGACGTCCGTCGCCGCTCGCAAAGAACAGCTTTTAAGAAAGTTTGACAGACATGAACAAAATTGAACCGGCTCTCACTTTAGTTAGGAGCCCCTTATGTCATATTCGGTGAAGGACCTTGGAAATATCCAGTGCTACCGCCCGGAACTCCCCATGATGTTCTATTGCGTTGTTCCAAGCTTGAGTAACATGAGCGAGGAGGTCACCTGTTGATCTAGACTTACGGAATCCATAGTGGCGGTCACTTATAATATTAAAGCCTTCCAAGTACTTTAATAATTTTTCGTTGATAGCCTTCTCCATAACCTTTGATATAACGAAAAGCAATGCGGCTGGACGATAGTTGTTTGGCAAGGTCCTTTTGCCTTTTTGGATATTTGTTGAACTCGCGCAGTTTTCCAACAAGAAGGAAATATTCCTTTCTCTAAGATAAGTTAGTTACGATTACTGGAATATCGTCAGGATCAGAAGCTTTTTTGGTGTCAAGACTCCTCAAGATTCGCTTAATATGGCGGCGCCGGAAAACAATCTCGGGTATTCTCTATTCTACAGGAGGAGTGTTCCGTCGAGTTTTTCCCAGAAAATCAAATTTTCTCGAATGCGAAGAGAATAGTTCCGCCAGTAAATTTACTTTTTCCTGTGCTTTGTTTGCAATGGTACCATCAGAACGTGTTAGGGGTGAAAAGGTTGACTTGGTAAAGCTCTGACTGGCCTTAGCTACCAATCATCCATAATACCAAACGAAACATTCACGGAAGACTGTTGTTGATTATTATTTTTTTGTAATCGCATCGGGATTTTCTTTAGTCCAGATATGATTGTTGTTAAAGTTCATAACTGAATTTCGGGAAAAACATGCTTCATCGGTAAATATAATATATGATAGAAATGCCGGAGATGCTAGCTGCTGTTGCAAAAGCCAAGTACAGTAAACAACTCGCTGAGGAAAATGTCCAGGTAAGAAAGCTTGAACAAGTTGTGTGCGGTAAGAAAAAAGTTGATATTCCCTAAAATCTGCCATACAGTAAAGTCAGAACTGCTTAGGTATTGTGCAATTTTTGGTGTACTTGTATCGGGGCTACGCTTAACTTCATGTAAAGGTGCTTCCTCCATCCCCAGTGTTCTTACTGTTACAGGTCTCCCAATAAGAGCAGGCGACTTTTGAAATGTGCCGGATTCACACAGCCTCTCATGTATTCTCACAAATGTTTGTTTATTTGGTACAATGCGATAAGGATATCTCTCTTGATAAATGCGTCTAGCCGCTGTGGAATTACCTTGGGCCATCCCATGGGCAAAATGAATATCAGCCATTTCTGGGTTTGTAAACCGAACCATTCTGTAATATCAGTAACGAATTGTATAGCTTAAAACTTTTAAAAACACTTGAAATAATTACTTAAGCACTGTTTAAAGTTATGCCAGTTATGCGAAAGTCAAATTTGTTTGAACAATTGTTTATCCTTCCATGGCACTCTTACTCTTTGTTACTTTTAGAACACTGCAGTAATGAATAACGTTATTTGATTTATCGAAAACAGTTAATCTGAGCGAAAAAATTCAAAAGATGAATTTCGTTTAATTTTAATTGCCTAATCATAAATAAAAATCACTTTATTCCACGTTAATGGACAACAATAGAAACAATATTTAATTATTTATAAAACACAATATTTTTTTATTGATTGCAATAAAGTGATTTTTATGTTATTTATCAAAAACGAAGCAAGATACAACAACAAAAATACTAAAAGTAAAAAGTTGTAGTTTTACTTGCTTAATGCAAAAAAGATACAAAAATTGCAAAAAATCAGTGGTCTACATTTTTTTTGTCAAAAATCCTTGCGGGACGCCATTGGACTTAAAAGTTTTAATCTAGTCAGAGCTAAATTAGTCCCTTACTACCCTAAATAACACTGCCAAATTTCAACAAGATCGGCTAAAGGATTATTAAGATATTTACGAAAAAAGCTTTTTTTTGAAAAAGTTTGACACCCTGTATCTTGAAAACGAAGCATTATCGGACCTATATTTATATAAACTTTTCGTCTTAGAATTACTTAAAGAATCACCCGCTGAAGTTTGGTCACGTACTTCAATAACACCCTGTATAATACTGTATATGCTTTTTTCTTAAAATTATCCATGTACCGGGTGACCCACTAAGAATGGCTGTCGGCCGTATCTCAGAAAGTGTTAGTCGTATGGCTTGCGGAAAAAAAATATTTTAGGTAAAGTGGTCCTGAGAAATTGCTGGAAATTATTCTCAAGTTTCTCAGACTGGCGGTAGAGGGCGCAACAGTAACGGTAAATATGAATCACGAAGTTTCCTCAAAAGTCGCCTAGTTAAGGTATCCCGAAAATAACATTTTTGTATATTTCGAAGATTTGTTAATAAAATGCACCTATAGAATGTGTTCGTCACTTTTCAAATAAAGTGGTGGGGGAAGGTTGAACATTATTTGTATTAAATAATGATAACTCCGGTCTGGCTTAACATAATTTAGTAAACATAGTTTTGTTAAAAAGGACTTTTCACACTCTATACATCGTCTTATGAACTACGGCAATATGTGTTTTACCCTAGGCGCTAGGGGGCGCTCTCTTACAACTTTACAAACATTGCGCGCTTTTTCCATAATTGTAAATATAATAGTATATTCTATTTAAACTGATTACAAGGATGATTAAAAGTCTTTTCAATCCGGATATATCAACAACAATAATCATAAGTACGGAACATAATGATTTTATTTTCAAGATGCCGTTGTAAAGGTTTTCTTAACAGTCAAATAGGCCTTGAAAAAACAAAATGTGAATTGGAACTGTGCACGCGTGTCACCTTTCATTATCATGTCAAAATTTTTGTCGTGCCAACAGTGTTGTGTCGTATTTGATTTTCAAAATGCCTCTGTTACTTGAAGAAGCGGTTGACATCATTGCGGTGTATTTTGAATGTTTGGAAAATGCAACAATTGCTGAACGGGTTTACGTAGTACGATACCCTCAAAGGCGCCGATATGACAGTAGAACGTTTAATCGTTTCGCTAGCCGTTTTCGTACTACTGGAAGTATTCGTCGCCCTGTATATCGCAGACGCCGCCGAGGTCGAACCGAGGAAAACATTGTAAATGTTTTGGCATATGTGGAATTTAATCCACAAATTAGTAATAGGTAAATAATTTCCAGCAATTTCTCATGACCACTTTACCTAATATATTTTTCTTCCGCAAGCCATACGATACGACTAACACTTTCTGAGATACTGCCGACAGCCATTCTTAGTGGGACACCCGGTATTGAGATCCTTAAGGACAAGCATTCAATTATAAAACCTGAATATTAAGAACAAGTTAAATAAATTGTCAGTATACAATAGGGTGGTGCGAAAAAAATCAATTTCGATTCGCTATACCGCGGAAAAGTTCTAGATGTATACTTGCATAACAAAACAAAATTATCAAAATCGGACAAAATCTTCCGATTGCGCAAGAAAAATCTCAAATTTGGCAGTTTCTTCGTATTTTTTTTTTGGTAATTTGTGGTTTGTGTTTTTTTAGCGCTATAGTGCTAAAACGTTAGTACTAGTATTGAATTGTCTGCAAAAAAAATATTACTGCTTTTAAAACATCTTATCTTCCGATCACGCAAATCGTCTGAATATTTGCAAAAATTGCAGATTTTTTATTTTTTCGTAATTTTCCAAGACTTTCTTTAGGTTTTCTTTTTTTTAATTCTATAGTACCTAATGGTTAAAGTAGGTAATTGTATATAAGAGGAAAAATTATTTTGTTATTTGGAGAATGACTTCCGATCGCGCCAATCATATTTATATATTACTGCTTATATACAAATGTGCAGCTCTTCGCTTGCCTAATTAACTTTAACATTATAATCTAAATAACCCAGAACCCACCACGAGGAGGTGGCTGCACTTTGAGTTCCACCCACACCCTTTCCTCCATCCAACCATTAAGAGTGTGCGCTGTTTACAAAATTTACATATTTACGTTTTACATCCTCGTCTTATTTGCCATTTATGTCGATGCCACTTTGTAATCTGTCTTATTTGTGAAGTCTTTGATCAGGCCTCTCGATTTGAGTGTCGCTTTAATGTATCCGTCCCTTGATTGTGGTCCGCATACCTTAAGTGAAGCTTCGGTTACTAGTTTCACGCAATGCTCTACGGCTTGCGTGTGACATGGGAACTCTTTCATATCCCAATCAGGGACCTTACCCGATTGTATAAAGCTTTTAGTTTCTTCATTACTTACCCCAGAGAGAAGAGGGGGAGAAGATATTTTTGTAGCGTTCCAATCTATCATTTCAGTGTAATCTAATGCATCAAATTTAAGTGAAGGAGTGTGAAAGTTTCTAATGCTTTTTGCAGTCGAAGCAGACTGCCTGGCTTTTAGTACTCTCCTGACCCCAACTCTCTAATGTGTCCCCTCTCATCAAATATCATGATCGGAAGGTGGTATTCTCGGAAATCGAACGAAACTCATTCTATGCCCATCCTAAAAACCTTTTGATAGCCATGATATTTGATGAGAGGAGACACATTAGAGAGTTGGGGCTCAGGATAGTGCTAAAAGCCAGGCAGTCTGCTTCAACTGGAAAAGACATTATGAACTTTCACACTCCTTCACTTAAATTCGATGCATCAGATTACACGGAAATGATATATTGGAACGCTACAACAATATCTTCTCTCCCTCTTCTCCGTGGGCTAAGTAATGAAGAAATTAAAAGCTTCATACAATCGGGTAAGGTCCCTGATTGGGATATAAAAGAGTTCCCATGTCACACGCAAGCCGTAGAGCGTTGCGTGAAGCTAGTAACCGAAGCTTCACTTAAAGTATGCGGACCACAATCAAGGGACGGATACATTAGAGCGACACACAAATCGAGAGACCTGATCAAAGACATCACAAATAAGACAGATTACAAAGTGGCATCGACATAAATGGCAAATAAGACGAGGATGTAAAACGTAAATATGTAAATATTGTAAACAGCGCACAATCTTAATGGTTGGATGGAGGAAGGGGTGTGGTTGGAACTTGAAGTGCAGCCACTTCCTCGTGGTGAGTTCTGGGTTATTTAGATTATAATATTAAAATTGATTAGACTTCTAAGCAAGCGAAGAGCTGTACATTTGTATATAAACAGTAATATATAAATATGATTGGCGCGATCGGAAGACATTCTCCAAATAACAAAATAATTTTTCCTCTTATATAGCAAAGACCAATCTTTTGCCTTGTTCCTGGTTTTATCAAAAGCATTTGACCGAGTAGACCACAAAATACTCATAAAGAAGCTGGAAAAGTATGGAATCAGGGGTGTAGCGCTGGAACTCTTCACATCATACTTAAAAAATAGAAAGCAGTGTGTAATTGAAAGAGATAAACATGGCCTTATTATTGAATCAGATCTAAAAACTGTATAGAAAGGAGTGCCCCAGGGATCAATTTTGGGACCTTTGCTTAATCTTATATACACGAATAAACTACCAAATGTCACAAATCTTCACACAGTCCAGTATGCTGACGATACAACTCTGATTTTACGTAAGAACCCTGAACTAGACTCAACAGAGCTATTGTTTAGCACCATGGAGGGACTTGAAGCCTTGTTCGCAGCTAATAATTTGACCTTAAACATAAATAAAACTCAATTGTTGAGATTTTCCTATTCTCAAAATGAAATTGGCCACATATATTATGTATAAACAAAATGACAAATCCTTAGAAATCGCAGGATCTGCGGCCTTTTTGGGTATTGAACTGGATGCCAGATTGGACTGGAAAGCAAACACAGATATCCTGGCAGGGAGAGTTGCAGGTTTCTGTTATGTACTAAAGGTACTGTCCACAAACATATCAGTACAGACAGCAATTATGGTATATCATGCCTATATTCATTCCAAATTAAGATATGGCATAATTTCTTGGGGAGGAAGTAGCAACCTTGACAGGATAGCGCTCATCCAGAAAAGATGTTTTTAGAGAGTTGGGTATTCTTACCATGGCGTGCATATACATATATGAAGCAGTGGTTTTTATCAAATCAAATCTAGACCTGTTTAAAACATTACATAGAGATCATGATTATAACACTAGGAAAAAAGAATATGATCTACTCGAAAACGAAACTAACTTTTCTTACCTTCAAAAAAATCTTCATTTTAAAATTATTAAAGTTTATAATAAAATACCACTTCACCTGCGAGATAAAACTTTGTCGGTTTTCAAGAGTGACTTGAAAAAAATTCTTATAGACAAAGCCTATTACACAGTGAAAGAGTACTTCAGAGACATTTCGCTTCACGGGTTGATGTGGGGAAGGGATGAATCAGAAAAAGCGTGAATGGAAATGTATGAGTGAGATAGGTTGACATAAGGAAAATAAAATAAACAAATAAAAATAATAATAAATCTGTTTTTATTGTAAATGAAATGTATGTGTTTTAATCAAGTTATGTGCCTACATATTTTCTCTTTTAAATTAAATAAATATAGTGTAATTCTAAATCAGTATTAGATGTAAAATCTTCTACTTTTTTAAAACATTTTTAACTGGTTTTGTGAAATGTTCAACTTACATATCTGTACTACGTGTATTAAAATTTTGAGTAGTTTGTGAATAGTTCTATTATGTTTTTGTGTATTATTTTTTAGTATTAATTATTGACATGTTTCACGCCAACTGGGCATAAGTATACTGTTTTTTTCTACTTTCAAAAAAAATGTATTATGAAAAATTTAACCATTAGGCACTATAGAATTACAAAAAAAAACCCACAGAAAATCTTGAAAAATTACGAAAAAATGAAAAACTTGCAATTTGTGCAAATATTCAGACTGAGAATGCCGGCAAAAAAGGTTTCGTAAGAAAACAGGAAATCCTTAACGAAAAAAGTCCCTTCTTAAGATTTAAATTTTAAATAAAATATTAATTTATTAAAGAAAATTCAATCTTATTTTTGGTTCTACTCCTTTTTTCTCTAAACAAAGATTAAACCTAATAATGGAGAAAACCGATCGCAATAGTCTAAAATTTCAAAAGACGCTGCTATAGAAGCCGGAGGCAGGCAACGAAATTCTAAGAAATATACACTCTGGGAAAGGTCGAACCGCGATTCCTCTTTTTGTTTATCCAAAACCCACAATATAAATTGTTTCAGATTTTATATGGAACAAAGCAATTCGGCTTTATTGATTTCGAAATGAGGTTTAATTTTTTTATATCTATTATTGGCAACGCTGGCCATTTGTTATCAAGAATCTTTTATACGACAGAGCATTTCTGTATTATAGGTAGATTATGGTCTCACAAATAGTTTGCGGTGGATGCTTCAAAACTTCATGAAATTTGATAACTATTCAAGGTTTACGGTAAAAAAATTACAATATTAGATTTTTGCGTATAAAGGATTTTTGCGTATAAAAGAAAAATAAAGTCAAATCGATAAGTGTTGTTTTTTGGATTGTTTGAACTAACCTGAAAAGACATATATTTTGATACGAGATAGGTATAGTTAAGACCGCAGTAGAATTGCTCAAAATCGCACACAAAAACCTCTAAAAGTTTAAATTCTATGTATTATTCGTAGATAACGGTAGGCGTATGATATCAGGAATATATTTTTAAAAATAACTGTGAGATCTGTAATTTATCCATTCAACTACTTTATAAATTTCTCGATAGATGAAAAGCTTTTAAGGGAGTATATAGTTTACTATAGTACTAACTATTTTAGTTTAGATTGTACTATACTAATATGGCGACCGCAGCCTAGTGGTTAGTGTGTCCGACTACCAAGCCGAAGGTCCCCGGTTCGATCCCGGGACCATGCGTCGATCTTTATTTATTCGGTCGTCACCTCGTGGAAGGCAATGGCAAACCACCACGTAGTAATTTGCCTAGTACAACCTCTCAAATAGTGCCGTTCGGAACCGGCGATAAACTGTAGGTCCCATATACCTGTGAAAAAATCTGAAAAAAAAGGCACACATCACAGGTATATGCGAGAGGTCGCCTACGCTCGAATGAGCATGGCACATAAAGAAGAATACTAAATTATACCAAGGAAAACTATGACGAGCTCATATTATTATATAACATAGTATAGAGCTAATTTCAACCGTGGTATGTGGTAATAATAATATGTTGACTTTTGATGAGTGGTGCACTTTTTAATTACTTTGCTATACAGGGTGTCAAAAAAGTCTGGTATATTGCAAATAATAATGTGCCTACAACTAGGTACTTAAAATATTTTTTCGATGATTCGAATGTCGATATATAGTTTAAAACTGCACACCTTGGAAAGATAAAACCTATATACAGGGTTGCTCAGCAAAAATATCATCTCTTTTAATTTTAATTGATCTGAATATTTTTGAAATTCCAAATAGTGCCTTACAAAAAAACAATTTAATGATATATATAATAATAACGAGGCTGGTTTTGCTGGGTCTATCTGTCAAAGTAATAGATTTTTGTAAAAAAATACCTTACGGGAATTTAGTGAAAGACCAACATGGCAAACATTTTGAACATCTCATAAAGTAGGTGTTTTTTGAACTTTTAGGTATTTCCTATTTTTATTGTGTGTAATTATTTGAAATTTGAGTTCATACGCCATTTAAGTACATACAGTCACACACCCATTACATCCTTACATCATTTTTAATTTGTCTTTAATTGGACTGAATCTTCAGAAATATACAGGACGTTCCGTTTAAAATTAAGAAGTTGGGTTTCTTCTCACCAACCCAGTAATACACTTAGTTACAGGTTAGTTCATGGTTGTATCCTTTTAAGTTGTGCCGTTTGAAATATATTTACATACACATGCCAATTTTCAAGCAATGTATTCGGTATATAGTTTTTGAAAAATTTACAATACCACAGACTTTTGACGCCCTGTATAGGATAACTAGTTTTACGATGATTAGAAGAGAAAACACATCCCCTACACTAAATAGTTCTGTTATAGAATTAATTAAAAAATGTGTAAATAATATCCCAGTAGAAAGTTTTGAAAAATTCTGTGAGACACGTGATCCAAGTCGAAGATTCCTATAACATAATTAATAGTAACGTAAGGCCCTTAATAACTAGTTTAGGCATAGATGAAGACGATAGTGATTGTAAAACAGAGCAAAATATAGAGTAGGTTAAGTTAAATATTGTATTATTATAATATTGTAGATTAGTATTTTTGTATAAATATTAATAGCTATTTAATTACATGATTAAAATAAAGATACTTACCTTTTATTTTATATTTGTTGTTTTGTTGAAAATAGCTAACCTAAACTATTAAAATTAGTAGGTAATCAGGACTCAGGACCTGTACCCTTTTAAAAGGTCCGGTGCCTACACAATAGATATTTGTCAGGAAACTTATTTATGGTTGGGATTACGACTAAGGGTTGTTATTTAAATTTTATTGCGGTCGAAAAATCAACGAATTATTGTGGAATGCAGCATACCTGTGTTCATTATTTCAGTACAGCATTTATGGGTTTTATTACTTTTTATATAACTAATGTTAGATAAGGATAGAGAGCATTATTGCTTATTTATTAAAATTATTAACCCTAAATTTGCAGTTCATATATAGGGTAGTACGCGACTTTTGTATTAAAAATCAGTTGCGGTAGGTACGAATTTAATTATTAAAATAAAATATATTTGTGAGAGGTTCTTCCACAAATTTGTGTTCTAGCAGATATCAGATGTATTTTTGTACTTATGGAATGTGTGGGTCTCATCATTTCTTAAATATTTTAATTCATTTTGTATACCACCCGTGCCGCTCTCTGGCATGTACGTGCTGAACTAAGTTATCCATTGTGATTGTCAAAGCTAACTGTTCGCCTAAAAACTCAACATGGCAGACAAAAATCGTCCCATATGATATAATATTTATCCAAATGGGATCACTGACTGTAAACCGACGTTTTTCTTGTTGAAACTATGTAAATATATTTGTTGTAATATTACCTAGGAGTTTCACTATTTTTTATTTGGTTCCGCGACAACAGATTTCAAATTATTGCTATTTTTGTTAATTGATAACTGGACTATTTTGCAATATTTTGTAATAAAAAATAGACGAAGTCCGAGCCTACTGTTTTGAAGGTGCGCCATCAAAATTTTTTGAAAGTTCTTGAATTGATCCATTTTTTCGTGAGGCTCTGCAATTGATTTTTTATTTAACTCCCCTCTTAAGAGCGAGTATCATCGGAGCACCTGGTCCGATTTCAGATTTCGCCACGGAAGAAGTCAGTGTAAATGACCAAGCAGGCAACATCGCCATTAGGGGCTGAGCTAGCTGTATGAGGTGTATAGGAGGAGTGCGTTTTATTTTTAGAATATTGGTTTTGGTATAAATAATTATGCCACTATTGACTTTGTGGGAAATCCTAGACTTACCTTTGATTCTTACAGTTATATTTCCACAAAGTGCATCCTGTATAGTTATTTGGTTCGAAATTTGTTTATTAAATAATGTCATCTTTGTTTACAGAAAATTAGTCAACATATGTGGGATCAGAAGTAGTTCGCTTTTCTGTTGGTTAATTGCGCAAGGCGCCACAAGTAGGTTGACCATGTATTTCTGTTTTGGTCTCCGTCAAGTCGCAGGACGCCCATTTTTCACTCTTGGCCATTTTATGTGAAAACAAAGTTGCTTGGAATTATTTTCTTTATATCATTATTTAATTTATGTTCTGGTAAAAGCCCAGACTCTCGTATCGTTCTGATCTTTTGTAGTGTGTCTCTGTTCTTTTCTTTTTTTTTTTTTTGATTAGGATAAGTTGGCGACACTTTAGGTCAGCTGATTTTTTTGGGGAGAAGTGGTATCTCGGGATTCTTATGGTCTTTTATCGAATACATCAAGGAAGTCGAGCCACTTGTCGTTGGCATTCCTTTTAAAGAAAAGGACCAGGAGGTCTTCACTCCCCTTTTAGGGGTAATCTCCTTTAATTCCTTTTGGTTTTTTGTTTTCGTTGAGAGTTCAGTGGGTCATTCCTTTTGTCATTTCTAGGGGTTTGGTTGCCTGGTTCTTGGGCGATTTTGCCATTCGGCATTGATATAGGCTAGTTTAACCTACCACATGGAACTTTAGGGCCCATGTAATGACCTACGAGCTTGGGCTATGGTTGTCCTGAACTAGATCAATTCCACCTGACCTACTTTACCAAGGAAAAGCTACATAAAGCCATTCTAAAGGATTAAAATATCAGCACAGATTGGCCAGTATAAAGTCATATGATATGGACATTTTTTTTTTTAAATAAGTGAAACTTCAGAATTTATTACATTTTTAGTACCGTCATCTGCGGAGAGTTTTGACAGGTCGTACGACTTCGGACATTGATGCACGGCGAATAAAATCATGTGAGCATAATTGCCGATATGATCGCGCCTCAACATATCAACAAGTAGTATTGCCGAATCTTCACTTCAGTTGAACAGAAATCGCCTTAGGAGCAAGTTAGTGCTCAGGACCAAATATTCTGACTCGCTTCATAATTTTTACGTTTTCGATAACTTTAGAAACATTTATCTGTATAGTGGTTGTGTAAGGGATTGTAAGTTAATTTCTTATATTATATAATATGTGCATATGTTATCTAATGAATTTTACTAAATTAATATTCATTTTTTCTTTCACATAATTTTTTTCTCATTCTAGGAAAATATATCAAAAAGTAGGGTGACTTTGGACACCCTGCCCAGGATGTATCGGCGTCCTCCTGGTGTAAAACAGAGGAATAATTATTCCAAAGTGGCTTTGGAGCAGCCAATTTGTGATGTTCAAACTAAAAAAAAATCACTTAGGGAGACTGCTGACTATTACAACATCCTGAAATCAACTTTGAATGACAAAATTTTAAGAAAGCATTTCAAAATATCTGGTGGCCAAACAAAGTTGAGTTAGGGGGAGAGGAAGAAATAACACATGGAATTTTATTTTCCGCCGCATGGGGCTTTCTACTAACTTTAATGGGTATTCGCCAAATCGTAAAAACATATTTGAATACATCGGGAAAGAGGATCGCAGGATTTAGAAGAGAACAAGCCTGGACTTGAATGGTTTTATGGTGAGGAACAAGCCAATAATGGAACGCCTTGTACAAAACATTAAAAGGTGTAGAGCAGAAGTCGATAGGAAAAGAGTTAAAGAATATTTTGAGAATCTAAAAAGTGTTATAGAAAATATTCCTCCCGAGAATATTGTCAATTACGACGAATCTAACTTGACTAATGACCCTGGAAAACTAAAAGTCATTTGTAAAAAAGGAACGAAACATGTAAATAGAACTATTGATTCTTCTAAAAGCAGTACATCAGTTATGATGGCTGCTACTGCTTTAGGTGTTTTGCTGCCGCCGTATGTCGTATACCGAGCTCTTCACATTTACCCGACTTGGATGGAAGGGGGTCCGGAAGGTACTGTATATAACAGGACGAAAACCGGGTGGTTTGAATCACCAGTATTTGAAGACTGCTCTGCTCTGCGAGCGGTGCGTGTGCGCAAGAAACGATTCACGTTGGTCTTGAATCTTTGGAGATTATACTCGCTGGGGAACATGGCCTCAGGGAGGTTGTTCCAGAGTGATGACGTTCTCCAGATGAAATAATTTTTACAAAGTGTCGTTTGAGGGACACTAAGCTGAACCGCGTACATGGAATCAAGCGGGCAACCTCAGTTGAGTACTTGTCATAAAAATATTTGTAAAATAGACTCAAGTCGCCAACCTGCCTTCGATGTTCAAGGCTTCCAGGTTCTTTGTCAGACCATGGTCACCGATTAAGCGAATGGTTCTTCTTTGAATGGAATCTAGCAATCTCAGGGTATGTTTAGGAGCAGAGCCACAAACATGCAAACAGTATTTCAGTGATGATCGAATGTGGGCTTTATAGACCATCAAGAATTGTTGAGGTGTGTCGAGGTTCTTAGTTCGAAAAAATACTCCAAGCTTCTGCAATGGCCACAACGTGACTATGCCAAGATATATGACTATCCAAATTGACGCCCAAGAAATGAATTGATGAATCCAAGGGAATCGAGTGTCCCGCCATGATTATATCCGGTTCTTCAACATTAACTTTTTTAGAAAAAATTGCTGCCTGGGTTTTTCTACCTTTAAGTTCTCCTTGGTTACTGTCAGCCCAAGACAGAATTTCTTCCAGGTTCTTTGTTGAGATGTGAGACCTCTTGTTGCATATAGAGATGTGCATCGGCAGATACTCTTCGAGCATCCAAAGTAATAGATGAATCAAGTGTGCTCTCATCAGCGAAACTATATTTAGGATTTTGAGATTTTTTCAAAAAATCGGTAATGTATAATAAAAAGAGGGTGGGCTACAATATAGAAGCTTGAGGGACTCCAGCGTTGATGTTAAATTTGTCTGAAAAAAATCCTTCCATCGGCATTCCGTATGCTCTCACTTTAGTAAGGAGCCCCTCATGCCATACTCAATCAGAGGCATTGGAAATGTGCAGTACTACCGCCTGAGACTCCATAGCTTCTTTATCTTGGTTTATCGTTTGCTTGCATTGGTTTCGAGCGTTAACAAAGATAGTGCGATCTCCGGTGGTAAGGTTTTGACGCCATTGTCGGCAGAAATAATTTTTTGATTTAAGAGCTCGTTGGCAATTTTTGGTAAACCAAGGCTAGCCGTTAGACGGGTACTATTTTGAGAAAGGGATGAAGGGTTTATGCCAGTAAGGATATCCTCCGATACTTGCCTAACACGGTTGGATGGATCGTCAGAGGTAAAATAAACGTGCCGCCAAGGAGAGGTTCAAAAATGGCCTTTAGGTCATCCCACTTAGCTAATGTATAACGCCAAATCTTGCGTGGTTTAGGAGACTGTTCGGCACTAATTGGTAGTTTGTTCAGTACCGAAATAAGGCTGTGCTCGGATGTTCCTAACGGAGGCTTTACGGTGACAGTGTAGTTGTGTGGTTTGAAGTTAAGAAAAGATCCAACAAACTAGCGAAATCACCATCTTGGTCTGGAATCCAAGGTTGTTTACCCACGAGTAGGGTGAGGCCAGAGCTGATGGCAAAGAATTCAGCTTCGCGCCCTTGCTCGTCGCTTGTATTTGAGTATTTAAGCCAGTTGACATTATGAACGTTAAAGTCGCCCTCGTTGACAAGACATGGCACTGCGGACAAAGAGGCAAAGGCCTAAATTGCGCCTAAATCGGCAATGGAAGTCGTATCCAGGATATAAATAGCTGCCCGTAGTACTCGATGATCCGACCTTTTTTTCGGTTAGTGCAAGTACATGAGATTTAGTAGATTGTAGATGTTGATGGTCTGCATTGATGTTCGAGTTCAGTCCTCATATATTGCAGAAGTCAATTTGGAAATTGCTCATTTTGGGTCTTTTAACAACTTCAGTTGTCTACACCATTTCCATGTTCAAAGAATCCGCCTGGCTATTGGAAATGGTGAATGTTGAGACAACCTCGCTTGATGTGGCGCCAGAACTAGCCCTCCACCCGGATATCCGACCGGGGGAGGGGGGCAAGTTGTTTAACTCCGGAACTTGGAAAACTGACAAAAATGATTGATTTTCAAAAAAGAAATGCGAAAATATGCTGATTAGCAAGGTAGTTTTTAAGGCAAAGAAATTGAAAATACCTTTATGCTATAGATTACTCTTATTTTTGAAATTAAATGAAGGTATTAAAAAACTACATTTTCATAGAAAAAATATTGTTGTTAAGGTAGAATTTTAATTGAAGCGCCCATTTTAATAACATTTTCGTTAAACAGGACTTTTTATTAAAAATAACTTATGATGGCAAAATTATTAGATTACATAAAATATAGACAACTGGAAACAAAAGAAAATAAATTATTGGCACAAAATACCTGCTTTGAGATTAAGCTGATCTAATTTAAAATCCACCTTGTATCGCTCATCTAGTTTTATTGATGATTTGCTTTTACAGATAGTAGCTCGTGTCAATAGATAAAAATAAAATTCTTAAACGCTTTCGAATCTTTCCTAACCTCACCACGAAAGACATATTGCTACAGGTTTGGTGGGTTATATTGCCCAATTCTTTTATTTTATTGCCTCTAAAATCGGCAATATAAATAAATCTTGTATCCCTTTAAAGGATCAGCGTATTGGCAGAAATAAACAAACATTCATCACTCAGTTCCTTGTTTATATCACCGTATTCGAAAAAAGTTAAATTAACCAAATTAACAGGAGTAAATGGTAAAAAAATTTCAAAATTGAATTTTGTTGTGCTAATAGCGATAATTAAGCGATTAATTGCACAAAATATTTTACAAAATAATCGCGATTTGCAGTAGATTTTGAGGGGTTGAATTTTACTCTTATTGTTTGTTGGTATGAATACAATTATTACATAAAAAATTCAAGATCGAATATTGTAATTCTGACACGAGAGGCGAAAGAAAGATTATTTTGGAGGCACGTTTTACGGTCAATGTCACTAGGTGTATTAAGTTTTTGTCGGCGGAAAACTCTTTTGATTTACGCTCTTGCCTAACATCGATCAGCTTACGGTCTGTTGTTTTTGGAAACACAAACCTGTTCTTTAATCTACTGCTTTGCTCTTCTTCTTCTTCTTATAGTGCATCTCCTATCGGAGGTTTGATATCATCACAGCTATCCGGACCTTATTGACTGCAGCTCGGAAGAGCTTAACATTGCTACAGTTAAACCAGTCCCTTAGGTTTTTAAGCCAAGACACACGGCGTCTTCCAATATTCCTCCTTCCACCAATCTTCCCCTGAACTATCAGCTGGAGAAGTGTGTATTTGGGTATTGACCTAGATATTAAAGCTTTCTCTCTTTTATGGTGTTAATGACTTCACATTCTTTATTCATTCGATTTAGAACTTCCACATCAGAGATCTTATCTGGCCAGGGGATACGCCACATTCTACGGTAGCACCACATTTCGAAGGCTTGTAGTTTGTCCATGTGATTCTTTTTAAGAGTCCATGCCTCCGCTCCATAGAAAAGCACAGAAAACACGTAACATCGCAGCATTCTTACCCTAAGTCCAATCTTGATATCTCGACTGGTGAATAACTTTTTCATTTTCGTAAATGTTGATCTGGCTGCCTCTATTCTCGCTCTTATCTCTCTTGTTTGGTCACCTGATTGTTCTATCCAGGCTCCCAGATATTTATATGACTGCACATTCTCTATTGAGGTGTTTGCTACTGACACTTTTATATGGTTGTGATTTTGGGGGAACTTTGTAACTACCATTAACTTGGTTTTCTTAAAATTTATCTTTAGACCGTATTCGTTACATCGATCATTTAATTTCTCTAGAAGATATTGTGTGTCCCTTTGATTGCTCGTTAACACAACGGTGTCATCAGCATATCTCATATTATTTATCACTTCTCCATTAATAACTATCCCTACCGATTTTTTTCCAAGGTTTCTTTTAAAATGGCTTAGCTATAGAGGTTGAATAGTAGTGGCGATAGGATGCATCCTTGTCTTACACCACGACGGATTTCTATTTCCTCTGTCGGCTGGTTTTCTACCTTTGTATTTGCTCTTTGGCCCCAGTATAGATTGGTAATTATTCTCACATCGTCCAAGTCAATATTTTTACTGACGAGTAACTGATGTAACTTGTCATGTTTCACTTTGTCAAAAGCTTTCTCAAAGTCGATGTAACATGCAAACACACCTTGGTTCATATCAAGATAGCGCTGGAAAAGAACGTTTATCCCAAAGAGCGCCTCTCTTGTTCCAAGTCCTTCGCGGAATCCAAACTGCGTGTTGCTCATGTCCTCCTCAAGTTTTCTCTATATTCTTTTATGGATAATCTTTAAAAACAGCTTTAAGGTGTGACTCATGAGTGCAATGGTCCGGTAGTCTGAGCATTCTCTTGGGTTTGGTTTCTTAGGTATAAGCACAAAATTAGATGTCAGCCATTGCTTAGGGATTTCTCCCCCATCATAAATGTTGTTAAAAAGATCCAGAAGAATATCGATCATATTGTCATCAAAGAGTTTGACAAGCTCTATGGGTATTTGATCAGGACCAGCAGCTTTACCGGGTTTCATAGTTTCCAAGGCATATTCTATTTCTGATCTTAACATTTTTAAGTGTATGTTGCTTGATTCTAAGACTGGCCTTGGATGTCTTTCGTCGTCAAAGAGTTCCGAGAGGTATATTTTCCATCTCTTTAACTTGTCTCCCACGTCAGTTATTATGCGCCCATCTGGATCCTTTATTACGCTACCAGCAGTTTTACTTTTATTACAACCAGCCATTTCCTTTATCTTTTTGTGCATGTAGAAGCCATCATATTTCCTATCTAGTAATTCTATTTCCTCGCATTGTGTGCGTAGATATTCTTCTTTGGATTATTTTATTATTTTTTGCACTGCTTTATGTAGTGCCTTATATTCATCTATTTTGCCCTTGCTCTTTCTTCTCTCTTTCATATGATCCAGGATTTCTGATGTTTTCCAGGGTTTTTTCTTAGTTCTTTTGCTTATTAAGTGTTCTTTGGCTATTGTTTCTAATCGTGTTTGCATTTGCTCCCACCTTTCATCCACACTGACTACGTTTGGTTTGTTGATGTCTCTTATACATTCGTTAGCCTCTTTCTGTACATAATTATGGATTTTAGGGTCCTTAAGAAGTTTTGTGTCCATATTGTTGTTTACCCGTTTTGTTATCCTCTTCATCTTTATACTGAGTTTAGCTATTACTGGGTTGTGATCGGAATTGATGTCAGCACCTGAGTAGGTTTTCGCAGCCTTTACTGAGTTTCTATAGCGGTTGTTGATGAGTATGTAGTCTATTCGGTTTCTTACCATATTCTCTGGGTTATCCGCAGGAGATTTCCAGGTATACAATCTGCGTTCTGGTAGTTTGAAGAAGGTATTTCTTATCATAGGATTTCTCTCTTGACAAAACTCTATTAGTCGATCACCTCTATTATCCCTCTCTCCTTTGCATTATCTTGAATTATACAGTAATACCTCTGTTTGCGACCGCCTCTATAAAGTGACCACCTGCATTAAACGACCGGTTATGAATTCCTGAAATGTCAACCCTTTCAATGCTAATATATAATAGAATTAATTATTCTAGCATTTATGCAATTGCCGAGTGCTTGTCCATAAGCTAGATGCATGCATGAAATTTAATAATGACAAATCTTATTACTTTAATGTGAATTAGTAGCTATGTTGTTATTGGATTAGTTACTGTGCTTAAGTAACCTATGTTAATATTATGTACTTTATTATTAAATAAACTTCGAAAGTCAATGCTTAGCAGTTATATAGAGAATATTGTCAGCTCTGTAAAATGGCAGCTGTCAAAATTTTGGACCAACGAGTGTGGTGGCAAGTCCGTTCTTGATTTCCCTGATGATGTAAATCATTCACTGTAGTAAGATTTAATGAGCCTTTATGATCTACATAAATTTTTAAAATTAGCGCAGAGTAAGTGACCTGGAGACTGAGACTGAAAGAAACCTAACCTTGGATCGAGTCCGAAGCAGTAAATTGATAGTGTGGGTAAGATCCCCACTATCGGTTACCTGATCTAAGAGTTAATACAAGAGTTTCAATTAGGCACGTCAATTATGGTAAAAATTTTGCATTTGACCATGGCCTACTGTTACAAATAAAGTAAAAAAGTAAAAATATCGAATTTTCAAGAAGTTTTGTTGGGATTTGGGTCAGAAAGACGGAGGAAAAAACTTTTCCCAAATGCCGACGTTTCGCTTTTATTTTAAAGCATGTCCATCGGCTCGAGAAGTAGCTTTCCAGAGTCACAACCCAAAATTAAAAAACACAAGAAACAGGTACAGTAGGTTTTTAACAAATTGTTGAATTTGCCAAGAGTGAACCTGGAGTTTTTAATTTCTTTTAGTATGTGTGTACCGCCCTATGTTTAATGTTTGGACGGAAAAACCTATTGTACCTATGTTTGTTGTGTTTTTTAATTTTGAGTTTTGGATTTTGAGTTTTGGAAAGCTACTCCTCGCGCCTATGAAGATGCTTTACAATAAAAGCGAAACGTCGGCATATGAAAAAAAGGTTTGTCTTCGTTTTTCTAACCCAAATCCCAACAAAACTTCTTGGAAACATATAGTACTGCGGATCGCTAACCTCAGTATGTAATCGAATTTTCACTTTGTTTTTGAAAACTAATATAAAGATCTATATATTTTAAAAAAAACAGGGTATCCCATTTAAACAAACATAGGTTTAGTTAATATCTAAAAAACTTTTTGCAAAAAAAAAAACCTATTACGCCACTGAACTCTACGCAAAAAGTTCTATTAATGTCAGTTTTTACCTTTTTGATAACTTAACGCATAATGCAAATACGAGGAGTGCCTGAAAAGCGAAATTTTTAAAATCACCCAGTAGATTAAGAACGAGACGGCCATGCCAAATTTGACACCACAATCTTTCGTTGTTAAAAAGTAGCAACCTGATGCGAGAACCGCAACTCTCTATCTTTGATAATAACTCAATACTCAATCCCACCGAAAGTTACTAAATTAATCTGCTGCCTTTACTGGCCGCCAAGCGATACCCATTATAGAGACTTGTTCTCCTTACTTGAGAATAATATCGATTTTTTGCAAACCCACTATACCAATTCAGAGGTTGACATCCTTGGCGACTCCAACGTTCATAATGTCTGGCTGAATAAATACAATTTAATTTATATTAATTAAATACAACCGACAAGCAAGGTCGCGAAGCCAAATCCTTTGCCATCAGCTCTAGCCTCACCCAACGAGCGAGATGGTGATTTTGCTAGTTTCTTGGATCTTTTCTTAACTTTAAGCCCCGACTTGTATATTGTCACCGTGAAGCGTCCGTCTGGCGTATAACCTTATTTTGACACTGAACAAACTACCAATTAGTACCGTACAGCCTCCTAAACCACGCAAGATCTGGCATTATACATCAGCTAAGTGGGAGGACCTAAAGGACCATTTTCGAATCTTTCCTAGGCGAGACGTTTGCTTTTCCTCTGATGATTCATCCATCTGTGTTAGAGAAGTATCGGAAAATATCCTTACTGGCATCGAAGCCTTCATCCCTTCCTCAAAATAGTGCCTTTCCAACGGCAAGCATTGGTTTACCAAAAATTGCGATCAAGCTGTTAAATCAAAAAGTAATTTCAAACGACAATGGCGTCAAAACCCTACCGCCAGAAATCGTGCCATCTTTGTTAATGCTCGAAACCAATGCAAGTAAACGATGAACCAAAGCAAGGAAGCACACAACCAGAGGATCAAAGACAAACTTCTTGAATGTCTGTCGCTCAAGATAATTTTGATCGGTAGCTAAGGCCGTCAGTAAAAACACTACCAAGTCAACCATTCCACCTCTACTACGTTCTGATGGCACCATTGCGACCAGAGCACAGGAAAAAGCAAACTTACTGACGGAACTATTCTCTTCACTTTTAACGGTTAATCTTCAGCGAAAAACTCCACCGAACATGTTAAACGAATGTGTGGTTGCCACGAGATGTAGTCACGTGTTGCAACTCTCATCTGTATGTTAAACGAATCTTGACGAGTCTTTACACCGAAAAAACTTTTGGTTCTGACGATATTTTAGTCATCGTAATTAAGACATGCGCTGACGAATTGACAACGATATTTTGTAGGCTTCATAACTTATCTTAAAAAGGAATATTTCCTCCTTGCTGGAAGGCTGCATGAGTCCAGCCCACACACAATAAAGGCAAGAAGACCTTACCAAACAACTATCGTTATTATTATCATCAATAGTCAGTTATGGAGAAGGCTATAAAAAAAAATATTATAGTACCTAGAGGGCTTCAACATTAATAGTGACCGCCAGTAAGGATTCCGTAAGTCTAGATAAATAGGAGACCTTCTCGCTTATGTTGTTACTCACGTTCGGAATAACGCAATAGAACATCATGGGGAGTCCCGGGCGGTAGCACTGGACATTTCCAAGGCCTTTGACTAAAGTGAAAACATACGGAATGCCAGCTCAATTTTGTTCATGACTGTCAAGCTTTCTTAAAGACCGTTATCTGCGAGTGGCGATGGACGGATTTCTTTCAGACACATTTTACATCAACGCCGGAGTCCCTCAAGGTTTAAATTTTTACGTCCACCCTCTATTTACTATACATTAATGATCTTTTACTTTGGATGCTCGCACGTCGGATGTCAATGCACATCCCTATAGGCAGCAAGAGGTCTCACATCTCAACAAAGACCTGGAACAAATTCTGTCTTGGTGTGACCGTAACCAAGTAGAATTTAACGCTAAAAAACCCAAGTGGCAGTATTTTCTAAAACAATTAATGTTGAAGATCGGATATAGTCATGGCGGGATACTCGATTCCCTTGGCTTTTTCAATTCATTTATTGGGCGTCAAATTGGATAGTCATATGTCTTGACATTGGCACGTTGCGGCTATTGCCAAGGCAGCCTCCTAAAAGCTTGGGACACTTTTCCGAACTAAGAACCTCTATACACCCCAACAACTTTTGGTGCACTATAAAGCCCAAATTCGACCATCGCTGGAGTACTGTTCGCATATCTGGGGCTCTGCTCCTAAACATACCTTGAGATTACTGGATTCCTTTTTAAGAAGATCCATTCGCTTGATCAGCAACGATAATCTGACAAACATCCTGGAAAGCCTTAAACATCGAAGGCAGGTTGGTGGCTTGAGTCTATTTTACAAATATTTTCATGGCAAGTGCTCAACTGAGGTTTACTTCTTGATTCCACCCAGAGCGGTGTATGGTAGAAATAAATACACGACGAGCCACTGCAGCCCGCCCGTACGTGATTCGGCTTAGTGCCCTCGAACGACACTATTTAAAAATTCTTTCATCTGGAGAACATCATTACTCTAGAACAACCTCCCTGAAGCCGTGTTCCCCAACGAGTATTATCTCCAACGATTCAAGACCAACGTGAATGGTTTCCTGCGCACACGCATCGCTTTCAAAGCGCCATAATGGAGTAATCCTGCAGTGCTGTGCCTTATCATACAAAAGAAAAGTATAGAAAATGAGACACCCTGTACAGTAATTTAGAATTCCCAAAGTCGTTTCTTAGTAAATTTATTACAGTTTAAAGTTGGTATAGTTTGATAAAACAAAGCATTACACCCTGAAAATTTAAAATGCTAGAATTGGTTATAAAATAAAACTATGAAAATAATTACTTGCCTTGCTAAAATTTGCATTTTGACATCTAATTAATCATAATTTATTAAAATGTCTCACTACGAACTTACTTGCGTGAATCTAATCTGCAAGTAATAAAAAAATCACGTTTGATATACCACTAAAAGTAAAAACTAATTTACCCGTACCTACTTATTATCTGTATGCCATCTTATGGCAGTATTTAGTGCTTTTATTTAATACTCACGTTCTTTTAAATATTATCATAAAATAATGGTTATAGCTGAATTATATTTTTGTTTGGTTAAACCAGCGACGTAGCCATGCTTCTAAGGGCCTGTATTCATTTGGTTCTCTGGGCTAGAGTTCTCCAAATGACTGGGTGAACCACTATGAAAGTAGGCTCGCTGTATCTCAAAAATCGCACAACTTTGGGCAATTATATGCCCACTTATAATGGACAGACGCTTATATTTTCTTTACTGCTGAATTTATTTGTTGAACTTTTGCAGTATTTTCGTATGACCTTAGGGCGCAGTTTCCAAGGGGTAAAAATTTTCTCAACGGCGTACGATTTACCAAATAATTTAAGAAACTATGGGGAAATCAACGCATATTTTGGAAAACTTTTAGTTGACACCATTACTGCCAAAACACAATAAACTTTTACAACTCAAACCTGCATCCTAACTCTAAACCATTCAATTTTACAATGGAAATACTGGGGGACATTTATAAAATTGTTAAAAGCATGAAAAAAACGCCGTAGGTACTGACCAAATATCACTAACATTGCTTAAATTTTGTCACACAATATTATTAACTCATGTCTGAAACAAGGCCATTATCCAGAAAGCTGGAAAACAGCCATAATTAAACCATTATCAAAGGTATACTTTTCCAAAGTCAGTGTAATGACATAAAAAAGCTTCGACCGAGCTTCAAAGGGACTGGTATCATAATCGGGCTTGTCAGATCTTTTTCCTTTAGGTTTTTATTATTAAAAGTGCTCT
Source organism: Polydrusus tereticollis (assembly GCA_963920685.1). NCBI lineage: Eukaryota > Metazoa > Arthropoda > Insecta > Coleoptera > Curculionidae > Polydrusus > Polydrusus tereticollis. Next base: position 164,234,408 of record OY987327.1, read on the forward strand.
TATATCAGTATCTAATTGATAGTCCACAACTCTCTTTGAAAGCTAGTTTACAAATGCTCTTTAAACCAAGAAATGTTTAATGTCAAAGAAAGAAAGAACAAGCCAATCATGAATATTATAATAATTTTTTTGGTACTTTAGAAATATTTTTTTACTGTTGTTAAACAAAAAAAAAATTAAAAAAATAACAATCCCTTATGTTCCTCCTACACTTACGAAAATTTTGTAAAACTGGCAACACCATGGCGATAGACCGTCGACGCCCACATGCAATTTAAAGCACATTTAAAGTGCGAACTATTTTTTCCGGTGGGAAAATTAATAGATCAGCGTATAAATACAAATTTATATGCTGTAGACAAATACAGCAAATAGTTAAATGTTCTCCCAATTGGGTGATCCCTTATCAGCCTTAAAATCACTTGATGTTTGTGGTATGCGATATTGGAAATCGGACAGTGGTGTGACTGGTTAAAACGATTTACTGTAATTTACATATTTTATTTTCTGCTATAACTGTGTGGTTTCAGACAAGTAAGCTTGTACTTGGTACCTAGATTTTATTACATCAGTATGGCTTTTTGGCGACAATTTGAAACACAGGGTCAAGGTATCATAGGAATATGAGTCGGTGCCAGAGTCGGCCATCGAAAGCGAAATAAGTCCGGAATTAAGAAACAAAGATTTACATGCTCAATGTCAACGCATTATTTTAAATATGTACGCCTGTTTAAAAAAAGAAAATCTCGGAAAACCTGAAAATGCGCTTTGTACAAGAATGTACTTGTAACGAATTAACACAACTTGGGTTTTACAAGAATTTATAACGTAATTAATTTGGGGACTGTAACCGGTCATTCCATAAAGCGTAAACCAATAAATCGAAAACTAAATCAAAAATTCAAAACGGCTGACAATACTACAAGAGATTTTATTCTGCGAACTGTTTACAACTTTTAAGAAGATAATATAGTGCCAACTTTAGAACTGGTTCGTGTTAAATTGCGAGGTTACCCTGATTATAAGTAGCAATCTTTAGAAACATTGCGTGGTGTTCTATTAAAATGTGGCTTTAAACATAAAAACAATTAGATAATCTAATGGTTATAATGGAATCCCCGCGTATCATTGAACTACGACAGGACTATTTGCGCAAAATAAAGGTGTAACATGAATCCGATAAAAGTATAATTAATTCAGACGAAATTTGGTTCGATCGATACCTATGATGTTGTTAACTATGGTTAGGTAGATAGTACAAATTGTACTTGTCAGCAAAAAATATCACTCAATAATCAATCTCCAACTTTAAGCGCAGTTGTCCTTGATAATAGTCGACAGGTAACAATGAAGTGAGTAGCAATGTATGGAAAAAATTGGGTAGCTCAGGTTACAAAAACAGAAAATGGATATTCTGTTTCATCGCCTATAGCGCCAGTAGAAATCCAACCTGGAAACGATTGTACTTCTGAAAGTTCTGACGATTCCAGTCATTAATTTGTTTATGAATTTTAAATTAATTATATTCGTTCAACATGTATCTTAAAAACTTGTTATATTACAAAACGTTTACTGTGATTCTGCTGATGCGATCCGCAACTTGTTGTTAAAATAACTGTATATTCCAACTAACATAGTACCTGCCTTAACCCTTTCTTGGCAAGGAAAACTCATACCCCCTCGTAGTACTGGCTGGACAAAAACAATTTTTTTTAATTGTTTTCGGCAAAATAAGCATTATTTTTTACCGAAAGACCATTTTAAAAATATTAATCTCATGTGTTCTTTGTAGTCGAAGTCACGGGTACAAACCTCTTATCGATATTAACTATAATAAACAAGCTGTAAGATAATACTATTTAATCATATTAATAATTTTCAACAATCAGCATTTTAATTATTTGGTAGAAGCGACGCCCATGGTCACCAGTTTAATGCTTCTTTATGTCATCAAATAAAGATTGGAATAACTATAATTAATCCTAATAACTACAATGATCGTTAAATATATTCTTTTGTGGAGAAAACTTAAATTATTCCAGAATATCTAGATCACTTCTAAATGTTAGTGACAACAGTTTTCAAGCAATTGATGACAAAAAATCTGCGGCGCTGGTGCTGCTAGACTTCTCTAAAGCATTCGACACGGTCAATCACACGCTTATGCTCGCAAAACTCAAATATTATGTAGGCTGTAGTCCAGATGTGATTAATTTTTTCGACTCCTCTTCTTCAAACCGGAACCAACATGTATATATTGAGAATGCTGATTCAAGCAACACATCTGTATCATGTGGAGTGCTGCAAGGTTCAACAGTATCCCTGTTATTACTTTACGCTGCTATCCTTTTTACAAAAATAAAATACTCTAAAATACAGGGCAACGCTGATGATACGCGAATCTATATTGACTTTAAGACTGACACCTATCAAGAATCATATTGTAATTTAAATGAAGATTTGAAAACAAATGCCAAATATTCTGAAGCACATAATCTCAAAATCAACACTTCAAAAACTTTTTATATGACCTTTGGTACTATAAAAGATAGTGTTGATGTAGACAATGACCTGTTTTAACCATTCCTTAACAATGAACATTTACCTTTAATCAAAATTCATATAAATTTGGGTATAGTTTTCGATAATGAGCTCAACTTTAAGGAACATATCAAACATCTTTTAAAAAAATCATATAATGCTCTTAGGCTTCTGTATATTAATTAACATATCCTCGTCAATCTTAGGAAAATGCTGTGTGAGTCACTAGCCATGTTTGGATAGCGTAACAAGATAACGTATATATATGATACAAAACACTTGTTGCAGATTTGTGTTTGGCCTAAGAAGTTCGATAGAATCTCAAAATATCTTAAAATCTTGCAGTGGTTGTATAATATCGCGTCATTCATACTGGGAACCCCTCCCGAAGATTATCATTGAATATTATAAGTATCAGGGAAAGACACCAATATACTTTAAACATTCCGCGTCACAGAGCAACATTCTCTAAGGCCTATTCTATACGAGCCACAAAAACGCGACCGGTTAGACGCTCAGTCGCTTGAAAATTTTGCCCATTCTATACGAGCGTGTTGACGCCGCGCCTTTGTAGCGCGTCTAACCGGCGAGTGAAACGCGACCCATTCTAGACTAGCGACAAAACGCCTCATATTTGCTATGGATCCCGTACAAGTTGGTTGTATCGCTGTTCACCAATTAACGTTATTAAGTTTTTTGGCCAAAAAACGTAAAAAAAGACGTTGGTGGGTACACCCGGTTGGTGCTAATCTCCTGACCTTAGGGGTGTTTCATCTTAGCTTTGCAGAACATCGGAGATATCCTGAGAAGTTTTTTCAGTACTACCGGATTAGAATATTCCTTACTTTTAACATCATAGAGAGGAGGTTGACCCTCGATTTCACAAATAAATCGTTCAGTTTCAAACATCTTGTTTGCAATAACAGAACTCAAAAATTTAACAACAATGATCTGCACTACTAGTCGTGGACTGCTGAAGGACAAATCGGCTCGGCCGGCCAGACGCTTGCAAGTTGCTACATGTAGAATGAAACGCCGGTCTCCGGCGCGCGACTTTTACGCAACCTCTGGCGTTCAACACGCCGGCACGCCAACGACGCGTCCACACGCGACCGCAAAGTTGCCCGTATAGTATGCCCAATTAACACTCTGTGGTTCTGTGACACACGCGTGTCGCTCGCAGGCAAACGGTCGCGTTTTTGTGGCTCGTATAGAATAGGCCTAAGCGATCATTTTCATATACAGCTGCCAAGTTTTATAATCAAGTCAACCCCGGTTTTCGGGGCCTCGCAGATACACGTTACAATTTTTCTTTATTTAAAATATATGGTTTGTATGCAGGTTAAGTAGAATAGCACTCTTGTAGAAGCTAGACTTTGCCTTGTACAACATTCTTTATATAATAAAGATGTTTTGAATTTGAATTGAATTTTATAGGGGTTTTATGTGTCTAATTTTATTAGAAAACGAATAACAGCAACCGATTTGGCATCCCATAGAACCCTTAAATGCCAATTTTTATTTAACTGACACAACCAGCGGTGGGCTTATGACTGTTTTTTTTTATCTTTTCGTAAAAACGCCAAATACGCATGGTATAAAAATAGTGATTTCTTTAAAAAAAACTTTGACAATTTGAAAACAAGTGGCGTTCTAGATTTTCTGCTATAATATGAAATATTTTATTAGATGATTTGAGAATTTATAATTTTAATGGGCAAAATTAGAAGAGGGTAGGTACCTTTAGCAGATTCAGTTTTTTTTTTATCTATTCTATATGTGTTCCATTTTTTACATTTTCCATAAATTTCAATGCCCTCAAATATCGAACTTGTGAAGAAGAATAAATTTGATTTAATCTGATTTAATTAATTTGATTATTTAATTATATAGGTATGTCAATGTTTTATAGTAGAGGAAATCAAATAACGTCGTATTTGTTATATTTTACAATTTAATTCAGTTTCCTGACACGTGTTTCAACCCTTGCGGACCATTCGGATCATTATCAAAGGCATAAAAGACAATAGTAAATTCTATATGTCATTAAAATAAAAATTGACAGGTGATGGGTTATTTTGATCCTTAATTTACAGGTATTGGCTAAAGGTACAAATAAATTACAGGTGTGATTGTAGAGGTATTTACATCTAAGTAATAAAATGAAGAAAATGATATTGTGAATATAATTATGGGTTTTTTCGTTCGTAATTATTGACAGTGTTCATTGCATATTTATCTTAAGTTATTAGGCTATTAAGTATTAGATTGGCACCTGAAGGTATTTCAATTTGATTGTTAACAACACAACATTGATTTTTTAAGGCTTTTTTGATTGCTAATTTGTTAGCAGACAGTTGACCGAAGTTAGTAGTATATCAGTAAAATTTGATGTGTCATATTTTGTTATCAATCACTCTTAATCGTGTTTTGACGTAAACAAAGTGATAATTTTTGTAGTTTTCTTGTTTTATTTTTTCCCATCGGTGTTTTTAGTGGGTTTTTTAATAATTCCAAAACTTTTTATTGTTTTGTGACTTGTCGGTGGTTAAAACCTATTTGTTTAAATGTCGGAAACGAAGCTTAAAGGTGGTACATCGTGTGCTTACCGAACCAGCAAAGGAATTTCATTTTTCAGATTTCCAACGGATACAGGGTGGTATGTTAAGAAAGAGTTAATATATTTATATTAAATATAAGTATTAAAGCATTTACACAAATTTATTATAAAAAAATCCTTTTAAATAGACAATGAATAGAAACAAGATTACCAACCAAACCAACAATTTTGTATTAAAGCAATGCTGGGTTTATGCAACATTAGTTTATTCTATTTAACTTTGTAATAGTTTATTTTCTTTAATGATCTTAAAGTGAACTGTAAGTCAGCATGCTTTTTTACGTACATAAGGACTAGGCGTTTCTATATGGATAAGATGAAATAAGGTTACACAAAACAGGCCTAAGTTTGAATACTGTTTGCATTAAAAGATATTGAATATTTAATTAATTTAATTATATTTTTAGATGTAAAACCTGGCTTGTTGCCTGTAACAGGACGCATTTTTTTCCCGTGTAGACCGTATTCGGATATAAATTTTTATTTTATAAATATATCCTATTTTTAACTGTGTATTGCTTGGGTGTATAGAGGTTCTTAGTTCGGATTAGTATTCCAAGCTTCTACGAGGCTACCTTACCAATGGCCGCAACGTGACTATGCCAAAGCATACGGCTATCCAAATTGACGCCCAATAAATGAGTTGATGAAGCCAAGGGAATCGAGTGTCCCGCCATGATTATATCCGGTTCTTCAACATTGTCTTTTTCAGAAAAAACTGTTGCCTGGGTTTATTATAGCGTTAAATTCTATTTGGTTACTGCCACCTCAAGACAGAATTTCTTCCAGGTCTTTGTTAAGATATAAGACTTCTTCCTGCCTATAGATATAGATAGAAATGATGTCCGAGCATCCAAAGTAAAGATGAAACAAGTGTGCTGTCATCAGCAAAGCTATACATGGGACTTTTAGTTTCTTCCAAAAGATCGTTAATACATAGGGCGACAATATAGAACCTTCAGGGACTTCCGCGTTGATGTTAAATATGTCTGAAATATATTCGTCCATCGCCACTCGCAGAGAACGGTCTTTAAGAAAGTTTGACCGCCATGAACAAAATTGAGCCGGCATTCCGTATTCTCTCACTTTAGATAGGAGCCCCTCATGCAATTTTCGGTCAAGGGCCTTAAAAATGTTCAGTGCTACCGCCTGGGACTCCCCAGGATATTCTATTGCGTTGCTTCAAACGTGAGTAACATAGGCGAGAAGGTCTTCTGTTGATCTAGACTTACGGAATCCATACTGGCAGTCACTAACAATGTTAAAGCCTTCCAGCTACTTTATTAATTTTACATTGACAGCCTTCTCCATAGCTTTTGATATAACCGAAAGCAATGCGACTGGACGATAGTTCTTTGGCAAGGTCTTCTTGCCTTTTTTAGGCTGGACTCGCGCAGCTTTCCAGCAAGAAGAAAATATTTCTCTTTTGTAAGATGACTTAAAAGTCTACAAAATACCGGTGTCAAGATTTGTTTAACGGTGCCGAAAAATAATTTCGGGTATTCTCGGTTCTACAAGGGGGATGTTCGGTGGAACTTTTTCCTGAAAATTAACCGTTGAATGTGAGGAGAATGGTTCCGCCTGTAAGTTTGCTTTATTCTGTGCTTTGGTCGCAATCGTGCCATCAGAACGTATTAGAGGTGGAATGGTTGATTTGGTAAAGTTCCGATTGACGGCCTTAGCTACCGACCAAAATGATCTTGAACCGTTAGGACATTCAAGGAGCTTGTCTTCGATCCTCTGGTTGCTTGCTTCTTTGCTTTTGTTCATCGTTTGCTTGCATTGGTTTCGAGCGTTATGATTTTCGGCGTTAGCGTTTTGACGCCGTTATCGGTAGAAATAATTTTTTGATTTAACTTCTCGCTCGTAATATTTGGTAAACCAAGGCTTGCTGTTAGAAGGGCACCTGTTTTTGGAAAGGGATTAATGCTTCCATGCGAGTAAGAATACCCTCCGATACTTCTCTAGCACAGATGGATGAATCATTAGAGGTAAAACAAACGTTCCGCCAAGAAAAGGTTTAAAAATTACCCTTTAGGTCATTCCACTTAGCTGATGTATAATGCCACATCTTCCGTGATTTAGGAGGCTGTTAGAGCTCTAACCGCACTATATTTGACTTTGGTTGCTTGACCAACCCTGTTGGTCCCCGAATACATGTTTTTTTAACGCTTATGACGTTTGACGTTTGACGTTAGATATTTGATATGTGACAATGATAACTGACAGATATCATTATTTGTAGATCATGCGCCAAAACTGATTTTATAGGTGTTGTCTCCGTAAGTCCGATGGTGTTGAATGCCCATAATTCCTGTACTGATATAATTTAAAGACCAAATACCATTGAACAATAAAACTTTATTATGCTATCACAATGTTACTAACAAACAAACTATGGTATGTTGAAAAAGTAGTCCATACTTACAGTGGAGTCAATGTATTTTTAATGAAACAATGCAGTCTTCCTCCACAGTTTAATATTAAAGTAAATTTTAAGTTCCCAACATGTTTCGAATGCTTAAGCATTCATCATCAGGGGGATACTAACATCCAGTTTAAAAGCGATGTATGTTGTCTCAAACTAATGAGTACAACTTATAATGTGATACAGTAATATGTGAAAGTTGAAGACTTGGTATGAACTAGCTAGTTGTGTTGAGATTAATATAAAGATAAAAATTTTAGTGAAATGTGAGATTGTAATAGAGAAACAAGCATTTTAATAAAACAGTACATTAATTTAAAGTATATGAAGGAAAAAGTTTTATTTTGTATTGTATGATATTAAATTTGTTAAACTTAGGTGTTTAACTAAATTTAGAAATTAAAATTGAAGGATTTAAAAAGAAATTTAAATTAATCAGTCTTTTAGCTGACATGATGGTATGGGGATATACCCCATATTTTAAATTTTATTTGTATTTTTAACATTTTAATGAATTTGTGGAAAACGTGGAAGTTGCAGGCGGGTACTACGGTCGTGTTGTAGCACAGGTTATATTTAATTCATTTATAACTTAAAAAATTTTTCATTAACTTTTAAATACTAAAACAAATTCATTAAAATGTTAAAAATACAAATAAAATTTAAAATATGGGGTATATCCCCATACCATCATGTCAGCTAAAAGACTGATTAATTTAAATTTCTTTTTAAATCCTCCAATTTTAATTTCTAAATTTAGTTAAACACCTAAGTTTAACAAATTTAATATCATACAATACAAAATAAAACTTTTTCCTTCGTATGCTTTAAATTAATTTTCTGTTTCATTAAAATGCTTTTTTCTCTATTAAAATCTTACATTTCACTCAAATTTTTATCTTTATATTAGGTAATCTCAAAACAACTAGCTAGTTCATACCAAGTCTTCAACTTTCACATATTACTATATCACATTATAAGTTGTACTCATTAGTTTGAGATAACATACATCGCTTTTAAACTGGATGTTAGTATCCCCTGATGATGAATGCTTAAGCATTCGAAACATGTTGGGAACTTAAAATTTACTTTAAAATTAAACTGTGGAGGAAGACTGTATTGTATCATTTACAAACTATTGTATGTTTTGTTCTATTTTTTAACAATCTGAATATGTAGTGGAAATGAATAGTATTAATAATATGTTTGTATTAAGTATTTAAAAGAGGTTTGTGGCCGCCAGTAATATGGCAGTTGAAAATATAGTGATGAAAAAAGAAATAAAAGAATATTACATATATTACCACTCAACCAAGTTAATATCCTTTTATGTATGTAATTTTCATGCCAGACTCCAGATTTCTAGATTAAGTAAATATTCAACTACCATTTCAAATAAAATATCGTCACCTGGAAAATAATATTTCTAAAACTTCGTATCCTGGTTAAAAGTGAAATAAAACGGAAACTACTGCAAAATTGCCAATGATGTAAGCTAACACAGCACAACAAGTAGGTTAATACAGAAATATTTTTCCGATTTCCCTTGAAAATTGCAAAATCATGCTACGTATACAAATACTTTAAAAATGTTAAAAAATGATAAAAGATTTGTGGCCAGAAACGGCACAATTTAAAAATCTTTTAGACAGGGTTGCTATGTGGCTTATACGTGTATTTTTTAATGAAAATATATTAATTATCTAAGCGATGTGTAAGATTGTATTGATTTTATAAGTAGTGTAAATTTAAACCCGACGTCTGCGAAATAAGTAATTTTGAGTAAAGCGGGAAAAACCATATTTGGGCTTATTGCTTTCTGATGAATGATTTGATTTTTTTTTGTTTAATAGTTTTTATCAATCAATTAAATTTTATTGATAATCATTGCAATACTGTACAATATTAACTTAAACCTACTACAATAATAATATACAATTTATATACAATACTTAAATTAGCCTAACACTAAACTTAAACTGCAGCAAGATACTAATTTCTCATTTAACGAATTTACAAGATGCGTTCTTAGCATATTTTGAAATTTATTGATAGGTAAATTCTTCATATGTGTGGGTACTCTGTTATATAGGTTGTTTCCTTGGTGGAAGAGAGAATATAATGTTAGTAAGCTGCTAGACTGTGGCACTGTAATATTTTGATTAAATCTAGTGGTGTAGTTATATACATCACCTTTTTTTAAAAATATTTTTTTTAATTGTACTATTAATTTTTTACACAAAAATGTATGACTATTAAAAGCTAAATTTCATATTTTTATATCAATCACATTATTATATTGCCCTTGAGTGAAACCCCTTTAAAAAATCATGGTAAATAAATAAAATTAAAAATTAAATACAAAGGTATGTCAAATGTGCCCCGCAGTCCGCTAATTACGTAGGAGACTCAGAGTATCGAAAATTAAAACGTCAAAAAAAGTAAGTATATTAAGTTTTCTAAACAGCGACCTACATAATGCCATACTCGAGGCATTTTCTACAGTTGCCTGACACGTGTATCGACCCTTGGGGATCATTAACGAAGAAGTACAAGACAATACTAAAGTCTACGTGTAGTTACAAAGGTATTTATTTATATCTAACTAATAGTAATGATAAACATGTCATTATAACACAATTAGGGAGATGAAGTGATTTGACAGATGATGGGTTATTTTGGTCTTTAATTTTCAGGAATTGCCCAAAGGTACAACTAAATTACAGGTGTGCGTATAGAGGTATTTACATCTAAGTAATAAAATAAAGAAAATGATATTGTGTATATAGCTACGGGTTTTTTCGTTCGTAATTATTGGCAGTGTTTACTGCATATTTATCCTAAGTTATTAGACTATTAAGTATTAGATTGGCACCTGAAGGTATTTCAATTTAATTATTAACAACATTACATCGACTTTTTAGGCTTTTTTGATTGCTAATGTTTCTAATGGGTTGAGTTTTTGACCCGTGTTGAGTATATCGGTTTTATTTTGTTGGATATTGAGTGGTTATTTATTATACAGTAGTCCGCTGTTCCTGTTTTATTTTGTTTGTTTTTTTAAATTGATGTTTTATGTTCTTTAAGCCTAGTATTAAAGTCTCTACCTGTTTGACCTATACAGATTACATCACAGTCATCACATTGTATTTGGTAGACCCCGCTATGTGGTAATTTGTCTTTATTTTCAATTTTTGAATTAGCTATGTCTTTACCTAGGTTATCTTTTTTGACTTGTGTGACCTGTATATCTGATTGAACTGTATTTCGCGTTTGATGGAAGGGGACGTCCTCGGTAGAGTAGTTTTTGTGTTTTCTGTCTGAGTTCTTTCTTTAGTATTTTGTTTATGAGTGTTATTAGATAGCCGTTGTTTAAGGCTATAGTTTGTATTATGTCTAATTCTTTATTATATGAAGTTTCTGAAAGTGGGATGTTGACTAATCTGTGGATCATGCTATTGAACGCAGCTAGTTGGGTTTGTTGTGGATGTTTTGAGTCTGCTGGTATAACTATATCGGTTATCGTTGGTTTTCTATAGATTTGGTAGGTTAATTGGTTGTTTTGATTTATTATTGTAAGGCCCAAGAAATTGATTGAGTGATCAGTTTCCCTTTCTATGGTAAATTGAATTTTAGTGTTTAAGCCGTTTAGAAGGTTTAGAAATGGTTGTAGTTGTCGCTCTGTTCCTGTCCAAACGCAAAACAATTAATTTTCTATTAGTCTAATTGCTCTTTTTTGTAAGAGAAAAATTAGGTTGGTTTTTAATGCTTCAGCAAAACCCCAAAATGGTAGACGGTATGGAAAATGGGACTTAAATAGGACATAATAAATCTGTATAGTAGTTTCTCGATTTAAAGTCTATCTTGTCGTTTTTATTGCAAACAGTCCTGGTGCTAATTTTTTTGTAACAATATTTATATGAGCATCCCACTTTAAACCATTATCGATTGTTATTCAAAACTTCATCTCCGATACCATACTTAGTATAGTGCTCTGAATTTGTACGCTTAAACTACATTTATTTTTAAAAATCACATATTTTGTTTTGCCTAAATTAAGAACAAGACTAATAGAATCCTTATTTACTTTCTGCTGTAATATGTCTGTGTTGTTATTAGACCGATATGTAGTGGTCTCATCTGCGAAGAACGTAAAATAACCTTTCACTGGAAGGCATGCCACATCCTCAAGCAAGAGAAGAAACATCAGAGAACCGAGAACTAATCCCTGAGGCACACCAAACTGGACCACTTTAGAAGAGCTACAAGCTGTATTTAGTTTAACAATTTGTGTTCTATTACTTAAATATGACTTAAACAGTTATGGAACTTTACCCCTTATTCCTATTAATTACAATTTGTTTAGTAATATGTGATGATCAACTGTATCAAAAGCTTTGGATAAATCTAGGAAAATTGCCAGAGGTTTATAGTTATTACTAAAACAATTTACAATATATTTAGTGACTTCATATAGGGCAGCATCGGTACCGATTCCCTCCCTAAATCCATATTGCGAGGTAGACATTAGCCCATTTGTATTCAGAAAGCTACACAGTACACAGTCTCCGTTTTAGACGTTTTTCTATGATTTTACAAACGGAGCTAGTAAGGGTAATAGGTCTATAGTTATTGATATCAATTTTTGTTCTTCCCTTATGCAGCGGTATGATCACAGTTTCTTTTAAGATATGAGGAATAACTCCCGTTTTAAAAATGCGATTAACAACATAAACCAAGAGCGCAACTAAATATGTATAGTTAAATTGTATCATAGTGTTAGACATGCCACATCATCAAATGAAGAACAACTTTTTAAAGAGTTTATCGATGCAACAATTTCTTCATCAATAATAGAATACAGAAACATTGAGCCTGGAAACTGTGTTTCATTTAACAAGAAATCCGGCGCATTAGTTGGCCTACTTGTTTTATTAGCTAATCTTGCTCCTATAATACTAAAAAAATCATAAAGTTCATTTGCAATCGATGTCTGATCATCTAACTCATGGTTATTGCTATCCCTCAGGACAGTAATGCTAGCTGTAGTCTGGATATCGTTAGTCGCTTGTTTAATTATATTCCAAGTCTTTCTGGGATCATGATTTACATTAATTATTTTCTGTTTAAAATATGTCGATTTAGTTTGTTTAATTATTTTACTTAATTGGTCACGATAATTTACTTATTTTATTTATAATTTGCCCGCGCGATAAAGTCACCACGGTTAGCAACACAAACCATTACCTGAACCCACGCCTCTGATGAAGTGAATAAATTTTAAAATTTAAGAGATTAAACATTACGACGCACGAAACGGTCCTAAATACCTTAGTAAAATCTTAGTTAAATAAAAAAGCATTTTAACAGTTTTAATATTTTCACAAATATTTTGCCAAATGGATAAATAAATGCTGAATCGTAATTTAAAAATGATTTTGCCAATTTACTGCTGTTTTAAACGGCGACGAAATAATAGCTCATAATGCTCTTCAAAGCAGAAATACAGCGAAAATGGCTATAAAATAAATATTGCCAATAATATTCTAAACAAGCAAATAACGAAATATGAATTTTCGCTGAATTTTTCAGGAATCGACAAATAATTTTTAATAACGAATTAATATTCCTTTATATTATATTTCGATGGAAAATTTTATGCCCTAAAAAGTAAATAATTTGATTATAATTCATTTATAAAGGCGCGAAGTAATAAAAATTTTCATTAAATTAGTACAATATGCAAAACTGTTTTAAATCACGAATTCCGCCGAAAATATTTTATGTGTCTGAGCAACCTATCGAATTCCCCCGCAGAATTTTAAATCTTGCTGCTACCTCTGTTATCTTTCTAATTTTAAATAATACTCCAATAAATCTTTTATAAACGTATATTTTATATACCCTGAGTAATACATCAATAATTGTATGGGCTTGTTTCAAATAGAAATCCTTATATTATAATAATTATAACTAAGAAATACTAAATAATATGTTTAGAAGAAAAAAGTGTGCTTGAAAACAATTTTTTTAGAAATTATTGTTGTTAGATAATACACATTTAACAAAATCCAATCTGGAAATTGGCCCCATTTGATACTGTTAGATCTTACTTTGCAGAATTTTTTTTTAACAACGGCTTCTCGGGGAGTAATAGCTTTAGAAAACTTTGATCTAATAATTTTCATGTATGTATCAGTTTGATTTTCTTTTAACGCCGACAGAAATTTATGAATATTCGGGTGAGGTGCACAATATTGTTTGAACTTCGAATGAAAAGATTGGCATTTTATTACTTTATTATTGTTAATACTTTTCTAATATTTTCTTTTAATTCCCTTTTTCAATAAATAAGAATTAAGCTTTAACAGCTCTAATTAAAATAAAATAAAACTTTTCTCCTCCTGATGTTATAATAAACTTATAATCTTCTCTAAAATGTCTTCTACTATTCTAAATTTCAAAACTTAATCTAAACTTCACCTATATTTAAATACATACAACCATTTCATACACCAAGTCTTCAACCTGTGAGTTGTACTCATTAATTTAACTCACTTTTATGTTAAACTCGATGTTGGTATCCCCTGAAGATGAGTATTTAAGTACTCGAATCATGTCGGGCACTTAGAATTGTATTAAAACTATTAAACTGTGGAAGAAGACTGCATTGTTTTATTTATATTGGCAATTATATTTAATTCTTAAACATTCTACAACTGACATGGATCCCGATTTCATAGTCTATTACAATACTTAGGGGGTTGAAAATAAGGTTTCAGCAAATTTCTTTTAGACTGAATAACAAATTTTGATATGAAGTTTTGTCCTTATTTTTTAATAAACAAAAGACAACAGGTTTATAAATAGAATGTTTATTAACATGCAAAGTAAACAGTTGAAAAAAATGTTTTGTGCAGTATTCAAATGTACCATTCATATAGACATCAGCTTTATTTTCACACATTACAGTTAAATTGGCAACACATGAAAAAATAATGATTCCGGACATTTAATCATTTTCGGTATAAAGCTAAAATTAACCTTAACAGAAACAAGATCTTTAACTACACTTGCAGTTTTTGACCACTCTTCACTTTGCACAGTGTGAATCGTCATCTAAACCCAAAATTAGTTCTTTAATGGCTTTGAAATGTTCTGCGTAGAATATTGCTGACTTAATCCATGTTCCCCACCGGGTAATTGCAAGTTCTGGAGGTAAACTAGCTCCTGGTAATCTCTCCGTATACATCTGCAATCTTAGAGGTGCTTTTAGAAACACTTTTTTTACATTCGAAATAATTTTTTTATTAACTGATATTCCGTTCTGACGGTTTCTGCGATTCGGTTTATTCCATGTAAAAGACAAGTCACATGTACCATATTGGGGTAAAAGATTCTTAAGCTTTGGCCTACTTTTCCCATATACGGTGCTGCAGCAGACAAAAGCACTAAAAACGTCTCATCTGGGACCAGATTCTTACTATAATCTATAAACGACAATACCTAAACCGTACGCAATAAGTAACAGATGTCAAAGGATAATATCCTGACGTAAAAATACCTTCAAGAACCCGAATAAAAAATGGTAAGAAAAAGCTCGATAGGGACTGCTGAATAAATTGGATTACGGTCACATTAGTTTTGTCTAGCTGCTTAGAAGCTATTATACATGTGCTTGTTGCTTTATATTGCTGAAGTGCTCCAATGTGCGATATATCTGCCACTAGCATCTGTGCTTTCATCAACAATAATGTAAACATTTTAATTACCCAGTGAAGCTCTAATTTCTTCTAAAACGGTTTCGTATACTGAATGGACATTCTTCTTTCTAAGCGCGGACTCGTCAGGAATGGTTTATTGAAAATATTTTTGCAAAAATCCCATAGTTTGTGGATTTTGTAATTTTTTAAGCATATGCTTGCTGCGACCAAAGCCTTGCATAAGTCTTCTTGAAATTTTTCCTTTTTAGATTTCGATTTTTCTTCAACATTTTGAAATGCGTCTTTTACACTCAGCTAAACTGGCTAAGATTTCATTTTTTGTAATTTTGATTTATGCAGCGGTGTTTTCAAATGTTGATCGATTTGGATTTTCTTTTCACAAACAATAATTTTTTCACAAGCTTTACAGAAGACTTTTTCTTCACTAAACTCTAACATCGAAAAATTTTTAATCCACCAAAACGTTTTCGCCACTTTAGACATTTTGAACACAAATTTGAAATCACTAGTTTCGCACTGAAAATACTGAAATCTTTCAACCCGATATAAATACAGTTTTTTAAGCAGGTAATAATAAGGCATTATTAAATGACAATAAATAACCCCTAACAAACCCCGGAAACCCCAAATAAATACCTTGTGTATAACCGAAATTACATAAACATAAAAATATGGTCATAAAATAATAATTTGTATTATAAAATTGACAAAATATGCAAGAAATGCATATATATATAATATATGCACTTTGCATATATTCCGCTCTTTAGTTATAAGGTTTGGAATTTTTGCAACAAGATGATGATTACAACCGTTGTTACAGTATACTGATATAGTGCACTAATATAGTGCACGGAAAAACCAGTTTTGTAAATTTGGTTTAGTAAGAATTTTATAGTATATGTCACTATGAAACCTCTTAATAACTATAAATCTGTATATCAGTTTTAACTAAAACAAAATTGTAAACTAAATGTATAAAAAAATATGGTTAACCTTTTTATACAACATAGTATAGTTGGGCTACTACTAGGGTATATATTACATTTTACAAATTCGTTTTCTTTAAATTGAATCACTATTTTTTTTTTAGTTAAAAGTAAGGAACTAGTTGCCAATCCTTTTTTTTATAAGCCTCTCAACCATAAATTTGTGGTGGCCATTTTTTATTATTCAATTACCCAAGGTGGCATCGAGCTTCGCAGAAGGCGGCATCTTATGGACATCATCAGACGAGCGGCCGCTCGTTTGTCGAAGTGTATGAGCGTACGTGACAAAAGAAGGGTTTAGTGTTAGGCAACTAAATATATTTACGTATTAATTGAAACAGCGTGACAGGATGCTAGTGTGTGTACTTCGTTGATTTTACGGCACCCAAGCTATTTAGCTCATTTATGCGATAAATTCTCGAAGGTTTAAGAATGAAGTCTTGTATCCCGATATAATTGTTTGTTGTTAGTGATGTAAAATGTGTAGCTGATTTAATAAAGTAAGTAGTTACCATACTAAGTTCTAACAGTAAAATCGTATTTGCTGCTACGCAGACCAATTGTGACGGTAAGTAACCGATTAATAGAAATGAATAAATATAATTTGTGGTAGAAAAAGCCTTTTATTTCAACTGACATATTTTGTACCATGCGGCCTATGGAAATGCAGTAAACAATTTATGTTTGGCCAAAGTAAATAAAGGCAGCGGCCGACAAGGACATATAAAAAATAATACTATTCCGTTATTGACTGGCAAATTTATTTAAATGTAAAAACGTATTCAATAGTACAATAGTATAGTTAAAAAACTTCTTAGCCATGCAATTTACAAAATTAACCCACAGAACACAAAGAAACAAACAAAAATAAATAATATTGGTGACTGTCAAGGTGGGCTTTCAGGCGCTCCGATAATCCGTTTAGCTCGACATCCTGCTAGAGAATATTATTTGTAATAAAATTTATTACTTGATTATTAGGTAGGTTTGTGTTGATATACCGTTTAAAGATTATTTATTGGAATATTTGAAGAAACTATTTTTTGGAATTATTACTGAAGATGGTCAAATATTGAATTTATACTAAAGGGACCCAAAAACCCATGTAACTTATTTGGCGACAGTATCATGAAACATATAACTACTATATACAATTAAGTCTACATACAGTGTATTCCGAAAAATGTGGGAAATCTCTCAGATTCAGATAGAACGTGAAAAAATAAGAAAAGAAGTTCCAGTAGAAATTTTCTTACAGTCCCTCCCTACGGAGATATGTGCCCCTAAAGGACGCCGCTGGAAATCGGTTTTTCTTGAATAACTTCAATGTCCTTAATATAATTTAATAAAAAGTTAATGTGATGGACACTAGTAAGGGCCTCTTAAAATAGTGCCCTTGAAACATATTTAACTTTTCTAGTTTACCAGGGGCGGACTAAGCTTTGCAACTAAATGCCTCAATTTTTAAGACCTTGTATGATAAAGACTTCAAAAAATAAATCTGGGTAGATTGCATCTCGGACTAAAGAAAAGGTACTCTTGTATATTGTGGATGCAATGGGCTGTTTTCGAGAAAAAGAATATTAAACGAATTCATGGTTTATTTTTAATAAAAAGGAGCATGATTTCTATTCTGTTTCTCGACAACAAAGTTTTATACAATAGTCATTAAACAACAGAGACATTTTATTTTAAGTTGTTCAATCCGAAGAAATACAAAGTTTTAAAAAACGCACTGATGTAATGGGAGGCACCTTAACGAAATTATTAAAAAACTTCATAAGAGGGTTCAACATGAGCATCGTAAAGCCTAAAGGCGCGTATTCACCAAAAAACCGAGCAAGAGCGAACAAGAGCGAGCGAGCATTTTGCATCAATAATCATCTAGTGAGTACTGGTTAGCGAGCAAACAAATGTTTGTTTGTTCGCGTTCAAAAAAGATCGAGAGGAAGGCGGTATATTAAACAAAATACTTGTTCATGCTCGTTCAGTGTGGACGGGATTCCACTGCTAGAAGTGCTCGTGCTTCGTTTACTTGTGTACTTTAAAAAAATAGAATAATAAATATTATCGCGTATGCAAAATGGAATGGTCTAATGATAGTGTATTGCAACTGATAAATGCCTATCAAATTCGACCGTTTTGTGGAAAAACATATCTCAAGCTTAAGCTTGAAATCGAATATTTCAGCCCAAAAAAAAGATGGCTGCTCCGCTTATGGAGAACATATTGGTTTTAAACTTAGAACTTACAACTCTTAAACTCGGGCTATTGTTGAGCATCATATCAATATTATAATCTTCAATGCGGACATGGGTTATTATGCACAAACCAATAATTTCAACGCTCAGCTTCTAACAACAATAAGCAGCACAGGATACTATTCCAGCCCTGCTGCATCCCCTGCTTTATCCCTTACTGCTGCTACACCTCTTATTTCGCCTACTGGAGAACAGAGTATGAACATATCCCTTGAAAATCTTGCTGATGACCCACATTTATCTGATTTTACTAAATTACAGAGTGATTCTACAAATAATACGATTAGTAATCTTGTATCATTTTTCATTTACATGACAGACCTATATGAGTCGCCCGTCGCGAGAAATCTTAGTCTTTCTGCTGCAGGAATGGCTCTCCTATAGTTTATATCATTTTTCATTATTTTTGATTTCACAAGTTCCAGCAAAGTTTTAAAACCTTCAGGAGACATTCTGCTAAAATTCTGGAACGTTGCGTAGTCATGTTCCGCTTTTAAATCACGCATTAGACTACTGCCGCTATAAATATGTCTGTTTTTATATATAGTTGATTGCCAAAATCGTTTCTCCCGTTTTTTCTTTTTCTTTTTCAATACAACGAAAACAGCACTACCTAATAACAATATTTTCTCCTGGTCAGCCATATTAATACGCTCGCAGAAAATAAATGGATCAACTGCGAACCTGAATATATTCGCTCTGGTATGGACAAGATGTCAACATGTCGAGCGAACACGAGCAAACATACACCAACAAAAACAAATGTTCGCTCTTGCACGCTTTTTTAGTGAATGCGCGCCTTCATACACTTGCGGGCACGACGAATTGAACTGCTGTACCCGCCACAATAGCCCAGCCTTGGTCCTTATCACATCACGATCGAACGTTATTTTCGGTATCGGCGTTAGGTCGGTAGGCCAGGCAGTAGGTCCCCCTTTACCTATCCAATGGTTTGAATAGACATTATTCAGGTGCTCCCGCGCACCAACGCTGAAATGAGGTGGTGCTCCATCGTGCATGAAGTACATGTTTCGGCGGGTTTTAAGTGGTAAGTGCTCTATTAAATCTATTAAATATTAAAAAGCGTTCTGGAGAAAATACAAATGAAGTCGTCCATTCAAGCATTCCGGCAAAACGAATAGTTCAATCAAAAAATTGCAAATGATTCCTGCCCAGATATTAATTGATTAGAACTGATGTTGATGATGCGAAACAATAGTGGCATGAGGATTTTTATCAGCCCATACATATAGTGTAAATTAGTAATATCATTTTTGGTACACCTTGCTTCAACCGTCAAAAGACTAATGAAGCTTACATTATTTCGTTGCTGATCTAATAGCCAGTTTGCAAACTGCATTCTACGAGGAAAATCTTCAGAAATCGGTGCATATACTTTTTGAAAATGATATGGATTTAACAGCTGTTCTGGAATAACTTCATGTGCTATTGCTTTTGATGTATTAAGCAGTGCTGATAATTTTCGAGTGCTCGTTGATGGGGTATCATCTATAGCATTTAAAATATTTTCCTCTAGTTGCGGCGTATGTACAGTTCTTCTTAGACTAGCATCAGTACTATTTTTTCCTAGCTTTCCTAAGATTATAAAGAAAGTCAATAATATGTATTACCTTATTAACTGGAATCGCCCACCTTTCCCCCTCAGACGTTGGTCAACACGTCGAAATGTCTTCTGGTTTGGCATAGCACAAGTAGGAAATCTTTCGTGATATAACCTTTTCTGGCTTCTAAAACATTGCAAGACGCAAGACCATACATGGGATGAATATCTGCATACTTAATACACGTGTATTCCATACTTAGAATCAGTGGCGGCTCGTCGTATAAAGCAACTGAGGCCGGGCCTCACATGTAAAATTAATAAATTATTTATTTAAATATAAAACGTTTTTTAACTAATTTCCAATCATTAAAAGTATCAAAACAATAGAGCATTGAATTACCATCAAAGTTCAACATATTATCTTTTGAATTTAGCGCGCACCCCATCCAACATTAATTTTAAAAACTGAAATCGTTGCCTGACCGCATAAAAAGAAAAATGTAATCCCAAAAACTTGAGCTTCCTTTACGTCACAAACGCTATGCTCTCCAACCCGGCACTTCCACCGCATTAATTGCGCAGAACAGGAAGAATAGGCAAATTTTGTAAGCGAGTGAGGCCCACTTATTTGGGCCTATATATCGTATTATTTTTACAGTAGCTTGCAATGGCTTGCATGTTGCCAAATGTTTATTGATCAAGGACACTTATTGACTTATTTACTTATTATTTAAATTGAAAAAGTAGTCCATACTTGCAGTGGAGTTTACGTAATGTAAATAAAACGACAATGTCTTCCTCCACAAATTTGTGGAGGAAGACATTGTCGTTTTATTTATATTA
The DNA here is from genome assembly GCA_963920685.1 of Polydrusus tereticollis. Classification (NCBI taxonomy): domain Eukaryota; kingdom Metazoa; phylum Arthropoda; class Insecta; order Coleoptera; family Curculionidae; genus Polydrusus; species Polydrusus tereticollis. The sequence continues at coordinate 164,255,378 of OY987327.1, forward strand.
TTTAAATGTTTTATTTTTAAAAACATAAAAAAATAAGTTAGAAATGATTGATAAATGTTTTCATTGTTCCAGAAGATATTATTAATAAATATGCAATTAAATCCCAATAACAAAAAACAGATAAAAATTAAAGATTATAGGTGGGTGCCTAGTGCCTATTCAGGGCCGTAGATAAGGGGGGGGGGGTTAGGGGATTCAAACCCCCCCCCCCATAGCAACGAATGTTCAGTTCTACCTTGTTACCCACCGTAAATTTTAATAATAATTCTAATAAATTGCCAGAGTTTTTTTACCTAAACCCCCCCCCCCCATGGGTAACGCCTAGCTACGGCCCTGTGCCTATTTGAAACTTGGCAATGTTTTATTATTAACAGGCTCATATATCTTTTCTTCTCGTAGGATCAGGTGTCGGGTTATTAGATTTAATTAGTGCCATTCGTTTATGATTGTTAACCTATCGTGATTTTAGATTTTCGAGGCAGGTCTGCGGGTTAAAATACTGACACCTAATTAATTTGTTTTCCTGTTGTGTTGGTGCACATACCGACTCCTAGAGTCGGTTGTGGTTGGTGATAGGAGGTAAGGTAAGGCAAGAGCCCTTTACATCAGGTGAGTAAGCCGATTTGCTTTTTATTTTAATAATTAATACAGTATTGCCATTGCCAAGGTCCAAGGTTTCGTTACATAAAATAATTTTTTTTGTGCTTTGTGCCTATTTTAATTTAAATTATGAATCCCTCTCACGATATTGTTTTGTCTTTGCTTGAAACCCCTTTCTCGCGACGACCTGAGAGAGAAAAACGGCAAATTTTGGAGAGTCGACCAACACCACAAATAACGGCAGTTTTTAGCGAAAAGAGGGTGGGTCGGGAAAGTTCGCGATGATTTCAAACTTCATAATATGATAGTTACAAATGGCTTTGCGGGAGTTCATATAAACAAAGTTTGTATTGCTGGCCGTGTATTTTATTAGGCAGCGTAAAAAACAATTGGAGTTCAGGGGGTGGGTATTTTGATTTAAAAAAATTTTCACGGGCGGTAAAATCACACGAAAGTTCCAAAGAACATATTAAGAATTCTGTGGCGCTTACGAGAGTAGAGCAAAATGGAGACACAATAGCGGATGCACTGAGAGAAATTGACCCTGACCTTGCAAATTGAATATTTTTCTCGTGAAACCTAGTATTTCAAAATAATTATATTGCTGGTTGAATTCCTAACTACTCATTTTAAGCCAATGACCTTGAAATCGCGAAAAATTTTCGCCTGCGGCGCTATTTCCTAGCCTCGCCCCATTATACACCCACGAGCCGCCACTGCTTAGAATTCATTAACAGTTAAATTCACCACGAAATCCAAAAATTAGTGAATTAATATCGAAGTAAAGGATCAATGTGTCAGCGATGTGAGAGATGTTCTAAAATGCAGGATACTTTATTTATTTTATACCATAGTAACGTTTGCGATAACAATTCGTTTTTTTGGTGCCACTAAATAAATAAAACGAACGTTTTTTGCAAACATTGGTCTTTTACAACTATTCGTTTATTATTCTCTTTCTCGAGAACGGTTCATTCTATCGAGAAAAAACAAGAGTGCTATTTTTAGTCTAAGGTGCAATCTACCCAGATTTATTTTTTTTAAGTCTTTATCATGCAGGGTGGTAAAAATTTAAGCAATAAGTTGTAAAGTTTAGTTTGGCCCCTGGTAAACTAAAAAAGCTATTTAAATAAATAAATAAATAAATAATAAATATACATTTATTGCTACAATCCATTAGATAATATTACACAATACAAAGGGAAATAAATATAGAGAAAACAATTGCATCTATATTAAACTAATGGGTAACAATAGGCCTTATGGAGGGCAGACATCTGGAGAGTATCCAGATACTGTTCAGGCCTTAAATTATATAAATAAATTTAAATTTATCTTAACCTAGTCTAGCTACCTTCCAGCGAAGAAGGTACAAAATTTTAATTCTTTTTTTTTTATATTAAATTAATTCTTTTACATCTTATCCATAATAAATCTAATATTTTTTTGATAACTAATAAAACTAAAAGTTTTTTATTTTATATACTAACCCAAACATTATTCTAAATAATAATAACCTCTTAAATTCTATTGAATTTACCATAAACTTTTTAATGTAACTAAAATGAAGAAAATAAATAAAAATAAATGCAGTGCGCTGCCAAAACCAGATCATATATCACATAATGAGTTACTGTAATTGAAGTAATCTTTTTTTTAACTTACCTTTAAAAGTGAGCACAGATTCATTAGGATTAATATTTTCAAGGAAATTAAGATTATGGGCTATATTGTAAGAAAACGACCTTTTAATTATTTCCTTACGATGTTGCGGTACAGTTAGTCGTTGCCTCCGACGCAAATTTAGGTTGTGAATGTCAGTTCTGAAGGTGATTTTCTTATAAAGGTAAGGGGGTAGCTTAAATTTAATTATTTTAAAATAAAATGTGAAGGCATGTAATTTAAACCTATTATGCATATTTAGCCATCCGGACAGGGTAAGGAATGGAGAGATATGATTTTTACGTTTTACTCCGAATATTAATCGTAAACAGGAATTTTGTACCTTCTGAATACGGTAACGATCAACGGAATCCAAACATGGTGCATATACTGCACTACAATGATTAAATTGAGATAAAACTAGAGCGTCACAGAGCAGTCTTCGGGTCTCCTGGGACAGACAGTATCTTTGACTATACAGGGTGATCCAGTAAGGGTAGCGAGCGGCCGTATCTCAAAAAGTATTGGTCATAAATTCTCGAGAAAAAAAATTTTATAAGTAAATCGGCAAAGCGAAAATGCTGGAAATTAATTTTAAAGTTGTACGATGACCGCTAGAGGGCGTAACTGTTGAGATAGAATTTAAAATTCAAATTACTTCGAATTTTGCCTCATTAAGGTACTATACTGATAATGTGGATAGAAAGCTAAGCCATTTTTAGGGCAATTTGGTTCTACGTTTTTTTTTTGTACCACCGATAATAAGGGTGGGGGAAGCTGGTGAATATCTTAACATAAATAATGCTGTATCTTTTACACTTTGTATCCGATTTTATTAAACTTAGACTCGTTTGAAAGAAAATTTCGCGCTTATTTAACAATTGATTTTGGCGATGATCATTAACTCGTACTTTGTCTTCTAGGGGGCGCTGTGTATAAAAGTTTCAGTTTTTCACAATTTTCTTAAAAAAACCAAATGGTATGGTATACTTTTTGTATAATAGCTCCGGAGAGGAATAAAATAGCTACGTTCTGACGAAAACCGCGTCTTAATATCTTTCCTGGCTTTTAAGATATCTGAAAAAAACTCTATTTATCCACAAAAAAATTAATTTATATTGGCTTTTACCAAAGTTTTGTTATTTCTTTTATTTTGAATATCGAATCGGACATAAATAACTTTTTTGGTCAACATTTACTCATTACTCATTGTACTTTGTTTTTATTTTAACGTTTTATCTAAAAACTGCAACAGTAATCCAAATGTTGTAAGTATTTCATTTATTGCCAAGGCGGTCATGGATGCCTTCATATTTGACAAGTGCATCAGTTTCTATTAAGGTGGATTTATAAACTCGAAAAGTTGGCAAGGTTGAGGTTCAGTTGTTGTTGGAAATAGAAGTTCAATTTAAACTAAAGGAAACACTCAGTTCCATTTATACCCTTGTTCATGTTGTTGGTGTAAAGCTCATGTAAGGTTAGAAAACTTCCCGGGTAGTTCGAGGTAACCAATTTTTATGTTCGGAGTTCGGAATATCTAACCTCACAAACTTGATCATAACTTCAACCTCACCAACTTTTCGAGTTTATAAATCCAGCTTTAGTGTCGTGTAAATTAAGTCTATTTTCGTGAGATAAGTGACATTTTTTAAAGAGAAAATGCCTTTTACAAATGAAGAAGCCTATGATATTATGTTAGCTGTTTTTTTTTTAATTGTTTAGAAACGCAGTTTTAGCTTCCAGAGAATACGCTTTGCGTTATCCGCATAGAGTTCACCATTCACGGAAAGTTTTTCAGGGCTTGGCCCTTCGTTTGAGACTACATGGTCGTGTTCAGCCAGATCTCTCCTTAAGAAGAACCCGCCCTGCAAGGATGGAGGACACAGTTATTAATGTACTGGCATACGTTTACGCAGAAATTCATATCAGTATACGAGAAATTTCCAGAAATTTAGGAATTTCATATGGTAGAGTACAAAGAATATTTCGCGAGGCAAAATTACATCCTTACCATATAATGTTACATCAAGCCCTAAGTGATGCTGATTTTGACAACAGATTAAACTATTCCTATTGGCTAAAAAAATATGATTAGAGATAATCCCCACTTCCTATCTCAAATACTATGGACAGATGAGGCGTCATTTACTAACAATGGGAGACTAAATCTGCACAACATGCACTACTGGTCAGAGACCAATCCACACTGGATGCGTGAAGTTGATAATCAACATCGATAGACAGTTAACGTTTGGTGTGGGGTTATTAATGGAATGATTATCGGTCCGCATATCAAGGTACTCTAACAGGTGAAATTTACCTACATTTTTTGCAATTCTATTTGCCAGATTTGTTAGAAAATATGCCCTTAAATATAAGAAGAATGTGGTTGCAGCTCGATGGGTGCCCCGCTCACTATTCACTTGTGGTCCGCAATTTTCTTAACGAACATTTCCCCGATCGCTGGATTGGCAGGGGAAGTATATTTCCTTGGCCGGCCAGGTCCCCTGACTTAACATGTTTGGATTACTATTTATGGGGCAGAGTTAAAAATATTGTTTACAACGTCAGACCAACTACCAGAGAAGATATGATCATTCGAATTAGAAATGCTTTAAATAGTTTACCCCGGGTTGAAGTGGAAGCAGCAGTAATTTCTACAAGAAGGCGTCTAAATGATTGTATTTTAAACGATGGGAAACAATTTGAGCATTTAAAATAAATTGTTTTCAGTTACATAAATTATTTATTTATTCTTTTGTTTTATTTCTGAATTATCCATGACCTTGACAAAAAATATCACATTTTGATTATTGTTGTAGTTTTTAGATAAAACGTTAAAATAAAAACAAAGTACAATGAGTAATGAGTAAATGTTAACCAAAAAAGTTATTTATGTCCGATTCGATATTCAAAATAAAATAAATAACAAAACTTTGGTAAAAGCCAATATAAATTAATTTTTTTGTGGATAAATAGAGCTTTTTTCAGATATCTTAAAAGCCAGGAAAGATATTAAGACGCGGTTTTCGCCAGAACGTAGCTATTTTATTCCTCTCCGGAGCTGTTATTCAAAAAGTATACCGTACCATTTGGTTTTTTTAAGAAAATTGTGAAAAACTGAAACTTTTATACACAGCGCCCCCTAGAAGACAAAGTACGAGTTAATGATCATCGCCAAAATCAATAGTTAAATAAGCGCGAAATTCTCTTTCAAACGAGCCTTAGTTTAATAAAATCGGATACAAAGTGTAAAAGATACAGCATTATTTAAGTTAAGATATTCACCAGCTTCCCCCACCCTTATTATCGGAGGTACAAAAAAAGAACGTAGAACCAAATTGCCCTAAAAATGGCTTAGCTTTCTACCCACATTATCAGTATAGTACCTTAATGGGGCAAAATTCGAAGTAATTTGAATTTTAAGTTCTATCTCAACAGTTACGCCCTCTAGCGGTCATCGTACAACTTTAAAATTAATTTCCAGCATTTTCGCTTTGCCGATTTACTTATAAAAATTTTTTTCTCGAGAATTTATGACCAATACTTTTTGTGATACGGCCGCTCGCCACCCTTATTGGATCACCCTGTATATTAACTTTAAGTTTCCATATGCTATTCGTAACTTTGCCGTAACATGCTCTTTAAAGCGCATCTTTGAGTCAATTATCAGCCCCAAACTTTTACATGAGTTTGAATAGGGTAAAGGTACATCATTTAGTTTAATCGTCATATTATTTTTCAATAAATTGACTTGCTGATCATTTCCAAACAGTATTACTGACGATTTACTGGGATTTACTTTTAGAAGGTGATCAGTAGCGACATCATAAAAATTTGATAAATCTGTGTTTATTATGTCTTTAGCATTATTAATTTCTCGATCCTTAAAGGAAAAGTATAATTGGGTATCATCAGCGTAGAAATGATGATTGCAGCTTTTAAGAGAATTTAAGAAGTCAAAGGTATAAACTGTATACAACAAGGGACCCAAAATGCTGCCCTGTGGAACTCCTAAATGAACATCTAAAAAGGGCGACTGTTGCTGGTCACAGACAACTTGCTGAGTACGACCAGTCAAAAACGACTCCACAAACTTGCAAGCGTCATCACAGAAACCGATGTAATGCAGAATGGCTAAAATAATTTTATGATTAATCATATCAAATGCTTTACTAAAGTCTAGTAACATCAAAGCACTCACATTACCATCATTGGTTGATCTTAAGATATCGTCCGTTATGTCAGACAATGCACTTTCACAGCTGTAGCCAGGCCGAAAGCCGGATTGTTTAACAGGCAAAATGTTGTTTAAATTTAAAAATTTTACCATTTGTTTGTTCATAATTCTTTCGAGAACTTTTGATAGAGCCGGTAGTATGCTGATGGACCGCAAGTGAGTTAATTCAGTGGGATTATTAATTTTAGGTAAGGGAATAACCTGAGCCTTTTTCCATATCGCTGAAAAGTGCGAGGCGAAAATACATTAATTTATTATGTGAGTAATATATGGAACTATGTATGGACAGCAAAGGTGCAATAGAGTTACATTTATTTTATCATTTCCCGTTGCTCTGGTTTTTATGTTTTTTAATATAGCACAAAACTGAATGATTCGCTTATATTATCAAGAACACGATTGTTATAAAAATGTAAAAGATCTTGGTTAGGAGATATGTCACTTTGTACAGAGTTAACAAAATAATTATTAAGATCATTACGATTATTTAAATAATTAACAGCGACTTTTTTTTAAAGGACCTTTAGGGTAAAGGCCCTTTAAAGTGCCATTAGAGTATTTTCTATCTTGCACCGATTTTAATGGTCTTTTAAAGCGTTCTTTAAAGGACCATTAGTTAATTGTCCAAATTTGGTCACTTAAAGCTGTTTTAAGGTTAATTGTGCGTGCTAGTTTAATTTTGATTTTTGACACAAAACTCAAAAACAGACAGAAAAAAAGATGGATTATGTAAACGTTATTGAAGATGGGTTGGTAGAGGATGGGGTTGCAGATGATTTGGGAACATTGGATTTTGTTGTATTTGTCTTCCCTCGAAGACTCAATGAGCGCCGTAATTATTCCGAAGAAATGGACCAATTTGTTTTTTTTCCAAGGTTCAACAACGAACCCGGATCGGAAGTAAGTGTTAAGGGCCATAGTTTTGTTCTGTATTTTGCTAAAACAAATTACGCATTGTATTTTAAGAGAATCGCTGTGTGGGTAAATAGTATGTACGTGCCATATATGTTTTTTTGAATTTTTAAATAATAAAAAACTTTCGTGTTCCATTGCATTCTTTGTTCATTATTTACAACAAATAAGAACTTCAACACCTAATATCTCACATAAATACTTAAGAAATTACGCAGCGTACGAGGATCTATCCTTTTCGAGACTATTCTAATATAAATAAATAACCAAACAAGCTCAACAAGGCACTACCATCCTGCCTGAAACAAAAACTAGCACACAGATTCTCTCCGAACCCCAAAATTGAAGTTTTGTAGCTGCCGCCACAGAAGCCGAGTCAACCGACGTGGGAAAGGCCGAAATTAAGCAAGTCACAAGGGCCAAGACGTGGGCAGGCGCTATACTGCCGACATAGTAGCGAAAATGAATAGGTACCACAGATAGGTACTTTTTAAAAAACTCAACACTATAACACACAAACAAAAAGAAAATCAAAAATAATTTTTGTGCCAAAAAGATATTTGGATTTTAAGCTCAAGTCAATTTGAAGTTTAAATCAAGGCCCTCCAACAGAAAAACGCAAAAATTACAGCGTCCTTGCGACGTTGCCATATTGTAACAAAAATTAAAGCATAGTTAGTTAAAATTTTGAGGAAATGTTTCCGTGCAAATCATTTGCAACTTAAGTAACAATTAAAATTAAAGGTCCATTTGTTAAATAACAATTAATAAAAAGTCGCTGCAAGTGGCTGTTAGTAGAGTGTGTTTTTTGTTTTTAGAAATATTGAGTTTCTTTAATTCTGTCCACTTCTCCTTAGCGCTACAGTTCTGAAATTTTAGCCTTAAATACACTTTTTTCTCGGATTGTATTGCCGCTGTCGTATAATTTCGAAGTTGTTTATAGTACTCATAATGCGATGGAAGTTTTGATGCCTTGTATTTTTTTAATGCTTTATTTCTTAGTTTTTGTAGTAGTTTGACATTTTCGGTTATCCAAGGCGCATATCTATAATTTTTGTTTTTCCGATATTGTTTTACGGGCGCATGCTTATCAAGAAGACTTAATATACAGTTATTTAAAAATTCCAACTTCTCATCTATATCACGAGTATACAAAATATTATTTAAAGGCAACTGGCGCAGGTCCCTTTCAAATATATTAATATTTATATTTTTTAATGAACGGTAAAAAAAGAATTCGGGTGTTGCAGCGGGTAAATTTAAGTTTATTTTTATTCAGACTATAAAATGATCTGCAGTATTAGAATCAACCACCTTGACATCGGTTACGTCCTTCATATTAGTAAATATCAGATCCAAAAGAGATACCGAACACACTGTGACACGAGTAGGTTCCTTTATAAACTGCTTCATATTAAATGTAGAAAATACTGATTCTAGTTGAGATCCTGAAATTGTATTTAAATTTACCATATTAATATTAAAATCTCCGAAACACAGAATGTTATCATACTCTGTATATATGTTAGATAAAGAGTCTTGTGACAATCCGATTTTGTCACAAATGAACTCTTAGAATCTAATGCCTTATATCACAGCCTGACTTGTATTGTGTCGTTTAAAAAAATTAAATTTTGCCTTTTTAAACGATGTTTGCTTCCCTGTATAAAGTAAATCCATACCTTGCCCTTTTAAAACGGTGTTGGTTCCCTGTATACTCTTCATAAATAAGTTCCTCAACAGGTTTAATAGTTTGGTCTGACATAGCTTCTACAAATACCAATAAATACCATACAAAAAGTAAGTACGTACCCAAGGTCAACGGCCTCTGTTTTCGTTGTCTTTGACGAAGCAGGCTACATTATCCCTCTGTTTTAAATCACATATCTCCCTGGAATACACTATCCGAGAGTTATATTAGTATTTTATTATATATTTCTAATATATTTGTTTGTTTTCAATTCTTATGATAACCTGTCAAATTGACTAATGAATTTTCTAGGCTAATATTCTTCTTCTGCACATGTGTGGGCCATAACATTAATGGCCGGTTGTTCCGAGAATGGCAGGAATATCTTAGGACTTGGGTTTTCTTTAAACAATTTTTAGTGAATTGTAGGATTTTCGAATTGACTGCTTATGTAAAACTAAATTTTTTCATTCAATTTCATTTCTCTTGGCTTGGAGCATCTGCAATTGAATGGGCATTGCTCTAAACACTTCATTCCGTGTCGCCGCCAGTGTGTGAACTGGTCTCTCTCTTTCGGAGCGAGCAGGTAGTTCTGCCCTAACCTTTATTGTTCTGTGGTTCTGGCTGGAAATGGGTCGCTCTTTCGCTTTATCTCTCTCCAGCCCTCTCTGGCGTTTCTCTTCTCTCTCATATCCTGTTAACGGCACGTTTTTTTTACTTTTAACCTGCAATTCTTCAGTGACGTCACTTAACTTCCAGCGTTCAACGAGGCAGCAGGCGTTTCCAGATCCAGGGCTATTCAAGCCATCTGTGTACCAGGATTTTTTATCTGAAGCGATACTTTCTGTGCCCCTTTAGTTTACTTTAATTTTGCTTGTTTATTTTTGGTTTCTGGGGCCACAGAACGCCACATCGTGGGATTTTTTTTTGTCATCAGTTGTTCGCTGAAGTTAAGTCGGGTCACTAAGACCGTGAAGGGGCTGACCATCAGAGCATTCACCAACGTTGGAACCCCCAATTTCAATTTTACAGACCCTACAGCTCCCTTATAGGGTCTTTCTCTTTCTCCGTTCTTTCTTCTTCTCTTCTTCTCCATCTTCTTTTCGTCTCTTGTTAATCTGACGTCTTGTTGACGTCCCTGGACGCAGCATCGACTAGAACGTCTGTACAGATAAGTTTAGGTTAAATACTAACCCCCATATTTTTTTCCCCTTTTTCGAATAAAGCCAGCATTAATTTTAATTAATTATTTTGTTTTATTTGTACAGCCTCCCCCTGTGGTTTTCCTTTTTCTTTTTTTTATTAGATTGTGAAGTTGTGAAGTCCAGTTGAGAGTGAGGCCCCAGCACCATCTTGGAGGTTTCCATTTTGGCCTGGCTGCAAAACGGTGGCGCCCTATTTAAAACCCCCCTTACTCTCTGGCAATAGAGCTAGGGCATTTGCACGCGGTCCCTCAGCCTCTCACCTCAGCTTGGCTTCGTTTTGGCTTCGCTTAAATTTCTCTTAATTTAATTTAAAATAAATTTTCTAATTTAAAAAAAAAAAAAAAATGTATTTATTTTTTATAACAGCGAAAGACGCGTTGCAGTCTTCCACGCAGTTAAAAAACTATGTCTCATTAGTGTTCGGGGGTCTATATATGGTGCCTACTATTAGGGACTGATTCTTAAATTCAAGCTTAACCCACAGATATTCAATGTAATCTAATGATGCTGATAACAAAATTTCACATTTAATATTGTTTTTAATATAGAGGCCAACACCACCGCCACGCTTAAACAAACGATTTTGTCTAAAAAATTTGTAGTTGTTAATACTTACTGCACCTTCGTCAACTCCATTACTAAGCCATGTTTCTGTTACGCCCACAATGTCATAATCGCTTTTCTTTATATGACATTGAAAGGAATCAAAATTTGTCAGTAGGGATCTAACGTTAACGTGCGCGGCATGCATTTTTATACCAATAGATAAGAGAAGAAAGGAGAAAAAAAAATAGATAAAGAATAGAAGACTAGTAAAGCTTTAGTTACAGTAGAGAGAAAAACATAATCTATATCTCAATCATGCTCAGAATGTTTTTAGTTATTCATTTATTGAAAAGGTTCTTCTGCTTCTAAGGGTCTTCTTTGAATTGCGGTCCTCTACGGCTTCTGGCGATTCCTCTGGTTTTCTCTTATTCTGTCCAACTGTATTTGCTTTGTGTTGGTCTTGCTCCTCTCTTCCGTTCTCCCTCTCCGTATCTTTCCGTCTCAAGTCGTCTAAAGTAAATTTTTGCCCATCCACGAAAAGTGTGTAGTTTTTTATCTCAGCAGTCTTGTTGTCTCTTCTTGCAATTTGCAGATATTTTCGCAAAAACTTTCTGTCTGTATATTGTTTTGGGTATAGTCTACTGAGATATATATCTTTTTATCTTTAAGTTTACTGACGTTTTTTAGTATCTGTTTCTTTAAGCATCAATTTGTTAGTTCAATAACAATAAGACGAATTTTGTTCTGTTCCGCTTTTCCTAAGCGGTAAATATTTCTAAAATCATTGGACGTGTAAGAGACTTGAGTGTAGTCTTTTAATATTTTTGTAAGAGTATCAAGGTCAGCAGATGTACTTCCTTATTCTTCAATGTTATATACCAGCAGGTTATATTTTTTGGTTGCCTTTTCGATTCTTAGTATTGTTTCTTTGAGGATTTTGTTTTCTTGTTTTAGGGCTTCCTTTTCTTGTCTAATTAGTTGTATCTCCTTTGACAAATCTTCATTCACTGCGTAAATCTCACTTTTGATCTCTTCTTTGGAATTGGTTATTTGATCCTTTATTTCCTGGTTGGACACAATTAATCCTTGTATCAATTCATAGAGTTGTTTGGTAGTTATTTCTTTATCTCCCATAGTTTTATTAATTTATAGTATCTCTGCAATTTTTAGTTCCGTATATATAACGTTAGTGTTTATGCTTTTATTTGCGATATGCTCCTATTCCCGCATCCTTCGGAAAATGCAGTGGAATTCTCACAAAAAAAAACAAATACTTTATCTTGTTCAATGATGAGGTTTCTGGTTAGGATATTCTTAGTTTATAACTTACTGCATTTTTCTAGTTTTAGCACTGTTCACTTATGTCACAGTAGTTAGCCATAGTCATTTGGAAACACTGTTTTTTTATTAACACAACCATATCGAATTTATATTTAAAGACCACACTTAACTATCTAAAACTCGCGATCTTTTCGGAGTCTACGAAACGTGCTTGTTTATTTACAATAATAGGAGTAGATAAGTATGTTTGATGATAGATGTGTTTCAAGGACACTATTTTAAGAGGTCCTTACTAGTGTTCATTAAATTTTTATTAAATAATATTGAGTACATTGAAAGTTATTCAAGAAAACCCAATTTCCAGCTGCGTCCTCCAGGGGTACATATCTCCGTAGGCAGGGCCTGTAAGAAAACATTTTATAGGAACTTGTTATCTTATTTTTCTAAGATTTGCCACATTTTCCTGGACACCCTGTATGTTAAATGGTAGAAAGGGCTTGCGTCTAGAATTTTTTTTTTAATGAAAGAATTGGCGGCATGTCAGACAAAATTAGAATATTCAGAAGAAAGTCTACCCCCGACCAGGACTCGCTTTGTTTGACATGCCGCGAACCCCATTATTTTAAAAACAATTTACAGACGCAAATCCTTTCTACTATTTGATATATATTTCGGCTGAAATCAGTTGCTCAGTAGGCGCTACTCGATGACGCCTTAAAATTACAATTTGTGGAGAAAGTATCTGAAATGTAAAAGTAAAATCCCTTCCTTACTAACACACCGCCCCCGTACATAATCGCCGTAAGTTGTGAGCGATTTACTAATAACAGAATTTTCAAACGAAAGGCAGCCCCGACAAAATGTCATACCTGACGCAAACCCTACTACTAAACGTAGGTACAGCGACGGAAATAAAATTTCGTACACTTATTTTTTCCTGATGTGATGTCGGCTTTTGTATACCTAGATCACTGCACTTCACTTTTTGACAAATTGTTATCGGTGTCATCAGATTTAAAACTATATTATTTCATTTCAACAAATTTTGTGAACATAAAACAACTCGAGAAGGCGAGATTAATTGCTTTATTCGAAGACGGTGTTTCTCTACGAAGAATAGCTAAGCAATTTGGGAAACCAAGAAGCACTATACAAAGCCTCAGAACTAAATGGGAAAATAAAGGATCATTGGAAAGAAGGACTGGAAGTGGCAGAAGGAAAAATTTCAAACGAAAATCAAGATTATGATTTAATAGATTTTTTGCGAAACAATCCATTTCAGACGGCTGTAGAAGCACACAACCAAACTAATTTTCCTGGAACAGTAAGAACGACGAGAAACCGTATACCTAAGGAAAAATTCGGAATTGAGAAATAAGGTAGCTGCTAAAAAACCGTTTTTGACCGATATGATTAAAGAGCAAAGAATGGGGTTTGCGCTGGAATATTTACTGCAATATATGGATTTTCGGAAAAAAGTAGGATTTACCGACGAGAAGACTTTTCAGTATTATTATAACGGGCAGATTAGAGTGAATAGTATAGGCCACCAAATACACGGTACGAAGAAAGATATACCCAACATGTTAAAACAAGTGGAAGATTTTCAGTTAATGTATGGGGGTATATGACTTCCAGAGGGCTAGGAATATACCACCGAATTCGAGGAAGATTTAATACTCAATCTTATATACAAATCCTTTAAAATGTTATGTTGCCATCGGTAAACAATATATTTCAACAAGAAAATTTTATATACCAGCATGACAACTGCCCCGTTCATACAGCAAGGAAAGTTTTGGACTGGATACGAGAAAATAACATTTCATTGTTACCTTGGCCCTCAAGAAGCCCTGATATCAATCCAATCGAAAACGTTTGGGGATATATCGTGAAAGAAATTACCAAAAACAATGACTTCCTCAAAACAGTGATGATTTGTGGAATAAAATTGAAGAAACATGGAATACCTACAATTTTCATCACGCCCAAATGCTGGTGGCATCAATGCCCAGACGTTTAAACTTATTAGTGGAAAAAAATGGTGCTGCTTTAAAATATTAAACCAATGTTTTTTTTATGCACTGAACAGCAATAATAACGCACCACTAAAAATTTCCAACAATTTTGATGTTATATGTCTTCTAAATCTATTGTCCGATTTAAATGATTTTTTGCACATTATAGGTTTATCCTTTAGGAATATCCCTATTTGCGGATGATACTGCTGTGGTATGCTCTGGCAACAGTTTGGGGGTGGTTGCGGAAAATGCTAACGGTGGCGTGGTAGGGATGCAGGATTACTGTCATAAAAACGGTTTAGTGTTGAACCAAGAAAAAACCGAATTGATCTTCTTCTCACTGAAAGACTTAAACAAAAGCCTCTTGGTTAAATTTAATGATAAAACTATAGAACAAAAAACAGTGGCTAAATTTCTAGGTGTTTTCATTGATTCCAAGCTCTCATGGACATCTCAAATTGATCACATACTCAAGAAACTGGCGGTATATGCTTTTGTTATTTGGCAGCTACGCTCAAAAATTGACGCAAATCTTTTAGAATTATACTATTTTTCTTATGTTCAGTCTTGCCTAACGTATGCGATTGTATCGTGGGGAAATTGCGTAAGAGCGCATAAAGTATTTGTGCAACAAAAAAAGATAACTAAAACAATGTTATTTAAGCCACTTAGGTACTCATGTCGTTATTTATTTTCCGAGTTGGGCATAACAACATTTCCATCTTTGTTTATTTACTATTCAATTAAATATGCTAGAGAGAATATGTCTACACACGGTTTAACTAGGGAGGTCACTGATCATTACGGATTGAGACAAAATTTTAATTTAAGTACTCCAAGACATCGCTTGTCGACTGTTGCGAATAGTCCACTGGTTCTACCAATTACATTACATAACAAGTTACCCACGACAATTAAGGGGTTGGCTGTATTAAGCAAATTTAATAAAACGGTGAAAAAGCTTATCTTTGAAAATTGTTTTTATTCAGTGCAAGAGTACTTAGATTGCAACTTACCTTCGTAACTAATATTTATTTATTGTTGATGTTTATTGGCTAGTTGCTTTTTTTAGATGTTATTTATGTTGATATGATAGTCCTCTTTTTACACTTAATGTTTATTCTTTTAAATTGTAATACAAAAATTTTTCTTTTTTTGACAATATCCCATACTTACTATTGTAAGTCTTTTGGAAATAAAGTTTATTTATTTATTTATTTATTTATTTATTTACTCGCAATTTTTGTTAGAAAGTTAATTTTCATGGCATACCGGGTGTAACAAACATGTTGTGTTTTTACCCAAAATTTAAAACATCCTGTGGAATATCCTAGGATTCGTACAATATCGCATAGTTATTCAAACGTGAGCTACATGTTTTCTGAACGTTTTGTTTTTTGGTTCAATTAGTTGTGTTCAATATTAATGAAGATAGACACTTTTTTAAATCAGCTCGTTTCTTAATCGTAAATCACACTTTTATGGATACCTTGATTAACAAACATAGGTAGGCTATGTGAGCAAATGTCAAAGTAATTGTCAGCAGGGTTTCTATTTTGAAAATTATTTCAATTTGATTTAAGGTATTGTTTGAAATCGAGTTAGTTAATAAATTTTGATTTTTCGCTGTTGGGTGAAAATGGAGCGCGTTACAAGAAATTTGACCCTTGAGGAGTGTGTTCAAGCAGTGACTTTACATGGCGAAGGAATGAGCTACCATGCCATTGGTTTGAGGTTGAGAGTTACCCATACTACAATATCCCGTGATGTTCAACGCTTCAGAGAAACCAATGACTACCATAGACGTCCTGGTCAAGGCAGGCCTTAAGTCACTACAGTGGCTTAAGATCGTTTCATTAGATAACGTGCTTTAAGAGAACGATTTACCACGTCAAGAAATATTTTAATCTAGCTTAGTGCCGTTCATTACATCCAACAGAGCATTGATACTGTGAGTAGACGTCTTACTGAGTACAACTTGCATTTTAGAGTACCAGCGACAGGCCCCGCATTAAACGTAGATCACCGTATAGCTAGATTACAATTCGCTACGCAGCACGTAAACTGGACTATGGAGGACTGGGGGCATGTTTTGTTTCCGGACGAATCGAGGTTTTGTCTGTATAGCTCCGATCGACGTCTAGTGAGTCGACGACCAAACGAGCGGTATGCCCAATGCAATATACGTGAAACAACTTTATTTAATGGAGGCTCTGTCATGGTTTGACAGATCTGGTTCCTCTACGTGGAGGTTCGTTAAACAACATATTTCTGATATTAAATGAGCACGTTGTACCTTTTGCTCCTTATATCGGCAATAACTTTTTGTTAATGCACATATGACAATACGAGACCAACAATAGCACGTATTGTAACTGAATATTTGCAAGAGGTAAATATTCAGATTCTCCATTGGCCATCGCGTAGTCCAGATCTTAATTAAATCGAGCATATGTGTGACGTTATTGGCAATTAAGACGTCGTCAGCCTCCCCCAGCAACCTTGCAAGAGACAGAAAGGATAGTTGTTGAAACTTGGAATGAAATTGAACAAAATCACACTAAAAACCTAATTATAAGTATGCCACGCCGATGTGCAGCCGTTATTAGAAGTAGAGGCGGAAACACACGCTACTAGTTAATCTTTATGTTTATAACATAATTATTAATCTGTTTATTTGTTATTTTTTGTTGGTGCCATTTTTTTAAAGTTACTTCTTATGATTTTCTAATAGAAATGTATACTGGAATATAAAATCGTCTATCTACATTAATATTAAACACAACTAATTTAACCAAATGTGACAATCCGATTTTGAACTATTGTAATCTAATGCCTTATATCACATGTCTGACTTGTATTGTGTCTTTAAAAGAAAATTGAATTTTGCCTTCTTAAAGCGATGTTTGTTTCCCTGTATAATGTAAATACATACCTTGGGTCAACGGCCTCTGTTTTCGTTGTCTTTGACGATGCAGGCTACATTATCCCCCTGTTTTAAATCACATATCTCCCTGGAATACACTATCAGAGACTTATTCTAGTGTTTCATTAGGTAATCCAATTAATATATTTCTTTGTTATGATAACCTGTCAAATCGACTAATGAATTTTCTAGGTTAATATTCTTCTTCTGAAACATGTTTGGGCAATAATATTAGGCAACCCAAACTTCAATGGCCATTTGCTCCGAGAATGGCAGGGATATCTTAGGACTTGGGTTTTCTTTAAATAATTTTTAATGAATTGTAGGATTTACGAATTGGCTTCTTATGTAAAACTGAATTTGGGTGCATCTGTTTCATTTCTCCTGGCTTGGAGTATCTGCAATTGAATGGGCATGACTCTAAAGATTTCATTCCGTGTCGCCGCCAGTGTGTGAACCGGCCTCTTTTAGAATCGAACGGCAGATCTTGCCGGAAGTTGGTGTCGCCCTAAATTCGCTTTATCACTCTCCACCTCTCTCTGGCGTTTCTCTTCTCTCTCACATCCTGTTAAGAGCACATTTTTAAGTTTTAACCTAGAATTCTTCAGTGACCTTACTTAACTTCCAGCGTTCAACGAGGCAGCAGGCGTTTCTAGATCCAGGGCTATTCAAGCCATCTGTTCTGCAGGATTTTGGATCTTGAAGCGATACTTTCTGTGCCCCTTTATTTTGTTGTGTTCATTTTTGATTTGCGGGGCCACAGAAAGCCACATCGTGGGATTTTTTGTCACCAGTTGTTCGCTAAAGGTAGGTTTTTTTTATATACCATGCCGTTTCTTTGTCGATTTTTCAACTGTTCTCCTTAAAACACCATCTGGGGCTCTCCTTTAGTTAAGTCTGGTCACTGAGACCATAAAGGGCTGACCTCAGGAGCATTCATCACCGTTGAGATCCCCAATTTCAATTTTAAGACCCTACAGCTTCATTAGATAAGCGTAATTCATTTTTCTTTCATTTTTTTTTCACTGTATATTGCTTTCAAATCTATATAATTTAATACCACATACTTTGTTCAGATAAATGTGCTTTCGTACTTATGACCGAGTATAATTGGCTTCGTTAGCCGAGTAATTAATATTCTTTATTGTTTTACGATTAAGTGGACCCCATTTTACCTATGCTACAAGATTTGTTTTTTTTTGTTACCTGTTTACTGTTAATTTGGTTTAAATTCAATTAATCTTGACCTTGAAATTTAATTAACTTTATTTAAACTATAATTTTTTCTTTATAAAGGGTCCAACTTACTGCTTATTTTGGAACGTTTTCTTTGTTTTATATAGCACAAGTTTGCTTGAAAGCCAGTGTTACATGGTATCTTAATTCTTACCATACAGTGTGCCCTAAATATAAATATTTTAAGTGGTTTAAAATCAAACCAAATATAATTGATTGTCACAATTTAGATCATTTTAACATCTACAAAATTAAAATAAATTATTTGATCAAACTTGAGATGATGTATTTCCAGATATTTATTTTTATTTATAGTTATCTTGTATATTAGAGCCTTATTTGATTATAATTATTGTAAATCCACCAATTTGTCAGGATGGTTCTTGAATGGACATTTTTTAGTTTGTATTGCCCTTTTTAACAGCGGCATATCCTGATTATGTAATTTTTTTTTTTAATATGTCCTGACTTAAATAAATTACTGATTGGTTCGCTGTTTGATAACAAATATATTGACATCACTTGTGCTAAATTGTATATAGTTATATATTTCCCTTATGTGTGTACATAATTAATTTTTTTTTATTTTATGATGTAACCTTAGTACATAGGCGTACGTGCTGGCTTGACAAATCAATTTTATTTTAAGTTTTTGGCTCTTCAAGCTTAATTAAAATATTTAATCACTATAATATTAAGTCCCTGAATATAATTTTATAAATTTATTTTTTTACCTCAAACCAAAACTTGATTTGTGACTTTAATTATTTTTATTGACATTTTTCAAAATTAATTTAATTCAAATTTAATTCTTGCTTATAATTTGACATGTTTATAGTTGCTTTAATTTTTTTTTATATAGTTCCTTTTTCCTTTTGTTTATTTTCACTTAGTTGGTTTTGCCATTTTAATTTAAAAGGAAAAAGGAACTAGGTAATTTTTTTTTTATTAATAAGCCATCAGCTAATGCTTTCTTTTTTTAACAGGGTCTTTCTCTTTCTCTTCTTCTGTTAATGTTCCCCTTTTTACTTATTCGTCTATCTGACGTCTTGTTGACGTCCCTCGACGCACCATCGTCTTCCTTCCCCTTTGGAAGAAGCCTATCTACGTCTTTACAGATAAGTTTAAGTTTAGCACTAACCCCCATATATATGTCTCTTTTTTTTTTTAATAAAGCCAGCAATAATTTTAATTCTCCTCGTTTTATTTATACAGCTCCCCCTGTGGTTTTCTTTTATTTATTTTTTTCTTCTACCAAAGTTGTGAAGTCCAGCTGAGAGTGAGGCCCCAGCACCATCTTAAAGGTTTCCGTTTTGGCCTGGCTGCAAAACGGTGGCGCCCTATTTAAAACCCCCCTTACTCTCTGGCAATAGAGCTAGGGCATTTACACGCGGTCCCTCAGCCTCCCACCTCAGCTTGACTTCGTGGTTTTGGCTTCACTTTAATTTTTCTGTTTTGTAACTTAATTTAAATAAATTCTCTAACTAAAAAAAAAAAAAAAAAAAAATTAATTAAATTTTTAATAACAGCGAAAAAAGACGCGTTGCATAAAATACAAAACGTTGAGAAAACTTGTGGTTCACGTTAGAATTACTATGCAATATTGTGCGAATTCTAGAATATTCCACAGAGTGTTTCAAATTTCGGGAAAAAAACACAACATGTTTGTTACACCCGGATTAAAATACCATGAAAATTAATTTCCTAACAAAAATTGCGAGTACGGTAATATTTCTAATGAACAAACCTATCATGTGCAAAAAAAAATCACTTAAATCGGATAATAGGTTTAGAAGACATATAACATCAAAATTGTTGGAAATTTTTAGTGGTGAGTTAATATTGCTGTTCAGTGTATTTGAATAATCTGTTTTATATTTAATTTTGAAGTCATGTATTTAATATCATTATCTTGATTTTCGTTTGAAACTTTGCTTCTGCCACTTCCAGCCCTTCTATCCAATGATCCTGTATTTTCGTATTTAGATCTGAGGCCTTGTATAGTGCGTCTTGGTTTCCCAACTTGCTCAACTATCTAGGAATACTTTCTTTAAATAAATAACTTTATATATATATCCTTTTTGCTATCATTACTGGAATAAGAAACGCAAGGTATAGAGGTGTGATAATTTTAAAAAGCCCAGTTTACTAAAATATTTAAAAATGGCATAAAATGATAACCTCAGTGTACGAAATTTTATTTCCGTCACTGTACCTACATATCTCTACAACGATGAACAGTAGGCATATCAAGATAAAAAAAGAACAAAACAAAAGTTTTTTTATACGAATATTAGTGTAAACTTGGCTTACACTTCATAAATATGCACTTTTAACTGCTATTTAAAAATGACCCCCTTTCGTAATTACTGAATAAAAAGTCAACACTTTTAAATGCTATGGAACTTTCGAAATTTCATTATTTTTACAACTTTTTTGGGTTTTCTACTTTTATTATTGTTTACAAACTCCATTATGGCCCTCGCGTCGATTGAGCTATTATGACATCGGCGTCGCATACCATATTAATAAATTTAACTTCGTTGAACCAGCAAATATAAATGGATGGCTGGATAATAAACATTCCAGCTTATTAGCGATACCGAAAAATAAAAGTCTCGATTTAGTAGATGTGGTGGTCAATTTTAAAAATATTTACGTCACTGAGTTATGAGTAATTCTGGCTTTTGTTTGGCTAGTTCAGATGCTTCACCTCCTTAATTGTTTATCATACTGGTCTAATTAGGCTGTATGGCCGAACCATGGGCATCGATTGCTCTAAAACGGGCTTGGCAATTTTGCTTGGCTGTTTGCTTCGCTGGCCGGTGTACAAACATTATGAAAAAGGACCGCATTACCTCGGAACAAACAATTTTGTATAACACGGGCAGTAAATGCTAAATTTTTTGTAATACAAATAAGTATTTAACTGTAGAAAGCGCTTGTGGATGTAGGCTTTTAAAATATTTAATTATACAGATACCCTTTTTAAACAACTCTAATGTTTTCATTCTTTAGAAAATAAAGCAACTAATGACGACCCTTTTGCAGACTAAGAAAAAGTTTATATAAAAAGCACTTTGGTAGTTAATGTACTGTCTTAAAATTTTAATACCCTAAATATTTGTCTTCTTTTCAGAAAAGATTCAAGCTTTATCCGTTCATATTGGGCAAAGGAGGTTCACTTAAAGAATCCTGGTAAATCAAGGAACTTCAGCGGCGGGTTAAAAGGAAAAACTGTTTATTCATTTTAATTTCGTTTACGTTGTCGGGTCTAAAGATGTATCTATTCTCCTTTAAAATAAAATTGATTTAAAATGATCAATAAAATTAATATTTTACAATACAACTGGAATATTATCATAGATGTTGATATAGATATTGTCACGACTTGTGCCGTTTTGTCCTTGAGGGGCTTTTGGGGTTAAAAATAAAACTCGCAGTGCTAGAAATACAAAAAACCCTTATATTTATCGTTTTGTAACTGTTACTATGTAGCCCGGAGATAACCCAGCATGCTAAGGGGGGTAAGCTGATAGTCGAAGGTGGTCCGGTGAGAAACGAGGAGGGTAGATAGGGACCCAGGAGAAGGGCGTTTTGCTGCAACGGTCAAAAGCAGTCCTGAGGGTAAGGTAGGGGACCTGGAAAGACGTAGGTGCCTCGTCCACCCAATATTCGCACCGAAAGTACTCGTAATTATTTTAATGGTCTTGTCATTGGGTGGCACAGTGGTCAAGAGGCGTGAGAAAACAGTACTGGTGTGTGGAGACAGCCATTTTATTGGCATGTCTAACTCAATATGCAATGCAATATTTTATTTAGGTAAAACATATTATAACCTCGCTCATAACAATGTATTGCCAAACACGGTTTCGGAGATTTATAAATTATTATCATTTTCCCCCACAATCTGCGTCATATAAGCTAGGTTTTCGTGTCTAAAGTTTTAACGCGCTTTAAATTCTTAATAGGACACAACTCTATAAGTATTTTATTAGTGGGTATGTTATCTAAAGAAATCAAAATAACATGCCGATTCTGGCGCAGATACAGGGGGGGGGGGATTATAGGGGTCCTCAACCCCTCCCTTCAAAAAATGTGATATTACGTAATACATGTACTGGTTCTTGTGTGTTGTTTTAAGTTAGCTAAAACCTTTGACTTTTTTTCAATCCTCGTTTACTTTTCAGTATTTTGGTATATATTTTTGTTTATTCAGCAGAAACTTTATATTTATGGGCCGTGTGTACGTGGTTCTTCTAAATTTTTATACTGCTTTCTTGGCGCCTTCTTTTTCGTCGCTTAATCAGTGTCGGGCGTTGCTTCTCCACTATTTCCAGTGCTTCTCTACTGTTGAATGGGCTCGCGCATAGGAAGCCAGTCTTTAGGTAATTTGTAAATCCAGTCAGGTCTAGCTCTTGTATGTGAGTTTGTTATTAGTTCGTTTGTCTATACGTCGGTTCGTCTGTAATAGTCCGTTATGATTTTCTAAAAGAACTCATTTATTGTTGGTATTTTAAAGTCATTGTGAAAACCCTATTCATGGTATACCTAGGCACATATGCGATCATTTTCAATGTCAAATTTTGAATAACCTGAAACAAATTCAGCTCTGCCAATGGCGGCTGCCCCCCCCCCCCCCCCCCAAGGGCTCTTCTTCTCCAGTCTCGCAGCAGAAACCCGAACCACGGGCCTTACTACTAAACATATTTAACATAATACGTTGGGTATTAATTATACTTATTCATTCATATTACTTCTATATGTTTTTTGTAGTTCACAATAATAATAGAGTACACATTATCTTTAATGTAATATTTACATTTTTACTATTATTTACACATTCTTTATTGAATATGACGTATTAATGCGCTGCGCAGTGCGCCTATGTTTTGCTATTTTAAAGCCTCTACACACGACCCAATCTGCAGGGTCCGATTTGCAGGGCATATAGGAAAGGGAAAATCGGGTGCTGCTCTCCACACCACCCGATCTCACAGTGTGCACAGAAAACAGAAACAAGGGGAGCGTGTTTCGAATCTTGAGTCGTAAAGGTTAAAATCACAGAACAAAAAAGGTTAGATGTCAAAATGGTATTTGCTCCGCAAAATTTCCATTTCTGAGCGTTGGAAATATCCCACAGGAAGGGCGTATCCCTATATAGCTCAAAAATCTTTCTCCCCGGTGTCTTCTCCCTTTTATGATTTTTTTTATAAACACCTAATAACAGAAATCACTGGATACATAATAAATAAATAATATAGGTAGATTCGGGATTCGGGTAGATCTTCCTTTTATTAATATTTGTGATTGTTTAGGGAGGATAATTATTTATTTATTATAAAAATTATATTTGATTTCCAATCAAAAAATCTCTTGCTTTAAGTTTTGTTGTTGTTCAAGTTCTTTAAATAAATATTTTATAATTTTATTATCTTTTAATTCGACCCAATATCTTATTTAGGATTGCTTGCGCCAGTGGCACACCCAGGAGGGGGGCTGCAGCCCCCCCCCCCCCCAGTAACGGACAAATCGTCGGGCCAACCGGGGCCCATTAATCCATCCATTTTAAGATTTTGACAAAAAAAACACTAAAAAAATCTTATTTTATTTTAAGTTTGTTTTTTAGTTCTCTAAGTCTGAAAGAAAAATTAGAATTAGGTATTTTACCCAAAAAAAGGGCAAGGCACCCAAAAAATTTTCGCCTGCGGCGCAAAGGCGCGCCTTCGGGGCAAGAAGCCATTTTTGCGCCACCCCCAAGACCAAATTCTAAAGCCGCCACTGAGCTCTGCGCTGCCTTTGTCGCACCATGATGGCGCAACCAAGACCTTGTAGAGGTTAACTTTAGTTCTGTTGCTAAGTCTACTCCACCTGTAAAGCAGGGGGTAGATGGAGCTTAATTGACGCAGAGCAAGCTTAACTCTGTTGATTGAATTCAGCCTTTGATCAAAGATAAGTCCCAGGTATTTAACTTCCTGACACCAATTCACCTGAACCCCGTTGACTCTGAGCCTAGTCTCAGGTCGTTTAACGTTGCTTTTCGAGAAAAATATGGCTTTCGTCTTTGGGGGATTTCAACGAATTCTCTAAGCTGAAAGTCACTTTTCAAGCTAAGTTATGTGGCGTTATAAACGAGTGACGACTAGCCAGTAGCCACGGCTGTTTGGAAAAAGCAGTTATTGCAGTATCATCAGCAAACAAATCTGCGTCTGTCTATCTCGCGGTATATCGTGCGTGTAAATATTGTACAACATAGGGGACAGAGGTGAGCCCTGCGGCACTCCGGCCCCGATGAGTTTTGTCGCGGAAAGCTCTTGCTCTGATGATACAGCGAAACTTCTATTTTCTAGGAATGAGCCCACTACCTTGACAAGGTAGTTTGGAGCATCAAGTCTTATTAACTTAAATAGTAGACCGTTGTGCCAGACCTTATCAAAAGCTTTGCTAACGTAAAAAAAAACTGGGCCCGCGTGTGCCCTTCTATTAAATCCCTTTACTGTGTTTGACGTTAGTCTCGTTGTCTGCTTAAGTGTGCAATGTTCGGCTCGAAACTAACCAGTGATCTTACTTAATTTTAGAGTGATCTCTCATCCCTGAGCAGATCCGTGGTGGGATCTTTGGTTAATTGCTCACAGAGTTTGTCTGCGAGCAATTCAGCTTTATTCTTAGCGTCCGTCAGTATAAGACCCGTTCCCTGATTTTTTAAAAGTGACGTTGGTTTTTTGTAACCTTTGGTCAGAGCTCGGGTCATTTTATATAGTGAGTTGTCTTCAATAGCCAAACTCTGAACCCTGTCGTCCCACAGGTCTGATTGACATCTGCCTTATCGCTTCGGCTTCGCGATTTGCCTCAGCTTTGATGCGAGGATCTCCGATTCGATATACCCTGTTTTTTAAGCGGATTCTTAGTCTTATGTGTTGCCTAATTTCATCCGTTAAAGCCCCGAATTTCCAATACTTGGACACTTTTGTGATAGGAGATTGAGCAAAAGCCGTGCTGATGTCATTTGTGATTCTACTCACCGCGTTGTTAGTGGCTCAATATTTCTCAAAAAATTGTTGTATCTCAGCCAGTTTGTGGTGATCCGGTATACAAAACCTCGGCCCTTTTCAAGCGGGTTGCCCACTTCTACGACAACCGGTAAATGGTTAGAGCTAAGATCACAAATGGCTAATGGCTGTCAAATGTGAACAGAGTTCTTTATCACGAATATGTCCAAAATATCCGGAAGAGCTCTCCCCAACAAGTGGATGGGCTCCTCCGGTGGTAAAATATGAAAATTTAGCACTTCAGTGAACTCATACATGGCGAGATTTCTAGGATTTGATACTCTGCAATCCCAAACTGTATGCTTTGCATTGAGGTCGCCTCCTGTTTTCAATGCTATCGAAGTTAATAGTGGCCAATTTGAAATACGCTGTCTCCGTCTCTACCACCACTAAACCGCGGTTTTCTCAAAAGTACTAACGATAGTTTTTAGCTGAGCTTTCATAATTTTAGCACTGTGCGAAGAAGCTCTGCATAGTCGTTTGCAGTGCCGCCTCCAGTGCTGGTTTTGCACCCTGCGGAGGGTTTTTGCTCACATCGCTGGCCAACTTGCTATTGTTTTGCTGGTCCCAGCGGAAGTTTGGATTAGCCTTTGGTACATTGTTATTATATGTATTTTTGCGCAAATTGTTGGGGTGACGCAGGCATCCCAGGTAACTTGCTGGGTGTTTACCTCCGCCATTCGCACATTTTGCCTTCTCCTCGCGAGGTTTAGGGCATTCGTAGGAGAAGTGGTCCAAAGCACACTTTAAGCACTTGACGGGAGCATTACACCTGAACTGTACATGTCCGCATAATTGGCTGTCAAATGACATTGTGGAAAAGACGCGCGCACTTTCTGTGCTTCGACTTTAATAGACATTGAATCCACAGCTCTCAGCTCATAAATTGATTTTTCAGTGCGCGGTAGAAAAACCAGCACCAATGGCAGTGGGGCGCCACTGCGTTTACGCCAGCGGATCACTCTGGACGGATGGAACCCTAATTCAATAAGATGATTTTTAATTTTGCTTTCTGACCACGTTTTTAGGATGCCTCGGAGCACCACGTGGTGCTTTTTTTCGACCTGGAAGCGGAACGAATGATGATGTAAATTATTTTTAAATAGGAATTTAATAGTTTTGTTATAACCTACAAGGGTCGGAGGGTGTATTTTTACACCATCCGCCACGGTGACCGCCCGACCATAGTCGATTTTTTCCGATTGCAGAAGCCTAGTTATATCATTGTACTTTTATTTGTCACGGATAACGATAGGGGGAACGCGTATGTTAGGTCCGCAGGTCCCCTGATCGGTATCATTAGAATCATTTTTGTTATCTTTATTCGGAATAACAGTCTTGGGAAAGATTTAGCTTGGCTAAGCTTTTGACAGCTCTTTTTTCTATTCTATGATACTTTTTGCACCAAGTATATGCTTAGGGCTTTGTTATTGGTTTTCGGCAAGTTGGACCATGCGGAATCCCTGGTTACCTTTTTTGTTATTTGTACTTTTATTTTCAGGGTTAAAATTTTGTCTTTTTCTGTTTCGTCTTTGCTTTTGCAACTGATTGACTACTGTTCTTTGTCGCCTGATTCAGACAGTCCATATCTGAACCGGTGATTTCAATTTCGATTGAATTAACATTAATCTGCAAGCTATTCTGTTTGCGCGCAAAAGCGTTGTCAGAAATATCGACTCTAGTAGCTGTCTATGGTTTGTCTGCGTTTACATTTAAATTTGAAATTGATTTACTGTCATCGGTGCTGTCGCGGTACTTACCCAATTCGACCTGGAGATCTTTATGCGCTTTCTGCAGTTCTTGCAGAGCCCTCGCCTTCGCAAATCCAGCCTTTTTTCTTGCCGGAGTTTATTCATCCATTCATGCTTTTTGTCGTTAAGCAGCTTCTTCCATCTCGCCTCCATGCGTAGTTCAATTGCTTCTATTCTCTGCTCCATGGTTTGTTGGACATTTGGCTGCATAGTATCATCGTCAGACGGTGGCATTTGGACATCTTCTGATCAAGGGGGGGGGGGAGGCACCCCGCCTTGTGTTTCCATTTAAAAGAATAAATTCAAGAATTAATATATTTCTGACTTTGACAGAAAATAGTTTTAGAAAAATTACGATATTTCGAAAATCAGACAGGAGCAAATTATAGTCACTGTCAGTCGACTGCTCGCTCCGACGGTTGAAACGAGACTAATTACGTAACATTATCATAAATAAAGAATGTGTGATTTACATTTCTTAGCTTTTTGCGTAAAATAAAAAGAAACTGGAAGTGAAATTAAACAATTTATCATGCATCTGTTCAATGGAAATATTAGAGTAATAGACGAAACTAAAATTTGGACGTGATCTCCGAAAATTTCCGCCTGCTGCGCTAGTTTTGCCCCTTCGGCAAGTTAGTTCACAACTTTATAAGCAGTTATAACATTATTAGATACAGAAAATAATCTCTCATTGTGTGCTCCAAGGTTTTATTCAATTCTATACCGGGTGTTGCATCGTCGAGCGGGACATAGGAAATCCCATGTAATCTTAAATGGGGTCAATTATTGGCTTCCCTAATTATTTTAGAGAAAAATTCTATTTAGGTTTATTAAAGAGCACTAAAACCCACATTCAAAAGAATAACTTTAGATATTTTTGATGAGCCCGTTTACGGGTTATCGCCGATTTCTTTTTAGCTATTTCTCCTTTTTATGGCCCCGTATTTGCGGGCACCAGTCAAGGTAAAAGATGACTGTCAAATAAAGTTGTCATTTTGAGGAATATTTGAACATCTTCTTAAATCCTAAAGTTCTAACAATTTAATAGTACCTATCTATTAATTAGTAAAATATTGAAACATGTAAAATGTCATAATTAACCTTGTAATTGGGTACTTTATTTTAGTTTTATTCAGATTAATTTGTACTCATAAATACGCCTTTAATATTTTCTATGTACGAGTTTTTATAACAATAAAGCACACATTTCAAAATGACAACTTTATTTGACAGTCATCTTTTACCTTGACTGGTGCCCGCAAATACGGGGCCATAAAAAGGAGAAATAGTTAAAAAGAAATCGGCGATAACCTGTAAACGGGCTCATCAAAAATATCTAAAGTTATTCTTTTGAATGTGGGTTTTAGTGCTCTTTAATAAACCTAAATAGAATTTTTCTCTAAAATAATTAGGGAAGCCAATAATTGACCCCATTTAAAATTACATGGGATTTCCTATGTCCCGCTCGACGATGCAACACCCGGTATATGTGAGCTTTGCATAACGTTTATCTTTCTCACTTTGTCTCCACCTCATTCCTCTCAATTTGCCCAGTGAACCTTGAGTAGGCTTTCTTAAATCTATTGCTAAAATTTGTCGGATATTTTCTAAAATACCCTGTATAAGTGTAATCAAATTGAAATAAGGTTAGCCAAAAGTTTCAAGGTGGAGTAACGTCCCTTCAGCAAACTAAAAAAAGAGACTCACAGGGGTTCGTGAATGTCTAATAAATAAAACAAATAAAACAATTATTACTCCTGATATCATGTTGAGAGATTTATTGGTTTCGTTGACTTAAAATCCGCGGAAGCAATAAAACAAATTCCAATTGAAATCTCGCATTTTACAAATTCGTGCCTCACAGTGGGAAATAGATTTCACCCTTTCACTTTAGAAAATTGTAATTTAGATGGTAATCTTAAGAGCTTAAACTACTTTGGTTTGAAAATAAGAAAAAACCTTTTAGTAATATTCTGGAGAAAATAAATCATGTTCCGGTTAGCTTATAAAATTGGCGTAGATTAAGATTAAAGTTTTAGGAAAGTCCTTGTGTTATTCATGCTACGCTATAATGGTAACGCTACCATGCGGTAAAATTATCTAGCGGTTTAGTAGATTTCGAGTTCTTGGACGCCTTGTTATATTTTTTTTATTACTTATAATTTTATAACCTTGCTTACTTTCAAAAATTGAAATTCGTGTTTTTTTTTGCGGTTTGCGGTTTGCGGTTGTTATAATTTTTATTATTTTTTCCAGTTCTTTTCTAATAATAATTAATAAAAATGAAAGATATCTTGGAGGTGCCTGTTTTAGCAAATTTGTATGCTTGTGATTTGGAAGATATGGTGAATTTTGAAATTCTATACTGCGGGCAGGAGCGATAGGAAATCAAGCCGAAATTAAGGAACGATTTAATTCAATTATCCTGTTTATTACAACAAGCTTGCCAGCACATTTAGATGCAGTGTATCGGGAACTTAAGTGTGACAGACTGAACTGGAATAATGTAAATTAATATGCAAAGTTATTAATAAAAAGCAAAAGTGCTATACTCCTTGCAACACAATTTCCGTTGCACATACATTTTACATACGGACTTGCTAACGGAAATCATATGCTAAACGTTTGTATCAGGAGCGTTATCCGAACCGCACAACAACTACTTCAAAAACGCTCGGTTGAGGGAGACAGGAGGATTTGAGAATGCTACTCATCTGTCGGGTGCACATCGGACGGTAAGAACCTAAGGAACCGAGAAAGCAGTTCTTAATTTGATAGGAGAACACCTGGAAACTAGCACCAGAAAAATAGCGCGGACGTTAAACATTTCTCATGTTCTAGTAGGTATTGAAAATTTTAATCGATATTATTTTTTTTATTTATTTATTTATTTATCGTTTATTATCCAACAGGTAGAAAACCTACCTAATGATAAGATAATTTATCAGTAAATGCCACAACATAGTATTAAAGTAATTAATATACCTAAATTAAGCTAAGAATCAAACCAATCAAACTAAACCAAAAGGTATCTACTTAAAACTAAATACTCAACAAACTGAGCATTATTAGTACATGACAATTTCATTCATTATAAATGTGTGTATATATAGACTAGTTTTAAAAAAGGAAAAACAAGAAATTTTTGTAATGGTTTGACAATGTTACAGTATAGTAGTAACAATAAGTGGAAATTAAACAACTCGACGCAAAGTAAGGCGTGCTGCTGTTTTCTTAAATGTATCGAGGGTATTGCCAAAGATATCAAGATCTGAACCAGCCCCAATGTTGTTGAAGTTGTTACAAGCCTGATATAATGGTGCTTTTTTCTCAACATTTGTATATGGTACATTAAGGTAGAACTGATCATGCTGTCTAGAGCGATATGCCGGAATATTAAAATTAATCTGCTGAAGTAATTTAGGGCAGTTTATTAGATTATTAGTTAGCTTAAATAGAAATATCAAAGAGAAATATTTTCGATTATCCTCCAAGGAACTCATATCAAAGCGCTCGAGCAGAGTGACGTGGTTAAAACCCCTGACTGGGTAGTAACCATCCATCTTGAGGCACAGAAACTTCAAGAATCTTCTCTGTACATACTCCAATTTGTCTATATGGATTTTGTAATTTGGAGACCATATTAAAGATGCATAATCCAATTTCGATTTTACAAGGGCAGTGTATAAAACTTTTAAACAGGTCACATCGTGAAATGATTTAGCGGAGCGCATTAGAAAACCTAGAGCTCTTAAAGCTGATTGGGTTGTGTCTTGAATGTGTTGGGAAAACGACATTTTTTTATCCATATATACACCCAAATCCTTAATACCATCACACCTCTCCAAATCCATCCCATCTAATCTATAGTGGAAGTTAAAGTCATCGGGTTTTAAAGAAAATGTTACCTGTTTACATTTACCTATGTTTAGGGGTAGTTTGTTCCTCATACACCACTCGCATATCGTGTCTAAATCCTTTTGAAGTTCAATGCAGTCCCTGGGATCTGAAATTTGGCGAAATATCTTGAAGTCATCGGCAAAGAGCAGCCTCTCACTCGTTATGTTTGTTGTAATGTCATTAATAAATATTGAGAAAATAAGCGGAGCCAGGTTACTGCCCTGCGGTGCTCCACTTGTAGCGACGAATATGTCCGATCTGTAGCCCGAATACTCAACAAATTGATGTCGATCTGCTAAATAGGATTTAAAAAACTGAACCAAGCCCTCGTCAAAGCCCAACTCCCGCATTTTTCTTAGCGTTATGCCATGGTCCAATCTGTCAAACGCCTTAGAGAAGTCTGTGAAGATCGCATCCACCTGATTCCTATCATGAAACGATTGATAAATGAATTGTGTGAAACATGCTAAATTTGTCACTGTAGATCGTTGCTGATAAAAACCATGTTGCTCTGAGGAAATTAGATTTTTGATTTGATAGAAAATGCGCTCGTATACAGACATCTCGAAGACTTTAGCAAAGTTCGAAAGCAATGCAATCGGTCGATAGTTAGTAATAAGATTGGACTGACCTGACTTTAATATGGGGCATATACGTGCTATCTTCCACAAATCTGGAAACTTGTAGGTTCTGAGAGACAGATTGAATAAAAAGCAGAGCGGCTTAGCCAGGACATGGGCAGAATCTTTAATGATAAATGCTGGAATCTGGTCTACACCAGAGGTTAATTTGGGCTTTATTCCTTTAAGAGACTTGAGCACCTCCTCCTCGTTTAAGCATTTTAATGATATATTCTGACATATTCCGGGTTCTGGGTTAGGAGCTTCATAGTCATCATTGGCAGGTGAAAACACACTCTTAAAGTATCTGGAGAACGACCGCACAATACTCTCGGGTGAGTCCAGCTCAGTCTCGCCATCCAGCATGGAACACGGAATTCGTGATTTCCTTTTTTTATTTTGAATAAATTTCCAAAAGTTTTTTGGATCATCTTTGATAGAGTTTTGAATTGAATTTATGTAATTATGTTATATCTCTACCACATTCCGAGAGTTTAGGCACTCCTCCCTCGTGATTTTTCATTACGTATCAACTTCTGTCGTTGATCTCTCGAAGGCTTAATTCAAAATTCTTTATTTAAAAATAAAGTCCTGGTTACCGACGAAGCAAATTTTTCACGCAACGCTATACGCCATTTTCACAACAATCATTTATAGTCAGAGGAAAACTCCCATGTAATACAGGAATCACAGTTCCAAGAACAGTTCTTTCTTAAGGTGTGGACAGAAATCCTTGCAGATTATTTAATAGGCCCATTCTTTATTCCAGAAAGATTAAACGGAGAGAGATATCGTCATTTTCTTAAAAAATATTTGCCTATTTTACTGGAAGATTATGCAAGACGGTGCCCCGGCACATTTAAGCATCCTAGCGTGAGAATTTTTAGATCGTACTTTCGGTAACCGTTGCATAATTCGAAAAGGGCCTCAACCATGGCCCCCTAGGTCACCGGGCCTTAACGGTTTGGATTTCTTTCTTTGGGGACATCTAAAATCCTTAGTTTGCCTGACACCCATCCAAAATGAAGAAGAATTAAGAAATCGAATATTTAACTCTTGTAGAACGATTCAAAATACTCCAGGAATTTTCCAAAGAGTGCGCAAATCAATCGTTGTTTATTGTTGTTTGAAAATTACCGTTTGAAACGTTTCTATGTTGATTAAAAAAATTTTTTTTTAATTGTTTCACTTTTTGAAACGCAAATGCATCGATTATGTTAAACCAAAATATCTCGAAAACAGGTTCTTGTTGCGACTTTTGACAAGCATACCATTATTACGTGAAAATGATAGAGGAATCGATTTTTCTCCTGGAAAATGTGATAGAGGAGATGTGCCATATATGGAATATCATTTTGTTTTTACCTTGTAATTTTTTTGTTTCTTAAAAGAACTTTTGTTTATTTTTTTTACACATGGTTTAGTGGTTTAGTTATCAGGTTTTAATTATAAAAATGAGAAAATTCGTATATCGGGAGCCTTAAAAAATAACCTTTAAAAAAGGGTAATTTTGTACCTAATGCGGAATAGGATCCTAATATGGTATATACTATGATCCCAATATGGAATCGGGTAATGCTATTTAAAAGAAAAAAGTAAACGATTTTAAACTACATTTTTTATTTAAAAAAACATAATTAACAAAACAAATATTAATAATTCAACTTTGAACAAGAAAAATATAAAAAAATAATTTAAAAAAAAAATCAAATTAAGATTCTCAATTTTTAGAGTAGGAATAAGGTATCGGAACGTTTCGATACTCAAGAGATGAGTAGATATTGTCAAAACAAACTAATTGTCTTTGCAATACTCACAGATGAAAACATCAGTTTCACATCCCGAACAGTCAATATGACACCACTCTTTGCAGAAAATACATTCAATCCACTTCTCTCCTTTTCTATCCTCCAAAAACTGTCCATTACAATAGAAACAAGTAGCATTATCTTGCTGTGGTTTGTCTACTCCAAGGTCCTCCATGTCATCATCCTCACAAGAATTGTCTTTGAAATTAACGGATTCTGACTCTGAGGAGGAATCTTGAATGATCGCCTTCTTCTTTGAAGGATTTGCTTGACGAAGATGAAGGCCACTAGAGGATGGTCGATTTAGGGCATCTGATGATTCCGCTAACACTTTACGCTTCACTGTTTTGGCTTTTTTTGAAGAGACTGAATTTATTGAAGCTTCTAGGTCATCTTTAAATGGAGATGAAGTTATAATTGCGGCCTTTCCAGGCGCCCTTCCTCTTTGCGGCCCTTTTTTTGCCTTAAAGGTTGGCACCGGAGAAATATTCTCGGGTCCAATAAAGTCCCTTGCTTCTTCATTATTGTCGGTTATATTTTCACCTGCTGTGGCTCCTTCCTCAATATTTTGTTGTTCCTCGATATTTTCTTGTTCTGCAGCAAGGAAATCGCTATCTGTGAAAACATGACGATTTGGAGGAAATATTCCTGTTTTTTTAAAACCGTTAACGGCAATTGCCCCAGTTTGCACCTTTAGGTAAGCCTTTCCAAATAGTTCAGCAATGTCAAAATGTGTGACTGCTCTTTGATTCGATCTTAAAAATAATCTTAACTCCTCACTATAATGAGCTTTTAGAGGTCCCATCAACGTTTTATCTAATGGTTGCATGTGGTGTGTAGAATGAGGGGGCAAGCACACTATTTGAACAAAATTCTGCCTTGCCAAGTTTATCATTTCTAAATTGCGACAATGAGTATGGTGTCCGTCTAACACTAGCAACACAGGGTCGTTTTGTGATGGTTTCACCTTTTCAATAAAATGTTGGAACCACTGAGTGAAAATGTGGGTTTGAATCCACCCGCTAGAGTGACAAACAATTTTTGATCCAGGAGGAGCACCCTTTTCCAATAGAGCATTGGCATTTTTTCTAGGGAAGATTAGAAATGGTGGAACAAAACATCCTCCCGCACTCATACACAAGACTGCCGTAACTAAGGAACCTCTTTCTGCAGATGTTAAGGCTCCTACCTGCTTTGTTCCTCTAAGTGCAAGAACATATTGTACTTTGGACTGAACAATAGATAGGCCAGTCTCATCCACGTTGAATACTCTATCCGCTGGGTATTCGTATTTTTCGAATTCTGCCTCCAAAATATTAAAAAAGTGGGTAACGTTTTCTTTATTGAAGCCTTTGGCTTTATGGATGGATGTCCCAGTTGGCTTTCTGATAGAAATTCTGTCCTTATGTCGCCTCAGGAATAAATCCAACCATTTTCTTCCAGCGCTTTCATTATCTTTGGAAAATGGGTTTGGTAGTTTATTTAATGTAACCAGCTGATAGGCCATCCTTTTGACATCACTTCGTGTTAATCCATAAAACTTTTTTTCCATCAGAAGCAGATAATCTACCAATTTCTCCTCTAACAGCTGTGGTAAAACCGCGGATCTTCCTAATTTTGTTTCAACTGCCTGGGCTGGTGTTGCATCTCGCTTTGTTGATAGACGGAATAATGTAGTTCGTGGAACATTAAATGTATCTGACGCTTTTTTGTATCCCATCTCGTGACTTCGCACAGCTTCGATTGCACGAACCATGTCTTCTTTTCTCCATTTTTTACGACCCATGGTACTTTTCTGTAAAAAAAGGTTACATAATAATTAATTTTTGGATAGTCTTTTCATAAAGATTTTGCATTTTTTTTCACTAAATTTTAAAAAACGGTGTGTACGCAATATGGAATATTCCATAATTGAAACATCGATATGTTCCATATAAGGTACCCGGCCATCTTTCTTTTTGTTGACCAAACTCATGGGTTTACAAGAAGCTAATCTTAAATTGCAATATAAGAAACTTAAACTTATGTTATACAAACATACAAGACACAATCAAACATTCCCGTGTTTATTCTAACTAGGTGTATCAAAACTTCAAATACATACCTCCAATAAATTACAATGTCGGGTAAAAACAAATCGCACTCCGAAATAACGACAGGTACGTTCGGCGGTTTATAAACGACTCTCATAAGTCACATCTAGCAGGAAGAATATTATTGGTAATGCTGTTGCGGTGTTGCCACTTTTGGTTTGTGAAATTTTAGGGTATTCCATATAAAGAACATATTCCATATATGGCACATCTCCTCTACATACATGCACGAAAAAGTTTGGCTCCCCAAAAGAGAGAAAGACCTGTAAGTGGCGCCTCCTACAATTGAGGACCAAACTAAGATGAAGTTTGAATTTCTCGTAATAAAAATTCCACAAATACCAATTTCCGTTCAAATATAGACATTATTTTAAAAATTATTTACGAAAAACAAAAGTAAAAGTAAATTTTTACATCCTATATCTCAAAAATGAAGGGCTTGCGAACCCATGCTTATATGAACTTTTCACCTTATAAATAACTGAGGAATCGTCCTGTAAAATATTGGATACTTATAAAATAACACCCTGTATATTAGTGTATATTCATCATTCCTAACTTTTATTAAATGCAAGAAAGTGACACTTTTTTCTTCTTTATTATTCCAATAGGTTAGTGCGATAAGAATTATTTATATTTTAAAAACCTAGAGTCATATAGTACTCATTCTTTATATTTGATTTGGTCGTAATAACACAATCACACGAATCATACTGCGTGTCCAGAAAGGTTCTAGACATGGGAATTTTCTTTATTGTTGATTTTACGAAAAAAAGTTATTGGTTATAAAAAGTTCTGCTTGATGCGCAAATAATATTGATATATCAAAACTTAAGATATCATGTACATGGCGGCAAAAAAATATAGAAACACAGAATTACGTTAAAAGGGAAAACCCTCGATTTTTATTTTAGCGCAAATTGTTATAAGAAAACTTTACTTAGGACTACAAAACGTGGTGAGATACAATTTTTCGTTAAAATATTTTAATTTAGAGGGTACCATCAAAAACACGTTGTGCATTCATTGCCTCTTGTTGGAAACCAATTACGTAAAAAAATAATGCGAGATTATTTCATGCTCTAAAATCAACCTGTCTACATATCAGGAATATTAAAAACATTTAATTTCCTTAGAGCAAAAATAAATTGTGAATCTGAATAATAAACAATATTTTAGCAACTACATGATAAAAGTGATCTAAAAGCAGATAGTTTAAAGTGAAAAATTATGTCTCCACATGCCCCCCTTCTTCTGTAATTTCTCTTACTCTCGCCCGTATCATATTGGGAGTGATTTCTTGGACACAGTTTGTTATTACTGCTTTAAGATGGTCAATATCCTGAAAAGGTCTATGCCCATACACCATTTCTTTTAATCGGCACCAGAAAGAAGTCCAGAGGTGTGATGTCAGGCGACCTGGCTGGCCAAGGAATATTTGAACGTCTGCCTATCCAAAGGTGCGTAAATACTTCATTAAAATACCCAGTTACTGTGTTAGTACTATGGCATGGGGCTCCATCATGTTGATACCAAATTGTACGTATTATATTTAGTGGCAGTTCGTCAAGAAATTGAGACAACTGGTTCCTTAAGAAGTCCAGGTAAATGGCAGCATTTATATTTTATCGAAAAAGGTATTGTCCAACGATCCGATCATTAAAAATGCCACACCAAACATTGGTTTTAAATGAATATTGGCATTCGATTATAAAATTTGGATTGTTGTCACTCCACCACCGACCGTTTTGGGAGCATACCACGCCGTTGGAAATAAACGTGGCTTCATCTGTAAATAATATTTTTCTAGCAAAAAAAGGATCAACTTTACACTCGCCTTGGAACCACGCGCAAAATAGGAAACGGGATTTCAAATTAAAAAGGAAGAAGCGCGTGAACCTATTTCGGTTTATATGAATGAAATTTATATATTTTTAAAATATTACTAGCAGTAGACTTTTTGACGTGAACTGGAAAAGTTTTTGACAATTTTCTTAAAGAAATTTTCGGGTCTTCGATAACTGCTTGCATTACATTGAGTTGCTTTTCTTCTGTTGTGGACCATTTGTTGTGTTGTTTTTTAAATACATTTTCGACTATAGTGGCGCTACATACCATTTTGTCAGGGTGTTTAGTATTAAATATGAGTGCAGCTTTCCTAATAAGTTTATAATGATCTTCGACGATAAGTACAATTTCTATTTTCTCCCTCAGCGTTAACTTTACAACCATGACGAAACTAACGAAAAAGTCTTGTTAATAAGTCGAAAAATAGTAAATGATTTTTGACTAACATGTCAATATTCGTTACTGTAGTCTTGCACATAGTTGGTGCAAAATTGTTACAGGTAACTGTTAAAGAAATAAAATAAAAAAATATTTTCCAAAGGCTTTTTGATGGTACCCTGTAAATTAAAATATTTCAACGAAAAATTGTATCTGACCACGTTTTGTAGTCCTTAGGAAAGT
The DNA here is from genome assembly GCA_963920685.1 of Polydrusus tereticollis. Lineage (NCBI taxonomy): Eukaryota > Metazoa > Arthropoda > Insecta > Coleoptera > Curculionidae > Polydrusus > Polydrusus tereticollis. The sequence continues at coordinate 164,293,390 of OY987327.1, forward strand.
TTTCTTATAACAATTTGCTCTAAAATAAAAATTGAGGGTTCTTCCCTCTTAACGTTATTTGGTGTTTCTATATTTTTTGGCGCCCTGTACATGATATCTTAAGTTTTGATATGGCAATATTATTTGCGCACCAAGCAGAACTTTCTATAAAGAATAACTTTTTTTTAGTAAAATCAACAATAAAGAAAATTCCCATATGTCTAGAACTTTTCTGGACACGCTGTATACTACACAAATTAATACAATGGAGGTAGATATATGGAAAAATAAATTAATGTTGTAAAATATTTTTCCATTTCTACAGTCGCGTGGCACGTCGCCCATGCTTCGTATTGAAATGTCGCCGATAAGCTGAGTTTTTGCTGTATTTTTTTTATGCTGTGTCAATTGACTACGTATAAACTTTACATCCATATTATGAAACAATAAAATATAAATTAATAAAAAACCTCCTGTAAAATTCAATTTTTCTAGTTCAGCACTGAAGCAACGACATATTTTGCAATATACATTTATGGAGAATAGGTCAACTTAAAAGTACACAAAGAATGTGTATTTTCTTTTGGTTAGGAATGAGCTGCCTTTGAGAACAAATGTTTTTTTTTACCATTTATATTATTTCCTAATTATTTTAAAATTCTGCTGAAAATCTTCCCTTAGTGAAATTAAAAATTTGTTTTTTATTAATTAAAAACTTTAATCTTTAAAAAAAACGAAATTGTATTTAGTAAAACCAGAGACTATATTTTCTGTGATAAAACCTACAATAATTAATTTTTGGCAGTTCGGGGCTGCGCTTAAATATTTTTTTTTATTTAACAGTCTTCTCTACATCTTCAAAAATTTAAATGTCAAACAAATAACAAAATATTTTAGATTTTATTTCTCGCGATGCCTGAATATACAAATATGGAAACGGCAGGCATGCATTTTGCATGTGGCTTGGCTAATGGCAGTGCAGAAAAAGCTTGTCGTATTTATCAAGATAAATACGCTCGGCGACAAATTCCTTGTTCTAAAGTGCCGATATTGCTCGAAAACTTAGAAGAGTGAGAATTGAGAATTCTCTGCTAAGGGAAAAACAATATTCATCCAGAATTAGGGATTAGCAAAAATTAGTAATACACTTCACGTAAGTCACCAAACGGTTCTAAGAATTTTACAAGATTATTTATCGTAACCATTAGCAATACATACAGATGATGCAAGCATTGTAAACTAACCTGAATTAACCTGATGCTTTTCCTGAGTAACCTTTTATTAATGGCTGCTTTAAAAAGCACACAAACTTTATAAACCTTATTACTTTCAGCAACGAGGCCAACTTTTCACCCTAATGCGATTCAAAATTTTAGTAACAATACCTTATGGGCAGAAGGCAATCTATCTAAGACTTTGACTTATGGTTTATGCATAATTTTTCATTTTTGCTTTATTGCTAGAGAACCGTCATGACTAAGAACACCAGACGACAACATGGTAATCTTAAAATCGAGGGCACCCGGATTGATTGATTGATTAGATTGATAGTCTAAAGTATCTGGGTGTCACCATAGACAAAATTCGTAAAATATTATAACAAACAAAATTAGAGGATGAAATAACGCATTAGGTCGTTTGTACCCCTTGTTTTCAAATGATAGCAAGCTCTCTCTCAAAAACAAAGTGCTGCTTCACAATCAAGTTTTTGTTCCGAGATTGTTGTCTGGCTCCAGTGTATGGAGCCAAACTTCAAAATCAAACAGAAATCGCCTTCAGCGTACACAAAACAAAGTTCTGAGGAGGATTGTCAGGGCAACTTCGTATATTAGAAATGATGGCATCAGAAGGGACCTTTATGTGAGAATAATCCTTGAAATTATTGGTGCAAAACACTTTGATTTAATGGATTCAATCAGACGACATCCGAATCAAAAACTAAGACAAACATTTAATAACGAACGGTTTATACAGCAGCGTAGAGTAAAAAAAAAACGCAAGAAATGTAAACCTAAACATAATCAACTCCCGTCGGCCGCTGACTCCTGGAAATATCACATTAGAGATGACAACATCGCACAACTGCAAGCTACGATTTTCGGATTTTGTTCGTTATTAATAGTTATAATAAATAATATATTACCTAATAGTTTTGTTATAAGAAATTTTTGACCTTATTATAACTGAGGAATCGTCCTGTGAAATATTGGATACTTATGAAATAACACCTTGTATATTGGAATAATAAAGAAGAGAAAATCGATAGTTTCTTGCATATATAATATTATCTAATAATATTTAATAAAGGCGACAAATGATAAATATACAATACAAATCATATGTCTATGAACCATAAATGGAGTTTACGCGTCACTATAGGAATTTTTAGAGCTTAGGTCCTTATGATTTACATTAATGAAAATGGGAGTGATCGGTGGTAAGATACAATACACATTACAATTCTTTTTTTAATTACATGGCGTAAACACGCTTTCCATATATCACTTTTGCCTATTTGATCTACTACTGTCTTGCTATTATTTAATAAACAATCGCTTAACTCTGGTGATTGATTAAATTTACGTAATTTACTTTTAATAGCAGCCCGGACCGTCTCAATGGGGCTGAGAATGCAATAGTATGGAGGCAGACGTAAAATAGAATGACCGTTTGCTTCAAGGAATTTTTTCTTGGTTATTTCTATGCCTTTATTTTCCATAAATATTAATATATCGGATATCTTAGTCACCAAGACCCAAATAAACCTTGAGACCCTGGAAGCTCCTGCTAGGTGAGTGTAATTAATTTTTATCTGGTGCAAAATCCCATCATGAAACAAACCATGCTTTCCCAGGTAAATGTGGTTTCTTGTACGTAAGGCCGAGGGCCTAAAGGCCTCATTAGCTAAATTATTACTATACCTCATTACTTTTTAATAACTATATGAAGCAACTGGCCACCTATGTTAGTTGAACCCCATTTTCTTTATTTACCATTGCTAGTTTATCAACCCTGCAGCCTGCAGGCTGTCTTAAGGTAATATCGAGAAAATAAGGCACTTTTAAATGAAGAATTTCCTATTTTCTTTTCAGTTTGCTGTCTACTGTCAATTTGATGTAATGGATGATTGAGATTTGATTTATAATTAATTAGCCTTGACCTACAAATTTTTAATTAACTAACTTGAGAATGTTTACAGCTCCAGTGACGTTTCATTAGTTTTTGTTAAGTGTTATCAGGGGTCCACTACTGGGTCCAGCTTGCTCCATTAATTTTGTTTCATTTACTTTGTTTTATATAGCACAAGTTTTACTTAAAGTCCAGTGTTGCATGACATTTCAATTCATGCCATACCTGCTGACATATCTAATTCTTTAATTAACTTAATTACTATGTTTGTTTTACATATAACCATTACTTTTCTACTAATTTTCATAACTTATTTGAATATATTTAGGGTAGTTTAGTGCCATATAGTGTTGACAGTTACTGATTATTTTTAAATCCATTTGTTGCATATCGCTGATGCAGTAGTTAAGGCATTTTTTTTACCTTGAGTTTGTCAATATTCTATGGTGACTTGCTTTTTAAGTGATATTGTCTCCCCCTATTTTGCTATTGCTATGTAAGCATTTTACCATTAAGTTCATCATATTTTAACGCTATCCAGACCTAGTGCTATTACTTGTATTGCATTATGAAATAGCTGAGGTGACTTAGTTTTGCCAGTTATGATTTATTTATTACATAAGGTGTTTGCTTACCTTAGTCTTAAAATCAGCTGCCCACGCTTTAATATAGTGCCCTCGAGCTAATCATTTCTTTCACTTTGAATAACAAAAAGGCGTTGTTTTAATTATGATTAGAGACATTCTGAGCTAGCCTATTGTACAATACTTTTAACCAAGGCATATAGAAACCAGTACAGCCTATATTATGGTACAATTATATAATTATATAATTTATTACTTATAACCAAAAAATAGACAATCATAAATCTAATCCTAAAAAAATATGGCAAACTATGAACGAATACGTCAATAAAAATACATCTAAAAATACCGACCCCATCTCGGAGATTTTGAGCACAGACGGTACATTAGTTAAAGAACACTCGTTAATCGCTGAGACGTTTAATAACTACTATTCCACGGTGGGCGCAAAACTAGCTGAAAATATCATGAAGAGTCAACAACCTTGTGACATAAAGTATACAGAAAATGCTGCATGGAATAATAAAAGTATGTTTTTAACTCCAGTAACAGAAATCGAAGTAGAGGAAACAATTAAAAATTTAAAAAATAATAGTGCTCCTGGACATGACCAAATTACCACTAAAACTTTAAAATCAATTACAGAATATATTAGAACACCATTAGCATATATAATTAATTTAATATTTGAAAAAGCTGAATGTCCTTCTCACTTTAAAGAGGCTATTATTACACCAATATTTAAGTCAGGTACAAAAAATGAAGCCATTAACTACAGACCAATAAGCTTACTGTCCAATGTGTCCAAGGTTTTCGAAAAATTACTCAAAAAAAGACTTGTGGTTTTTCTGGAAGATAACAACATCTTGAGTGATAGGCAATTCGGATTTAGGAATAATAGGTCCACGAACGATGCAATCGCTGTGCTTACGAGTAAAATATATACTAGTCTGGATTTAGGAAAGCACAGTGCGGGCATCTTTATGGATCTAGAAAAAGCCTTTGATACAGTCTGTCACGCTAAGCTTCTAGAAAGGCTAGAAAGATCGGGAATTCGAGGGTCTGTATTGAAGCTTTTTGAAAGTTATTTAGCTGATAGAAAGCAACAGGTAAGAATAAATGACGCCCTTAGTGGAAAAAAAACAAACTCTTATGGTGTGCCACAAGGTACAGTCCTTGGTCCTGTTTTGTTTAATGTCTATGTTAATAATATTTTAAATTTAGATATTCAAAGCTTTATACTCTCATATGCTGATGACACTGTGCTGTACGCTACTGGAGATACATGGGATGAGGTTAAACAGATCATCGATCAAGATACGAAAAAAATTGTTCAATGGCTCGACCAAAATTTACTCTCGATTAACTTTAAAACGTCAAATATAATTTATTTTAGTAACTATAAGAATAGACAACCCACAGAAAAAGATATGAACGTTTATCTAAGCCACAGACATCAATATTGGACAGTTTTAAATACTGAATCAGTAAAATATTCAGGTATTCTTATAGATCCATTCCTACGGTGGAACTTACATATACAAAGCATAACAAAAAAACTGCGCTCTCTAATTTATATGTTTAAGAAACTTAAAGAGATCCTTAACAATAAACAACTCTATGCGCTTTATTATTCACTGGTTCAGTCCGTCTTGGCTTACGGTGTAATTGGTTGGGGTGGTGCACATTTTACGACTGTAAAACCTTTAGAAATAATTCAGAAGCGCATTATAAAATTAATTCTAGGTCTTCCACTAAAGTTTCCAACTGAACTACTATTTAAAACATCAAAAATTTTAAATACAAGAAAGCTATACTCCAAAGCTGCCCTCCTTTACTCGTTAAAATCTCAAAATGACTACCTCATTAAAACTACACACGGACATGACACAAGAACAAAACTAAATTTAGGAGTCTTTACTCCTAGAAGTAACCAAACTGTAGGACAACGTTCTTTCGAGTATGTGGCACCGAGAATTTTCAACTTACTTCCTCTTGTCCTAAAGAACGAATCCACACGAAAAACATTTAAGTATAAATTATTAACAGGATGGCTAATTGAAAATGATATCAATTTTGAAACATATTAATTTACCCTTCTCTCTCTGTTTATTATGGAATATATGTGCGTTTTCTTTCTTTTTCTCTCTTTGTGCACATTTTTTGTTTTTTTTTTTGTTTTGTTTTGTTACTGCCATGGATTGAAAAAAGCATATATTTTCTTTTGTTTTTTTATTTTATTAATTTTTTTGTTATTGTTCCCCAGATTGACTAGTTTATTAAGATTAAGTCATCCAATTAGAAATGCTGACAAATTTATTATAAAGTTAGTAATTTCTATATGGATTACATAAACCATATACAAGACACACCTAGATTAATTTTCTAATATTTATTTCCTCCTATTTTTTTTTCTCTCCGATTATATGGAATGTAATATATTGTTAATTTTATTGTATTAATCGATAAAATTGTATTGTATCTATTATTATTATTGTTTGATGAAATAAATATTTATTTATTATTATTATTAATTTGATGTTAGCTCACGCATATATCAAGGGTGTGTGGTGTTTTTCTTTGTACTAAGTTGTGAACATTTCTAAATTCTTTATTTATCACTTTTTCTTAATTTCAGATTCTGCTTAGGCATTGTTAATTTGTATCGATTTCTTTTAAATAGTAGCATCTCTTTCAACAGCATCATATTATTATGTAATACTTTTTATGTCCTGACTTTAATGTTCAGCTTGCTATTAGTAAAAATATCCTGACATCGCTTGTGCTATACTGTGTATATTTTTCGTTATTGGTGTATATAGTTAACTTGTGGGGTGTAAGGTGAATGATGCGAACATATAGCCTCTCTTCACAATTGCCAACCTCACCTTCACGAATTACAACAAGAGTTGTATGGTACACCCTGTTCTTGACTGACGAGGAAATGGCGACCGAATGACTGCCGGTATAAGCAGTTCAACACTTACTGGTCAACAGCCTTGGGTGGAAGAACTAGTAAGTGGAAGGGCACCTTATTGTCCTGAGGCTGAGAAATCGACCTCAAAGGCGGATGAACCACAATTAAGTGGCCAACGGCATTAAGATGTAGAAGGCAACGAGAAACCACTACATTAAAGATTCGACAAGGATATCTCTCGTACAATTATCATGGCTGAAAACAAAATGCAAATGGCCCTCAGTCCCCGGCGGGTCTTATATGATCAGAGGGTGCGAAGAATCCCCGGGTCAGCGATGAAAATTGGCACATGGAATGTAAGAAGTTTATATCAGACTGGAAAAATACACAACGTTGTCCAAGAAATGAAAAGACTAGATCTAGACATCTTAGGGATCAGCGACACAAGGTGGCCGAATTCTGGACAACAATCGACGAATAATGGCACCATATACTTCTCGGGAAGCGAAGATAACCACCATAGATACGGAGTCGCAATCATGGTGACTAAAGAGGTTAACAAAGCAGTAGTTAATTTTACCCCTATATCGGATCGCGCAATACTCCTTCAACTCCAGACGAACCACTGTAGACTAAACCTAATTCAAATATACGCCCCCACAGCAGACAAATCCGACGAACAGATTGAGGAATTCTACAACGAAGTGAATAGTATAACACAATCCTTAAAATCACGAGATATAACGATATTATTGGAAGACTTTAATGCTAAGATCGGCAAAGGTAAACTCGAGAAATATGTGGGCGAGTATGGTCTTGGTGAAAGAAATGACAGAGGCGATCGATTACTGCAATTCTGTCAAGAAAACGACTTTATTATATCAAACACGTTCTTCAAGCTACCAAACCGTCGACTATACACGTGGAAATCCCCACAGGATAACTCAGAAAATAGAGTTAGAGACCAAATCGATTATATCTTGATAAACAACAGATATAAAAATGCAATAAAATCAGTAAAGACCTACCCAGGAGCTGATGTTTCATCAGACCACAACCCTCTAATAGCTCGCTTTCTAATAAAGCTGAAAAAACAAAAGATCACGCCAATAACAAACCATGTAGAGGTCTCTGGTCTAAGGAACCAAGAAACAAGACAAAAATTAAAGGATAAAATCAATGACAACCTAAGAATACTTGAAAATAACCAAGAAGAAATGCCTAAAGACACAGACAGAAGTTGGGAACAAGTAAAAAATGCACTAATGGAACCCAGCAGGAAAATCCTAACTAAGGCTAAAAAAGAGAAAAAAACAGGAGTGGATGACCTCTGATATTCTAAATCTGATGGAAGAACGTCGAAGAGCAAAGAAATTCGGTCAAAAATAAGACATGCAAAGCAAGAGTTCTACAAAAGCAAGTGCGAAGAAATAGAGACCCTGCAAGGAAAACACGCCAACTTTAATATCTACAAAAAAGTAAAGGAATTGGCAGGATTACGGAAGAATAGACAGCCTACAATACTAACTGGCCAAGGGGGCAGAATTATTATCACAGACATCGAAGAGAAATTAAAAACATGGAAGAACTACATAGAGGAACTTTTTGAGGATGATAGAGATATAAACAGAATAGAAACAGACCACGAAGATAGTGGACCAGAGATCACCGAACGAGAGGTAATCCATGCAATAAAGACCATAAAAGACGGAAAAGCTGCAGGCCCAGACGAGTTGCCTTCTGAAATACTAAAGTTGGTAGAAGAAGAGAATACTCACCATCTTACAAATATGTTCAACACAATATACAGAACAGGTATCATACCCAAAGAATGGCTGTTATCAACATTTGTTGTCATACCAAAAAAACATAATGCAAGGCAGTGCACAGACTACCGAACTATTAGTCTCATGAATCACACGTTAAAAATATTTCTGAAACTGATACATAATAGAATGTACAAAATCTTAGAGCAAGATATAGGTGAGACTCAGTTCGGCTTTCGAGATAAATTGGGTACAAGAGAAGCACTCTTTGCATTGAACGTTCTTGCGCAACGAAGTATGGACATGAACCAAGACCTCTATATATGCTTCATTGATTACAACAAAGCGTTCGATAAGGTACGCCACGAACTTCTCATCCAGCTCCTTAAAAGGAAAAATCTAGACACCCGTAACGTCAAAATCATAACGAATCTTTATTTCAATCAAAAAGCGGTGGTGAAAATAGAAGGAAAAAACACAGATGAAATAGAAATCCGAAGAGGTGTTAGGCAGGGATGCGTGTTATCGCCGATGTTGTTTAACCTCTACTCAGAAGAAATAATGAAACGAGCACTAGAAGACGAATCAAGGGGTGTTATAATTAACGGAGTACATATTAACAATATAAGGTATGCGGATGATACTATTCTGATAGCTACTAGTCTGGAGGATTAACAGGTGCTACTAGACAAAGTAAATAACACGAGCGAAGAATTCGGACTGTCGCTAAATGTTAAAAAGACCAAGTTCATGATAGTATCCAAAACGACACAAAATAACGCCCAAATCATTGTAAATAACCAGCCCAGAGAAAGAGTTGAGAGATATAAATATCTAGGTACCATCGTAAGTAAAGACAACGAGTGCACTGAAGAAATCAAAAGCAGAATAGGACAGGCGAGAGCAACATTTATGAAAATGAAAAGGGTGTTTTGCAGCAGCGACCTCGGTATGGATTTAAAGATCAGGATGGTGAGATGCTATGTGTTATCGGTACTGTTCTATGGAGCAGAGGCATGGACCCTTAAGGGGAAGGAAATGAAAAGGCTGGAGGCATTCGAGCTATGGATATACCGCAGAATACTGAAGATAAAATGGACCGATAGAGTAACGAATGTGGAAGTCATGAGAAGAATGAGAAAGGATAAAGAGATTATTATTACAGTAAAAAAACGCAAACTGCAATATTTGGGACATGTGATGAGGGGAGAAAGATATAACTTACTACGACTCATAATGCAAGGAAAAATACAGGGACGGAGAAGTGTGGGGAGACGACGCCATTCTTGGTTGCGAAATTTGCGAGACTGGTTCAACTGCACCACAAATCAGCTATTCCGATCAGCTGTATCACGAATACGTATAGCCTTGATGATTGCCAACCTTCGCAACGAAGACGGCACTTAAAGAAGAAGAAGTTAACTTGTAATTGTTAATGTTACTCTAGTCCATAGGCGTACTTGTTAACTTTATAATTTTATTTTATTTTAAGATTTGTTTGCCTAACTTAACTTATGTATCTGATTACCTAAAGTAATTAGTCACTTCCCTTCAGGATATTAATGTGAAAATTTCAATTTGTAATTTAACTTTTTTCTTTTGGTACTTCACTTAAATATTAAATTAATTTTCTTTCTTAAACTCACTTAACTTGTGACTTTAATTTATTTGCATTTTACATTAACTTTGTTAATTTATTCCTTTAAATGACAATGTATAACTGAACCTGAGCTTGGATACTTTGACATTTTATAGTTCATTTAACTTTTTTTCATAGTTTCTTTTCCCTTTAGCACATTGCCCTCAGTTATTTCTATTCGGTTTTTTATTTGTATATTTATTTAATTTGGATTACTTTAATACAAAGTTGCTATATAAAGGGAGCTAGGTAATTTTATTAGTAAGCTATCAGCTTAGGCGCTTGTTTTTTAAATAGAGTCTTCCTTTCGTCAAGATCTTTCTTTCTTGCTTCTGTCCTTTCCTTCATCACGATCTGCTTTCACTGTTCCTCAGAACGAAGTCTTCATATCTGCAGTAACTTACTAGTATACAGATAGGTCTAGAGTTAGATTTAAATACTACTCCCCACCCTTTTCTTTATTAATAAAGCCAGAAATATTTTTTATTAATTGAGTTTTATTTATAGAGCTCCATCTTTAGTTTTCTTTGTTTTTTTTTTTACTTTTGTTTACGTGGTGTCAGGTCGCTAGCTCCACGACCATCTTGGAGGTTTCCAGCTTTTCCTGTGGTAAAGCTGCTGGCGCTGTTTCCCGACAACCCCTTAACTTTCCTTAACCTTTGACAAAGTCATTAATTAATATAATTTAATCAAGGTTATTTTTTCCCCTACGGTAATTTTTTTACGGTTTTGCTTATTCAGCGGTGCTCCTCATAGCATCGCTGAGAGTACCATCCTTTTTTTAAGGAAAAATAAAGTAAATACTTTTTTTAAATTTTATTTATTTTTATTTACTTCGGTCCTTATCAAAAAAAAAAAGCAGCTGAAGTACGCGTTGCAATGTTTAGATCAGTCAGTTTAGTTCAGTCCACGTTGACAATCTACGAGAAGTAATCCATATAATATTTGTATGCTTCTGTGATATGAAAACAAGTAAATTGATAGTACCCCGTATAATCAATGAACTCCATGCTGTCTCAACTGAGATCGTATAAACTATACATTATTCTGCCGCTACTCATTACATATAATACCACACACATCCTAATAGGCCGTATTCAACAACATCATGTAGGTAGTATAACAGGAGAATTATGTCCTTTTTTATAAAAGAAAAACCTGTTTTGCATGATAGAACATTGCATTATCTAGATAAGAGCTTATCCGCACGCTCTAGTTTACGGCGTAAATCTCTTTTATCACGACAGGTGTGACTCTAAATGGTCACAATTTATTGTTTTGCATTACAGAAATGCTGGCCGATATAACTTTATTAAAGCAACAAAATTTTCATTTAGATCAAATTCTATTCATTTTCTATAGGGATTTGAAAGTGATATACTTGCTTCTTTTCTGCATTTATTTATTTATTGAAAATCTGTTAGAAAAATAGTTACATTATACAAGTTTACAAGAATTTTATTCTGATTTCAGGCATCCTTTTAAAATGTACCTACATTTTTTATTTTTTTTTTATGATAAGGCACATCACTGCAGAATAAATCCTTCATGGCACTCCGGGAGCGATGCGTGTGCGCAGCACCATCTATATGTCTTGAGATATTAACAAAAACCTGAAAATTGATTATTTCGATTTCGCAAATGAAGACCTCAGCTAAAAAACGTGCAAAGTCACTAATTCATAATTCTGAGATATTATATCGGTTTTAAAGTTTAAAACTTAATATTTATATTTATTACACTATCACACTATCACACTAACCTTTGGTTTCTATTTCTTTTTGATGCAAAATATAGTGTTTTCAAGGACGGATCAAAATACTGTTTTTTTTTCAATGAGTTTTATTTCAAAAAATACAACCAAACTACCACAAATACAGGGGAAAAATGTGCTATGTCTTTAATAAGTAATAAAAAATATGCTTAAAAATTCCGAACATTTTAAACTACTTTTCTTCTTCTTTTCTTTTTTCGTTTCCTTTTACTGCCCTTTTCCCTTTAGCAGTTCCTATGAGTACCACAGGTGGGTTTTCATGAAATATCCTTTGAGCAAAATATTTTTAGTTCCTGTAGGTTTTTATACTTTTCTCTTTTCATGGGATTTTGTCTACAAAAAATGGGTATATTAAAAAAAATATTTTTCCATAAAAGCCCTACTGGCTCACTATTATACGATCTTGGTGGTCCACGGATCCGCTTGCTGATTGGCTTTCTTATAATGGAGGTAGTCCAAGTCCCATTATAAGTTACTCGATGTAATATCATCCTTGGAGGTTGTGACGTCCCTTGCATTTCTCTAATTGGTCTGGGCAAAAAAGGGCATTTTTTTACGTCCATAGGTTGCGCAAAGCTATTCCAACTCCTTATAGGGCTATTATCTACCTCATCGATTTTAAAAGGCGATGGCTTAACTCTTGCCTTTAAATATCTGAACCTAGTCCCTAGGCAATTCAGTTCTAATTTTCCAGTTAATTAATCCCATCTTTTTATCGCATTCCAGGTAGGAAGGTCCCCTCATTGGAAATACTATAATTATAGAATTGAATCTTCTTTTTTGATGGACTAAGTAGTGAATATATCCAAATATGGTAAAATTTTTGTTTTGGGCACTTTATCAATCACAAAAAATGTATAAATACCGTACAGAATCTGGAAGCTGATAAGTGACGTAGTCTTCAAGAAAGGAACAAACCTCATTAGCACCCTTTTTTGCAGTTTCTTCTAAATATCTATAAAAAAACGAGCTCGTTATCTGAAAGTCTAAAAATATTAGAATAAAAGGACAATTGCAGCCTATATTACGTCGTTTGTGGATTTATTTGGTAGCGGTAATTTTTTTTGAAAATCCATAGCTACTGCTTTTGAGCTTCTCTTTTTCTAGAGTAAAACACTTCTACTTTATTTTTGTGAATTAAATTCAACATTGTAAGTGTCTTTATTTCGAGACGTAGCTGTTCTTTTTTATTCATCAGTAAGACTTCTTGACGAAACTTTCAAGTTGAGCGATCTGAGTTTAGCGTTGTATGCATTGCAGCTGCTGCAGGTGTCTGTGCGCGGATATCCAATAATAAATGTGACAAACTTGACATTTGTTCCTGGTTAATTTTATCAAGGGAATGCGTTTCAACGCACTTTTAAGACATGCCAATTCTCGCTTATTTGAGACGGATCTAGATGACAATGACAATAACAATAGGATATGTAAGTAAATCTTTTGATTACAAAATATACCAAGCTTTAGATGGCTCTAGGTATGCTCCTTTGAAAAAACATGCTTTTGGAGAGCACACACCACAGATTTTGATTTTTCCTTACTAATTTAAAAGTAAAATGCTTGCCCAAAAAAATACAGTTTAATTTTGGTTTTACTCCCCGTAAACCATGCATATTTTGATACCAATGCTTTGAAAATGACCTGTAACCTCCTTTATGTTAACTAAATTTAACATTCTAAGGATCGGACGATCGTTGGTTCCTAATTTAATTTGTTTTTCGGATGACAAAAATCCATATTTTTAACTTAAAATTAATTCAATATGTATATGGAATAAGATCACTTTTCACACAGATACTTTTTCACAGAAAAAGACATAACCTTAACCTCGCTTTAAATTTAGTTTTAACTTGGATACAAAATACTGAATGGTGTATGTTTGGTTGCCTATCTTGGAGCTTCAAATTTTTACGACAGGGACGGCCAGTCTCTGGGTTACAAGGCAATTTGAAAAGTGGCGCGGTTATTGGCTGGCAGCTTGCGAGTTATTAAAAATGCAAATTGATGTAGATAAATAATCTAATACTGTCTCTTCTCTGTTTGACACTGGATCGTCAATGCCGACCTAGTCGTCCCTGAAAGCCGCTACTGAGCTAATTATAAACCTAATATCGAATCCCTTATACCTTTTAATTTGATTTCAACAACAGTTTTGATTTTTAATATTAATATTTGGTTATACGTCTTAAATTGTAATTATTCTCTTTAAATTAACCTCACTTCAACCTTCAACAATCACGGTGCAATAGTTAACACGGTTGTGGTTACAGGTTATATTCAATTTTATTATAACCACCCACCCCTTTAAAAAAACCTTTCTTCTCCAATAATGTTATAACTCATTTTTATCCATAATATTTCTTCACTAATTAAAATTTCACATTTATAATTAAAACTTCACTTTTATTCGAATCGAAACACAATTAATACGTTAATGTGACTAGTTGGTATACTGGGTATTCAACTTTACATTTCTCGTTATGTTGGGTTGCACTCATTAATTTGAAACACTTCCATTAAGAGTTTCGTTCAACTCGATGTTAGGTAAGACCCACTTAAACTTTTATTTTATATTTACTGGTCGTTCCCAACTTTGTACTATCCTTTTTAGTATCTCCTGAGGATGAACGATTAAGCGTTCGAAAGATGTAGGGAACTATTTATTTGTTTTTACAATTATTATTAAACTGTGGAGGAACACTGAATCATTAACATTACTTTGGCTCCACTAAAAGTATGGACTATTTCTTCAACTAGTAATAACATACACAAAAGGGGGAAAAATGTTCTAGAGTCTATTTATCTAACATCCAGACTAAACCAAAAGAACGCTGGACGCGTGACTGATCACCGATCGGCAGTTGAACAGCGCAGCCCTTATTTGTCAATACGGAGGAAGCGGCTCATGCTCAGCGGTACCGAAATTTATCAGGGTTGCATTAAGTCATTAGGTGAGTCCTTGCATTCGGGTTGTTAGTTTACTTAATTTTGCGGCTGTTGATATTTAGTTTCTCTTGTTGTGGTGTGGTTGGCTCTTGTTGTTACTGTACTATATTATTAGGATTAATCGCAATTATTTTGTTGTTGTCGCGAGTTGTTGACAAAAGCGATGTCTAGTACAGACACAGCAGATAAAGTTGTGGATTTTATTGAACGCAGCTCAGCTAAGAGACGGATTGAAAAGACAAATTTTAGTGTGGAGATGAAAGAGGTTATTCTAAACGTATACAAAGAGAAATAGCAGGCAATGACTATCGATGCAGTTACTTTAAGGGTCGCAAGCAAAGTTGGAGTATGCTGTGCTTCAGTCTCCAATGTAATAAGGGAGTACAAAAGAAAGCGCCGTTTCTCTGAATTGCAGACCAAAAAAGCAGTATTAAATTATTGGGTGACGCTGATAAGCATGCGATACGAAGAAAAGTGCATGATTTTTTTTTCCGGAATGAAATGTAAGCATTTAATAAAGTATTGAAGGAAGTTAATGAAGATTCCATGTTGACAATTTTTAAACGATCGACGTTCTATACATTTTTGCAACATTTCAATTTTAAATGAAAAAAGCGAGGACGGAATAGCTTGTTGATTGATAGAGAAGAAATTGTGATGTGGAGAAGAGAGTATATAATTACAATAAAATCGTACAGGGAACAAAATAAAAACATTTTCTACTTTGACGAAATACGGGTTAATGTGACTTTCTACCGGATTGAAAAATCCCACAGGTAATTAAATCAATAAATAAAATTATTACTTATACTTTTCCTGAAAAACTTTATGTTTAACAAAAAATACAGTTTTGGGTTGCACTGCATGAGATATGTTTTTTTAGGCAATGGGAGAGGGCAAATAATCTGCCTTATTGGTAAAGAAAAGGGATTTGTTGATGGTGGCTCGTGGTGCTTCGAATACAAGAAGATTATCATAAGAAAATTGACGGCGAATTTGAAAAGTGATTTTCCAACATTTTACCCTGTTTTGGAGAGAAGTCAGTAATTGTTCTTGATAACGCACCCTATTAGTTTCGAAGAGTGGAGAAGATCCCAACCACTTATTGGTATAGAAGCTGTGGATGCCTGACGCACTATTGCAGGATCCTGTATAAAAAAGTTCTGTTAGAATTTTAAAAGCATCAGCTGAAATGATTATACAATAGAGTTGTTCCAATATTTGTAATCATAATTAAAACAAAGTTTTATTGTTATTTAACCCAGTTATTGCCAAAACTTTTTTTTTAAATTATCCTTGTTATTTTTTAATTTTCGGTAGTTAGTCTAACCAACAAATATTTTCCCATACATTTTTTTAGTTCAAAATATTCAAGTTTTTTTAAAAACGGGTGTTCTTTTAAAAGAACGGTGGCAAAATAAATGATCATCTACTAAATAACACTTTATTTTTTAAAATCAGCAATTTATATAGAATATCTACAAATCTTTCACATCGTATGATAGCTAATAAAACAATTTTTTGGATGTAAGGTAATGGCACATTTCTGACAAAAAAAATTGCAATTTTTATGGCAAACATTACATCGCGTCTGTTTTTCTTGGTACACAACCAAGTGATCTAGTCTGTCGTATCTAGAGGTTTCATGAAGATGTGCAGATTGACGGGTAGGGCCTCTTTTTGATGTTTTTTTATGTGTTTCCAACATTGACATTGCCACTGATTGTCTAAATCTTAAATGGTCCTTTTCCCCCCCCCCCCTATTAAAAAAAAATTATCAAAATATAAATGAAAAGGAACAGCGGAATATTTACATTGAAGAACATCTGCAAACTCTAAAACAACACTGGCTCCTAGACCTAAAGCCTTATACTTATCTAAAATCATAGTAGTTGAACCCTGGTATGGCTCAAACCACCCAATATATCCAGCTACAGTCGTACCCGTCCATAACTTATAGCCCCATCTAATAGGCTTACCCTTAATAAATTGCTTTGAGCCGTGATGTCCAAAATAAGGAACCATTGATTCGTCAATGCTATGCGCCTCTTGATATGGAGACATATCTATAAATCTTTTCTTTAGTGCATCAAAAAGAGGTTAAAGTTTTGCAAATTTGTTACTTTGATCTAAATTAGAATTAATTATCGCAACAATGAATATTTTGCATAATAAAATTGAACCTGTTTCTTGAAATCGCATCACAAACAAGAATATTATTGGTATCTTCAGAGTTTTCCCAATACGTTGACCTTCTTGGATGACTTGAATAGCCACTGAGTAACAAGACTCCTAAGAAACATTGAAATTCATTGTCAGAAATGTCGCCATTACGATTGTGAGAGTTAGCGTACATATTTGAATAATTTACTGACATGTCGCGATAACTTCGTTATCAAATAATAATGAAAACGCTTCAATCGGAGTGTACATTTGTATTGGCTCGCATATAGGAAGAAAATCAGGAAGATTGGAATTCATATCGATATTAGTCCAATTATAAATGCGCGTCTTCTTTACCACTTTACTCCCAATAACTCTTGGGCCATATGTTGACAATGGCAAGTCTTCATCACTATCTGATTCTTCTACATGAATGCCTGTCTCAGGATCAGCTAGAACCAATACCTCTACTTCTCCACGTAACTGGCCACCTGGTAGATTGTTCATGCTAACAGTATTCTCGTCCCCCGAGTCTTCGTCAGTATTTTCCTCATTTGCATTTTCGGGTGGAAATATAATTATATCGGAAGGGGTTTCATTATCCACATTGTCAATTTCTTCCAATAATACGTGTAATTTTAATGGTCTTTTCCAATATCTGAAAAAAAAAATTAAAGTTGTTTATTTTGCCACTTTCTTTTAAAAGAACGTCAGATATTTTACCGCGAAAACTTATTGGATGTAAACTAATTTAACCCCACTTTCATTTTAACCTCCTATTTATACTCTTTTCTCCTCAATTTTAATATACTATCATATAAATATTTTATAGAAAAGATTGGGACTTACCTCAAATTATTGTCCATAGTTACTTAGCACAAAATAATTCTTAGAAATAAATGTCGTTTTTATTAAAATTGCACGATATTGACACAAACAGCATGTCAAAGAATATCACAATTTAGTTTTGAAGACGACTATCACTACGCCATCTCTGAATAAACACGTAAACTTAAATAATAGGAAAATCTTTGAATTGTCTTTTAAAAGAACAGTGGCAATATCTGGGTTAAAATACAAGAAATGATTTCTTAGATGACACTGTCTTAAATTGTAGGCAGCTTATTTTAAGGCTATGGCAAGCAAACACATTATTTAATAAAGAAAATCAGTTGGACAAAACTGTGTTACCTCAACTATTTAACTATTTAAAACCAGTAACAGTACTAAGTCTGCATAGTGTTAAAATATGACGGACTTAATGTTATAATGGCTACATAACAAAAGCAAAACAGAGAAGGTGGCGACACCATTCAAAAAGCAGGCCACTATACAGTATGGGCAGACCCAAGACAAAGAAAATGCACCAAACTAGTACGTCAGCGCTATACAACATCAGAATTAGAAGCTTAAAAGTAACAAGTAACTATCAACACTGGCACTAAACTTCCTTATATCTATTCAAATAAGTTATGGAATTCAGTAGAAAAATCATAGTTATATGTAAAAGAAAATGTTATGTTTCTTGAATTAATTAAAGCATTAGATATTAGTAACCAGGTACTGCATGAATTAAACAATCCCCACATGGCAGGCATTAGGTTATAACCTAACTATAGTAGAGCTTATTTAAAAAGACCGAAAGGGCAATAAAACCTGCAACAAAGAAAGCTACAGCTTTTAATCATGTTTCTTTCTTCTAAACAAGTCATAGGCATGAAATTAGCAAGTACCAATCCTTAATTGCCTCTTTTTGTCAGGTGTGAGAAATTAAAGCGGAACAACGAACCTTTTCCCAGGTACCCAAAATTCAAGTATGGGCGAGGAATTTTGGGGTTTATTCGACATTCGACTTAGAATATTTGGTGCAAAATGTTTAACGCTGAGATACGGAAAATTATTTTAAACGTTTCGGAGTATTTTCAAAATGAGAAAGAAAATAGCCTTCAGCCAATTTCAGCTGTGAAATGCACTTCAGCGGCCTGTAAGATTAGTGAGAAAACTGTAGCCAGGATCCGAAAGGAATATACAACAGGAACCTTTCCCAGGGTAAGTGGTTTGAAATTTATTCACATATGAAACAGGGTGTCCCACAGTGGATAGCGTATTAGACGTTTATGGGCCAAAAAATTATGCGATTTTTATATTATATAATATATAATAATAATAATAATAATAATATGTCTTTATTAAGAATATCTAGTAAATTTTACAAAAAATTGTAAATATGAAGGCGGTATCCAACATTGCTGCTCTTATACAACCCCCTGCCCTAGTAAAATAAAAAACTAAGCCATAATTTTAGCTATATAAACCAATAAAAAGATAAAAAAATAGTAAATAACTTATATGTAACAAAACTTAAAAAACTATATAAACGATTTCAATAAATATACCTAATGTATGTTAATCTCTGTTAGATCTCTTGATTGAGCAATAAACCGCTTTACTTTAGATCTAAAAACGGACTGGGTGGAAGCCCTTCTAACAACGTCAGGAAGTTTATTGAAATTTTTACTAGCGGTGTAGCTGAAACACCGCTGAAACTGAGCTGTACTATGTCTTTGAACGCTAAACTGATCTCGGTGGCGTGTGTTTCGCAAATGAATGTCGGATCCTCTAGATAATTTTTCAAAGAGATATGAAGATTGCTGTGAAGTGATAATCTTATTGACAAGACCTAGAAGCTGTATCCTGTATCTTTCTTCCAAATTAAACCATTTAGAGCGGTTAAAACTGTCAGATATATGGTCAAACTTGCGAAGATTTTAACAGAATCTTATGCAAGAATTCTGGAGCCGTTGAAGACTCTGTTTGTCTTTCTTCAGAAGTGCTGGCCAATAAACATTATAACAATAGGAGAGGTGTCACAAAACTAGAGATTCTGTAAGTTGAAGCTTGATGGGAGTATCAAAGATATCTTTATGAATATAAAGTACCTTAAGCTTGGCGTAACCAGTCTGTAGAGGCTTAATAATAATATATAATTAATATAAGGATTGTAATTTATTATAAGTATTTATATTCAATTATAAAGTAATAAAAGAACATGTAGTCATAATATTCAATTTTCTTTTTAGGCCAATAGAGAAAAGCGTGCCCCAAAAACAAGGGATATAACTGAGGCAAGGAAAACTCAAATAAGGAACGTAGTTTACAATATGATTGCCACGCATAAGTATGTCACACGGCAAAAGCTAAAAGAGGAACTGCATGCCAAACAAAGTATTGACCTACGCAACTCTACATTAGCTCATTTGTTAAAGCATTTGGGATTTAAATTTAAAATGGATAGTGGCAGGTGCTACATTATGGAGAAACCTGAATATTGTTTCAAAACGAATAAAATTTTTGAGACAGTATACAGAAAACTTGTTATCAGAAACTCCGTTAGACGTGGTTTTTATAGATGAAACATCAATATTTTAAAATGATAACGACATTAGAACATGGCATAATGACAACATCAAAACAGTTTTAAATAAAACACAATCAGACGGCAAAAGATAATATATAGGTAGTTTTGCATGCTGGCACCAAAGGTGGCTTTATAGATGTGGTGGGCTTAGTTTTTTCTACAAAAACATTAAAAACTAACCTAAACTAACCTGACTATCGTGACAACATGAGCTCTACATTGTTTGAAAAATGGTTGGAAGAACAGCTTTTACCTCTGCTTGAAAACCCCCCGCTTCTTGTTATGGACAATGCAAGGTACCATTCACGGCTCAGCAAAAATGTGCCAAATGCTTCAAGGAGAAAAGCTGATATCATTTCCTGGCTACAAAGCAAAGATATCAATTTTATGGAAAACGCACTGAAACCCAAATTGCTACAAATAGTAAAACAATACAAAGCAAAATAAGGATATGCCGTGGATGAATTAATTTGTACTATGGGTCATTAAGTTTGAGATTGCCGCCCTACCACTGCATTTTTAAGGCTATTGAATTAATTTGGATCCAAAGCAAAACATTTTTTAATAAACAAATTATTGGAAGAGACAGGAAAGATGAAAATGCCATTTCGGATGTTTGGAAAGAGGCATTACGAACCATTACCCCCGAGAATAGGTTTAATTGTGTTTGCCATACAAATAATATTATGAGGGAAAAAGAACACATTCTGGATGTTCAGGTTAAGCCACTGATAATTCATGTGTCAGATTCTGGTTCAGATTTTGAAAGTGACATTTCTTTATCTTAAGATTAACTTTTTTGTATGTAGTAGTTGTATGTTTATTTCTTTATTTTTTTATAAAAATGTTATATAGGTATATAAACATGAAATAAATTTCCGTATTGTTCTTTTGTTTTTCTTTTTATTATATTTATATTTAACAAGTAGGGTGAACAGCCCAATTATTGGCACTTTAAGGTAACGATATGGACTATGTGCTAAGTTAAATTGAATAATTAGGGTATATGCTATTTTTACATTTTAATACAAAACAGGAAACCGTACTTTATATTTTTTGATACGTGTTTTTTAAAAACAATGTTGCAAAAAATATTTAAATTTGTTAATTTGTATTTTTGGGCATTTGCTAGTTATTGGCACCCATATGCCAATTATTGGCACATTAATTTTACTAATTGTTGGCACCCCTAAAATTACAGAGGTCAAAAAGGAAAGGTAGGTAGATAGGTACCTCGTTAGGTATTAATAAATATTTTAGTAATTTATTATATATTTACATTAATAGTGCTACACAAAACAAAAACATAGCTACATATATTTTACTTATGAAACTAAAGTGAAGCTTTGGTTATTAATGGGAACGTAACGACTTAAACTTAGGTGAAGAATTTAAAAAAAATCAAGTTATGTGTTTTGCAAAATACAGGTTGTGCATATAAAATTTTCTTTGTAAATTTCTTGTTTCTTTAAACATTTTACGTGATAACACCTCATACATGAGCAACATCTAATTCCAACAGTGGTGACACTAATATTGTAGGTACATATGAAACATAAGCAATTTTTTACTACCATATTATTTGTTGGCGTTTCTTCTTCTGGTGATATATTATTACAGGACACTGTTGTTGCGTTCGCCTCGTCAGGTTCATCAGCAAATAGGTTTCTTATATGACTATTAGTAGTCAACAGTTCTTGAGGTTTTATTTCAAAAATATTTTCTTTTTTGACGTCTTGTTCAAGAAAATTTTTATACCTATTTTTTTCTATGCTTGCAATACCAGGCATATTTAACCCTTTCTGATTGACTGGTTGTGAGCGTGTCGTATGTTCTATGTCCTTCTTTTTCTTCGTTTTTTTTTCGGGTTGTTTATTCGGTAACTTGCTGTCAGCTCTATTTTTCCTTCTTAATTGATTTTCTTCCTTTTTTCATTCGTTATATCCTCTTTTTCCTGGAGATGTTTCTTATACTCAGATGAAATCAAAACATATGATACTCTCTGTGAATTCCTCTTTCCTGTCCTTTGAGGAGTTTTTGGTTTCGTTAGGTATCTCATTATATTGCTCTTTTGTTCTTCATTTCTTATTTCATTTTTGTTTTCTTGGATACTGTTCAACTGGTTTTCAGTATTTTCATTATCTGACTTCCCAGGTATACTGAAATTATTTTCGGAATGTAAATCATCTTTCAGTTTTTTCGATATATTTACTGGACTATTTTCAACATCAAATATATTTATTTCACCTCGCCTTTCTTTGTCTTTTACACCTGGTGATAGTAATATATTTTGAATAATGTTAATTTTATTATGATCTTTATTTTCAGATATATTTTGTTCTCCTATTTTTTTTTGTCAGTTTTCATCTCAAAATTATTAGGTAATATTTTTTCTTTCTTTTTGTCATCATTTCCGTCGGTTGCATTTTCGAATGGTATATTAAAAATCACTGGCATATTAAAAATATCATTTTCAGAAAAATCAGCGGTTGTCTCCGCTTCAACCACCTGAACAATACCGACGTCTAAATTGGTCGTAGATTTAATTTTAGAGTATATATTTCTCAAAATTTGGCACTCATTGTGATCTGGATTTTCGTTTTCGATCTGTTTAATTACTTTTTCATTTATTAAGCTAGAAAGATATGGTTTCCTTACTACCTTCAGTTTCAGCTCTGGAGGTAGATGCACGTGGTTCTTGCGAAACATCTTTTCCAAGGCACTTAGGAAAATCTATTGCGCAAGGATTTCATGGGCATAAGCCACATGCTCGAAAGCCAATTTTGATGCTTTCCTCCTTAAGTTGTAAAATAGCCTTTTCTAATATTGGGGCAAAATTATGTTTTCCCAATTGGCAATATGGATTTTCTCTCCTCCAATCAAGAACGCCATTTCTCCAAAAGCTTTTTAATAGCTTAAAGCAGGATACGTCAGCAGATTGCAATATTCTTGTAGCGTTAGGATACAGCGCTATGAGTATTATTTGTAATTCTGTGCAGACATTGCTTAGTTCATATGTTAAATGGGTCTGGTGACCGTCTACAAAAAGGATCACGGGAAATTGAACGTTCGCTTCAACGAGAGTTTTATAAAACACATTTTTAATGTAGTCGACAAATACTTCGGATTTCATCCATCCATTGTCCGTCATAGCTACACCCCAATTACCGGGAATACTATTCGAGACAGCTGCATTTAATCCCTTGTTCGGAAATATAATTAGTGGTGGTGTTATAGAACCAGCAGCAGAAAAAGTGAACATAACAGTCAGGTTTTGTTTTGCTTATTTAGAAAACCATAGCAAAAACTTAAATGAAAACACATTTTTACCAAAAAAAGATTAAGAAATTTGAGTGCCAATAATTGGGCAATAAAATCTTACTAATTATACCAATAGTTGGCATGGGTGCCAACAAATAGAAACCGAGCAGTTTACATACCCAATAATTGGCACCCAATAAATATAATTAAAATGTTAGGTTATAATGGTTTACATCATTTTTTAGCTTTAAGACAATGTTTATCTATAATATACAACAGCTACATACCTCAATTTTTCTGTTTAAAGTTAAAAAATATCATATAATTACCAAGAACATTCTTACCTTTACGCTAATTTTACAGGACTTTTAGGATATCGAACGACACTTTTCAACGCGAGAACTGGCGCCAAAATGGCACAAACGGCGTAACGGTCAGCAAATATTGGGCAGGGTTGTCGCTATTACTCTGATATCCTATATTTTGGCTTTATTTTAGCAAGATTTTTTAAATTAACAAAAACTTAGAGAAGTGTCGATAATTGGTTGAGTGACAACGATTGGGTAGTTTACCCTATTAATTAATGTATTTTATAATGCACATAATTTAAGATTTGCTCCCCCCCCCCCTATCCCAACCCAAAGACCAAATCCTAAAGCCGCCACTGAACATGAAATAAAAAATATAAAATATTACGATTGTTAATAAATTAGCGCATTGTAAATTATATGTAAAACATAATTTCAATAATACTGGTTTCATTTTTTAATTTTTACTTAACTTTTCTGAAATAATACATTCCGGATCTGACCCAATATTCCACCAGCATTCACCAGAGATATCAATCAGTTTATAAAAGGATATAAAGTACACTCTTGGGTACCTGGTAAAAGATAGAACACTAAGACCTACGTGATTTACTATTTTACTCCCTTTGAAGGGCGTCAACTGGGTATTCTTTTTAATTTATCCTTGCTTTTGATTTGTATGAAAACAAAGAATAACCTGTAGCGTTCTTGGTTGCACGTTTTATGAGGGTTTTTTAAATAATCTCTACTATAAATTTAAAAGTGCGTTCCAGAACAAAAAAGAACCTTGGCAACGTAAGCAATTGTAAGCAAAAGCAAAGCGTGATAAACATAAGTAAGTGATAGCACAGTCTCTAAAAATAATAAAAAAAAAAGGAAATTACCCACTGAATCCATAATTTGAAAATCACAAAACTGATGATGAAGTTTAAGAAAGCTTACCTCTAAATGGGAAATGCAGAGATCGCAGTTCTCCGCTTTTAAGGCGACGCCATAATATAGCGTGGCTTCCTTCCTGGACGAGGTTAGTTAAGGTTAGAATAGAAAAAGTCGCAAGAAACTTAATATCCCAAAACGACAGCTGTTTCTGTCAAATTAAAAGTTGGTGCCCACTTAAACAAAATAACCCAAAGAAGGAGAAGAATGAAACACCATACCACCGATTAAGACAAAAGAAAGGTCTGAACTTAACCAGAACATAAATTAAATAATTAAATAATAATGTCACAACTAGGGGACAGTTTCCCTAACGGGACGTGAATGAAAGCACTGGCTAGAAAAACCACAGATCCTTTTATTTACGTTATATTATTTGTTTACCAGGTAGCCTGGAAGAAAGCCAACATGTCTCCGTAGGGGTGTCGACCTGGTCGGCACCATCGGCTTGAGGGCTCTTAAGGGGATGCGCCTGAAGGGCTTTACCCCTTACTACGTCTTCGGGAAAGGTTGACGGTTAAAAGACCCAGGAAAGTTGCTTTGCGTCTGTAAGACGTATGAGCACTCCTGAAGGGAGAAAAGGAAGATCAGGAGAGAGGCCTTGAATCTATAAGACGTATGAGCGCTCCTGAGGAGAGAGGTGACCAGTCGGAAAGAGGAAGGTACCGTTCACGCAATATTCGGGCATTTATACACCGAAAGTGCTGATTATTGTTTAATTGATGTTGACATTGTGTGGCACAGTGGTCCGCGACCTCAACGCACAGTGGTCTAGAGGTGTAAAAAATATAATTATAATGTAGCATTTTGTTGACAATAATATAATTGTCCCAAACAACTTTCATATTACATAAAACTGCTAAGAGTGATAAGTGAGCTTGACCTGACAGTAACGCGAACGGAAATATGTGGTCAAGCCTACTTGCCGCGCCGCAAAGACCACGGAGCAACCAGTCAGAGGGGAAGCGAACGCCGCACCGTATCGCTAATTTACTCTCTTTGACAGACTTTCTGCAAGCAAGGAACCTAAAGAACGAAAAGACATTTAAGTGAATAGATTTCGGAAAATAAGTAAAACAATGTACTTTCCGGAAATACTAAACTTGAAAAGAACAAAGTAAGTCTAATATTTTCCTCAAAATCACTAGTAGCAAGAAATTGCTACAAAATATACGACGAAGCACTACGAGCACCCGCACGTGATTCAGCTGAGTGTCCCTCAAACGACATTGTTTCAACGAATATAAGCTCCAAAGATTCAAACCCAACGTCTGCACACGCATCGCTTCCAGAGCGCCATGATAGTATAAAGGATTTATCTTGCAGTGCTGTGCCTGAAAAAAAAACAACTCGGGTTATATTAAAAGTCTAAAACAACATTATTCAACGGGGTGCGCCACTTAAAAAATATAAGTACATAAATATTAATTGATGAATAATAAGTGGTAGAAATTAAAATTTTTGAATATATTTCAAGCAGCAGGATAAGTATCTTTGTCTTGCCATCAACTATTCGTACTTTAAAATGAAATAATTAGTATCGTTTTATTTTTTGAGAACACGAATTTGGGCCTTTTTAGTATGTTGACTTGATTCAGTTACTAATGTATCTTTTGTAACCATGTATTGAAATACTCCACACACTAAACTGATAAAACTGATATTTTGTATGTTCTATTTAATAATAAAATGTCATTATCTGCCGAATTGTTTTTTATAGACTCATGATAATAATAATATAATATAATCTCCCAAAAAATTATAAGTTCAGACCTGGCTACCCAGCTCTCGCTCTTCCGTTTACTTACTTTTAAATCTCTTTATTGGAGTATTCTTTTATAATTCCAATTCTTACTACTAACTTATATCTAGCCTAGCCTAATTTACAAACTAAAACTAAACTTAACTAAATATACAAGACTTGGGCGCATATGGACCGTAAGCATACGGCCCAAAATGCGCCCAAAAAACCTGGCGAGCCAGGCGGCCGGTATTGTGGCCTAGGTTGCGGAATGGAAACCTGGACACTTTTCACACACGTACCGGCAAGTGCCATGACGAGGTGTTGAGGGCGTGTTTTCACCGCTGCACACAGGCGAATTTTCCGAAAATCCTGGCCAAAATTAAGTGTTTGTTTATTTGATATGAAAAATGGTTAAAATTGATAATAGATGCACATAGTAGAGAAAAAAATTTTTTTTTGAATCGTTGTCAATCTTACAGCCCCTACAAACTCAGAAAATCATAAACTGAAGAAACGGTAACTATTAAGAAAATATATTTATTTTATGATATTCCTACAAATACAAAACCTATATTTTAAACTAAAAAAAATTGTTTACTATTAACTAGATATTTAAATCACTATATTAAAACTTAAAATTACTATAATATTAGAATTAATCGGTATCGCTGTCACTTTCTTCTTCTTTCTCGGTTACAAATGGCTCTTCAAAAAATTTTGAAACTCCTAAAGGATATTTTTTTAATTTTTTTGAGTATGACTTTTTCATGCTCGAAATAAACGGATCTGATGATACAAGAAGATTGCAAAACATATCTTCCATATTTTCCATTCTAGAAAATTTTCTAGAATGAAATTCGCTGTACCTTAATATCTTTATTTCTAGACTCTTGAGCTTCTTCGCCAAGTTGTCCAATTAGCAACATAAAATATGAAATAATTTCTGAACTATGAAATAAAATCTTATGTACAGAAGTTGGCATGTTGTACCAAGGATACAAATCTATAAATCTTCTAGCTGTATTCAGGCAATAATTTTTAAACAGTTCGACTTTAATGGAATACCCACTAGATATGGCCAACAGAATTGTTCTAAATCGAGTTATCAGTTCTTAGTCAACCCCTGTAATTTTTGAAGATGTGGCTGCATCTTCAAAAAACCTTCGGGTAGTGTTTCCATCATTAGTGCTGCCAAATCCAGGCTTTGACTTATCGACCAAGAGCCCCATTTCTTTTTGAAATAACTCTTGGATTCGTTTTTTGTTATTTGCTACCATTTCTTTATTTTCATTATCACGAGCTTGCCATTGCTGAATTACGAGTTTATAAGAAACGTGAAGCAGGCACTCAAAAGAACGAATCCAAGCTTTCTGTTCGGTCACTTGAACTAAGAAACAAAGCTGGTCTTCCACGGCTTTTGGAATCATCACTCATATCTTGTTCTTTTGAGTTAAAAGAACCAGAAAACTGTACTTCCGAATCCAACCAAGGTAAATTTTTGTTACGGAACGCATTCACATTTCTCGAGGATGCCAACCACTTATTGTTGTACTGCACCAAAAAGTTTTTTATTTTTGTCTAAGATTCTTCGGACAAATTATCAATTTTCGTTTCAGATGTCACTTTATCCACTAAATAGTCACATTTTTCTTTAAAGTTTCTTATATTACAGTCTTTTACCCACTCGACAAGTTTATTTCTGGCCACAGAAACATACTTCGCTCCAGATCCTGTAACAAAACAAAAATCGTCCTTTATCGGGTGATCGATATTTGTCATAATATCGGAGCACAAAAAAATATATTCAAAGCAAGATCGCAAAATATCGCAATTTTTTTTCACAAAATCTAAAAAAGTACTTGTCAAGGTATAAAAGAAATGTAATATTAATGTTAAACTATGTTAAACAATTTACTTTTTGTCTACGCAAACTTTATAAAATGAAATTGATATGCTATGTTATGCAAGTGCATTAAAAAATTGAATTAAAAAAAAATATATTGCACAATATTTCAATATTTACCTTTAAAAGGCTTTTACTTACCACCAGCAATAGGCTTCATAACAGTTTTTTAAAATATTCACAAGAATAAGCACAAAAACGCAATCACAACACAGACAATTTTAAAAGCACTTATCTCAGATTTAACACTACTTAATATAAATGTCTATTTTCAACTGAAATATCTTCGTACCCAACGATCCTATAATTAAATGGCAGGTATAGTTTATGAAGCGGTGGAGTTTATATGATCGATTGGTAATGTGTTTTTCCCAGAATTTTAAGTTTGAGTTTTTAGGGTTTTCACCACATTTTTGGAAAAATTCGCCTGTGTGCGCTGGTGACAAAAGATAGTTCTCAAACTACCATACTTTATTTATAATAGTTGACAGGTATGGAAAATTCGGACGAAACCTTACTTAGACTGGTCTCTTTATGCTGTGATAAAGTTCTGAGAAGGTTCAACAACTGCCTTGTTTTCCAATTTTTTTAGGGAATTCTTATCATATCATTGCAATCAATTAATCAATATATACTACCTAGATCAACGGGTTCAAGTTTTTTCTCTTCAACTGATAATTCTGATGGATATCTTTGTGTGATAATGTTTTTAGTAGTAGCACTGTCCTGACTGAAACGTTTCGGTTTTATTATAAGCGGTGTACAATTTTTCTTAAGAATCCTTATAAAATGATTTATATTTTCGTCTTTAGATTCGTTTTCGGGTCTGCTAAGTATTATTAATCACATTTTGTGTACAGGTGTAGTCTTGCCGTCATCTCTGCTAACATGACAGCAACATTTAAATGCAGGGACTAAATAAACTTTTTACTAAATTATTACAAAAACTAAATTTTTAATTTATTTTGTTTGACAACCGACGTTGGTGTGAATAAACCAACATTTATGAAAAGGCAAACAAACCGTGCCGTAGCAAATAAAGCGTTAGTATTCGGTAAAGTTGAACCTCAAACAAAGCACGATATTACGATAGAGTGGTTTGGAATGCTAATTTTGTTTTTGTTTGTATTTACCATGGTCTAATTTGGAAACACAAATGTTTGGTAAATATTACGGACTTAGTTTTTGCTCTAGTCGTTTAACATTTTTATACTGGACCCCATTAATGAAGTATCCTAAGCTTCTTTTTAGATTAAAAATTGAGTTTGTGCTTCAAAACAATTTAATGGAAGTTTTACATACTCGGCTTTTGAAACATAGCCTTGTTATATTACGTGTATTTTTTTTTTATTTCGGTTAACGTATTTAAACTATACAAAATTTCAATGGGATAGTAAATCACGTTGAATGTCGACTACATAGGAAAAGATACTTATTGCTTAATTGGTGTAAGTAACTTGAGTGAAAACTCCATCAATTCCTTAATAACAGGCACTGGGGAGTACGCTTAATCCGAAAAAGAAAAATTACCGAACTTTTTTAAGTACACTTTCCCAATTCAAGAATTTTACAGGAATCATCGCAGACCTGAAAGCTAAGGGAGAAAAATAGGACTCCTAACAGGGCTGGCAGGGAAAATTAGCAGATTGCCAAAAAAGTGGTGACAAGGGAAAAGACCAGATGGGCAGTAAACTCATTTTAAGCATTAAGGTCCAGCCATGCTTTAGAAGAGACCGGTCCTGCTAATCGATAAACTTTGCCTTATGCTCAAAAGAGAGAATACAAAGGGATCTCAATATCGTTAAAAGATGGGTAGGGCAGGAAGAACTTAACGTCAGTCGTCAAAAGACTGTTATAATCCCCTTTACAAAACGCAGGAAGAAGGAGGGATTGGGACCTCTAACCCTGCAGGGAGTAAACATGCCACTGTCGGAAGAGGTCAAACACCTGGGAGAAACATTGGACCCCAGGCTGACCTAGAACAAACACGTAGAAAACAATGGGAAGTCAGAAGTAACCTTGTCAATTACTAGACAGATGTATGGAACAACATTGGGACTCTCAAACAAGCTGGTGCATTGGATGTACACCAGGGTAGTGAGACCTGCAATTACGTATGCAGCACTGATCTGTTGGCCAAAAATACAGCAGAAAATCACAATATCAAAGTTAGGAAGCCTACAAGGGCTGGCCTGCTTGAGCATCACAGGAGCCATGAAATCGATTCCTAAATCCGCAATGAAACACATCCTAGACCTTCCTCTACTTTAATTGGTGACTAAAGGAGAGGCAATAATGGGACTATACAGACTACAGAGTTTTCCGTCACTCTCTGGGTGGCATAGAACTGGATACGCACTCCTATGCGATACCATAAGAGAACCTGAGTTAGAAATGAGATCAGGTCACAAAAACCCTGCATATCGCTATTACATACCATTCAAGACCGTAATCGATGAACAGGATGCGTGGAACAATAAAAAACACCAGATACCTCTGGGACAATAACCTGGTACACAGACGGCTCGAAAACCAAAGAAGGTACCGGAGCAGGGATACATGGAGTAAGACCGAAGAGAGATGCTTATTTCTCCCTGGGTAAGTCTCCCACGGTATTCCAAATGGAAATCTACGATATCCTACAGCGTGCGTATGAAAACAATAGGAGCACTTATTTTCAAAAGCGGATTCACATATACTTCGACAGCCAAGCAACCCTTAGAGCGCTAGCATGCAATAAGGTGACGTCAAGACTGGTATGGAAATGCCAGGAGGAACTAGTGGCCCTGGCAAAAGCCATTAAAGTAATACTACAATGGGTACCAGGACATGAAGGTATTACAGGAAACAAAAAGTCTAACAAACTTGCAAGAAAGGGGTCGGAAAAAACATTCATTGGTCCAGAACCAGCACTCAGAGTCCCAAGGTGCACAGTACGAAATGTCGCAAAACGATGGACAAAGAATCAACATCAGATCTACTGGAACAACAGGCAGGTATTAAACCATAGCAAATCTTTCATTGGGGATCTAAACCCGAAACTAACAAAACAGCTACTTCTGATGAACAGAAATCAGCTCACAATTTCCACAGTAATTCTGACAGGACACATGACCGCTAACAAGTATCTGTGCCGTATGCAACTTTACAATGGAGACCTAAGCTGCAGGTTATGCGGGCGAGAAAGTGAAACGGTACAGCATATTATCTGCCACTGTGAGTCATTGGATTGAAAAAGGCAACAAATACTCGAACAACCATGACTAGAACCAGAGGATATTCCGACACTCTCCCCATTTCACCCTCACAAAGTAGTGCCAGGAACTGGAATAAATGAGTGGGTATAAGAACAAACTAGGATCAGCACAATGAGCCAAACCTGGCCGAAGTGCATCCGGCACTTGGACGGACCCTCGGAAGAAAAAAAATCGAATATAATGGTTAGTAATTATTGACAAGAAATTTTGCTAGATTTTAAAAAGTCTTCGCTTGAAAATAAAGCAAGAATTTTATTTGCGCCTATCTCCGTCCCGCATTAAGAAATGTAATAACACTTAAATATAACGTCTTTGTCCCCAAAGCTACTACAACTGAAGAACGAATTTATCGTTCTGAGAACGAACTGCTCGCTCTTTCTGAAATGTCGTTATGAATTAATTAGCTCCGACAGACAAGAAAGGGTGGAGGCTGGAGTTGCCATCTGTTTAAAAAGTACTCATTCATATAAAATAATTCACACATATGACTCTGTTGAGTAGCTTTAAATACAGGTAAAAGTAAAAAAGTATAGTGTTGCTTTTGGGGTTTTCTATAGGCCTCCGCAGCAGAATAGCAAACACCATGTCAATACGCCGGAGTAGTCAATGTCTTCCTGTTGCCAACAGAGTAATAATGTTTTCTGTTTGGGGGATGTATACTTTAAGATCTTTAAAGTTGACAGTCCATCTACAAAGTATTTTTTGAATATGATCAGTAATATGGGGTTTAGGCAAATAATAATAATGCTACCAGAGTCACATAGTTTACTACTGCTCTTTTATATATGATTCTGAAAAGTACCTACAAGAAGTTTAGAAACTCTAGGGTTAAATTCGTTGATATGTCGGATCACGATATGATATAATGTACCATAGATTATGAGAAACCAGAGTTGCAACCTTTTCTGTTAACCTATGCGGATTTAAAAATTTTGATCGAGACGCTTTTACGAGGAAACCAACGGCTTCCTTTGGATAGTGTATTTTATCTGAATGATGTCAACGTCAAAGTGGATTTTTTAAATGAAAGTTTACTTTCTTTGGCAAATTACTATAAAAACTTCCAGAATTACAAGAAAAAGAACACCGTGCCCAACTAACATTTTCCGCAACTTAAGGAAGTTTAAGTTTTATTATAGTCTTTCTAAATTTACAACAAAACCATGTGTGTGACAAGTTTTGTAAGGCATCTAATAAATACCAAAATACATTAAGTTTCATAATACTGCATTTAAAAGGTTTCGGTTACTTCATCCAGTGTTGATAACTTAAAGTTTTATAAGAAGGTTTTATAGCGTTCTTAAAAACTTCATTATAAAGCTTTTACACTAGCAGTTTTATAGCTTTCTCCGTAAAAACCTTAAACACCGAATAAATATTCTATAGCTACTTCAAAACTTAAGGAATGTTACAAAACTTATAGGCCCAGTGATACCTACATAAAAAGAGAGGTTATGGTTTTGAGGTTATAGTGTTTAACTGATT
Source organism: Polydrusus tereticollis (assembly GCA_963920685.1). Taxonomy (NCBI): domain Eukaryota; kingdom Metazoa; phylum Arthropoda; class Insecta; order Coleoptera; family Curculionidae; genus Polydrusus; species Polydrusus tereticollis. The sequence continues at coordinate 164,326,599 of OY987327.1, forward strand.
TCCGAAAAATGTCGCATAGATCTCAATCTGATTGGGGGCCTGAATTAATTTGCTTCCAGTTGTATTTATCAGTCTTCTTGGGGGCCAAAACAACACGCCGTTGCGCTCCCATCCGCTGGGAACAATCGTCAAGAAAGCTGCTTTTCTTCTCAAATCTTTAGTTTGCACAATTTTAAAAGGCATCTTTACCGTTGTCACCTCGATATACACTTACTTTTTTCAAGAAAAGTAATTGAAAAATAGCTAGAAAGAGAGGTTATGTTAGCACTTCACATTTATTCCATAAGTAACAGCATATTTCAGAGTAAGGAAAACAGTACACTGACAATAAAGGCGAAGTTTAGCCATTAGCTATTCTTACACTTAACCTCTAAGCGAGTGAAAAAGATTTAAGCTATATATAATATATCAGCTTCTACAATAAATCTTGTATACATAATAAATTTGTAATTTCAATCATTATTTACAATGAGACATCAATTGAACAAGGTGGTCGTAGTACAACAAAGAGAAGAGAATAGACACATCAAAAAGGTAAAGATAAGCACCAGAAACAGACAATAGTTAAGCAAAAAACCTAAAAATAAAATTAAAAAGAAACATATTCATGACTACCGTCAAGAACCTTATACAGGTTCACAGACTCCAAGTCCTAACATGTTACAAAATAATAGATAATAGGCTGAGAACCAGTCCCTAGGTTCAGATCAGAGATACTCAAGTAATAAATATAACAGTTGAAACAAGCAGACAACCAGCCATCACATATTCTATCTAGAATATTGATTTAACTGCTGCTGTAGTAAGAATTGCCTATACATTCTTTTAAATCGCTGTACAGAGGCTTCGTCCTTGAGACGCCTCGACAACTCGTTATAAAAATGTGCCGCTTGATAGGTAAAGCCTCTCCGAAACAAAGCAGTCGCGTGTCTTGGTATAGCCAATAATTATCTATGACGCGTATTCACAGTATGAATATTACTGCGAGTTACAAGCAATTTACTGAAATACGGGGGAGACAAGATCAACATAATCTTCTTGACAAAAACTCCGAAATGAAGTTGCCTTCTATGCGACATATCAAGCCAAGAGAGCTCTCTAAATTGCGGAGATATATGATCATACTTTCTCAATCCGAAAATAAATCGCACACAAGAGTTTTGAACTTTTTAATCTTCCGTTGTTCACACATACTTAAAAATGGTCCATACACGTAGTTACAATAATTAAAATTGGACAAGACTAGCGACTCGACAAGTATTCTGCGAAGCTTTCTGGAGAGTATGTCGCTTGCCGGCGACAATAGTGGCACATCTCAAAATTAGAAATATTGAAGAAATTCGAGTTTAAAAATACAAAATTTTAGTTGTAATAAAATTAATAGACCATTAACAAAGATTCTAAGTTTGATTACAGTTATTGTATATTGTGTAGACAATAAGTTCATGGAGATTTTTATTTCGCTCGTTTCTTTTTCTGAAAGTCGAACTTTGTAAGATGTGCCACTATTGACGAGATCACAGATTGCAATTTTAGACTAATTACACTAGATACATTAATAAAATTCGTTAATAAAATATTCAAAATGAAACCAAGAAGGTAGCAGAACGATACTTTATTTATAAAAATAGAAAATAATAATAAAAATAAACATTTTATTCTTAAAAATAAACATTGACTTTGGTATTTTCAAAAAAGTTTGGAGTATTTAGCAAGTTTTATTGAAATGTTAAATTTCTATAGAAGTGACTATGATTTTTGGTAATGGCATTAGTTCGTAATAGAAACATTAGATCATCGTATTCTTTCTTAGTAATCGGTATAGCTTGAGTGTATGCTTTTATTAATTGAAAACCTAACATAGGTTTACGTAATGGTGCTCTTGTTAGACTTTCGTTAATACCATTTACTAGGTACCTTGTAACTAGTATCCTTGAAGATAGTCTTATAGAAAAGGTAGCCTAAATTCTCTTTTTCTACTTTTAGTACAGAAACTTCAGATAGCTTAAAGTTTTCACCCAAAGTGTTTTTGTTGAAATTGGTACAAGTGCGCTCAGTCAAATTTTTTAGATCTAAAAAGCCTGAGTATGCTAATTCTACCACTTTAAAGAGATGCCCTGTTTTTTTAGCTATTTGCACTAAGCCCACATGCTGAGATGGTGTGTAAATAGGGCCGGATTTTAATGCCCTTTTAATGTTTTTCTCTATTAAATTCGTACTATATCGGCACAACACAAAAAGTGCCACTATTCGTCCGACTTAAAAGCGCTATTTGTAATGATGCTTTAGTGACACATTCGCCATCTAGGGGAATCAAGCATAACCAAATATGTGCCAGTCTTGTTGCAAGAAAAGCTAATAAATTTAACGCTTGATGCTATAGTTAGTTGATTTTTGGCATTTTTTGAGATGTGCCACTATTGTCGCCGGCCAGCGATGTGTCTACTGGAATACAAAATTTTCAATTTAAAAAATGATTTCTTTCTATATATATTTATATATATACAGGGTGTCGAAAAATGATGATAATTTTGAAACGGTTTAAGATATCGAATTCAAAATCGGTATAACTAGGTTTTCGAGAGTGAGAAATTCGAATTTGGTGTTAATTTCAAGATACTCCCTAGAGGGCGCTTGCTACGTGCTTCATGTTGAACTAATTCATCCATATTTTATTTAACCGTGCAGTTACTAGTATTTATACTTTAAACTATAAAAGAACCTACCTTTTTACGTAAAAAAGGTACTCTTGGTCGATCTCGATATCTCAAGCCGTTACCCAGATTCTAGCACTTGATAATAAAAAGGCAGAAAAAAAAAACAAATGAAAATATTGGAAACTATTAAAAATTTGTTTTAATTCACTTTAGTAAATGTTAAAAGTGTCCACCGTTTACTTCAATACATTTTCTTAAGCTTTTTAACAAATGACGTCTCACATTCAGGAAGATATTTTGATTATCTCCTATAACAATGGCGGCTTCTTGAATTTTTTGTTCAACTTCCTCCCGTGTATTGGATTCATCACCATATACCAAATCCTTCATGTGACCCCGCAGATAAAAATCTAACGGGTTAATATCTGGGCTACGCGGTGGCCAAGGAAATTCGCTACCGCGACCAAACCACCGATGTGGAAAACGCTGATTTAAATGATTTCGAACAGGAACTGCAAAGTGTGCTGGGGCACCATCTTGCATGTACCACATATTGTGTCTTATGTTCAGAGGTATATCATCCAGAAGGTAAGGTAAATCGTTTTCTAAAAACTGCAAATATTGTTCATCATTGATCAAGAAATTGTCGATAATGCCGCACCAAATATTTATCGAAAACTCGTGCTGAAAATATTTTTCTTTGGGTAGTCGTGGATTTTCCAAAGCATAGTGATGATTATTTTTCCAGTTAAAAATTCCGCGTCTTGTAAAAGTTGCCTCGTCAGTAAATAATATTTTTCTCAGGAACATGGGATCTTCGTTATTCTTATTTAGTAGATTTTGACAGAATTCTGATCTGACTGGCAAATCTCCTGGTAGTAAATTTTGAACGGGCGTGAAATGGTAAGGAAATAAATTTTCTGCATTGATGACTTCTAAGACGGTCGATTTACCTATTCCTGTAGAAGCTTCCAAACGCCTAGTGCTTAATTCAGAATTTTCCGCGATACGAACCAAGATCTCTTCTTCTTGTTCGACCGTTATAGTTTTCGGTCGTCCACCAGGATTTTTGACATAAAACGAACCTGTTTCACCTAACTGATTGAATATTCTTTGAAATATTTTTCAACACCCTGTATCTCTTTAACCTCTAACATTTTACATGGGCAAATTTGGCTCAAAAGACATATTTTTATATCTACTATCTCCAGTTGCTCTATGGCCCATAAGTTACCGGACACCCTGTATATATATTTCCAAAATAAATCAAACACATTAAATTCCTTTTATCTAAAACTGCAAGGTGATTGGAAATATAAGAAGAGTATATCCGCTAAAATCACTTAAGACTCGTGCGATTTCTTTAGTAGTATGTTCGTATTTTTAGTAAATTTGAGCTGATTATCAATAGTCAGACCAAGCCATTTGGCTGACCGCTTCACAGGTATCCTAATACCATATATATTAATATTAATTTTTTCACTCAGTCTGTTAGCCCTCGTGTCCCCAAATACTACTACCGTCGTCTTTTTCGGGTTAACTACTAAATTATGCCTACTCGAGTTCTTCTATATGTATATCAGCAAGTTCCCCATTCACAATGAACTCCGCAGCATGATACTCGTATGGATGACAACCATACTGAAGTTGAGTATCACCGGCCTATGCCTTATATGAGCATCTTCTAATAGAGGTTAACATGTCTGCAGTATATTTAATGAACAGCAAGGGGCCCAATATCGATCCCTGCGGCACTCCTGACATCACAGGTTGCAATGATGAAACTGAATCACCCGCAGACACTCTTTGACTTCCCCCTGACAAATACGATTCAATAGACCTTAAGGCAACCTCCGAAAATCCATAATACCTCAATTTGGAACACAATAATCTATGATTTATGGTATCGAACGCCTTAGAAAATTCAAGCAAAACCATAATGGACACCCTCCCCGAATCAAGGTCTCCAACGATTTCATCCAAGACACTAGAAAGCGTATATTACGTGTTGGAACGAATGGAACACATTCTAAATCCTAACTGATTATTTGGAATGATCCCTAAGTCACTTACGAATCCACTAATCTGATCGTAAATTATTCTTTCCAACACTTTTGAGATCACCGGCAGCAGACTCACAGGGCGGAGATCACTATAGGACTCCGGTACGGCAATCTTAGAAATTAATCGAATGAAAGACTTCTTCCAGGCGTTCGGAAAATGACCACTCTCCAAGCAAACATTTACAATGTGGGTCAAGTAAGGATCAATAAATGGGCTGCAGTACTGAAGCATTTGGAAAGATATTCGATTTCATTAAGTGCCCTGCCCACCTCTTGTACTGTTGCAGGACGAAAATTCATCTTATTTCCAGTAAGGTCCCTCTGCTTCATGGCCAATCTTATTTATTTATTTTGTTGGTTACTTATAGTCTTACACCGAATACAAACGTGTTTATGAATATTTTTTTGGTATCTTAAAACTATAGGTATCAGGAAGGCCCGTTTAGTTTAACTGTAAGAGCAATAGTCCTATAATAAACAACTTCGAAATCTTACCAATCAAGTAGCAGTTACGAAAAAAAGCGTATGTTAAGCACATTGTTTGAACCAGTAACCAAAAAGGGCTGTAGAAGGAATTAAGAACTCATAACCTTAATAATAAAATTGGAAAACCAGTCAAAATATCCGTTAAATAACTTCTTAGTATAGGACTGATAGGAAATGTTAGGTTATTACGAGTGGAATAAACAGTGCATTCCGAATTCTCATTTAATCTTGTTGTGTATAAGGAGATTCATAATTTTTTGACAAACATGAAAAACTGTCTAGCAAGAGGATTAAGTAATTATGGTACTCATGAAAAATATAGAAGAATTTTCGATGAATTGACGCGCGATGAAGTGTCGTAGCGATGAATTGTCGCGCGCTCAATTGTCGGCGATGAAAAGTCGCGCGGTGAAATGTCGTACGATGAATTGACGGGACACCAGCAGAAACTGATGGCCTTTCGACGATTTTGATTAAACTTTGTTACTCACACGTTTTGTCCCATTTAATAGATATTATTAATACAGTTTTTTTAAATAGTGTATTTTCTTACGTGGGAAAGCACTTTAATCACGCTTATACCAAAGGTTCAAATGCCCAAGCATTTGACTGGTTTGAGGACAATCAGTATATTATCAGCCTTATCTACAATTGCCGAGAAACTGATGGAGGATTAACTCAGAGCTTATGTCGAAAGTTATAATATACTACCACCTGTGCAATCCGGATTTCGATCAGGATATAGTTGTACCACTGCTCTGCTGCAGATTACTGATGATATTGCTCGAGTCGTCGATCAGGGTTAATTCATTTAACATTAAAAAAATAAATAATAAATAAAAACGTATACCATGGATTCAGGAACGACATCCTGAACTAAGCACATTGGATGCTACAGAAATATGTGTCACTTTAACGAAACTTTTCTCGCGCACTGTGTTCCGGGTTTTGAAAGGTCTCACGAAAATGACGAAAGAGGAAATAGTCGAGAAGCCCAGAGAAGAGGATAGAAAAAATAATCCTGGATGGTCCCACAAAATACATCATTTGTCTCAAAATCAATGGATTTTTTTCCTAAATGAAATATCCACAATAATTAAAAATAATGGCTGAAATTAAGAAGGTCATATCTTTACTTAAAATATCATTAGGACTTTTTAAATGAACTTTAAAAGAAATTAATTTTAGGTACAATAAACAAAATTGAAAAAGCCCACCAATGATTGAAAAAAATTAATTAACTTATGACGGCGAAAATATTTGAAAAAAATACAAAAGTTTAGGAAAAACAGGAAAAAAATGTATTACACCGACATATTTTGTCGGTGTAATACTTAGTGTAGGGCACAAAGTTGAGAAGGTATGGCAAGATCCGAATATTGAAAGTTTAAGGCAGACATTTATGGATGAATTTTCGCAAGGACTAAGAAATCCTATGAAATTAAATGACGTTCCGACAAAATTTCGCTATTTCTTATTTTTCGAAACAGATGCGTCACTGGAATTCATTCCCCTGGCATTGTACAACGGAGCTCTCTATTTGCTGTGGTGAGTCACTGATAGCAATTTTGGACTTGGAGTATGACTACGTTACTAAATTTTAATATTCAGACACGTTTATATGCTAAATTACTTGCCACTCGTATAAATTACTAGCATAGTTCGAACCAGACTTAAGCATCTTTGCAGCTAAGTTAATAAAGCACCAATGGTACTTCCACTTTAAGGTTATCATAGACATTTCAGTTGTTTTGCTATGTTATGTAAACTTGCTTAATTCCATTGCTATTTTTCTATTAAGCATATCTTATTTTTTTCGTAAAGTCAAAGCTTTAAAAGAATCGTACATGGAAAGACCTTCCCTGGACATGCTGTATTTTAAGGGTCTTCAAACAAATTTATTTGCCATAATGTAATATAAATTATTGCGAAATTGAAGTTAATAATATAATGGTAAATACCTAAGTAATTTTTTAATTTAGAATATTTTCTTAGTAGAGAAACTCGCCATATTGTGATAAATACTGAGTTGGGATTTGTAAAAGCCAACCCTAAAATAAAGCCGAATGTACAAAATAATAAAGTTTTTGCATTGCTAATTTGGTTCTTGTTTGTACTTAAAACACAACGACCAAGTTTTAGTACCGCAAAGCCTTGGAAAACAGAACAGTTATGTTGTGCTGTCGCCTAACGTGTTAATATTTTAAAGCGTTTAATGAGTTATTAGCTGCAGTAATAATAGTTATTTGCAATTTTGTATGCGTTTGTATTTTCAGAAGGATTAATATTAAATTTTAATTTATTCCGTTTATGAAACGAGAGCGTAGGAAATGGACTATTTAGAATAAAGCATTAAATGGTAGACTGTATTTTAACAGCCAATTTTTGATTGTAAAATTTTGTTTGTAAGTGAATTGTCTATACAGAGTGTTTTATTTAAATTGCAAAAAAATTCAGGACGAGTTTTCCAACTTAGAAATATAAAAAAGGATTCCTATATATCTCAATATCCTTCGGAAATACTTCGTCTCGGAGATAAAGGGTGCAAAGATTTAATTTTTGTTTTTGTTTTTTCTAAATAATTTATAAAATAATGTTGATATTTGATCTAAAATTTGTACCTAGGGGTTTTGAAATGCGAATTTGGTGATAGTATGACTCCCACTTTTAGAGTTCGCCAGCTACATGTCTTTTTACTATTTTGAGAAGCCATACATTTTTAGACTTGCTTAAATGACATTTTTAAGCAAAGACTAGATAATTGATTTGTGATGGGCTCTTTTCATATTTCACAACTTTAATTCAGTTGCCTGACACGTGGTTCGACCCTTGCGGATCATTATCAAAGAAATACAAGACAATACTAAATTCTGCATGTCATTAAAATAAAATTAGGGAGATGAAGTTAATTGACAGATGATGGGTTATTATTTTCCAAAGGTACAACTAAATTACAGGTGTGATTATAGAGGTATTTACATCTAAGTAATAAAATTAAGAAAATTATATTTATTGAAATATAATTTCCCAAGAGGTGTTGCTCGTAGACTTCTAGGTATGCCTCTTTCACGTAAAAACTGTAGAGAAATTTACTTTTTTGCCTAAAGATGTAACACGAGCACTGTTGATGCCGCTATATGCTTGCGCCAAACACAAATTGCTTAACTGTATTTCCATAGGTTGTTTGGTTCAAAATATCTCAGTTGAAATAAAAAGCTTTCTCACACAAAAAGATATCTATTTACTTCTGGTATCTCGTTCATTCATCTTTACATTCGTTGATCTGCGTAGCATCAAATACTGGTTTTACTTTTACAACTTAGTCTGTTTACTTACTGCTGCATTAAATTAGCTACATAGTTCTACAGCACTAATATTACTTCACTAAACAAACAATACTATCAAGATACAATACTACCCTCCTAGTCTTCGAGACTTTATTGCATTTACTAACTTGAAACTGCTTTGTACAACATCTAATTTGTAGTTTGTAGTAAAACTTGCGTCGTGGTGTAATATCTACGTTAGTATATCTCCAGGCAATAACACCGCGGATATTTGGAATATTTAAAGAACTTGAGAAGAAATTGAGAGTTGGGATGTTATAATCACGTTATTTACACCTTCGGGATACACACCGCAAACTTTCCAACTATTTCATGGTCCTTGTGCCACAAAATCAACTATTTTCGCGCTAAAATGCCGCTAGAAGCCCTTGTGCTTCCTGACAGGCGTCACACGAGACTTTATTCAGTCAAGTACGCCGAAAAACGTCGCCATGAACACGCGCTAACCAATCTCGAACCCTCTTTTTCCGGTCCAGAGCCTTCTTTAGTGCCGGAAGGGGACGCTGTTAAATGCTTAAGAATAAAGTCCCTGTATTGGAAAGTCTGGACACGAGCTATAAAGCCCGTGTGTAAGAAAGAGAACTCTGTGTCCTTTTCTATTTCCTCCTTTTAAGAAATTAATGGCGCCCGGGCGTGCGCGCGGTGTCAGTCTCTCCTGTCATATGATCTCGCGATGTAAATAAACAGTTCGCGTTCGTTAAACGTCAAAGTGTTTTAAAAATGCATACATACAGCTATCCCGGTTGCAAAAATAATACCAATCATGGGAGAACATGTTATATGGTCTCATTTCCCTCGGATGAGAACAGACGTGAGAGATGGATAATTAATGTTGGCCGAAAGAACTGGACACCATAAAAAAATTCATTCATATGCGAGGTATAATAACTTTTAGCACCATCGCGGATGGGGTGGTTTGTAATAGCAGTTTGAATTAAATTTCAGTTATGATAAGACAATTTATTTATTTTTTAATATTATAATTGATTAATTTATAAGCTTATATTTATTAGAAGAGCGTTACAGTAGTACTTGTGTCTTCTATAATTTAATTATTAAATATATTAAAATTAGTAGACGATTCAAGAATTAGTAAATAAATCCACATACATGTTATGTTTCCAAAAGCACAATATTTGTTTATAATATAGGTACATACTTGTGATCTCCATAGCAAATCTAAAAAATGATAATCCTTCGCCGGTTTTAGAAGGGCGTTCGGGGTAAGCTCCCGATATGCCACCTTTCTGCTTCTTTACTCACGCCATTAAAATCAAAAGAAATCCTTTCTAAATTGTAAAAAACCAAAAAAACAAATCACTTTTCACTTTAAACTTTGAATTAAAATATTTGTTGGGTTTTCTAAAAGTAAACAAACGATTTGACAGATTGCGAATGATGTGAACATAACTGCGAATAAGTCATCTGCGCTTCTCTTATTGGAACCGCCATTAATTTCTTAGCTCGAGGCCAACCAATCGCGTGAACGACCGCTCGTGTCCAGACTTTCCAATACAGGGACTTTACTTAAGAACGATTTGGGTTGTCGAACTTCTGAAATTTGTAGTTTGAATGCACGTAAGTATTTCTAGTTGCATACCAATGCCCCCTTCTTTTTGTCATGTACGCCAAGATGTCGCCTTCCGAAGCTCTAATGCCGTCTTGGGGGCCTATTCTTGTTCTTGGTAGATGGGAGTGATCCCACAAGAGAAATGGAAATTCTCCCTTCCCACGGAACTTCTCTCATAGCTCGATACCCTATTTTCGATAGATGTGAAGGGACCTGTTGATAGAACCATTCTCAGCTATGTTGCCAAATTGTTACAATGCATTAAACCATAAAAATGTGCAACTAACCACAATTTAGGAAGAAGAAACATGAAATAACCTTGAATACTGGAGAGCAATAATTATTACATTATTACTTTGTTCAGCAATTGTCTTCATTAAAAAGCAATGTAAGTATCTCTTGAATATATAAATTAATTTGTTGAATTTCTAGAAGTTTATGTTATTGAATATACACTTTTACACTTATTAAAAAATGTGGGAATAGCACTGCAAAATAAATAAATTTTAGGGAAAGGGGAAAAAAAGTCAAAAAGTCTTTCTCCACTAATTTAATAGTGAGCTATTAAAGGCTCAATATATATATATATATATATATATTGATATGAGGTACTTTGTCACTTCCAAAGTAGAGAAACAGCATACGTTGTCACTTCATAAATAACGTTCTCACTTCCATCAACGGAAGTGAAAACGAAATCCCTTTAAATTTGGTGGTTAGCTTAGAAATATGCCCCGGAGTCATGTGGCCAAATTTTGTAAAGAAGTGAGTTGGACCCGTTTTTATCTTCGGTTTTACATTTTAGTTCCGTTATATATCGCTGGCGCTGCAATCGCCCTAATGGTATATACAGTTAGACGTGGTTACGACGTAGCTACTTCCGTTAAGTTTTGGGTACGATCCAACTTCACATGAATCAAATTTTTTGGCAACAGTGCTTTAGCATTGTCTCCTGGATTAACCTTTGTGTGGTGATTACTTGTTCGTTTTCGGCGCTGTCCCCAGGTGTCCTGGTGGCAATCTGGTATATTATGGTCATAATGTAAATGCGGAAGAGAGATAATAGTTTTATTTTTTATTTTTTTAGAAGTCGATTTTGCATTCAGTGACGCCTCCGGGAGAGAAATATTAGTTTTATTTTTTATTTTTTTAAAGTCGATTTGAAGGTTTTATATGTAGGTGGAGACTTTTTCTTTAAAAGTCACTTTGGATAGAGGAAGAGAGAAAGGCGTGTCGTCTCTCCTCCTCAACATAAAATCTTGGGTGCGTCACAGATTGCGTGCACAGATTGCAGATTGCATTGAACAATCATTCCATAATGTGAATAGAATAAATAAACAACGTAAAACCATTTTTTTTTATATTTAGTTGTGCATAACCTATTCAAATTATCTACAATCAAATCACTTTGCATAGCTGAATTAAAGCAAAACGGTAAAATTTACTGATATTATTATATTTTAATAACCAAAAACTTCACGTGAGCAGGATGGATACTAAAAAAAAAGATTTGATTTCGCTAATACTTAACGAAAATAAAACAAGCACTCTTCAGTAATAAAAAGTTAGCGAAGCACCAATAATTAATCAAATCGGGACTAAATGGATAATTAGCCGCTAACTGGTTGTGAAAGTTAAAAATTTGCCGTTTGAATTTTTTTTTCGCTTTTTCGGGTGTTTCGCTAACTTCATATGAACTTAGCAAAGCACCCTTGAAGAAAATAGCCTAAGCTGTCACCTATCGAAATGGTACTTAGCTCATAATTTGCCGCTAATTAGTTGTGGAAAGAAAAAAATGTTTTTTGTATTTCTATTTTTGTTTCGAGTACTAGGGTTTGTGCCATTAGGAGTACCATTTAAGCGCCATTCTGGCGCGAAGCCGAAGAGAGGGCGCGTATCCCTCGTGATAACACCCGAGTGTGTCGTTTACCGATGTATGTTTAAAAAAGGGCCCTGCAGGGCCAGGCAAATCGCCCGTCCAATGGCGAGCGAAGCGAGCACCCTCTGTATATTAAGCACCCGAAAAAACGAAAAAAAATTCAAACGGCAAATTTCTTCTTTCCACAACTAATTAGCGGCAAATTATGCGCTAAGTACCATTTCGATAGGTGACAGCTTAGGCTATTTTCTTCAAGGGTGCTTCGCTAAGTTCATATGAAGTTAGCAAAGCACCCGAAAAAACGAAAAAAAAATTCAAACGGCAAATTTTTTTCTTTCACAACTAATTGCATATCCAATCCTCAGTAGTCTAATAATTTAGGACAAAAAATATACACTAACCATCTGCCAATACTTATGAACTGTAGAAACCCATAGTTAAATACACAACATCATTTCCTTAATTTTAATTTTATTACTTAGATATAAATACCCTTACAAATAAATTATGTAATTTGCTTGGGTCTTTTTCCAATACCTGACCATTAATGAACGTAAAATCCCATAGTCGTGCACCCAACATCATTTTCCTAATTTTATTTTAATGTCATGTTTACAATTGTTATTACTTAGATATAATTACCTTTGTAACACACCTAGAATTTAGTATGGTCTTGTACTCCTTTAATAATTACCCGCAAGGTCCGAAACACGTGTCAGGAAACTAATTAAAACTGTGAAACTTAACAAGTACAACTTTCCGTTTTACGGGGTATGTAGCCCATCACAAATCAAACTAAAACTATAGTTTGACAATAATTAAAAACCTACCTAAAGGTGATCGCCCAATTAGGCGTAGCGGCGAAAAGAGCACGCTTCGCGACGCGACGTTACGCCTATGTGGGCGAGCACCTTAAAACTATAAAGATTCCAAACAATAATATAATATACAATTGGGGTATTTTGAAAATTTAGTTGAATTTAGATTGTTAGCTTTGTTTGCATTTTACAATACCAGATGTTTGGAAATGTCCGACTATAATATTCTTAGTAATATATTTTATTTAGGGAGAAAATAAAGTTCATCCTAATGCTGTAGGTACTCGTATATTTGCATTTCTTTATGAAAAAAAATGTGTTTCTAAAAAGCTATGCTTGACAAGAAGCAAGAAGAATAGTATTATATAATACAGGATACAGGGTTCTCAAAAAGCACAATAATGTAAAGAAGCAGACCCAAGAGAGAACTACTCATATTTTTAATTTTTAAGCAAAACGGCAAATAAAAAAGTAGTTTCAAATCTTGTTGGGAGTACAGATACAAAGTTTAAATCAAAATTTATTTTTAAAAACACCTTCACGACTTGATCAATCATTATTTTTTAGCCCCCCTTGAATCAGATAGCTTGAGGTTTATGCCAGAGTAACACCTTGTTAATAAAGGTATTTTTCTGATACAAATGGAGGGGGTGAAAAATAATGATTTCATCACGTCGTGAAGGTGTTTTTAAAAATAATTATATTTAATTCAAATTTTTTATTTGTACTCCCAACAAGATTTAAAACAACTTTTTTATTTGTTGTTTTGCTAAAAAATTAAAAATAGGGATAGTTCTCTCTTGGACCCTCTTTACATTCTTTTACTTTTTGAAAACCCTGTGTAATATAAAACATTTTTCTCTTTATAAAAATGTAAGTTTTTTGCAAGAGCTTTTTAGGAACAGCACTTTATTTTAATAAAACGCATAATAAAAAAGTGTCCCATTTGTTTAGAACTTTTTTGGACATGATATATACTATTATTACATTTTCAGAATCTACATAAAATTAAAATTATTTTCTAATAAACGCATTTAAGGCTGTAGGTACTTAATAATTTCCGAGATATTGACTTTTGAAAAATCACATTTTTCAAGTTTGATAGCTTCTAGCTTTCTAACTTAGAGCATAATATATCTGTCTGCTTATTATTTTATCTGAAGACAGCGTGTCCGAAAATACCATTTTCAGAATTCAAATCGCAGTATACTTTCCGAAATATTCTAATGGACGGTCACCGTGTGACACCCTGTATAATAAACCGTTTATTGCGTCTTATCATGGGTAAAACATGTACCTATCAAATTTTGTATTGATACCTTAATCGGTTTCTGAGATATTGTGAAAAAAACGCTTGTCATAGCTCCCATTTGGGGGGCTCGAGCCCCATAGCGAAGCATTTTCGAAGGTATATTAATAGAGGGTTTTAGTCTTATTTTTTAATGTACTTTATCCCGTTCAAATAGTGTCAGCTAATTTAGAGACACCCTGTATAATTGGGGTATTCTAAAGGTTTAGGTAATTTTAGATTGTTAGCTTTGTTTGCATTTTACAATACCAGGGGCTTGGAAATGCCCGATTATAATATTCTAATATATTTTATTTAGGGATGTAATAAAATTCATCTTAATGCTATATATTTGGATTTCTTTGCGACTAAGTTTCTAGTTACTTCTGTCTATTTATATAGAATTAGCAATGCCTAACTCAGTTTTAGAAATTATTAAACTAATCATTAAGTTAGTCCTACATTACCGCTTAAGTTTTAATGAATATTCCTGGGAAATTTCGTTTTTTAATTTTTTTTCTTCCTTAGTCTAAAATCTGAACATCATGCTTCGACACTCAATATACTTATTGTGAAAATGTAATAAAAATTTTTTTTTCTTCCTTCTTTAGCGTAGAAGGATATTTATTAAATTTTTTCTTTTGGGATTTCGATAATTAAATTAAACTATAAATGGTTTCATGCTACGTTTCGGTTTTATATTTTTAAAACCATCTTCAGACAGCTGAGTCTTTTATGATACATTTTAGCAATTTCTTGCAATAACTTAACGACCATTAAGTTCCTTTAAAAATGCGATGTAAAACGATTGTTAATTTATTACAAGAAATTGCTAAAATGTATCATTTTTAAAAGACTCAGCTGTCTGAAGATGGTTTTAAAATTATAAAACCGTAACGTAGCATGAAACCATTTATATTTTAATTTAATTATATATCGAAATACCAAAATTAAAAATTTACTAAGTAATAAAAAATAACAGTTTTTCTGTAGTGCTATTTACCTAAAAGTTGTGATGATAATTTAAATAAATAAATAACCCGAAGCGTTAACAATTCAAAAATTTGTAGACAATGACCAGAAGAAATAATAATTATTTTTTGTAAATTTGTAGATAGCGGTGAAAGCAGTGAAAATAATAAAGGTGTTAATAAAAAATGCAAGAATAAAAGGGTTACAAAAAAAGGTAAGTTGTACGTTTCCCATAATATACCACAAACTTATAGCCAGCCGTTATGGGCATGTTTAAAAATAGCTTAGGGTTGATCCTGTTACGGCTAAATAATAACGGAGGGAAAAATAAATGCCTTTAATTTTAGGATGGTCACACACAGAAATAGAAGCATTAATAAGCGAATTTGGGAATAACATAAAAAATAACTGTTATCCGTCAGGTACACGAATAAAAGAATTTATTGCACGGACAGGCAGTAAAAGGAGTGTCCCAGTTATAAAATCAAAACTTCAACATTTAATAAAAAAAGCTAATTAATCCTAGCGACTTTACTATGTATGATGTTTTAGGATTAGGGTACTACATAACGGATATTTTTATTATACAGGGTTGGGCAAATGTTCCTGAACGGCTACAGGCGAACAAAAAGTGATATCGGATCCTGGTTTTGGGCACTGTATAAGACTAAAATTGTACTATTTGACTATTATAACATATATTATACAGGGTGCTCCAAAAAAGCGGCACGGTAATTTTTTTTTTTAAATAGAACACTGTATGTTATTAAATTTTCAGATTCTACATAAAATTATAATTATTTTTTAATAAATGCATTATTATTCTATACTTAATTGTAATTTTATGTAGAATCTGAAAATTTAATAACATACAGAGTGTTCTATTTAAAAAAAAATTTCACCGTGCCGCTTTATTTGAGCACCCTGTACACTATAGGGTATAATAGTCAAATAGTACAATGTTAGTCTTATACATTGCCCAAAACCAGGATCCGATATCACTTTTCGTTCGCCGGTAATTAAGCCCTTCCGGAACATTTGCCCAACCCTGTAATTTGTACTTTTTTCAGATTTCAAAGTAATAATTTAATTTTTCTACTACTTACTTGAGACATCGTCATTAATAACTCCATTTTTCTACTAAAAAGTGGCATTTCTTTACTCAGGTAAATAATAATAATAAAAAATGACCTAGGTTAATAATGAAAAACAACTGTTCAATGAGACTAAGTGACACTATGATTTAACATTCTACCTCACTGTTTCTTTACTATATTATTACTTTTAAAGCTTAAGTAACCAGTTTAAATAAAGAAATTCCTTAAAATGTTTGAAAACTTTGAATAAAACAGGACTTTTCATTATAATTTGGAAGATATTTAAAAAAGAAGCTGTTATAAATATTATTAAAAAATGGCACCAGATTTATTTTTAAGCAAGACACATGTAAAATCCAAGGTTACTTGATTTTAAACATTTTTTTAAAATTAGGTGGAAATGGGTAACATAAAGATTTAAACGAATTAAAATATCTAATAGTTTAGTGTTAGTATTAGAAAAAATTCTATATACACCTCAGTTGAGAAGCCTATTATACATCTCGCACATTACAACCCTCGGCGCTTCGCGGCTCATGATATAAAAGCGCTCGCTATATAATAGCCTACTTCTCAACTTAGGTGTCTACTATTTTAAAAGAATTTGAAAAGATGGGTCGATAGAAATCATAAAAATGAGCAGAAATTTAAAATAAAACGTGTTTCGAAAAAAATGTGGACATGTCCCCTTTTTTTTTTAAAAAAATTAAATTTTGACAGGTTGTAGCTCTAAAAGTATTAAGTATTCGACTTTTTGTTTTGTTATAATATGACTTGCTACCTTCATTTTAACATATACCCTCTCTATCTCATCTAATCTAACGTATAACCTCTCCAAGTATCCTAACGCTTATTCGAACACCCTGTATAAATATGGGACTGTTGTAAATGTAAAATATTTTTAGTATTAATATCTTGTAAACGATAATTTCTACAAAGGTAATTAAATTAAAGAAAATGTGCCATATTTAAAGCGTTTTGATGATTCCGTTAAATAAAAAACGTTAGAAAAATAACGTGTTTTAAACGAAAATTTTGATAATGAAAAATAACATTGCCGATTGAGCGTAAAATTAACGTTTATTCTCAAATCATGCCAACTGGGTAATTACTATTGCCCCCAGTAAAGTACCACTAGATATTGTCATGATAGGAATTGGTACTCCTAATAAAAAAAATTCGGCCAAGCATTTTGTCCTGCATTTTTATGTAAAAAAAAATAAGAATTTAATAAATTTATGTTAATTTATAAAACGAAACCCGAAAACCTGTATACAATAAAAAAAGTTTTATACTTACCAGCAATGAATGGACAAAACGACAACTAATTGTAACAACATTTTAAGAGATAATAACTATAAGTTTTAAAATTCAAACTGTTTGGGTGTATAATATACTATTGCTATTGATGCTCTGACAAAGAATGATAATTTGAAATTTCCCACAAGTTGGTAACACTGATTCTGGATAATTTACAAATTTGGGCCCACCACCGTGCTACACAAAAATGCTGATTAATCACAAACATCATAAGCTTTTATAGAGCATAAATAACATAACAATAATATGGTTTATTAACATATAGAGTGTTCCATTAATCTATGTTTGGATTATAAAAATCACTTTATTAAATTTCGCAATGCAACCATTTTATTTGATAGTTGCCGCTGGTCCAATCAATCAGCAAGCACGCTTTTGCTCTCTTGCAAAAGAGTTTTTAACAGTTTGTTTATAAACATTAAGCGGCGATAATAAGAAAACTAAATACGTAGTTATATTATACATATGTTTAGGCTAAGTAATAAAGTAAAAACCAAATTGTCTTTACATACTCAAAAGACAATATAGCAAGAAAACAAATCGAAAAACCCTTCTATTGTATTATAATCTTTTTACCTGAACTGAAAATCCTATACTAGTTGAGTCCTTCCAAACATCTGGCATTGTCAAATGAAAACAACCTACCTATACTGAAGATTAAATAAAACGAACGAACCGAAATTACCCTTATTTTAACCATTGGTCATTCCGTAATTGCACCCGTAATTTAAAAGTTCGGACATTGGTCGCTATAAAATGGCCAATCATAAGATTAAGCATAAAATCGCCATTTACCGTTTTCGATGTTTGCTTCCAACATATACATCACTCAGTTAAATTTAAAAATATTAATTTTATAATGTAACCACATAGTAGGTATAAAATGAATGACCATAGCAGCAGCTTATCTCTACATAATCTAAAACTATCCCGGATAGCCACGGAAAAAGCCATCCTGTAAAAAATAAGTTTACTCAATGGAGAATTTTACAGCCAAACTGTCAAAATATGCGATTTGCTCTTTATTTATTTTCCCATACCTATCCAGGATTCATATTATTTTGTTTTAGGCGTTAGTAATCTATTTCGTTAATTGTATCATTTCTTTAAATGTTGAGTTCGATCTGCCCTTTGTACTGTGCTTTGTCAATAATATTTTTGTATCTTCAACAATAAAGCAGTTTCAGTTTGAGTTTTGAGAGTTTGAGTTTTTTACATACTATTATTCCCGCTAACAATGGCTACATACAGTGTGACCAGCTAAGTCCTCATCATATGGGATTTTTTTATTAATAGCTTTACTCGAAATTTGACTTTGGCATTGATTTATGCTTTGATCAAGATGAAAATATCTATCAAAAAAATAGTAGTCACGTGATTCGCATTTTCTGTCAAATTTTAATTTTTCCAAAAAAAAAATTCAAAAGTGGGGTTATTTCCCGAAATATCGAAAGAAGTTATCGAAAAAAGTTTTCCTAAATTCAATTTTTAGCCCATACGCAAAATTTCAGCTGCATAATAGAATTTTGAATTTTTAAGTTAAACGAAAATTTATTTTCCCCATAATGAAGACTTGTTGGTCTTACTTATGTTTTTTACTTTTAGACAAAAACTACGTTTTCAAAAATACTTAATAAATTTTAATAGCCATCTTCGGATTTTGTAGAAAAACACTTATTTAATATGGCGCTACTTTAAAGAAAATGTGTCTGGAATAAAGCATTGTCAAAACGAAGAAGTTTTATGTAGGTTGCGTTAAGTTTTATTTTGCAAGACTGGTGCAATTTACAAAATATGGGCAAACAATAAAAATTATCTTATGGATCTGAAATTTTGCATATGGACCAGTGAAACTGACCGACCCCGGGTGTGTTAATCACCTGAGGGAATCCGTCACTCTGGCTGTAATCATCAAATATTGTGGTACGACCCTGTTTACGTTGTGTTTACTTTGCAGGTTCTTTTAAAATTTGGTACAACGGTAAAGTTATGTCAGATTTTAGAGTTTTTTTTTCCGCTTTAATTTTATTCTGATGGTTTCCCTACTTATGATTTGGTAGTTCGCTGCCATGAAATGAAAATGCAAGAAGCTTTTATTACAAAGTATCTATTATAAAAGTAGTAGGTATTTTGGCCATATACATTTAATTTACATTGATATCAAATATACCTATAATACCATAAATAATCCCAGACCTAATTATTACATTTCATTAAACTTAATTTAGGATGTCTGCCTGCAACAAAAAGGTGCAGTATTTCTCTAATATTACCTATTATGCCTGCGACTGTAATGGTAACAATTATTGACCTCCCTAAGCACCCCTCGTTTTGCCATTATTTTTGGTCTGCGACCACACTCTTGTTTTAATTGGTCCCCTGTTAATCTGCAATTTATTATTGAATACCTAACTCTAGGAAAGCCGAAAGACAACAGTCCAGCCAGCGGCTGTCGAACATTCCATCGCATAAGATATAACAAGGCAAATAAAGATAGGAGATGTTATTTTCATTACTGAAACGTCGGAAAATGACTTAATAAAATTACCTAGGATTACACTACTTAACAAACATCGACGTTCTTTCCTGACAATAACCCATCACAATCATTTAAATACACCTGTAATATATTAACGTGCTACTGATATCATCATACCAATAATTATAACCCTTCTGTTAAGTTTACTTTTATGTCAACTAAAATATTGCCCTTATTCGACCCTCCCCCATTTCCTTAAGTATTGCAGATTATAATTGACTTTGTAAGATGGGTTATTACTGCGTAATAATGTCCAATATTTGTTCTTAAATACCTCAAAATAAGAATACACCCAGGGAGACAGACTAACATCTGTTACAATAAAGGTTCGTGTCAGCGAACTTGATCCATATTTTATGACCCTTAGAAAGCAAAAGTGTATTGATTTTGTTACAGTTATTTATGGTACCGTTATGGTTTGGTCACCCTTTTATTTTAAAACAATTAATAGCCAAATTTGGTCCTGCAGACGTTATGGCTGGGATTTATTTGCATTTAATTGACCTGCGGTCAATCTCCCATGCTTTATCCCATAAAACCTTCTGATTAGCTGTTTAGATAGCAATATTTATAACAGTAAAAGAAATAAAAATATTTAGGTAAATATTCATATACGGTTCGGCCTTTAAAATTTTCTTAGTTTAGTAATATTGCTGTTTTTGACTAATTAATTTGTAATAACGAAATTGACGTAAAAGAATAGGTAGGTAGATATTTATCAGGTTCAGCCTTTGAATAATTTAAAGTTTATTATTGTCACTGCCTTTGTCTACTGACCGCAATCGTTGGGTTTTTAGCTGCTTATTGGCGACGACAAGCACCATGGACCAACTTCCGGCATCCGGAAAAATCGTAGGGCCAGCCCGGCGCCGATGTATGTCAGATCAATTCGCAATTTTACCCAACCAATTGTTGTCACTACTCCAATTCAGCGGTTTATAATGCAATGGAATAAAAGATTCATTCGATATTTATAATGTTTCGCCTTTTAGTAATTCAACTTTATCATTGTTGCTGTCTTTGTCTACTAACCGCAATCGTTGGGTTTTTTAGCTGCTTATTGGCGTCGACAAGCACCATGGGCCAACTTCCGGCATCCGGAAAAACCGTAGGGCCAGCCCGGCGCCGATGTCTGTCTGATCAATTTGCAATTTTACCCAACCAATTGTTGTCACTACATCAAGTCAGCGTTTTATTTAAGAAAATTGGAAAATCAATGCTTTCTTTGTTTATTAATTTGGTAATAATGAAATTAAAGTAAAAGAATATGCAGATATAGGTTTTTCGTTAAAGATTTAGGATTTGTTTACCTGATACTTTGTGAATTTGTAGTTCTCTTCTTAATGGTTTCACTCGCGTTTTCATATTTTTTTTTATGTTTATTTTTACTCTGTTTACTAAATTATGAGTTAAAAGATTTGAAAGAACAAATTCTTTGCTGGCAGCGTAACAACTTAGTTTTTAAAAGGAAAAAATTTGAATGCCTAAAATCAGCGCGCTTGGCGCTTTTATAGTCAATCCCTACTACAGATAATGCGAATCACGTGACTACTATTTTTTCATCTCAGTCAAAACACAAATTTATGCTAAAGACAAATTTCGAATAAAGCTATTATTAATAAAAAAAATCCCATACGATGCGGACTTTACTGGTCACACTGTATTCATAAAATAATATTTCTTATTTCCAAAAAGGAAAATAAAAGAGACGAGCTATAAAGCAAATAAATCCCATTTTCCAATGTCGTATTATGTCCTTTAAGCACATAATATGAAAAAATTTCATACCCTAGGTAGGTCTAATCTCCAAAAAAATAGCTTTTCCATTAATTATAAATTTAATCACGCTCATTTCAGAACTCATTAAATGTTTGCCAACCTTCACACCGATAAGTTAATTTCTTAATTTATTTTTGATAAAAATATAAATAAATTTTGATAAAGATTGCGAAATCAATTATAGAATAATAAAACTATTAACATTATCGGCGTCGTCCACATATTATTACCAAAACATCAGACCACCCAGTAGTATTTTTAGCGCTGGTTGCAAATAAAAATTTGCCGCCCCTATAGATATAACAATTTCTCAAAAAAAATCTTTTTATACCTTTCAAATTAAAAATCGCTTTAAGAATATTTAGTTCTAAACAAAAAGCTCGCCACCACGATATTGTAATACTCCACTTCATATATATTTTACAAAACTGAATAACAGTACGATGTAACTTCCAGAGATTTGGCAACGTTTTCTGAAGTGGCAACGTCACCTTTTTTTCTTCCATATATATATATAATGGAAGTCACTTCATATCTTCAACACTAT
Source organism: Polydrusus tereticollis (assembly GCA_963920685.1). NCBI lineage: Eukaryota > Metazoa > Arthropoda > Insecta > Coleoptera > Curculionidae > Polydrusus > Polydrusus tereticollis. The sequence continues at coordinate 164,348,961 of OY987327.1, forward strand.
ATATATATGTACATTAAAAAATTAGAAATTCTTTCCCCTCTTTTGATTTTTGGGATCCTAAGGTCCCCCTTAATACAAAAAAATTAAGATTTTAAATATATTTTACGAGGAAATGTCGGAAGTTAGGTCGCCTCTTATACATAACGGAAGTGACAACTTATCAAATATCAATATATATATCTATATAAAAAAAAAAAAAAATATATCCTGACGTATGATTTTCAAATAACGAATATTTTCCCTTTTTAAATTCGACCACAGATTGACAGTGTCTTTTTAGAAACTTTGATTTAAATATAACATTCCACTTTCAATTCCAATTTAAGCATGCTGATTACATTCAATTATTAATATCTTGTCAAAATATTTTTAAATAAAAAAGCTCCATCAACGTCATTTTCCACCAACAGTTTTCTCTCTACTGCTAATAATAACTGCAGCACTACTTTGGTCTCCTGAAGATGAAGGTTACTACCTTCGAAACATGTAGAGACAATTTAATTTTAAAATTGAGCCTTTAATAGCTCACTATTAAATTAGTGGAGAAAGACTTTTTGACTTTTTTCCCCCTTTCCCTATATTTCAACTCCACTTCGAGAATGGACTATTTCTTTAAATTAAATAAATTTTACTTTTATGTAGATGGAAGAGAAGTTTAAAAAAAATACGCCAATAAACGGCACCCAAAAGGCGGTATTAACGAATTTCTTTAAAGAAAATACAGAACTAGCACATGGGAAATTCACATTGAGTTTTACTTTTAAAAAGGCCCGGAAACTGTGGCAAGAATTAACCAATATTCTTAACAGCGTCTGAAACAGTTTCAAATGCTTGCACACTGTTGTGCAAATTGTCTTCTGTCGACATTCTCATTTTTCATTTCTGCTTCCTCGCGATCCCCGACAGCATTATTATATAATATGATTTCCTCTAGATTCATTTTGAAAATATTTACAAATATAATTAATTTTAAACAATCAAAATTATAACCTTAAAAATAAAACATAAGAAATGACAGATAATTCAGCTGAATTCAACGCAATTGCCATGCGCCATGCGCCGCCTCTCTCGATTTATGTCGTTCTACTAACAAAATGCAGTAGAAGAAAGTTCTCTCCAAAACCGATAGAAGAGTTTGCTCCCTCGCTTTGCAGAATACAGTCCTAAACATTTCCGACAGAAACGTAGGTAATTGTTCTCTTGGGAGCAGACTCCCACAAAACGAGAATAGGCCCCTTGGGAGGTTGTAAATGGCGACGTTGCCGTACTTTATTATTTTGACTGGATACTTGCTTTCTGTTTATTTAATTATGCAATCAGACAGCTGAACCTTTCTCCAACAAGCACATATAAAAAAGTTGTCGATATTATGTCAAAAATTGTTTAGGAAAAACAAAAATAGAAATAAAACTTTAACACCCTGTTTTTCCGAAACGAAGTATTTCCGAACATAGGTTTACTCATATTCCATAAATCCAAAAACCTTGCTTTTGTACTTTTAAGAACCGAGACGTCCGAATGGCATTCAGAAGATATCAAATATTAGGTTTTAGGGATATGAGAATCAAAAATATGCAATTTATATTTCAGGTCCGTATTCGAAAAAATGAAATTGTTGATGGTGGCCCGACAACGGAACGTCGGAATTGAAAATTAGTTAAGTCGACTTCTACAGGAGAAAAAGTGTAAATGGAAATGTGACATTTGTTTGAAATTATTTCAACAAATGTAGGTAATCAGAAAAGGATAAAAATGAAATTGCTAATTTTCGTTTTTTTTTTCTCGGATATCATCGAAGGTATTCCGAATTCTTAAATTTTTTCAGCGGCGTCTTGTTAAGCAGCATATTTAGGAACTTTGCCCGGTTAACCACCGACTTTGTATTTCTTGTAGTTTTAAAGATCACTATACTTAGCCTCGAATTTGCCCGAGTATACATATTTTAATTTATACAATGTCCCTTTTTCTAACTCTAGGATTAATTTCTCGCAATATTAAAAGAAAAAGTTTCTATAATATCCATAAAGTTTTTCTTTTTTTCTTTATAAGATGTAGGGCATTTAAAAAAAAATTCTCGTTACGTTTTTCTTAAATATTTAAAACTGCTGAAACATATGAGCTGTAAAATTACCTTTTTCAAGATTTGTCAACTTTACGCACCTACTAAGGTGCGAACGGTAGCTCTCTGTCGGCGGCTCGGAGTTCTTACCTTCAGCAGTCATAAAATTAAAGAAATTCATTTCACGTGGAAAAGGTTTTTACTAGTTTGGCAACTAGTTTAACATAGGTTATTAAAACAAATAGGGAAAACTCATTTTTTAGAACCTTCGACAACCTAGAACTTCATTGTCAAAATTATCAAGGCGGAAAGACAGTTTACAAATGAGAAAGTAAAATGGTTTAATGACAGGTAATTTTATTTTAAAAAAGTAACTAAACTACTTAGATACTTACGAATCTCCAAAATACCACGTTAGATTAGTTCAAATCAAAAGGCATCCTGCCTCCAGAGAGGTGGACTCAAACAGTACACCATGCCAATTCATCTATGGACACTCTGGGGGTAGACCCATGTGGTCTTTTAATAAAAATCCGAACCAAGAAACAGTACTTGGCCAAAAGAAGTACGAATCAGTAGGACGTGAAATGAGTAAAAAGAAAAAGAAAGTCCAAACCGAAAAATTGAAAAACCGAGTTAGATATTTAATTAGTAATAAGTTAAGGTTATATTATAATATAGCCTACCTCATGGATATGCAAATCTAAAAATATAGCACATATTAACGGAATTGAGATTATAAAAAAAAACAAGTTAAGAAGGTAAAAAAAAATATTACTAGCAAAAGAAACGGTGAACCTTAATCACAAAGTGGCAACTAAAAGTTACCGCGGTTGCCTTTCTAAATCGAGGGGGCCCTTTTTTATGAAGAATTCTGTGGCGTCGTTAGTTTTTTTTTCCTAAAATGTTTTGTTTTTGAGTTTTGGCCCAAACTTGTGTTTTTTTTTTTAATAGAACACTCTATATATTATTTCCTTGCCTTATCCCTCTTGTTAAGAGCTTTTAAAAAATGTAAAATAGTCCATGTTTATTTATTTTTAGAAGGCTATGTCATGGTCAATCACGGATAGCCATGACAGAAAACCAAACTCTGTAAATGCACCATTACGGATTGTTGTCAAATATTACTAGTATTTGTTCGATTTTCTAAGTTTATTTTTTATTTCTGTGGAAAATTGTTCAGCATGGCACAAGATGATAAATATGAAAATTGTGAAAAACACGATAATATGTTTGTTTGTTTTGTCCAAGTTAATGAAGTCGCGAACGCAGTCCCGAAGCTGTATTTTAATAGGTAAGTTTTAAAATCATTTGTTAGGTATCGTTAATATTCATAATAAACATAAACAGTTTTAATTATTATTGTTATCTGTTATTATCTTTTTATTACATATATAAATTTTTCGTAGATATCCAGAAAGACAACAACCTATTAAAAGACGATTTCAAAAAATCCAAGCCAATCTCATTGAGCGCGGATCATTTAAAAATCCGAGGCCTAATTTTTACAACAAGGAAAATAGGGAAGAAGATGAAATAAATGTTTTAGCCTCTGTCACGGTACAGGGTCTTCCAACGAGGACTGAACAGGGGCTCATTTTTGAGCTTCCTTGTATTTAAAGAAAAATCCAAAATAGTTTTAATTTAACTTTAACCTGTTTGAAACATACACTAGGTAATAAAGGTATAATCACCTTTGAATCCTTCAAAGTCACAAAATTTGACAAATTTACTATAATATTGCCGAAATGAAATATTCATTAGATGAGAGATTGCAGATTGTTATCTTGTTATACAAATGCCAAGAAAATGCAAGAGAATATTTCATTTCGGCAATATTATAGTAAATTTGTCAAATTTTTTGACTTTGAAGGATTCAAAGGTGATTATACCTTTATTACCTAGTGTATGTTTAAATTATACTGGATAAAACATTAAAATTGAATAAAAATAGCTGTCACAATATTAAATATTTTAATCAAAACGGACAAAAAAAAAATCACTCGTTCCAAAAATCGTAGAAAAAAAGCTATGTTCCATTTAAAAAAACACCTTATCCATAGCGTAACTCTTTTGTTTCTGGTTAAAATAAATTTTTGGTTTCATTTTTGAATTCTGCAGGAAAAAGTACATCGATTGGCTATTTTGGATTTTTCTTTAAATACAAGGAAGCTCAAAAATGAGCCCCTGTTCAGTCCTCGTTGGAAGACCCTGTACAATTATCCATATTATACAGAAAAGTGAATGATGAAGTTGGGATTAAAAGATGAAGAACGCAGTAAAAACTATAAAAATATAAATATAAACCAAATAAATAACATCTCGTCCAACATTTGCATCCCGGTGACGCAGAACGTAGGATAATTTTTTGCAGCTAGTACCTACAAATGTTGCAGGAAACGCAAGATTTGAAAGAAGGGTGGTATGGTCCGACGAGGCTTATTTAACGAGTTCTGGTCTCTTTAACCAAAACAGTTCAAGGTGCTGGTCCCGAGAGAACCAGCACGTAATATTTCCACGAGAACGTCAAGGTCGGTTTGAATTTAGCGTGTCATGCTTTATTTTTAGCACTAAAATTAAGTATTTTATTTATGAAGGAACTTAACCGGAAATAGGCACCCAGATATAATGCGAGATGCACTAATGAAAATATTAGAGGATGGCCAGCAAGATGGCGCTTCGAGTCACAATCCTCATAGAGTGACAGAATATTTAGGAACCACATTTGCCGAAAAATGGATTGGTACTAATGGATCTGTCAGGTGACTTTCTCTGTTGGATTTTCTTTTATGGGGCATATAGAAATTCAGTTACATGTATAAGAGACAATACCACAATATTGATCAACTTCGAGAAGCTACCCATCAAACCTTAAGGCTTTTGCAGCAAAGGCCAATTATTTTATCAATTGCATTGCAAAGAACCGAAATTCCACCAATTTTTGTAATTTAATAAAATAACATATTTTCTGATTGTTGGTATAAATGTAATAATATATATTTTTATAATAAAAATAAGGTTGTTGACTTTGTAACAAAAGAAATACATATAGACTATTATATATTTTTGAAAATCTTTTAAAAAGAGGGATAAGACAAAGAAATAACTTAAAGGGTATCCCACTTAAAAAAACAAAAGCTTGGGTCATTACTCAAAAACAAAACTTTTTAGGCAAAAACTAAGCACGCCACTAAATTCTACATTAAAAACTCTATGATAACCCATTCTTAACTTATTGATAAGTTATTAAATAATCGATATACAGGTGAGCGTCAAAAATGATAAACTCTCAAAATCGCCCTGTATGTCAGGAACTGAAAGAGCTATGAAAATTTCTTTTACGGCGATGAAAGTTTTATGAAATAGTAGAACAGTAAGCCGCAAACCCCATCTTTCCATCTTTTATAATAGGGAGCTGGTTTATGAAAATACACGAAAACTGGACACCCTGCACTGTCACGTCAAAAATACGTCCGCTCACGCAGGACAAATAGTGAGAGTGATCTGTAGTAAAGTTAAATAGGCCGGAAGCCCCGCATAAACAATATCGCGTGGGTTAAAATGTGGTTAAAATATTCTTCAAAGCCACATTAAGGTACCTACAATGTTTTGTAACTATTTAAAAATATACCAGATAATCCTAATTCACATGAGCAGATAGCCGCATAGGGTTTCTAAAATAATGTATATACTTAATGTTACAAATTTGAGTGTGGGGTAGAGTTCGCCCAAGTTCAAATGGGTACTTAAATGGCGGTCACTAAAGTTGCGCAGTGGTTTATTTACGTTAGTTGCCTAGCGACGGTCACGATGCAGCATCATCTGAAGCGATTCAGTGCAGTAACATTGTTAGAGGGTGGCAGAAGTATTAATATTAGCGTAGAAGTGATATATTGTGTAAGGTGGTGTGTGAACTGTGGTTGTTCTGTTTAGAAAATAATATTATTATTTTGGATTTGAATGGCGCCAAAGACAATTGGCAGACGAGGGAAGCCTTTAAATAGTCAAGTGCGGGAAATAATAGACAATATTCCTAGATTTGTGGAGAAAGAAGCAAGCAAAGGAATGCAAATTTCTTAAAAAAGTGCAAGTTAGTGCAAAGAATATTACATTTTAAAAATTATTATGGAACAAGATCGGCAAATATTTTTTTTTACTATTTATCTATCGTCTAAGTACCTGTGTTTTTCCTTTACCCAAATGTTACACTTCTTGCAATAATGAGTATCATTTCAACATGAATTAGCTATATAATATGTCTTTACTTACAAGTATTGTTTACAATGTGGTTGTTAATCGTTACGTAATCTATAAATTTTAACAGTTGTTTTTTAAATTTAATTCGTGTTATATGTATATAAATATCGTTTTTTTCATATTTTAGAGAACAGATTTTAGCAGCAACTGGCATCGAAAAAAATACTTTGCAACGAATTAGAAAAGAAGGGCAGAAAGTACGTGTCAATGTGGCACTACATCTTTTCAAACGCCAACAAAAAAAAGACCTTCTCATAAGCTCGTACTGAGTCTTGGAAATATTTATGATATAATAAATATTAATATTTTTCGCTATAGAAAAACGATTACCTACGGTTAGAGGCAAGTATTAAATAACTAAGTTTGTTATTTATACCTTACAAATATAGAGAATAAGCAGTAATCATATACTTATTATGATTTTTAGGAATCTGACAAAAAATTAAAGATAGAGGCATGGAGTTTAATGGAAGCAGAGAAACATTAAGACTAGATGAGGGTCTTGGTTTTTAAGACTTTATTGTTTACATTTAATATCATTGTTATATGTATATTAATTTATATATAAAGTATATATATAAAAAATGTTTATTTTCAATTTTTGTTTAATTTTTTTAATGTGCACTGTAGAAAAATCTCATCATTAATATAATATATCTATGTTTTAAGAGATATGTTTTTTTAAAACCTTTATAAACAGAAATGTTGCATTTTTGATTTTTAGTGTATTTAAATCGTTAGTTACCCATTAATTTTTATTGTAGCCATACAATACCCGCATATTTTTATCAAGAAAAAAAAAACGAAAATAAATCAGTCATTAATTGTCTTAAAAACTTTCATATCTCCGCTACTGATTTTGACGTCACACCGTCGCGCATTGCCATGCACGTGGCTGTACCCATTTGAACTTGGGTGGACTCTACATATTTGTGATAAGTCTGTAATTGCCGTCGACCAACCACTTCGCCACTATACGCATGACGTGGCAATCACCATTGCTGGTGTGTTTGGAACAGATAGGTATCCTTTAACATTATTGAATTGAAGTTTTAAGAAAAACGAAAAACCAAATTATGTTGATTGCAAATCTGGCGTTAATAAGGATAGATTTTTATGACGAAGACATACGTTAGATTTTGATATAAGAAACTAAGGTAGGGTAAAAAATTAAAAAAAAAAATTTGTTCCAAAAATGTGTGTATTGAAAAAAAAAACATACAGCTATATTATAACACTAAAAAATGTTGACAAATACTTTTGTTACATACAAGTTTGTATTTTAAAAATGCTTGTAAATAAATAACTTCAAAAAGTATGTATTAGCAACAAGAAACAATCAAACAAGCATGCATAAAAATACACTGAACATAAAAAGGACAAACTATTAATATTATGACAACAATTATTTTGAAAATATTGCTTTATAAAACATTTTGTCGACTTCTGGCATCCATTTCGCCATACTTTGATAGCTTCTACTTTATCTGGAGGGAATTTATTTACTGATAGCCGAGAAAAAAGTTCCATATTAATGCTATTTGCAGCATTTGATCTTGTAGTCGGTAATCCCGAATAGAAACTTCCAATTTTTATGTATACAGGGTGTTTCATTAAGGTCGAAGAGCGGCCATATCTCGGAAACTATTGGGCATAGAAATTCAGGAAAAAAAATTTATAACTAAAGTGGCCATGGGAAAATCCTGGAAATAATTTTTAAGTTCCGCATTCTGCCGCAAGGGGGCGCAATTGAAAAGTAAATTTTTAAATTTTAGATATCTCCGAAAATTGCACGTTAAGGTATATTTTTGATAACACCATTAAAAAGCTTGGACAATTTTGCATAATTTTGGTCCCATGCTTATTGGCGTACCGACTTTAGTAAGAGTGGGGGAAGCTGTTGAATGTGTAATCATTTAAATCGCTGTAACTTATAAACCACTTATCCGATTTTAGCAAACTAAAACTTGTTTGGAAGAGAAATGTAAGTACTTTTAACTATCGTCTTGAGTGGTCCATGATACTTCTCAATAAAAATACAAGAGGGCGCAATTTGCAATAATAACACATTTCTTAACTTTATTCATTTATTTCAAATCATACGGTATAATTATGATACCATAATCGAAAAGTAGATAAAATTTGCTACAAAAAATGTCAAAACCGCAGTTCGATATCTCCATCCGTTTCAGAGTTATTGCCAATAGAATAATTTTTAAAACTTTAAATGAAGAAGCGGTTGCTTTCATAGTTTTGTGATCAAGCATTCCATGACAAAAAATATTTTTAAACTTTATGGTTAGGTAGGTTTGTTTCTCATTATTCCAATGTCAAACTCCGTGCCTTCCTTCACACTTTATCTAGGCTTAGGACTAGTCCAAATCATGTAAAATACAAAATTTGGAGCGTGTTTCAAGGCCAACGGGCCATAAAACAGTATTGAAATAATTATCGGAAACTATTGAAGGAAACAATATTCATGGAAAGCTTCTTAGGAAAACAATTGAGAGACTTTATAAATGTTCAAAATGACCTCCGTTGTGCAAAATACAACGATTAATTCTTTTTCTAGAACTAGAGACAGCTGTTTCAATTTCAGCTCGTAAAATCGAATTTAGTGCATTTTCAATTCGCTCAATCATGTTGTCTCGTGTGGTTGGTCGCGTTTTATATACAATGTCTTTTATTCGCCCCCACAAGTAAAAATCTAACACAGTTAAATCCGGGGATCTAGGTGGCCAAGCAAACAAACTACCCCTTCCAATCCAGCGATTTGGGTATCCAATATCTAAAAAATCACGGACCATATGCGAAAAGTGTGCCGGGCATCCATCATGTTGATACCACATGGATGTTCTTAGGCCAATAGGAACATCTTCTAAAAGAATAGGCAAGTCATTTTGTAAAAAGTTTAAATAAGATTCACCATTTAGATAATCATTAAAAATAAACGGTCCGATAATTCTGTGTCCTAATACTCCGCACCACACGTTAACACTCCATCTGTTTTGGTGATCCACTTCGCGCATCCAGTGAGGATTTATCTGTGACCAATAGTGCATATTGTGTAAATTAACTTTGCCACAGCTACTAAAAGTGGCTTCATCAGTCCATAACACGTGGGAGAGGAATTGAGGATTCTCGTTACACATCTCTCTTAGCCTATAGCAATAGTCGAGCCGTCTGTCATAATCACTTTCTGATAACGCCTGATGTAAAACTATATGATAGGGATGCAGCTTAAAATCCCTTAGAATTCGGAACACTGCAGTACAACTTATACCTAGGTCTAAAGAAATTGCTCTTATGCTTAAATGCGGATTGGCCTCTACGTACGCAAGAACGTTTGTAATGTTGACTTCATTTCTTACTGGATGTCTTCTAAAAGCAACTGAAATGCGTCGTACACTTCCCGTTTGCCTTACGCATATTGCCAGTCGCTGAAATACTGCTCTGCCATAGTGCCTTCGTTCAGGATATCTGAGAGCATATTCGCGTTCCGCTATAGGCGCATTTTGAAAACATTCAAAATATACGGCCAGCATATCGTAAGCTTCGGCATTGGTATAAGCCATTTTTGAAAGGTACGTATCACAATTTTCTATCAAGAAGTTTAAGATGAATTACGGATAAACTTTTGTCAACACCTTTCAAAATGAAACTAGTTGACAACTATTTGCATTATTTGTCTTATCTCCATGGAAACTTTCAGATTTTATTTCACAGCTATTTAGATTTATTTTTTAAAACACATCATATTGTTAGAGTTACGCCTAAATGACACGTTTTCCATGATTGCCATTAATTCTAGAGTGGTTTCTGGGCCATTGGAATAATGAGAAACAAACCTACCTAACCATAAAGTTTAAAAATATTTTTTGTCATGGAATGCTTGATCACAAAACTATGAAAGCAACCGCTTCTTCATTTAAAGTTTTAAAAATTATTCTATTGGCAATAACTCTGAAACGGATGGAGATATCGAACTGCGGTTTTGACATTTTTTGTAGCAAATTTCATCTACTTTTCGATTATGGTATCATAATTATACCGTATGATTTGAAATAAATGAATAAAGTTAAGAAATGTGTTATTATTGCAAATTGCGCCCTCTTGTATTTTTATTGAGAAGTATCATGGACCACTCAAGACGATAGTTAAAAGTACTTACATTTCTCTTCCAAACAAGTTTTAGTTTGCTAAAATCGGATAAGTGGTTTATAAGTTACAGCGATTTAAATGATTACACATTCAACAGCTTCCCCCACTCTTACTAAAGTCGGTACGCCAATAAGCATGGGACCAAAATTATGCAAAATTGACCAAGCTTTTTAATGGTGTTATCAAAAATATACCTTAACGTGCAATTTTCGGAGATATCTAAAATTTAAAAATTTACTTTTCAATTGCGCCCCCTTGCGGCAAAATGCGGAACTTAAAAATTATTTCCAGGATTTTCTCATGGCCACTTTAGTCATTAATTTTTTTTTCCTGAATTTGTATGCTCAATAGTTTCCGAGATATGGCCGCTCTTTGACCTTAATGAAACACCCTGTATAACTAAATATTTAGTCGACTTAAAATATACATTTTGTAAATTTTAGGGCCACAACCTGCCTAAAAGGAATGATCTTGTAATTATAAAAAGAAACAAAAGCTTGACAATTTTTGAAATCTTGTTTCTTTAATTGGGTTATCTTATAAGTAGGTTTAGAACTAAGATGATTCTTAATAAATAAAGAAATTGCAGACGACATTATAGGATTTCTATTTTAGGGCACGCTGTTGTTGCACCATAACACCAACGAAGTTAAATTTAAATAATCTGGAAACACTGATTCCAAATCTTTTATTAAAGCACTTGCACGGTCGTTGCCACTTCTTCCCATCAGACTTTCGTGCCACAAGGAAGAGTAGGTATACCTGCCTTGTGGTTAATAAAAGGGATGTCAGGTTATAAATGTTTAGTTTCGTCTTATTAATATTTCTGAGAGTAAAAGAGTGTAAGTAACGCATACCACTACATAACTGCAAAAATATTATTTTGTCGTCATACAACTTTATAATTCTGGTTGTAACGGTTAAGATACAAATTTGTAACTCTGCAAATAAGAAGCTTAGTAAACATACAACTTTGTAGTGCTACTAACTGAAGAAAGGGAAAAATGCGACAGTGTAACTCCAGGGTGACAAGAACATTCTCCTTCTTGCAGTGCATCTCCTATCGGAGGTTCGCTATCATCACAGCAATCCGGACCTTGTTGACTGCCGCTCGGAACAGCTGCACGTTACTACATTTAAACCATTCCCTCAGGTTTTTAAGCCAGAACACACGTCGTCTGCCAACACTTCTCCTTCCGCTGATCTTTCCCTGAACTATCAATTGGAGAAGTGTGTATTTCTGTCCTCTTATTATATGCCCCAGGTATTGAGGCGTTCTCCCTTTTATGGTGTTAATGATTTCACACTCTTATTGCATCAGTTCCAGGACTTTGGCATTAGTGACGTGATCGATCCAGGGGATACGCCACATTCTACGGTAGCACCACATTTCGAAGGCTTGCAGTTTGTTCATGTGGTTCTTCTTGAGCGTCCATGTTTCCACTTCATACAAAAGCGCGGAAAAAACGTAACAACGCAGCATCCTCATCCTAAGCTCCATCCTAATGTATCGACTGATAAATTTTTTTCATTTTAGTAAACGTCGATCTGGCTATTTCTATTCTCGTTCTTATCTCTCTTGTTTGGTCACCTGATTATTGATCTATCCTTGTTCCTAGGTATTTATATGTCGAGACGTTCTCTATTGTGGTGATCGCTATCGTCACGTTCACATGGTTCAGGTTTTGTGGGGATTTTGTGACTACCATTAACTTGGTTTTCCTAAAATTAATTTTTAGACCATATTCATTACATCGATCATTGAGTTTTTCTAAAAGGTATCTTGTGTCTTCCAATTTACCAGTTAACAGGACGGTGTCATCAGCATATCTCATATTGTTAATCACTTCCCCATTTATAACTATTCCCACTGATTCATCCTCCAAGGTTTTCCTAATAATAGCTCCAATATAAAAGTTTAATAGAAGCCGTGATAGGATGCATCCTTGTCTGATACCACGGCGGATCTACATTTCTTCCGCTGATCTTTCCCTGAACTATCAATTGGAGAAGTGTGTATTTCTGTCCTCTCATTATATGCCCCAGGTATTGAGGCGTTCTCCCCTTTATGGTGTTAATGATTTCACACTCTTATTGCATCAGTTCCAGGACTTTGGCATTAGTGACGTGATCGATCCAGGGGATACGCCACATTCTACGGTAGCACCACATTTCGAAGGCTTGCAGTTTGTTCATGTGGTTCTTCTTGAGCGTCCATGTTTCCACTTCATACAAAAGCGCGGAAAAAACGTAACAACGCAGCATCCTCATCCTAAGCTCCATCCTAATGTATCGACTGATAAATTTTTTTCATTTTAGTAAACGTCGATCTGGCTATTTCTATTCTCGTTCTTATCTCTCTTGTTTGGTCACCTGATTATTGATCTATCCTGGTTCCTAGGTATTTATATGTCGAGACGTTCTCTATTGTGGTGATCGCTATCGTCACGTTCACATGGTTCAGGTTTTGTGGGGATTTTGTGACTACCATTAACTTGGTTTTCCTAAAATTAATTTTTAGACCATATTCATTACATCGATCATTGAGTTTTTCTAAAAGGTATCTTGTGTCTTCCAATTTACCAGTTAACAGGACGGTGTCATCAGCATATCTCATATTGTTAATCACTTCCCCATTTATAACTATTCCCACTGATTCATCCTCCAAGGTTTCCCTAATAATAGCTCCAATATAAAAGTTTAATAGAAGCCGTGATAGGATGCATCCTTGTCTGATACCACGGCGGATCTACATTTCTTCTGTTGTTTGGTTTTTCACCCTTGTACTAGCTCTAGACGAGAACATAAATATTGTTTTATTTTCTGGAATAGACGTTTTCGTTTAAGATTCTGCTTAAAAGTTTAAATAGTAGCTAGGGTCTATTTCTTAATGCGAGAGAGTAACAAATCACTATTGAATTATAAAACCCAGTGATCTTCGCCGTATTCCATAGGTGTAGTCCAATTATTATTATTTAATTATGGTCCCGAGATCGGATAGGTAGAGGCACAGGTAGTTTACCTACCCATGCCTTACTGTTTCAGTACTTATTATTCTAATAAATTACCTGCAGTAACGCCGCTGTCCCCTTACTTTCATTCACCAAACTCGTCTTTCCTTTGTATGCAAATTAGGTCGACCCTAATTCATGACGGATTTGGGGTCTGTAGATCTTAAATTATCTAAAATACGGACTTTTTAAGAACTATCATTCCAATTTACCTGAAATTTACAATGCAATCTTTAAGTTGTCCACTCGGCTTAAAAGGTCCTCTAATTGCAAATTTACATTTTATCACTCTCTCGTTTTAAGCAACAGAGTATAGAAAAGTTTCCAAAATAAACGACTTTCTATACCTAAAAATATTACAAAAACAAAAGTAAAAAAGAGGGTCAAATTGTCGAATATTACCATTTCTTCTTGTTTCACTAAAAATAGAAAATGTCAACACCGGAACCAACTTTTCCCCCTATCCTACAATGACTCAAAGGACATCATTGTTATACTTTTTATGGATAAAGGGAGTAAAGGGTATCGACCGATTCGGCAACATCCCGGAATGGTCGTAATAATTTCATCAAGTGGCGCCAGACAGTCGGAGGCTGAGACTGGGGGTGACTCAAGTTTTATTTTTTGCAAGTGGCGTAGCAATGTTTTTTTCGGGAATCTGTTATAATTTAAAAATGTAAATTTTATACAATATGTAGCAAGTTTGTTATTTAGGTACTAACATAAAAAATAATTAAGAAAACTTGTCGGGCACGTAAAAAAAAATATTCATTACCCGTTGCTTGATGGCATCGTTAACGATTTAGATTTCTAAATCTCTGCGTCTTAGTTTAGGCCTTTAGGTTTAGGATTGAGTCAAAACATTCCGCTATTTAATGCCGTCCCAAATATTACTAATATTATTAATTTGAAAATGCTCACATGTCTTTTTCCTTATCTGACTGAATTCTTACTCATATTGTCAATACATGCCTTGTCACAGGTATATTTCCAGACTCCTGGAAAAATGCAAATATCATTCCGGTATCAAAAGATAATAACCCTGTCGAGCTGGGTCATTTCAGACCAATAAGTATCTTGCCCGCGGTCTTCAAGGTGTTGGAAAAAAATGTTGCTAAACAACTTAACGATTTTCTATCCCGTGAACAAATCTTACCAGTAATACAATCTTGGTTTAGGCCATTTCATAGTACTTGTACTGCCCTGCTTAAAGTATCTGATTATATCATTATGGAAGCAGACAGAGGCTTGAACACTTGTCTGGTGTTGCTTGACTTTAGCAAGGCATTTGACACCTTGGAGCATGATCCGCTGTGTGATAAGATGTACTATTTTGGTTTGTCGAGAGAGGTGGTTGCCTTTTTAAAAGTTACTTGGGTGAACGAAAACAGAGAGTCATTTTTAATGGGATGATATCGAACTTGTTAATGGTGGGTAGGGGCGTTCCACAGGGTAGTATCCTGGGACCTCTTTTATATTTGCTTTATACTTCGGACTTAAATACATTCTTGAAGCATTGCAACATGCATTTATATGCCGATGATTCCCAGATTTACTTGTCTTTATCCCTTGCTGACTCTATTGCAGCCGCACAAAGGATGAATGAGGATCTCGCCATTATTTCCAGGGTGTCAAGAGCGCACTCGCTTAAATTAAATGAATCTAAGACGGAGGTTTTATTGTTTGGCAAAAACAGTAATTTTCTTCAACAAAATAGTGCATTCAAACTTGATTTGAATGGTACTAAGCTTACTTTTACAAACAGTTGTCGTAATCTGGGAGTGCAGTTTGATACAGATTTGGGATTCTTGGGTCACGTTAATAACTTACTACAAAAATGTTACTTTAAACTTAAGGTGTTATATATGCATAGAGATGTTCTGAGTACCGATATTAAGTTAAGATTGTGCGATTCTTTAATTCTATCACTTATTTCTTATTGTGATATTGTTTACTGGCCTGCCCTGCGTCAGCAAGACCGACATTCTCTGCAAAAACTGCAAAATGCATGTGTTCGTTTCTCCTACAATTTACGTAAGTTTGACCATATTTCAGACTGTTTTAGAGAGTCTGGCTAAATTTGGATGAGCGGTTTCAAGTACACATGGCATGTCTGATTTATAAAATTAACAAAACTCAAAAGCCCTTAAATTTATCGGAGAAGTTGATACGGAGGGTTGATGTACATAATCGTTTAACAAGATCATCCTTGCACTACAGTGTTCCCAGACATTTTTCTGCTATAACTCAGTGATCATTTTCTTACAATTTTGTAAAAATCTTTAATATTATCCCAGTGGACATAAAGAGATCCCCAAGCGTTCAGTCCTTCAACAGTAACCTAGTTGGGCATGTTCTGGGAGGGCGTGTGTGACTTTGTGTCCATAGTACTTGATTAAATTTGTCTCTACAACATATTATGTAGAGTGTCATTTATTCATTTTATTAAAATAGTTTTTTCCTTTTGTATAATATACCATTAATAATTTTCGTAATTTTATAGTACCTACTTAATTTATTTTATTAAGAATTTTTTTCTTTTTTTTTATTTTTTCTGAGATTTGCGAGGAAGAGCATTAATTTGAACGTCGCCATCGCTCTATAACTTTTTGTATTATTTATTTAATTTATCAATAAAGCCATTTTGTATTGTATTATTGTTGTGACGAAGTCACTTTTCTTATATATTATGGAACCATGTTTCCGGTCAAACAATTGTGTAACACACCGTATAGTAATAAAACTACCAAGCTCTAAGAATGTCATAGCCAGCAGGCCACAGTGCGTCATAGTACAACCAATCCTAGGGCTCACTTCTCCGGAGTACCGCAGAACTGCTGGAGAAACGGGAGCCTAGATCAAAAGCCAAAAAGAGTGCAAAAGGCACTTGGCGCTTGAACTCCAGCTGAAACTCTCGACTGAGAATCCAAGCTCCGTTGGAAACCAAGAACCCGACAAGTAAATAAAACTGCCTGCATGCTTTGGGAGTAATATTTGTATTTAAGAGATAAGACAGCTGACGAAACGGGATATACAGGGTGATGTGTTTTAACACTTATGCTGTATCACCTAGAGCGTAATATTTCTCCGAGACCGCCGCCTGGAAAAATAAGTGATTGTGAGAAAGGGAGTGTGAAAACTACCGACAATGAGGGGGACGTATAGTGTTATGTATCTTAACGCTGACGCTATACCCACCTGAAAGACCAACACCAAGTGCATATAAATCGAGGTGCATGTGTTTGGGAGTAGCCGCTAATCCATGCAAGAGTTGCGACTAGTCGGGGGTGCCCACCCCGCGCCGTGGGGCAGTACGACTTTGTGCGTTTTAACGCCAACTTTCGTCCTATTCACCGGTCCGCCGAAAGACCTGAATGATTGCATACCTGAGAGAGAAAGCAACTCCTACGTCAGTCACTCCGCTTTTCTGCACCGCTTAACCTAAAAAACCCTATTGCTCAGTGACGGCTATAGCTCTTCTTGAAAATGCTGCTTTTACCGCTAGTCCCGGTTAGATCAATAACCTGCACACTTGCTGCTTTTTCGCGAATCCCGCTTCACTATCCCCGTCATTTTGTGCGTAAGGCTTACGTCTCCATAATTTTCATCATACGCCGCCCCATTGCACTATGCTCTATAATTCCGCTTTGTTAACCATTATTGTACATTTTAGATTTAGTTTGTGTTTTCAGACCTACATTTTCTTTTTAAAAACCCGTACTTTCTGTGTATTCAACCATTATCTCAGAATAAATGTAAGTAGTTCAAAACCGTTAAGTTTCATTCCGACCAGAAGGGCCCAACATATGCGAATGCGACCCCTGTAATTACCGTTCTTCACTGTCTAAAAGCTACCTGCAGGCCAGTAGCTCTTAATTAAGAGATACATAAATGAGGTTTTAACTGGCTGCTTAGGATTTTAAGCGCTCATTTAATTACTTGTTAAACAGCGCCCTCTAGCGGAGGAAAGAATTAAGACATGGTATAAAGTGCAAGCGATATAACAGAAAAAAACTGTTTTCAACGAGACTAAGTTTGTTAAATTCGGTCAAGCCAAACCGAAGTTATCAATCAAAATAACAAAAACTAACCCCACAACTTTATTTGAGGGCAAAAAAATGCCTGACAACAATATTGTCAAATTTTTTCAGTATTAGGATGCACATGTTTTCAATACATCTTTATTGGGCAAATTCTGGATTTAAATTATCTTTTCTAATAATTGTCCATGGGTGTTAGCGACGGTCGTATGAACGTAAAAATAGTTAAGCCCAGCATTTCAGCAATTTTACCATAACAGAAACAGAAAGCTGTGCTGCTAACGGCTTCCGATATATAGCCGGCCTCCTTTCTTATTTAATCATCAGGTATACAGTACTCATGCAAGAAAACGTCTACTACTGATTTAAACTAATAATTTATTCATTTTATACCTTATCTAGAAATCCCACTATAAACCGTCGTCATAGTGGTTCATTATGGGATTTTTAGTTAAAATACTTAGGTTATCTTAAATTTTGTAAGAAATCTGCAGAAAGTATTGCCCTTACTAAACAAACTAACCTACACTGACGAGTAGCCCGTATGTACTGAAGGAAATGTAAGGAGGGGACAGCTTTAACGCAATATGGCGTTTTATCGTGACTACTTACGAATTTATCAGCCACAATTTTCTGTAATTAAGAAATTTAATATTTTAGTTCTCTTCACTTATCCTCACAATTTAGCTAAAAATACAGTGCGTCAGATATTTTTTTGTCATCTAGGAGTTTTAATAAAAGTAATATTTCTCTTGAATATGCGAATCTTAAAATTCTGATGTGAAGCTTTCTCAATCGCTATAGTCTTTACTAACATAACCTGTTCGAAATAACCTAAATAAAAACTTTACATTTAACTCTTTGGCTTTCTGCTCCTTCTCTTCTGCAACTGCTTTTTTATCATTCTTTCTTTACGCTATTCCTCTATGTTTTCGTTACTTGTACCTATATATTTGCTAAAAAGTCTTCGTCTGAATTTAACTTTATTGTGATTGTTTTCATCGGCTGTTGGAAACTTCTTGACTGATGTACAGACACCATGCTGTTTAGCAGAATTTTTGGTTTGATTTGTAAAGAACCTCTTCGATAGTACTACGCATAGACTTTTCATAGTTTTCATGAAAATATTTGCTTTTTAACAAACTAATAATTGCTGTAATTTTGGATGTCTCGGGATAGTTGAATCTGCTAGGAATTCAATTTTTTCGCATGTGTTATCATATCCCAGTATGTGCCGCAATATACCTTCCCACAAGGAACTTTTATGCATCAGAATTAAAATTAGCACTAAGTACTTTATGAGAGTGGTTGAACCAGGCACAAATGGAAATAAGCAATACTCAAACCTTTTCTAAAAATGTAAATTTCAACGACAAAAATCAGAATGTGTCAATAACAATTTTCAGTCGATAACTTAATACCTAATTTTAAAATACTTGTAATTTCATATATCGATACAACAACGCAGAGTGATTCTTAAGGGTTAATATAGACAAAGTGTCTATACTCAAATATAGCTTCACCATGATGATAAAGAAGAGAGTATACGACTACCCTACGGGCCAGTAGTTTATCCTTCATTATATTTAAACATTTAAAATATAACAAAAAATGCAACAAATTATTTAATTAAGTCGTTAATATGTATACATGTGAGAACTTTGTTCTCTAACCGCTTGCTGCGACCTTATACAATAAGGATTAAAAAAATTGTGCTAAAACAGCTATTTTCTGGGCTACATGCCCCAACGAGCACTTAGTTATATAGCAAAATTTGGTGTATTTTGACTAATACTGTTAGTACTAAAATAGGAACTTAGATTGCAGAAACTACCGGAAAAGAAAGGAATGAATATTTATTTCCAATGATAGGATACTACACTGCTGCTACAGGTAGACCGGTTTCGAACTCTTTGGTTCTCGTCAGTGCAGGGCAAGCATGGCAAGCGATTATACCTGCTATTGGAAAGTCGAGACACCCTATAGCCTTAATATTGTTCTGCCTAGGCAGTACAATATAGGTAGCGCCACCTTCCAGAAGTTTCTAGTAATCTGAAGTTAAAAATACCGTATGGTAATATTAACACAATAAATAACAAAATAATACGACTTTCCATTGCTATATAATTCAGCGCTCGTTGGGGCATGTAGCCCAGAAATTAGCTGTTAGTCCTTATTGTAAAAGGTCTCAGCAAGTTAGTGGCTAGAGAACAAAGTTCTCACATATATGCATATTAATGTCATATTATTACCACTTGCCAAGTATTGCTTACTTGCTATTTATTTAATTAGGTATCGAAACTGTCGTCCTTCCCTTGCCACCTGAGATTACCTAAAGCAATCCATAAACTCTTATTGGACTCTTTTTATGGTTTGTTCAGGTTCAACAATAAAGAAAATACATAAAACCAAAAAAAATATAAAAATTTACCTACTTATCATACTCAGTATAAGAAATAATACTTGCGAGGCTACGCTACTGTAGTCGTTGTTTACCACAGCAATTCAGAAAAGTGCATCCCTAAAAACGCGCGTACGAGACTTCGAAGCAACGCATAAAAGTGTTTGTAAATGATTTTTGTAGGGTGAAATTGCGGGAATATACGGCTGAATGGCGCCAATACTACTTTCATGAATAATATTTATGCGTTTGTGGCCATTATCTGAGAACTGTAAAACCTAAATGGCACTGGGAATATTAATAAATCGGTTCAGTCATTCTTATGTTGTTTTAAAGTAGATTATTGGATTTGCTGAAGAAACAATCATCCGATATATTATGCCAGAATATTAGCAGTTCCAAAGAACTGTAGAGAGCCCATTTGTTTGTCCCTGAGAGCACAGAACCCTCATTATACAGGGTGTCTCTAACGGCTCTGTACAAAATACTAGCACGAATTACTAAAGTTGAAATTGACGGTCTAGCCCAACTTACTTAGTTACAAAGTTGATAGTTATTGTTTCCTTTAGGTTTTTTCCAAGTCACGCAATTTCGTATTAAGGGTTTTTTTGGGACGCGCAATTTAGATCTGACATAAGTTTTGTGGAGGGCGCCGGCAGCCTACAGTGTATTAAATTTCAAGTACCTACTGAGTTGCTATTTCAAGGCATATTTTGTTGGAACAAGGCGATCCTGGTAAAGCCTGTCCAGAGATATAAGAAAGTTACACTTTGCCTTCGAATAGGGTTATCCAAGGGTGGCCATAAATTAACAAACAATTAATAAATGAATAAATGCAGGTAAATTATGGTCTGTACTTAAAAATGTCTTAAAGTAAACTGCAAATCCGGAAAACGTTATTTCATTATTAGAGTAATAGTTTGGTGATTTTAAACCGATTTTTACCTGATTGAAAATGAGAGGGTTAATCCCTTAAAACAAATTATGTTCTAAAGACTGTATATACAGGGCTGCCCAGAAGTCAGGAATAAAATTAATATAGCTTTTACTGCAACTTTTGGGAAAAATGCTCGGACACGTCAATTTAGTTTTATATATGTTCACACTTTGACGTTATTCTTTTTTTTTTATAGACATTTGTCAAAGATATGACGGTCTTGCCGGAAAGGCAGCGTATCGAAGTCTTGATATTGTTAGGATGTGAAGATAAAATAAGAAGTCAAAATAAAGTGTGCCCTTTATAATATAATGCTAAATATCCGGAAAATCAAGTTTCACAGGGCACTATTAGTAACAAATTTAATGAACATGTTACAGTAAAGACTTGCCTAGGAATGGATGGCCACGTGTCTTAGGCGACGACGAAAAATTGGATATTGTATTATCTCTGCAGAATAATCCGCATGTTTCAACAGTTTCATTGGTTCAAAATCATGATACATCTAGAGGTACTATTGGAAGATTTTTGAAAGTAGAAAAATACCACCCTTGTAAAGTATGTCTTGTCCAAGAGTTTTAGAAGATGACTATGACAGGCGTTTGCAATTTTGTAAAGAAATGATGAGACGGTGTGACGAGAATAATAGGTTTCCACAGAACATATTATTTTCGGATGAAACTACTTTCTATTTAAACGGGGTGGTTAACAGACTTAATTATCGTTTCTAGAGTCAAGAAAATCCACGATGGATATTTAAAGCGCATACTCAGCGGCCTTAGAAAGTAAATGTATGGGCAGGTATCATTAATAACCGAATTTTAGGGCCATTCTTTTTGGAAGGAAACCTCACAGCTAAACGGTACCTGGATTTCTTAACTTTCGAGTTGAGGCCTGCTCTAGCTGTAATTTTTCCCAACGAAGTAGATCCAGATATACCTAATGAAACAATTTTGTTTCAGCAACATAGTGCTCCCCCGCATTATGGTGTCAATGTGAACAGATATTTAGATCAGATATTTCCAGGTCGCTGGATTGGACGACGCGGTACAATCGAATGGCCACCCAGGTCCCCAGACTTAACGCCTCTAGACTATTTTCTTTGGGAATATTTAAAAGAAAAAGTTTACCAAAATAGGCCAAATAATATTGAAGATTTGAAAAACAAAATTAGATAGGAGACACATAACATACCGGCTGAAGCCATTCGAAATTCCGTCGACGGATTTTACCATCGTCTGGCAGCATGACAAGTAGTGGGTGGAGGACGTTTCCAGCATTTGCCACGTTATTTTTTTTTGACAAAATATATAACAGATAAACCATAACTTTTGTTAATTCACAATGTCACAAAATGTCGGAACGTGAAATAATAAAAATTTCTTACCTTGCAAGGTAGAAAAAAACATCAATTGTAACGTACAAATTTCATTTTACGATTTTAACAGTATCAATAAACCCAAATTTATAATAATAAATTACCTTATTCCACATTTAGTATAAACGTTAAAATCTTGTGTGTATGTCAGCAAAATTATTAGTGGTCCCAGTGACATTCCTAATTTGTCCTGGTTTATCTTACGTTCACTGCAGAAGCTTACTGAGAGGTTATTCTATGAATTGGTCACTTGATACTGAGTTTCGAGGGATTCCAGCTATTCTGCTATCAGAAATAGCTTATACGTTGTCCTGTGTCCTGTGTTTCAGTAAGTTCTCCTTGAATAGATGGATTTAATGTACGTTACCTACGATAATTTCTAATGTTATGGGTGACAGTTCAAGTCCAGTTTGTTTACCTTGGTTATAGGCTTAATTTATAACGGAATGTACCTCTCTAACTAGGATCGTGTATCTATATTTACTTTGACGTATTATATGATGGTTTTTCTCGAGTGTTAGTTAATTTGCTAGCATTTTATGGAATTCATTCTAGTTTGACTTTTGAAAAACAGCTGATCTTCACAAGTCAAGGTTTCGGGGTCACCATTTTGCTAGGGCACTGCGTATATTGGCCTCGTTGCACGTATTCTACG
Source organism: Polydrusus tereticollis (assembly GCA_963920685.1). Taxonomy (NCBI): domain Eukaryota; kingdom Metazoa; phylum Arthropoda; class Insecta; order Coleoptera; family Curculionidae; genus Polydrusus; species Polydrusus tereticollis. The sequence continues at coordinate 164,371,860 of OY987327.1, forward strand.
GTGTTGCCAGTTATTTTAGGACAAATTCCACATGAAATCGGACCTCATGGTTTCGAACCGATTTGTACATGGCCAAACAGCCAAGCGGTGCTCTGGATGGTGAATGCCGTAATCTTGCAATCAGCTCTTAGGATTTAGACTTAATGGTGGAATTGCTCGATTGGTCGCTTCTTGGGTATGAGATTTTTATAAAGGTATATCTGGTTGCGGCAGTACGTTGGTGGCTTCCCCATAGCAATATCCTGACCCTGACGTTTGACAACACTGTTGACATTGCGAATCACGTGTTCTCATTGAGTTGCGTACTGGAGATTTATTCCAGATGCTAGAGAGAAACAATTGCTCTTCGTAGCGGGTAGAAAAGGGATAGTGCTGTTCTAGACCCGAAGATCTTGGACAGCTGGCAGACATTTCACATCTTTCGACTAGAGTCGGTGTCCCCTTTTTTTCCGGCGTGGCGCCGCCATTTTAAATTAAAGATTTCGGTAATATAACGCTGAGAAGCCTGTGAGCTTGTAAGTGCCACTTAGATGGATTAGCACCGCAAATCTTTGTGAAGTTATGGATTTCCGATTGAATTGATGTAGTTAGATACTGATGGAAGTACTTCGCGCCATGTTGAATGGGATCAGATTTAATGGCCGCAATATGCTGTGGTTCTATGCCCCGTTTAATGTCTTCAGGTACGGTTGTCTTCATATATTAATATACTTGACTATTAAATCGATATCTAAGTCCTCGAATAATATTTCAGGGGCGATATAAATTTGGAGTAGAGTACACTCGTGGTGACGACCGCGTGGGATCTTTTGTTTTGGGACTACAGTATGGTCATTCAGGCCTAAAAGGACCCTCTACTTAAGTGCAGAGGTAATGTATATTTGGTAGATACTTATGTCAATTGGAAGAGGTAAATCTTCATAAATTAAGAGGTATTTTTCCTCTATTTTAAGGTTTTAAGTCCTGGTTTTGGTTTCATTTGGATTTTGGAGTGTTGAGGTTCATTCAGCACACTTGTTGGCTTATTAAGTCCATGGATTCTCTACACTGATAGTGTATTAGAGAGGCGGTTACTTCGAGTTCCATAGGATCCCTCAGGCATTGCATGGCCTTGAGTTGAAGCTGAGAACGCAAGTTTTTAAACATATTTTCATCTATCAATTCAATGAACCCATTTAAGACTTATTGACCAGTACACTCTTTTTTTTTATAGCGAGATCACATAGAGAGAATTTTATTTGAATTAAATATTTTTGGTTATACTTGGATTAGTAACTCCTATGATGGTTCTTGACTAGGGAAGGGATCATTTCAGAGGGTGAGGATATGGACATATTTGGGGTATTATTTTTTGTTTGGGATATGTACATATTTGGATTTTACTAGTATTTAGGATTGTGATTATTGTGTAATAAAGCTAACGCCATAGCTTACATAATAAGGGGCTCGATATTGAAGAGCAGGGATTAATACATTTTTTTGTTTGGGTTTTTACTAGTATCTAAGATTATAACTATTGTGTAACAGAGCTAATGCCATAGGTTACATAATAAGGGGGCTCGATATTACAGAGCAGGGATTAGTACTTATTTGGGATTTTACTACTACATTGAGTCATTGTTATGCAATAATGCTATCTGTCATGACTTGCATAGTACAGTAAATAGTAATCGTACATTTTAGCTGCTTATTTTATATTTCGGTTAGGATACCGCATCAGCCGACTGCGGTCTGGTAACTGTAAACAATGCATGATCACGTGTTGTAGGCCTACATCCCTAGTAGCGTATATTGATAGCACCCTGTATATTATTTGGTGTCACTCACAGTCGGTTTATTTATTTGACTTGTAGTCGCGTATCAATTTACCTACATAAATGTAAGTATCGCTGTAGTACTCCTGGCTTCCATAGTTCTAACGTTGCTGGGTCATATCCTTAAATCTTCCTGTACTTTTCGACCTCAAGACTTGACTATACATTTATATTTCTACAGTAAAAAGTAATCCTATCTGTGGAGTTTAACTTATTTCCACATCCTTACTTTTAATTACTGTACGTGCTTCTATAATGGCATAATTATTATTGTTATTTTATTGTTTGACAATCACTAATTGTGTCAATTGGTCGAAGAACATAGGAATATGATCTAGTAATCGTTCTGTTCATTAATTCAAAATTTCACTATTATTTTAAAATCTTTTATTACAAATTTTAGACTTTAACTAAACATCATATTATTTCAATACAAGGTCTATACCTATTTGGTTATCGATAGTCAATAATGTCAACCTGCATTTAAGCGACTAACATCTTATGACAAATAGATTCAATATACTGAGCGTTGTTGTTTTACATTACTATCCCCAACCTAGGTTAATATTTGAAGGTAAAGGAAATTAAGTGTAGGGCAGTTATAGGGTGATACGCAGTTATCATTCATAACTATCGAACATCTCTTCCAGAGGCAAAGTGCACCACTTAACTGCGTGGCGCTCATAACTTTAGAACTTAACCCAGGCCCGTCTCCACTGTCTAAAAGCTGGCGGCCACTTTTGTCTCTGACAACAAAAACCTCTGCACTCGGTGTCTTGTTTTCCTTCCTTATTGGATCATCTAAATTAGCGTCACACAATGATTTATCATTTCCGCTTATTTAAGTAGGAATTTTTTAAAAATTTTAACAGTCGCCATTTTGAAACAGCTTGACAGAATCGCGCCAAAATTTATGAGCATACTGTACGTGATATTAGCTTTCAAATGATGTATCACAAGCGGTATGTTTCCATTTAAAAAAATATCGATATCGTCATATCTTTGACAAATGTCTATAAAAAAACAAACGAATAACGTCAAAATGTGAGCATATATAAAACTAAATTGACGCGTTCGAGCATTTTCCCCAAAAGTTACAGGTTAAGGCTATATTAATTTTATTCCGGACTTCTGGGCAGCCCTGTATAGCCACTCTAGTTAGTTTTAAGCTTGGTAATTATTCTTACATCGCGTGTAATACAGCGTTTGTTTAATCGTGTGTGAGTCATGGAAAATATGTGCGAGCCCAATGTATCTCAGGAGATAACCCCGTCGAAAAGCAGAAAACATTTTTCTGTGGAAACGAAGGAAGTTATAAGCAATGTTTATTCAACTCTCATTGAACGTTCGGTCAGCAAGCAAGCAGCGTTAGAAGAAACGGCCACATTAACAAAAGTTCCTACATCAACTGTATCGAAGATTGCAAATAATCCCATTTTAGCGAGCAAAAAAGGAACCGATACTGGCATTTTCTTGAAGGTAGATGGAAGTGATCAAGATATAATGCGGTGTAAAATTTACAAGTTATACGAGGAACAAAGCGTGCCTACAGTAGATAATTTAATTAAGAGGCTTGAAAAAGATGAAACCGGCGTTCAATGTGGCAGAACAACGTTATGGAAGTGTATCCAACACATTGGTTTTCGATTTAAAAGAAAATAAACAAAATACAAGTTTTAATGGAATCCAGTAAAATTCGGGAATGGCGATCTGAATACTTACAAAAAATTAGGATTTACAGAGATCACCAAAGGCCGATTATTCCGAAATTCTAAGCAAAATACGGACCTGGACGGCCATAATACAATTTTACAGCTGACCCGGGTCTTTCCTAATAGGGATCAGTTAGTCACTTTCTTATATCTTCGATATGCACTCCGAGCAAGCGTTTTTGAGATAATTAAATTAGAATATTTTATCGCGGACTGAAATTTGATAAGGACAGCTACATACTTATAAATATAGTTATTAATTATAAATTAAATAGTATAATTTTAAACTCCGCCAATGCTTGTAAAATTTTTGAAGATGTCATGATGACAAGCACTTTCCCATAAATTCAATATTATCATAGTCCTGCATTTTTGAATTACCCTGTATACGAAAAGGTAACCTTTATGAAAGTTGTTCAGTAAATTATTCTTCACATTTTTACCTGCATGAATTTTTTCTGTCATTTCTAATTTGGTTGCCATAGAGAATAACTTCCTTTTTCTTAGTGGAACACGCTTCACATGACTGCATAATTGGATTCTACTGGGAAAACTCTGAATTTCTTGTATTTCAAATTTTCATCTATCTGTAAGCGTTTCCGGGATAATGACAGTTCAAACAGAATCACATAATTCCTTCTTGCAGAATGGTTTAACCGGGTGTGTATAATGGCATAAACGAACAGGTATGGTTCCAGCAAGATGGAGCACCTGCGCATTAGGCGGTAAATATTAGACAATACATAAGCGAACAATTTCCAGGACGTTGGATAGGCAGAAGAGGTGCTATTGACTGGCCAGCGCGATCCCCGGACTTACCCCCGCTCGACTTCTTTTTGTGGGGACACTTAAAGAACACAGTCTACCTTAACCGTCAAAATGACTTAAAATCTGTAAAAGTCAGAACTAGTGCTGAAATTCGGGCCATTCCAGAGGACTTCTTTTTAAACGAAGTAGACGGGTTCAGGGATCGACGACTGGCGCTCTGCTTAGCAGAAAATGGTGGTCATTTTGAACACCTGATCCACTGAAAAGGTTTCACTTGTTTATTAATTTGATGTCAAGTTGTTCAATGTTCTAGGCTATTTATAGAACCCATAACCTTACTGATGAGCTGTTATACAGCGAAACGCGTCTGAGGATGGTTCTGGCAGAAGGAAAAAGCAAACCCTTTTCAATATTTATTTTGTTATTATAAAGTTTGTTACAATTTTAAATAAATAAAAATTTGAAATACAAAAAATTCAGAGTTTTCCCAGTAGAATCCAAATATGCAATCATATGCAGGGTGTTCCATTTAAAAAAAAGGTAAGTTTGTCTCTATGGCAACCAAACCCGAAATCATAGAAAAAATTCATGCAGGTAAAAATTTTGGGAAAAATTTACTGAACAACTTTCATAAAGATTACTTTTTCGTATAAGAGGTAATTCAAGAGTTACAGGCATTATTCGCGACTTTTTTGCCACTCTGTATACATATTTATAGGTTTGGTGATGCCATCATATTGGCGAAACCTAATCAAATAAAATAATTTTTTGTTGAGAGTTAAACATCTTATTGTCTATTTTTGCATTTATACAGGGTGTTCGGGGGAAATGTGGTAAATCTCTCGGATTCAGGTAGCACACGAAAAATACCAGTTTCTAAATTTTTTTTTACAGACCCTCCCTACGGAGATATGTGCCCCGGAAGAACGCCACTGGAAATCGGTTTTTCTTGAATAAATTTCAAAGTACTTAATATAATTTAATAAAAATTAAACGTGATATAGACACTAGTAAGGACCTCTTAAAATAATATCCTTGAAACATATTTAGCTTTTTTTAGTTTACCACGGGCGGAATTAGCTTAAAAACGCAATGCTTAAATTTTTAACACCCTGTATGATAAATACTTTAAAAAAAATAAATATGGAATTTGCATTTTTTTTTTAATTTTTGTGTTTCTCGGATTAAACAACTCGACAACAAACATATCACACTTTAACCAAATGAGAGTTGCAGCACGTGGGTTGGGTTAATACGTGTGGTTGCCACGAGATGTAGCCACGTGCTGCAACTCTTATTTGGTTATTTGCATTTCTGTGTGAAAACACTTTGAGGTCCCTTACCTTTTCGTCAGACCCGGAGCCTTGCTGAAGAGCCGTAAACGGCGAAACGCGTCCAAGGATTGGGTCTGACGGAAAGGATAAGGGACAATTCTATGCACGAACTTATTATAAGTTTGTGTTTTTTAATATCACACTTTGTTGTCGAGAAACAAAGTAGGAATCATGGTCCTTTTTATTAAAAATAAACCATGAGTTCGTTTATTATTCTTTTTCTCGAAAACGGTTTATTTAATTGACAATAAACAATAATGCCTTTTTTTGAGTCTAGGGTGCAAGCTACCTAGATTTTTTTTTTAAGTCTTTATCGTACAGGGTGTTAAAAATTTAAGAATTAAGTTGTAAAGCTTAGTCCGCCCCTGGTAAACTAAACAAGCTAAATATATTTCAAGGGCACAATTTTCCGAAGCATTGCAAGACGTAAGACCATATACATATCTACATACTCAATAAACATGTATTACATACTTCTAATTAATTCATAATTAAATTCAACACTAAATCCAAAAATCAGTAAATTAATATCGAAGCTAAAGATCAATGTGTCAGCGATGTGAAAGATGGCCAGTTCTAAAATGCAGGATAATTTATTTATTTCTTACCATAGTAACGTTTGCAACAACAATACGTTTTTTTCGTGCCGATAAATATACAGTGTGTACATAAAGTAAGGAACAAATTCATTATTTAATAACGTCAAAACATTTCGTAAAAATTCTGGGACACGTACATAATAATTTTTAATTGCGCATATTTTGACATATAAATTTATTATACAGGGTAACTCATGTAGTAGATATGACATTATCGACGATTTTTTTAAATAAAAACCCCTTTATTTTAGTTCAGATCTGTAATTTCCAAGAACAGCTGATTTCAAAAACATAACACACTTAGGGCCTAAAAATTGATAGTTTTGTAGCTACAGGGTAGAACAAATAATTTTATTTAAGATACATTTTTTTAAAAGTAGGCTTATTTGCTGTTGTTTTTTTTTTAAGTAGGCTTATTTGCTGTTATGTAACTATGGTATGTAGATGATGAAATTATGCTGTTATTATATTGAATTTTTCTATTAAGTTTAGTAGAAGTAATAAAATTAATTTTAATATTTAGTTACTATGCGTTTATCTCCGACACAAAGAATAGAAATTCTTATGATGATTGGATATGATGATAGGATTCGTACCCAACAAGAAGTTTGCATTTTATTCCACGCTAGGTACCCAAAAAGACCAATCACTAGATCAACTGTGAGTAAACTTGAAACAAAATTTCGAGAAAAGGGTTCTGTGGAGGATCTTTACAAGAAAGGCCGTCCAGCTATTCCGGATGATAAAAAATTAAATATTTTATTGGCTATAGAAGAAGATCCCCTTAACAGCGTCCGCCACATTGTCATAGATCATGAGGCGACTGCTATGACCCTTCATAATCTATTAACGGTAAAAAAATGGCACCCGTTTAAAATCCGACTGGTTCACGAGTTGAGTGAAGATCCAGACCGTAGGATGGAGTTTTGTCAAATATTAATGAAAGAATGTAACGCACATACTATGTTGTCTAAATGGTGAAGTAAACCGGCAAAACTGTAGATATTGGGCACAAGAAAATCCCAGGTGGATGCGTGAGCATCATACTCAATATCCTCAAAAAGTTAATGTTTTATGCGGGTATAGTGAAAACCAAAATTATTGGGCCATTCTTTTCTGACAACAATGTAAACGGGCTGAATTACCTTCAGTTTCTTCAAGATTTGCTTATCGCTACGCTAGTTAACTTATATCCGAGTAGAAATAATCCTGCAATTCTAGATGAAAATTTGTAATACCAACAAGACGGTGCACCTCCACATTATGCAGCAGTAGTGCGCCATTATGTTAACCAAGTATTTCCGAACAGGTGGATTGAAAGACGTGGGCCTATTGAATGGCCGACTAGGTCTCCAGACCTTACACCACTGGACTTCTTCTTGTGGGGTCACCTGAAAAATGTTGTTTTTAAAATAAGACCTGCCAATATTGACGATTTAAAAAATCGAATAACAACAGAATGCAGGAATATTTCAAAAGAAACCATAATAAAAGTTCAACAAGAGTTTATTGATCGCTTGGGGTACTGTCAGGTACAAGAAGAAGGACAATTTCAACACTTAATTAAATAGCTTATTTCATTTTTTTTTAATTTTTTTAAATTAAAAATTCTTTAATGAAAGATTGTAACGCACATACTTTGTTGTTTAAATGGTGAAGTAAACCGGCAAAACAGCAGATATTGGGCACAAGAAAATCCCAGGTGGATGCGTGAGCATCATACTCAATATTCTCAAAAAATTGATGTTTTTGCGGGTATAGTGAAAAGCAAAATTATTGGGCCATTCTTTTTTGACAACAATGTAAACGGGCTAAATTACCTTCAGTTTCTTCAAGATTTTCTTATCTCTCCGCTAGTTAACTTATATCCGAGTAGAAATAATCCTGCAATTCTAGATGAAAATTTGTGGTACCAACAAGACGGTGCACCTCCACATTATGCAGCAGTAGTGCGCCATTATGTTAACCAAGTATTTCCGAACAGGTGGATTGAAAGACGTGGGCCTATTGAATGGCCGACTAGGTCTCCAGACCTTACACCACTGGACTTCTTCTTGTGGGGTCACCTGAAAAATGTTGTTTTCAAAATAAGACCTGCCAATATTGACGATTTAAAAAATCGAATAACAACAGAATGCAGGAATATTTCAAAAGAAACCATAATAAAAGTTCAACAAGAGTTTATTGATCGCTTGGGGTACTGTCAGGTACAAGAAGAAGGACAATTTCAACACTTAATTAAATAGCTTATTTTATTTTTTTAAATTTTTTTAAATTAAAAATTCTTTAATGAAAGATTGTAACGCACATACTTTGTTGTTTAAATGGCGAAGTAAACCGGCAAAACAGCAGATATTGGGCACATGAAAATCCCAGGTGGATGCGTGAGCATCATACTCAATATTCTCAAAAAATTGATGTTTTTGCGGGTATAGTGAAAAGCAAATTTATTGGGCCATTCTTTTTTGACAACAATGTAAACGGGCTAAATTACCTTCAGTTTCTTCAAGATTTTCTTATCTCTCCGCTAGTTAACTTATATCCGAGTAGAAATAATCCTGCAATTCTAGATGAAAATTTGTGGTACCAACAAGACGGTGCACCTCCACATTATGCAGCAGTAGTGCGCCATTATGTTAACCAAGTATTTCCGAACAGGTGGATTGAAAGACGTGGGCCTATTGAATGGCCGACTAGGTCTCCAGACCTTACACCACTGGACTTCTTCTTGTGGGGTCACCTGAAAAATGTTGTTTTCAAAATAAGACCTGCCAATATTGACGATTTAAAAAATCGAATAACAACAGAATGCAGGAATATTTCAGGAAAAATCATAATAAAAGTTCAATAAGAGTTTATTGATCGCTTGGGGTACCTACTATTTCAACACTTAATTAAATAGCTTATTTCATCTTTTTTAAATTTTTTTAAATTAAAAATACTTTTAAAAAAATATTTTTTTTCCCTGTAGCTACGAAACTATCAATTATAGACCCTAAGTGTATTATGTTTTTGAAATTAGCTGTTCTTGGAAATTACAGATCTGAACTAAAATATAGGGAATTGAAAAAGTAGTCCATACTTGCAGTGGAGTTTACGTAATGTAAATAAAACAACAATGTCTTCCTCCACAAATTTAATAAAAGTAAAATTCTTGTTCCCTACATGTTTCGGGCATCTAGACGTCCATCTTCAGGGGATACTAGAAGGAATTTCATCTTTACAAAACTAGTTAGAATCATGGTGAACATTGACTTACCTATAATCGAGTTGACTATAAAAACTTTAAATGGTTGCCTCAAATTAATGAGTACAGCCAAAATTGAGTAGGAACCTCAGAAATTGGGTGGACATGGGAAAAAATTATAATTTGTATATTTATAGAATGAAAATTTTTATATTTTCGCAAAAATTTTCATTCTATAAATATACAAATTATAATTTTTTCACATGTCCACCCAATTTCTGAGGTTCCTACTCAATTTTGGCTGTACTCATTAATTTGAGGCAACCATTTAAAATTTTTATAGTCAACTTGATTATAGGTAAGTCAATGTTCACCATGATTCTAACTAGTTTTGTAAAGATGAAATTCCTTCTAGTATCCCCTGAAGATGGACGTCTAGACGCCCGAAACATGTAGGGAACAAGAATTTTACTTTTATTAAATTTGTGGAGGAAGACATTGTCGTTTTATTTACATAAAATATAGGGGTTTACAAAAAATCGTCGATGATGTCATGTATTATAAACGTGTCCGAGGATTTTTACGAAATCTTTTTAGATTATTAAATAATGAATTTGTCCCTTACTTTATGTACACACTGTATAAAACGCACATTTTTTGCGACCATAGGTCTTCTACAACTATCCGTTTATTATTCTTTTTCTCGAAAACGGTTAATTTTATCTACAATAAACAGTACGTTTTTCTTAGTCAAAGGTGTTAGCTACTCTGATTTATTTTTTTTTAAGTCTTTATCATACAGGGTATTACAAATTTAAGCATTAAGTTGTATAGTCCGCCCCTGGTAAACTATGAAAGCTAAATATGTTTTAAGGATACTGTTTTAAGAAATCCTCACTAGTATCCATCACATCCAATTTTTATTAAATTATATTAAGTACTTTACTACTATTAAAAAAAAAACGATTTCCAGCGGCGTCTTTAAGGGGCACATATCACCGTAGGGAGGGCCTGTAAAAATTTTTTATAGGAACTTGTCATCTACATTTCCATATTTTCCCGGAAACCCGGTATAATCTTATCATAAATTTATCATTGAAGGTAGTTCTCTAAACAACCTTCCACTGAACTTTTTGATATAAAAATATAATATACATTAAAAATGACTTGTCAAAAAAAAAAGCGTTTAAAAAGGCTAGACAATTCATTGTCCCTGTCGAATTTTATCTATATCTGGAAGCGACTACCCACATAAAGACCCTTCTTTAAACGTTGGGGCCAAAAATTTGTAGGACAAAGTGGGTCAGCCAAAAAGATAACGGCCCTTTCCTTATACATAATAAATTTGATTTTATCTGTAAGAGAATTTAGATACGTTCGGTCCAAAGAAAACACTTATCGGAAAACGTATTGACACCAAGGAACTTTTTGGTTTTAAATTCGATTTGTCAGAAGAAAAAATAAATGAAAACCCTTACTGAGTTGTATATCAGATTTTATCTTTAATCATTTTATTTGATCTAAGAAGATGAATTTGAATTATAATACCTATAAACTATTATTATTTCTCAGCGATCGACAGGCTACGAGGGAACTTTGCTATTTACTTCACTTTGAAAGCAATGTTTCTCCTGTTTGTCTCATTCAAATATAATATTTTTTCAATGTTCCCTATGGCATGCAATTATTTTATACTTAAATTACTTCCAATTGTTGTTTAATAATCAGTTTGACCTTAGGTTCGTAATCACTGACCTTAAATGTTTATTTGGTTTTCAGGAAAAAATTAAGATCCCGCTGAAACATGGCAGTAACCCAAATTTAAATAAGAAATCTTCTAATATAACGCTGCTTTGTTCAATTATTTCATTGATACCCGATATACACGCTTTAATAATAACAATAACAATAATAATAATCTTTATTTCACAATTATATACATGTACAGGGTCATTCCGTATATTTAGACAGCGTCTGCTGCGTTTGTTTAGAGATAGAAAAAAATTTTAAATACAAAAGTTGTAGGGTTTATCCTAAATCGCCAGAAAATGTTACGCAAAATAACAAATAAATATCACAAAGTTAGGAAAAAACACAAACTTAGTAAATCTTTAATGGATCACCCTGTATATTGAAACAAAAATTAATAGATCTTTTCTTCCTGAATGCAAAAATATATGATATGTTGACATTTGGTTTAACCGTTTTCGAAATATTTGCATTTTAACAACGTGCATGAATATATCCTTTAAATTGTTTTAATTATTTTCAATAAACAAAATAGAGCCGAAAAATTAAAAATATATTTTTTAATAAAATAATTTATGAAAATTCACAAGTGTTGAATGTGACCGCCGTTATTTTCAATACATTTTCTGTAATCTTCCTCTAATTTAGATAAAGCATTGTCAATATACTCCGGATGTTCTTCATTTAATGAATCTATACTGCTTTGAATTCTTTGCCTTAAGTCCTCTAAACTTTGACTTCTTTCTTTGTATACTTAATTTTTTAGATAGCCCCAAAAATTGTCCAAAGGGGTCAGGTCAGGACCATTAGGTGGCCAGTTAATGGTCCCATGCGTTCCAATCCACTCGTAAACCGGTTATTTAAAAAATTTCTTACGAGCATTGTGTTATGAGGCGGCGCGTCGTCCTGGTGCCATATTATGTTGTTATATCCCCTAACAGAAAGTTCTTCTAAGAAACCTTCAATGTCATTTATAAACTGGATGTATCTATCTCCTGTTAACGAGCCCTCAGATATAACCGGCCAATTATTCGGTTCTTAAGAATACCACACCAAACATTTAACGACATTCGACCCTGAATTTTAATTTCAACATAAGAGTGGGGGTTCTCTGATGCCCACATGTGTGTGTTTCGTCGGTTATACACCCCTGCTGTGGTAAACGTAGCTTCATCGCTCCACAAAATCTTATTAACAAAATCGTTGTCTTCAGTTTTTCTAACCGACATATCATTACAATATGCTAGTCTTCTAATTTTATGATCATCTGGGAATTTTTGTACCGGCAACATTTTGTATGGGTGATATCCATATTTGTGTAAAACAGTTTGAATTTTTTTGCAGATTTTCTAAAGTATTTACTAGCATCGGCTGTAGATAACTTTGGATTTTCTAAAAATAAGTAATAACAGATTGATAAAACAGATAAAATAATTAAAGATTCTTTTCCTACCTTCAAAATATAATAAAATCTGTAGTTCATCATCCTCATTTGCGATACTGTGCGTTTTTTCCTATGAAGGGTTTTGCGCTCCCTCATGCTCCTTTCGGTATAATAAAAAGTGGACCTAGCAGGAACTGGCATTTCGCGATGAATACGCCGATACTCTGCTTACGTTTCAGCAACATTATTGTTGTTTTTGTAAAATAGGCGAATTATTTCTAATTTTTCTTCCTCTGTGAAACCCATCTTACGTATGGAATAAAGGAAATCTGATAGCCATATAAATAATGATAAATAATGGCGTTCGAGTCATTTGTTAATTCATGGCAAGTGCGATTTAATTAAACAATATAGTCACTTTTTTAAAATGCATATAATTCAAAAACGGCTAAACCAAATATCAACATATCATATATTTTTGAATTCAGGAAAAAAAGATCTATTAATTTTTGTTTCAATATACAGGGTGATCCATTAAAGATTTACCAAGTTTGTGTTTTTTCCTAACTTTGTGATATTCATTTGTTATTTTGCGTAACATTTTCTGGCGATTTAGGATAAACCCTACAACTTTTGTAATTAAAGTTTTTTTCTATCTCTTATAACAAACGCAGCAGACGCTGTCTAAATATACGGAATGACCCTGTACATAAAATAAAATAGTGTCAAGATAAAAGCAATATCATTATTAATTCATAATTTTTCTACAGTATTCTTCTATTAAATATGGTTTAATATCAAGAAGAGCTTTAAAAATTATTTTCTTAATGGTCCGAATATTATTTGCTTGTTATATTCGGGTGGGTAAACTATTATAGAAACGGATACAATTGTATGGTCCGTTCACAAATTTAAGAGAATGACTACCTGCCTTTAGTTATCACCAATCATAAAATTCTTTCTTGAAAGGGGTTGAAGGATCATAGAGATAATGATTTTATTATCCAGGTAGGGACCGTACTTGGCCGTAATTAATTTACAAAGCCTTATTAAATAATGGAAAAAAAAAATAAGTAGACAAATCAGTATTGCAAAACCAGTCATTTTATTAGTTCGTGTGAAATAAAAACGCAGCTTTGATTATCCGAATATGTGGCGTCCGTGGATTGGTGAATCTAGTATAGAAGAGCCGGAGGGGGTAGAGGTACAACCACAGTGCAGAAATAAAAATGGAAGAAGAAACTTATCTTTAGATTCTAAAGAGATTATAAAAAATGTATATACAACTCTCATAGAACGTGAAAAGTTGAGTAAAATGGAATGTATTGAAGAAACAGCCACATTGACTAAAATTTCGGAAAAAACAGTATGGAAAATTGTGAATACACCCATCACCGAAAGGAAAAAAAAGGAAAGATTCTGGGACTTACAAAAAATTAGATCGCGGCGATAAAGATTTAGTCCGACGCAAAATTTATAAGATGTATGAAGAGCATACGGTGCCAACACTGGATAATTTACTGAAAAGACTTGAGATAGATAACGCGGATATCAATTGCGGTAGGACAACGCTGTGGAAGTGTCTTCAACGAATCGGCTTATGGACAACGCAAGTTACCACAGTAGACAGTTAAACAAGCACCCTTGTTTAAAATATACAAAAATGGCCATACAGGAATTTATGTATCAGAATGATATATATTTTCATGAAAGTTACACTAAAAGAGAGTTACTTGATGTGCTTAAATTTCTGAACCTAGAAAAGGAGTACTACTGCGACAGCTACGCTAAAAGTAAGAGGCATACATTGCTAAGGCTTCCGCCGTATCACTGTATATTCAATCCCATAGAACACAATATGGCATCAATTAAAATCTCTCGTTAGACGTAATAATGTATCACCCACTATAAACGCCAGTGTACTGGATATTATTATTACTTAAGTGGACAAAGTGCTTGCGAGTAACTGGAAAAAGTGTGTTTCGCATATAATAACTATTGAAAATTCATACATTCAAAGTGGGAATATTGCAGAAAGATTTATTATTAACATAGGTGTTGATAGTGACAGCGAAAATGAATTAAATGAGTAAACTGTAGTTGCATTTTTTAATTATAATATATAATTATTATATTATATTCTGTCTAAAATTGTTTATTATTTGTATGAAATCATCCATGCTTGAAACACAATTCAGTGCGGGCCTGTGTAGACCCACTGCCGTCTCGAAGAACAGGCCGTCAGGTTCCCGCCCACATTCTAAAATCAGCTGTTTCTAGTCGATCCATGTTTTGACAGGTTTGCATTGTTTTGGTAGACCGTTTTGGTGTTTCCTTTAAGTTTTTAGTTATTTTTAGCAGTTTAATGTAATTATTTTAGAAAACCCATAACATTAATTTAACGTAGTTCGGATCTTTATATGTAAAACCATAAATTATTTGATTAAGTGGCTGTGAAATAGCGATAAATGCCAAATTCATGATGTGTTCCCGGGTGTAATACTCAACTATAATGTTTTTTACTGATGAAATGCTATTTATTGATAAAAAAGGGATCCCAAGAGACGATTTAGTATTGCGAAAATGTATCAACTTTTGCATAAAGTACTTTGAGGAAAGGTTTTTAGTCAGGGAATTCAGGGCAACCAGAGGACTTGATGGTAGATAACACTAGAACAGTGCAGTGTAGGTACCTTTTTTAATAATAATATTTTGGTATATTGTTTAAATTGTTATTAGGCAATAAACATAGAAAGATTATAAGTACATTAGTTAGCTATTAAATACATAGTATATTATTGAAGGTTGAGCAATTGAGCACGTCATACTTAGGTTAGGTTCGGATAAAAATTTAGTAACAAAACAATGCCTACGTTCGTTGTATATTTTGTTTGGATTTTCATACGATACAGGTTTTTCTTACTTCAAATATCGGTTAAAACATACCTACAAGTTTAAAGCAGGTTCCTCTTAATGCCTCTTCATTTTTCTAGTCAAAAACCAAGTTAAATAAAGTTTATATAGTTTCTCGAGGAAGATAAAATTATAGTATGTACAGGGTCTTCCAACGAGGGCTGAACAGGGGCTCATTTTTGAGCTTCCTTGTATTTAAAGAACAATCCAAAATAGCCAATCGATGTACTTCTTCCTGCAGAATTCAAAAATGAAACCAAAAATTTATTTGAACCAGAAACAAAAGAGTTACGCTATGGATAAGGTGTTTTTTAAATGGAACATAGCTTTTTTTATACGATTTTTGGAACGAGTGATTTTTTTTTGTCCGTTCTGATTAAAATATTTAATATTGTGACAGCTATTTTTATTAAATTTTAATGTTTTATCCAGTATAATTTAACTTTAACCTGTTTGAAACATACACTAGGTAATATAGGTATAATCACCTTTGAATCCTTCAAAGTTAAATAATTTGACAAATTTACTATAATATTGCCGAAATGAAATATTCATTAGATGAAAGATTGCAGATTGTTATCTTGTTCTACAAATGCCAAGAAAATGCAAGAGAAGCAAGGAATAGATTTATTGCAAATTTTCACAGAAATATATCCGTCAATACTATTCTAAGGATAAAGAACCTATTTGAGGAAAATAAAACATTACATGACAGAAAAAGAAATCCAGAAAGGAATAGAAATCGAGACCGTGCCATTGTGAATTATTTTCGACTGAATCCAACCAAATCAATTTCGAACGCAGTTCGGGACGTTCAATACGGCGGCGGTGTAAGACGCAGAAGAGTTACCCAAGGAACTGTTCACAGGACTTTAAGAAATCATAAATTTAAGTCTTATCATATCCTTCCACTTCAACATCTAACACCGGCACAAAAAGAACTTCGCTTCCAATTTGTTTCCCAAATTGTGATTCGGAAAGAAAACGAAGACCCTAATTTATTCAGAAATATCTTATGGACTGACGAAGCCACATTCACAACATCGGGGGTTTTCAATAGACATAATAATCATCACTGGGCCGTTGGAAATCCAAGAAAATTTCAGACAATTAAATTTCAAGGAAGGACTTCAATCCATGTTTGGTGTGGCATAAAAAATAATAGAATTTTGGGACTAATATTTTTTAACCGGACTTTAAATGGACGGAGATACTACGAGTTCTTAGAAAACGAAATTGAGAACTTTTTGGAAGATTTACCATTGGAAGAATATCAAAATTTAATTTGGCAACATGATGGGGCCCCTCCGCATGCCGTGCGTGAGGTTACTCAATATTTAAACGGACGCCATGAAGAATGGATTGGTAGAAATGGAACCTATGCTTGGCCACCCAATAGTCCCGATTTGTCAATATTAGACACATTTCTTTGGGGCCATTTAAAGAACGTGGTATACAAGCAGCGAAACCACGATATTGAAGAGATCATGCAGAAAATTGTGAATGAAATAAATCGCCTTACCCAGGAAAATCACAGTATAACAGCAAGTTTGGAAAGGCTACAAAGAGGTTATCGCACATGTTTCGAGAACAATGGAGGTCACATTGAACAATTAAATTATTAATGTTTTTTTTTTTTAAATTAGTATAGAGTTGGATTTCTTTTTCTGTCATGTAATGTTTTATTTTCCTCAAATAGGTTCTTTATCCTTAGAATAGTATTGACGGATATATTTCTGTGAAAATTTGCAATAAATCTTCTCCTTGCTTCTCTTGCATTTTCTTGGCATTTGTAGAACAAGATAACAATCTGCAATCTCTCATCTAATGAATATTTCATTTCGGCAATATTATAGTAAATTTGTCAAATTTTTTGACTTTCAAGGATTCAAAGGTGATTATACCTTTATTACCTAGTGTATGTTTCAAACAGGTTAAAGTTAAATTATACTGGATAAAACATTAAAATTTAATTAAAATAGCTGTTACAATATTAAATATTTTAATCAGAACGGACAAAAAAAAAATCACTCGTTCCAAAAATCGTATAAAAAAAGCTATGTTCCATTTAAAAAACACCTTATCCATAGCGTAACTCTTTTGTTTCTGGTTCAAATAAATTTTTGGTTTCATTTTTGAATTCTGCAGGAAAAAGTACATCGATTTGCTATTTTGGATTTTTCTTTAAATACAAGGAAGCTCAAAAATGAGCCCCTGTTCAGTCCTCGTTGGAAGACCCTGTACCTACCAACTGACTGATATAAAATTTTATTTAAAATAGCTACCTATAAAATTGTTTCTAATGTTTGTTATTCAGGGATTATTTGGAAATTATTTTCGTAACCTCGAAGGAGTATCGAAGAAGATCGATAGCAAAACTTAGTGATCATAACATAAGCTAGTTTATAGTCTTGAATCACTCTGTATACTAGTCATCGAAATTCACCATTTCAATCTACGATTCTATACCTCATTTGATATAATTTAAGACATCTTTGACTAACAAATATCAATATTATAATCTACATGCCATATAGCCTCTATAATAAATTCCATCTTTTAATGTGACGTCACGATCTTATCATGACGGCCTGTTCTTCGAGACGGCAGCGGTAGACCCCAGTCTGGTTTTAAACAGGCGTCAACACGAGTCGGTAAGTCATTTTCTTATATCTGTGAACGGATTATAATATGCGCCTTTCTCGCATAATGCTAACCTAGGTCTAGGAACCGAATAATTCATGGTTCTTATGGGATAAGCAACCTGAGACTCATTTCCTACAAACAATAGAATTACATACAAAAACACATTCTAGTATGTAAATAGCGGCGAGCACGAGAAGTTTGTTCTCTATAAATTTACCTCTGCAGGTTCGTTTTGGGCCAATATTATAGAGTGCTCTTAATGCCCTCTTTTGACAGATAATTAGTCTTTCCACGGCACCACTGTTCCTAGAAAGAATGATAGATGCGATTGAAAATTTGCATGACAAATCATCTTTTTTACTTCAATGCCGACACATCTGGACAGTACACGGAAGATATAACATATTCTATCCAACTTAATTACAGTGTATTCAATGTGCTGATCTAACGAAGACAATAATCTATTACTATTTCCAAAAACCTAGTAGTTGAATCTATTGTAACATTCTTATCATTTACACTTATGGTGGCCGGGTCTTGAAGACTTGATCTTTTTGTCTTGAATTTTCTACGGCCCATATGAGCTTATTATTTCTGTTAAATATACCGTAATTGCTAAACTTAGCTTCATAGCTCCACATTATAGCAAGTTAAACTCTACGGAAATTTGCCTTATGGATGTAAAAGAGTTGTTGTCTACCTAAAATAAAATAGCGTCTACTTTATTAAAAGGAACGAATTAAAAACAAAGTTTACATGGTTTTAAAAGGTAGCCAGTCAAACTTTTAACTACAGACCTAGCGTAAATCATTGTGCGATTCTGCTTCTGTTACACGGTTATTATATTTTTTTCTGGGCTTTTTATGACCGTGTTCGCGTAGGTTTTTATCCAATTTTTAAAAAGTCCTTCTATCGGGCTGCTCTTTTTCGGATTACTCCTCAAATTACCTTTGCGATTCTACTAATGAGTTTTTGTTACAACTGTAATAAAACTTTTTTATATCACCCTTTTCACTTATGAGAATTCGCCATAATGTATTTGCTTTTTCTACATAGCAAGTTACGATGCAGAAGCTGATTTTATTTAGGCGTCCTGAGATTAGACATCAAAGTACCAATTTTTAAATTTTTTAAGGAGAAAATGATTTTTTGCCTAATTTTGGCTTATTGTTGCTATCTAATTGTCTAAAATAGAACGTCTTAAATAATTTCGTCATAATAATTTATAGTGAATGTGTGCAGTCTAAATTGGCCTTGGTGATTTCAAAAATGAAATAAAAAATCCAGGCCCGTATTAAAGAAGAAAATTGATGATGAGGCCCGAAGATGAAACGTCGGATTAAAAATCTGATTCCACAGCCAAATTAGGTTTTTTCGAATATCTTCGGAAGTAGTCAGAATACATGAATCTTCTTGACGGCATATTGAGCGGCACTAGATGCGTAACTTTGCCCTAATTTAAACTTCCTCGTATCTTTAACCGTTTCCAGAATGCCAATGGTGCGCTTCGAATTTGTAACACCCTATACAGGGTCCTGCAATAGTGCGTCAGGCTTCCATAGCTCCTATACGAATTTAGTTAGGAATTTCATTCATATGCTAACTTATACTGTATCATACGGGGTACTTCAGGAAAATATTTTTTTATATACAGGGTAGCCCAAAAAAGTGTGGACATAAAAAGTTTTGATTTTTTAAATGGGATACCCCATATTTTTTTGCATATTTAGATTTATGCTATTGTCCTTTATAAATGCCTAAAATTTTGTTTGATTTGCTTTTTTAGTTTAAGAGCAATCAATTAAAAACTAAAAAAAAACATATTTTGCAGTCGTGAAAAAAATATCAAAAAAACAATCTAAAATTAGTTTTTCAACCACGGTATGAAGTGAGTTTAATGACAAGAGGTTTAAATATACTATGAATCGAATAGTATTTATCTATTTTATACAGGGTGTTCATAATATGGTTTCAAAAATGACACATTTCAAACCTATTTTTCTCAACTTTTCCAAATGGAACACCCTGTATATTATTTCGGTATTTTATATAAAATACACAAGCAATTTTTTTTTGTAGTTGAAGCATATAAGTTATTTCCAGCCGTTTTCGAAATAAATGCAAATTTCATAAATTATGTTGATTAAACAGAGTTTATTTTTAAAATTAAGCGTAGGCGACTAGACTAATATTTAAAAACTACAGTAATTGTTCAAAATGTCTTCCATTTTGTTCTGTGCACAAGCCAACACGCTTTTCAAAAGATCTGTTTACTTCTCTTAACATTTCAGGGGAAATGCTCGCAAACACGTCTCTTATCCTTTGCTGCATATTATTAGCAGTTGTAGGTGGATCTTTGTAAACAATTTGTTTTACGTGTCCCCATAAAAAAAAGTCTAGTTTTGTAAGATCCGGCGATCTAGCTGGCCAGACCGTGGGTCCATTTCTACCGATCCATTGGTTCGGAAAGGTATCATCAAGATAATTTCTTACCTCCCGTGAAAAATGTGCCGGAGCACCATCTTGCTGAAACCACATCCTATTTCTTGTATATTGCGGAACGTTTGCCAATAAACCTGGTAAATCATTGCGTAGAAAGTTTAAATACATGGGTCCATTAAGATGACCTTCAAAGATATGAGGACCTATCATAGTTTCACCAACAATTCCACCCCACACATTTAATGACCACTGATGCTGGTGATCGATTTGTCTCATATATCGCGGATTTTCCGTGGAGTAATAATGAAAGTTATGTCTATTTACACTACCGGTGTTATGGAAGGTTGCTTCGTCGGAAAATAAAACATACTTGAAAAACATTGGATCCGCTTGTATTTTAGTGCTTGCCCAGGCACAAAATTCGGATCGATTTTGAAAATCTCAAATGCAATTGAATATGATAGGCATGGAATCGATGCTTTTTTAAAATCCGTTGCACAGATCGTTCACTTATACCTGTTGCGTTACCGATTTTATTTTGGCTTACGTGTGGATCTTCTGTGACTGTCAACAACACCGCAAGTTCATTTTCCTCGTTAGTAGCCGTCTTTGTTCTTTCTTCTTTTGTATACACAACATTTCCTGTTTCAACAAATCTTAGTAATAATCTTTTAAAACTTTTTTCTTCCGGGCGCCTTCTCTCTGGATAACGTGACGCATAAATTCTAGTTGCTAACAAGCAATTTTTTTCGCTCTCGCCAAGTACAAAAATCATATCGACCAACTCATCTTTATTAAAATTCATTTTAATTTCTTATAACTTATTCGCCCGATATTACACCTTTTTAAAATGAATTAAAGAACTTGTCAAACTAAGTATAAGAATCCATGTTTTATTTCAAAGCCTACTATGGGCTTTAGGGATAAAACTTACTAATGAACCTTTTTGCTGGTATTTCAATTGAAATGTTAAAAGGAAAGTAAACAGACCTTTTCAAAAACATGTTGGCTTCTGCACAGATCAAAATGGAAGATATTTTAAACATTTGCTATACTTTATAATTATTAGTAGGTGTAGTCGCCTACGCTTAATTTTAAAAATAAACTCTGTTTAATCAACATAATTTATGAAATTTGCATTTATTTCGAAAACGGCTGGAAATAACTTATATGCTTCAACTACAAAAAAAAATTGCTTGTGTATTTTATATAAAATACCGAAATAATATACAGGGTGTTCCATTTGGAAAAGTTGAGAAAAATAGGTTTGAAATGTGTCATTTTTGAAACCATATTATGAACACCCTGTATAAAATAGATAAATACTATTCGATTCATAGTATCTTTAAACCTCTTGTCATTAAACTCACTTCATACCGTGGTTGAAAAACTAATTTTAGATTGTTTTTTTGATATTTTTTTCACGACTGCAAAATATGTTTTTTTTTAGTTTTTAATTGATTGCTCTTAAACTAAAAAAGCAAATCAAACAAAATTTTAGGCATTTATAAAGGACAATAGCATAAATCTAAATATGCAAAAAAATATGGGGTATCCCATTTAAAAAATCAAAACTTTTTATGTCCACACTTTTTTGGGCTACCCTGTATATAAAAAAATATTTTCCTGAAGTACCCCGTATGATACAGTATAAGTTAGCATATGAATGAAATTCCTAACTAAATTCGTATAGGAGCTATGGAAGCCTGACGCACTATTGCAGGTAAACGGAAAAAAAACCCCCGGAAAAAAAACCCCGGAAAAAATACCCCCGGAAAAAATACCCCCGGAAAAAAAAACCCCCGGAAAAAATACCCCCGGAAAAAAAACCCCCCGGAAAAAATACCCCCGGAAAAAAAACCCATAGGAAAAAAATATAAAAGAAACTCCACAAGCTGTACCAAACGGGTACAGAGAGAACGATACGACTAGCGTCTGGTAAATAATTGGCCGGTGAACTTGAAAAAGGCGAATATGAACAAAAAAGGTGGATTAGATGCCGTGTTAGCGCTGTTTAACCAATATAAGTCTATAATTATTACAATTTTTTTATATCTAGCATATACCGAATTGCAACCAAAAAGGTGGATTAGATGCCGTGTTAGCGCCTGTTTAACCAATAAAGTCTATAATTATTAGTTACAGCATTATGTGCGCATGCGGAAGCCAGGAAGCCAGGAAGCAAGAGTGATATTCCTGTCTGTAGACGCCAGTTTTACGTACCTTCGTATACTCCGCACGCGTGTTCTAAGTTTTTATATCGGGGTTTTTTTTCCGGGGGTATTTTTTCCTATGGGTTTTTTTTCCGGGGGTATTTTTTCCGGGGGGTTTTTTTTCCGGGGGTATTTTTTCCGGGGGTATTTTTTCCGGGGTTTTTTTTCCGGGGTTTTTTTTTCCTAGATTCCTATTGCAGGACCCCTTCAAGTAGAATCAGAAAACCTTAAGAGCAATATCGCAAAAATTCAAGTTTTCCTGAATATCTTCGGAAATATTCGGAATTTTTGAAATTTGAAACAGGACGTTCCAGAGTTCAGTAATGCGCGACTCTTCTCTAATTTAATCAGTATACTGGGTGGCCCACTCTCAACGCAGGATTTCATAGCCTCTAAACTACTCAAATTTTCTATATTTTTTAAAGACAGGGTCATAGAGAGACATTAGGCCTACAATTTAAAATTATTTTGAAATATTATTATACCAGATGTACCAAAAAAAAAGATTTATAGCAAAGTTTAATTTTTTTAAATGAAACACCCTATATCTTAAAATATTTTTGGATTCTACATAAAATAACAGTTATTTTTTGGTAAGTGCATTATAAGTCTAAACTCAATAGTTTCTGAGATATCGGGTTTTAATAAATGACATTTTTGAACTTTGACAGCTTCTAGCTTTCTAACGGTACGTCTTAGAGCAGAACGGCTTGCATGTCCATATCTTACTTTTTTATTATCTTCCTAAAAATATAAGTTTCCGGTTAAACCGGAAGTACCATTATTCCGACTTTCGAGACATATCCGGTTTAACAAAAGTTTACATTTTTGTGGAGATAATAAAAAAGTAAGATGGGGACATGCAAGCCGTTTTGCTTTAAGACGTACCGTTAGAAAGCTAGAAGCTGTCAAATTTCAAAAATGTCATTTTTCAAAACTCGATATCTTAGAAACTATTAAATTTAGACTTATAATACACTTATTAAAAAATAATTGTTATTTTATGTAGACTCCAAAAATGTTGTAAGATATAGGGTGTTTTATTTAAAAAAATAAAACTTTGCTATGGATCTTTTTTTTTGGGACATCCGGCATATTTCAAAATAATTTTAAGTTGTAGGCCTAATTCCTCCCTATAACTCTTTTTGAAAATAACACTGGGGAGCAGCAGAAATGGTTTCGAGACCAAAATAGCAAAATCTTACTTATTTTATTATACTAACTAACAATCTGTCTTGCAAAAGTCTCAGTTAGCTCCGGTTTTAAAGATCCATGCTAATTATGATAATTACCTACCTGCCCGTACTGTATGGGAAAATTCGACTATTAAATGAGAAGTACCTGGATTTATTATAGCAGGTGTACTTTATAAGGGATTCGAATGAGAGTTGCAGCACGTGGCTACATCTCGTGGCAACCACACGTATCAACCCAACCAGGACAGCGAGAATCCATATAGGTTCAAACGCTGGCAAGGCGGCCCATTGCGGGCAAACTACGTTGGGTGTCGCTGGAAGCCAGTGTATCTTGGCTTCATAGGAACAGCAAAGGGCATCTGGCCAACTGGCTTCCAGCGACACCCAACGTAGTTTGCCCGCAATGGGCCGCCTTGCCAGCGTTTGAACCTATATGGATTCTCGCTGTCCTGGTTGGGTTGATACGTGTGGTTGCCACGAGATGTAGCCACGTGCTGCAACTCTCATTCGAATGCTTGCATTTCTGTGTTAAAGCACTTTGAGGTCCCTTACCTTTCCGTCAGACCCGGAGCCTTGCTGAGGAGCCGTAAACGGCGAAACGCGTCCAAGGATTGGGTCTGACGGAAAGGATAAGGGACAACTCTATACACGAACTTATTTTAAGTTCGTGTTTTTCAATTCTACTTTATAAGGGGTTTAAATACATATATAACATAAATCCTAAATTGTTAGTTGTATTTCAACCACCAGTTGATTGAGAGCTGTTCGTATTTGAGAAATTAGAGAGTTTTGAGCAACATGTCGCGAGTTTGTTTAAATAAGCCGGATCATTTTTGTTATATATGTGGTGAAGTGACTTTTGTGAAACAGAAACGTACACTTAGCCCTTTAATATTGTCACGACTTAGTGCCGTTTTGGTCCTAGAGGGGTCTTGGAGTAGGAAATAAGACGCTCGTCTAAAAAACAAAGTACCCTTTTATTAAAAATAAGTATTTTACAATAATTTACCCAGTAGCCCAGAGACCGCTTAGCATGTTCCGGGGGACCTTTTTTGGGGGACGTAACTGGGTCCTACTAGGGGATGTTAACTAGGATAGTAGGTTCACATTAGGAACTCAGGAGATGGGCTTAGATCGTTCGTTCTATAGCGCTCCTGAGGGGTGTTCTTTTAAAGGAAGGACTCAGGAGAGGGGCTTAGATCGTTCGTTCTATAGCACTCCTGAGGGGTGTTCTTTTAAAGGAAGGAATCAGGAGAGGGGCTTAGATCGTTCGTTCTATAGCACTCCTGATGGTATGGGAGGTGACCAAGTCGGAAAGACGAAGGTGCCTTGTCCATCCAATGTTCGGGTATTTATACACCGAAAGTGCTAAGTCTTGTTCTATTAACCTTGACATTGGATGGCACAGTGGTCCGCGACCTCAACGCACAGTGGTCGAGTCATGTGAAAGTTTATTAACTTATGGGTGCCGCCATTTTGTTGACAATATAAAAGGCTTACCCCTTGTATTTTGGCTGTAAAATTGGAGACCAGGATAAAAATTGGGCTCTCCATATCTGCTGCTACAAATGTGCGTCCAACATTCGCGGCTGGCTAAGTGGAAAGAAGCGTAAGATGCCCTTTGCTGTTCCTATGATCTGGCGAGAACCGAAAGACCACATTATGGAGTACTGAGTGTTACTTTTGTTTGACAACTTCCATCAAAAAAGGCTTTTCAGAGAAAAAAAGTTCTGCGATACAATATCCAAATTTACAATCCGCCATATGCCGGGTGTTTCATAGTGACGAGTTGCCTGTACCTAATCCACCTCAGGAATATAGCCTTGATTCTGATAATTATCCAATGGATTGAAACAGTGGTGTAGTGGAAATGTCGCCGGCCCATCAACCTCGCAAGACTCCGATCTTGTCTGTGAACTTCCCAGTAAAAAGCCTCACAAAATAAGTCAAAGTAAATTCATTGACCTTAAAAGGGATTTTGAATTGCCTAAGAAAAAATCCGAACTCTTGGCCTCTCGATTGCGACAATGGAACTTACTTCAAGATAAAGGAAAAGTTTCTGTGTACCGAAGCCTTCAGAAAAACCTAACACCATTTTTTAACATGGAAAACAATTTGGTAGCCTGTAGGGACATTAAGGGTTAATGGCAGCTTTAAATCAAAAGTAAGTTTTAAAGCTGTGTTACTCCATAATGGAAACAAGTTGCCTTCAGTCCCAATTAGTCATGCAGTCCACATGAAAGGAATGTATAGAAAATTGAAATTGTTTCTGGAGACCATACAATATGAAAGATATAATTGGCAAATTTGTGGGTAATTAAAAGTTGTGGCGATTTTGCTTCGAATGCAGCTAGGTTATACGAAATACTGCTGCTTCCTCTGCGAATGGGACAGTCAAGCACGATCGGATCACTACATAAAGAAAGCTAAGCCACCGAGAGAGTCTCTTATGCCAGGAAAGAAAAATGTAGTCAGCGTGCCATTAGTTCCCCAATGTTTTCTGACGGCCATGGACAAAGAATGCCGCGCTTTTAATTATTTAAAAGAAAAGTTCCCTAGAATCAGTGAAACTAGAATTAAAGAGGGAATATTTGTAGGTCCCCAGATTAGGAAACTTTTCGGAGATGCGCAATTCGATTCCATTCTTGAAGGCAAGGAAAAGAATGCTTGGAATGCCTTTTTAAAATGGTTGCAACAAATTTTTTGGGAACCATATAATCAGAAAACTATAAAGACCTGGTTGCCCAACTTCTTTTATGTTACCAAAACCTAGGGTGTAATATGTTGTTGAAAATTCATTTCCTAGATTCTCATCTGGGTTATCTTCCGGAAAATTGTGGTGCTGTGAGTGACGAGCACTGTGAGAGGTTCCACCAGGATATTTCAAACATGGAAAGAAAGTATCTGGGAAAATGGAACTGTGAGATGTTAGCCGACTACTGTTAGACTATTACAAGAGATACCCCCGAGGCTGCTTTCAAAAGACAGGCTAAGAGGCGTGAAATGAGTGTCTAAACTTTAGACTCGCTAAAAAAATGTGCTATTTAATTGCTATTGTTGAACCAACAATATGTTGTTTGTATGTTCATTATAAATGCCTATGAATTAAAATGTTCATTGTATATGCCTATTAATTAAAATTTTGTAACAAATAATTCAGATTTTTTTTGCGAGCTAACTAAAATCTTTAATAGGTATTTTTTAGTTACTTGAGTATAGTTCAATAAGAAAAAATAGGTTTTGTTCAGGAAACAAAAAAAAAGTTGAAATTTGTTCCCCAGTGTAATTTATCTTTTATTCGTAAGAATTTCTTTTGTGTAGAGAAGGATCGCTAAAGGATTACGCAAACATTAAACCCTAATTTTTAAATTATTATAGTAGTGGCTTTGAGAAACTGATAGGTTATTAAATAACATAATTCCGTCCCTAGACCTAATCGAACTTGTACAGATTGAATACATTTCTAAAGCTAGTTAATTTTGTTATATTCACTGTTTTAATAACTTTTATTATATCGTATCCAAAATATATCTAAAGATAAAAAATATTCCCTAGTTATGTATATTATTTTGCATGATATATTTTCTACCTAAAAGTTTTGTTCCTCAGGGGTCCAGATCTACATTCATATCTTCCACTTGATTGCATTTAAATTTAGCTTTGTAAACTTTTAAATATGAAAAGAAGTTAAGTTAAATGTCTCCCTTGTCACCTTTTAGATAAAACTTTTAGATTTACCGAGGAAATACAACTTTTCCTGAACTTTTTGTTTTGTTGGTAAAATTTCAAAACAAAGTTAAGAGCTTAAGTATAGCTAAAAGCTGTAATTTTATTTGCTGATGTTTTTCCCGTCAACATTTTTAAAATTATTAAAGTTATATATCTTTTAGTTCTATTTAAATAAGTGAAGAACGATTTACAAAATATTGATAAAATAAACATATAATATAAAAATATTTAATTTTAAGTTGTCCCGCTTTTGTGAAACGCCCTATGTATTGGAAAATATAGGTTAGTTTGTTGTAACAATATAGAATTTAGAAGCCTAGAGAGCTGAGTTGTAGGACCTGTCCCTTAATTTTATTTACGTAGATAGGGTCCAAAATGCTAAGAAATAAATAACTTTAGTGTTATTGTATTATAAGTTTTGCAAATATATTATAAATATATTATACTCAGTGTAGGAGGTGTCCCAGAACACATAAGAATAATTTGACAAGTTCCTATACATTACTACGGCTTCCCCTACGGAAATACGGACCCATAAAGGACGGCCCTGAAAATCGTTTATTTTTAAATAACTTTTGAAGTAACGAGTGATTATTAATTATTTTGCTCAAGGGCGGCTGTGACCCAGTATACATAGTGTAGCAGTAGCGCGTAGATTAAATCATAGGGCGAATTTGCAAGAAAGCAGCGTTGTCACGTTGAAAACCTAAAATAATGTTTTTTGACGGTATGTAATATAAAATCCTGAGCTATCTTACTTTGAAAGCCTACTTTATATGGCCGCCTCCTACTTCTAGACACCTTCTGATGTTTCTTCTTACCCTCAGAGACACATTAACCAATACGTTTGGAGAATTATTAATTTCGGCAATTTTTTCTGAAATCCTTCGTTTAAGATCATTTATATCCTCAATTGGTGTTTGATAAATGGAGTTTTTTATAAAAGGCCACAAGAAGAAATCGCAGGGTGTTAAATCGCAGGAACGAGGTGTCCATATTTGTTGCGTATTTCGGCTTATAAGTCTGTTTTCAAAAAATTCACTTCAAAAATTTTAATTTTCTCTGGTTACATGAGGTGTAGCGCCATCTTGTTGGAAGTAACCTTCCCGCAATTCATCATCGTGAAGCTCATTAATAAATGTTATCAGAATTTCGATCCGATATCTCTCAGCTGTAATTGTGCCATCAAAGTAAATTGGGCCTACTATTCTTCTAGAACTAATTATTGCTGCCCACACACCAACTTTTTGAGGATGAAGAGGTCTTTCTACAAAAACATGCGGATTTTGCGTATTCCACATTCGCATATTTTGTGAATTAACATAGCCTGATAAATAAAAATAAGCCTCATCGGTAAAAAATGTTTTTTCAAAAGCACCACTATTTTCTTCTTGAAAAATGTTTAAAAACCATTCACAAAAATTAAGTCTTTGGGGAACGTCATTGGGAAGGAGTTCATGAATAGCCGTAACACGATAAGGGTATAGATGCAGATCCTTTTTCAAAAGTGTTTGACATGTACTGTAGCATAAATCCGTTTGCTGAACTTGTTGAGATAAATGCCTAATAGAAGTTGAAGGATTATTTTCCATAATTTGTCGCGCTTTTTCAATAACCTCATTCGATCGTTTCGTTGGTCTTCCAGCCCCTTTTTTATGTTGAACAGAACCAGTCTGACGAAATTTATCAATTAGGCATTGTGACCCAGTACGAAAATTATGAAAGGTCACCTCAACATCAGGAAACTCGGTTCGAAATTCATCAAAGCAGTCATGCATAGAGTAATTCCACACACCGCCTATTTTGTTTCCATTTCTAAAAAAACTTTCAACAATAAAAATTTTTTGTGCTTCACTAAACATTTTTACTGTAGAACTTTCAATCCGGCAACAAAACTTCACCAAAACTTGATAGGCTGAAAAATAAAAAAAAAATAAAAAACTAAATCATATCCTGCAAATAGCACTTTATAATAGTCAAAAGACGACTCCCCGGAGAAATATTAGTTAAAGCAATAGTAACCTACCTTCAAATAACTGCAAAAATTACAAAATTTCTCCAATTTTTAAACTTTGCAAATACACAAATTCAAATAAGACGTAAATGTCATAAAACAATCATGTCATCTTATCTACGCAGTACGGCCATGATGCTTTTAAAATGCATGGCCTCCCTTGAGCAAAATAATTAAAAATCACTCGTTACTAGGTGTAATTTAATATTTTTTTAATCTGATTGTTACTAAGTAAGTCTCATTAAAATGGGTGTTTTCTAATCACATTACGCTTATACAGGGTGTTTCCTAACTACGGTACGAAACTTCAGAGGATGATAAGGTTTTAAGAAAAAAAGTTCCAATGACCATATGTCCGGAGGTGCTTCGTTTCTGAGATACAGGGCGTTGAAGTTAAAAAAAAAAATTGTTGTAAATATCCTTAAACCGATGTGGTTGAAATTTGGTTCAGTTATTTTAAGTAATAAGGCGCTTATTTAGCCCTAACTAGATTGGAATTATTAGGTCCAGTGGCGTCTCAGTGGGCACCACAGTCAATTATTATTGAAAAGAGAAAGTACGCTTAATATTAAGTTTTTTTATTTGTTCAGATTAAGCAACTATAAGTACAACTTTTTGGTCTCTTGAGTTTTTTTCATATCTGGCTTCGTTTGTGAGAAAAAAAAATATAAATCACTTTAACTCATTCTAAAAGCTATCCATGGACAACATAAAATAACAACCAAAAATGAAAAATTAACAATGTTGACCTTACAGTAAATGAGCAAATTGTCCAAATTTTTTCTTTCGATTGCAATAAAATATAACACTTAAAAGTTTGCTTTGTTCTAAATTGCTAAAATACCAAAAAACAAAAATTTTTTTTAGTTGGCCATGGACTAATCTTTTTAAGCGTTTGTTTTTGTTTGTTTACATGTCATTTATTAACAATTAATATTGGTTTTGACATTCGTTATTAACGAAATATTTTCGATTATATTATTTTAAAAAAGGAGTCTAAAACGAATATTTTTCAAAACTACGAAAAATTAAACATGCTCGAGTGCTATATTGTAAGTAATAAAAATAAAGACGACGGCCCGAAAACAAATATTTTAAAGATTATATCACAATTTAAGTGAGTATGGATCATTTGGAAAACCATGAGGTAAGATTTACAATAAGGAAAATAAAGAAAAGGATGAAATAAATACATTTGCTTGTGTTGCTGCTGATCCGACGCACAGAAGGGCAAAATCGGAAAAAGTTGGCCAGAACATAAAAATTTAAACCATGTAAACTTAATCGAATTTTCATGATTTGTTCAAAAGCAGGCTGTGTTTATTCTAATAATAGCGATTTGCGGTGAGGAGTTACGTTCGGAGTATCTGACAGCGGTGTCAGTTTATCTTTGTCTGTAAAAGCGTTATCACTTTGTAATTATAATTATTTCTTTTGCATCTGATTTAAATATTTTTTAGTGTTGTTGAAGATTATGGCTCCTGTGCCTGGAGGTAGGTGTGACTCTTTTTAGTCTTTTTACATGTAGTTAGTAGAAAATTTAGAATATATATACATTTTTTACTTGAAAGTTCTAGCGATATGACAAAATATTTAAGGAAATTTCTTTCCAAGATAAAATTCAGGTACTTCCGGGTTGTTCCGGGTTGTAAAAATATTCACATATTGTGTGCAAGCATCTCTCATATTGATTAGAAAAAAAATATTTACCGCATACAGCCGCCTTTTGTAAAAAACGTTGGTAATCTCTTAATAAGACGTTGAAAACTTATGTAATATAATACTATCCAGAATACTTTCAACTCGCTTACCTTTGGGTTAGATTGAGTTGACAAGTAAAAATGTTTACTCTGACTCGCGAGTCTCATGAAATATTTTTCAGTGGTATTAGTAAATAATGTAAGTTTGCATAATGTAGGAAAAATTAAAAAAAGGAAACATTTGTAAGATTTTATATTACCGATTTGTCTTCCTTTTCTTCGTCTAAATTAAATACTATTCCATATTAAGATTGATGTATATAATTTCAAAACTAAATTAGTCAGTACCTATACATATTTATCACGGATTAAAAACAACGATTAATATGTATTGTAATAAATATGCTTTTTTCCTGTTTATTACAGGATCACAATACTTTAATAAAGAAGAAAACCTTCTAAATAGAAGAGCTCTCTCTGAGATGCTGCTGGCTTGCGACTCTACAAAATTTGAAGATAGATGCCATCATCTTTTAGCTTACATAATGAACTCAACCCAATACCCTGAAGATACGTCCAGTGTCATTAAACATAAGCTTACTCATTTTAATTCTGACTTTAACGTAAAATTTTAATCTGCACAATACAAAAAAGAAAGATTTCTTGCACAAAACAAGAATTTCATTTCTCATAGTTTGGTAATTAATTACCATGATTGATGGGAAAGTATGTAATGCGGCAACTTCCACGACATATACTCAGAAGTGTTACATTTGCGGAGAGACCTCAAAGAACTTTAATAAAATCGACATTATGGTGGAAAAAATATTAATATTTGTTCGTTGTCTTTTGGCCTATCGAGTCTTCATGGATGGATCAGATTTTTTGGGTATCTGCTTCACATGGCATACAAACTCCCTATAAAATAATGGCATGCTAGAGGCGAAGAAAATAAAAAAATAGTGGCAAATATGAAAAAAAAAGATACAAGAAGATTTTAAGTGTAAAATGGGCTTAATAGTAGTATGCCGGAAATACTGCTCGTCGTTTTTTTGGAAATGTCTGATATTGAGTGGTTTTCATGCTAATCTTGAAAATTTTAAAAATTGTACCATTTCTACAGAAAAGCTTTTGGTTGATAAATACCCTTGGTATAACATGCAGACTACAGTGCATAAAATTTTGATTCACTCAAGTGATATAATATCATCATCTTTAATTCCTATGGGCCAGCTAATCGAAGAAGCTCAAGAAGCTGTAAACAGGGATATCAAAAGATATAGGGAAGGCTTTGCTCGCGAATGCTCCCGAAAGCAGACTTTGGAAGACATTTTTAATAGACTTCTTTTAAGTTCTGCTCCAGTCATATCAACAATTACAAAACTTCCCAAACGTAGCTCCAAATCTTTCGAAAAAGAAACTTTTAAGTTTGTTATTACCTCCAAAAATAACATCACCCTCTAACTTGGATGTGGACTCGTCAAGCGAAGATTCTGATGATGCTGCTGATTTTTTGTAACTTTATACAATTTTTTTTAGTGGGTAGACACGCAAGTAAAAGTGAAGCTGATTTCTAGTTAATTTGTCTTTTAGTTTAAAAATGCAATAGTAATGTACATTACATATATATATTTGGAATAAAAAAGCAGAAAGTAATTTTTTTTTTTATCAGGAATTTAATGTAAAACCTATTCCATTATTTTTACCGTTTTTAAAAAAATGACCGATGCGGACATTTGGTGGACCCTGTATATTTTTAAACTTATACAGGAGTCTTAGAAATTATTTTTTCTTCTCCTTTAAATACTATTCTTGAATTTTTATGAGATTCGTTAATAGATTAGGTTCTGGCCAACTTTTTCCGATTTTGCCCCTCTGTGCGACGGTCATAAATATTGAGAAAGATATTGGCACAAGTAAACTGAAAGTTCTAAAAACGTTAAGAAAGCATAAGTATAAACCGTATAAAATAAGAAAGGTTCATAGCATACATCCCGGAGATAAAAAGCGACGTTTAGAATTTTGTCATTGGTATTTGCAACATATTAATCGGATTCCTAAATTTTCTCAAAATATAATATGGATTGACGAGACTTTTATATCTAGGGAAGGAATTTGTAATCGACATAACAATCGATATTGGTCAAACATAAATTCTCATCAGTCGGTCGCCAGGGTACAACAAGGACGGTTTGGGTTCCCTGTATGGGTAGCGCTATATTAAAACAGGGTCCTTAGCTACAGGATTTTTAATAAATATTTGCATGCTGAAGGATACATCCAAATTTTGGAAGTGTATACTAATCAAGTTGGATAACATTCCATTAGCTGCAAGAAATAATGTTTATTTACAACGATATGGTGTTCCAGCACATAATAGCCATATGGTAAGTCACTTACTAACTGCCAATTATGGCGAAAATTGGATCGATACATATGGACGAAACAGGTAGCCTCCGCGTTCTCCCGACCTGACTTTTATTTTTGGGGATTTATCAAAAATGAAATACCTACATAAAACCCGAAGTTATACTACAAAAGAACTTAGAGCAAATTTTATTAATTACATTGGAGGAGTGCCAAATATTCACATCTACAGGGTGCCCAAGATAAGGAGGGCCTCTATGGGGATCTCGGTTATGGTAAGAGCTACAACTTTGATTAAATGGGGAAAAAGTTGCGCAATCAGAGGACTAATAATATGGCATAAAAAAAGTTTTAGTAATATTTGTAAGTTTTGAGATATTAAATAAAAACTGATATTTTGGATTTTTTATTTTATTTTTCTTTGGCGTTATTATTAAAGTTAGAGCAAAACTGACAAAACTCTCTCACAGCAACTTGTTATGAACTTAAAGATTACATCGCAATTTTTTTTATACGACGTTTCGTTTCCAAGCAAACACCATCAACTTCATTTTTTCTAATACGGCCCTGATTTCTTATTGTCAAATTTTGAGAGCATTTTTTATTCTTAATTCAATGATGTACCAGACAATGTTGTTTAATTACGTTTCGAGCCTTTTTAACCATCTTTATGAAATTTTCAGGGTCCGGACCTGGATCCTAGAGTGTTGCATATGCTTTTTCAGCTTTTTTAATTAAACCTTACGATACTGTTTAAAAAAAAATAAAAACTTCCTGGGTTTATTTTCTTTTTGAAACAACACAAATCTACGCTGTTGCAAACTAAGTATTGTTCTTTTCCCAAATTAGCGAAGTAGGCATTGGAAAAAAAAATGAGTAGGTATGGTGTCAGACAATTTGGCATTACTTCAGTTGAACTAAATATGGCAGGTTATTATTCAAATGAAGAAAAATTTGATATGTTATCATGTTTTATTTTAAGCGGAGAAAATTGTAATGTAGCGGAGCGGATGTATTTGGACAAATATCCGGAAAGGAGACAACCAGCTAAACGGACTTACAGTAAGTTAGTAACTAACCTTAAAGAACACGGTGCATTTAAAAAACCCATGCTCTCCCGAAAAAAAAATAGTAACCAGGAAAAGGTTTTCAGCGTATTATTAGCTGTTACTGAAAACCCTGGAGTATCAACTAGAGAAATTGATGAAAATGTAGGCGTAGCGAAATCAACTGCTCAATTTATTGTAAACAAACAAAAATTTCACCCATATAAATACAGAATTTGTCAAGGACTGAGGCCAGGTGATGCAGAAAGACGTCGATCATTCTGCGAATGGTACACCAGAAAATGCCACGAAAACATAAATTTTCCTTACCAGATAATTTGGTCTGATGAAAGCATGGTAAATCGAAACGGGATCTTTAACAGAAAAAATGTACATTACTGGTCTAAGGAAAATCCACGTGTATTCAAAGAATCAAGACACCA
The DNA here is from genome assembly GCA_963920685.1 of Polydrusus tereticollis. Taxonomy (NCBI): domain Eukaryota; kingdom Metazoa; phylum Arthropoda; class Insecta; order Coleoptera; family Curculionidae; genus Polydrusus; species Polydrusus tereticollis. The sequence continues at coordinate 164,407,116 of OY987327.1, forward strand.
ATACCGTTTCGGATTTAATATGTGGGCTGGAATTTTGGGAACAAGAATAATAGGACCTTTTTTCTATCAACATAATTTAACATCTGAGCATTACCTGAATTTACTCCAAAATGACTTAGAGGAGGCTCTGGATAATTTACCTCTGGCAGAACAACGCGACATTTGGTTCCAGCAGGGTGGTGCACCTGCACATAATTCAAGGGTAGTTAGAGAGTACATTTCAGCAAGATTTCCAGAAAAAAGTATCAGCACTTATTCTGTAACACCCTGGCCGGCGCGTTCCCCAGATTTAACCCCGCTTGATTTTTTCCTTTGGGGATATATCGAGAATTGTGTTTATAAGCAGAATTTTGAAACAGAAGAAGAGCTTAGACAACTAGTGCTTGCAGCCTTTCACAGCGTAACGCCACAAATGTTAACTAATGTCCTAAATAATACAGTTTTAAGATCCTATTTATGTTTGGAGAACGACGGAAATCACTTTGAACACCTTTTGGAAAATTAATTTTTAATGAGTTAATGTTAGTTTTATTTCAATTAATTAAAGTTTAATTATTATGGGTTCGGAATCAGTATTTTACAATGTAAATAAATAATTAAAAATCTATTATGTAATTTTATTATTTTTTTTTAAATTCATAATGAAACTAAAAAGATTACGTTGTTACCTTCTACATCCATCATTTTCATTTTTTTAATTAAAAAAGCTGAAAAAGCATATTCAACACTCTAGGATCCAGGTCCGGACCCTGAAAATTTCATAAAGATGGTTAAAAAGGCTCGAAACGTAATTAAACAACATTGTCTGGTACATCATTGAATTAAGAATAAAAAATGCTCTCAAAATTTGACAATAAGAAATTAGGGCCGTATTAGAAAAAATGAAGTTGATGGTGTTTGCTTGGAAACGAAACGTCGTATAAAAAAAATTGCGATGTAATCTTTAAGTTCATAACAAGTTGCTGTGAGAGAGTTTTGTCAGTTTTGCTCTAACTTTAATAATAACGCCAAAGAAAAATAAAATCAAAAATCCAAAATATCAGTTTTTATTTAATATCTCAAAACTTACAAATATTACTAAAACTTTTTTTATGCCATATTATTAGTCCTCTGATTGCGCAACTTTTTCCCCATTTAATCAAAGTTGTAGCTCTTACCATAACCGAGATCCCCATAGAGGCCCTCCTTATCTTGGGCACCCTGTATAACGCCACTCGTTCAGTTACAAGCCGAGTTCAAAAATGCATCGAGCAGAATGGAAGACAATTTGAGCACATTTCGTGATTATGCACCTGTGCTAATTAATTGTTATATTCAGGGTGATTCAAAAGTACTTTGACAAACTTGGGGAGGTAATAGCCGACAATATTTTAAGATGAAAAGTTCTTATAAATAGTGGTCCTTGGCGACTTAGTTACGGAGATACAGGGTGTTGAAATGTTAAAAGAAATAGTAATAATTTATGAATAACTCCTTAACGAGTTATTATATTTTTCTTAAATTTAGTGAGTTAAATAAACATCTAAGGACATTTATTTTCAAAGTTCAACATGTTCGTAACCAGTGGCGTCGGTACAAAATGTTCTCCCATATTTTTTGTGAAAACTATGATACACCACTGACTTATTTTATTTTAAGTTTCTTTTTATGAACGAACCCCCCCCCCCCCCCCCCGTTCATTTACAACAAAAAAAAACACGTGTGTTTTTTTGATACGAGGAACGGTTTAAGGGTAAATGATTATTTTATTTGACTTTACACAAATATTGAAAATAATGTTTTAAATTCACAAATACCGTTAAATATTTATTAAAGTATTTTAACGAATACATACATACTTAATAATAGACAAATAAGTATATGCCTACGGAAGGCATCTGAAGATGCCTATTTTCTAAGTATAATACGTTCTCAGTGGCATACATATTTATTTATTAGTATGTTATTTTTTAATAGTTTGTATTTTAACAAGGCGGCTTTGGAAATGCTTTTTTTTAATATTTTGTATTTTTACAAGGCGGCTTTGAAAATGCATTTGTCGATAAATTAAAACATATTTGACAGTTAGTTGCTAATGTGGTTTATTTCTTCAGTTTGGTTTTTTTGGCTGGATATTATTAGTATTGTTTATAAAGTATCTACTGTGGATTATGGATGGATAATGCACGAGAAGCGAGACGAATTTATCAGGAGCGATATCCTAACCGAGTACTGCCTGCTGCCATTTACAAATCTTCACCGCCGTTTAGCTGAAACAGAGAGTTTTACAAGGCCACGTGACATTCATGGAAGACCACGAACAGCCCGAACCCCAGAATTAGAAGAAGCACTTTAACACGCTGTAGTGGAAAATCCAGATACAAGCACCCGAATAATTGCTGATGCTTTCAATTCCACCCAAGCCACAGTTTGGAGAATTCTGCACGATCAGCAGTTGTATCCATACCACATTTAAAGGTACAAGCTCTTTTACCCAGGGACTTTCCTCAGCGTATTAATTTGTGTTAAAGGTTTTGGGAAAAATTTGCTGAAAATCCCCCATTTTTAAATTATGTACTTTTTACCGACGAGGCAAATTTTTCTCACAGTGCGATTACAAACTTTCACAATAACCATATCTAGTCTTTGGAAAATCCCCACGCAGTTAGTGAACGAAATTCTCAGTACCAATTTTCATTAAACGTGTGAGGAGGAATAGTTGGCGATTACTTGATAGGACCATTTTTTCTTCCACTTCGGCTTAATGGCGATACGTACCGACACTTTTTGGAAAATGAACTTTCTCCCTTATTGGATGATGTACCCTTAGAAACTCGAAGGCGTATATGGTTTATGCATGACGGAGCTCCCGCTCATTACAGCATAGTGGCCAGGACTCATCTAAATCAAATTTTTCCAAATCGATGGATCGGTAGAGGAGTTGAGGAAGGAAATCAACGGTGGCCACCAAGGTTCCCAGATTTAAATCCCCTTGATTTTTATTTGTGGGGATATTTGAAGTCACTCGTTTACAAAACGCCAGCCGAAAATCCAGAAATGCTAAGAAACTGAATAATCGATGGTTTTGAAGTAATAAGAAACAGACCAGATATTTTAATACGCGTACGAGATTCCATGCAAAGGAGATTAGATGCCTGCATCTTGGCTGAAGGTGGACATTTCGAACAATTTATTTAAAAATCATTTAATTTCTGTAACGTACTTATTTATTAAATTAAATTAAATGGAATACCCTAATAAATCTTTGAATTAAAAACACATTTTTTAATATTTGTGTATAGTCAAATAAAATAATCATTTACCCTTAAACCATCCTTCGTATCAAAAAAATTCACGTGATCTCTTTTGCTGTAAATGATGGGGGGGATTCATAAGAAAAAAGTTAAAATAAAATAAGTCAGTGGTGTAGCACAGTTTTCACAAAAAATATTATAGCAACATTTTGTACCGACGCCACTGGTTAAATTTCCAAACGTGTTATACTTTAAAAATAAGTTCCCTTAGATGCTTATTTAATTCAGTAAATTTCATAAAAAAAAACTCGTTAAGTAGTTATTTAAAAATTATTACTATTTCTTTTAACATTTCAACACCCTGTATCTCCGTGACGAAGTCGCCAAGGACCACTGTTTACAAGAAGTTTTCATCTTAAAATATTGTCGGCTATTACCTCCCCAAGTTTGTCAAAGTACTTTTGAATCACCCGAGATAATTGTTGAGTTGTTATTATAAATTTTTGTTTGTTTCTTGTAGTTGTTGTTGTTTTAGTTTGTCAATGTCTCAATATTCCTGTTAAGTGGATTCTTGATATACCTATTAAAAAATAAAAGAATGATGATTCAATCAACAGCCAACTAAAAAAATGTTTGTTTTTTATTATTTTAGCTATTTATAACAAAGCAAAATATTAAGTATTGTATATTGTTGCAATCGAATAAAAAAATTGCAGAAATTAACGAACTTTTTATTTCCGTCATTAAAAGAGTACCTTAACATAGCGATTATCTGATAAAATTTTTGGTCGATTTATTTAATACATTTTTTTTCTCGAAGTCGTAAGATTTATGGCGTACCTTACCGACCTAAGTGAGACACCCTGTATACAATCACGGAACCAATTACACGGCCGGTAATTGAACTATAAAACGACCCTTCTTTGAATGAATATGTGTTATTCCATAAAAATTTAATGTATACATCAAGTTTACAGATAAAATCTGAATTATCATTCCAGCCATGACCTAGCTTACATTATTGTGTATCACATTACATTCTTCTAGATTTTACTTTATAAGGTATTGTCTGCGGTTCAAGAATAAACTTGGCTAAGGTGAATTACTCTGCTGCAATAAATTTAATGACCTGGTTTAAATAGAAAAATTGCTTGAGTGATGCGACAATTTATTTTTATTAGAGAAATCTGGTACTCTTTATTATGTTTTCGTTCTAACATTAAAGGATATTGCGAGAAGGGAAAAATGCTGCGTCCAAGTTAATATCTTTATAAATTTTTTTTGTGTTGTTGATGTGGTATAATAATTTGATATTTATGATTGTATTGTATACTATTATACAGGGCGTCCAGAAAATACATGTACAACGTTTGATAACAGATCTCTGATGTCAAAACAGGTCGCTTTACGGTTTATGGTAGCATAGTGACCGGCTATAATTAGGCAGAAGTAATATAAATGTGACGTCACATGTAAACATTTCTTCTGATTTTCTTTAATCCATAAAGTTATGAGAACCCGGGTATTTTTGTTAAGTAAATAAATGTATTAAGAAGCTTCTTTTATTTTTTGCAAAATTTGTTTTGATGACTAAATAAACCTCTAATACTAATAATTAAGGAAGTATGCAAAATAGTCGCAATATTACTAAATACCTACACATTTAAAAAATTTACAGTCCTTTACAAAGATGCAACCGGGGAAGACATTGAAAATGCCAAAGCAGAGTGCAACGCTTGTGACTATTGTGGGATTTGAGATCTGCGAAAACTCATAGATTTGAATGTAATATTTAGGTAGTTGATATAAGTTTTATTGATTCATAATATAAAAAATAGTAAAATAAAGGTTATAAACTCTAACGCGCCTCTAAGGTATGGTTTCGCTGGAGCAGTCAGTGGCCGCGGCTGGAGTTCGCGATTGGTAGCTCGTTACTGGTTTAATGCGATTTGTATGTACACGGTCTCACTGCCACAGCTCAGCGACACAGCGTTCGCCGTCAATTGCAGCGGCTACGTTCGGACTGCTAGAGAGACCAGTCCAGCACCGATCGTTTAGCAGAATGCCACCGTTCTCGGCAATTGCTGACGAGTGTTTGATAGAGGAGGTGCAAAAGTAGTCCCCTTTATACAACTACGAGAACGAAAATTACAAAAATGTTGTAATGAAAGAAAATGCATGAAAAAAGTGGCAACAAGTGTAGGGAAAAACGGTAAAGTGTACAAAACCATTTTGTTTATTTTTCAGCATTACATTACAAAGTTTATAATTAGGGTAGACTGGGGCAAGTGCGAAGCCCTTTTTAACAGTTCAAGTTTATTTCCTTCCTACTTTAAATATACAATATTTATAAAAATGTCTTTGTAAGAAAGTAATAGTTTAGTATGTTTAGTTTTCATACTGCATAGGGCACACATGAATTATTTTTGAGATCTTGAGATTTGAGTGATTATTTTTTTTTGATTATTTATTCTGAAAAATAATAAATAATCCAAAATAACAAAAAAGGCCTAATAACAAGAATAATATTTTTATAAATGTATTTATCCTTTCAAAACCCAATGTTTGGCTTTAATCTCTAAAACAGTAGGAATTATTTCCAAGGTGAAACTAAAACAGAAAAGAAACTTAAAGTTTAAAAAATCGAATAATTTTATGGAACTTGTTAAATATTGTATCCCGCAAATTTCACATTAAAATGAAAACCTCCTCGGCGTGTTACTACCGGTTCAGGTAAACGAGTCACTATATCGTCTAGCTGTACTACATTGACATCATTGGTGAGTGGCCATAAAAAGTGTCTTTTAATTTTCTAGTAAACTTGATTTTAAAGCCGTTGTCAACAGTATTTACCTGGCCAATGAAATGTTTGTTTCCTTTTGGTAATGTGTATTTAACCAGTACCCAGTCTTCAATGGAAATAATGTCTTTATTTCAGGAATCTGATCTTCGCAATGCGATTCTAAAGTGAAACTTTGATCCGATTCCATAAAAGGTACACTTTCATTATCTGATTCACTGGAGCTGGATTCAAATTGATACGGACTTGGCCGACTTTGTTTACTCTTTCGGTCAATTTTCATAGCTGGTTTAGATATAGTAGATGAACTTGTAGAGAGTTTTTACTGACTACTTGCGATAGTGCCTGCAATGGTTTGGCCACCTTGAATTAAGCGCTTTCGTTTCCTTGGATTAGAAGAAGGACTCTGTCGGAGCGAATCAAGTAGATCATCAAAACTTGTCTTTTTTCTTGCCAATTTTCGGTTGTAGCTGGTAATACAGCTTCAGCTATAGGATCCTGATGATTATTGAGTATATTTTGTTCATTTTGATCAAAGCTGACAATTACTTTGAGGTTGGTGGCACTATTAGATGCTGATGAAGGAGCTGTAAGTAATTCTGCATTAGATGCTAGTTTCCTTTTAAGTGAGGCGCCAGATGTACAAGGCTTTACTGTTTTTAACATTGACTGTTCGAAAGTAGCAGTTTTTTCTGTTACATTCGGTGCTACAGCATTCCTTTCAATATCAATGCGTCCTGGCCCCGGTTGTAAATCTGTTACAGATCCTTGATTTTTCAAGTGTTCCTCCCATCTTTTTAGGGCATCGATGTCATACTTCTCTTTAGGAATAACATGTCTATTAAATGGAACAATACCACCCTTTCTGAATCCTGTTTTTATGATTCGGCAATCTACTTCAGCCCAGGTTTTCACTAGCAATGTGGCGAATTCCCTTTTTGGTAGTCGTTGCCCCTGATGACGTGTTTGCCATGTTATTACTTCCCTCTCCCATATTGCCTTAAAGGATCTAAACACACTCAAATCGAGAGGTTGAAGTAAATGACTTGTATGGGCTGGCAGTTTAAGTATATGAATATTTTCTTCTCTTGCGGCTTGAATTAATAAGCAATCCACATGCGAGACAAGCCCATCATATATAACAATAATTGGTGCCTGATCACGAACCAAAGGAATAAAAGTCTTTAGAAAGTAATTTCTAAATATTTCGGAGGTCATCCATCCATTGGCGCTGGCTAAATATACGGTGTCTTTGAAGAGGTCTTCATTTCTTTCTGAATTCCAGGAACTCCATACATTATTGCCTTTAAATATTACCAATGGTGGCAATTTTCTACCACTAGCACTTGCTCCTGCCAGGACGGTTATATATTCTCTGCCCGATCCAGCAATAATTCTTGAAGAGGGGTTGCCTTTGCCGCCGACAATTTTAAGACGAGAAGGATCTCTACACAGTGAAGTCTCATCTAAATTATAAATCCATTCAGGACGATCCTGAAGACCCAACTCCAATATAGCCTTTTCCAATAAAACAAAATATTGGTCTATTATGAATGGGTCCGTAGATTTCTTTCTGCAGTACTCTAAGCTTTGTGGTTTTCTTCATACTCAAAAAGTGCCGTTGTTTAACCTTTATTAGCCAATCTGTGCCTGGCATATTGTTCTTAAAAGGATTGGAAATATTATTTAAAGTTACAAAGTCATCTTGCCAAGAAAGTATTGGAGGTCGGCCCTGTGTCTTGCTTTTTTCGCCACGGCGGCCAGTTACTCTACAGTAGATTGTAATGTATGGGATTCTGAATTCGGTACTAGCCATCGACATGGTTAATTGACCTTGATTGACGGCATTTACTGCAGCATTTAATTGCTCCTCCCCATAGGCAGCCCTATCGGACTTTCTATTATAATTTCGTACCATGGCGCCAACTCTCTGTAAAGAATAAAAGCTTTAAGCGTCAGTGACAACGAACTTTAGCATTCCCAGGAAAATGGGGCAAGTGTAAACTAACCTTTACACTTGCCCCATTACAATTTTCGCACATGCCCCACATTATGTTTTTTATGGGGGAAGTGCAAACCTGTTCGTAAGTAAAAACCGCTTTTAGATTTGGTCGGTATAAAGGATTTTAAAGCTACAACAATAGATTAAACATAAGAAAATGCAATAAAACTAAAAGTATATTATAACTTTTTACCTTTGACCAATTTTTTATGGAGATATCACACACTATTCAACGGGCCGATTCGGAGATTATGTTACAAATGACTACTCAGAAAGAAAAAAACACCTGGTAACTCGCCGGGAGTGGATAATTCAACAGCGCTAATGTATAGTTAGTTGCCTCGGAACAGACAAGTAAACTTTCAATATTGCCTGATTGGCGCTCTGATTTTCCACTTACCCCAGTTTTACACTTGCCCCAGTCTACCCTATACCATATTCAAATCCAACATTATGCATACGAAGGACACATTGATTAGTACTTAATGACAACCGTAACTTTATTTCGATTGGTCAAGCGGCAATAAAACTAAAAGGCCCTGGGCGACAGGGTTTTAATTAGTTTCCCGGTGATTTTCGCATTATTGCATTGTATCGTTTGGTGTTATTGTTTGTTGTCAATATTTTGATATAAATATTTGTGTCTTTGACCGTTGTATTTCAATGTATACAGGGTATTTCAGAAGTACTAACCTGAACTAACCTGAGCATGTGTCCGGAGTTGCCGCCCCGTTTTTGATGTACAAGGTGCGTAAGATTTTTAAAAAAATCGTTTTTTTTTATTATTTTTGTAAATCCCATTTTCCCGATTTTATTGCAATTTAAATATGGTATAGTATAAATTCAAGTGTTAATATGACGCTTGTCGAAATGGAGGAATTTGGGCTAACATCTCCTCTTCATCTTCTTCCTCCAACAACAGCATGCTGCTATTGTTATCGGCGTTCATTATAAATCATACATAAGCGCTTGCACTACGAAATACGAATATGATCTGAAGCGCGCTGCTCCAGCTGCGCCAGCCAAACCACCCTGCGACGACGGCCGATTGCTACGCTCTACGCTCGATCGCGAACGCCAACCGCACCCGCTGACTGCTCCAGCGAAACCATACGTTTACTCCCGACTTGGTCTGTCCCGATCATTTTAATGCGGTGTGACGTCAGGGACAAATGCAACACAAGAATTTCGAATTCGGTACCCATACTTACGTGCCCGTGCGATAATATAAACGTTTTCAATGTTAAAAATGGACAATCTACGTTATAGAGTTGGTTGTCTGCATTTATAATTCGCCTCAATAACAATTAATCGCGAGGATTTAACAAAGTCTTTGTTAGCATCTTTTTTAAAAGCATCCCACGAAAAGAAGTCATACATATCTCTGGACTTGATAATTAAAAGGGCCAATCTCCATTGTTTTCGTTTGGAGATGATTTTTGCATTTTTGCATATTTTTTCCGTTTGTAAATATTTATTATTAAAAATTTTATAAAAACATAACAACAGGGATTATAGGATTCTTAAATATATGTTTTGACTATGATTTTATTGACAGTTTATTACTTTGATGGAGATTGGCCCTTTTATTTAACTGACATTAGGAGATTGTACCAATTTTCTATTTAAACCACACAGAATTTGAAATGTTTAGAGGGTAGAACTATTAAGAAATATTGATGTTTTTTTCAGAAAAGTTAGTTTATTGTAGACTACAAAAACAGCAAATACAAAAAAATCATTATTTATCCGTAGTATAAATTAAGGACTTAGGAACAAAAAAGAAGTATGAACTTAAGTAAAGTATTATTATTATTATGTTAATCATTTTCTTCTTCAGGAGCAGGAAGATTATCAGGATCCAGTTCATATGAACGTTTAGGATTTTGAAAAAACGCTTTATTATAATCGCTAACATAAGGCAAAAGTTCTATCAGGTTACCATATTTTAAATTTGCAATTGAAAGAGGCTGGTCATGAAGAGCCTTTAACTGAAACTGATTCTCAGTGTGACGACTTCGTAGGGACCCTCTGCTTAAATAAATTTTCTTTTAATTTTCTTCCTTAAACTCACTCGCATAGTGAAACTGAAGCCCCTGATCTCTTAGAAATCTCAACTATTTAATTTTAATCGAAAGTATTGGGTTTTCTTCTCCATCTTTTTTCTGTGCACTAAACTGGATTTAAGGAATGTTTCGAAATGAATAAACTCAGACTGGGACATCTGCACTACTTTCATTGGTTTCTTTCTATAAATCGACGTTTTAATAAAATTCACTAAATCATGTGGAACTTCGATGTCCATCGTTGTCTCTTTTTTTGCCTTTTCAATGGCAGCATGTATGTTATCTGCCTCCATGTGAGTGTGTCCTGGTTCCGAAATTTGTGGTTTATCACTGCTATTTTACTGCTTGCGGGAAGTTCTTTAAGATATAACAAAACATAATTGCCATGTAGATATTTCGGTTTTGTCCAGATCAAGAATCACTATAAAAATTTAAGGTTTCAATATTCTGAGAGTTCAAAGATAAGATACATTTTCGAATGCATGGAGCGATTTCTTGTCCTCCACGACCTCCTACTGTTTCATTTCATAAAATGCAAGTTGCTTCATTTTCGCCTGTATCTGTTTCGTACGTGGTTAGATTATCCACCCATAGCTGCCTTTTGTAAAATGACACGCCGTTTCTAAGGTAAGAAGTTGGCAGGCATTTTTCCAAATCAAACGAGACTTTTACAATACCAGAATCTCAATAGACAAAAATTCTTTGCCTGCATAAACTTATTTTGTTTTGTTTATTTAACAATAATTTACCTTGTTCTTTATTGTTCGTTGAATTTAATAATGCCATTAATTTTCGTGTTCTTTCAGAAGACATTTTAAAATAATCGCACACAAACAACAAGCCAACACAAATCAAATAAAATATTTTTAGGTTATGTTTATTATACAGTGCAAGGGGCCGATCTCCGTGTTTTTTTTTTTTTTTTATGATAAGGCACAGCACTACAGGATAAATCCTTTATGGAGCTCTAGGAGCGGTGCGTGTGCGCAGGAAACGATTCACGTTGGTATTGAATCTTTGGAGACTATACTCGTTAGGGAAGACGATCTCAGGGAGGTCGTTCCAGAGTGATGACGTTCACCAGATGAAAGAATTTTGAAACAGTGTCGTTTGAGGGAAGCGAATGGCTCTTCTTTGAATGGAATCTAGCAATCTCAGGGTATGTTTAGAAGCAGAGCCCCAAATATGCGAACAGTACTCCAGTGATGGTCAAATTTGGGCTTTATAGAGCATCAAAAGTTGTTGGGGTGTATAGAGGTTCTTTGTTCGGCAAAGTACTCCAAGCTTCTGCGAGGCTGCCTTAGCAATGGCCGCAACGTGGCCATGCCAAGACATATGACTATCCAAATTAACGCCCAATAAATGAATTGATGAAGCCAAGGGAATTGAGTGTCCCGCCATAACTATATCCGGTTCTTCAACATTAACTTTTTTAGAAAAAACTGCCGCCTGGGTCTTTTTAGCGTTAAATTCTACTTGGTTACTGTCACCCCAAGACAAAATTTCTTCCAGGACTTTGTTGAGATGTGAGACCTCTTGCTGCCTATAGAGATGTGCATTAGCAGCCGATGTCCGAGCATCCAAAGTAAAAGTTGAAACAAGTGTGCAGTCATCAGCGAAGCTATATATAGGATTTTTAGTTTTTTCCAAAAAATCGTTAATGTATAGTAAGAAAAGGGTGGGCGACAATATAGAACCTTGAGGGACTCCGGCGTTGATGTTAAATGTGTCTGAAAGAAATCCGTCCATCGCCACTCGCAGAGAACGGTCTTTAAGAAAGCTCGACAGCCATGAACAAAATTGAACCGGCATTCCGTATGCTCTCACTTTAGTTAGGAGCCCCTCATGCCATACTCGGTCAAAAGCCTTGGAAATGTCCAGTGCTACCGCCCGGGACTCCCCATGGTGTTCTATTGCGTTGTTCCATGTAACATAAGGGGGAAGGTCTCCTGTTGATCTAGACTTACGGAATCCATACTGGCGGTCACTAATAATGTTGAAGCCTTCCAGGTATTTTAGTAATTTTTCGTTGATAGCCTTCTCCATAACTTTTGATATAACCGAGAGCAATGCGACTGGACGATAGTTGTTTGGCAAAGTCTTCTTGCCTTTTTTGGGTATGGGCTGGACTCTCGCAGTTTTCCAGCAAGAAGGAAATATTCCTTTTTTGTAGGATAAGTTAAAAAGCCTTCAAAATACCGGTGTCAGTACGTCAGCGAATTTCTTAATTACAATGACTGGAATATCGTCAGGACCAGAAGCCTTTTTAGTGTCGAGACTCCCCAAGATTCGCTTAACATGGCGGTGGCGAAAGAAAATCTCGGGCATTCTCGATTCTACAGGGGTAATGTTCGGTGGAGTACTTCTCTGAAAAATTACCGTTGAATGTGAAGAGAATAGTTCCGCCAGTAAGTTTGCTTTTTCCTGTGCTTTGGTCGCAATGGTGCCATCAGAACGTGTTAGAGGTGGAATGGTTGACTTGATAAAGTTCTAACTGACGGCCTTAGCTACCGACCAAAATGATTTTGAGCCGCTAGGACATTCAAGAAGTTTGTCTCTGATCCTCTGGTTGTGTGTTTCTTTGCTTTGGTTTATCGTTTGCTTGCATTGGTTTCGAGCGTTAACAAAGATGGTACGATTTTCGGCGGTAGGATTTTTACGCCATTGTCGGTAGAAATAATTTTTTGATTTAACAGCTCGTTCGCAATTTTTGGTAAATCAAGGCTTGCCGTACTTTTTGAGAAAGGGATGAAGGCTTCCATACCAGTAAGGATAACCTCCGATATTTCTGTTGCACAGATGGATGGATCATTAGAGGTAAAACAAACGTCCCGCCAAGGAAAGGTTCGAAAATGGTCCCTTAGGTCCTCCCACTTAGCTGATGTATAATGCCATATCTTGCGTGGTTTAGGAGGCTCTTCAGCACTAATTGGTAGTTTGTTCAGTGCCGAAATAAGGTTGTGGTCAGACGTTCCTAACGGCGGCTTCACGGTGACATTGTACAAGTCGGGGTTTGAAGTTAAGAAAAGATCCAACAAACTAGCAAAATCACCATCTCGGTCTGGAATCCGAGTTGGTTCACCCACCAGCTGGGTGAGGCCAGAGCTGATGGCAAAGGATTCGGCTTCACGACCTTGTTCGTCAGTCATGTTTGAGTATTTGAGCCAGTTAACATTATGAATGTTGAAGTGGCCAAGGATGACAACTTCGGAATTGGGATGGTGGGTTTGCAAAAAGTCGATAGTATTAGCAAGAGAGGAGAACAAGTCTCTATAATGGGTATCGCTTGGCGGCCGGTAAAGGCAGCAGATAAATTTAGTAATTCTCTGCGTTGATATTTTAAACCACATTACATTAAAGTCGTTAGGCTCGAGTGTCTCCTCTCGTTGACAAGAAATATCACTCCGGACAAAGAGACAAAGGCCAGAATTCCGCCTAAATCGGTGATGAAAGTCGTACCCAGGATATAAATATCAAATCGGTGATCTGACTTTGGTTTCGGTTAGTGCAAGTACATGAGGTTTGGTAGATTGTAGATGTTGATGGACTGCATTGATGTTGGAGTTCAGTCCTCTTATATTGCAGAAGTCAATTTGGATTGCTAATCTCGGGTCTTTTAACAACTCCAGTTTTCACACCATTTCCATTTAGAATATTGGTGCGTAGAGTAAAACCATTGATTAAGGGCCAATCACCAAAATTTGTGGAGATTGGCCGTTTTAAAATTAAGTTCGTTTGGAAATAGGTCCTTGGCCCCAAACAATAAATAGCGTATCTTTAGTAGTAGGAGATTGGCCTTTCTTGTGTACATAGATTTTAACCTGAACACTGGGCTGGTGTTAATATCGCCAAAACGAAAAAAATGGAGATTGGCCCTTTTAATTCTCAGGTCCAGATCTAAGTCTGGAGAACATGGTGGCCATCATACTGGTGCATCATTGCCTCCTCCAATCCATTGGTTGGCGGATGGATTTTGTAAGTATTCTCGACCAGCAACAGAAAAATATTGTGGGGCACCGCCATGCATACAACATAGTTCCCTCCTAAGTAAAAGAAATAAATATTTTAGAGGAATTTGTAATGTGTTTTGCAAAAAATGTAGAAAAATATTGTCATTTAGCCTGTCTGAAATCACAATAGGACCAGTAAGATAGCGATGAATAATACCTGCAGAAACATTTACCTTAAATTGAGGCTGATGATGTGCAACTTTAAAGGCATATGATCGCTATGCAGGTTGCTGACTCCAAATCCTATAAAGCAGGTCACGTTAGTAAACAGAATTTGTCAATAAACATGTGGAATTATTCGAATTTTTAAAAAATAAGTATACAGGATGAGTCAGAAAGCCGTAGAAAAACAAAGATACTTTTTTTTAATAGAGCACCCTATATCTTAAAATGATTTTAGACTTTGCGTAAAATTGCAATTATTTTTTAATACCTAAGTGAATTATAAGTCTAAACTAAATAGTTTCCAAACTATCGACTTTTGAAAAATGACATTGTTGAAATTTGACAGCTTCTAGCTTTCTAACGGTACGTCTTCGAGTAAAACGGCTTATATGTCCCTATCTTAGTTTTTAATTATTTTCCAAAAAATATCAACTTTCGGTTAAACAGGATGTAACTCAAAGCCGGAAATATAGTACCTACTTCCATAAAAAGCAATATAGGGACATATAGGATAGGCACTTTTCGAAAGTCGATGTCTCGGAAACTATTAGTTTTAGACTTATAACTTATTAACTTATTAAAAAATTATTGTAATTTTATGTAACCGCCGCAGCACGTACCTCTACGTTCTAGAACCTCTTCCGGGTTTACTATAAAATATAGAACCAGTATTATTAGAAATAAAGTGAAGCCTATTAAATTACGCAGTTTCTAGTAGAAAAAAAAAATAGAATAACTTCTGGCGTAAGGAAGTTAGGTCGAAATTAATTTAAAAAATGATTGAATATTTCTTTCTTCTGTAAAAGTTAAAGTTTTTCTTATATTGTTTACCAAATTTTTTTAATAAATCATACACCAGGAGAAAGAAAATTGATTGAGAACTAGACTAAAAAAATATTGATTTTTATCTTTTTTGGAACTAAAGTTATGTTGGTTTAAAATTAAAATTTTTGAATTGTTTTTTTTTCAGTTTTCTGCATATATCTTTAATCATTAATTTCTATTTCTTATGTAACAAAATATGCTTTTCAAATGGTATAGGTCCCATTTGGTTATACCTCGTATTTTTTGTGCATCGTAGGCAAAGCTATCCGACGGACAATAATAGTTGTATTTTGCACAACGAAGGATATTATAGGATAAGTTTTTCCTTAAAAAGTTTTCTATAATTATTACCTTTCGTTTGTTTCCTTACAAAGTTTTTCATAATTATTTTAATACTATTGGCTTTTAAACACGCTACAGATTTGGTTAAATACTGCAATATTAGAATATTCAATTATCAGATATATTTACTTTAAAATTATTCGATTTTACGTGCAAGTACCTTTAAAATACGCGTTAATTGTTAATTGTATTAAATAAATGTTGTATTTTAAATGAGTTTGCTTTTTTTATAACCAAGAGTACAAATTCTCTTCACTTGTTATTATGGTATTATAGGATATACTATAAATTATACAGGGTGTCAATTTGAAAACTTCCCACCCTTACTATCTTTCTTGCAGTTAAAAATATGAAAAATCGGAAAGACACGTCAATTTTCTTTGTAAGGAGACACTCTAAATGAATAGTTTTAGCCTTCTTGTTTTATCCCCTTAGGAGGGGTAGGTGTCACCCTTGGAATCTTAAATGGAAATGGGGGTCAAGTGGCACATCGTTTTAAAAGGCGTTCAATTATCTTTTTAGTGGTTTCCCACTTTGTTGCTTTTGTCCAGAGGTGTCCGAATAATCGCGTTTCAAAGTTGCAGAAACAATTAAGCTTGCCTACATTGAGATTTTGGTTTTCAGGTTAGTGTTTATATAAAAATTATTGCATTGGGTCTTCTTCTACTACAAATGATTAGAATATTAGGCGATACCGTTAAAATCGTTGAATAACAGGAAGAAAATCTAGTTTAAACAATTGATTTCTTATTTATTGGTTATTTTACTTCGACAAAAATAACTTTTTATTGCGGAAGAGAAACTCTTACAATAAAACACATGGGATCTACTTATGCACTATCTTATAAGTTGTTCAAATTGTTGTCCATTTCCCTGTAAACAATAATAAAGTCTGTTTTCGAACTCCTCCCTAACATTTTGGAAAACTTCACCGGAAATTGACCTACGTTCTGCTGCAATTCGCCTTTTAACATCATCAATATCAGCAGGTTGTGTTTTATAAACAATGGATTTAAGATGTCCCCAAAGAAAGAAGTCTAAGGGTATTAAATCGGGTGATCTTGGATGCCATTCAATTGGTCCCCTTCTGCCAATTCATCTATCCGGGAATCTCTCGTCTAACCACTGTCGGACCGGAAGAGAATAATAAGGTAATAATAAGCACCGTCCTGCTGGAATGGTATCAAATCCTCCTGTAAAACTGAATTACCCTCTGTATCAATTTAAGTTTCTAGCTCATGGGTGATAAGAGGATCAATAGTATCTTTAAGACTATTAAGGTACAGATCACCTGTCAAGTTTCCTTCAATAAATAAAGGACCAATAATGGCATTTCCAAGAATACCAGCCGAAACATTAACTTTTTGGGGATATTGTGTATGTCCTTCTCGAAAAATATGCGGGTTTTCGTCACTCCAATATCGACATTTCAATTTAGAAAAATGAACATTCATCGCTGGAACAGATATTCGGCAGAATATTAGGGATGGCGTTAACTTGACGACTTATGAATTCACAAAACTCTATTATTCTATCAAAATCATCGTCATAGAGTTCTTGAAGTATCTGCATTTTGTATGGATGGAGTTTATGCATTTTCAGTGCTTTTCTTACAGTCTCGTGTGATATTCCTGTCTGTTCTGCTACTGTCCACAAGGAGCTAGTGGGCTCCGCAGCAAATAATCCCAAAACCTCAATTTGAACTCCTTCATTCATCACTCGTAGTTTATTTATTTTTCTATTACTCACCGAACCAGTTTCGGAGAACTTTGCCACCAAATCCAGCAGATATCTGTGACTTACTTCACGATTTCAATTTCTTTCATTGAAAACCAATGTCGTCCTTTGTGCGCACTTTTTAACCTCTCCATAAATGAAAATAATTTCAGTTCTTTCTTGAAGAGAATAAACCATTCTCACACTTTATGCGCTTAATTAAAGTTATCATTGAACAGCCCAACAAGCAAAAGCGAATTAACAATAATATTCCTGTTTTGGCTATATCTTTTAAATTTGTTGAACATGTTCTTGTTTTTGTTAAGAAACAACATATTTTTAGAATTTGTTGATAGAATAGCAAGGCTTTTCGTGGAATTTCAGTGATAAGTCATCGAATGAACGCAGATTAACTAGGTACTCGTAGTACCATCAAAACGTTATTAGATTACTTTTTGTGTAAATTTTTCGAGGTTACTTTGCGAATCTCCAAATAAAGTTTGAAACGGTGTCACATATGGGCGTAGAGAGAGGGAGGCAGGGGGAGGGACATGTCGCCCCCTGGAAGTTGCCACTTATTGGAATTTGATAAAAAAGAAACGTTAATGTTTATGATGTTTTATGTTTATTAGTATTTGGCTCCCCTAGAAAAATGTCTGGCTACGCCCATGGTGCCACCTAATCTTCTAATCATTTGTACTACAAGGAGACCCAATGTAGTAATTTTTGTGAAAACACTAACCTGAAAACCAAAATCTCAATGCAGGCAAGTTTAATTGTTTCTGCAACTTTGAAACGCGATTACTCGGAAACCTCTGGACAAAAAGCAAGAAAGTAGACACCACTGAAAAGAGAATTAAACGCCCTTTAAAACAGTGTGCCACTTGACCCCATTCCCATTTAAGATTCTAAGGGTGATACCTACCCCTCCTAGGGGATTAAAACAAGAAGGCTAAAACTATTCATTTAAAGTGTCCTCCTTACAAATAAAATTGACGTGTCTTTCCGATTTTTCATATTTTTAACTGCAAGAAAAATATTAAGGGTGGGCAGTTTTCAAATTGACACCCTGTATTGTATATAGTGCCTATACTTAAAAGTTTTCATTATTTTAAATACGTAAAAGCTAAAGCTGAAAGTAAAATTAAAAGTATTAAAAATAAAATAATCAAATTATTCAATATTCAAATATCATGTCATAGTTTAATTAAAACAGAATTAGCTGCGCTTTTAGATGATCTTCCCAAAGAAGTCAAGATTTATACCGATGCCTCAAAAACCGACGAAGGAATCGGAGCAGCTGTAGTAGCTCCTGACTGCACCCTTAAATTTAGACTAAGTAAATACACCAGCACTTTCACTGCTGAGCTATATGCAATCGTCCAGGCTTTATTATATGTCCAGAAGAAAGATTCCGGAGTCCACTTGATTCTGTCAGACGCGCTAAGCGCCATTAGATCACTACAACATCCTTTTTCTAAACATCCACTCGTCCAAAAAGTATACCGAATCCTTCATGATATTCATAGTATGGGAAAAGAGGTTATCATTATATGGATACCATCACATATCGGCATTGAGGGAAACGAGGAAGCCGACAAGGCAGCGCGCGCTGCCATAGAAGATCCCGACTCAATACTAGTGCCAAACTCCATGACTAGTGACTTTAAGTGCTGGATTAAGAACAGGATACTTTACTCATGGCAATGTGAATGGGACGGATCACCGGCAAAGCTACGGGAATGTAAGAGCAATGTAAAACCGTGGGAATGCAACCTACGAAATAGAAGAGACCAAGTCACGTTAAATCGACTGAGAATAGGTCACACGAAGCTAACGCATAGTTACATCCTGTCAAAAGAAAATCGACCCAGTTGTGAACAGTGTTAAGTGCCTTTATCCATTAAACACATTTTAATAGACTGCCCAAAATTCAAACAACTAAGACTTAAATCTAACCTTAAAGACAATATGAAGGAAATTTTGAACACAGACTTACAAAATGTGCTAAACTTTCTTAAAGACAGTGACTTGCTTAACCAAATATAATTAATAAATTGTAACTATGGTCACGCTAATAACCCCAAGTGGTTGATGCGTTTTCTTTGTAAATAAAAAAAAAAAAATATCACTACGAGTATTTAAATATTTCAATATTTGAATATTAGAAATTAAATATTCGAATATTTGAAATCAAATATTTAAATACCGGTAAATGATAGTTAATCATTGAATAATTTGAACATTACCATTACCACCTTATTAATACGAGACATATATTGTAAATTTGTTCCGATTTATGATTAACGCAAATATTCAAATATTGACCATAACATTTAAAATAATAATTATTATAACGTGTCAGGCAACTGAATTATAATTATTGTGAAATATAACAAGTAAGACTTTAATTTTCTCTACCATTTAAAATAATTAATCGCGCAACTTTTTCTCAGTGTACCATAATTCTGACTACGTATCGGTTGGTTTGCGTCAACTGAGAATAAATGTACTTATGGATAGACAACTTCTAATACATTTTGACAAAAATATGCCTTGCTTGCTGAAAACGAAATTGTTATGTCTAAATTTTTGGGATTGTAAAGATTAGACTTGACAGTTCCAAGGTACATACTCCTTTTTCTTTCAGTTATTAGCGGCGATATTAACCTTAAAAAATGTCTAAGAATGAGTACTTTCGGTTAAAACTTTTTTATTAATTTCTTTAGTTTTTTTTTTAAAAAAGGCTATATATCTTAAAAGTAAAAATAGTCCTGTACTTAAATTTAAATTGGCCGGACACAAATCTTAAATAGCCTTTTCAGAATCCTGCAGTAGCAAAACCGTGTTAGTCGTTCTATAAATTTGCACGTTGTAAAGCCTTAAAACTATTATCTATTTTTAATAGTCCCATTGCTGGGTTGTCATGAATATGTAAATTATAACTTACCTCAACTACGTCAGTGGCTTAAATTTATATTCATGCAATTAATTATTATAATAACAAGAAGAAACAGAATATTAAAAGAAAACGAAAGACTGTTAAAAAAGTAACCGAAGCAAAATCTACTTTAGTGACAAATCCCATATCTCGAGAAGATATTGGACTGCTGACATATGTTTTAATACAAGGAGTACCTAGATATCCTTGAGGTAATGTTTAATATGTAATACATTAATCTAGAGGCATATTCAGCATATATCTAAATTAAATCCAGTCAGTATGTTTCAATTAAATATTAATAACGTAACTACCATATTTTTTTACTTTTTCCTTATAATAGTCGCCGGAAAAGCAAAATGCTGTTTAACACCACAAAAACTAAACCAGTTGGGTTAAGTACCCAAAAGAATAATAGAACAAATTCACATTACGAGCTGAAAGTGTGTAATTGTACAGTTATAAATCTGGCTTTGTAGGTCCGGACTTCCTATTACCTTTAGTTTTTGAATAATTTCGCCACAGTACGCTAACCAGGTTTCATAACTTTATACATTTTTCATCCCATTCTAATTTTCCAAGGAGAGATAATATTTAATTATTTTTTGAATATCATCCCCAGCAGCGCACCAAAATTTAACAAATATTTTTACAAAATTTTGTTCGACAGATTTGTTTTATATTACAAATATTTATTATAGTATTATATTATAAACCAAGGTTTAGACAGCCATCATTATTGCCCGAGCGGCAAGCTTAAATCACGAGGAGCGGAGCGACGAGGGATTTAAGACGCGAGGGCTATAAGCTTTCTAAACCGTGGTTAATATAATATTTTTTGCACAACTACAAACTTTTATAAGACATTTATCTTTATAGTATTAATAATTATAAAAAATTATAGGTAGGTATAAGTATATTTTTTAATCAAGTTATCTGCGCTTTGGAATTGGCAAAATATTTTGTTGTTTGGTCAGGTGGCTTTGTTAATGTCAATGTTTGTTCATTTATGTCATCAGATTTCACGAGTTTTCCGTTTTTTTGAAAAATGAGCGAAGAAAATGTTAGTGATATTATTATGTGTACACCTCCAGAATTAAGGATGGAAGCAGAAAAAATGTTGATTGTATCGATATTTTACAATATCAAGCATCTCTAATAATCTAATATGTATTGATAATTATCTGGTTGCCTAACCACAAGAAATCACCTTATTCATGTTTATGAATTCATGTTGTAGAATCAAAAATCAAGTTACCTGCGTTCAAATAGATTCTTGAAGATAGGTATATAATGGATTTCAATGCTTTATTATTGACCTTGGTCAATAATAACTTATAAGGTAGAGAAAACGATTTCTAACGTTAATAATCGGTCAATAATGGCAATGTTATAGGTTAGTAGTGAAAAAAAATATTTATTAGGTTTTATTATAAAGTTTTTTTTTGTTTTAGAATGTCTGTGTTCTCGCCCTTTAGAAGTGTTTGTTAGGCTACAAAAATAATATCCTATAAACAGAACTTATTTAAAATGAAAATAAGGGCTGCCGCCAACAACCGACATGCCTAAAAAAATTATCTTAGCTAATTTTATCACACTTTCTGTTGTTTTATTGCTTAACAATATGGGGTCTAAAGTAGATAATTAGCCTTATTCTTAAAAGTGTACCCCTTATTCAAACTATTTTTCTACACACATAATTTGGATTTAAGCATTTTGATCATCCTTTCTGTAAATGAAAAAAAATGTTATGATGTATAACAAAGTATTTAAATATTTACGGTTCTATGGTTAAACATTACCAAATATAAATGCTTTTTGGGAAAGGTCTGGGGTTTCCAAAAGATTATTATTATTTTATCTACAAGCGTGCGGTAAGTAACAACTTACCGCACTGATTTGAGTGCGGTAAGTATCACTTTACCGCACTAGTGCTGTAAGTAATTACATACTATAAAAACAAGTTTTTATATTATTCAAGTGTATTTTTTATTTTTAAAAGAAACTCTATTAAACATTATATGTATAACAAATACTTACATATTTAAATTTCTAAACTTATCCAAACTTATAAATCAAGAAATATTAATATTAATTGTAGAATTTGTAACATTTCCAAACGATATCGATGAAGGAAGTGTTTTACTATCCGATGAGACACAAGAATTGAAATTTACAGATTTACTAAAACATAAGGTTCTTTCTGCATATTCTTTTACACCATTTATTTGCTTTGCAATTCCTATTTTATTTTGCACCGAAATTTTAATATAGACCTCCGCAACACTGGAGAACTTCCATCCACCATGTCTTTTTAAACTCATTATATCCCCGCCACCATCTACTAATAATGTAGCTGACGTCCTTCGATAACAATGTCCCGTATATTCTTTGGAACTGGACAACTTTAAATATGATGCAATTTGAGAAGATATTTTTCCAAAAGTATTTATACAGAGTGGTCGGATAGTGCATCTTCCTTTTTTATATGCAATAAATAACCGTATATGGACAGTATGATCAGGTCAAAGGGCTCTATACTTCTTGAAAATTGAAATATTATTAATTTCTGATGAAAATCCTTCCACGTAAACCACGAACTGTCGACATACATGTGTCTTTGTATCCGGGACAGATACAACAAGGTGGGTTTCAAATTCCTTAATATCTTCAATTTTCATTTCACATAACTCCACTCGGCGACATGCCCAGCGATGCCCACAATCAGTACCACATGAAACAAGCAAATAAGTTGTTATTTAAAAGTAGATTTAAAAAAAATCGCAATTAAGTACCTTCATTAATAAAAACTCCTCATCTAGTGCCGTAACAAGGAATTTTACAACCTCATTCTTGGAGAATGCCTTTGATTTCTTAGCTTTGTATCCCACAGACTTCCTTTTTAAATATGCCATCAGTTTTGCATACCTGCTTACGTCGACATTATTTTTGATACTTATAGGAGATCTGAGCATTGAGTAATAACTTCATAAAGAGGATGATTTACTGTCCTTAAATTTATCCACAAAATAGGCAAGCATCACATCTTCACTAGTCCATGAAGAGCCCATATTCCTTCTCATATCTATGCCATGATTTATCCGGCAATAAATTAAGGGTAGCTGCTTTAGCAATGTCCAGAACTACCTTCGGAATTTCATCATCACTGCTGCTACTGGCTTCCATTTAAAGGACGTAAAACACACTTTCACGAAACTGTTACAAAAATGTGCAATTTTCAAAAAAATATGAATAAAAAACTAAAAATAATATTAAGATAAGTTTTAAAAGTTTAAAAATGATGTTTAGATATAAATAAATAACGGAATTTTAGAATTTGGGATCCCTTAGCTAATGAAATTTTTAAAAGGTTTCATTTGTCGCCTGCCATTTCCAATAGCCAGGCGGGTCCTTCGAACAACACTCAAAATGGAAATGGTGTGACAACTGACGTTGTTAAAGGATCCAAAATTAGCAGGTTCCAAATTAACTTCTGCAATATAAAAGAACCGATTTCGAACATCAATGCAGTCCGTCAACATCTGCAATCTACCAAACCTCATTTATTCGCACTAACCGAAACGAAGGTCAGATCATCGATTAGTACGGTCAGCTATTTATATCCTGGGTACGATTTTCATCACAGATTTAGGCGCGGGCAAAGCGCAGTGATATTTCTTGTTAACAAGAGGAGATACTCGAGCCTAATGACTTTAATATAATGTGGCTTAAAATATCAACGCAGAGAATAACTTAATTCATCTGTTGCCTTTACCGGCCGCCAAGCGATACCCATTATAGACTTGTTCTCCTCTCTTGCTAATACTATCGATTTTTTTTAAACCCACCACACCAACTCCGAAGTTGCCAACTTTGGCGACTTTAACGTTCATAATGTCTCACTGGCTCAAATACTCAAATACAACCGACGAGCTAGGTCGCCGAGATGGTGATTTTGACAGTTTGTTCAATCTTTTCTTAACTTTAAACCTCGACTTGTACACTTTCACCGTGAAGCCTCCGTTAGGAACGTCTGACCACAACCTTATTTCGGCATTGAACAAACTACCAATTAGTTGCCGAACAGCCTTCTAAATCACGCAAGATCTGGCATTATGCATCAGCTAAGTGGGACGACTTAAAGGACCATTTTCGAACCTTTTCTTGGGGGAACGTTTGTTTTACCTCTGATGATCCATCCATCTGTGCTAGAGGGTACCGGAGGTTATCCTTACTTCCATGGAAGCCTTCATCCCTTTCTCAAGAAAGTGCCCCTCTAACGCCAAGCCTTCGTTCACCAAAAACTGCGAACGAGCTGTTCAATCACAAAATTATTTCTACCGACAATGGCGCCAAAACCCTACTACCGAAAATCGTACCATCTTTGTTAAGGCTTGAAACAAATGCAAGCAAACAATAAACCAATGCAAAGAAGCACACAACCAGAGCATCTAACACAAACTCATTGAATGTCCTTTACCAAGTCAACCATTCTATCTCTAACATGTTCTGATGGCACCATTGCGACCAAAGCACAGGAAAAAGCGAAGTTACTGGACGAACTATTCTCTTTATGTGCAACGGTTAATTTTCAGGAAAAAAAACCCTACTGAACATTCCCCTGCATAATCGAGAATGCCGAAGATTGTTATCCGCCACCGCCATGTTAAACGAATCTTGAGAAGTCTTGACACCAAACAAGCTTCTGGTCCTGACGATATTCCAGTTATCGTATTTAAGACATGCGCTGACAAGTTGACACTGGTATTTTGTAGGCTTTTTAACTTATCTTACAAAAAGGAATATTTCCTTTTTGCTGGAAACTGCGCGAGTTTATCCCATACCCAGAAATGGCAAGAAGATCTTGCCAAGCAACTATCGTCCAGTCGCATTGCTTTCGATTATATCAAAAGTTATGGAAGGCTATCAACGAAAAATGATTAAAGTACATGAAAGACTTTAACATTATTAGTGACTACCAGTATTAATTCCGTAAGTCTAGATAGATCAATTGGAGACCTTCTAATCTCCCTTATGTTACTCATGTTTGGAACAACACAATAGAATATCATGGGAAGTCCTGGGCGGTAGCACTGAACATTTCCAAGGCTTTTGACTGAGTATGGCATGAGGGGTTCTAGTAACTAGAGTAAGAACATACGGAATGCCGGTTCAATTTTGTTTATGGCTGTCGAGCTTCCTTAAAGACTGTTTTTTGCAAGTGGCGATGGACGAATTTCTTTCAGACATATTTAACATCAATACCGAAATCCCTAAAGATTCTATATTGTCGCCCACCCTCTTTTTACTATACATTAACGATCTTTTGGAAGAAACTAAAAATCCCATGTATAGCTTCGCTGATGACAGCACCCTTTTTTCATCTTTTACTTAGGATGCTCGTTATTTGCCAATGCACATCTCTATAGGCAGCAAGAGGACTCGCACCTCAACAAAGATCTGATAGAAATTCTGTCTTGGGGTAACAGCAATCAAGTAGAATTTAGCGCTACAAAAACCCAGGCGGCAGTTTTTTCTAAAAAGTTAATGTTGAAGAACCGGATATAGTCACGGTGGGACACTCGATTCCCTTGGCTTCATCAATTCATTTATTGGGCGTCAATTTGGATAGTCATATTATGTCTTGGCATAGTCACGGGCGAACTAATTTGGGTGGCGCTGGAAGCCAATATGTCGGTTTAGCAACCGAAAGCTAAATATTAAAAATAATTTTAAAATAAATTCGTGTACAGAGTCAGACCCAATCCTTCGACGCGTTTCGCCGTCTACGACTTATCATCAAGGCTCTGGGTCTGACAAAAGGATAAGGGACCTCAAAGTGAGTTTGACACAAAAATGCAGTGGAACAGGCGAGAGTTGCAGAACGTGGCTACATCTCATGGCAAGCACACGCATCGCAATGAGCCGCCTTGCCAGCGTTTAAACCTATATGGATCCTCGCTGTCCTGGTTGGGTTCAAAAGTCATTTATTAATGTCCTCCTGAACATTTCTTGTAAATTAATATTAATTATTTATCACTGTAATAAGAAAATTGACCAAAACCAGTTTTCCTTCTTTCAGCCAAAACGGTTCATTTGCAGTTTATTAAACAGAACAAGTTTGTTTTGATGTTCCCCACCACCCCTTAAAGTTTGTCGGTATGTTTTTGGGACACCCCGTATATGTCAATATATTCAGCATAATAAATGATTTACCTACCCTATTTATCTTATTTATTCAGTTATTAATATATAAAGCGAAATATAAAAGAGTTGCAACTTTTGCATTATAATAATGAGTATTTAATGTAGTCAAACTCATACTTTTATTAGTTTTGTCTGATTTGGTAAATTAACTGACTACAATATTAATTAGATGTAGAACTAAGTAT
This sequence comes from Polydrusus tereticollis, assembly GCA_963920685.1. Classification (NCBI taxonomy): domain Eukaryota; kingdom Metazoa; phylum Arthropoda; class Insecta; order Coleoptera; family Curculionidae; genus Polydrusus; species Polydrusus tereticollis. The sequence continues at coordinate 164,433,608 of OY987327.1, forward strand.
TGTTAATTTGCAATTTAAAATCATCTACTTTTCACAATTTTCTTAATTAATTAATAACTTTTTATTTTCTTAATTTAATAAATTTTAATAATAAATTGTTATCATTATAATTAAAATAACTTTTTATTCATTTGTGTGTTTGTTTCGGGACTGTGTGTGGGCACCATTGTTAACTCACAGGACATTGGTGTTGTTGTAGCAGATTAGAGCTAAAAGCAGCTGTGAGTGACGCCCAAAACTCAATCTTCTTGCCCGTAAAGTTTAATCTAATTACATGTATCTCTAAATTTTTTGATAGTAAAACAAGTACTATACTGACTAGAATTCTCTAAAAGAATAAGCTTGCTGTGACTAAGTGCTTTAAGATTTTATTTTATTTATTTTCTGTGGTATATTTTGGGGGTTGCGCAAACCTGGGATACACTGTAGTAAAACATTTGTTTTCATTTTACTTCAGGTCCCCTAATCAGAAAAAAATTAATTTAATTTTTCATTTAAAAATCGACAATTTTTATTTTAATTTCCCATAAGATTTGGCCCTCGACAAATAAAAATTAAATTTTTTCACTCAAGTTCGCAAATGGATTTAATTCAGAAAACCTAAAAAAAAGGACCGTGACATAAATTACGATTTATCCAACGAATCTGAAACAAAATAAACGACTTAAACAAGGCTTTATTAGATTTTCGAATATGAAAATTGCTAAGCATATAAAATTTATTGAATTTTTTTGAAAGCTAACGCATTTGGTATTCAAACTAAAATCAAGGCCTTTTTAAGTTCGTATTAAGAATAATAATATTAAGAAATAATCAAAACCATTAGTTAATATGGATTAATTAATACATTTTAAATCGTAATATAATATTCTTTGTTCAAAAAACAGCAAGTTACAATTTACACAATATGATTGAAATTAACTGTCACTTATAGTTAGGTACTGTATTAAATAGGCAAAGTTCATCCCTTACCGCTAGAGGTAAAGGTTGGTCTTACACTTAACCTGAGAAAAAAAAATAGCACTTCTACTCATTTAAATGCTCAAAATAAGAACAAATAAAAAAAAAATAATAATAAATAAAGACTAACAAAATATACAATCGGTTCACCTGAAAAATCATTAATCACGGGAATAAAAGTTGTAAGTAATATTTATATGACATAATAAAGAAAAACAACAAAAAGTTTATAATAATAATATATCGCAGAACTAAAAGAAAAAGAAAAGTTTATTAACTATTCTATAAGTAATACGCTTTAAAGCTTCCTCTTAAATAGAAATGAGGACAAGCTTTTCATACTATTCGGGATTTCATTATACATTGCCGGAACGTTATATGAGAATGATCTTTCAAATAATGTTGTTCTATGAAGAGGAGGTGTCAGAAGACCTCGAAATCGCAAATTCAAAGTTTACAATTACAATTACATCAGATCTAAACATTAACTTTCTATGCAGATGATGGTGTTTTTAAAAGAATAACTTTATGATAGAAGGTTGTACAATGGATACGTCTTGTTTTTTTCATTGAGAGCCATTCCGCATCTTTTAATTCATGGGAAATGTGTTGATATTCCCGAATGCCATAATATATGAATCTTAAGCAGTAGTTTTGAATTTTTTCTATTCTTTGAGAGTCTAGAGTTGTCAGACATGGACCATAAACTGAAACCTGAACTAACCTGAACTAACCTGACTGCGTTTCTAGAAGAATATTATTTGAATTGAGATGATTAACCAGCTGTTCTTTTACAAGGCGTTCCAGAATATTTGATAGTACTGGCAAGATACTAATTGGTCTTAAATCTTTCAAAGCTTCAATGGAACTGGTATTAGGGAGGGGAATAACATGCGTCACCTTCCACTGAGAATGGTAAACAGAATTAGAAATACAAAAATTTATAATATGGGTTAAATATCGAAGTAAAAAAGACAACACAGTAAAACAAATTTAATATTGAGACCATCCGCTCCCACCGCCCCAGTCCTGATCGAAAGTAAAAGTTTGCCTTCATCAATTTCACTAGCCAAATTAATTTTTAACATTGATTCGAGGTTTTCTCTCAAGCCTTGATAGTACTCTAAGACTTTATTGCTTGGAGTCAGGTTAGGTACAGATTTAAGAAAAACGCCATTAATTAGATTGCCATCAGCTAAATGAACCGGAATAGCAGGTTTTTTAGTTTTATTATTATCCAATATATTAAGAAGCCTTGTTTGTGGGCTCGACACATTTAAAAGGTTAATGTTAAAATCCCCCAAACGCACAACGCTTTCAAAATCAGACAAAATACTAATTAGGAAGTTTTCAAATCCGTCAAGAAAATTATTGTTGTTACATTAACAATTTATAGAGAGAGCCAATTGCCAAACGAAATTGTGTTTAATTATACCCAACCAAATTTGCTCAAGTTATAATTATAATTTCCCCTATATCGATTCTTAAATTATATTAATTCTACACCAAATCAAAGAGTAACCCAACTAGTTGATGATGATGATGATGATGATGATTAATACAGGCAGCAAGCCAAGGTTATTACTACCTCTACACCGCATCCTAAAGAGACTTATTGTGACGCTTGTTGCTCGATTTCTTATTAAAAGAAGTTAGTCGCCCTTATTAGGCTGAGCAGCCCGTTTATCAGATATTTTTCAGGGGATTCCCCCTGGGGAATTTGACTCCTCAGGTGGGTTGTTCTCCAGCGTGTCAGTGCGTAGCACTCTTTGATAATGTGGTAGGCTGTTTTTTTCTCCTCATTGCAAAGTCTGCATATGGGTTCGTCGTTATATATGCATATGGTGTGCATGTGTTACCTTAGAGTACTATTACCGGTTAAGAGGCCTGTCACGATTCTAAGCTTTTTTCCGGTTAGTTTTAGGATTTAAGAGGTCATTGCCTCTAAGGGGTTATCCAGCATTGATTTGCTGTGTCTTAGCCCCGAAATGTGGTTCCAATATGACCACCCAGTCACGCATCCTCTTACCGAGGCTTTTGGAACCCCAAGAACCGGTTCTGGCCCCATGAAGGAATGAAGGCAGTAGTAGCTGATCCCTGCCTGGTCAGAGCGTCTGCTTTTTCATTGCCCTCTATGCCCTTGTGCCCCGGCACCCAAGCAAGTGTTACGACATTGCTGCTAGCCAGGTCTTGAAGACATTGAAGACAGTTCCAGACCAACTTTGAATTGATCTGATAGCATGCTAGAGCTTTTATTGCTGCTTGACTATCCGTGAAAATTGAGATGTTTCGACTTCTGTAGCCCCTCCTCAGATTCTTACGCAGACATACCTTAATAGCATGTACTTCCGCTTTGGAAGACTGTGGCATGTATCTCCAGTGGCACGCTAGTGTTATGCTTAGGAATAGCCCCATGAATTCCCGCGCCCGCACCTCCTTTCATCCTAGAGCCGTCGGTGTACCATACTAGTCCTCCCGACTGTTCTGCTTCTTCCTTTGACCTGAAGTTCTAGTGTATCTGGGTTTTGTGTGGACCTGAAGTTCCAGTGTATCTGGGTTTTGTGTGGTTTGTGGAAGTTAGTGGTTGGGGTCATTAAATCACTGCTCATCTCCAATAATGAGTTCGCGATTATGTTTGTATTCCTGGTATGTCCGATTGCAGGACCGGATTGCCAGGTGTTATTACAGGTCAGTCTATACGCCCCCATTCTAGCTTCCGCCTTGATAAGTATGCACGTTGCGGCCATTGCCAAGGCAGCCTCGCAGAAGCTTGTAGTACTTTTCCGAACTAAGAACCTCTATACACTCCAACAACTTTTGATGCTCTATAAAGCCCAAATTCGACCATCGCTAGAGTACTGTCCGCATATTTGGGGCTCTGCTCCTAAACATACCCTGAGATTGCTAGATTCCATTCAAAGAAGAGCCATTCGCTTGATCGGTAACCATAGTCTGACAAACAACCTGGAAAGCCTTGAACATCGAAGGCAGGTTGGCGACTTGAGTCTGTTTTACAAATATTTTCATGGCAAATGTTCAACTGAGGTTGTACGCTTGATACCACTCAGAGCGTTGCATGGTAGAAATACACGACGAGCCACTGCAACCCACCAGTACGTGGTTCAGCTTAGTGTCCCTCGAAGGACACTGTTTCAAAATTCTTTTATCTGGAGAACGTCATCACTCTGGAACGACCTCCCTGAGATCGTGTTCCCAAAAACTATAATCTTCAAAGATTCAAGACCAAGGTGAATCGTTTCTTGCGCACACGCCGTAAAGGATTTAACCTGCAGTGCTGTGCCTTATCATAAAAAAAAAAGTATGCTCAGGGGTGGAAGATTTAGTAGGGTTTCCATAGCCGCTGTTGGAGTGCTTCTCATAGCACTTGTTACTATTTGACCAAATGTGTAAAACCGAGTATACTATTAGTAGGCGCAATAAACCATAGGCACAATCAAGCCATCCGCTTATTCCCATTCTATGCGAGAATTGACAGCGCCAACTTAAAAGAGGTTGACAGCCCATTTTCTCCATAAAATAGCCAACGGCAAAGTGAGTCGAACAAATACAATCAGGTTTGTTACAAAATGCCGATTATTTTGAGCTTAGTGCTGCAAATCGGTTCATCGGGCTAATGTTTGTATTTTTTCTTGTTATTTGTTCTGCTTGTTGTCGGTTGTCGCGAGAAATGGAGGATGAAAAAGAAAGATTAGGAGAGACTAAGTTCAACAATCTTACTTATGAATAAATAATAAATAATAAACAATTAGTGGTGAAAAAGTGTGGTCGCCCTATACCCGACTAAAATATTGAAATTGTAGCTTAAAGTCGTGGCAAAATCTATAAAAGGCAGTTTTACACAACACCTATATAAAAAATTGGATTAGTGGTTGTTCACACAAAAACGCCTTGTTTTGTTTTCCTGGTGTTAAGTGTGGTGTTCGAGACAGATCGTGAGGATAGGATATAGGAAGAGGGGGTATGCATTTAAGTGACAACATATAAAAACTTGATCAAAGTAAAAGAAAGATTAATAATCAAATGGGAATGGCATTATTTGGCAACGTCAATATGCTAACTGGTATAGGTACGTATCTCTTTTTTAAGTAGGAATAAAATAAAATAATTTTTAAAACTTTCATGGACTTAGTCTCTAGAGCGGGGGAAAGGGATATAAGGGATGAAGAGTTAGTTGTAATTTTGGCCTGGCTCAAAAAATGTTCGCCTATGGTGCTATTTTTTATCTATGCAGCACATCCACTAATAGACTTTACGAGCCGTCACTGTAAACCTTGCTAATACTAAGGGATTTATTACCCCTTTAACTACTAACTGGGCGAATTTTGTAATCCAGCATGTTCTTTTAATTTTTTCAAAAGAAAAAATATTTTCTTATAATAATACAAACATAAAAGACCACAAACATTAAATTTTAATAGAAAATATTTATATAGCCCGATAAACAACTAAATATGTACTACAAAGGTTAAAGAAAACTGTTAGGTGTCAATTTTCACATTGATTGCATATAATTTTTTTCTTACTATGCTATTGAGAAACAAAATTTCCACAGATTTTGCATTTATTCTGCATCTTTCTGTCATTTTCTCGTGGGCAGATAACACAACGACCAGACGACCCAAGCGCAACTGGTTTTGCTTGATGGACTCGGGAACAACTATTATCATGTGATCACGAATTAATTAGTGTACTCTATCTTTGTCTTTATCCTCCTAATTATTTGATCTTTTACACGTTCTTTTCCAAGGTATAACAAGAATCTGCATCTGCCATCCAAATGGGAGTTGTTCCATTTAGGATACTTTATTTTCGATAAAATAAACGGGTTTAGTGCTACTGTATTAATAAAGTGTCCAAAAACAGCCATTGGCTAGCTGTTTGTGTCAACAACACCTTTGTCCTGTTATAGTGCATTACTATAATATAAGGTTTGTACCTGTTCTCATTATAACTGATCCAAAGGATGTTCAGTCGCTAATAAAATGACAGATTTATTTTTTTTAGCCGAACTGGAAACTAATGTGTGATCCTTAGTAAAAACAAAATTACTTGAGGATGCTAGGCGGGTTTTAAACGACAAAAGTTCATTCGGAATAAAAGTTTTATTTTTACGTACTGTATCACAAAGGATAAAGTTTTTAGCTAGAAGTTCGTCGGCCAAAGATTTTGATGTAAAGAAATTATTTGTTGTGATTCAATAACCCTGAGAATGCCTAACCATATCAAGAACCACTCTTTCACCTTGGCTTCTTTCCACAATATTTTTCTGCTTTCCTAAACATACCTAAAGATGATGGGTGTAGGCATTTGTAATATTACGCAAAGCCCAAACTTTAATTTCGATTTGTCCGGTTTACTTTTCATGTAAACTCTAAATGGCGCACGTTCTCGAAAATGTAAAAATTGTTAATCAATGGTCATGCTAGTTTCAGCAGTTGTTTGAAGTTTTCTACAAATTTGTTAAACACTCATCTAATTGGCGCAAACTTATCCACAGCCCTACGCTCTGCTCTTATCTGGAGGTCATAAACCGAATAAATCTGGTAAGTGCACTAAATCTGTCTCTTGACATCGTTGCAGCAGAAATCGGCTTTCAGTAACACTTATCCACAATATGTCAAGTGGTTCCTTAGTGGGTTTTAGAGCCCCTTGAGAAACTAGAAGTCCTATATAGGCTCTTATTTCATTGAAATCAGGCAGTTTCCAAATTTTATTGTTTCCCGGATTCTCTTCATTCCACTTGTCATATTCCAAATTAGCTTTACTATTTGTTTCCTAAACTATAATGTCTATAATATCATTAGATACAAAAAGAGAAAACACATTTCATAGAGTTTGAAAGTTTTGCGGAAGTTCGAAAGGCCGAGGGCATGTCTTATAATATTTTTAGTTGCAGAGTTGGTAGATCTCATTGGCCGTTTATACGAAATAGTACCATCTTTACTAGTACTAGTAAGCATCAAACTAGTATAGTATCATCGTCATCTTCTTGATTTTCATGGTTCTGTTCTATAATATTGTCCGATAAATAGTCTATTTCTTCAACAAAATCCTCTTACTCGCAGAGGGATTCCTCAAAAAGTGACAGATCTTCGCCAAAATCAAGTTTTCCTTCAAGATACAATTGTGATTCCTCATCTGTTATTTTATTGTGGTATTTCGCTTTTTTGCTTTTTTTTTTATGATAAGGCACAACACTGTAGGATTAATGTTTTCTAATGTGAAAATTACTTCATTGTCTTAGAGATATCCGAAGAGATATAATTGTCTAAAATAAAAAATAATTATTTTTGTTAAATATTTCTCAAAAAATAATAGGTAAAATTTTAATATGTTTTGAAAAATACGTATTATTAAGAACGCGAACACTTTAAATTTATTTTTAGAAGAATCTTAAACTATTACATCAGAATAAGTGCTTTTACTAATTTCCCAACTAACATTTGTTGCAGCTTAAGGTTTTATTAAAAGGTAACCGATATTTATAAAGGGTTTATAAGGAAGTTTTATTATGGATTTTCTAGTTTTATAACAAAACCAGGGGTGTTACAAGTTTTGTAAGACATCTAATAAATACCAAAATACTTTGAGTTTTATAATATTGCATCTAAAACGTTTCGGTTACTTCATCTATAAATCCCTTAGTGTTGATTACTTAAAGTGTTATAAGAAATGTTTTTAAAAACCTCATTATAAAACCTTTACTCTAGGGGTTTTATAGCTCTTTACGTAAGAACCTTATAAATGTTTAAGCGCCGAAAAAATATTCTATAACTTCTTTAAAACTTAAACAATGTTATAAAACTTATAGGCACAGTGATACCTAAGTAGAAAAGAAAGGTTATGTATTGTTTTTGAGGTTATAATGTTGAAGTGTTTTCCGAAAATGTCACCAATTAACAAAAAATCGCAAGAAATTAAATATAGTAGTAGCTTTTATAGAAAGTGCGCTAAAACTCGTGACAATATTTTGCGATTTGCATCGGATATTAAATCATGCAAATGTATCAATCAAAATTTAGAGCTTAATCATAAAAACAATTTATTGGAAAATATTTTTGATATGACTACGCCTAATGAAAGTAGAGACAAAGGACAGTTAAATGAATGAACGTGTTAATACAAGGAAAAATTGGCTAAGTGAATTATTCGAAGACGAGAGCGATAATGAGATAATAAATGAGGATGTTTATTATGAATTGCCAATCGAGAAGAAACATTTGTTACTTGCAGATTTTAGACATTGGTCTGTTTCGTCAAGCATAAGCTAAAGTTTATTAAATACCCTTCTCTTAATTGTAAATAAATATTAGCCAAACACCCTTCCAAAAGACCCGAGAACACTGTCAGAGACTCCAAGTAAAACAAATTTTGTCGAAATAGCTGACGGACAATTTTACTGGCACCAAGGTCTTGAACTTTGTATTAAAACCTACTGTAATTTCAAGAATGGTATTGAAAAAACCATGTGGATTGACAATAATATGGATGGGATCCCAATATATAAAAGTGGCAGAGATGAATTTTGGCCAATATTATTTAATATTCATAATCATCCAGACATAAAACCGATGGCTATGGGCATTTTCCTAGGTAAAAGTAAACCATCAAGTAGTGAACTGTTTTTAAATCCTTTTGTCGAAGAATTTAAGAAAATATCTAAAGATGGTATCCATCGAACGACACTGTTTAAAAATTCTTTCATCTGGAGATCGTCATCTTTCTGGAACGACCTCCCGGAGGCCGTGTTCCCCAGCTAGTATAAGCTCGAAAAATTAAAAGAAAATAAAAACTGTTATAATACTAATTTTTATCAATATTCGTACGGTTTAAGCATGTTGGTTTGAAATAGACCTATCTGTATGAAGCCGTCGCATATTATTAGTTTAAATAAATAAAAAATCTACTAACTGAGATGCGCTGTGGTCAGTATTTTTAATTATATCGCGTGTAGTGATGCACTTACAAATTTCCTACTTCTTCTTCTTCTTCTTCTTCTTCTTCTTCTTCTTCTTCTTCTTCTTCTTCTTTTTTACATTTATATTTGTAAAAACACTTTTGCAAATTAAATTCCGAAGGTTTGACAAAGCTGTCATATCAATACCTAGACTATTAAGTTAATCAACCTTAGATTCCGGCTACTTTTTTCTCAATAGACTTTTCCTAAAAATCAGCTTATATCTTGTCTGATATCTTAATGATTATAATTTGGCGCGCCATGCACATAAAAGAATCATAATATCATTTCAGCAAAAACTTAAATTTCACCAAAGTAAACGCGCAAAAGAAGGTAAGAACCAGAAAATGACAAATGCTTGCAATTATAAAATTCGCCGAGCACATTTTGCAAATGAGGTAATATTGTTCAAAGTTGGAATCTCCAACCAATAAAAAATAAGATTTATAACGTAAATTTCATACCTAAAATTCGAAGAGTAAATTTATTATATTTCTTCGGTGAGTTCAAATGTTTTAGTAAGTATAATTAAGCATTTTAAAAATTTTTAAACAGAGTGTATTTTAAAAGTTAGTAAAAAAGGGATGTTTTTTACCTAAGTCTACTAGTTTCTGCATTTATATTGTAATTTTTTGGGCAAATGTGTAGCCATGTAACATTGAGAAATATGCCGATGACTTTTGAATTTATACACAGAACTGAAAATATGATATTAGCCTCGGGCTTCTCTGTGATGCTTTTGCTGTAATACTTGATTGGACAAGGATTAATGAGTTTGAAATATCTCATTATAAATCAGTTTTTTGTGTTTTTACACGACACAATACTTATAACGCTGACTAAATTAATCTACCAAATTTAGCTACACCATTTAAAAAAGAAGTCGATCATTATGTTAGATAGAAAGTTAAGCTGGAGACAGCTTGATACTAAGTGCGAAAAAGGCATTAATTTTTTGCGTTCCATTATAAACACTTAGTGGGGATGTGACGTTCAGACTGCCTTAATTTTCTATAAATCATATACAGGGTGTCCCGAAATTAGGTGGCCAAAGGAAAACAGTGGAATCTGAATCGGAAAATAATACTAATTTGTTTAATAAGGAAGTATCGAAAATTTCCCACTAAGGGAGCTACGGCGCCCTAATACGGAACCAATGAAGATGGTATTTCTCAGATTATTCCCAAATAGTAGAACATAGAAACATGAATTTTTGATACTTTAGTAACTTTTAGATGCCGAATCTAGATCTAAAATCAAAACTGTCAAAATTTAATCATAGGCGTAGCATTGGGGGGGGGGGGGGGGGTTGAGGAACAAGAACAAAAGTAACTTTTTTCTAAGTTAATGTTTTTCATATTTTTTCTGGAATTATGAAAGTTTAGGGCTCTCTGGCAAACAAGGTATTCTTGATGTACTCCGCTCAGATACACCATTTCTGAAAAAAAAAGTCCTTAACGATAACCCTGTTTACCAAGGACCGATCACATTTTTATTAAAACTTAGTAGTAGGAATTAAAACAAAATTGACATATTTGTTATTTGCCAGCTTGACATTTATTATGATAGTTTATTCGAAATTTTTTGGTATAATAATTGTGGTTAATTTTTTTAATATGGAGTGTTTCTCGAATAACGAATTAGCTGATATTCATTTTATTTACGGATATTGCAATGGTAATGCACGTGCCGCTGTACGTGACTAGCAAAGACGGTTTCCGAGAAGAAGACTGCCACATCGAATAGTATTTAGCCGTGTCCATATAAATTTAGTAGAAAATGAATTATTTAGGTGTTCCCAGGGACAAGGCCGGCCTATGAGAAATTATGATTTCGAGGGAGCGCTAAATGTAATTAATAATACCCAAATCAATTGTAAGTATCTAATATTTATTATAATTGTTTTCGCAGAAAACAGATTGTAGCACGTGAATTGTTTAAAAATATTTTTTTAGCTTGGAAGAATAACCCAAATGCAGGGACTGCATCCGTTTCATTATCAAAGAGTACATGATTTAAGAGCCGAAGATTACCGAATACCAAAATACGTTGAGAAAAGTTGTATGGTCGGATTAAGCAACCTTTTCAAGAGGCAAGCCATTTAATAGCCATAATACTCATTTTTGGGCACAAGACAATTCGAATGTGGTTCGAAGGACTAACTACCAACATAGATTTTCTTTCAATGTATGGGCAGGGATCATAGAAGATGTTTTAATAGGTCCTATTATTTTGCCATATAGATTAAATGCCCATCATTATTTAAGTTTCCTCCAATATGAGCTGGCAGAATTGCTAGAGGATGTTTCTATACGTACTCGGTTAGAGATGTTCTTTCAGCACGATGGGGCGCCAGCCCACTTTGACCAGCTTGCAAAAAACTGGCTAAATAAAAATTTTCCCAATAGGTGGATAGGTAGAGGTGCTCCAGTAAACTGGTTAGCTCGATCGCCTGATCTAAATCCTTTAGATTATTATCTGTGGGGCAATATGTGTAATATTGTTTATTCCACAGAAGTAGATAGCCCAGTAGAGCTTTTAGGACGAATTCATAAAGCATATAAAAGTTACTAAAATACCAATAATTCATGTTTCTATATTCAACCGTTTGGAAATAATTTGAAAAATACCATCTTCGTTGGTTCCCTATTAGGGGACTGAAGCTCCCTTAGGGGACAATTTCCGATACTTGTTTATTAAACAAATTAGTATTATTTTCAGATACAGATTCCACTGTTTTCCTTTGACCACCTAATTTCGGGACACCCTGTATATAAGATCTATCATTGATTATGGAAGTATTATGTATGGTTCAGCATGTAATACTTATTTACAGAAACTAGATCAACTACAGAATAAAGCCCTTAGGATTTGTTTAGGAGCTATGAGATCATCGCCTGTAGAGGCATTGTTGGGTGAAGCTTTAGAACCACCTCTGTGTCTCCGTAGAGAAGCACTTAGTGCTAAATTTCTATTTAAGCACAGATTTCTTGATACAGATCTACTCAGTAACATAGTTTGGCCTAATAACTATGATACAACCAATAAATATTGGCAGCAGAAAAACTCTCCTCCACTTTGTGAAAGTTTCCGGACTTCAACTCAAATTTAGATTCAATTCCATCGTCTTGCACTTCGAATTATGAGTACTGTAGTAATATCCAAGAAGTTGGTATTAGATTTCCAGGAAACAGGTGTTCTTTTGATCGATGCCAAAGATATAGCTGAATTGCTTGCAGAGAAACTCTGCGATCAATTCAGCGAAAACTCGACCAATGACGCGTTACGATAAGAGGGTCTCAAGTACAATACAAATTTATAAAACAATTAATCGCCCATTTCAGGATTTTCCTCAAGTCACCTTAAACGAGGTAAGATCCCTAATTAGCGTGTTGAATATTAGAAAAGCTCTGGGTTTTGACTTTGACGGATTAAAGAATGCGGCGTTGCGAGATCTACCAGACAAAGCTTTGTTATTTGTTATTTGTGTAGTAATATAGTAAGCATATTCCAGGTGATAATACAGAAGTTCATCTCCCGTGCGTGAGGTGAGGACCCTATGGCACTGGCAAGCTATAGGCCGATCAGCCTGCTGTCGAGCCTGGGGAAATTTGCAGAAAAATTAATTTTGAGTCGACTGAATGACTTTGTATTTAGACGAAACGTTCTACCTGCCGAACAGTTTGGGTTCCGGCACGAACATTGCACAGTCAGGCAGACTTCGCGACTAACTATGAATATAGTCAAACGTTTTAATAAAAGGGCACACACGGAAGCGGTTTTTTTTTTACGTGAGCAAAGCATTCGATAAGGTCTGGCACAATGGTCTCTTGTTAAAATTGATAAGGCTCGGAACTCCGAACCTCTTAATCAAGGTGGTAGCTTTGTTTTTGGAGAATAGAAGTTTTGCGGTCTCGTCAGAGCGCTTTCTTTAAATAAACGCATCAGGGCGGGAGTACCGCAGGCTCACCTCTCTCTCTGATGTTGTAGAACATTTACTCATGATATTTCGCGAGATAGATTTACGCAGCTCTGTCTATTCGCTGACGACTCAGCAATTACTTCGAGTTCTAAATCACCGCGCATTGTCGTCAGCCGGATGCAGCATCACGTAATCGAGCTGGAAAAATGGCTTTCGGCTTGGAAGATTCGCCTGAATCCTGCCAAGACGAAGGCCATCTTTCTTTTCAAAAAACACCGTTCGCAGGCCTCAAACAATGCTTCGGGTCAATAGGGCCTAAGTGAATTGGTGCAACGAGGTGAAACACCTGGAACTTATATTTGACCAATTGCTGAAATGGAGGCTCAATTCAATTAATAGGGTAAAGCTTGCATTGCGTCAATTAGGCTCTATCCACCCCCTGCTTCACAGGCGGAGTAGACTTGGTAATAGGACAAAGGTCAACCTCTACAAGGTATTGGGCAGGCCGGTTCTCACTTATGGTGCACCTTCGTGGTGCAACATGAGCAAAACGGAGCTTAATCAGTTCCAAGTAATTCAAAACAGGGCGTTGAGAATTATTGCTGACGTACCTAGATATACAGGGTGAGTCAAAAGTACTTTGACAAACTTGGGGAGGTAATAGCCGACAATATTTTAAGATGAAAAGTTATTATAAACAGTGGTTCTTGGCGACTTCGTTACGGAGATACAGGGTGTTGAAATGTTAGAAGAAATAGTAATAATTTTTAAATAACTCCTTCACGAGTTATTTTTTTTTTATAAAATTTAGTGAGTTAAATAAGCATCTAAAGACATTTATTTTTAAAGTTCAACATGTTTGTAAATTTAACCAGTGGCGTCGGTACAAAATGTTGCTATCATATTTTTTGTGAAACTATGCTACACCACTGACTTATTTTATTTTAACTTTCTTTTTATAAACCCTCCCTTCATTTACAACAAAAAGATCACGTGTGTTTTTTTTGATACGAGGAACGGTTTGAGGGTAAATGATTATTTTATTTGACTTTACACAAATATTGAAAAAGGTGTTTTAAATTCACAAATACCCTCAAATATTTATTAAAGTATTTTAACGAATACATACATACTTCCTAATAAACAAATAAGTATATGCCTAAGGAAGGCATCTGAAGATGCCTATTTTCTACGTATAAAACTTTCTCAGTGGCATACATATTTATTTATTAGTACGTTATTTTTTAATATTTTGTAATTTAACAAGGCGTCTTTGGAAATGCTTTTTTAATATTTTGTATTTTTATAAGGCGGCTTTGGTAATGCATTTTTCGATAAATTAAATCATATTTGACAGTTACCTGCTAATGTGGTTTATTTCTTCAGTTTTTTTTTTTTTGGTTGGATATTATTAGTATTGTTTATAAGGTACCTACTATGGATTATTTAAGAAATAATGCGCATTTAGCCGACATGCATTTTGTATATGGCCTTGCCGATGGAAATGCACGAGAAGCGAGAGCAATTTATCAGGAGCGATATCCTAACCGAGTACTGCCTGCTGCTGCAACATTTAAAAATCTTCACCGCCGTTTAGTTTTACAAGACCAGCCCGAACCCCAGAATTAGAAGAAGCTGTTTTAAACGCTGTAGTAAAAAATTCAGATACAAGCACCCGAATAATTGCTGATGCTCTCAATTCCACCCAAGCCGCAGTTTGGAGAATTCTGCATGATCAGTAGTTGTATCCGTACCACATTCAAAGGGTACAAGCTTTTTTACCAAGGGACTTTTCTCAGCGCATTAATTTGTGTCAGTGGTTTTTCGAAAAATTTGCTGAAAATCCCCAATTTTTAAATTATGTACTTTTTACGGACGAGGCAAATTTTTCTAAGAGTGCGATTACAAACTTTCACAATGACCATATCTGGACTTTGGAAAATCCCCACGCAGTTAGTGAACGAAATTCTCAGCACCAATTTTTATTAAACTCGAAGATGTATATGGCTTACGCATGACGGAGCTCCCGCTCATTTCAGCATAGTGGCCAGGACTCATCTAAATCAAATTTATCCAAATCGATGGATCGGTAAGGGAGTTGAGGAAGGAAATCAACCGTGGCCACCAAGGTCCCCAGATTTAAATTCCCTTGATTTTTATTTGTGGGGACATTTGAAGTCAATCGTTTACAAAACGCCAGTTGAAAATCCAGAAGTGCTAAGAAACCAAATAATCGATGGTTTTGAAGTAACAAGAAACACACCAGATATCTTTGTACGCGTATGAGATTCCATGCAAAGGAGATTAAATGCCTGCATCTTGGCTGAAGGTGGGCATTTCGAACAATTTATTTAAAAATAATTTAATTTCTGTAACGCACTTATTTATTTAATTAAATTAAATGGTATACCTTAATAAATCTTTGAATTTTCAAAACCAGAACAAAATTTTTAAATCAAATACACACGAACCACAATAATTAGGGCAAGAACCGATTTCAAAATTCCAGAAGTGACAAGACCTAAACAATTTTCGACAAACCAATAGAAGTCAAAGGAGCGTTCCTGACTTAAAAACGTAGAGAAGATCCCAAGGCTTTATCAATATACTCTAAAAACTTTACTTTCACTTTACATCAAATTCATGTTAATTCTTACCGATGCTTCCGAAACTTCGGATGGTAACGGAACAGCTTTCTATGTTCCGAAAATAAAAGGTGAACTTAAATTTAACATTAATGAACGATGTAGTATCTTTACTGCAGAGGCTCTGGCAATTCGCGTAGCCCTTAGCTCTACTCCAGAATTCTCCGATCAATAGTTTGTCATTCTTACTGACTCAATATCGGCCCTTAAAGCTTTGGGTAATATTAAACCTTGGATATAAAAAACCAACCCCGAAATATGGAACATTAACAAACTGTTGCGATGAAATACACTGCGCAAAAAGCATATTTCATTTGGGTATGTCAAAGCTCATACTGGTTTGAGCTGTAATGGGCATACTGATTATCTGGCTAAAAAGAGCATCCTTTGTGGAATGCCCGTTGAAACTGATCTCCCTATGGATAATGGTTATGTCTACTTAAAATCTTTTATAAGGGATAAATAGGACAATTACTGGAAAAACTATTGCAGATCATCACTTACAAGGTATTAACCACTTGTCGAAAATATTCCTCATAATTACTGGCATAAAAACCTAAGTGTTTCAAGACGCTTCATTAGCACAATTATTCGCCTAAAATTGGGACATGCTTGCTACCCAGCACATCTACATAAGATCGTTATTTTACCCTCTGACAAATGTGACTTGTGCCAAGTTAGATGCAATCCAGAACATATCTTTTTTGAATGCAGAAAATATTTTGCTTATATCAGCATTCTTTACAACAACCTAATACACGTGTGTAAAATTAAATGTCCCTTCAATATCCTTTACCTTTTATCCTTACAAAATAAAGAAGTAGATATGTCCTTGTTGAGTACTTTCATAAAGTCAAAATAGAATTATAAGGTTAAAGCATTAGAATTATTATCCAAGTCTTCCTTTTTAGTAGCCTTCTGGTTTGTCTTTTAAAACAAAAGTCGCCCTAACAGACCCAATTGGCGTGAAGCGTGTGTCCCTGTTTATGTATTTACGTTTTCTTCATATTAACATTATTCAAAATTTAAAAAAAATTCAATGTGCGACTGTCTGTATGACTTTTTAGCCGAATGCTAAAAAACGAAAAAAAAAGAAATATATAGCGATGAAAGATGAAATCATCTGTATATATTTTTTACCTTAGCTTCTGGACTAGACATTTTTTGCTATTGCATGTAAATTGAATTAACAAATCTCAAATAACGTTTAAACTTGGTATAAAATATAAAGCGTGGTCACAATTAAGTGTTCATTGTGAAAAACTTTAAACATTAAAAACTTTGTTATTTTAGATGGGACATCCTGTATATTTTTCTTTTACTTGATGACAAGTTAAGGGCTCTTTAAAATGATAATACACCTTTCCATACCTTTATCAATGCGTTTCCTTAGAAAATCAATTTTTTTTTAATGCTCTTTTCTTCGAGCTTGCTTCAAAACAAATGCATCCATACTCCATACCAGTGATCTAATAACTATAGATACATCAGTAGCAAATAAAAATAATATTTAATGCCATTCGTTTTTTAAAAGTACATCAGCAAGGCCTTTAAATTTTTAACAAATACTGCCCCGGTGAAAATTGGAACAAAATGGATAAATTTTAGATATACTTAATTAAATTAGGTACTAATAATTGTGGACAAAATTACAAATATCCTGAGGTGTATTCATACACTGACATAATTTTGACGTTGACCCATATTATTAAATTCCAACCCTTAAAACAGCAAATGTGTGTAAAATAAACAGAAATGCAATAACAAATAAAGTGTATAAAAATGGCCCTGTTGAAGACTTGGCCTATTTACGTGAAAAAATTATAACTTCATGCATATCTTTACGCAGAAGAGCAATTCTAAGAGCATTAAGAAAAGTAAATATCAACGCAGTTAAATATTCAAACGTAAACGGCAAGCTGTTAGAATAATTCAGAGTTTAAATGATATTGTCTTGAAAAGAGTTATTTCATGCTGTATCTTAAAATCATTAATTTACGTTTCTTAGCCTGGTGACCCACAAATTTATTTATTATTTTACTATTTACTATTTGACTAATTTATGATTCTGCGCTTCTAACGCCGACTCTGCTATTTATTGATGTTATACAAACATACATAATAACCAAATAATAAATGATGATCCGCAATTCATATAAATAGCATCCTCGGTGATAGAGAAGACATCTATTACCCAGCTTTCAGAAAAAGCTGACAGCAAGCTAGCAGATAGTAGCTCAGTAGCTCAGTCATCATACATACGGATTGTACGAACACCTTCTCCACCATCAGAACCATTAGCCATCCCAAGAGGTTCCGGTAGAGAAAATGATACTATTAATACGACTGTAGTACCAGAAACATCCATCTTAGATTATGACAATGAAACCGACGCAGAGGATTAAACGGCTGATCACACTTCGAATCGTAACACATTAGAAATAAACCTAGAGGAGGAAGTTTTTGACATAATGCTACCACAAGAGGCTTGGGTGGCAGAGTACTGCTTAAAATATTGATTGGAAATGCAGAGCTCGATAGGGCACACGCCTTGAACCCAGAGCCGCACTCCTCATAAGGAAGATTCCACGAGCCTACATCCACCACGCCTTCTAAGCAATTATGGCATAAGGGACAGTTCGTTAGAGAACCCCTTCCCAAAAGCAAAGCCAACCAAGGGCAAGACCGAATCTTCATTCACCGTGACCAAGGGATTCTCAACATCGCAAGTTGTAAATCTCGTTACAATGAAACCAATAAGTCCGGTGGACGGACCTTTCGAGGGAGATCCCAGCTACTATGCCACTAAGCTCATCGTCATTGAACAAGTGGTGCGCCAACAGTGCCAGTATGCCCCTGAAGTGATCCTAAACTTTTCTGTAATTACCGGTCAGCCAAAACGACGTACAGGATGTAGATGGACTACCGGTGTAGTGTCGGGTATGAGCTTGTGCGCGGTTCATAGCATGTTGGAACTTCTGTGAACTATGAATAAGTCGATTGTAAAAGGTAAGAATTGTAACTATTTTATTTCTTGGCAGTTAGCTAAGTTATTTTAAAGCTAGGGGCTAGCTTTCAGTAGCGGGGGATATGTCATTAAAAGAGGCGTTTTCCAAATTATTATTTCATCCTGTATATTAAAATCATTAATTTACGTTTCATAGCCTGGTGACCCACAAATATATTTATTATTTTACTATTTATTATTTAACATTACAGCACCACGCCGACTCTGCTATTTATTAATGTTATACAAATATACATAATAACCAAATAATAAATGATGATTAGAAAATCCGCAATTGATATAAATAACATCCTTGGTGATACAGAAGACAGCTATCACACAGCTATCAGAAAAAACTGACAGCAAGTTAGTAGATAATAGCTCAGTAGCTCAGTGGCTCAGTCGCCATACTTTGTCTAGTAATTTTATCCTCGCGCCTCTTCTGTATATCGATTAATAATGTAAGTTTTGTATTGAGCTATGCGTTTCGCTCAATAATTTTAGTCCCGTGCGGACATATAAAATTACCATCTTAAGTAATGGTCTTATTGTGGTAAGAATAAAGAGCTTTGTGTTTTTAGACCTGTATCATTTTATTCACGTCACACTTTTAAAATCCCCTTTTTGACAAATATCAAGTTTTAAACGCGACATTTGCTGGAGGTGCCTGGTTGGTTCTCGTTGGTAGGTTCTTCCTAACCTATCAAATAAATATTATAGGGTATTTTTAATTAATTTTTTCTCTTACAGGAATTCAAGGACTGATATTAGCCCTATCTTGAGCCGGTTACCGCTGGCGAGGTTAAGGTTATTATAGGTATATCGTACGTTTAATAGTAATTTTACCTTGTTTAGTGCTCGGCCAGTTGACAGCTGGCGGTAATGAGCTGAATACCTTTCTTCCCCATTTGATTTTCTTAGCAACCTTGATGATTGACATTAATTCGACATTAATATCGACAGTGCAAGTTCGTTTTTTCTATTCTTCAGCACGTTAGTAGCTGGCGAGAATAAACAAACTAATTTTAATTTCGTTTTTAAACATGAAGTAGCTCTGATTCTATAAAGCCCGAAGAAAACTTAATAGAAACCAAAGAGAACGAAAAAGGCAGGCAAAACTTAAAATTATAAATTCTAGCGACAATTTAACTATTAAAATATGTAAGTAAACAGGTCTCCCGGTTACGTCAATCCAGAAATAAAGCTTGTTTAATGATAGTGAAAAGGAGTGCATCAGCAGTTTAAAAAAAAAAATTTACAATTATTTGGCGACGACGAACTCTAAAATAGGACGTCACCGTCGCGCCAATCTTATTACAGTATTTCGCGGTCTCATTGCACACTTAATAAATATTACAATGAGCAGGTCAGTTTACATATAAAATACCCTTTATTTTTATAAACGCTTACTTTTCTCATTAAATACAATTAAATTGTTAAGGAGCATTTACGTTTATAAATTAATAGGATTTATCAGTTCCGTATTAGTGTAATTTATTTAATTTTTTCTTTTCTTTTCAATTTTTGGGTTAAAGCTGTATACTCTCGACCCTAATGTTAATTAATAATTTAAATTAATTATGGACCTAAAACTTTCCGCATTTTTTCCCGAACATCATAGTATGGAAATTGGTCTAGACCCGTTTGCCAGATCGCCCCGGGTCGTGCGAACACCTTCGCCACCATCAAAACCCCGAGACGTTCTGGTAGATACATAAAATTACTGTCTTAAGTAATGGTCTTATTGTGGTAAGAATAAAGAGCTTTGCGTTTTTAGACCTGTATCCTTTTATTCACGTCACACTTTTAAAGCCCCCTTCTTGACAAATATCAATTTTTAAACGTGACAATGTTCTCAACTTTTCCATTAGCGGTGCCTTAATCATGTTTCAATATGACGCGTATCGTGTTTAAGCAAGTTTATCTAATATGCATCTGTTTTTTTGTCTATTTCTCTTAACTATTATTTATTACATTTATTATTATTAAATAAATATTTTGAAGACAAAGAAGTGTTTTGAAATTTGTGAAAGAGTTACTGCGATTTTCACCAAGCTAGTATTTGTAAAAAAATCGAAAAACCTTGGTGATGTACTTTTAAGAACCGAAACGTCTGAATGGCATTCAAAAGACATCAAATATTACGTTGTAAGGGTATGAGAATCAAAAATATGGAATTTAAATTCCAGGTCCGTATTCGAGAAAATGGAAAACAAATTGGATTTCTATCAACCTGTGGAACAGGCAGGCTTTCGTCGTGGATTTGGAACGAATGACCACCTTCAAAGCGTCAAAACACTAATAGAAAAGACAATAGAATACAACAGAGCTTTAGTAATGACATTCGTGGACTTCCACAAGGCCTTCGACACAATAGAGCTAAATGCAGTGTGGAATGCACTTCAGGAATGTAGGGCCGACTACCGATATACCAAGCTCCACAATATCTACAAAAATGCAACAATGACCGTAAAACAACATGAAAATAGCAACCTCATAACTATTGAGCGTGGTGTCCGGCAAGGCGACACGATGTCACCAAAACTGTTTATTACAGTCATGGAGAGTGCATTCAAACAATTGGACTGTAGACAGAGAGGTATAAACATAGATGGCAAGAACCTAAACAACTTACGTTTTGCGGATGATATAGTGCTATTCTCAGACAATCTGGAAGAAATGCGACTGATGCTGCAGGACCTGCAGGAGGTGTGAAGAAAGGTCGGTCTTAATATTAACATGTCAAAAACAAAATTCATGACAAACCTTGTTCAAAGCTGTGGCTTAAAGATTGACGGAGCTGAGATTCAAATGGTGGATAGATATGTGTAACTTGGCCATGAGGTCAGCATCTCAAGGGATAATCAGACATGCGAACTAAAAAGAAGGCTCACTCTCTCATAGGCAGCTTTTGGAAGACAGGACGTTTTCTAGAGTGACATTCCCGTCGACCTAAAAAGAAGGGTTTTCGATCAGTGCGTGCTACCAGTAATGACATGTGGCTCAGAAACCCTAACACTAACAGTAGCAACAGCTAAGAAACTTAGAGTTACACAGAGGAAGATGGAGAGATCCATGCTTGGTGTGACCTTAAAGGACCACATAAGAAACAAGGATTTGCGTGGAAGAACCGGCGTCAGCGATGTCGTTGGAACCATTGCGAAGCTTAAGTGAAACTGGGCTGGCCACGTTGCACGGATGCGAGATGACCGATGGGAAAAGAGGCTTCTTGAATGGAGACCCAGAACGGACAAGCGAAGTAGAGGAAGACCGCCTACGCGTTGGTCGGACGATATCAAGAGGACCCGCAACAACTGGATACAAACAGCACAAGATCGATTGGAATGGAAAATGATTAGGGAGGCCTATGTCCAACAGTGGACACAGAGGGCTGATTGATGATGATGATGATGATTCGAGAAAATGAAGTTAATCATGGTGTCACGAAAATGAAACGTCGGAATTGAAAATAAATTATGTGAACTTGAAGAAGAGAAAAAGTAGCAATAGAAATGGGACATTGTTTGAAGTTATTTCAACAAATGTAATCAGGAAAATATAAAAACAAATTTGGTAATTTTCATAAGAAGATCGTATTTTAAACTACATTTATTAGTTCATATTATACTTTATCCTAGAAAGTTCTTGGCAATGCTAGCATGACCAGACTATCCAACTTGTGCACAAAATATGCCTAAAGAACATGCAATGGTAAAATCCGATCTGGTTCTATAACCAAGCATTGCAGACACTGTAATTATTGTTTTTGTTATTCCCAACATGGCCGTGCTCGATAGAAAATTCGTCAAACACTTTTTCTTTTATTAACATTTTACCGAATTTGGGCTTCGGGAGTATAAAACAATATTTGATTATTGAGATTTATAACTGAATTAGTGCTCACAACTTATATAATCAGAAAGTCGCGCAATAAATTTTAAATTATCCAGGGAATATCAAATAAAACGAATGGCCTAAATGGTATTTTATTGGATTATGCGGGACAATATGGAAATTGTTAAGAACTTTATTTAATTGCTCTTTTTGGAAATATCGAATATGGAAAAATTTAAGGGACATTTTTATTTATACAGAATTCATACTTTATTTCGGATTTAGTAAGATAGAAAAAATCCAATTAAATAACGAAGAATAGAAGAAGAAAAGTTTTATGCAAAGCAAGCAATATAGGATATAATAAAGTTATAAAATTTTCAATTTTATTTTTATGGTACGAATAACTCTGGAAAGTATTGAAAGGCGAACAAGTTTAATTTAAACTTTTACAGATATCAACAGTAAGCTTAATGCAGTTATCTACTGAAAACAAGGTACAGAACGAATTTTAGATGTATAATAGTTAGGGAAGTGGTGATTTTGAGCTTCTCTTTTTAACGCATATAGCCCTAAAACTATTATTTATAAAAAAAAGTCTAATTTTTTTCATTAAATTCCTTAAATGCTGGGAAAAAATAGTTAAAAAAATATGCTGCTTCTGGATTGTCTAAATCTGAGTGCTCTTTTTAAATCACTCTAGGATTAAAGATACAACAATACCTGAAATATTTCATTTTAACGTGTTTATTGTATACAAATTATACAGTATGGTACATGTAAAAACAATCTTCAGGATGTAATTATAGCATATGTAATTGGCCCTTTTGATATATTGCACATCCCCGTTGTTGTTCCTCGTATACTAACAACTCAATAGCAGTGGTTAGAATTAACACCATTTCTGACCACTGTTTAGATCAGTGTAATGTACACTGTAAAAACCCATTAACTTCTGTTAAATTTAATACTTTTCGTGAATTTTGCTAATTTTCGTTATAGTGGTTCCCTTCTACCAGCTGTAAAATGGAAATATGTCCGAACAGCTCCATATTTGCTTATAATTTAATTATGATTTGTAATAAAAATAAGTAAGACATTAAATAATATTTTATTAATGTTTAAATTTGAAATAACAAGTTATTTTTATTATTAAAAATTATATTTATGATTACAAAAATATACAAATTGTTCGGTACTTATAATAATTATTCACCTAATATATCAATATCACTATCGCTATCATCATCTGTTCTAATTATTATTTGTGCTATATTGTTTACATGGATATAGGATTTTTTCACTTTTTCAACATGTGTAACAGAATTTGCCCAAGTTTGTGAAGGGATGTTAAAAACTTCAGTTTCTATAAGCTCAAGTACACTGGAGTTAATTGTAGGGCAAATATTGTTACGACGAATGGCAAATTTCAGTTGGTGCCAAACATGTTCGATTAGATTAAATATACAATGGTATGGTGGAAGCCTTATGCCCTACATTTTTTGCATAATTATCACAGAAGTATTCCTTTTCTGGTTTTGAACTTTGGAAAACCTCAATTAATTTCCTCTCGGTGTAATCTTCCTGAAAATAAATATCATTATCATACATTTAGTTTTGGATTGTTGCTTTTGTGTCATTTGAGGAGGGAGCCTTGGTCAACTGCCTACTATGGTAGCTTGCATTGTCCAGTACAATGACGCTATTCGGAGGTATATTTGGAATTACCTTGTTTTTAAACCAATCTTCAAATAAATCAGCTGTGGTGTCCTTATGGTAATCCAGAGAAGAATATTTAATGTTTTTTGCAGACAGAGAAAGTCCATTTGGAATCCATCCGTCTTTAGATCCAGCATGCAAAATCGTAATTCGTTTATCTCTTTTTGATGGCGCACTTGTTTAACACTTGCCCCTTAAGTCAACCTAACCCTTTCCGGGGTATCATATGTGTCGGACCCGGTTTCATCCAAGTAAATAATCGGTCTTTGCTGAGCTCTGTAAATCCTAATTTTTTGTAGATATTCGGATCGCCATTCCCGAATTCTACTGGATTGCATTAAAACTTGTCTTTTGTTAATTTTTTTATATCTAAAACCCATGTGTTGGATACACTTCCATAACATTGTTCTGCCACACTTAACGCCGGTTTCATCTTTTTTAAGCCTCTTAATGAAATTATCTAATGTAGGCACGCTTTGTTCCTCGTATAACTTGTAAATTTTACGCCGTAATATATCTTGATCACTTCCATCTGCCTTCGAGAAAATGCCAGTATTGGTTTCATTTTCCTCACTAAAATGAGATTATTCACAATTTTGCATACAATTGATGTTGGAATTTTTGTTAATGTGGCCGTTTCTTCTAACGCTGCTTGCTTGCTGACCGCACGTTCAATGAGAGTTGAATAAACATTGTTTGCAACTTCCTTAGTTTCCACAGAAAAATGTTTTCTGCTTTTCGACAGGGTTATCTCCTGAGGTACATTGGGCTCGCACATATTTTCCATGACTCACATACGATTAAACCAACGCTGTATTACACACGAAGTAAGAATAATTACTAAGCTTAAAACTAACTAGAGCGGCTATATATACAGTCTTTAGAACATAATTTGTTTTATGGGATTAACCCTCTCATTTTGAATCAGGTAAAAGTCGGTTTAAAATCACAAAACTATTACTTTAATAATGAAATTACGTCTTCCGGATTTGCAGTTTACTTTAAGACATTTTTAAGTACGGACCACAATTTGCTTGCATTTATTCATTCATTCATTGTTTGTTTATGGCCACTCTTGGATAATCCCATTCAAAGGCAAAGTGTAACTTTCTTATATTTTTTCTGATAGTTCCTGTCCCTCTAATATTTCTAAAGCTTAGTTCTCTTAGAAGGCATAAGGTTGTGAAGTTGTTATTAAAAAATAAATTAAAAGGTTTAAATGGCATCGCCTGTAATACATCAGTTGAAATTACCGCCGAACCCAACCCCAACTGTCTGTATTGCTTCAGCCTCAGTTTTACCTACTACGAAACTACAGCTGCTTTAAAGAGTTTAAGTAAGTGCCTAATCAGAGTTAAAATGAATAATATCATTAATATACTATTAATTTGAGTTTTTAAGCCCTGTTTTTGTTTACTTAATGAACTAATTTTTGTATAATTCAGGTTTCGAAGGGATTATTATTATCTCTTTTATGCTCTTTGTTTAAAACCTATTGATGTAAATCTCTAATATTAATAAAGCTTGTCGCCATATTAGAAACGTTGTTATAACTTTGTGTTATTCTCCCAAAATATATTAATTTTAATTCAGAATTTTCGCGCTTCCAACTTTTTCCGGTACAGTTATATGCGCGAAAATTTGAATCAACTACATTTAGTTCTTCAACCAGTCGCGAATGGCGCTACTATGGTACCAATTTAGTATGTTAAGTTGCCTATCCATCCCCACCGTAAGCGCATCTCTCTTGTCTTTGATTATTAGAGTGTCAAGCAAAACGTCATTATCAGTAACTTTTAAAGATTTTATTAGTTTACAATGTTAACAACGGAGCAAAGAATACATTTAATCTAATGTTATGGTTCCGGATTTTTTTCATACAGATACGTTATTGAAAAATTTCGTTTCAAGCTTCCCCAATATACCCGTAACCAAATGGGCGGTTTGCAAGCTGGTCAAGAAATTTCATAAAACGGGATCCGTATTGGACTTAAAAAAAGTTAAAGGTTACTAACATGAAGATGATCCAGGTACTATACTCGTACTGCAGTCTGTTAGAGAAACCCCCGCACTATCCTTGAGGAAACAAGCTTCGCAACTAAAGGTGGTCTAAAGAAGTGCTAGTCAAGAAATTTTAGACCAAAGTAAGATACGTCCCTACAAACCCCATTATGACCACACATTAGAAGATGGCGATGATGGCAAGAAGTTGGATTTTTCTTTGTGGGTAGGGAGTAAGATTTTAGGTGGTAATAGGGGATTTCATAAACTTATCATTCTCGAACAAGTCCACGTTTTTGACAAATGGAACTGTGGCATCGCAACATGTTCGCTATTGGAGTGATGTTAATCCTATTTTCAGATCCCGACCCGACGTCAATATTAAAAAAAAAGGAAATGTTTGATGCGCTGTGTCTTACTGTGGTATATAAGGGCCGTATTTCTTTGAGAATACTTGTAATAGAAATTATTATTTAAAAGTAAAATACTTTTTTTTCTGATCATTTGGAAGAACTGCCATTAAATTTCCTAAGTAACATGTACTTCTAGCAAGATGGATGCCCGGCCATTTTGCCAGAGAAGTAAAGGAGTGGCTTAATTCGGAATTTGGAGAAAAATGGAGAGGGCGAAATGGTTCAGTTTTATGGCCCCCCAAGAAGTCCCGACCTTAAGTTAAAGATATGTATGTGAGAGGACGCCTAAAACAGTTAACTTAGAAAGAACATTTTAAAATGAAGAACTATACAAGCTGTAGATATAATATCCCTAGAAGAAGTGCGGAGGAGCTATAACTGAAGCGTGGAAATTCAAAAGCGTCTAAGTGCCGGATGGCCCAAATTTGAGATTTCATTAATTTTGCAATCTATCTGCCAAAGCCAATAACATACAATAGAGTCTAAGTGCCATACTCACTATATTGACGTTAAATACTTGGTTAAAAGATGGCGCGGCATCTAAGTTGGGTGGCAATTTTAGGGAAAACCCGTCTAAGTGCCAATGCGTTACACATTGCTGTAATGGTATTTTTGAGGTTATTATCTTATTATTAGTCGAAATGAACGAAACACGTGGAATTTGTGCCTTAAAATATCACGGTAAGAAGAAGATAATAGGGTACTTACTAAAAGTGTTAAGAAAGAAAGAAAACGTTTAAAGTTAAGTGGCCTTCAACACACAAATTACAAAGGTATGCGTATCGCAGCTAAGAAGTCACCTAAAATCGAGGTAATTTATTCTTGATTACATTGTGTTCTTGGATAAAACTTACCAATGTTCGTTTGTAGGCTTCATGTTTTTGCAAGTTCCAGTGCCGTAGGCTCAGCGGGGAACATAAATGATCACTTTTTAACGAATTCTACGAAACTATAGACTACAATAAACAAAGTAACTACTTGCTTGCTCTCATTCAAATTGGGAAAATTTCGCGAAGGCGTCATGGTACATATGAAAGGCCTGAATAAAGTCGACGTCAAGCTACAGTATTTTACACGGTTCCAGATGGTCAAGGGCAACACGTCCAAGTATGCAGGAAAACATTCAGTGAAATATTTACACTTGCACATAGTAGAGTACAAGTTCTCGTGAATACTAAGTAAAGTGGGCGTAATACGGTAACCGATTAGCGGGGCAAAAGCACAAAGAAAAGGAAATATTTTGAAGAAATTCGTGATCATATTAAGCAACATATCAATAGCTTTCCTGTTGAAGAAAACCATTACAGTCGAAGCAAGTTTTCAAAGGAGTTTTTGAGTCCTGATCCTAACATTCATCGAATGCATCGTGCATACATGAAAGAAACTCCACATTTTGATGTCACCTATAAATTTTATGCTGAGGTTTTTCACGCTGAGTTTCCTAATCTACGTTTCGGAAGGCCCAAGACGGATACCTGTGGAACATGCGACATACATAATAATAAAATAAAAGCTTGGGCTTCAAACGATGAAGAAAAAGCAAGACTTAAAAGTGCGCCGCAGTTACATAATCGGAAAGCTGAAAAAGCAAGAAAAACAATGAATAAAGATATGGCGGATTCACAAAAAATTAGCAATGTGACTAACGTGGTTTCAGTTGACCTAGAACACGTTTTATTCATTCCGACACTAACCCATTCAGCAATGTTTTATTGTAATGTCTTTTTATAACGTAGGTGTCCATTTGTCTGATTCATACTATGCATACATGTGTTTATGGGAAGAGTCGTTAACGGGTCGTGGTGGAAATGAAATTTCTTCATGTCTTCTAAAAAGTTTTATTACAGGGGAATTTTCCAAAAAAGAAAAAGTTTATCATATGGAGCGGCAACTGCTTTGGTCAAAATAAAAATAAGATGATGCTTTTGGTGTTAATATAATTGGTGGATTCGGGAGTATATGAGCAAGTTGAACAAAAATTCTTGGTTTCTGGTCATTCATATCTCCCTTGTGATCGATACTTTGCTTAAGTTGAAAAGCGAAAGAAAGTAACCAAAAGCCCTCACACCTGATCATATAAAAGATATGATAGTGAATGCATGTCATAAGAATCCTTTTAGAGCTTTAACGATGAAATCCGAAGACCTTAAAGACATTCAGAAACTTACCACGAAGTTAAAAATATCTCAGGTTTTCTGGATTATGGTTAATAAAAAAATCCAAAGATACCTGAACCTGAACCTTGAGAATATGCTAGAGCAGCGGTTCCCAAACTTTTTAAGTCGCGGAGCACTTTTCGACAGGAAAATTTAACGCGGAGCACCAGAGTAGGCCGTTTGATGGTTTCAACTGCATGTAACTAGATATAGGTCTTTGTTCGATTTTAGAAACGTGCATTGAAAAAAAAATATTTATTTCGATACAAAAATGAAACATAAAACATACATCCAAAAATAAAACTACAAATACTTAATAAAACCACCAACTTTTCTAATGAGAAGGATGTGCTTGTTTTAATTTGCTTAATGCTGTTATGTTAGGTTCAATTTCGGACAACTGTAAACGAATATCAGGCTCTGCATTAAGGCGCGACCGGTATTTAGTTTTGGTCACGAGTAAAGCAGAAAATCCAGCTTCACATAAATAAGTAGTTGCAAAATGAAGCAGAATAGTTTTTGCTTTATCTGACAAAAGATGAAACTCATCTCTAAGTTTACACCAAAATTCTGATATTGATGACTTTGTTAAAAATATATCTCCTATTCCAGAATCAGATGTCAAGTCGATTAAACATTCATATTCTTCAGACGTCAAACTCGCTGGCTTTTCAGGTATTGCGTTATATGGGTTTGCAACCCAAGAATTGTAATAATTTTTGCCATGAAATTCTTCTGGAAAATATTCCTGGTAATTTTTGTGTAAAGTTATAAGATGAATATGGAACTCGTTCATAAGATCATTCGGTAGCTCAAAATCAAATTCTTCTTTAAGTTCTTTTAACAACGGAAGGCTGTCCAAATTTTGTTTATTCAAGGACTCTGCCCAAAAGACCAATTTTCTTTTAAAAGCCTTTACTCTGTCGTTAACATCAAAACCAGAAATTGACTTTTCTTAAAGTGACGTGCTTAAATCATTAGCTTTAGAAAAAATATCCGCCAGATATGCCAACTTTGATAACCATTGCTCTTCGCTAAATCTCCCTTTTAATTCGAAGTCACTTTCCATCAAAAAACTCCTTACTTCGGCTCTTAATTCAAAAAGCCGAGTTAAAATTTTGCCTCGTGAGAGCCATCTTACTTCTGTATGAAGCAGTAAAGTCGTATGTAGACTACCCATATCGTCACACAATATTTTAAACAACCTGGAATTTAGGGGGCGAGATTTGATATAAGTAATTAATTATTTTTACACATTCATCCAAAACTTCTTTTAAGGAAGGTGACATTTTTTTGACAGCTAATGCATGACGATTACTATTTTTTTCTTTAATTCTAGCTACAACACCATTTGTTTTTCCAGTCATAGCCTTTGCGTCATCTGTGCATACATCAATGCAATTCTTCCAAGGTATATCATGTGCAACAAAAAATTCGTCATGCAATTTAAAAATCTCAGCCCCAGTAGTATTAGTTGTTAGTGGCTTGCAAAAGAGCAAATCTTCTTGAAAAGAGTTGCCAAATTGGTAGCGAACAAAAAATATCAATACTGCCAATCCAGCCACATCCCAATCCAGCCACATCTGTCGATTCATCAAGCTGTAGCGAAAAGGAACTATCTTTTATTCGAGAAATTAAAGTATTTTTTACGTCATCAGCCATTTCTACAATGTGCCTAGAAATAGTATTATTTGATAGTGGAACTGTAGTAACTTGTTTCACATCCTTTTCATCCATCATAGTTTCAACTTTATCTTTGACGCAAGGCTTGATTAAAGTTTCAGCAATAATATGAGACTTGCCCGCTTTAGCGATTCGGTAACTAACTAAGTAGGATACTTTTAACGACTTTTCGTTGAATGTCTGTGCGTGAAAAGTTATACTTTTTTGTGTATTTTTTAATTCACATTTGCATTAGTAAGGGGCTTGATGTAATATTAAGGAAAATATAATAATAATATAATTTAACATGTAGGTATTATTTGATTACGATATTTCTCAGATTAAATCCGCGGAGCACTTGAAAACGTACCGCGGAGCACCTAGTGCTCCGCGGAGCACAGTTTGGGAACCGCTGTGCTAGAGTGTATACCTTTAAAATATTTAAGTTATTGGGAAAATTTGATTGATCACGCCAAAAAACCAAAAGAAGTAGTAACTTAATCTAAATTCGTGTTTAATTTTATTTTTCTGGATGTATATTGAGTTGGGACATAGACCTTTTTAAATATATGTTAATTTGGTACTTAGACTGTTTCTTAGTTTTATGAGTTTGGTATTTTTTTGTAACAAACCTTTTCTCCTTTTTCAAGTTTTTTGAAATATTTTGTGCTTTAAACACTTATTACTGATTAATAAAATACTTTTTACTGCCATCTACTTGTTTTTTTTATTTATTACAAGAAATACCTAAACCACTCAACAATAACTTTTTGGCACTTAGACGCTTTTGAATTACCACGCTTCAACTATCCTATAAGCCTAACTAGAAAAATGCGTCCTTCATGGTTGAGTGGCGTTTGAATAATTGTTGTTATGCTATCTGATTTTGGTCTATTTTTATGAATTATGCCTTAAATTATAATCATCATATTGGTCTATGTTTATCGTATTTTGTTAAATGTTTTATTTTTTCGAAATAAATTGAAATAAATAATTATGTATTTTCGTTCCGTTGTTAATATTGTAAACTAATAACATCTTTAAAAGTTACTTACAATGACGTTCTGCTTGACACTGTAATAATTTATTTCTGAGGTATATCTAGTCAAAGGTGATTCTTAAAAATATACAAAATCAAAGGTACACCTACCAAACTTTTGAGTGAAATCCACATTTAAAGCAAAAATATTATTACTATCCAGAGTTAATAAAAACCAATATCTTAGAAGATGTGATGATTTGAAACAATTCTCTTAAATAGCATGTTGCTAAAAACTTTAGAGTAAGGGTACTTTACTCTTGTGAAAAATTCGAATTTTTACCTTTTTGGACACCCTGTATACAATTTTTTTTTTCATCAGCACTCGTATTTTTTCAGCAAGCAAAACTTTTTATAAAGAATGACTTTTCCTCGAAAAATTAAGTTTTTGGTCCGTTTGCCCTCTTGTCTACCACATCGCCGGAGATACTGTATACAATCAAATTTTCCTGCCCTAGTTTGTTTTCGGTACTCGGTCACAGAATAGTCAAAAATGAACCGATGATTGACACAGGTAAAGAACTGATTTATTAACATGTATATTACATACTTAAACTTATCTAACTAAATGCTTCACTTTATGTAAAAGTAAGCACTTAAAAATTACCCTCAAATCACGAATCTCTTATAGGTACTTCACTAAAAGACTGATTGCAAAGATTGGGCGAGTATTTTCAGTTGAAGCTAAAACAAAACTAAACTGCATTAAAACTTTATACTCGAGTTTTTCATTGTGCCATTAAAGTTTTACAGGAGCGAACGAGGTCAGTTTGAGCTAAACCTTTTCGGCGGACGGTAGATTTATCGCTGTAATTCTAAGTATGCAGGCAAACAAATGAAATAATGAACAATGCAACAGTAAACTACTTCTGTATAGTTTTTCGATAGTTACAGGTTAAATATCTTCTGCATTACTTAACAAATTATATAGTTCCTTAATGGCCGTTAGGTATGGGAATTACATTAACTTAAAGTGACCTTAATTTAAAATTCGTTGCACAAGCGTCATTTATTGACTTAAATTTGGACGTTGAGTTAGATCTTCATCTTTATTTCCCTCTCTGTATTGTACTTCTGCTTAGAACAACTTCGTGGGTGGGTTTAGGTGCTGACAATTATGTTGTCTTGGCTGCTTTGTTGATTGTACAGATAATGCTTTTTTTATTTTTCTAATGTTATTTTTGAGATTCTCTAGTGAAGCTTGTCTTTCTTAAGGTGGGAGCCAGTCTCGTTAAAGTCTATATGTAGCTTGGTGTAGTGCGTGAGTGTGTGACTGAGTGATAAATAAAGGACGAAATATATATGCACTTAAATTAAGCCAAATTATGCGCATATATATGCCTTGTTTTCCATTAAAATATGCAGTTATATTCATTTCTTTGACCAAATATGTATTCTGGAATGCAATATTTCTTAATTTATTATAGTTAAATAGGGTAAAGAAACACACTGGGTTCTAAAAAAGATGCTTGTTAAAAAAAAATGCAAAAAAATACAAAGAAAAATAAAAGTAAAAAATTTCTTAACCTGAAATTGTATAAAATACATTTATTACTAAATATTTTTCAAAATTGTCGACTTAAAAGGATTGCCCTCTATCAGAAAAAATATGTTTATACAAAGAGAAGCTTCTTTCAACATCTACTGATGTAATCGGACAATACCGCAAATTAGGTAGTAAAGTATAAGAGCAAGATACAACTTCGTTGGATGGCTTACCGTCATAAATGCTTTTTACTACAGTTAAGTATTTAAATCCTTCATTCTTTTTTACAGTTACATCCAATTTGTTCCTTACTTGACCTCCTACTTTACCGGGAATGTTGGTATATTTAGCAGGAAAAGTTTCAACAATACTAATTGAGTCTCTTAAACTTAAATTTCTACTCTCTAGCAAGGATGTTATGTCCGGTATAAAACTGAAATTAACCTTAATGAAAACAAGATCTTCAACCACATTTGCAGTTTTTAACGGTTCTTTACTTTGCACAACACACTGCGAATCGTCATCTAAAACCAAAATTAGTTCATTAATGGCTTCGAAATGGTCTGTGTTTAGACTTTTATTTTTCACTGTAACTATCTGATATTTTGCAACAATATCCGTCGCCGGGGAAACACGACTGACAGTGAGAGTCGTGAAAAAAATTGTATTTTTTTGATTTTAACTTGTGTGTCATGTTATACTTACAGTTCTCATTTTAATGTTCCTAAATAAAAATTATTAACATTACTTTGTGTACATTTGTACTCGATTCATCAATCCCTCAAAGCCATTGATCTGGAAAAGCCCAGGCCAAACATTGGTCGCTTCGTGCCGGATATTGCAGCAATCCTATGGAATTCACCACTAACAATCAATAATCAGGTTCTTCGATATACATTTCATAAAGACTCATTATACAAAAAAGAGGATATCCAGGAAGGTGTAAGTACTTATGATTTAAGTATTTTGAAGGAAGTCAAACCGTAAATCCAGGTAGTCTGCTGATGAACAGGTGCCATAATAATTATTGACGTTTAATTTTGGACATCAAACTGACAGCAAATGATGATTTGATCCCGATTTTGTTTGGACAAGAACAGGATTAAAGTAATAATTTGAGGTTTGCACCCATCCTTTCCTTTTCATTTACCTATATCCTATACGTTTGATTTGTTTAAATACTGTTTATATTACTTGAAATCGTACATTTTAGTTAATTTTTTTATAATTTAAACAAAATGTCTGAAGACGAATTAAAAACTAAAATAACGGTGTTAATTCAAAAACGTGGCTTAATTAAGGCTACACTTACACGTTTCGGCAGCTATATTAAAAAATTTGACGATAAAAATAAAATTTGTGAATTACAAACACGTTTAGAAAAAGTACAAACTACTTGGCATGATTTTGAACTTGTTCAGTCCGAATTAGAGCTAATTGATTTAAATACCGATCATTCTAATGAAAGAGAAATGTTTGAAAACAAATTCTTTGAACACTCAGGTGAGGCAAAATATATCATAGAACAGCATTTATCTCAGACGTCTAATAAATCTACTCCTTCATCAAATTTAAACACCGCAAATTTTAATTCACCAATTATTAACGCCAACTTGCCTAAACTTAATTTACCTGAATTTTTTGGTTCATATGATAAATGGTTACAATTTTCAAATACTTACAAGTCTCTCATACATGATAATCAAAATTTAACTAAAATACAAAAATTTTGGTATCTCAAGTCGTGCATAAAAGGCGATGCCGCCAGTGTTTTAAATGCATTGGAAGTGTCTGAAACAAATTATGACAAGGCGTGGGATCTTTTGCGCGAACGCTTTGAAAATAAAAAAGTGATCATTCACACACATTTAAAGGCCATTTTTGACATACCAGGCATTACAAAAGAATCTCATTGTCATCTAAGAAATCTAATTGATACATTTAATCAACATCTGCGCTCCTTAGAATCGTTGGGACTTCCTGTCGATTCTTGGGACACCATCATAATTTTCCTCATGTCATCAAAATTAGACCCTCTTACTAAACGTGAATGGGAGGAATATTCATTAAAACTGGCAACAGTTACACCCTCTACTGATGACTTTACATCATTTTTAAATAAACGTTGTCAACTATTGGAAAATTTACATCCGTCAAATCCAGTGATACAAAAAACCACTTTTCAAAAGTCAAATAATCTACATTCAAGCATGACACACGTTTCCACAAATCAAGTAAAATGTCTGTTCTGTAAACAAGACCACTTTATCTTTACGTGTGGAAAATTTTTAAAATTGACCACACATGAAAGATTAAACCAAATCAGGCAACTTAATGCCTGCACTAACTGTTTACGTCAAGGGCATTCCTCAAAGGAATGTCGCAATCAATATTCTTGTAAGAAATGTTCCCAAAGACATAATACTTTACTACACTTATTCACAACTCAAAACTCCCATCAACTTAGAAGCAATAGCACTGCTCAAAACATATCACAAAATAATTCAGCACATTCGTCAAATGGTGACACTTCTCAAAACTCAAATAATATTAACTCAAGCCAATCTCAGGCACGTCCTATTACATCTAATACTCATGCGCTTTTAGCCAATCATCGCAATAATTCAATCTCAAATAATTCACATATCAATGAATCGCAAGCTCTCTCTGTCACAAACTCAATTTCTCTTGAACCATATATTCTACTTTCTACTGCAATTGTGTCTGTTCTGGATAGGAATGGCCAACAACATTCATGCAGAGTCCTATTGGATAACTGTTCTCAGTCAAACTTTATAACAAACGAAATGTTTAATAAACTTGGACTATCATCAACTAAAATATCTCATTCTGTAGAAGGATTCGGTAGTGGTGTAACTACAATCTTTAAAAAATCTCAAATTACAATAAAATCTCAAATTAACTCTTTCACACTGGAAAGCTTATCATTTTTAGTCACTGATAAAATTTCTAAACATTTACCAAATTTTTCATTTGACGCCACAAATTTACAGATACCACAAAACATAATCTTGGCTGACAGTTCTTTCAGTCAACCAGGCCCAATCGATATGCTTCTTGGTGCTTCAGTATTTTGGAATTTAATATGTATCGGACAAATTCAATTACCACACACAGGTACAGTATTACAAAAAACTAAACTAGGTTGGATACTATCTGGTCCATTGCCATTCAATTTTGTAAACAATTCCATTTGTAATCTGTCTGTTGACGTACCTCCAGGTCATCTTATTCAAGAACAGTTGCAACGCTTCTGGCAAATCGAAGAGTTTCCTTCTTCAGCCAAGCTTTCACAAGATGAAATTGATTGTGAAAATCTTTTTTCACGTACTACTACACGCGATGAATCGGGTAGATTCGTTGTACGTTTACCATTCAGAAACAATTCAATTGACCTTGGTGACTCGTACGAAACAGCACTCAAGCGTTTCTATACTACTGAGAAAAAATTATGTAATAATCCCGAATTCAAAGAACAATACATTAATTTTATGTCGGAATACGAAAAATTGGGGCATATGTCTAAAATAAATTCAGCGAATGTGGATTCAGAAAGTACTAAGTTTTATTTGCCACATCATGGAGTAGTAAAGGAATCCAGTACTACTACCAAGTTACGCGTTGTTTTTGACGGATCCGCCAAAACTTCTAGTGGAATCTCACTCAATGACACTCTCAAGGTCGGTCCAAAACTACAAGATGACTTAATTGATATTGTTATTCGTTTCAGAATTCATAAAATTGCATTCACCGCTGACATAGAAAAGATGTATAGATGCATCATGGTCAATGAGCACGATCGCGATTCTCAGCGTATTTTATATCGTTTTAATCCAGCAGATGAAGTGTCTCATTATCAATTGAACACTGTAACTTACGGAACGTCTTGCGCATCATTTTTAGCTATCAGATCTTTACAGCAGGCGGCAATAGACAACAAATATTCTTATCCTCAAGCTTCCGAAGTAATTTTATCAAGTTTCTATGTTGATGATCTTTTATCAGGATCTGACTCAATTGAACACGCGCGAAGTTTAATTTCTGATCTCAATAAGATTCTACAATCTTGTGGATTCTATTTGCGTAAATTTGTCGCAAATCACGATTCTGTGTTGACTGACATTTCCGCTGACAAATCTGAATTAAATCATAAAACAATTTCAGATGACAAGACAATCAAAACATTAGGTTTAACCTGGAATTCCAGCCAGGACACCCTTCAGTACATAGTTAATATAACCTCCCTTGCACGCGTTACCAAGAGAACAATTCTGTCAATAACAGCTCAAATTTTTGATCCGCTTGGGTTAGTAGGTCCTTCAATTATTCAGGCCAAACTAATTCTTCAGCAACTTTGGCATTTAGGTTTGGATTGGGATGAAAGTATTCCTATGGAACTACATAGATCTTGGATGCAATTTGCTCAACAAATTCCACAATTAAATGAAATTCACATATCACGACATATTTTATGTACAAACCCCGTTAAGATTGAACTACATTGTTTCAGTGATGCCTCACAAAAGGCTTATGGTTGTTGTTGCTACTTGCGTAGTATTGATGTAACAGGAGGAATAAACGTAAACCTTCTTTGTGCTAAATCTCGCGTAGCACCTCTCAAAACGATCACACTTCCTCGATTAGAGCTTTGTGGAGCTCTATTGCTTACTCGATTGACTCAAAAGGTCATTAATGCTCTCAAACTTGATATAAATAATATTTACTACTACACAGATTCTACAATATTATTATCATGGCTCGCTTTACAGCCGAATCAACTTCAAACATTCGTTGCTAATCGCATCTCAGAAATACAGCAATTTTCAAAGTTAAATCAATGGTCGCATGTTCTTAGTGAGCACAATCCTGCGGACATTATATCACGGGGATTAGATCCACAAAATTTGAAATCATCACATCTTTGGTGGAATGGTCCATCATTCTTGATGCAAAATGAGATTTTACATAATGAAAGTAAAACTGTAGATAGAGAAATTCCCGAGTTTAAAACAAACTCTGTTATTATGGCAGCTCAAACGTCATTTGATATCTCTATATGCGACAAGTTTTCTTCATTTACACGTCTAAAAAGAGTTACAGCATATTGCCTACGATTCATAAAAAACATTAAAACAAAATCTACTAAATCACGCTTAACCGGGCCTCTTTCAAGATACGAACTTGCTCAATCTGTTATTATTATATGTAAATTAGTTCAATCTCACTACTTTATGGAAGAATATACCTTGTTAAAAGGGTCAAAACCATTACCTGTCACCAGCAAAATATTAAAACTAAATCCTTTCTTAGACGAAAATGACCTGATTAGAGTGGGTGGTAGATTAAGGCATTCAAATTACAATTTTGATCAAAAACATCCAATCTTGTTACCAAGTTCTGGAAATTGTACGAAATTAATAATTCTATATGAGCATATACGCAATTTACATGCAGGTGCTCAAATGACATTGTCTGCTATACGTATGACATTTTGGCCAATCAATGGTCGCAATGTAACTCAAAAAATTTTGCGCTCTTGTGTAACTTGTTTCAGAGCAAAACCAATTGACACCATTTACCAAATGGGCAATCTACCCAAAAAACGCCTCACACCTCAACGTCCTTTTCAAACAACCGGCATTGACTTTGCTGGACCATTTTTGGTGAAGGACGGTAAAACAAAAAACAGACTCTTAGTAAAATGTTATTTATGTGTTTATGTATGCTTCGCTACCTTGAATTAGTTGGTGATTTGTCCACCGAGTCATTTTTAAATAGTTTAAAAAGATTTGTATCTCGCAGAGGCATTTGTAGTGATATTTATACTGACAACGGTACAAATTTCGTTGCTGGAGAAAGTACACTCCGCAAGATTCTTACTCAGATTAAAAAGAACGATAAATTTAACGAGTTTTTATCTATAAACAATATATCATGGCATTTTTCGCCACCATATGGCCCTAATTTTGGCGGCCTATGGGAAGCCTGCGTCAAATCAGCCAAGTACCACTTGAAACGAATCGTTGGAAATGCTCATTTAACGTATGAGAGTTTAAGTACAGTATTTATACAAATTGAAGCGGTCCTAAACTCCAGACCCCTCTTTCCCATGTCCAACGATCCTAATGATTTATCCGTACTCACACCCTCACACTTTCTTATTGGTCAACCTCTTAGTGCATTACCTCAAGATGACATTAGAGAATTAAATCCGAACAGACTTAATATATACCAGAGATTACAACAACAAGTACAACACTTCTGGCAGCGCTGGTCTCAACAGTATATATCTAATCTACAAGAACGCAGCAAATGGATGAAGAATTTTCCAAATGTGAAAATAGACTCCATGGTGTTATTAAAGGACGAAAATTCCGCTTCGTTAAATTGGAAGGTCGGCCGTATCACAGAAGTTTTTCCTGGCTCCGATGGTGTTACACGCGTTGTTAACGTAAAAACCATACATGGTGTTTTTAAAAGGCCAGTGTCTAAAATTTGTGTACTACCCGAGACAGACAATTAACTCATAGTTCGTTTTGTTATGTAGTCTCTTGCTGTGCTACTATTTGTTGAAAGTCAAGCCTTTCAAAGGGGGCGATATGTTTAGACTTTTATTTTTCACTGTAACTATCTGATATTTTGCAACAATATCCGTCGCCGGGGAAACACGACTGACAGTGAGAGTCGTGAAAAAAATTGTATTTTTTTGATTTTAACTTGTGTGTCATGTTATACTTACAGTTCTCATTTTAATGTTCCTAAATAAAAATTATTAACATTACTTTGTGTACATTTGTACTCGATTCATCAATCCCTCAAAGCCATTGATCTGGAAAAGCCCAGGCCAAACAGTCTGCGTAGAATATTGCGGCCTTAATCCATGTTCCCCGCCAGGTAATTACAGGTTCTGGAGGTAAACTAACTCCTGGTAATCTTTCCTTATACATCTGCACTCGAAGAGGTATTTTTAGAAACACTTTTTTACATTTGAAATTAATTTGTTTACTAATGGATATTTAGTTCTGATAGTTTTTGCGATTCGGCTTATCCCATGTAAAAGACAAGTCACACGAACCATATTGGGGTAAAAGTTTCTTAAGTTTCGGCCTACTTTTACCATATACGGTGCTGCATCAGAAAAAGCACTAAAACTTCTCATCTGGGACTGGATTTGGTAAGAAAATGCTCGATAGGGACTGCTGAATAAATCGGGTTACGGTCACATTATTAGCTTTGTCTAGCTGCTTAGAAGGTATTAAATATGGGTTTGTTGCTTTATTTTCTGATAAGTTCTAGCTTATTCCCTACCTGCTCGAGATTGTTGAAATTAATAAAAATTTTAACAACACTAATATAAATTGCGTCAACGATCAAATTATTCATAGCAGTACAAATTTCTTCGATGCTCTAAATTTGAAGATAGCATCACGATTGTTTTTGTCTCTGGGAGCTGGCGTTGTCCTGTCACCTTCTCGCGGTGGGCAGTGGGGGTCGCTTTTGGACCTTTAAATCAGCGACTCATGTATCAGTGCATCGGCTAGTCACTAGTCTCACGGGTTCAGTTTTGAGGCTGCTGCTATGAGGTCGATTTGCGGATCCTGGTGTTTTGCTGTTGGTATTCTTGGCGGAGCAGCGCCACCCCTTCCATTATTACTACAGCACTCGTGTTTGCTTCGTCAATATATCATTACTCTTTCCAGCCTATTATATACTACTCAACCTTGACAAATAATTGTTAATTATAGCATACCTACGTCAGTCTGCCCAATGTTCATTCTAGTTTTGTTAGATTCAATCTTGGTTATGTTATACTGTTTTCCTTATAATGTTAATCATAATTTTTAGTTTAAATTCTTAAATGTCCACCTAGTGTAAAGTGCAGTGAACCTTAACTCTAAATATATGCTTCGGTGCAGTAGTATCTGCCCTCCCATGAACTTTTATAACTTCCTTTTTAAAAATAATTTTATAAAATTGTTGTAAACTACTAATTTATGAAAACTATTAATTCATACATTCAATCACAGATGTCTCATTCTTTTTCATATTCAGGTACTTTGTGTGTTTAACATTTATAATAACTTTCAAACATCAGGTACACTATATCTTGTAGACTTTGTAAACCTACTATCGAGTTGCTCTAGATTACACCAACACTTCAATTTTTAGGATTTCTACAGTCTGATATTTGTTATGCCATATGTCAAATCTGTCATTCATTTTATACTTTAACCACACCTTCCTTAAAAATTCTTTTTAAGTTAAACGTGGTAGGGGTTCGCACGAAATTTCGTTTCTCTTTTAAATTTTATAAAAAACTTAAAAAATTATTTTTCTTAACATCACAATGCGGTTCTATTTAAACCCATAGGGGCTTAGCCCCCATTCCACTTTATTTATTTATAATAGTATTCTAAGAACATGAAATTTCATATTTTTATAAAATAACTAAAAAATTTTTCTTTCTTTTCTTTTTGGTTTCTCCACATAATCCATGTTATAATATAAATATATTAATTATTAAAATTTATTTTCACACCATGCTTATTAAATATAACTAAATTTTCGGACTTTTATCAACATAAAAAAGATTTTTTAAATAACTAAAATGTGCTTACTTACATATCCACAACTCTGAGTTACCTCAAGTTAGTCTTCAACTACACAAATTTCACTTGCTATGATATAAAATGTTGTACCCATTAATTTGAGACAACTATTGGATCCAATTTTACACTCGATATAGGTAAGTCTCTTATGGTGCCTGTTATTGTCTTTATATTCTCACACATTCCTTTTAGTTTCCCTGAAGATGACTGTATATATAGTCGAAACATGTAGGGACAATCGTTAAAATTTTTCAAAAAATATATATTATTTGTGGAGGAAGACAGAAGTGTTGTTTTAATTTAATTATGTAAACATTTTTATCACCCAGTGAAGCTCTAACTTCTTCTACAACGGTTTCGTATACTGAATGGGCACTCTTCTTTCTAAGCGTGGATTCGACAGGAATGGCTTGTTGACAATATTTTTGTAAAAATGCTCTAAATTGCGGATCTTGCAATTTTTTTAAGGGTATGTTTGCTGCGACCAAAGCCTTGCATAAGTCTTCTTGAAATATTTCCTTTTCAGATTTTGATTTTTTTCTAACACTTTGAAATGCGTTTTTTACACTTAGCTGAACTGGCTTAGATTTCATTTTTTGTCACTATGATTTATTTATTAATATATGGTTTTTTCAAATGTTGATCGATTTGGAACTTATTTTCACAAACAATAATTTTTTACAAGCTTTAGAGAAGAGTTTTTTTCCACTAAACTCTAACTGTGGGAAATTTTTAATCCACGAAGACGTTTTCGCCACTTTAGACATTTTGAACACACATTTGAAATCACTCGACACTGAAAATCCTGAACTCTTTCGACAAACCAAAAGAGAAGTACGTATTACAACCCGATATAAATGCAGATTGTTAAGCAGGTTAGTTAATAATAATTTTTAAATAGCAACAAATAACCCCTAACAATATACCTGCAAACCCCGGAAACCACAAATAAATACCTTGTATATAACAAAAATGTAAATATTAATTATTATATAATTTTGTTATCCTCAGATTGGAAAATTCCTGAAACAAGTGCCGGACTGGACATTAAACCTATGAGTCTACGAGTTTTCATGACCGGGCGTTTTTAATATTTTGATAACGCCGAAAACATAAAAATATGGTCATAAAATAATTACTTGGGAAAAATATGCATTTATTATAAAATTGAGGAAATATGCAATAAATGCATATATAAGCACTTTGCATATATTCCGCCCTTTAGTGAAGAGTATATTGTCCGAAACGTCCGTCCGTGCGTAATATTTTGCAATTATTTTTTCAAAAAAATCGTCTAATGTCTCCATGTGCATGTCATTGTGTAGTACTCTTGTAGGTGTATGTCTTGGTGCATTTGTAATAATTCGTAGAATTTTGTTTCGAAAGATTTAAAGTTTTTTGTACTTTGTCTTATTTATGGTACACCATATTGGTATGCCATAAGTCAGTACTGGCCGTAATATTATTTTGTATATATTCGTCTTTGTCCTGTTGTCGAACGTTCTTTGGCGGTTAATAAGTGGGTAAAGCGTTGCCTTTGTGCGCACGCCAAACGGTAATCCGCATTTGTGTTCCAGGCCATCTTTTTGTCAAATGTAAGTCCGTTCTGGCACAAAAATAATGTCTTTTAGGCTTTATTAATAAATAAAACACCAGTTAAGTTTTGATGTAAAATCATAAAATTTCAGTTTTGATGTAAAATCATAAAAGCTGTAATTTTTACATGCAAAAATGTCTTTAACTGAAAGTAAAAGAATTACAATTCTTACGATGAGAGGATATGGCGATAGGGTCAGGTCTTACGAAGAGGTTAAAAATATATTTAATGACGCATTTCCAAACCGAAATCCAATTTCAAAAGCAACTGTTCTAAAAACTGTCCGACGGTTCGAAGAAACTGGCAATTGTAGAGATAGGCGACGATCAGGACGACCAGCGGTAGTAAAGGAAAAGAAAAGTTTAGAAATATTACAACATGTTGTCTCTTCATTAAGAAAAATTTCTCAAATAAGTGACGTCTGCTTTAAATCCGTCCATAATGTTTTAATAAAACATAAATATCACCCTTTCAAAATACATGTAGTTCAAGAGATATCAGAAGATGATTATGAGCGAAGAATTCAATTTTGTGATATTATGATGTCAAGGTTTGACCAAAATAATCAGTTTTTCAAATTTATACTATTTTCAGACGAAGCAACATTTAGATATGTTAAATGGTAAAGTCAATAGACACAACTATAGGTTTTGGGTGAATGAAAATCTCCACTAGATGAGTGAAGGTCATACACAACGCTCTGGAAAATTGAATGTGTGGGCTGGGTAACCACAAGGTTGGTTCATTTTTTATTGATGGAAATTTTGACATCACAACTTTATCTTGAGCTCTCGGAAACGCAAATAGTGC
Source organism: Polydrusus tereticollis (assembly GCA_963920685.1). Lineage (NCBI taxonomy): Eukaryota > Metazoa > Arthropoda > Insecta > Coleoptera > Curculionidae > Polydrusus > Polydrusus tereticollis. Next base: position 164,477,467 of record OY987327.1, read on the forward strand.
CTACTATACGAAATGTGATGGGTCCAAATTATGCAAGTACATTCTTCCAACACGACGGAGCTCCTCCATTTTGGTCGAAAGGTGGGCGAATTTTTGAACAACACTTTTCCGAATAGGTGGATCGGTAGAGGGGGTACAATCGAGTGGCCACATAGGTCCCCTGATTTGTCGCCTAACGACTACTTTTTATGTTGACACTTGAAGAACAGAGTTTATACCACAAAACCTTAAGATTTGGCCGATTTGCAGCGACGAAATTTGGACGAATTTGAATTAGTAACGCCAGAAATGATTTACAACACAATTGAAAAATTTTGTTTCCAATTAGCACACTGTCAAGCTGTACAGGGAAAACAGTTTGAACATCTAATATAAAAAATATATTTTTTCTAAATTGTACTCGTTATTTCGAAAACTACTGATATTAGGAACAAAGTGTATTATACCAAAAGTGTAACAAATTTAAAGCAAAAACTATAAATGAAAAAATATGCAGGGTGTTACATTTAAAAATATAAAATTCATTCGAATTCCAGACAAACTAAAAAGCTGGCAATAACGCCAATATCGTCATTCGGTGCGCTAGATCCTCTTACACAACTGTACCAAATTTGGTTTATATCGGCCAATAAATTGTGATGTTATTAAGCCGTTTCCAGACTTTATACGCACACTGTATAAGGTAAAAGTTTTCAAAAACAGATATGTGAATAAATTGAAATCCTTTGTATGTCTTGTAAAATGGAAAACTTAGAAAAACATGCTGCAAACCTTAAAGTAAATTTTTTTTTGCATACGTAATAATACAGTTTAAAAACATCATAGAAAATAAAAAGACTGATACCCACTCACGGAGAGAAATAGAAAAAAACGTGGCAAAAAGTTTGCACATATTTTTAGTTTCTAAAGTCAAGAAGACTTCCCTGGAAGCAAAGAAAGTTTAAGAGAGTTATATGACAATAATTAAAGAAAAACGGTCGAAAAAAAGTAACAAGGGAAAGAAAGAAATGTAGGGGAACGATGGGTAATGCCATACACCTAAGGCTGAAAATTAACTAGTCCTAAAACGTAAATATTATAGATAACAGTTTTATCCTTATAATTAGCTTATAGTATGTGTTAATTAAAATCCACAATGTTATAACCACACACAATTATACAAGTTGTTAATACATAATTTGTTAAAGGGCTGCATGTACAGGGTTTTCAGAGATATTTTCGGTCCTATCTACAGTGTTCCCTATAAGAGATGCAAAAAAATTTTAAATGTAGAAGTTGTGGGGTTTCATCTGAACCGCCAGAAAATTTTTAAAAAAATAGACAAGTGACGTTCTAAAAGCTAAGAAAAATAAAAAAATTGTTTTTTTTTAATGAAACACCCGGTATATTTTCTATTTTTCTGAAAGATCTTTCTTTCCTGATTCCAAAAATATATAGTTTGTCTATATTTGCATGAACCGTCATTAAATTATATTTGATTCGTTATTGTAAGCGGCACCATACGATAAAAATTATTATGAGTAGAGTGCCTTGGAAAACAATTGTATGGCACAATTTAGTTTTCAATAAGGAACTACTGTCAATGTAAGAATCTATAGTATAGAGGAAAAAACATTCGCATATTTTTTAAAATGGGTTATTCCACTGAAGAAAAATCAGATATGAGCGTTTATTCTATAAGCATGCTAATAATGGACCAAGAACTCAACGCCAATACCGTATTACCTATCCAGGAAGACCCACGCCATGCGTTGACACAATAAGATACGTAGTGCGGCAATTTGAGTTGAGTTGAGACAAAGTCTCGAACGTAAGAAAAGGACATTTACAAGAATACTTGAAGAAGATTTAGATGTCTTACTCTTTTTTGAAGGTAAATTTTAAATTCCTTTTTTATGGGTAAAATACTTTGGTTATTTTTATAAAAATGCCTGAACGGTCCATTCCTGATGCTGCAATTTATTTTAATAAATCATGGGGGTAAATTCATGAGATTTTAAAAAAGAACAAATATCATCCTTTTAAGTTTTTGCTAGTCCAAGGGCTAACCGAAAATAATATCCAGCAGAGATTAGAATTTTGTGTCAATATTACTAGGAGACTACATGGAAATGCAGATTTTCTAAATAAAATAATTTTTACGGACAAAGCCACATTTACCACAAGTGGAATGTTTAATGGCAAAAATAAACACTTTTGGTCGTCAACAAATCCGCACAAAATCCAAGAAGTAAAAATTCAAGGTCGCAGTAGCGTAAATGTTTGGTGCGGTCTGTTTGCTGGCAGAATTATTGGTCCAATAATTTTCCGAGGTAGCTTAACAGGTGCACGGTATCTTCATTTCCTGGAAAATGATATAGAACATCTTTTAGAGGAACTTCCCATTTATGATTATAATAGTCTAATTTGGCAGCAAGATGGCGCACCGGCCCATAATGTCATACCTGTCACCAATTACCTTAATGACAGATATTATTATAATTTATAGATAGGAAGAAGGGGTCTTATTCCATGGCCAGCCAACAGCCCCGACCTTTCACCCCTGGACATATTTTTGTGGGGCTATTTAAAAAATCGCATTTATTATAATAGGACGCGAAATATCCAAATTCTCGAAGATAGAATTCGTGATGAAATCCGAATTTTAAATAGGGATCATCCGAATTTTATAGTAGATACAATTAATAGCAAATTGAGGACAAATATTCAGAAATGTATCAGAAATGGAGGAGGTTATATTGAGAATCAGTAAAATACATCCGTATATTACAGATATTAGTTAATTTAGTTTATTTATTTATTTGTTTGTATTTTGTTTGAAAGACTACAATGGTTGATTTATATTTTTGATACAGAATGTTTATAACCTCTTTAATCTTATTTTTAAATTGACTGTTCCCTAATAAAAACTAAACACTATCGGGCAATAATTATTGTTTTCCAAGGCACTCTACTCATAATTTTTATTACTGTATGGTGCCGCTTACAATAACGAATCAAACATAATTTAATGACGGTTTATGCAAATATAGACAAACTATATATTTTTGGAATCAGGAATGAAAGATCTTTCAGAAAAATAGAAAATATACAGGGTGTTCCATTAAAAAAAACAATTTTTAAATTTTTCTTAGCTTTCAGAACGTCACTTGTCTATTTTTTTTTTAATTTTCTGGCGGTTCAGATAAAACCCCACAACTTCTACATTTAAAGTTTTCTTGTATCTCTTATAGGGAACCTTGTAGATATGACCGAAAATATCTCTGAAAACCCTGTACAAAATTTGCACGAAACGTTCGCATAATACCGTACAAAGCGTCGGGTTATTCCGTACATTATTTTTAAAGAAAATGTTCACTGAACCATTCATTTGGTTAGGAGAGTATTTAGTTTTCCACTTATGCGGCGGCGCCATCTAAAATAAAAATCCAGGTTTAATTTTTTGTTATTAAATAAATTAAAATTCGCTCGAACACGGGAACCTTAGTTCTCGGGGGGACATATTTTTTTGCTATTTTCACCCCTACTGCTTGAACCCCTACGACGGCGTGGCTTTCATCCTTAAAATCTTAAATGGAAAGGGGGGTCGAGTCATACCTTATTTTAATGGGAAATCAATTGCATTCCCAAACGCGACCTCGCTCGTTTAAATCGAGTGAACAGTTCCTGAGAAATAGGGCAAAAAAAAAAGAAAATTTAATAGTAATAAAATTTATTACCGCATGTATCAATCAAGTAAATGTTGAAAATATCCACCTACAACCTCCATGCAATTGTAAAGGCACTATTCAAAATGTTCGCGAACATTATTAAGCATTGCGGGAGTTATTTGTCGCCACTCATACATTATTCGTTGTCGCAAGTCTTTCAAAGAATTGGGTTGGGTTGCATACATTTGATTATACCATTGGGGTGAAAATAGCAAAGGAATATGTCCCCCTGAGAAGTAAGGCCCCGTGTTCAAGCGAATTTTGATTTATTTATTTACAAGAAAATAAACCTGGGTGGAAAGTTTTCGGTGTACCACCCTATAAAGAACATCTTATGATATAAGATGTTGTCGCAGTTTATTACCGTACACCTTCTAGAAATACGGTACAAATATATGATCTTTACCCGATTTGACCTTTTAAAAGTGAAATTAAAAAAGAACAACAACATAAACACATTTAATAAAAGAGACCTGCATCAATAAAAATAGTCATATAATGAGTCCTTAAAATACATCAAATATAGAGTCAGTTAAATTAGGGCATATCTACTTACCACTTGTCTCGTAAATAACAATTTTAACAATAGAACGTACTCAAACCAACTCCATGCCCCTGTTACTATATGTATAGTTGGAGTCAAGCAAATATTTGACGCGTGACACTTCCATCTTGTCATATTTGTCCAATACTAGGTTATTTCGATTTCACCAACTTTATTACAGCTGATACTTAGTCAGGGCCGGACTGACGAATATTGTTATTTATAAACCTTTGCAGAAAATGATTGCTGGGAAATTGGTCTAAGAATATGAATTATAATATAAATAAATTTGTTTTGATAAATTCTGTGCATTGTAATGGTATGATTCAGGATTGACCATTAATATCACAGGTCTTAACAAAAGCAATCTTAGTAGTGTATAACGAATAAATTAATAAATAAAATGCGGATCTGCAGCCCATATGATTTGACCAAATCGATGAGAAGGTAACTCGGTTTATGTATATCTCTTTTTAGTCATATAAAAGGATAAAGATACAAATACTTCGAGTGGGTGGTAATTATTATAATATAAATTAGCCATTAGTAACTTTTATATTATGAGTGGCCTGCCGTATTTGACACCAATGACAATATGGAAGTGTCACGCGTCAAATATTTGCTTGACCCCAACTATAACTAACTAAGTGAAGCGCTTGTTGCCGAAGTTAAAAGAATGGGACTATGAATTAAAGTAAAGTTTATCCGATGTACGGTATTACCCGTCGCTCCCCTAGGCAGGTGGAGGATTACCTTATAGAGGTACCAGTGATATAAATTCAAAAGTATTGAATGTTACCAATGAAAATAGTATATTAACGCATAAGTTTTATTAAAGCATAATTTTAGTGCACGCCTCCATGTTAGATAAGGAGCCGATTGCCGGGTGTGGTCTTTATACAATTTTTTCTACTTTGCATTTTTTTTTTCAATAAAAATACATGATCAAAAATTGCAAAATATGTATTCTTATTCTATTTGGTCCTCTATTCATTATAATGTTATAATTCTGAATTCAACCAAATTGTAAAGATTATTTACCTCATCCATTATAAAAGCGGGTTGATTTTCACCTGATTATTCAGCGATAATCTCCCGCTCTCCGGTGAAAATCACCCTTGTCAAAAGTGAAAATCTCACCCATCAGAAATCGTTAGTTTTTTATTTGGTAAAATCACCCTTGTCAAAAGTGAAAATCTCACCCGTCAGAAATCGTTAGTTTTTTATTTGGTAAATAATCTTCAAAATACATTTCGGGATTGGGAAATAATCAGAAAATCATTCTCAGATTTTTTGCCATTAGGAAATCGCTCTCGGGCAAGCCCTCGAGCGATTTCCACGGCAAAAAATCTTCGGGATGATTTCGATAATTTCCCTATCCCTTAAAACCCTTTATAGGATACTGGTTCATATTTCGACCACCTAAAAATAAAATATTTCCTGTGCAGATACCGGTGCAGTATTTTGCCAGATGCTTAATACGGTTGTTCCTAGTCGGTTAGTGGTCAAATAAAATTCCACTTGTTGCTTCGGCGCGAGATGAACCAGAACTGGTCGAAATTTCAACCAATGTCACTCTGCGTTCTTAATGGTTACCACACGTGTTTTTGACTTCGTCCAATTAAAGTTTGTTTTTTTCTGTGAAAAACCATATAAATTTTAAATAAAATATATGGGTAAGTACAACAAAACCTTAATTTTTTTCAAGGTGTAGTTACATTTTATGTACGATTTTTCGCAAAGATATTATCTGACTTTATTTTACCTAAACTCAAATATTCAGAAATTGTAGATAATAAAACATTGAATTTTGTGTTGTTTTCAGTAAAGGCTAGTGATGAAGAGGGTTCTCTAGGCGAAAGAACTGTGTTGGAATTGACGCAGCCTTTTATAGGAAAGTATTATTGCGTGTACTTCGACAACTTTTTTACCAGCTTTTCACTTTTTTCCACTCTTCTTGACCGCAAACTATTCGGTTGTGGAACTGTACGAGGAAATAGAAAAAATTTTCCAAGTAACGAACTTGTACCTGACAAGAACTTGCAAACTGGTGATTCTGCCAGTGTAGCTACCAGTAACATAGTTGTCAATAAATGGAAAGACAGAGGGAAAAAATGTGTACTTGTTGCCAGTACCATACACAAATTATCAGAAGCATCTACTGTTCAGCGGATGACAAAAGAAGGGGTAAAAGTAACGGTTGATTGTCCAAAAAGTATAGCCGATTATAACAAAAATATGGGTGGAGTTGATCTCTTTGATCAACTTCATTCATGTTATAGTATTGCTTGGAAGTCAAAAAGATGGTGGCTGAAACTCCTTTACTATTTTATTGATGCCTCTATCGTAAACTCGTATAATATATACAAGACTTCGGTTTTGAAGAAGCAGCCTCAAGGCAAACCCCTATCACATCTAAACTTTCGAAGCATACTAGCTAATCAACTTGTGGGTGACTTTTCGTCAAAAGCAAAACAAGGCTCGTGGTTAGTACTAGGACGCAATAAAAAGAAGAAAATAGAGGGAAGAGCAGTTACGGTCGAAAATAGTATGCGACTTTCAAATGTTGGCGACCACTTACCGACAAAATCCACATCAAGAAGATGTGCTTTATGTAGCACTGAAATGAACCCTAAAAGATCAAGTATAGCTTGTAGGAAATGTGGAGTGGTATTGTGCATACCGTGTTTCGCCCCTTTTCACAACAAATAATAATTGTTTCAAAATATTTAAAGGTCATTTTTATTTTTATATTACTTTATAAATAAATATTTGTTTCCGTATTGTGCTTTTGTATTGATTATTATAGTACCTAATAATATAATATTAATTATTTATACAGGGTGATTCAAAAGTACTTCGACAAACTTCGGGAGGTAATTGCCGGCAATATTTCAAGATGAAAAGTTCTTATAAACAGTGGTCCCTGGCGACTTCGTTACGGAGATACAGGGTGTTGAAATGTTAGAAGGAATGGTAATAATTTTTAAATAACTCCTTAACGAGTAATTTTTTTTTTATGAAATTGGGTGAATTAAATAAGCATCTCAGGACACTTATTTTCAAAGTAAAACACATTCGTTAATTTAACCAGTGGCGTCGGTACAAAATGTGGCTATCATATTTTTTGTGAAAACTATGCCTAACCTAACCACACCACTGACTTATTTGATTTTAACTTTTTTTTTATGAATCCCCCATTCAATTACAACAAAAAAGTTCACGTGTGTTATTTTGCTACGAGGGCCAGTTTAATGTCAAATGATTATTTTATTTGACTATACACAAATATTAAAAAATATGTTTTAAATTCAAAGATTTATTATGTAAGGGGTAAGGTATAACATTTAATTTAATTATAATTAAATAAGTGCGTTGCAAAAATTAAATGATTTTTAAATAAATTGTTCAAAATGTCCACCTTCAGCCAAGATGCAGGCATCTAATCTCCTTTGCATGGAATCTCGTACGCGTGCTAAGATATCTGGTATGTTTCTTATTGCCTCAAAACCATCGATTATTCGGTTTCTTAGCACTTCTGCATTTTCGACTGGCGTCTTGTAAACGATTGACTTCAAATGTCCCCACAAATAAAAATCAAGAGGATTTAAATCTGGGGACCTTGGTGGCCACGGTTGATTTCCTTCCTCAACTCCCCTACCTATCCATCGATTTGGATAAATTTGATTAAGATGGGTCCTGGCCACTATGCTGAAATGGGCGGGAGCTCCGTCATGCATAAACCATATACGTCTTCGAGTTTCTAAGGGCACATCATCCAGTAAGGGAGGAAGTTCATTTTCCAAAAAATGTCGGTACGTCTCGCCATTAAGCCGAAGTGGAAGAAAAAAAGGTCCTATTAAGTAATCGCCAACTATTCCCCCCCACACGTTTAATGAAAATTGGTATTGAAAATTTCGTTCACTAACGGCGTGGGGATTTTCCAAAGACCAGATATGGTTATTGTGAAAGTTTGTAATCGCACTCTGAGAAAAATTTGCCTCGTCCGTAAAAAGTACATAATTTAAAAATTGGGGATTTTCAGCAAATTTTTCCAAAAACCACTGACACAAATTAATGCGCTGAGGAAAGTCCCTGGGTAAAAGAGCTTGTACCCTTTGAATATGGTACGGATACAACTGCTCATCGTGCAGAATTCTCCAAACTGTGGCTTGGGTGAAATTGAGAGCATCAGCAATTATTCGAGTGCTTGTATCTGGATTTTCCACTACAGCATTTAAAACAGCTTCTTCTAATTCTGGAGTTCGGGCTGTTCGCGGTCTTCCAGGAATGTCACGTGACCTCGCAAAACTCCCTGTTTCAGCTAAACGTCGGTGAAGATTTGAAAATGTTTCAGCAGCAGGCAGTACTCTGTTAGGATATCGCTCTTGATAGATTCGTCTAGCTGCTCGTGCATTTCCATCGGCAAGGCCATATACAAAATGCATGTCAGCTAAATGCGCATTATTTCTTAAGTAATCCATACCTTTTAAACAATACTATTAATATTCAATGAAAATGACAAAACTGAGAAATAAACCACATAAGCAACTAACTGTCAAATATGTTTTAATTCACGACAAATGCATTTCCAAAGCCGCCTTATTAAAATACAAAATATCAAAAAAGTATTTCCAAAGCCGCCTTGTCAAAATAGAAAATATTAGAAAATAACATACTATTCATACTAATAAATAAATATGCATGTCACTGAGAACATGTTATACTTAAATAGGCATCCTCAGATGCCTTCCTTTGGCATATACCTACATATTTGTTTATTGTAAGTATGTATAGATCTTAGTTAATATACTTAAATTAATATTTGAGTGTTTGATCAATTATTTAAAACATATTTTTTAATATTTGTGTATAGTCAAATAAAATAATCATTTGACATTAAACTGGCCCTCGTAGCAAAATAACACACGTGAACTTTTTTGTTGTAATTGAATGGGGGATTCATAAAAAAAAAGTTAAAATCAAATAAGTCAGTGGTGCGGTTAGGTTAGGCATAGTTTCCACAAAAAATATGATAGCCACATTTTGTACCGACGCCACTGCTTAAATTTACGAATGTGTTTTACTTTGAAAATAAGTGTCCTGAGATGCTTATTTAATTCACCAAATTTCATAAAAAAAAAATTACTCGTTAAGGAGTTATTTAAAAATTATTACCATTCCTTCTAACATTTCAACACCCTGTATCTCCGTAACGAAGTCGCCAGGGACCACTGTTTATAAGAACTTTTCATCTTGAAATATTGCCGGCAATTACCTCCCGAAGTTTGTCGAAGTACTTTTGAATCACCCTGTATAAGTGGTGGATAAATTGACCAGTGCCCATAATAAATATCATTTACATAAATGGACACTGGTCGAAAATTAACCTGCTTAGAAAAAATACTACATTTCATATTTTTTTATATTTTAATGCAAAAATGGAATCTTAGTAATATAATTAATTAAGCTCACGGCCAAAAATTCGATATTTTAAGCTGTACTAATCTGCCTTATAAAGGGTTAATATATTACTACAGATAATCGGCTTTTCAAAAACTATTACGATAAAATCTCTCAATAGCGACCACCCTCGGGGAATCAAATGTTGGACGGTTACCAGGGGTGGTCGGTTAATAGAGAAAAATTAAAACAACTGGTGTGCATTTTACAGTGTTTGTTTATTAATAAGTATCTAGATATATGTAAATGATTTTAAATATTTTTGTTTAACCTTATCAGAACTAAAATTAAATGAGATGAAGCCAATTTACCAATATGTATATAGTGTACGTGCATACTAACATACAGTGTCACCATTAAAGTCCGCACCATATGGAACTTTTTTTTATTAATGAGGTTAGTTAAAATTAAATTTCGGCAATCGTTTTTGCTTCAAATTAGACTAAAAATTATATAATCAAATGTTACCATCTGTCATTCGGTATCTGTCAAAAATTACATTTTAATCAAAAAAAGCTGAAAAATGGCATTGTTTTACCGAATTTCAACAAATTTTATTAGAAAAAGTTGTTTCTAGTACAATTCTTGGCCTAAATACAAAGTTTTAGTTTTCTAGCTCAAAGTTGATTTTTTTGCCATTTTTTCTAATTAACTTTTTTTTTTATTTAATGTAAGTTCGCTTAATGGATATTAAACTATTTGCTTATACCATACTCAATATTTTATTTAGTTTGTATGAGCTTTTTTTTACTAGAATGCCATTTTTTTTCGAAATTTAAAATTAGAGGCAAAAAAATTTGACACAGGTGGTGCAAAGTTATCCTAATTTAAAAATTTTAACAGATAGACGTCAGATATTCCATTTTTTTGATAGTACATACACCTAAGAAGTTTAAAAAACTAATAAAATTCCCAGATATCAGAATAGTTCAAAATTTAGACACATTTTCTTTTTATCCACAATAAGATATCAAGGCAATTTTGAATTTTATAAGTAGGCTATGGAAAAAAAAACGAATTAGAGTGCCGAATAAATAAAAGAAATGTCATAAATTTGAATATTTTCGCAAGTTATAGTTTTCAGTGTTATCACCAATGTTGTCCATTCAAGAAAAAATAGAAATTGTCTTAATTTGTGGAGAGAATATGCCTCACCGGCAAGTATCTGCCATTTTTAATGAGAGGCATCCAGAAAAAAATTTGCAGCATAGCACTGTTTCAAGAATAATGTCAAAATTTAGAGAAACTGGATCTGTTCAAAATAATCTTAAGAAACCTCACGCGGCAAGTAAATACGATGAAGCAGCACAACTTGATGTTTGTTTAACTGTTATTGACCACGGTCAAACTAGTGTAACCAAGATAAGTGATTCAACAGGGTGCAAGAGGGAAAGCGTTAGAAAAATTCTTCAGAAAAATCGATTTCGGGCATATAAACCCAAATTTATAAACACATTAAAAGAACGCGATTTTGATATCCGACTTGATTTTCCGTTTTGGTATCAGGGACAATATGAGGAGAATATTCTTTTTCCATACAAGATATTATGGACAGATGAAGCCACATTCTCTTCGAATGGTACCGTGAGCTCACAAAATTGCCGATGGTGGCCCAAGAAAATCCTAACTTCACAATTGAATGTCGCGACCAGTATCATTTTAAAACCAATGTTTGGTGTGGAATTTTGAAAGATGAGCTTATCGGACCATACTTCTTTAGAGTAAACTTAACTGGTGAAAGGTACCTGAATTTTCTTGATAACGAGATTACCGAAGTTTTGGATAACATGCCCTTACACCATAGACATAACTTATGGTATCAGCTTGATGGTGCACCCATACATCAAACTGTAGCAGTGAAAGAACGCATAAACCAATTATTTCAAAACAGAGTTATAGGGCGTGATAGAGAATGTCACTGGCCACCCAGGTCGCCTGACATAACCCCACTAGACTTTTTCTGTGGGGTTATCTTAAGCAGAAAGTTTATAAGAATCGCCCGTTTAGAAATATCGAGCATTTGGAACAAACGATAAGACAGTGTTGTGCCGATATAAGACCAAACTTTTTACAAAATGCTGTCAAAGACGTTTATAGACGGACGGGTGTTTGTATAGAGCGAGAAGGACGTCACACTGAAATGTGAAATTTATATTGCTTTTGTGTTACCTATTTAAAATGATTAAAGTTCCTTTTTGTTCCTTTTAATAATAATGATAGTTTTAAGTATAAAATAAAATTTTTATCAAATATTTAGATGTATTTGTCATTTGAAAAACGAAACATCTGACGTATATCTGTTAAAATTTTTAAATTAGGATAACTTTGCACCACCTGTGTCAAATTTTTTTGCCTCTAATTCTAAATTTCGAAAAAAAATGGCATTCTAGTAAAAAAAAGCTCATACAAACTAAATAAAATATTGAGTATGGTATAAGCAAATAGTTTAATATCCATTAAGCGAACTTACATTAAATAAAAAAAAAGTTAATTAGAAAAAATGGCAAAAACATCAACTTTGAGCTAGAAAACTGAAACTTTGTATTTAGGCCAAGAATTGTACTAGAAACAACTTTTTCTAATAACATTTTTTGAAATTCGGTAAAACAATGCCATTTTTCAGCATTTTTTGATTAAAATGTAATTTTTGACAGATACCGAATGACAGATGGTGACATTTGATTATATAATTTTTAGTCTAATTTGAAGCAAAAACGATTGCCGAAATTTAATTTTAACTAACCTCATTAATAAAAAAAAGTTCCATATGGTGCGGACTTTAATGGTGACACTGTATATTTTATACAAAAACTGTGTTTGCCTTGAAATTCTTATTTTTTAAAATAATCAGAAATTAATGAGTGCTTCTTATTTTTTATTTCATTTTTATAAAATTCAAATTGACATTTTAATAGCAACTGAGAAATATTTGCAGACTTGTCAAAATTGTTGACATTATTAAAAAAGTTTTCTTAGTCTTTTAAACTTGTGCAGGCTTCCGATAGGCTTGATATTTTATGTAATTTATTGACTGTTTGTAAGGTAGGTTCTTTTCGTTTTTTGTTATTTTCGTGCAATTCATAACTGATTTTACTCCTTTAGGTCTGATGATGCCTGTTTAAGGCGAAACATGTAACAACAAAAATTTACTTATTTGAGGCCGAGACTTTGTGTCCTTTGTTAAAAATATACTTGATATTTTCGACAATGGAACAAGTTCAGGTTCCTCTACCTCTGTCTCAGAGTTGGGAGTAGTTTCATCCGTCTCTTGGATCTCTCTCATACACTCGATGATAGTAAATTCCGCACTTTCTGTTGGAAAATTGTTATCAATAGAGGCAAATTGTTTCAAGTTCACAAATATGTCCTTAATGTTAGGAAGCAAATTGAAGTTGTCAATATTATCTATAATATACATAAATCCGGCTTTCATAAAGTAGTTTTTTATTGTCACTGGGACAAATTGCGCCAGGCCACCGAAATCCATATCAAGGCGTTGGGTATGGTAATATTATTTTCGATTTCTCGAAGAGCACACCCACTGTCTATACGACCTAAAAGCCTCTTAATAAGGTAGCTTCTGTAGAGCATTTTAAAATTCTGAATAATGAGGATATGAGGTACTATTAGGTGGAAGAAAAATAAGTTTGGGTTAGTTTAGGTTAGTTATCCATTACATTTTACAATATCCAGTGTAATTTTGTTTTGCTACTTTATCTTGGTATCAAACCTGTGAAACCATGTCGTTTCGTTTTCAAAAAATGATTCCTCTAGACCACAATGCACACAAAACAGTGACATGTTTTGAATGCATTTCTTTCTCATGAATCATTTGTAGATTTTCTGAACCTCAAATGCGACAGTTTTGCCCTCGAGGTGAAAATAGTCCTTATCAATGAAAATGATTGTGTTCACAAAATCGGCATTCTTGTTGTTCGAGGATCCAATTGGTGAACTCTCTTTGCTGTATATGGTCTCTCGACAGAAGTTGTTGAGCCAATTGAACTTTGGAAGCATAGAAATGCAGAGCTTCAGTGACAATACGCTAAAGAGTGGCTGTTGTAATGTTCAATTCTTGTGCACGATTACGGATCGACGTCCCTGGACTCTCGGCAACGCTCTCGCGAACTGCCGTGATGTTTTATTCTGAACGATCTCTAGGCGAGCCAGCACTTTCGAATTTTTCGGTTATCCTTTTCACACTAGATTAATGAAGAATATTGTTTCGACCGAAAATTGGACGCACTTTACGAATCGTGGCAACAAACTTTTACCATGTTGATAATAATGTTTAACAATCAGAACAGTTTGTAACGTTCCATGTTTACTAACTCCCGTCTGTCTCCTAATGACCTGCCATGTTATCATAATCATGTGACATCATGAGAGCCACACAACATTTAAAATAGACCTTAACCTCAAAATTATTGTGACAGCTACGGAAACTAACCCTTTTTCAGTTTCCTGGTTATAGGCTTGCATGGGCTCATGAAAGGGTTATTACAGAGAGTATCGATGACTAAAAGTGACCCTAGTATCTCGGTTAATGATGATTGCATAAAATTACAAGGATATTTAAAATCTATTGAGGATTGGGTTGTTCGTAATAAGATGCGTATAAATGCAGATAAAAGTCAGCTTATTACATTCGGCAAAAAAAATATATTTTTTGACTATACCGTTAATAGTATTGTGTTAAAACCTTTACATGTTGTTAAGTATCTCGGCGTTTACCTGTCACATAACTTAAGTTGGGAATATCATATAAGTAGGACCGCCGCGCATGCGTACCAAGTTCTTAATTTTGTCATGAGAAATTTAAAGCTCGCAAGGCCACAGGCTAGATTAAGAGCATATTTGACTTTAGTAAGGGGCTAAAACAACCCCGATAGTAAAAGCTCTCAAAAACATTGTCAAATCACCCGGTGAAGTTTGGCCACATACTTAAATAACACCCTGTATATTGCCTCTCCCCTGTTTAATACTGGGTCGGCACTACCGACCCAGTCACCTCTGAAAAAAGCTGCCACTGCGTAAAGGGCTGTTTAAAAAATGTTAGTTTAAATTAATGATAAGATTAAATGAAAAAAAATATTCTAAACTTTAAGCTGTATTTAGCATCTGTGATTCTAAAATAGATTCCTTAAACTTTATTAATTACAGAGTGAAACTTAATTTATCCATCGAGATGTCTTTTACAATTAGAGAAATTTCTCTAATATTTACTTTTAAAATAAACCGAAAGGTAAATATTTTTGGAGAAGTTTCACCTAAGTATGTTTAAAACGAAAGTCGCTAGCTTCTTGGAAATCTTTGCTTTACATTTAAAATTGAATTTGTGATTGCAATTTAATTAAAATAAGTGAAACCCTTATGATTATCTGCTAACACTAATAGGTACACAGTTAATTTAGTTTTGTATTTTTTTTTACATTAAAGAATATGGAAAAAAGTAAATTTTAACATGGGGCCGCAAATGCTTGCACACGGGTTTTCACCATATTCCATAGATGTAGTCCAATTATTATTATTGTACCTATGATTATTGTCAGGGGTTTCGAGATCGGGTAGGTAGAGGCAGGTAGTTTACCTACCTGTGACTCACTGTTCCAAAAATTTAAAATGTTTAGTTACTTTCCGTCAGTTGTTGGAAAACTTCGTTCTTAAAAATGGCTAGTGTTTCTGAATTTGTTTCTGAGAAACGGACTGGTAAAACTGCGCTTTTTAAAAATAAGAAAATTATTATTCTTAGCGTGCTCAACGCTCTTCACAACCTAAACTCAACATTCGGAGTTGCAAAAACAGTTGAAATGTATTCAAATATGACTGGAGTCGGACAGTCAAGAATATACCGACTTGTGCACGAGGATAAATGAGGCTCCATCAGGTCACCAAAGGGAAGTTCAGGAAGAAAAGAAACTATAGTAAGTGACAATAATGACTGCAATCAGAGGAAGCATACACTCATTTCATTTTAAAAAAGAAATACCTGCCTTGGATAAAATAATGTCTGAAATGAAAAAGGATGATTTTATTCCACCTATGTGTAAGAAGAAACTATGAAAAACTTTGAAGAAAATGAATTTCTTTTTTAAAAAATTCAAAATAGAAAAAGACGAAACTCTGCTGGCGACGACGATATTTGAGGGCAGTTTTACAGTTTCAAAGGGTAAACAGGAATATCTATTACATGGAGAAAACTTGGCTAAATGAAGGATATACTGTTGGTAAAATACGGCAGGATAAACATATATAACGCGCGAGGCAAGCTTTCATGGAAGGATGGTCCACTGAAATAAAACCACGTTCGGGAAAAAGTGAAAGTTTAATAATTACTCACATTGGTAGCAAAAGTGGATTTGTCGATGGCGGCTTACTAGCATTTAAATCAAAACGGACTGGAGACTATCATGAATACATAAACGCTAATGTCTTTAAAGAATACTTCCAGCAAATGCTAGATCTTATTCCTCCTGGGTCTGTTATAGTCACGGATAATGCCAGCCATCACTCAATAAAATTCAAAAAACTACCAGCGTCTTCTTGGACTTCCGACATCATTCATTGACTCAGAGTAAATAAGAAGCCATTTCATAAAGATATGCTGAAAAAGAAGCTACTACAGATGGTAAAGTTGAATAAACCTGTTTGTACGAAATTTCTTGGGGACGAAATCGCTTCAAAACGAAATATAACCATACTTCGCCTTCCGCCATATCACTGTCAATAAAACCCCATAGAATTGGTGTGGGCGCAAGTAAAAGGGTTTGTAGCAAGGCATAACACCACTTTTAAAATGAGAGACATTGAAAACCTCTTGCAAGAGGGAATAAAGACAGTGGATTGTGAAAAATGGAGTAAGTGCGTCGAACATGTGTTTGAAATAGAAGAAAGAATGTTGGAAACTGATGACATGCTAGAAAACACTGTGGACCTCCTTATTATTTCTCTGAACCCCAACGACGATACTTCGGCGGATGACTCGGGACATGACAACATTTAAAAATTAAGTACATACGAGTAGTAGATTTTTTTTTATAAATATTAATATTTATTCAAATTATCTATTTTCATATTATTCTTACTTCTATATAAGTTTTTACCTACTTAATATTACAATAATTAATATCTCATTTATCTCCCTATCTCTATAATTATAATCAAGAATAATTAATTATTGTTATACTTACAGTTCTAATAATCTACCTGTAGTAACTCCGCTGTCACATTCCTTTCGTTCGCTAAGCTCGCCTTTCTATTGTATGAAAATTAGGGTGACTAGTTTTTTTTTAAATATTTGTAGGAAAAAAATCAGCCTAGTGATTGTTAAAGTTTTGTTAACTTTCTGATTATCCTCTAAAAATAATTGAGCAATTCAGAAAATATTTAGGTCAAAACTATAAGTCTGAATAGTAAATATTTTATCTTCTTATAAATGTGCGGTCTTTCGCAAAATTTGATATTCTTACGTTGCTCTGGGATTCTTTTTTTTTATTCTTTTTATCGATATGTGTTCCTCTTGCTTCCTAATGCGACGGCCCTTTATAGGTTGGTTGGTTGAATGTTTCATGTCATTACAATTAAACTCTTTAAAGTTTCTTTGTTTGATGCTTCAAACCCTTAAAGACGCTTTCGATTTTTACATTGATCCCGACGTGTTTTATTTTTGTCTACTGCCTTAGCCGGATTTTCTTTAAAAATTATGTAAAAATCCTGCAAAAGTGCGTTAACAGTTTTTGCAACAATTCTGTTTAATGAACCCATTAAATCTGCAGCAATCACTGTTTCACTTTGTGATGTTTTTAATCTTTACATTTCAAAACTACTCAAAAATCCCTAAATATTATTATCATTATTATGGAAAATACCAAATTATTATATTACATTTTTAAGGGCGGCTCTGTCCCTAAACGGCTGCCTTCCATTTTATTGTCGCAATATTATTCCTACTAAGAATTAAATAGCTGAAATATGAATTTTGTAAGATGACATGTAGCTCATCTTGCTGGATTACTCGCTGAAAATTTTTTATGTATGACATTTTTCATTAAATCTACAATATCAAATAACTTCCATTAGATCTGCATAATCCAGGGTTCTGGAAGTTTTTATATCTATAAACTTTAGTTGAAAACCAGAAGTTATATTTTCTATTACCGTTTCTATGAAAATATAATATGCATACGGCATATTATTCTCTTCCTCCGGGATGCTTAGTTTTCTGCGGATTGGATATATAAAAAGTTTTAAACTTACGTTTCTGAAATTTTGAACGAAGTACGATGTATGATTTAAATAAGTTTGAGAAGAACTACTTCTGTGTGACCTACAGAATGTAATAATTTTAAAATATTAGGGTTAAACAACTACCTACCATTTTATATTATATACACTTTTTTGATATTTAGTAATACCGAGAGTACTGTTGTCCACTCTATATTGGCTTCGTTTCATTTATTGATTTACATTATTAATAAACAAACACTGTAAAATGTAGACCAGTTGTTTCAATTTTTCTTTATAAACCGACCACCCCTGTTAACCGACCAAAATTTGATTTCTCGAGGGTGGTCGCTATTGAGAGATTTTACTGCACAGGGTGAGTTAACCATAGAGTAAAGTATATTATCTCATTTGTTTCGGGAATTACCAAAAAACGTTAAATATAAAAGTTTTAGAGAATGTTAAGATACATGGTTTAAAATTATTTTTGAGTATACAGGGTGGTTCAAAAAAGCGTGGCGAATATAACATAGGTTTTTTCAAATAGAATACCTTATTTTTTAATTTATTTTTAGATTCTGCATGAAATTCTATAACTTTTTTTTTTTAAATGTTATACCTAAACCTAGTAGTTATATATATAATATTTTAATTTCTCTAGGTGATCGTTAGGTGATTTTAAAAAGAAAAGTTCAAATTAACATATATCCTTAACCTATCAACTTTCGAACTACAGGGCGTTAAAATTTTAAGAAAAAAATCGTTTTTCTATCATAACTTTAACAACTTTCTAGCTATTTTTATGAATTTTTCACACATGCCCTCTAAGCATCAATAGCAATTTTTTGGTGTAAAAATTTTTTAAAATTTTTTAACCAGTGGCGTCCTGAAAGGGTTTGGACTAGACATTTTGGAAAAATATTATGTACGCCACTGCTTTTTCTCAAGATAAAAATTATTTTTAAAATACTCATTCATTTTAGGCCAAATTTAATATCTTGCCTGTTTATCGTCCGACAAAGAGTTTCCGACAAAAAAAAATAAAAAGCATTAAATGCGCATTCGCTATGTGCCTATGGTTTATTTTTTTACATTAAATTAAAACAACTAACATTAAATAACGTGTGAACAAAAACGAAAATAATTTAGATTAGCTGTTGAAAGTGGCCACCACCTGCAAGAATGCATGCTTCAGCTCTTCTCCTCATTGAGTCTCGTACCCTTTTAAAAATTCCTGGAGTATTCCTGATAGTGTCGAAACAAACTATTATGCGATTTCTCAACTCCTCTTCGGTATTTATTGGGATGCTGTTTTCAGATGTCCCCACAGGAACAAATCTAGACTGTTTAGATCAGGGGATCTAGGTGGCCACGATTGTGTTCCTCTGCGCCCTATCCATCGATTACTATAATGTTGATTTAAAAACTCTTGTGCTAAGAGACTGAAATGGGCAGGTGCACCATCGTGCATAAACCACATACGATGTCGGGTTAAAATAGGGACGTCGTCTGGCTGGTAAAAAATAAGGCCCAATTAAATAATCACCAATAATTCCAGCCCAAACATTTACAGAAAATTGCTCTAGGTGGTGGGATTCCGTAATGGCATGTGGGTTTTCTTCAGCCCAGAAGTGATTGTTATGAAAATTTGGATGGCGTTCCTGGAAAAATTAGCTTCGTCCGTGAACAAAATTCTGGCATCAAATTGGGGATTTTCGGTAACCATTTGAATAAACCATTGGCAGAAATTGATGCGTAATGGAAAATCCCTAGGAAGTAGGGCCTGGACCCGTTGAATATGGTACGGATATAACAAATAACTTTGAAGAATTCTCCAGACTAGGACATGAGTAATATTTAAAATATTCTCAATTTTTCTGGTACTTGTATTAGGGTTTTGTTCCAATAAATTTAAAACAGCTTCTTCGGTTTCCGGTGTTCGTGTAGTTTGGTGTGCCCCTTTTAAGTAGTTTTTTGTTTCAAAAGATCCAGTTTCACATAACTTTCTGTGAGTTCCTGAAATCGTTCGTGCATCCGGAACTATTCTATTTGGATAACGCTCTTGGAATAATCGTCTGGCTTCGAATGCATTGCCGTCAGCAAGTCCGTACAGGTAATGCATATCCGCAAACTCGACATTTGTAAAATTTATCATGATACTTATACGTTTAAAAAGTATTACGTTTTTAAAATTTAAGTTAAGTGGAAAGCCGTGTACATAAATAAATAGCTGTCAAAACTATTTGGCATTAAACATTTCGTTGTTGTCATTGTTTCCTTAATAAAGTTCATCTTGTCAGAAACCATAGGCACATAGCGAATGCGCATTTAATGCTTTTTATTTTTTTTTGTCGGAAACTCTTTGTCGGACGATAAACAGGCAAGATATTAAATTTGGCCTAAAATGAATGAGTATTTTAAAAATAATTTTTATCTTGAGAAAAAGCAGTGGCGTACATAATATTTTTCCAAAATGTCTAGTCCAAACCCTTTCAAGACGCCACTGGTTAAAAAATCTTGAAATTTTTCTACATCAAAAAATGGCTATTGATGCTTAGAGGGCATGTGTGAAAAATTCATAAAAATAGCTAGAAAGTTGTTAAAGTTATGATAGAAAAACGATTTTTTTCTTAAAACTTTAACGCCCTGTAGTTCGAAAGTTGATAGGTTAAGGATACATGTTAATTTGAACTTTTCTTCTTAAAATCACCTAACGATTCACACCGTTAAGGATCAGCATCTTATTCTGAAACACCCTGTATTTCCCTGCACGTTTCTTAGCATAAAGGGCGGTATTATCCTGCAGGCATCCCGTTTCCTATTTTCCATATCTTGTGGTGTTGTAGGGGGATTTACATAAACGCGATCTTCAATGTAGCCTCACAAAAATAAATCTAAAGGTTAAGTCACATGATCTAGAGGGTCACCCAATGAATCCATCCCTACCTATCCATTTTTCTGGGTAATGTTTGTTTAAAAATTTCCGAACTTCCCGATGGTAATGAGCAGGAGCTCCATCTTGTTGATTCCACATTTGTTCCCTTTCAATGTCATTAATGTCTCCAAAGAGCTGCGGTAATTCATTTTGCAAATATCTGTCCCGTTAAGTGGTTCGCGGAAAAGATATAGACCAAGAACTCGAAGATTTTTGATTCTACACCATTCATTAAGCGACCAGTGGTTTTAGTTTTGAATTTCCCGGACCCAAAATGGATTAACCGTTGAATAATAGTTCATATTATGGTGGTTAAGTGTTCCATTACTTCAAAAGGTAGCTTCATCAGAAAACATTTTTGGACATTTGGACAAAAAATTCGGATCGGCCTCTATAACTTCGTGTGGTTCCATATGGAAGGGATGATATTTGCATTTGCTCGTGGTGCGATTAGCAGTAGATTGGGTCGTGCCACATAACTTAGCTAAGTGACGGCTACTGACCTGGGGATTATCTCTCAAAATCTCAATTTGTCTTTCCTCATTGGTAGCATTCCGGTTTACCACTTTTCGTTTCTTATATTCAACGCTACAGCTACCATCAAACCGTTCCATTATGCATTGAAAAGATTGCCTACTTGGTATGCGTCTATTAGGGTATGTACTTCGCACCGTAAATCTTTACTGCCAAAAGACAATTTTTTTCCGCCTCACCGAGTATATAAATCATGTCAAGTAATTTTTAGGAAAATCCATAACAATTTTATTGTTATAGCTACGTTACTTACGACAATAAATTAAATTATTTTTATTTGCTTAATTGACAACTATTTTTTGATTTAACAATGCCTAAATTTTTGTTTCGTCATGGTCAATTTATTTTATAGCGTTAGTCCCGTTAGTGTAATGAAAACAAGGGTAAAACTGAGAAAATTCAAAATTAATCGCAAGCTATTAAAAATAGATATATGACATACTTAATGAAAATTGAAAAGTTTTATAAAACCTATCAGAAAAAATAATAATACACTATTATGATTGTTGAATTCTACATAAAATAGCAATTATTTTTGAATTAATGCATTATGACTCTAAACATAATAGTTTCAGAGATATCGACTTTTAAAAAATGTAATTTTTAAACTTTGACAGCTTGTAACTTTTTAACGATATGTCTTAGAGCAAAACGGCTCACATGTCCCTATCTTACTTCCTTATTATCTTTCTAAAAATACGAATTTTCGGTTAAACCGGAAGTACCATATTTCCGGCTTTCGAGTTATATCCCGTTTAACAAAAGTTTACATTTTTGGGGAGATAAAAGTATGATAGGGACATATAAGTCGTTTTGCTCTAAGACGTACCGGTAAAGAGCAAGGAGCTGTCAAAGTTCAAAAATGTAATTCGATATCTCGGAAACTATTAAGTTTAGACTTATAATGCACTTATTAAAAAATAATTGTTATTTTTAAAAGAATACAACTTTTGTTTGCCTCACATTTTTGAGCCAGCCTGTATAATGTAAAATATTTTCAAAATATGCCACTTTTAATTCCAGACCTAATGCTGCTTCAGTATTTTTGATAAGTTCTTCGATAAGGACGTAACCTTTCGTCCTCGCTTTGTTGGCGGACCCGGTATAACATATTCACCTTAGAACCCGCTAAATTGCATAGACCGGCGACAACAGCGGTAAAGATTTCTGACACACGACGTCACGGCGCGTTCTCGGTCACCGTGTGACGTATTTTCAATTTTGGAGCAATTTTAATTGCTTATATCTATCTAGAGACGGAATTTATTAACACATTGTGAAATGTACCGTAAAACGGGGTTACTTTGGCATGTTTTGACCTATTTTGGTACTCTATGTCACAAACCGCTCGAAAAATTAAAATTTCAAAAAATGCATCGTGCTTTGTGTCTAATTGACAATAGATTACCCTATACGGTTTGATTTCATCTTCCCATATGGGAGAAAAACATTTGTTTGTAGGGCGCCAAAGTAGGTAGAAGATTGGGGTTACTTTGGCAGTATAACAAAATCCTATTTGCGCTAATGTAGTAGGTTTAAGCCTTCTCTGGCACCCAAAATAATAAAATTTGGAGTCAACTTTGAGTTTCGTGAAAATATCTCTTTTATTTCTGAAGGAATTAAAGCTATAAGGCACATTTCTAAATAACTCGTTTATTTATCGAATCGGGATAAAAGTGTAACTTAAAAATACATTCTAAGCACAAAATAAAAATAATTATTAAACAAAAACAAGTCAGAAAACTAATTATAAATATTAAAAATATCAAGTAGTTTCCTTATTAAGAAAAAAATCCATATATTTCACAGAATCGAAGCTGTCGAAATCTTGGTCCATGCAGAGCGAACAAACATAAAATGGGTCCTCACTCGCTTCGTTGCAGATTCCACATATCCATTTCTTACATTGACTGCAAATAATCCAATCAGGTCCTGTGCACTCTTTCCATTTTTTAAAGCAACTTGCACACAAGTCATCTGTAGCTTTTATTTTTCGTTTTGCTTGTTTTCTCATTGGAAATTTTGTAGACTTTGGGACCTTACTCGCAAGTGGAGCGTGGTCACTATCTTGATCACTACTACTCCTTACGATTAATTTCTGGGTTCCTAAAGGGCCAGCGACTGGTTCAGCTGTAGATGGCTGTTTGGTAGAGGGTCCTTGAAGCTGTGATTTAGGAGCATTTACCTTCATTTGTTTACCAGGTTGTATTTTCTTGTCACGCTTTCTAGTCCCTTATTCTTTATTTGAACTGCGTAGATATTGAAGCCATTCAATTACGCTTTTACTTAGAACAGCCTCCTAGACATTTTCGGATGCACATTCTAGTGGACGTTCTGGAATTCCTTTTAGAACCTCCTGGGGAGCAAAAGGACAGAGACCTGTGGCTCTAAATCCGGATTTTAAATTTTTTGACACATTCTCACTTATTCCAATCCACAATCTATTTAATAGGTTTGGAAAATATTCTTTTGGAGTGGAATCATTGGATCTTATTTCACTGCGTCATTTGTCCACGATCTGACGCCATTTTCTTTTAATCGGAGCAAACACAGCAACATCTAGTGGTTGCATTAAATGGGTGCTATTTGGGGAACTTTGACAAACTTCGGGAGGTAATAGCCGACAATATTTTAAGATGAAAAGTTCTTATAAACAGTGGTCCTTGGCGACTTCGTTACGGAGATATAGGTTGTTGAAATGTTAGAAGAAATAGTAATAATTTTTAAATAACTCCTTAACGAGTTTTTTTTTTTTGTAAAATTTAGTGAGTTAAATAAGCATCTAAGGACATTTATTTTCAAAGTTCAACATGTTCGTAAATTTAACCAGTGGCGTCGGTACAAAATGTTGCTATCATATTTTTTGTGAAAACTATGCTACACCACTGATTTATTTTATTTTAACTTTCTTTTTATGAACTCCCCCCCCCTCCGTTTCCAACAAAAAAGATCACGTGTGTTTTTTTGATACGAGGAACGGTTTAAGGGTAAATGATTATTGTATTTGACTTTATACAAATATTAAAAAATGTATTTTAAATTCACAAATACCCTCAAATATTTTTTAAAGTATTTTAACGAATACATACATACCTAATAATAAACAAATAAGTATATGCCTAAGGAAGGCATCTGATGATGCCTATTTTCTAAGTATAATACGTTCTCAGTGGCACACATATTTATTCATTAGTATGTTATTTTTTAATATTTTGTATTTTAAAAAGTCGGCTTTGGAAATGCTTTTTTTAGTTTTTTTTTTGTTTGAATATTATTTGTATTGTTTATAAGGTACCTACTATGGATTATTTACGAAGTAATGCGCATTTAGCCGATATGCATTTTGTATATGGCCTTGCCGATGGAAATCCACGAGAGGCGAGACGAATTTATTAGGAGCGATATCCTAACCGAGTACTGCCTGCTGCTGTAACATTTACAAATTTTGACCGCCGTTTAGCTGAAACAGGGAGGTTTACAAGGCCACGTGACATTCCTGGAAGACCACGAACAGGCCGAACCCCAGAATTAGAAAAAGCTGTTTTAAATGCTGTAATGGAAAATCCAGATACAAGCACCCGAATAATTGCTGATGCTCTCAATTCCACCCAAGCCACAGTTTGGAGAATTCTGCACGATCAGCAGTTGTATCCATACCACATTCAAAGGGTACAAGCTGTTTTACCCAGGTACTTTCCTCATCGCATTATTTTGTGTCAGTGGTTTTTGGAAAAATTTGCTGAAAATCCCCAATTTTTAAATTATGTACTTTTTACGGACGAGGCAAATTTTTCTCAGAGTACGATTACAAACTTTCACAATAACCATATCTGGTCTTTGGAAAATCCCCACGCAATTAGTGAACGAAATTCTCAGTACCAATTTTTATTAAACGTGTGGGGAGGAATAGTTGGCGATAACTTGATAGGACCTTTTTTTCTTCCACTTCGGCTTAATGGCGATACGTACCGACACTTTTTGGAAAATAAACTTCCTCCCTTATTGGATGATGTACCCTTAGAAACTCGAAGACGTATATGTTTTATGCACGACGGAGCTCCCCCTTATTTCAGCATAGTGGTCAGGACTAATCTAAATCAAATTTTTCCAAATCGATGGATCGGTAGGGGAGTTGAGGAAGGAAATAAACCGTGGCCACCAAGGTCCCCAGATTTAAATCCCCTTGATTTTTATTTGTGGGGACATTTGAAGTCAATCGTTTACAAAACGCCAGTCGAAAGTCCAGAAATGCTAAGAAACTGAATAATCGATTGTTTTGAAGTAATAAAAAACAGACCAGATATCTTAGCACGCGTACGAGATTCCATGCAAAGGAGGTTAGATGCCTGCATCTTGGCTGAAGGTGGACATTTCGAACAATTTATTTAAAAATCATTTAATTTCTGTAACGTACTTATTTATTTAATTAAATTAAATGGTATACCCTAATAAATCTTTGAATTAAAAACACATGTTTTAATATTTGTGTATAGTCAAATAAAATAATCATTTACCCTTAAACCGCTCCTCGTATCAAAAAAATACACGTGATCTTTTTGTGGTAAATGATGGGGGGATTCATAAGAAGAAAGTTAAAATAAAATAAGTCAGTGGTGTAGCATAGTTTTCACAAAAAATATGATAGCAACATTTTGTGCCGACGCCACTGGTTAAATTTACGAACGTGTTGTACTTTTAAAATAAGTACCCTTAGATGCTTATTTAATTCACTTAATTCCATATTTAAAAATTATTACTATTTTTTTTAACATTTCAACACCCTGTATCTCCGTAACGAAGTCGTCAAGGACCACTGTTTATAAGAAGTTTTCATCTTAACATATTGTCGGCTATTACCTCCCAAAGTTTGTCAAAGTACTTTTGAATCACCCTGTATATTGTGTTCCTAACAAGCTTCAATTACAGTAGGTGAAAAATGAGAAGTTAAATTGTCCCCAACAACAATTTCTTTTCCGGATTGCCGATCTCTCTAACCTCTAACTTTAGGCAACAAAATCTCGAAGAAGGTGTGTGGCTGTAGACCGTTCCAGGAGGACATCCTTTTAATTCCTCTTGGTACCACGACTTTCTTGGAACAAGGATCGTCCTGAATATTAGTCTCATCATAATTAAGAACCAAGGAAGGGTCAACATCTTGTAAAACATCTTTAAAGTTATCAAAAAATTCGACAATTTGATTCGGACCTACCGCCCCTCGTGTTCGTTTTATGTTCGCTGCCAAACGGACACTCAGCTTGTTCCGAATAACAAAGTTACCAGAAAATCATGTCCAGGAACATTGTCTCTAAATTCCTTAACCGTACGACCTCTCCTTTGCAGGTATTTGTGAAGCAATTGGCGAATATCGTTCTTTGTAAACAGGAACCCCCAATCACTCACTGTCACTAAAGTTTTTGAAAGTAATTGTTCCTCCTCTGGTGTGAATACGGTTGGGTGACCTGGGGGGCGGTTATATTGACCGTTCAACTTGTTTTGAAGAGTCCCGCGTGGAATTTTGAAGTGTAAACTTGCCGCTGTCTGACTCATTCGGCACTAATTGGCGCCGACGCACGTTGAAGGTCCTTTTCTTTGTATTTCTTGTAGGTACGCTTCCCCAATTTTTTCTGCTAGTTTCTATGCATTCTTACTTACTTTAGACCTATAACAACAGAGAACCACTGAAAAAAACGGATACACTAAGAGAAGAAAAAAATAAAAAATATAAGTATGTGACAAACTACCAAAGTAGGCCGTTTTACGGTATGTTTTGTTACAGGGTTTTCCTATATTTTTTAGTGTTATTTTCCCATTTTCATTTTTATGCTTATTATGGCTACTTTTTCGGACTTATAATAAAGTTAATAAGATCAGGTATGCCAAATTACATGATCAAGCTCATCATATCTTTTCTCGAGGACAGAACATACGCGGTGTCGTCAGAAAACGCCACATCAAGTATTAGGAATATCAGGGCCGGAGTACCGCAGGGGTCCCCCCTTGCGCCGGTACTATATGTATAATGCCTATACAAGTGATAAGTATACCTAAACACCATCAAATGAAATTATATTTGTTTGCTGATGATACCGCGATAACTGCCACCTCGAGACAGCCGTGGTTAGTGATCTCACGTTTGCAACGCCATACAAATCTTCTTCAAAAATGGCTTAGTGACTGGAAAATTCACCTGAATGAGGATAAGACACAGGCCATTTTTTTCTCAAAGTCAAGAGTAAGACTACCGGAAAGCAGAGTCAAAGTCAATAACAAACAGATACCGTGGAAAAACACGGTTAAATACTTGGGGCTTCTCTTTGACAAAAAGATGGCCTGGGACGCAAATGCGGATTACCGTTTGGCGTGCGCACAAAGACAATTTTGCGCACTTTACCCACTTATTAACCTCCAAAGTACGTTAGACAATAGGACAAAGACGAATATTTACAAAGTATTATTACGGCCAGTACTGACTCATGGTATACCAGCATGGTGTACCATAAATAAGACAAAGTACAAGAAACTTCAAATCTTTCAAAACAAAATACTACGAATCATTACAAATTCACCTAGACATACACCTACAAGAGTACTACACAATAACATGCACATGGAGACATTAGACGAATTTCTTGACAAAATAATTACAAAATATTACGCACGGACGGACGTTTCCAACAATGTACTTATTACTCACTCACACACTCACGCACCACACAAAAGCTACATACAGACTTCCACGCGACTGGCTCCCACCTTAAGAAAAACAAGCTGCACTAGAAAATTATAAAAATATCATTAGGAAATTAAGAAAATCATTACCATATTAGCATACAATCAATAAAGCAGCCAAAACAATAAAATTGTCAGCACCCAAACCCACCCAAGAAGTTGTTCTGAACAGAAGTACGATAAAGCAGAGGAGTAAAAGATAAAAATCTAACTCAATGTCCAAATTTAAGTCAATAAGTTTTTTCAAATGCGGTTAAATGACGTGGCGGTTTAAAAATCACTTAAAAAAAAAAGTTTAGAAGCGATATTCATAATAGTTATTTATGTATTAAGGCCATTATGAAAATGTTTATGCCTCCGAGGGCAACAATCTTAAAAAGCCGAGGGCCTTTGGCACGAGAATTTGTAAGTTGCCCGAGGGTATAGACATCAAGTAATGCCCATGGTACATACAATATTTTACGTCCTACTTCAGATAGTTCCAAGTTAAATTAAAAGAAAATTCAAAATCACGAAAGGTTTTTTAACTATATAGTTGGTAAATAAACAAAGGTAATAAGTGTTCATTGTTGTGCTGTGTCAACGTCAAAACTGAAATTCATATAAAATAATGGATTTTCCGTCGACTCCGGATAGAATTGCTGTGAATGCTGCCAAACAAAATCTTGTCCCAAAGAAGTCTAAAGACGCCTATGATAAGGAGTATCAAAGGTTTGGGGATTGGATGAAAAATAATGATGTAAAAATTATCAACGAGACGGTGCTACTCGGATATTTCCAGGAATTGGTATGTTAAAATTGCTGTTGTAAATTGTATTAAAATACTAATTATGTATATTGATTATAGTCTGAAACATTCACTCCTAATTCCCTATGGATGAAATATTCAATGTTAAAGAAGACATTAATAGTTAATAAAAGTATAGACATTGCAAAATATTGTAAGTTAAACCAGTATCTAAAGCAAGCATCCAAAGGATATGAAGCGAAGAAATCGAAAATTTTGACTCTAGAAGATGTGCTGAAATTTATCCGTGAAGCTCTCAATGAAACTTTTTTGATGTAGAAAGTGGCTCATATAGATGATAGAGGATCCGTAGTAATGGTTAATATTCCCGATACAAAGACCGATAAAAAGCTTGTCTTCACAATTATTGATGAGAAGGAGATGCTACTGAGAACTTATTGGTCTTTGCGCCCGACGAACTGCAACACCAATAGATTTTTTTTGTGTTACCGTAACGGTCGTTGTTTTTCACAGCCAGTTGGGAAGAACACCATAGACAAGATTCCTTCTATTATTGCAAAATACCTGAGTCTAAGCGATGCGGACAGATATACTGGTCATTGTTTGCGCAAAACCTCTGCGACTTTGTTGGCGGACGCGGGGACAAACATGACCACATTGAAAAGACATGGCGGTTGGAAAAGTTCAGCTGTGGTTGAGTGATATTTGGAAGACAGTATATCTTATAGAACCAAATTTCAACAAAAAAGGTTCAATCATCGTCAATTTCTGTTAGTGAAAATCACGAAATAATACATTGACTTATCACAAGCCGGTAAATTCGTTTTTACTGGGTCTTTTCATAGTGTTCATTTAATATAAATGATAAATAAATTTTTTCGTTAATAAAAAGTTGTGTGATTTTTCCTATTTATTTCTCTTAATGCCCGAGGGCATTAGAAACTTCTTTAATGCTCTAGGGTATTATATACCATTTAAAGTGTCTGGTAACTATGGTATTATGAATCAGTATTATTCGAGTAGGACATACATTTTATTTTGTAGTCCGATTATACGTAATTACTAATAAAATAGTCAATAATTGTATGTGCTTTATTTAAAATTTCTCTAGTTGGTTAATTTAAGTCATACAATATTTTGAAACCATTACCATTTAGCGTATTTATGTAACAAGTATTTGAAATATTGTTTTCTAGTAAGTTTGTATTCATGTCACCCAATATAATAAATTTTTATATGTATCCAATATTAAATCAAAATAATTTATAAAATTTGTAGTGTTATAAAATATGATGGTAGGTTATAGGTGACCTAAAAGTAAAAAAAGCCAAATTGCTAGTCAGAAAAGAGACCTACCCAATTGTCAATTCTCTCGATTCGACGCTGATTTACTCAGGACATAATCCAAGCAGCCCAATAAATGAATCAGTGAATAATTCTGCAATAGAACTGTTACAGTTGACTCATAAATAAACCAGGAAGTTTAACTGCAGTTTCGGATAGAATTTCCCCCGGCCATCGTTAATTATCGATGTACCCTAGAAGGCTCTGATCGCAAAAGTCAGCAGTTCAACGGCTTAGCTCCACTTTATTATGCTGTTAGCTGATACGTTTATGCAGAACCTAACAAAACTAATAGCTAGATAATAATTTTACTGCCGGTATTTTATAGGCGGGGATGTTACGACAAATATTATAGTCTATGATAATAAATTAATACATTAGCGACAAAATAATTAAACATTTAAGTCAATGGAAAGCTTATGCCACCGTTATATTTAGTCGTCTCTCTTAATGGATTAATGTGTATTTATACACTTTCGGGCGGTATGGTGACTTGGTGTTTAGACTATCAAAATGATTTTAGCTTCTGTTACCTTCATAAAAAATATCAATATTATTCATCATCACGTGAAGTCATCTAACCTGACGGCATATAAACGTCTTGTATATCTCTAATTGTTAAATTTTTATAACCGTAGGACATTTGAGTAATTTCTTATTGAGGGCCTGCTTTGTTAATTAAGGAATTTATCGGCGACTGCAACATACCTGAGCTGGACAGACTGGCAAGCTCACAACATACTGCAAAATACATCCTAAACACCACTTCCATACTGCGAGATGTTCGAAACTGTGTCGAAGGCCGAGCCGATCGAAATCGGTAAGTTGATACACTTTTTATTCCGTCCGTGGCTTGCGTCTCGCCTTGTTATTTACCGATAATTTGATTTAATTTCCGAAGAGAAATAGGTAATCTATGTAGAAAATTACCTGCGGTTAAAATTAGACACAATATAATAATATCTAGTTAGTGGCTAGATATTTAGTATACCTATAGGTTGTTTAGTAGGTACCTAGTGTAACAATCTTTTTGATTGTTCCGACAGTCCACTGGCCCGGCCGTTTCGTTACATATCGATTTTATCGACGGATTGGTTCGCGCGCCGCTTCTCGGGTGAAATTTCTACGCATGCCAGGTGATCTGACGTCAGGGAGAGGAAACAAAACTGTCGTTCGCGGTCGGTGCTAGCCCTTGTTCACGTAGTATTTCCTTGAAGCCAGGTTTAATTAGCGTGAGAGATCACATTGGTAAATAAAAGGCACCGACTGTGTCGCAGTCATTTCTGGATTAGTTTTTTACCAAGTGGTGAAGCGTTACACCCATTGGTGGATTTGTTTCCTGGCCAAATCAAGAAAGAAACCACTCCAACAGGTAAAATACTGATGCAGTTTGATTGTAGCGTGGTTTTGACATCCACCATTTTGTTTGTTTCAAGTTTTCTACTTTTTTTACCTTTTACCCTTTGCATTTTTTACTTTTTTACTTCTTGCTTTTTCCTTTTTTATCAAAGTTGCTTTTCATCAAGTTTTTTATTTTGCCTTTTTTTATCCATCAAGTTTTTATTTTGCCTTTTCTTTATCAAAATTTTCCCGACTTTTACAATAATTTTTCCTCTGTTACATTTATTTCATGTTATTCTATTTGCTCTCATTTTATATTATCCTATTCTATATAAATATATTTCATTCTACCCTATTTAATTTAATTCGACTCTATTTTCGTTAAAACATTAAATTTCACAAATTCCCTTTTACGACAAGCAAATCTTGTTTGTATCCTTATGTGGACGCCTGATCCACGTAGTTGCAGCGTACCCCGGTGTATTGTTGGCAGTGGACGGTGGGCGTGGAGTTCCTTGGTGTGAAGCCGATTTTATGGGAACCACGGCAATTTTATTTTGACAGTGTTGTCCAGTTCACCGCCATTTTATTGTGCACCTGTTGCCAACCAGCAACTAGGAGCGTCACTGGAGAGGTTGCAAAGTGTTTGGATCCAAGGGAGCTTAGTCAAGAGATAAATAAATTTTTATATTTGTTTAATGTGAATTTATTGCCCAACTGGAATTAACAGTGAATTTAATTGATAATTTTGATGAACAATTTATTATTTATCATTTTTTTTAACCTTAATCCTAAGTGGAACTCTAACGTGCAAATGGAAATCTCTTTTTAAAATCAGTAACGTGCAATTTTTTTCGTAACGTTGATATATTGTTAACCGTTTTTATTATTAAGTGTAAGGCATCACTCCTGTTTTTTTCTGTTTAAATAATAAGTGTTTTTCTGAAAAACGAAAGCTACGTTTTAAGTGTAGGCCTTAATTACAATTATCATCTATAACTTGGAATTGCAATGCTTATGTGATATTTTCTGCTTTCCCCTAGTAAGTTTAATAAATAAGCTCTATTGAAACATAACCTGTACTCTTGTTTTATCGTACTCTCTTTCTGTTTCTAATTGGGAAATTTTTCATTCATTAATACCCTTCTGGTCAATTGGCTTATCAAAAGGGTTATTATTTTATTAGCATTCTGATTCAAAACCAATTTTCTTTGTTTAATAAATTTATCTTTCATTGACTCCTTTGGTGTTTAATCTATTTCTATTTTCTGACAGTCCCTTTGGCTGTCTGGCGCCCAACATTTTTGGAGAGACGTAAATAATACTATCAAATCACGAATCACAACTCTGCTCTAAAGCCGACCCGACTATCCCTGAGGAGCCGCGATTTAATCATTGAGCAATGAAAATATATTTATTATCATTATAATTATTAATTCACTTCTTCTTCTTTAATTTTTATTTATTTTTTAATATTTTCACACTAGGTACTTATTATTATTATTATTATTATTATTAATATTATTTTAATAAAAAAAATTAAGAGACAATAATTTCCATTTTTGACAATAGAATACAATTATACATATCATATGAGTAAGATAGTAAGATGAATAAGTATCTTAAAAATATATTTTATGCAGATCATAATGTAATGTTGAAAAAGTAGTCAATAATTACAGTGGAGTCAATGTAATGTAAATGAAACAATGCAGTCTTCCTCCACAGTTTAATTTTAAAGTAAATTTTAAGTTCCCAACATGTTTCGAATGCTTAAGCATTCATCATCAGGGGATACTAACATCCAGTTTAAAAGCGATGTATGTTGTCTCAAACTAACTTCAAACTACATTAAAATTAAACTGTGGAGGAAGACTGCATTGTTTCATTTACATAATGTAATGTGTCTTCCGCTACGACTATAGCCTTGGGCTGTAACACGCCAAGGGCGTAAAACATTGGTTACGACCTACATACATGCAAACTACATACCTACAAGATTTTATATATGATCAATTTTTGCAATGAAGTACCTACACCTATAATTATTAAAGAAACCTCTAGCCTTCCTATAATCAGACTAAGAATGAAAATAGAGAAAAAAGTAGAACTAGGAACCGGATTTAAACCGACAACCTTCGGTTTTATACAATAAACGCCCTAACCAATTGAGCCATCATAAGTATATAATCGGTTGTCGAGATCTGCGTTTTGACGAATTTTATGGTTGTTAGTAAACCGTTTGCAGATTTACGGGTACAAGCCGTAAGAATGTTAGAGAGAGAAGGGGAACTCATCCACTATTTTTTTTTTATTTGCCCTTGGCCGAAAGCATCACAGACATTTTGCGATTGCAGCCACAGTCAGACGAAGGATCACTGACAAATCATTTCAAAGCCAAGTCATTATAAGTACAAAGATATATTAGCGCCTGTAATAATTGTAAAATTGCATTTTCATAGTTTGATTATCTATGTTAAGATTTCGGTTTTAAATTGTTAAAGTACCTATGTAGACTCTCACCTTAAACAATAATTACCTTTTGATGGTTAATGGTTTCACTATGTTTAGTTGTATGATGTTTGTTGATAATGCTTATATTCCATGAATGTTTTATATCTTGTAGGGCATAGCCAAGTGGATTGAGTTCTATTCTTTTGTTTCATATTACTTGTAGACAATAATTGATCAACTTTCAAGTTATCAATAGAAATAACTTTTTAACTTTGTATATAAAATGTAGGTCAAATGTCATAGCTGTTGAAAATCGGCTGTTTAAGAAAATCGATAATTTAAGACAGGTCAGGTTTCATTCTATAAAATTGACAGTTTTGTGGATTTTTACGACTACTTCTGGTTAATTTAGGTGCATTTTTGCGGTTGACGTAGGTTGCCTAATTTTGTTTATAGTGTTAAAGGGGTTATAGTTTTCATGGATTAGTATGACTATTTGTCGACGATTTTTAGTATCCATGGTGAAGAGGGAACAATATCCGGCCCTTTCGACAATGGACGCTTGAAGTGAAAGCACGTTTGTGGAAGTAGCTCCCAAATTTTAGTTTTCTTGGGCAGGGAAGGCCATGTCCTGCCGATAAAACTTTCACAAATGCATTAAAATAGATATGGCATTGTAGTTTGTCTATTATTTTGGCGGAATGCCGATTTAAAACGCTTTTCCATCAACTTCAACAAGCGGTCCTGGAGGCCATTTTGTAGAATGGAACCCTCGTTAGTTATTTGAGGTTTTTTTTTGGTAGGGGCAAGAAGTCCGAGTTCAAGTTAGACTACTAGTTTTCTTTTGTTGGAGCTGCCTGGACGCGGGACGTGCCAGTTGCCAGGTACTATTTCAATCTTTGGAGACTAGCAGTGCAGCAGTATCCACGTTGACTGTTTGAGATACTATGTGTGTGTGTTTTACTGAAGATCGAGCCTACATGAACTATGGGTAGCATATAAAGTTTTAGCTAACTAACATTTTCCTTGAGTAGTACGGAACCTCGGGAGTACCCAGCAGGTGGCAGGAAAGCGTGAAATCAACATTTGCTATATTATTTTCCGTGGCGTGTATGCTATTATCAACGGTAATATACCGATAGAGGAGGCGTCTTATCGGTAATACCGATGTTTTTAACAAGAAATCGATTTTCTGACAAATTTTTACGAAATGTAATTTTTACTTATAATCTGATATGATCCCGAGAGATTTAGCTCGAGGGTCTTATCTTTGATTATAAGTAAAAATTACATTGAGTGAAAATTTTCTTGGAAAATCGAGTTTCGAGTGAAAAACGAAGGTATGAAGATAAGAAACCGCCTCTAGAGGTGTATTTTATTGGATAATTTACTGAACATAAAAATGAAGGCCGTCTGATAAAGGTAAATATACAAGTTAGAGGTGTTACTAATTTTTTATTTAAGTAAAAAAGCTACAAGCGTCTTTTCGAAAGCGTCTTTTTGAGCTAGCGGTAGTCTTATCGGGTAAGACGACCGTTACCAAGGTGGTTGCTATGAAAATGAGCGTTTTGATTGGTTCAATAAAAGTGAGGTGAATTATCAAGATAAGCCTTTTCTGTGAGTACTGTGGTGCAATCAGGGTAACGAACCTCATTACAAATTATTAAATCATATACACTGTGATCATTTCTCTTAAAAAGTTCAGCTTATTGTTCTATATACAGTGTTTTGATAAAGTTTTGCGCCCATGTTATGTACAGAACTTGTGCATTGTAAACGTATAGCGTATGTCGACATAGCGTTAAGACGTCACAAGAGTCTCTAGTAGTTCAATGTGTTGTGGTGGTCTGTTACAATTAATTTCGTTGTAAATATAGTTACAACTTATTATTATAAAGTAAATACTTTGTTTTCCGGCTAAAGGCCATTTGTTTCTTCAAACTTTATCGCTTGTACCTTTATTATTTTAACTTATATACGCCCGAGTGGCTAGTATACTTATCGAGTAACCACAGGTACTAGTAAGATTTTCTATTGTACTTTAGTAATGCTCTTATGGTAAATTTAGTTAGTTGTGAAAGGTTCTCGCATAGCCTTGAGGAAATTTCCAGGATGGGGCAATATTCTGGATGTAGGTCTTTGTGGCTGCCAGATCAGACTAAACAGTCGTTTTTACGGTGTAGGTCTGACAGTTGCCATCTTGTGCAAGACCCTGTCAAACAGGGTTTGCTTTTACTCATTTTTTTAATGTTACTTTGTAATCTAAACCTCCAAATCTTTTATGTCAAATCAAATACTACCAATTTGTTGTCACATTTCAATTACTTATATTTTAACATTAAGTATCTATTGCCCACCAAGGTAATAGGATCTTGCATATAAAAATCCAGGTAGCCAAGGGCCTAACACGACTTTCAGAATAAGTGTTTGTATTGGCCTCTGCTAAAATTTGGCTTTTATTTCAAATAGAGTGACTTTGAGGGACTTAGGTGAATGAGAGCTTATGAGAAGCTATTGTAAACCGATTGTGATAATTGTTTTTTTCCTAGCTTATTTTTTTCTGAGGCCAAACACTACAACATTTAAAGGCTTTTAAGGAAAATAAAACTAAGGTGGCGCCTTAAATATTTGACTTTAACTTACTTATAGTGCTAAACCTCTCAATCTAGACACAAAATAGCGAACCTACCCTGAGTTGAGCTAGCTAAGGGGTGAGTTTTTAAGCAGCACAACATAGGCCATTTTTAGGGACCGTTGTCTGAAGTACATCCTCCAGGGCGTAGGGTTGCCAGAGTAAGGGTGGATAGGTTGCCTTGTCTTAATATATTTTAGGTTATTATAATGATTTTCACATGAGACCCCAATTATTTTTTTGTTTATTTGAAAATAAATGGTAGTAGCATTGCACAACCAGTGAGAGTTTTTTATTTTAGTTGAAATTTTTTTTCTGCTTCTATCGAGGCATTTATTTTTGAATATGTAACAAACCTTATATATTCATATTCCTTTTAGCCACGTGTTGTGGTTGGAGGTGGATCTTCGTTGGAAGACCACATGGGCCGGTAACCTGTAGATGTATGTGCTGCCTTGTACTGTTCGGGTCCACCAGGCTGGAGGCAGGGTGCCCATTAATTTGAAACAAAACCATATGGGATTTGGAACATCTGTGAATTAAGGTCAGTGTATTGTAATATTTTAAAATTTTTTATAACCATGAATTTCAATACGTTTCAATTTTAAAATAACCTTTAATTTGTAATACAACCTTGGTAACATTTATAAAGAATCTTTAGGTATTATGACCATACAAGTATGATGGTTCTAGAACATTCTTTTTCCCCTCTTAATGAATTATAGGTATCTTATAACCAGTTACCAGGCGAGTAAAGACCCTTCAGGCCTACCCATAAGTGTGTAATTTTTTAATTTCAGTATTTAATTTACTTTTTGATTTCAATATTTAATTGATTTGGTAGAATCCAGTTTGATAATCTTAATAAAATAATTTCAATTGTTGTTTTATATTTGTGTTTTATTGTTACTCACTGTACCGGGTGATCCATTATATATATCACCCCCCATTAACTCTTTTATTTCAGGTTTTAGAAAAAAGCGTTAAATTCAAAAGTTGTAGGATATTTTCCGGAGAATTTTCTACGCTTATTGAAATTTATACAGCGTGTCCCAAATAGGTGTGGCGAAATAAAGTTATGTTTTTTAAAATGGGATACCCTGTATATTATACCATTATAAGGGAGCCCTTTAAATGCTGATTTCAAAAATATATGACACATTATAGTTATGTTAAATATTTGGTCCAGAATACGTCAAAAACTAAATTTTGACTTAGTTGGCCGTGCATCGCCATCTTGTCCGAATCGTCTTGTCTTTTGTTTTTACATCTGCTCTATTTTTTTTTTGTTTCGTACTTCACGGCAATAATGATAAAACACAAGTTCAATAACAAATTTATAACACTTAACTTGAACTATATAACCCTATATACATAACTCTATAATAACAATTAATAGGCAATAATAATATAACACAAAAAATTATCTGTCTATTTAGTTCGTGTAATCGTCTGAATGTTGATAGTGACCACCATTCATTTGAATACATAATTGATAACCCTTCTTTTATTTATCTAAACCTTTATTAAGCCAGTTATTTATATTCTTTATTTCCCTCCTAATTTATTTTTTAATTATATTACTATTGTCGCTATGTCTGAAAAATTTTATTTTATAGTTTTACTATTTAATTCTTGCCAAAATCAAGCATTAAAGATATTCTTAATGTCATAATTAAACAAAAGACAAGACGATTCATAACTAGATGGCGATGCACGGCCTACTAAGTAAAAATTTAGTTTTTGGCGTATTTTGGGCCAAATATTAAACATAACTGTAACGTATCATATATTTTTGAAATCAGTATTTAAAGGACTTCATCAAAATGATATAATATACAGGGTGTCCAATTTAAAAACACATAACTTTATTGCGCCATACTTATTTGGGACATCCTGTATAAGTTTCAATGGGCGTAGAAAATTCTCCGGAAAATATCCTACAACTTTTGAATTTAACACTTATTTCTAAAACCTGAAATAAAAGAGTTAATGGGGGGTGACATTTATAATGGATCACCCGGTACTGCAAAATGAACTGTTACCATCTTTGGAAGCAAGCGGTTTTCCTATTTTGAAACGCTTTGTAAGTATTTAGTTTTTTAACCATTTAAAATAGGTGGCGTCCAAGACATCAAAAGAGTGTACAACTGCTTAAGGCAAGGACTCCGAGCCTCCGACACAAGAGCTGCCGTTCGCACCATAGCACGTAAAGTTGCCTTGTAAAGGTAATTTTACGGCACCAGCATACTAGCTGGAGGTAGTTATTTTGAACAGTTCATGTAAATTAGAAAACTTTAGATGTAATTCTTGATAATGAAATATTTCTTATTGTTAAAA
Organism: Polydrusus tereticollis; assembly: GCA_963920685.1. Lineage (NCBI taxonomy): Eukaryota > Metazoa > Arthropoda > Insecta > Coleoptera > Curculionidae > Polydrusus > Polydrusus tereticollis. The sequence continues at coordinate 164,516,464 of OY987327.1, forward strand.
ATTCTTCTCGTCCTGTATCTTCGAAACAAAGCGGCTTTTTAAAAATCATCAAAGGACAAAATATTCTTAGAATATTCCAGGGATTAACCCCTTCAATTTTGGCCGTATGTTTAATAAACACCCTATATAGTATAGGTATACACAATTTTATAAAAATATTTCAGAAATTCCTATTAATTTCAGGAGCATAAACACCGGGAGGGTTTGCTTCAACCCAATCAAAAAACAAATTAAACTCGGAATTCTGATATTAAGTTTAAACTTAGAATATTTTTCTGCTGTGTGTGGACTTTTAGTGCCCTCGTAGGACAAAAGCACTGCAAGAAACATATAGTATGGCGTTGTGGGTGCCATTTATCTGTTAAATTTAATACTGTCAATACTCTAGGGTATTGAATAAATAGTCCATACATTCAGTTACCTTAATGATAGAACATTCATGGTGTCATCAGAGAACACAATATCCGAGAAGACTCAGATCAGGGCTGGTGTCCCACAGGGTTCACCATTGGCTGCTATTTTATATAATATATACACAAGCGACATCCCTAAACTACCACACACACAACTTTATCTCTTCGCTGATGATACTACGATAACTACAACCTCAAGGGTGCCCTGGTTAGTAGTTTCACGCCTGCAACGTCATATCATGCTCCTTCAGAGCTGGTTGGACAGCTGGAAGCTTCGTTTAAATGCAGATGAAACCCAGGCCATCTTTTTTTCAAAAGCAAGAATCAATTTACCTCAAACCAGGGTATAGGTTAACAATAAATCAATAGAATTGTCAAACAAGATAAAGTATCTTGGATTGACTTTTGATAAAAAGATGGCATGGGGAGACAATGCAGATGAGCGAGTGGCAAAAGCCCAAAAACAGTTTCACGCTATATATTCCCTAATAAATAAAAATAGTAAATTAAACTTAACAGTAAAAACAACGTTGTACAAAACACTAGTACCCCGGTACTTACTTACGGTATACCGACGTGGTGTACCGTAAATAAGACCAAAATGTTAAAAGTCCAAAGAGTACAAAATAAAAGTAATGGTGGGGGCACCAATGAACATGATGAAGAATGCATTACATCTTGACCTAAAAATTGACACGCTCAAACAATTTACAGACAAAATAATAACAAAATACTATAGCAGAACAGACAATTCACCAAATAGACTAATTACAGAATCACACATACACTCACACGAAAAACATAAATACCCAAGGGATTGGCTCCCTCCTTAACAGATTTGAAAACAACTCAATTTCTAAATTTATTCAAACAAAATCTTTTCAAAATTCATAAAAATACAAAAATCAAAAATCCTGAAGACAGCAATAAAATAAACAGAAACAAATAAAATAATTCAAACAAAAACTTCCAAGCAAGTAATCGAAAAGAAATCCCTACAACTAAAAAGAAGTAAAGGAAGAGGATTCCAACTTAAGAAACTACCATTACTATATATACATTCAGTGGAGTCAAAGTAATGTAAATCAAATAATGCAATCTTCCTCCACAGTTTAATGTATTAATGTGTTACTGTGGAGGAAGACTGCATTGTTTTATTTACATTACTTTAGAATATATTACTGTGTGAGAAACTTCTCTAGAAGGATGTTTCTACGTATCATACTATAGTAATTATGCGACACGTGAAACCCGGAATTCCTTTTAAGTCCTAATTTTATTTTCAATTAGACAATAAAATTTCAGTTCATTCAGACATATTAAATATTGCAATAGTTTTTCCTTTTAAATAAATGATAATTGAAGCCGGCTCTCCGATGAATACCAATTCACGCTGAACCTCGTGAAATTTGAATGTCAGCACGGAAGTGGAATTAAATGAGTAATAAAATTATTGTTATTTATATAATTAGGCGTACGTTACTTATAATTGAACGCATATTTTTCGTTAGGTAAACGTAATAATTAAGAAAGTGCCTACAATGAAATTTCGTGTAAGAAAATTTTGGTAAGTATTTAGATGTCATTTTTAGGCCTACAATTCAAAAAAATAATTAACCACAGTGTTTATTTTCTTTAACGCAGGTTATAAAATTTTGCGGGCTTAATTTTCAAATCAATATTGAAACCTCATCTATTTCATATACAGAGTGGCAAGAAAGTCGCGCATAATGCCTGCAACTTTTGAAACGAAAAAATGACCTTTATGAAAGTTGTTGAGTAAATTATTCCCCACATTTCTATATGCATGAATTTTTTCTGTCAATTTTGGTTTGGTTGCCATAGAGACCAACTTACTTTCTTTAAATGAAACACCCTGCATATGATTGCATATTTGGATTCTACTGGGAAAACTCTGAACTTTTTGTAATTGAAATTATTTTTTATTTATTTAAAATTGTAACAAACTTTATAATAACAAAATAAATAGCCTAGAAAATTGAACAACTTAACATCGGAATAATAAACAAGTGAAACCTTTTCAGTGGATCAGGTGTTCAAAATGACCACCATTTTCTGCTAAGCAGAGCGCAAGTCGATCGCTGAACTCGTCTACAACGTTTAAGAGGAAGTCCTTTGGAATGGTGCGAATTTCAGCACTAATTCTGACTTTTAAAGATTTTAAGTCATTTGGACGGTTAACGTAGCCTTTGTTCTTTAAGTGTCCCCACAAAAAGAAGTCGAGCGGGGTTAAGTCCAAGGATCGCGCTGGCCAGTCAATAGCACCTCTTCTGGCTATCCAACGTCCTGGAAATTGTTCGATTATGTATTGTCTTATTGCCGCATAATGCGCAGATGCTCCATCCTACTGAAACCATACCTGTTCATTTATGCGATTATTTACATCCGGTAAAACCATTCTGCAACAAGGAATTATGTGATTCCTGAGGAGGTCCAGATATTTTTCGCCGTTCAAAATACCATGTGCAAAAAAAGGTCCCACAATATGTCTACCAACTATGCCCGCCTAAACACTAACTATTTTGGGCATCTGAGTATGACCTTCCTGGAATCAGTAAGTATTCTCAGCAGGCCAATAACGATAATTGTGTCTATTAACAATGCCATTTAAATGGAAAGTAGCTTCATCCGAGAAAATAATATTTGTTGCGAAGTTATTATCGCTATTGCATCTTTCCATCATCAGCTCACAAGAGTCAGCTCTTCTATTAAAATCGTCCTCGTTTAACTCGTGCACCAACTTTATCTTGTAGGGATGCAACTTCTCCTAGTTAAACAAATTTTTCAGTGACTAATGAGACACATTAAAATCCATTGCCATTGGCCTGGATGATTGTGTTGGATTTTCATGTGTTGAGAGCATGATATCCAAAGCTTTGTCTCCCTCGGTTGCTGTTTTAGGTCGACCTGATCTAGCGGCTTCCCTAACACTGCCTGTTTCTCGAAATTTCTTTACCAATTGACACACTGTTGACTGAGGTATATACTCAATATATACTCAACACAAGGGTAGAAAACTCAACCTATTAGAAACATTAGCAATCAAAAAAGCCTTAAAAAATTGATGTAATGTTGTTAATAATCAAATTAAAATACCTTCAGGTGCTAATCTAATACTTAATAGTCTAATAACTTAAGATAAATATGCAATAAACACTGTCAATAATAATTACGAACGAAAAAACCCATAATTATATACACAATATAATTTTCTTAATTTTATTACTTAGATGTAAATACCTCTATAATCACACCTGTAATTTAGTTGTATCTTTGGCCAATACCTGTAAATTAAGGACCAAAATAACCCATCATCTATCAATTTTTATTTTAATGACAAGTAGAATTTAGTATTGTCTTATATGCCTTTGATAATGATCAGCAAGGGTTGAAACCCGTGTCAGGAAACCTAAATAAATTGTGAAATATAACAAGTACGACTTCAATTTCCTCTACCATGGAACATTCATTTCACCAAGCATGTAGCCCATCACAAATCAACAAGATATTATCTTGTGAATTTGTTCACAGTATTCCATGGATGTGCATCTTGTTATGTAGATGTGAGATGGTAGATGTTGGCTCACCCGACATCGCCCGGTGAAATGCTATCGCATCGGCTTTGGTAGCGTAAAGTTGCTTTTTGAGCTAACGTTTCGTCGCTGTTCCGACGTCTCCGATTTCCAGGGTGGGAAATATATGAAATATGTGAAAAATGTTATGACGATGGTTTCAAGATCGAAATGCTCCGGAGTTAAACTCGTCTCCCAATAGGATCTCCGGGTGGAGACTGGTCCTGGCGCCTAATCAAGCGAAGTTATCCAAACATCCACCATTTCCAATAGCAAGGCAGGTCCTTCGAACAACATTCAAACTGTGTGACAACTGAAGTTGTTAAAAGACCCAAAATTAGCTTCTTCCAAATTAACTTCTGCAATATAAGAGGACTGAGTTCGAATATCAATGCAGTTCATCAACATCTACAATCTACCAAACTTCATGTACTCGCACTAACCGAATCAAAGGTCAGATCATCGACTAGTACGGTCAGCAATTTACTTAATCTACACAAACTAGGACAGGAGTAAATAATTTTTAAATATATCTATTAAAAATTAAAAGTATATTAAATATTGCGATCAAGGATATTAAAAATATACTAATATATCGCAATATTTTCATATACCTATCTCATGACCGCAGCAGAATCGTGACTGGTGTTTATTTTCTCCCTTCTTCAAGATAACGTCGGCAGCGTCTTGATATAGTCCGCCTTACGAGTCTGTGGCTACGACGGCTAAGGAGACAGGGGGTAAAAGGCATAAAAAGGTCATGTTTAACTATAGCGGCATAAGCGTGCGGTGCCTCGTTTCATATAAATATCTTATAAGTTCATAAATTAAATTTACTTCCTTTTATTTTAATAATTAAACCACGCCACTGCCCATTCTCAGTGGCAATAGGTAAAAAAAACCGCAGTGGAGCACGCATTTTTTAGGCATTATTTTATTCATTGTGTCCTCAACAATTATTTCATCCACTAGAAGCGGCCGCCGAGAATTGCGCGGACGGGAAAAAATTCATACGCGGTCTAATCATCATAAAATTAGGTTATTTTTATTTAAAATTTATTGGTAATCTTAGCACACCCGGTACATCAGTTTTTTTTAATATGCATTCCTTCTATAACCACAGAACCGTATGGCGGACTATACCTTTAATCTACATAATCGTCAGTGTTGTGCTACAAGCGAGAGGTGGTGCGTTAGCTAGTTCAATTTTTGTACGCGTATAAAATTTTCGAGCGGTCACTGTGACCGCACGACAGCGTTAGTGTTACTTTTCGGGTTCGCATAAACTTTGATTTACGGCAACGGCTGATCAACCTGGACCTTCTAAAAAGTTTAGAGTAGCAGAAAAAGTAAGTGCATTGGATCCGAGATTTGAGAAAACATGTATGAAGTGGTATGAAGTGGACAAAAATGATTTTTCTGACTAAGATGATGTTGATGAGCAAACCAATGAACTTAGTAAGCATGATACAGAGTTTGAATTTGAAAGAGAAGATGATGAACTTGAAAGGGGTATAAGACGAAGAGAGAAAGAAAATTTAGCCATTAGTGATGAGTCCGATGAAGAAAGTGAATTGGATGGTACAAGGAAAAATTACTATGGTAAGAATCGTTTCAAATGTTCATCTAAAACTTTTCATCCTTGATCCAGAACCCTCAGACATAATATTGTAATGCAACTGCCTGGATTACGACCCTCTTCAAGATTGGAAAATTCAGCAAAACCTCTTGAGGCATGGAGCTTGCTGTTTACGGAAGACATTTTGGTTATAATTTTACGTTGGGCAAATTTTAAAATGAAAGAGAAAGGAGAAAATATAAACGAAGTTCTCGTCCCAGAATTACGGAATGTAGATATGACTGAACGAAAGGCATTTTCTGGTCTTCGATTTTACAGAGTTGTTTTCGTCTTAAATTATGAAAACATTGAAAGAATTTTTGCCACTAACGGAACCGGAAGAGAAATCTTTGCGATTTGATTATCCGGAAGACTGAAATGACAAACAAAAAGAAGATCCTATTTGACCAGTTTATAGTCAATTGCAGTATACCGCATGGGAGCTAACACTTGTATAGACGAAATGCTTGTTTCTTTCAAAGGCAGGTGCAAGTTTAAAATGTATATGCCTCTAAAGCCATGTTAGTATGGTCTGAAGATTATGTGCCTAACAACTGACGAGAGAAACAATTATTTCTACAATGTTTGCATACAGCGGTAAAGATACAGATGGAATTGGTTTACCAAATAAGTCAAAAAAATGTAGTACCTGAGCCTACACAAGCGGTTTTAAGGTCGTGACAATCAATTTTTGATACAAACCGGAATATAACCGCGGACAATTGGCTTTCCTAAATTGAATTGGTTAATCAACAAACATTAACAAACCCGAAATTATATATACAATTGCACCAAAGAAGGGGTCGATGCACTTGATGGGAAATGTGCAAGGCACTCTACAAGTCGACGTACACAACGCTGGTCAATGGTACCTTTCTTTAGACTGCTCGATATTAGTGGTGTCAATGCCCATGTACTTCACCAGTCATATAAAGAATATTACTCTAGAAAAAGCGAATTTCCTCAAATTGCGTGCCGATCAGTTGGTAAGACTAGAGCTCGCAAGAAGAACGCAAAATGTTCATATACCTTCTCAGTTACTGATAAACATTAGAAGCGTACTAGGAATTCCTGAGAATCAAATACCTGCCAATCAGAAAGAAATATTGGAAAAGCGCAAGACATCTTATACCGGGTGTTGCATCGTCGAGCGGGACATAGGAAATCCCATGTAATTTTAAATGGGGTCAATTATTGACTTCCCTAATTATTTTAGAGAAAAATTCTATTTAGGTTTATTAAAGAGCACTAAAACCCACATTCAAAAGAATAACTTTAGATATTTTTGATGAGCCCGTTTACGGGTTATCGCCGATTTCTTTTTAACTATTTCTCCTTTTTATGGCCCCGTATTTGCGGGCACCAGTCAAGGTAAAAGATGACTGTCAAATAAAGTTGACATTTTGAAATGTGTGCTTTATTGTTATAAAAACTCGTACATCGAAAATATTAAAGGTGTATTTATGAGTACAAATTAATCTGAATAAAACTAAAATAAAGTATCCAATTACAAGGTTAATTATGACATTTTACATGTTTCAATATTTTACTAATTAATAGGTAGGTACTATTAAATTGTTAGAACTTTAGGATTTAAGAAGATGTTCAAATATTCCTCCATTGACTGCTAGACAATAACCGAGGCGATCATAAAATTCTCTTCTTACATTCGCTAGTTGGTAAACTGAAATTCTATTGCATTCGGCAGAAATAGCATTTTTTAACTCGTCTAGATTTGGGTATTTTTTATCTTTGTATATCCTGTTTTTTAAATGGCCCCAGAGAAAGAAATCATTTGGCGATAAATCAGGAGACCTGGCTGGCCAATTTACTGTATGATTTAAGCCAATAACATTTCCATTAAAAGTACGGTTTAAATATTCCCGGACAGCCAGGGTACTATGTGCCGGGCAGCCATCCATTTGGTACCAAACTTCCTGATTTTCCCTGGCGGCATCATGTAAAGTAGGTAAAATATGATCTTCAAGTAGTTCCAAAAAATATTCTGCATTTAAATTTCGTGTAAGAAATAATGGCCCGATAATATTTTCTCCGAAAATCCCAGCCCATACATTAACTTTTTGTGGATATTGCGTCCTTGTTTCCACAAACCTGTGTTGGTTTTCTTTGCTCCAATATTGATAATTTTGAACATTGGGTTCATTGTTTAAGGTAAATGTGCATTCGTCAGTGAAACAAATGTTTTTTAAAAATTCCCTATCCATGTTTGCTCTTTCCATCATACCAAAACAAAACTCCTGTCGTCGTATTTCGTCCCTATCTCTTAGCTCTTGGTGCTTTTCATATTTGTATGAATAATATTTATGTCGTTTCAAAGCTCGTAACGCTGTGGTGTGATCTAATCCTATGTCATCCTCAAGTTTCCTTGTGCTGATCTTTCCATCATTTTCTTCCACGCACAATAAAACTTGCAAGTCCCTATCATGTCTTGCATCTCTTCTTTGTTCCTGCCTTTCTTCACATCTGCAGTTCGTTATTAAAGTGCCTTTTGTCTCAAATTTCTTGATAGTCCTTTCGACTGTAGATTTTGCAGGTATCGGTCTATTCGGATACAGAGCAGCAAACATGCCTGACACATTTTGATAACTATTTCCTTGATAATACCATTCAATCATCAATATTTTTTCTTCAGAAGTGTAATTCATGGCAAATATTTTCGATGTACGAGTTTTTATAACAATAAAGCATACATTTCAAAATGACAACTTTATTTGACAGTCATCTTTTACCTTGACTGGTGCCCGCAAATACGGGGCCATAAAAAGGAGAAATAGTTAAAAAGAAATCGGCGATAACCCGTAAACGGACTCATCAAAAATAACTAAAGTTATTCTTTTGAATGTGGGTTTTAGTGCTCTTTAATAAACCTAAATAGAATTTTTCTCTAAAATAATTAGGGAAGCCAATAATTGACCCCATTTAAAATTACATGGGATTTCCTATGTCCCGCTCGACGATGCAACACCCGGTATGCCTCTAAAGCCATGTAAGTATGGTCTGAAGATTATGTGCCTAACTGACGCGAGAAACAATTATTTCTACAATGTTTACATACAGCGGTAAAGATACAGATCGAATTGGTTTATCAAATGAGTCAAAAAAATGTAGTAAGCATACACAAGCGGTTTTAAGGTTGTGACAATCAATTTTTGATACAAACCGGAATATAACCGCGGACAGTTGGCTTTCCTAAATTTGAATTGGTTAATCAACAAACATTAACAAACCCGAAATTACATATACAATTGCACCAAAGAAGGGGTCGATGCACTTGATGGGAAATGTGCAAGGCACTCTACAAGTCGACGTACACAACGCTGGTCAATGGTACCTTTCTTTAGACTGCTCGATATAAGTGGTGTCAATGCCCATGTACTTCACCAGTCATATAAAGAATAACCTTACTCTAGAAAAAGCGAATTTCCTCAAATTGCGTGCCGATAAGTTGGTAAGACTAGAGCTCGCAAGAAGAACGCAAAATGTTCATATACCTTCTCAGCTACTGGTAAACGTTAGAAGCGTACTAGGAATTCCTGAAAATCAAATACCTGCCAATCAGAAAGAAATATTGGAAAAGCGCAAGACATCTTATATGTGTCCTTCTAGAATCAAACGAAAGACCTTCCATCTTTGCTTTTCATGTCATAAAGCTATAGGTATGCTTAGAATACAGTGCCAATTGTGCGTAAATCTAACTTTTAAGCTGTGTGACTTCCATGATTCCAATTCCAAATGAGTTAAAGAGAATTTTATCCTCTGTCAGTGCTTCGGTTTTGGGAAATTTTCTTTTATGTCCACCTTCAAATATTTACGTTAGTCGCAAAACACACAAAAACTGTTCAAAATATAACAAATGTTAAGAACCGATTTATCAGCCTTTATAGCAAATTAAATGGGTCCGCCTGCAGTAAAGAAATTAGTGTATGCACCTACATTTCTCAAGACTTGTCGGGTCTGGTTTTACTGCCCCTAAGGAAGGGTGTGTGAGCAATTATATTTACTAATAATCGCGATATTGAGTGCCCGCGGTTGTTTACCAGATGGGTCGGTATAGAGCTATAAAATAATGTGATTTCCATTTTTAAATATGGGGAATTCATTCAATTCAATAGAGGCGATCGCAAACAGAGGTTTTACTGTATTAAATGTCCCAAAAATCGTCAGATAATCTATAATTATCTTAACTGGGTGCTATTCCATTGTTCAAATTTGATTTGATCACTACTAATCTTAATGGAATGTTTCGAACAATGTTATCTTTTTTATATATAGCGTGTCCAAGAAAATTTTGGACAACATATGGAAATTCTAAGATAGAAACTACGACAAATATAATGACGCATATAGCGAAATCGACTAATTATGGAAAATTGCTAAGAATAATCGTATCAACAATTTTAATAATTACTATTAAACAATCTCTAACTATACCAAAAAAGTTAACCAACGAACATCCTACAGAATAATTACTACCCCGTTATTTATATGAACATAAACAAAACAATAATAAATATAAGCCAATTATTGTAAGAATGTATTTCTGTAAAATATTCTTATTGGAAGCCAATATCGTTTTATTCAACATAAAGATTATACCAACGATAAAACGTTTTCTTTGGGGTAATAATTAAATTACACCGCTCAACACCAAAAATGTTTTGGGCTCAAAAATAGCTATTTCCGAAGTATTTTGTCTTGCTTAACACGAAAATCACCATGAAAAATTTAGATTAGCTCTGTTTTCAATATAGAGGGTTGGGCAAAAAACATCCATGTTTCATTTCCAACATCGATGTTTTTAACGACGATGTTTTCTTGATATCATCGAGTTTATTTTAAATATCGAAATAAAATCTGAACTCGTCAGTATTCTTATTCTTATTCGCAATTGTACGGGGGTTTCCCTTGCTCGTTTCCTTAGGATTCTCAGGTCGTATATTCAGAAATCGTCGACACATTAGCCGCTCGGAACATTCCGGTGCTGCAGAAATATTTTTATTAACCAACAGCACGAGTACCTCTACCTGAGCAGTCCCAGACTGTTTAACCAATATAAGTATATACAGGGTGGCGCATCGAAAACAAAACAGAGACATTTACTGGCAGCTTTAATATTGTTTTCGAGGGGGACACAAAATTGGCAAAAAATCACGTTAACACGTGCAGCCCCCTGGACGGGGGTGGCACCACCCCTAAAATCTTAAATGGAAATGGGGTTCGAGTGACACTTTATTTTAAAGGTGCTACAATTCCCTTTATTAGGACGTAAAATTCATCTTCTTCAGTTCAGTAGTTTTGGAAATTTATTGATTTAAAGCTTAAATAAAACTCTAATACATCATCATTAGTGGAGATTAATACATTCGGCAGCAAAGTAGTGTAAATATGAAAAATGAACTGACCCGTCAGCCAAGTAAATGGAAATGGGGGTCGAGTGATACCTTCTTTTAAAGGTCTTTCAATTCCCTTTAAAATTGTGTAAAATTTATGAACTTCAGTTCAGTAGTTTTGGAGATTTATTGATTTAAAGCTTAAAGTAGACTTTAATAGGTACATCAGATTAGTTTGTACTATTTTCAGAAGAAATTTGAGTAAAAGCATTTACTTAATAAGTAAATGCTTTTCTACTACGCACTACACTACACCCATGGTTTGTTTATCATTTTGGTGTTGAAAATAGGGATTGGAGCGTTTTTTGTGGCAAAAAAGTTGTTTCTTGAAGAAAGACAAAAAGGGAATGTCTCGTACTTATTTTAAATAAGAATTTAGTACATATTTTCCGATTGATTGGGCCAAACTTTGTTGTTAAAATACCTTGTAACGCTTTATACATAAATTAACCATGGTATATTCCACGGCAGAAAGGGTTGAAATTATCGAAATATTTTTCGGAAATAATCAGTGCGCTAATAGAACTGCACAAATATTTAATGAGCGACATGAGAACAGTAACATGCATCGAAAATATGTTCTAGAACTTGTAGCTAAATTTCGGGAAACTGGATGAGTCGCCAATAAAAGACGCAACATTGAAAATCCCATAAGGAACGAAGCAATAGAAGTGGGGGTTTTAGGGCAAGTTTATGTAGATCCTACGTTAAGTACCCGCAAATTGGATACTGTGTGTGGTGTTAGTCGACGTAGTATCCAGCGGATTCTAAAGGCCCATAGTTTTTATCCGTATAAAATTCACCTTGTAGAAGAACCTAATGAAGACGATTTTGATCGGCGATTACAATTTTGTGAAGATACGAGTGAACGAATTATAAACGATGAACATTTTCTATTCAACACTTGCTTTTCCGACGAATGTTCCTTTTTCTTAAATGGTGTAGTAAATCGTCATACCTGCCGATATTGGTTCGATTCTAATCCCAAAATTTATCGTGAGGTACACACACAGCAGCCACAAAAATTAAATGTTTGGGCTGGTATTTTTGGCGATCATTTAATTGGTCCTTTTTTCTTACCTGGAAATTTGACCGGTGAAATGTATTTGGAATTACTGCAAGACGCCATAGATCCTGCACTAACAGCCATAATTGAAAATTAGAATGATCGGCGGTACATTGCGAATAGGTTGATGTTCCAACAGGATGGTGCCCTACCACATTACGCATTACGTGTTCGACAATATTTAGATCAGACGTTTCCAGGTCGATGGATTGGTAGAAGAGGTGCCATTGAATGGCCCCCAAGATCGCCAGATTTATCACCTTTGGATTTCTTTCTGTGGGGTCACCTAAAAAGCAAAATCTATGCTACTCAGCCAACATCGTTAGAAGATTTGCGACAAAGAATTGTAAATGAGTGCCTTCAAATTACTCCTCAAATATTGGAAAATGTGCGGCAACGTTTTGAGCAAAATCTTTATTACTGCATGGAGAGTCATGGTGGTCATTTCCAACATTTACTTGGCTGACGGGTCAATTCATTTTTCATTTTTACACTACTTTGCTGCCAAATGTATTGATCTCCACTAATGATGATGTATTAGAGTTTTATTTAAGCTTTAAATCAATAAATTTCCAAAACTACTGAACTGAAGAAGATGAATAATAATAATAAGGGAATTGTAGGACCTTTAAAATAAAGTGTCACTCGAACCCCATTTCCATTTAAGATTTTAGGGGTGGTGCCACCCCCGCCCAGGGGGCTGCATGTCTTAACGTGATTTTTTGCCAATTTTATGTCCCCCTCGAAAACAAAATCGACGGGTCTGAGCTTTTTTCCAACAAAGAACTGAGCTGCCAGTAAATGACTCTGTTTCGTTTTCGATGCGCTGTTATAATTAAAATGGGTGTCGGTATTAACCTGAAGGGATGGTAAGATAAAATGAGATTTTAAAATGAGTTTACCAACTTTACCCATTTAATTACCCAAGCTAACTCATCAGGGTGGGTTCACTGGATTTCATATCTGGTCCCGTCCAATACCATGATGCTACCAAAAAGGATTACTACCATACTTACTTCTTACAGATCATGGAACATCAAGTTACAATATATATAGGGCGCCAGACAGTTTTTTCTATAAGCAAAACTGCCAAAAAGAATATAAAATATATAGCCAGAGACCACAAATAGGCAAATCAAACACAAGCTAAGTTGACTGGTTTATATTTATCAAAAAACTACCCTGTAATTGGGTGAAGCCCTTACATAATAGGGTGTGATTTAGAGGGTCATGAGATTAATAAAGCAAAGTATAAACTAGGAATTCTCAATTCCAAAATGACAGAAAGGATCTATGAGCAATATTTCAAGAAAAGTGTTAATAAATTATTATTAAAGTAAATATTTCAACCTGGTATACTCAGCGCAGTGATGTCGACATTACCTTACAAAATGCTGGTACCTTACAGCATTATAACAGCATGATAATTAAGGAAAAAAACAGTAAATTGATATAAATAAAGGTAATGATTTAGAGGTTCATAAAATAAATTAAGGAGGTCTCAGCAGTCTAGGCTAAGCTTGCCTTCAGCAACAAGAAAGCTTACAAGGTATCTCCACCAAGAGATGTAAAATTTAATAAAATAAATAAAGAGTAAAAGGCATTGGCAAACGCTTAGACTAGTCTGTCTGAGACTGTAAAAGTTATACCACTGGAATTATTTTAAAAACTTATCTGTCGATGAAAATGAAAAGTCCAGGTACTCGATCAACTACTACCAGGCCAAGGAAACTGCAGGTTATATCTACTAGCAAAGCATGATAATCAATATGCTATCTATAACGGGTTCAAAACCCATAGGTGACTTCAACAGGCAAACGTCCAAATGTTCCGAAATGCCTTGGGTTGGCTTTTAAGCCAAAAAATGTACCAAAACTAAAAACCCTCTCAATACCATGGAGGGCAAAAGAAAAACATGTCGCAAAGAAGCCGATGTTTAGTAGACTCTAACGTGAGTAAAATCCGAGAAACTCGCTAATTAATCCATACAAACAAAACCTACATAAAGGCCAAATAGGATTAATTAAAATTGAAGTTCAGCCAACATATCCGCTACACAGCGTGAATTTTCCGAAGAAATTCGTCGTTTGGTCTGACTTCTCTCACGTTTGAACATAAAGTAAAATGGAGACCCTAGAAGGGTTTAAAGAAAACGAAGGAGTGTCGAAAGTAGATTGACAAGAAATTCGCCACAGAATCAAGCCTTAGATGTTCACCAGGTTAGAGTGCAATAATTCTACTCTAGGTCAGTAGGCTACTTGAAGAGAGTACGAATGAGAACAGACCTACGCCCACCCTATCGAACCGTATCGACGCCGACGCATAAAATAAGTCGATGCAAACGGCCGAGCGAATAAACGGTCCGAGCGACGTACCAATAAAAACGACCAAACAGCTGACTGGCAAATTTCGCATGTAAACAAATTGAAATCTGGTTTTACAAATGTATTACGATGGATTAAAAAGAAATACAAAGCAAGAGAAATCATGATGGATATCAGAAATAATTAGCCATAACTGATTACCTGAAAATTTAGTAAGGAATGACCGAAATAACAGGTATGCTTGCCCAAATACATAGTTAAACAAATCCAGACCATTACAGCGCCACCCTGTATGTATAATGCTATAACTACTTAATTATATACTTAGATTGGTTAAGCAAGCGCTAATCCACCTTTTCGCAATCGAAGACATATTTTCGAAAGCATTATCTAGCATCTCTAGAATGTTACCACATTCTTGGATGATCCTTTCTTATAACAGGTCTAAATTTTCAACTGGTTTTTTAAAAATATTGTTTTTCATAATAAAGAAAAATGAAGTAATCCATAATCGTCAAACAAGCAGCTAATGTAGTATCATGCAGCTAATGGGCATACCGAATAATATAAGAATGTTTTAACCTAAAAAACATACCTTTACCTCTACAGGGTGTTTCAGAATAAGATGCTGATCCTTAACGGTGTGAATCCTTGGGTGATTTTAAGAAGAAAAGTTCAAATTAACATATATCCTTAACCTATCAACTTTCGAACTACAGGGCATTAAATTTTAAGAAAAAAATCGTTTTTCTATCATAACTTTAACAACTTTCTAGCTATTTTTATCAATTTTTAACACATGCCCTCTAAGCATCAATAGCCATTTTTTGGTGTAGAAAAATTTTAAAATTTTTTAATCAGTGGCGTCCTGAAAGGGTTTGGACTAGACATTTTGGAAAAATATTATGTACGCCACTGCTTTTTCTCAAGATAAAAATTATTTTTAAAATACTCATTCATTTTAGGCCAAATTTAATGTCTTGCCTTTTTATCGTCCGACAAACAGTTTCCGACAAAAAAAATAAAAAGCGTTAAATGCGCATTCGCTATGTGCCTATGGTTTATTTTTTAACATTAAGTTAAAACAACTAACATTAAATAAAGTGTGAACAAAAACGAAAATAATTTAGATTAGCTGTTGAAAGTGGCCACCACCTGCAAGAATGCATGCTTCAGCTCTTCTCCTCATTGAGTCTCGTACCCTTTGAAAAATTCCTGGAGTATTCCTGATAGTGTCGAAACAAACTATTATGCGGTTTCTCAACTCCTCTTCAGTATAATTGAGATGCTGTAAAGCAACGTTTTCAGATGTCCCCAAACGAAAAAATCTAGACTGTTTAGATCAGGGGATCTAGGTGGCCACGATTGTGTTCCTCTGCGCCCTACCCATCGATTTCTATAATGTTGATTTAAAAACTCTTATATAAAACCCTTTTATAATCATTTAATACGATTTGGGACAGCAGCACCTGCTTATAACCTTTATACACCAGAGACTGCTAAGACAGGTATATAACGATAATAAGAGCGCTTTACATCCGTAATATTGTATTGATTTATAGTACTTATTAGCACGTCTTATTGCCATTAAGAATTGTTTGCCTGGCACTATAAAACGTGCCTCAACCAGGTATTTTATAACCGTCGAAATTTGTTGTATATTCTTTATAAAACGTTATCATATTGGCTATGCGCCTTAGCGGCTGTGGATATAATTCAGTTTTAAAAAAATGAAAGATGTGTTTATTTGTACTTGTACAATTTTATTACAAACGATATATTTACAAGACTTTACAATTTACGAGCACTAAACTAACCTTGTCTTAATTTTAAAGTGGTACGAACACCGACGTAGATATGTGAATACTTTTCAATTCCTATCTGTGCCAACTTAGTGCGGCAGGACAAGCATCAAAACTATGTGGATGCCATTGCAATCTGACTTTTAGGAATGCCGCTAGGTGTAGTTTTGTTCCACGTGGATCTGTTTGAAAATACAATCCATCGGTTCTCTATCGTGTGATTATGGAAAAGCCTCGTCACTGATTAATGTCCTAAAATAAAATATAATAATTTAGCCCTTGATATGTTTAGCAATATTCTATTTGGGCTTCTATAATGCTACCTATAAACCCGTTTTTTATGGCGTAGAATACAAAAATATATTTACAATTTCAATCTTTGCACCACATAACGTATTTTAAAATGAATTGAAAAATAATAGGGGTAAAATTCAAAGCCTTATTCCAAGACAAGAAAATGAAACGTATTTGTAAAAACTTACTTAAAATCGTGTAATACCAGCACAATCCATTGCACATGATTTTATTACATCCTTAATTTCGAGTACTTTTCTGAAAAATCATCCGCCCAGTATATGTTATTAGAGAGTCTGAAATACAACTGAGTCGTTGCAAAGCGAAACGGGATTGTCATCGGCCATTTTGGATATGTTCTATAAAGATACCAAAACGTTTTATAAAGGCAATCATCGTAATGTGTACAATAAATAAATCGTTTCATATTCGGTATGTCACTCATTACGTATCAAATCGTTTTTACTCCCATAAGACTATTTGATTAAATTGAATTATTTATGATAATTTTGTTATAATGATTACTGCCGGGGTTTATATCCAGTACGTAACGTGGTAACAATTTTGTATACGGTTCCTCGAGAAACAATTTTATTTCAGCTAATATTTGTTGGGTATCAGTTATTAAAAATGGTATTACTGTTATAATATGATTGCTATCAATCCTGTTTTATTACTCTATTGCGCTCTGTGTACATTAAAGGAAAGGTGCTAGTCAGTTTTCAATTCACCTTTAAAGTATATTTTTATGTTTATATTTTTTTTCTCATCTAGTTAATTACATATTTTAAAAATTATACTTAGAATCCTAGAGTTTCAATCAGAAATGTAAAAAATTAATTATCACGTTATGTTGATGTTTGCGACGGACATTGCAGTTTATAAAGGAGTTATTTATTACCTTGTAAAAATACCTTCCGACAAATGTCCTGGGAATCCTGAGATTGTGCTTATTACCCAAGTTCTTACTCCATAGTATAAGTTAGATTTAAATCTCTAATTGCCCTTATTTTTTGTTTAAAAAACAATTCAACCGCAGTTTTATGTTTATCTTTCCAATTTCAGGAAATCTTTCAAATGAACCTAAAAAATAAACTCTAATTTTCAACAGAATAATATATATAAAAAATTACTTATTTCATTAAAAAAAAAAAGATTGTATTATGCATAACATTGTGCTTTAGATATTTATAGACTTATATTTCAATATTATTTTCTCGTAAAGCAGAACTTTTTATTTTGGTTATATTTCTTGCCTGTCACTGCGTACGACAGTTTCTTAAAAATAAAATTGTGCTACGAACTAAACCAGGTAAATTTAATAATTAAATTAGCTTTACGTATTATTTTTATGCAACTAAAGACGTAAGAAAAATAATTAGGAATACTGCATACTTTATCTCATTTTTAAACAAAAATATAATATACAGTAAAACCTCTGATTGCAATTGCCTCTATAAAGTGACCACCTGAGTTATACGACCGGTTATGAATTCCCATATTTAAAAATGGAAATCCCATTATTTTATACTCCTCTTTACCAACCCATCTGTTAAACGACCAAGGCCACTCATTATCGAAATTTTAAGTAAACATTAATGCTAAAAACACCCTCCATTACGGGCAGTAAAACCCGACCCGACAAAATTCTTAAAAAATATAGGTACATACACTAATTATTACTTTATTGCAGGCGTATCCATTCAATTTGCTTTAAAGGCTGATAAATCGGTTGCTGACATTAGTTTTGTTTTAAGCAGTTTTTGTGTATTTTGGGACTAACTTAAATATTTGAAGATGGCAAAAAAAAAAAAGGAAATTTCTTTCTTTAAGCCAAAAAATTAAAATATTCGAGGAAAGTGAAAAAGCTGATATAAGTACCAGGAATCTGACTGAAAAATTTAAAGTGAGTAAGGCCCAAGTGACCATGTTGCTTCAAAATAAAGTAGAAGTTAGAAATTTGTTTCAAGAAGGTGGCAACGATTAACAGTGACGATAAAAAAAATGCTTTTTGAGAGCCGGATTTATGCGTTATACAGATAATATTGCCTCTATTGATAACGGTTTGCCAACAAAAAGTGCAGAATTAACTATCATTGAGTGCATTAAAGAGATCCAAAAAACGAATGAAACTACTCCCAACTCAGAGACAAAGGTAGAGGATCCTGAAAATTTCAATCCTATCTGAAGCCTGCGTAAGTTTGAGAGACTTAAAAAACTTGTTTAATAATGTTAACAATTTTGACACAAGTCCACAAATGTTTCTCAATTGTTATTAAAAGGTAAATCTGAATTTTATATTTTGGAAACAGGCTTAGGTATATTTTCATTATTTCTCAATTGATTTTTTTGTAATTTGGTATTTTTGCGTACGACCCTAAGACGTACTTTCCTATTGGTTCATGTTAATAAAACAAAATAATTGTCTGATAACATCAATAACAATCTGATCAATACCAAAAACAAATTAACATAAACAAAGCTGAACATGAAAGCTTAACATGATTGAGTGTACAACCCTGACCCAATACCTAATAATGCATCAAAAGAATATCTTCGACCGAACCAACATAATTTCCAATGCATTTTTCAACTGACCTGAACTAACCTAAACTAACCCTTAAACAAACTTTTTGAACTTGTTGCTGAGAAATTTCTGCAGATATTTGTGATATACAATCTTTCAATGCATCCAAAGTCGCTTGACGAGTTAGGTATATAAACTTTATTTTTTATAGCACCCCATAGATAAAGATACAGCGGGGTCAAGTCTGGAGCCCTCGGAGGTCAAGCTACAAAAAGGACTGTTGCGACAACTCCATTCATTTTCGAAATATTCATTGAGACATCTTTTAACAGGAGCAAAATAATAAGTTGGGGCGCCATCTAGCCGAGGATACAAACTCTCCCTATATTCTAACGGCAAACCATGAATAGCATTCCAAAAATCATGTTTCAAGATCTCTAGAAATCTCAAATCATTTAAAGTTTTCATAAAAAAAAGAGTCCAATAATACGATCTTTTAGAACACCACACCACACCACAAATAGATGAAGATCACCATAAGGGAAGTTGAAATTACCCATAGACATGGTAGGTGACTTTTTTGATCTTGGTTAGTGTAATATTTTATTTCTTTTGTGGTGTTCGTAATGATGAGAAATATACAGACTGTCCACGGATAGGGTTTACAATAGCACAAATGGATGAAAAATTTCATTTTTCGGGAAAAAGTCATTCTTGATAAAAAGTTTTGCTTGTAAAAAAAATGCAATTCACGAAGAGAAAATTTTGATTTTTTATACAGGGTTCGAAAAAACTTCAAAAACATGATTTTTCTCCAAGAGTAACTACCTTTATTTTTCATTTTTGACCAAAATGCCAATTAGAAAACTTATTTAGAATAACGTTTGTAATTTAAATCCGAGATTTAAAATAAATCTTTGATTTTTTTAGGTATTTCAATTTTAAGAGGTAAATGAAAATTTTTTTGGATAGCATTAGCGGTCGAAATACATACATTATCAATTACTTTATATCTTTCAGAGGGGCATCAAAAAATTTCAAAAACTGATTTGTGGTGTTACCAGAAATATGTATTCTGAATTTCACAAATGAAATGACCCCGGAAATATCACGACAAAGTCTTAAAATAACAACAAATATTAATTTTATAATTTGCTATTCAAACACAACACCCCCCCTCCCCCCTCCATATTCAACATATTTTTCCAGCTGTAAACGAATGTCGTCAAAACTTCTTCGAATTTTTTCAATGGATATTGTTTGAACAGCTTCAACAATTCGCTGTTTTAGAAGCTGTACGTCGTTCTTAATTGGACGGGAGTACACTAATTGTTTGAGGCGCCCCTAAAGATAGGCATCCAAAATAGTTAAATCGGGACTCCTTGAGGGCCACAGAACCGGACCATTCCAACCAATCCATCTGTGGCCAAATGTATTCTCTAGCCATTCTCTCACTTCAATTGCGAAATGCGCAGGGCATCCATCTTGTTGAAAGTACATTTCGTTCCTAAATTGGAGAGGCAATTCTTCTAGGTTGTCAGAAAAGAATGTTTCCAACATTTTAAGGTAACTCCTACGGTTAAACGTGTTTTCAAAAAATAATGCCATAATGTGAAATCGCACACTTTACTTTACTTTTTTGTAATATATTGTCTTCTAGCAGGAATTCTAAAACGGGGATTATTTTTACTCCAGTATCTAATATGCGCAGAAGACACTTTCCCGTTTGTTGAAAATGTCGATTCATCGGAGAACATGATAAATTTATGAAAATTACTGTTTCCACTTACAATTCTGTCTCTGACCCAAAGACAAAAATCCAAACGTTTGGCTTCGTCTCCTTCTTCCAATGTTTGATTAAAAGTTGGCTTAAATGGGAATATTTTGTTTGCCTTTTTAATATTCCGAATGTGAGATTTTTTTACTACATCAAGTTCTTGAGCTCGGTTTCTTAATGAAAGGGTAGGATTGTCAGCAACAGACTGCAAAACGATTAGGGAAGCTGCGTCATTCTGATCATAGTTTTTTTTTTTTAATTGGAAACTAAACCAGTTTGCTGAAATTTTCTTAATAATTTATGAAGTGCCATTTTTGAGACGTAAACGTTAGGATATCTTTAATTCAATTTCGCCGTAACATTGAACTAAATAAACCCTTTGTTCTAAGGTCAACATTTTCAAAACACATCAAATTCTATTTGACAACTTCAAATTTGCCCCATACGTAAAGCAAAGTAATAAATAGGTAAAAAAACTCCTTGTTTTTACAAAAGATGGCAGGAATGCATTTAAAATTTTAAAATAAGATACACACGACCCATTATGAAAATAGAGTTTAATAAAATTTTATATTAATATTTTTATTGAGCAGCAAAATTTTCATTTACCTCTAAAAATTGAAAAAACTAAAAAAATCGAAGATTTATTTTAAATCTCGGATTAAAATTACAAACGTTATTCTAAATAAGTTCTCTAATTGGCATTTTGGTCAAAATCATGTTTTTGAAGTTTTTTCGAACCCTGTATAAAATATCAAAATTTTCCTTTCGAGAATTGCATTTTTTTACAAGCAAAACTTTTTATCAGGAATGACTTTTTCCCGAAAAATGAAATTTTTCATCCATTTGTGCTATTGTAAACCCTATCCGTGGACGCTGGACAGTCTGTATATGGATAGGGATATGAATATTATAACTTTAAAACGCATTTGCCTAGAAGAGCATTAACCAAATATCAGAAATCTTAAAAGAATGCAATGATCATTGTCGCACTAAAATTCATAGAAGAAGTAAAAAAATTGACAGTTCCGCCATTGTTTAAGAAGGTGGAATACTTATATTTGATACAAACGTTCTATTGGGATAACAAAACAAACATGTAGCGAAATTTTAGTTAGATGCTACAGGGCGTTCAAAATAACACTAGCGGGACTAACGCGATAAAATAAGTTGGCCATAACAAAACAAAAATTTAGGCAATGTTAAATTTTGAAATGTCAATTAAGCAAGTAAAAATAGTTTAATTTATTGTCGTAGCTATCAAAATAAAATACTTACGGATTTTCCTCAAAATAAACTAATTGACATGATTTATACAGGGTGTTTCAGAATAAGATGCTGATCCTTAACGGTGTAAATCCTTAGGTGATTTTAAGAAGAAAAGTTCAAATTAAAATATATCCTTAACCTATCAACTTTCGAACTACAGGGCGTTAAAGTTTTAAGAAAAAAATCGTTTTTCTATCATAACTTTAACAACTTTCTAGCTATTTTTATGAATTTTTCACACATTCCCTCTAAGCATCAATAGCCACTGCTGTTTCTCAAGATAAAAATTAATACTCATTCATTTTAGGCCAAATTTAATTTCTTGCCTTTTTATCGTCCGACAAACAGTTTCCGACAAAAAAATAAAAAGCATTAAATCCGCATGCGCTATGTGCCTATGGTTTATTTTTTAACATTACATTAAAACAACTAACATTAAATAACGTGTGAACAAAAACGAAAATAATTTAGATTAGCTGTTGAAAGTGGCCACCACCTGCAAGAATGCATGCTTCAGCTCTTCTCCTCATTGAGTCTCGTACCCTTCGAAAAATTCCTGGAGTATTCCTGATAGTGTCGAAACAAACTATTATGCGGTTTCTCAACTCCTCTTCAGTATTTATTGGGATGCTGTAAACCAACGTTTTCAGATGTCCCCACAGGAAAAAATCTAGACTGTTTAGATCAGGGGATCTAGGTGGCCACGATTGTGTTCCTCTACGCCCTATCCATCGATTACTATAATGTTGATTTAAAAACTCTCGTGCTAAGAGACTGAAATGGGCAGGTGCACCATCGTGCATAAACCACATACGATGTCGGGTTAAAATAGGGACGTCGCGCGTCGTCTAGCAAATTTGGTAAAGTGTGTTCAAGAAATTGGCGATAATTGATTCCGTTTAATCTGGCTGGTAAAAAATAAGGCCCAATTAAATAATCACCAATAATTTCAGCCCAAACATTTACAGAAAATTGCTCTTGGTGGTGGGATTCCGTAATGGCATGTGGGTTTTCTTCTGCCCAGAAGTGATTGTTATGAAAATTTTGTATGGCGTTCCTGGAAAAATTAGCTTCGTCCGTGAACAAAATTCTGGCATCAAATTGGGGATTTTCGGTAACCATTTGAATAAACCATTGGCAGAAATTGATGCGTAATGGAAAATCCCTAGGAGGTAGGGCCTGGACCCGTTGAATATGGTACGGATATAACAAATAACTTTGAAGAATTCTCCAGACTAGGACATGAGTAATATTTAAAATATTCCCAATTTTTCTGGTGCTTATATTAGGGTTTTGTTCCACTAAATTTAAAACAGCTTCTTTGGTTTCTGGTGTTTGTGTAGTTTGGTGTGCCCCTTTTAAGTAGTTTTTTGTTTCAAAAGATCCCGTTTCACATAACTTTCTGCGAGTTCCTGAAATCGTTCGTGCATCCGAAACTATTCTATTTGGATAACGCTCTTGGTATAATCGTCTGGCTTCAAATGCATTGCCGTCAGCAAGCCCGTACAGGTAATGCATATCCGCAAACTCGACATTTGTAAAATTTACCATGATACTTATACGTTTAAAAAGTATTACGTTTTTAAAATTTAAGTTAAGTGGAAAGCCGTGTACATAAATAAATAGCTGTCAAAACTATTTGGCATTAAATATTTCGTTATTGTCATTGTTTTCTTAACAAAGTTCATAGCCTACTTGTCAGAAACCATAGGCACATAGCGAATGCGCATTTAATGCTTTTTATTTTTTTTGTCGGAAACTGTTTGTCGGACGATAAAAAGGCAAGATATTAAATTTGGCCTAAAATTAATGAGTATTTTAAAAGTATTATCTTGAGAAAAAGCAGTGGCGTACATAATATGTTTCCAAAATGTCTAGTCCAAACCCTTTCAGGACGCCACTGGTTAAAAAATTTTAAAATTTTTTTACACCAAAAAATGGCTATTAATGCTTAGAGGGCATGTGCGAAAAATTCATAAAGTAGCTAGAAAGTTGTTAAAGTTACGATAGAAAAACGATTTTTTTCTTAAAACTTTAACGCCCTGTAGTTCGAAAGTTGATAGGTTAAGGATATTTGTTAATTTGAACTTTTCTTCTTAAAATCACCTAAGGATTCACACCGTTAAGGATCAGCATCTTATTCTGAAACACCCTGTATATTTGATTGAAGACGTTGATGACATTAAAAGGGAACAAATGTGGATTCAACAAGACAAAGCTCCTACTCATTACCATCTGGAAATTCGGGAATTTTTAAACAAACTTTACCCCTGAAAATCGATCGGTGGGGATGGATTCATTGGGTAGCCCCCTCGATCATGTGACTTAACACCTTTAAATTTCTTTCTATGGGGCTATGTTAAAGATCGCGTTTATGTTAGTTCCCCAACATTATCAGAAGAAATGGAAAACACGATACGGGATGCCTGCAGGACAATACCACCCTTTATGCTAAGGAAAATGCAGAGAAAAAGACTAAGCATGTGTATTCAAGTAGACGGGCATAGTTTTGAACATTTATTACGTCATAATAATTAAAAATTAAGTAAGTTAGTCAGCAGAAAAATTATTGTTATTTATTTGATAGCGTTAGTCCCGTTAGTGTAATAAAAGCAAGGGTAAAAATGAGAAAAATCAAAATAAATCGCAAACTATTAAAAATAGGTATATGACATACATAATAAAAGTTGAATGGTTTTATAAAACCTATCAGAAGAAAGAAGAACATATAGGGTGTGCCATTTAAAAAGTTGATATTTTTCAATTTAAATTAGTCGAAATGTAGCATCGTTAGATGTTTGTTTTGTCATGTCAATATAACGTTTGTACCAAATATGAGGATTCCACTCTCAGAAACAATGGCGGAACTGTCAACTTTTTATAAGAGTAAAAACTAATACTTTTCTAGAAAAATTAAAATATTAGAAAAATTACTAGGTTTAGGTATACCGGGTGTTGCATCGTCGAGCGGGACATAGGAAATCCCATGTAATTTTAAATGGGGTCAATTATTGGATTCCCTAATTATTTTAGAGAAAAATTCTATTTAGGTTTATTAAAGAGCACTAAAAGCCACATTCAAAAGAATAACTTTAGATATTTTTGATGAGCCCGTTTACGGGTTATCGCCAATTTCTTTTTAACTATTTCTCCTTTTTATGGCCCCGTATTTGCGGGCACCAGTCAAGGTAAAAGATGACTGTCAAATAAAGTTGTCATTTTGAGGAATATTTGAACATCTTCTTAAATCCTAAAGTTCTAACAATTTAATAGTACCTACCTATTAATTAGTAAAATATTGAAACATGTAAAATGTCATAATTAACCTTGTAATTGGATACTTTATTTTAGTTTTATTCAGATTAATTTGTACTCATAAATACACCTTTAATATTTTCGATGTACGAGTTTTTCTAACAATAAAGCACACATTTCAAAATTACAACTTTATTTGACAGTCATCTTTTACCTTGACTGGTGCCCGCAAATACGGGGCCATAAAAAGGAGAAATAGTTAAAAAGAAATCGGCGATAACCCGTAAACGGGATCATCAAAAATATCTAAAGTTATTCTTTTGAATGTGGGGTTTAGTGCTCTTTAATAAACCTAAATAGAATTTTTCTCTAAAATAATTAGGGAAGCCAATAATTGACCCCATTTAAAATTACATGGGATTTCCTATGTCCCGCTCGACGATGCAACACCCGGTATAACAATATTAACAAAAAAGTTATAGAATTTCATGCAGAATCTAAAAATAAACTAGAAAAAAGATTGCTCTATATAAAAAAAATTATGCTATATTTGCCACGCTTTTTTGAACCACCAGCTATACTCAACAATAATTATAAACTGTGCATCTTAACATTCTCTAAAACTTTTGTATTTAACGTTTTTTGGTAATTCCCGAAACAAATGAGATAACGAACTTTACTCTATGGTTGGCTTACCCTTTACACGCAGTGGTTCCGAACCTTTTTTGTTTCGTGGACCACTACTTGCCATGTTTTTCGATTTTGGGTAGACCTCTGCTTACCTAATTTTGAAAAAATGAGAGCAAAACGTAGCGGATTTTAGTTTTTTAAAATAAGTATTAGTAACACGTCTAATAATGTAACTTAACAAATTAGAAATATCCAGTATCCAAATTTGAAGTCCAAAATAGAGCGGGGTGTAGCAGAATTATGAATAGGCTCGGCTGAAGTGGGGAGTAGCGCAATTTTTGTAGTGACGTAGCGACATTCGTAATTTTCGTGTTGGTATTATTGCTTCATGATATTGGTGTCACTATATGTGCAAGTTTTTACATATTTACCACACAACGGATAACTAACACTTATACAATTTTATTTTAATACACCAAATTAATTACTACGTAATTAAATTAAATTTAATTAATGTATAATTTAATATTTATTACAATAAAACACTGCATTATAAAATCCTCACTTTGCTACGATTATTATAATTGCGAAAACAAGACCGTAGTCCCGTAGTTTATTGTCGGTCTGTTTGTTACGTTTTTGTGTAAAAACTAAGCAACAAATCTATCTATGTATGTGGATTATTGCATTTATTGCTTAAATAAGATCTACTATCGTGGACCCTCCTTTACATCTCATAGACCCCCAATTTTTTTTCGCTGATATGGACCCCTTGCAAGTCGTCGTCGACCCCTGGGGGTCGATATAGACCACGTTGGGAATCACTGAGTGAACAGGAATATTATCCACACAAATATGGTCACTGTTTTTTATTTACTATGTTTCATTTGAAAAACTCATCTACCTAGTGGCGCAAAAATAATTAATATGATTTTTGGTTGTCTTAGGAAATCCACCGACAATTTAGTGAAACAGCTTTCTGATGCATAAGTATCGGCGCATAAAATCTAACAGAATAAGAAGTCAGTCTGTAGACATCACACTTTTTTGTGGGCTGTGTAATATAATAAAACCTTTTGAATATCTAAAAGTAATTATATCTAACAGCATGAATTGAAAATTACGTATTAAACTAAAATTTTTCACTTCATATTGTGAGTTTTCTTATTTTATTGCCACGACAAAATGTAAATTGCGAAAAATCTGTTTCATCTATATACAAACGGAAAACTCGGCTCTCGCTTTATTATATTCGTAAACTTTATGTAATAAATCAAAATGGGTTGCATTAGTAAAATTAAAATCCAGTACACCTTGTAACTTCAGCACTAAATCTAGATAAAAATACCGACTGCATACAAGGAGAACACAATACGACTTACGTCTAAATATAGTTAGCATTAATAAAACAAATAGCAGCGCAGCCGGTATATTCATCTAGGTTAACAGTTGAATGGCGTCCTTTAAATGAAAAGTTAGATCGGGTACATTGATGTAATAATCTTAGTTACATAAAAGCATAGCTTATCTTTAAGCCTATCTTTAAACCTTGCTATTAAGGAGATTCGCATTTTATACGAAATACCATGAAAATATAACTCGTGCATATTTTGTGAGATTAAGTTGTGTTACAGGTGAGTATTTAGTAATAGTGATTTTTGGCTTTCAACCGAATGTTATGTATTATTATAATAATATTACTATTAGTACTGTAAAACCAGGTGACTCGGGACGCACGGATTAATCGGGAGAGAACTATTAACTTGATTTTGTGTAAATGAATACTTCCTCAGAAAAGGTAAAATTAAAAAAAAAAATGTTGTTCTTCCATTTTTGCTATTTATTCTAACTAATTCTTACAAGTACGTTATAAAAATGTTAATTATCAAACTAACATGAGTAGTTAGGCTTAATTTCTATTTTTTCTAAATTGTTTATATTATTAAAATGACGGTAATGATGTTTTAATAACGGAAGATTGTCAATAATGTAAATTTGGAATTTTTATACAGTGTCCGCGGAAAAGTTTACACCATAATATGGAAAAAAATTTTATTCCTAAAGTTATTAAAAAAATTATTTTACAGTTTGTTTTTGCTTGATTAGAGACCATAAGATATGTCTAAAATATTTGATATATCGCGTTTGCTCCAATCCGCAAATCTCATCTAGAATTTTCAATCGTCGGAAAATGACATTATTTGTCCAAATATCAACTAGTGTCATAAGAAAAAGTTATTTGTAAAGTTAAGTATTTACATAGACATTTTCAATGTAAAGTTGGTGCAAAATTTTAAAACTTTATTTTTTTCCCTATTTTGCCATATAAGTACAGGGCGTCTACTTTTCGACACTTTTGACGGGTATCTCCGTTTTTAGTACAGATAGAATGATTCGGTTTTCGCAAACCTATGCCACTTTTTTGTGAAACAAACGATGCCCAAAACGGATGTATCATGGCCAACTTGGTTTATGAGATACAGGGCGAAATTAAAAAGGGTGCATTTTCAGACACCCCTTGTATTTCAGTTATCTTATGCCCTATTGAAAATATAAAAAAGGGTGTTATACAGTTTTTTACGCAGAATTCAGTGGCGTAGTTAGTATTTTTCCAGGTATCCCTAATTTTGAGAAATATACCAAAGTTGTGTTTTTTTAAATGGAAAACCCTGTATATTTATTCTTAGTTGCATTCTGCTTACTGAGAGCTTTCCAAAAATATATAATAGTTGGCAATTTGTTTTACCAGGATGGTTCAAATTTATATTGTTTAAATAACAAGCTTTAAATTGGGTCCACTAGAACAATGAAATTGTGGTATTAAATACATAATTTTTATTTATAAATATTGTTGAAAATGGTTGTCATTCTCCCTAATACAAAGCTGACACATTTCTGTAATTCGTCTCAATGCGTTTAAAATTATTATTGGATGGTCTTGTAGAAATTGACATGCTAAATGGGTAGCCTGTCGAAGTTCCTCTACAGTTCTGTGCCTGGTCTTGTATATCTTGCTCTGCAAAACCCCCCACAGAAAGAAGTCCAACACCGATAGATCGGGCGATCGTGGTGGCCATCTTACAGCTCCATTTGTGCCTATCCATCTTTGTGGAAAATTATTTTGTAGAAAAACCCTTACTACGTGAGAGTTATGACTCGGCGCACCGTCTTGTTGGAAATGTATAGCATATAACTGGGCAAGGGGAACGATTTCTAATAACCGGGTATAACGTCTTCCAAGATTTCCAGATATACGAGTATATTTGCCGTAAGACCTCCCTCATAAATACGGTAAGTTATTTGATTACCTAATATGAAGCAAGAAACACCAAATCCAAAGCGCCCTTGCTGCTCCCTTTCGAAAACAACATGTTGATTTTCTTCAGACCAATGTCTTGTATTATGTCGGTTAAAAATTACGGCACTAGAAATGTGGCTCTCATCGGACCAGATTAACAATCTTCCAAAATTGGCATTGGTCCGGATTTGTTCTGTATACCAATGACAGAAGATTAATCGCCGATCTGCATCTCCAGGATGTAAATTTTGCACAATTTTGAATTTGTATGGATGGTATTTATATTTTATATTATTTATATTCTCATACTCATTCTCATACTTATGGGCCATCGTTAAAATTTAACAATAACACTTAATAAATAAATTATCAGTAACTTTTTAAACTCTAATGACATAAATACAAATCTGCATGACAAGAGCTAAACGCCATTATGAAACTTTTGTTTTATAGCCTGGATAAGTCAAGGCCATAGTAGATGTTTTTGTTTATTTAGAAAACTACTTTTTACTATTGTAAGTATTAAAAAACATTAAAAATTTTAAATCAAACTATAAGGTAATATTCATGTTGTATTGTATCGTCAATAATTTATTTTTATTAAAACCAAATCCAAGGCCTACTGTCAATTTAAAGCTTGTTATTTAAAAAATATAAATTTCAACCGTCCTGGTAAAACAAAGTGCCAACTGTTATATATTTTTGGAAAGCTCTAAGTAAGCAGAATGCAACTAAGGATAAATATACAGGGTGTTCCGTTTAAAAAAACACAACTTTGATATATTTCTCAAAAATGGGGATACCTGGAAAAATACTAACTACGCCACTGAATTCTACGTAAAAAACTGTATCACACCCTCTTTTTATATTTTCGATAGGGTATAAGATAACTGAAATACAAGGGGTGCCTGAAAATGCACCGTTTTCAATTTCGCCCTGTATCTCATAAACCAAGATGGCCATAATACATCCATTTAAGGCATCGTTTGTTTCACAAAAAAGTGGCACAAGATTGCGAAAACCGCATCATTCTATCTGTACTAACAACGGAGATACCCGTCAAAAGTGTCGAAAAGTAGACACCCTGTACACTATACATTTTTTCCAGTGTAAATTCCTCCCGAATTTTGAATAAAAATCGATATTATCATGTAAAAAAAAACATTTTAAGTAATAAAGTTAATTATCCAAAAAATGTGCTGTGGAAGTACAAGGAAAAGTGGAAATACTCCTTTCAGGTTTTCATATACCGGGTGATCTGTTATATTTTGACCACCCACCTAACTCACTCATTTGAAGAGATATCAAAAAAACTTTAAGCACTAAAGTTGCATGATCTGTCATGAATTTTTAGGGAATGATATAAGACGAAACAAATGATTATCAAAAATGGCAAATATTTTACAATACATGTTTTCTTAAATAGAACATGCTGTATATTATACGCTAATCTGATGGAAAATTCTATTCTGGTTTTAAATATATATAGTTTGTATAGTCTATTTTAAAAGGTTGTGTTAATAATTACAATTTTAATAAATAACATAAGTAGGCCTAGACAAAATAATAATGGCCTATTGAATTTGCTGCAATTGTTTATATTTTACGCATCTGTCAAATCATTTACATTTCTTCACAAAAATGGGTTCTTCGGAAGAAGAAAAGTTTAAAATCTTTAAGATTTACTTAAAAAATAATAAAAATAAATACAAGGCGCGTCAAGAGTATATTGATTTATATGGTGAGAATCTAGATAGAATACCAAGTCTAAATACTTTTAGAAATATATACAGTTTGGTGCACACCACAAAATCATTAAAAGGAAAAAAAATAAGGGTGATTATAAATGAGGAGGAAGAATTGGAAATTCTTCTCGATATTAAGGTAACATAAAATCGTTAGTTGTGGCTAGTTGATTTAGACAAATCATATTGGAAAGTCTTTAAAACTTTAAAAAAATATAACATGCATCCATATAAATTCCATAGACACCAAAAATTAAGTGAAAGCGACAAAGAAAGAAGGTTTAATTTCTGTAGGGATATTTGAGACAGACCAGAATAATATTAGGAGTTATTTTCAAACATTTTGATTGATGAACCCGCTTCTTGCACCTCGGTATCACCCAATAGAAAATATTTGCATTTTTGGGCTGATGTAAGTCCACACAAAATCCTGAAAACAAAAAGATCTAGAAGGCGTTCCTTATATGTATGGTGCGGTATGTTAAGTCACAAGATTATTGGTCCAATATTTCTTGAGAATAATCTGACAGAAGCAAGATATATCGAACTTTTAAATGCCGCAGAAAATCGTGTAGATGAGTTACTTTTAAACGTGGCTAACTCCATAATTTGGCAACAGGATGGCGCACCTCCGCACAACGTTGCCCATGTTACTGAACGGTTAAATGCCAAATTCGAAGTTTGGATTGGGAGATATGGTGTTAAATCCTGGCCGCCTAACAATCCCGATTTAATACCACCTGACACGTTTCTGTGGGGAACTTAATAAATTTAAAACGGGGTATCAAAAATGTATTGATGTAAACGGGTGTCATTTCGGGCATTTATTATAAATGGATTGTTATTTTGTTGCTTTTATTAGGTAATACATTGTTTTACAGAAAAAAGTTTTAAATATGGGTTTATTATCCACTAGTAGTATCTGCAAAAATTTGTTTTTCTATTGGGGATATAGGTAAAGTTTGTCGGTTTTTGTCCTTTGTTGATATTCATATTAAAATTAATTAATTTTTTTTCTATATTTTTGTAGTATCTACATACTATTTTTAACAAGAATAGTTTGCCTGTAGAGAACTTATATCTAGTAGACAAACAAAGACGTAATAACAATTGTCGCACATTCAATACGCCATTATTATTATTTTGTCCACACCTACTAGTGTTATTTATTAAAATTATAATTATTATCAACACAACCCTTTAACATAGATCATATAAACCGTATATATTTGAAATCAAAATAAAATTTCCCATTAGAAGAGCGTATAATATATATTGTGTTCCA
Source organism: Polydrusus tereticollis (assembly GCA_963920685.1). NCBI lineage: Eukaryota > Metazoa > Arthropoda > Insecta > Coleoptera > Curculionidae > Polydrusus > Polydrusus tereticollis. The sequence continues at coordinate 164,548,771 of OY987327.1, forward strand.
TTTAAGAAAACATGAAATTGTAAAATATTTGCCATTTTTGATGTTCATTTGTTTCTCCTTATATTATTTCCTAACAACTCATGAAAGGCCCTACAACTTTAGTTCTTAAAGTTTTTTGATATTTCTTCAAATAAATGAGATAGGTGGGTGGTCAAAATATAACAGATCACCCGGTACTGCGAATGTTTGTTATACAGCCACAATAAGTTTAAAATGGCTAACAAATAATACTAATTTTGTAACAAATTGAATTCCTTTCGTCTGTCTATAATATTGTTCTGAAGGCATCTGCTGCTTCAGTACTCGTGTAGGTATGCATATAAATACCTTTTATTGATTACGCTCTTAAGTTTCGGTTTATCATAAATCTAGTCCACGTTTTTTTTTATATAGTTTTAATGTTTGTTGACGTGAAAGCTTGTGATTTTGTCTTATTTTGGTACTACAAAACTTAAATTTTTTTCCCTTATTATTGATTCCATATTATCTTTAAAACTATTTATTACATGTTACCGCTTCTACTTTTCATGGTACATTTTATTGCTCTTTCTTTTTCTTCTTTTTGCATTATTTTTCCTACTTTTATGTTTTCAACTTGATTATTTTATTTTATTCATAATTAGGTAGGTATGTTAGATGTAAGAAAGTGATTTGTAAATGAAAACTTTGTTTTTTTTTCTTTTCTGAGTAACAAAGCGATTTTTTAATTTGATTTCGACTATTATTACGCCATAAGTTGAAGACAAATAAAAGTCTGATAAGAATATATGGGTTTTCTCACATTGTTTTCACGTGTATTATATACTCCTGGAGTTTGGTTCGTTCCTCCCGACTCGCCTTGTATATCAGCATATATGCTTAAAATTAGCCTAAGAACAACCACTTAACGCACATGTTTGAAAACACCCCTAATACCTTTTTAAAAAATCCGGGTTTTAAATATCAACCTCTACAAGTCAGTAAATTTAAATAGGTAAATAAGTGATCACGTGCCACTGAATTTTCTGACAAACGTCAAATTTCGAAGATCATGTGTTACGTGCCTTAGTGTTGCGTGAAAGTAGACGTAAGTAGGTTTATTAAAAATTAAGATTAGTTACACTAAAAAAAGTTTGCTGCAAAAATGTTACAATATTTTTAGTTTAATTGAAATTCTAAAATAGTTTAGGCACTTTCCTACCGTTCATCTAAACATTGATGAAAATATTAAATAATGATTATCTCGATGTATCTGTTATGCCGTCTGTTAAACAACGATCAAAGGCAGCTTATCATTAATCACACTAGACGTAGTTCCTGGAAGGTTTAGATCAGCGGTTCTCAAACTTTTTTGGTGACGGAACCCTTTTGGGAAGCAAAATACTTGATGGAACCCTACAATAAAACAATAGTTTTTAAAAAGGTATTCTTTATTAATAAGCATAATAAAAGTACAATGTAACAGTTACTAATTATTACTTACTTTACCACATGGCAAGTACAATAATAGAAGATATTAAAAAAGAAAAAATCTAACTAATGGGAGGTATGAAACTGTTTTTTATTTTTCATAAATTGGTTGATATCAGGTTTGATAGAAGACAGTTGAAGTCTCATATCAGGTTCGGCGTCCAGTCTATTGCGATATTTTGTTTTCGTGGCTGCATAGGTTGAGAATCCTGTTTCGCACAAATATGTAGTTGGGAACGGGAGAAGAATATTCAGAGCCATTTTGCCAAGCATTGGATATTCATCACGGATTCTGCACCAAAAATCGTTGAGAGGCGTCGTTTTGAACAGTGACTCCATACTTGTGTCTGATGACATTTCTAAAAGAGATTCATATATCTCGTTTGACATACTTTCGGGCTTTTCCAAGTTGGGTAAAAAAGGATTATGAATCCATGAATTCAGTTTCATTTTTGTATTCTGTTCTTCGGGAAAATACTTTTCAAAAGATGCGCGCATCGAACTGAGATATTGGACCAATTCTTCAAACACATCATCTTGAAACATTTCTGAGTCGTTATCGCTAACAAACTCACTGAGTGACGTAAAGCTTTCTATTTCTTTCTTACCATCGCAAATAATCCAAAAATCTAATTTTCTTTTGAAGGCAGTTATTTTATTATTGGCCTGAAACACTGTTGTCTGTTTACCTTGCAATGATAAATTCAATTCGTTCAGTTTTTGAAAGATATCCGCCATAAAAGACAATCGGAACAACCAAGTTTTATCATACAAACGGTCCTTCAAATTAAAAGAAGTATCTGCTGAAAGAAACATTTGTAACTCGGCTCTAAGTTCAAATAGCCTTGTTAAAGTTTTACCCCGAGACAGCCATCGCACTTCTGTATGGAGCAGCAGTGTTTTATGTTTGCTGTCATAATCTTCACACAATAATGAGAACAATCGGGATTGTAGTGGTCGTGATTTGATAAAATTAATTATTTTTACCGCTTCATCCATAACTAATTTTAGATTTGACGGCATTTGCTTCATCGCAAGTGCTTGTCTATGCAGAATACAATGGCTGGAACTACAATTAGGCGCTTTATTTTTTATTCGTGACACTGCTCCTGCTGTTTTACCTGTCATCGCCTTGGCCCCATCTGTACAAATGTCAATGCAATTGTTCCAACTGAGATTATTTTCTTCAAAAAATATATTTATTTTATTAAAAATTTCTTCCCCGGTAGTGTTTGTGAGCAGCGGTGAACACATAAGCATGTCTTCTTCAAAAGAACTTTCATATGGATATCTCACGATAACCAGCAAGATAGCCAAACCAGCGACATCAGTTGACTCGTCCATTTGCAAGGCGACTCGTGTTTTTTGTAGACGTGTAACTAGTTCTTGTTTGACGTAGCTTGCCAGATCATGGATTCGCCGTGAAACAGTATCGTTTGATAGCGGCACAGTAGAAAGATGCTTTGCAGATTTTTCATCGAGCATACATTTTGTTATGTCTAATACACATGGCTTTATTAAATTCTCAGCGATAGTGTGCGCTTCACCTGCTTGTGCAATGCGATAGCTAACTAAATATGATGCCTCCGTGGCCTTTTCGTTGATAGTTTTTGTTACATGCATCATATTTTTTTGACTTTCCAATAACTGATCTTTTTTACGAACAAAAAATTCTTTATTCTCGTCTTTAGACTCGGGGTGTACAGTTTGTAAATGTCGGCGCAATTTGGCAGGTGCCATGGAACTATTAGGAAGCAGTTTACTACATAGCATGCAGAGAGGTGAGCCGTTGGAATCAACAAATCCGAAACTGATATATGATTCATCATACTTCCTTTTTTTCGTCTTTGAAACCGTCGAGCTTGACGTCGTGGCATCATCGTCTGGATCGGTGATTGCTTATTCTCCGCGCGTACTGCTTTTGAACATTCAGCGTCATTAGAAGATGTTGTTGCAACACGTTTAACACCTTTAAGCCAACGTTCCATTCTTCTTTATTTATAATGTTACACGTCAGGATGGTGGGGTCTAAATAATGCACAATCGTTACTGCGTATAAGAGACTAAGTTTAGTACAATGAAGAAATGTATAAAACTGAGACAACAGAATACAGCAGGCAGTAGAACAATGAACACTAGTTTCTCGCTAGCGAGCTTGTAAGTAGGTAGGTAGGAACTTATCGCTCCGAACGCTAATCGTCAACTGACTGACGAGGCGCGACGCGCGATCGCCGCTTTTATACTTAGTCCTAGACTCGATCTCGAATATTCTCGAAAATACTCGAGTCGGCGCCTTTGATAAACAAAAAGCAAAAATAAAAAGAGAAATATAAAAATTGCGTTGTAAACAATTCAGAGGCGGCTTTTATCAAAGGGACTGCGCGCTCACAAGTATACAAGTATACATGTTGATACCAAACTTATGAGATATTGTACCAGCTATTGTAACACATGTTTATACAAATACAAATAAAAAAATAAATATACCTACGCGCGGCCGCGGAGTCAAAACGTTCGACCAGAGAGAGGTGCTTTGATTTTTTTTCTAAATTCTTGAGGAACCCCTACAGAGGTATCGCGGAACCCTAGGGTTCCGCGGAACACACTAGAGGTTTAGATCATCGATTGGTAAAAAATCAGTGATTAACCTCAAAGTTTATTCTGTGTATTTAGCTTGGATATGCAGATTGATTCTATTTTTATTTACTTTTTCTGGATCCTAAAATGGATTTTGTTGAAGATACATAATATTATGTATGTTTATAAATGACGATCTGGAAATTCTAGATATTCTAATTACTATAATTGTAATTATAATCTAATTCTTTTACACAGTGTTGTTGGTGTTTACTTGGCTCCGTGGACTTTTATTATACCCTTTATACATTATTATACGGTAGGCCATGAAATTAGTTGTTATCTTGTTTATTAGAGGTACTGGTAAATGAAAACTGAATAGTTTTTTTAAGAAAAATCAAAATAACCTTAAACTATTGGTGATATTAATTTGCGGTTTGGACGAGTCGTTTTCAATGCAAATTGTAGCTTATACTACCAAAAATAAGTTACACCATCCAATTTAATAAAGGTAGAAATAAGGTAGATTGAATAATAGCGCTATCTTAAAATTTTATTAGAAAACTTGTGACAACTCCTGAATCATTTATTTAAACTCCAAAGAATTCCCTTCTAACAAATTCAAGTGAACAAGTTCAAGTTCAACAAAATCCGTTAAAGGATAACGACATCATAACAGTTTCTAAAAAATGTTCTAAAGGCGCTCTTTATTAGGCAAGATTCGAAAAAGTACCAATGATAAAACTTGTAGTAAATGATCCAGTCATTTTACTTTTTTGCTGTTTCCCCACGATTAAGTAGCATTTCTTGCCGTAAAATGAACTATTAGAAATAAATTACCCGTTTCGCCCTCTTGCCGCAACTTGAAATCACTCTCAGTAAATTTCCCTTAGCAATTTTTAAAAATGTAGCTTTTTTTCAAATCTGTGAGACGTATTGATTCTAAGATATGGCCGCATCGTATTCTTATTCAGACGCCCTGTATATAATATAATAATTTGGTAAAATAATTTTGTAAAGCAAGTGAAAATCCAGCCATTCTTATGTGAAATAATTTTAAGGCAAAGATCTTTTAAATAAATTATATGTTTACAACGTCGCAATTTTACTGCTTAAAAATATGGAATACAAGTGGAATACAGGACTATTAAAGGCTTCAATATGGGTAATGAAAAAGTATAATAAAATATTCCATTTTAACTTGTTTCTGGGCTGTAATGGCGATATAATGTTTGCTTTTTTGGCGCATAGATACGGTGCATGTCTGATGTTAATATGTTTACTCAAATATTCACCCAGCCATTTCAAAACAGTATAGCATTTAGTAAAAATAAATTATAAGGGCCGGTTGCGCCGTTAATGGTATATAAGCATTGTTTAATTAATTGGAGGTTTGTTTTTAATCAATTATTGTTCGTACATGGGTTGCACCACCAAAAATAATAGTCCGTATAGTTATCCGACGACTACGCTTGGCAACAGTTCAGTTTTTTAAATTTTAGTTTGTTTGCTAATTTCAGATCGGTGAATTTATAGGTCACAATAATTTTTGAACGTTCACATTGAGTACTTTGACAGCCTGATTTGGTTTTGTTAAAATTAAATCAAAAATAGGTTCCATTTCCATTGTGCTTGCGATGGATTTCGACAAAAAGACAAAAAGAAAAGAGAATGCAGTTTAAGCTTTACTGCGGAAAAAAAATTGTTCATAGCTAAAATTTGCGCTCGACGTAAAAATACGTCAGAAAAAAACACTGACAATATTTCGGTTAATGAAACAAATTTTTGGAACAAATTAGGAATGGGTGCTACACTATTGTTCCTTAAAATAAACGCTGATAAAAATCACATTAATTACTTACAAATCATAATCAAATTCCAAGTCTTGTTCTGAGATTAAGTAAATGTAGAAGTGATTTTAGTGAGGCACAATCGCCTAAAGAATGTTAAATTCGTCAAAATAATTTTGTCATTGTAACTAAATCTTGCGCGGAAATCCAAGATTAAGAATATCTAGAATTTTCAGATCGCGGTTTATAAACATACATATTAACCGTGATAATATCAGTTTTTTCTTCTGAAACATTTTATCGAGCACAAATGCTAGCTATAAACAATTTTTCTTCCGGAGTAAAGCTTATACAGCGTTCTCTTTTCTTTGTGTTGGAATCCATCGCAAACACAATGGAAATAGAGCATATTTTTTATTTAATTTTAACCGAAACCAAATCAAGCTGTCAAAGTACTAAAAGTGAACGTTTAAAAACTATCATAACCCATAAATTCAAATTCACCGATCTGAAATTAGCAAACAACCTAAAATTTAAAAAAACTGGACTGTTGCCAAATGTATTCTCCGGGTAACTAAACGGGCAAGTATTTCTGGTGGTTCACTCATGTACGAATAATCATTGATTAAAAACAAACCCCCGTTTAAGTAATCAATGTTTATACCGTTAACGGCACAATCGATTTAGAAATGGCTGGGTGAATATTTGAATAAGGATACTAAAATCAGATATGCAACGTTTTAGCGCCAAAAGAGCAAACGTTATATCGCCATTACAATTCAGAAAAAGGTTAAAATAGAACATCATATTATACTAGTCTATTACCTCTAGAACTTGGTATTTTACTTTAAATTTATTTAAGCAATAAAATTGCGACGTTGTAAACATATAATTTATTTTAAAAAATGATTACCTTAAAACAATTTCACATAAGAATCCCTGGATGTTCTTTAACTTAATTCTTATACGGGGCGTTTCAGAACGTTACTTAAGGGGGTGATTTCCTATGATATTCTAAGAGAGAAAGTTCATATGAACATATATCCGAAGTTGCCCCGTTATTGACATACAGGGTGTTAAAGTTTTTAAAAAATAGTTTTTTTTATAATTATTTTAAATATCCTTTTCTCGGTTCTATTGAAATTTGGTACCGTTATTCGAAAAGATAAGGGACTTAATTACCTCTAACTAGATTAAATTTATTAAGTTCAGTGGCGTCCCAGGTAGCACCTTAATGAATATTCTTGACAAAAAAAATGTACGCCACTGACCTTCTCTAATTTGGTATTCTGTTTCGAATCTACCAACTAATAATATAACTTTATTGTTATTTGAGTAGTTTGTAACTTGCTGCGTTTTAGGGAGAAAAAATAAAAACCACTTTTGCATGTACAGGGTTATCCAACCAAGACTAGACAAGGCGATTTTTTGACTTTTCCTGTACTTTTATAAAAAAACTGAAATAGCCATCTTAAGTCATTTTCTCTCGCGAATTCGAATATCTTCAGCAAAAAACAATTGAACATCAAACAAAAGTACTAGGGGTCACTTTGATATGTTTTTAAATGGGATGCCGTATTTTTAATGAGCTTATCCGATTTCTCATATAAATTTTGATCTAAAATGTTGGATTTTTAATTCAAAAACGCCTTTTTTCTTCAGTTTTAAATTCGGAAAATGTTCGTCTACCGTAAGATTAATACCTGATAGATGGATACCCGTTTCACCTGTTCACCCTTTAACCTGCTTTAAAGCGTCCGTCAGTTAGACAAAATAATCAAGTTTCAAATTTCTATATATTTTTCACGAATTAATTACAAATAATGAAATATTCTTTAGAAGAACGGCTAAATGTAATAAAATTATATTACAAAAGTGGAGAGAATGCTCGACAAACACAAAGAACATTTTTTGAGAGTTTCCAGAGACACATTTCAGTGGATACAATTCTCAGAATTAAGACCCTATTTGAAGAAAGTAAGACATTGAAAGATAAGCCAAGAAAGATGAAAAGACGGAATATAAGGGATCGAGCTATTGTTCAATATTTTCCTATAAATCCGAAGAGTTCTATTCCGCAAGCGGTACGAGAAGTAAGGTATGGTCCAGGGCTCCGGAGAGTAAGCTATGGAACAGTTCACAGAACTTTAAAAAAATGTGGTCTATTTATTTGGCAATAGCAAATTTTTTATTTGGCAATAGCAAATATACATTTAGTAGATTTACATACTAGTAGATAAGCAAAATGTTACAATCAAAATTCCATACTATAACAGTGAAATAAATTAAAATTATATTCCTACTTACAACTAAATTCACAAAGTTTCCTCACTATTGCAAGTATAAGCACACAATGATATTTTAAATACTGTGTGTGTGCTTTTTAATTTAATAAATTCTTTATTTGAGGTAAAATTTATATTGTTTTGTGTTATTAAAGTGTTTTGTTTTAGTATATTTTACAGAATTACTTCATATAATGTAGTTTATGTTATAATTGCTTTCCATCAACCATTTTGTGATGTCCTTTTTAATTAAATAATAAGGCCTAGTTCTCATATTATTTGGTAAATCATTATAGATTTTTGGTCCAACACAGTAAACATGGCTTTGGCAGACAGTGTGCTTAGGTTGTTGCAATACTACATTGTTTTGTACCGCAATTCTTGTATTAACATTGTGATTTATAATTTGTTTATATTCAGAGTTTTTCGACATATACCTAATTATAGACTTTATGAAAAGTTGGTTTGGAGTTAATAAATTACTATCCTTATATAATAAGTGAGAGGGATATGTTCTATTTTTAAAAAGCATAATTTTAATGATCCACTTTTGAGTTATTTGAAGTTTAGTCATAATGGTTGTCTAAAACCATATTGCATCCTTCCCGTTCAATACTTAACACAGCTTCAAAAAGAACTGCGATTTCGATTTGTTGCTTCAATGCTGATGAGAGAGCAAGACGAAGATGATAATTTATATAATAAAATTCTATGGAGTGACGAAGCGTCATTTACAACATCGGGGGTATACAATCGGAAAAATACAAGATACCGGGCAGCAGTTAACCCTCATAGATATGAAATGATAAAGTTTCAAGGTTGGAGCTCACTTAATGTTTGGTGTGGGATGTTAGAAAATCGAATTATTGGACCACTATTTTATCGTGGCTCTTTAACAGGCCAAAGATACCTCCATTTTCTTCATAACGATATCGAGGATTTCTTGGAAAGGTTGCCATTGCAAGCCTACAACAATATCATTTGGCAGCAGGATGGTACTCCGCCTGATGCAGTTCGAGAAGTGGTAACATACCTAAACGAGCGTGATTGAAGTGGTAACATACCTAAACGAGCGTTACAATCAGTGGATTGGCCGTAACGGAACAATTCATTGGCCACCAAATAGCCCCGATATCACGCCAATGGATACATTTTTATAGGGTCATTTAAAAAATGTAGTTTATCAACGACCCAACAGAAGTCTGGAGGACATTCAGCAAAAAATTATAAATGAAATTAATAGACTTAACCAGGACCAAAATATTGTAAGAGATTCTTTGGAGAGATTGAAAAGGGGGCATCGGTCATGTTTTGAAAATAATGGAGGACACATAGTACAATTATATTATTGAGATTAAAGTTATTCACTTTAGTTTATAGTTTTTTCTAATATGTCATACTTTTTTTATACGTAAGCAATAATAGATTTGCAAAAACTACTAAATTTGTAATTAATTCGTGAAAAATATATAGAAATTTGAAACTTGATTATTTTGTCTAACTGACGGACGCTTTAAAGCAGGTTAAAGGGTGAACAGGTGAAACGGGTATCCATCTATCAGGTATTAATCTTACGGTAGACGAACATTTTCCGAATTTAAAACTGAAGAAAAAAGGCGTTTTTGAATTAAAAATCCAACATTTTAGATCAAAATTTATATGAGAAATCGGATAAGCTCATTAAAAATACGGCATCCCATTTAAAAAAATATCAAAATGACCCCTAGTACTTTTGTTTGATGTTCAATTGTTTTTTGCTGAAGATATTCGAATTCGCGGGAGAAAATGACTTAAGATGGCTATTTCAGTTTTTTTATAAAAGTACAGGAAAAGTCAAAAAATCGCCTTGTCCAGTCTTGGTTGGATAACCCTGTACAAAGCAAACCTATGTATTTCAAAGTTATTTAAAACATTTAAATTCTATATAAAATTATTTTTTTAAATAGTGATACAAAAAAAATGGAACAGTTAATCAAAGCAAATGTTGAAAATGATCACCATTGAATCTCTTACACGTTCAAAAATGCCTGCATTATTTCATATCGCATGCATTGCAAATTCGAGTTCTTATCTAGTACAGGCGTCTTGTATAGAGGACACTTTAGGTGACCCAAAAAAAAATAGTTCAGAGGATTCAAGCCGGGATTGCGAGCTGGCCAACCTTGGGTACCCGTGAGTCCAATCCAGTAATAAGAAAAAGTCTTGTCGATGTATTGGCCAGCAATTAGGCTAAAATGAGCTGAGGCTATATATTATGTAGTATATAGTAGGTGTATAAATTACATATTAGTTCTTATTTGTAGAGCTACGTCTTCTAACAGAACGTCAAGTTTTTTAGATGAAAACTGCGTATAGGAATTTCCATTTAAACGAGATGGTAAAAAGTATGATTTTCGTCCGCCCAAAAATGTTTGTGATTCATATTTACCGTTACTGCTGCGCCCTCTAGCGCCAGTCTGAGAAACTTGAAAATAATTTCCAGCAATTTCTCATGACCACTTTACCTAATATATTTTTTTTCCGCAAGCCATACGACTAACACTTTCTGAGATACGGCCGACAGCCATTCTTAGTGGGACACCCGGTACAACAATACAAGGAACAATTGGTTTTTGACGTTCTATTCCTTATATTAAGGAAGTCATATATTAATTTAATGTAGTCTTGTTCATCCAGTAAATAATTATCGTTCGTTAACATAATGTTTACTTCATTAATCTGTGATTTGTACATTAACACAATGAATTGTGTTCATTAAAATTCAAAAAATAACACGATGTACGAATTCGTTGATTTAATGAAAACGGTCATCTATTTAATGAACATTTCATTATAACAACAACCGTTTTACATTAATTTAACCACATATAAACCATTATATAGATGAACCTGGATTCTTAATATTAATGAATGAGGTCATTAGTCTATGAACGGCATTCCATTACCTTGATGAAAAAGTTCATTGTTTTAATGAAACAGTTAATAATGGCCATTCATTAATATTATGAACGATTTTTTTCGGTGTACAGGGTTATCCAACCAAGACTAGACAATGCGATTTTTTGACTTTTCCTGTACTTTTATAAAAAAACTGAAATAGCCATCTTAAGTCATTTTCTCCCGCGAATTCGAATATCTTCAGCAAAAAACAATTGAACATCAAACAAAAGTACTAGGGGTCACTTTGATATTTTTTTAAATGGGATGCCGTATTTTTAATGAGCTTATCCGATTTCTCATATAAATTTTGATCTAAAATGTTGGATTTTTAATTCAAAAACGCCTTTTTTCTTCAGTTTTAAATTCGGAAAATGTTAAAAAAAAAAAAAAAAAAAAAATAAATAAATTAAAAATCCAACATTTTAGATCAAAATTTATATGAGAAATCGGATAAGCTCATTAAAAATACGGCATCCCATTTAAAAAAATATCAAAGTGACCCCTAGTACTTTTGTTGGATGTTCAATTGTTTTTTGCTGAAGATATTCGAATTCGCGGGAGAAAATGACTTAAGATGGCTATTTCAGTTTTTTTATAAAAGTACAGGAAAAGTCAAAAAATCGCCTTGTCTAGTCTTGGTTGGATAACCCTGTACCTTATTTCTTGATTTATTTCTTGATTTTTTTCTATATTTTTAAATTGGATGGTAAAACTTGTTTACGGTAGTATAGGGCCCAATTTGCATTAAAAACGACTCGTCCAAACCGTTAATCAATATCACTAACGGTTTAGGAGTTACTTTGATTTTGCTTGAAGAAATATTCAGTTTTCTTTAACCGGTATCCGGTATACCAGCAATAAGCAAGATAACAACTAATTTCATGACCCACAGTGTAATAGACTATAAAAGGTATAATTAAAGGTAAAGGGGCCAAACAAACATCAATAACACTGAGTAAAATATGAATACGAATTATGAATATAAAAATATGCACAAATCTTAAAACCTCTCGCTCAGAGCGACAGTGATCACTTTGTGCTCTTAATACACAAATAGCTATTGTGTTCCTTATTCTTATTACAATTGTTAAAAAATTACTTAATTATGATGTTTTTATAAACGCGAGTTTCTTTGATGACCTATAATTATGCACTTAAGTTGTAGTTATAAAGATAACACTTTTATCGTTTTCCCCAAACTAATGAATGTCAATTAATTCTAATAAAAACATTTACCTCTATTTAGATGTAAAACAACTTTAGGTTGCTTTAGTGAAAATACAATATCACTTATCTGAATGTAACAACAATAGGAATCAAGGGAGTCCTGGTCGGTAGCACTATATAATTCCAAGACCTCTTGCTGAGTCTGGTACCAGAGAACCCTAAGTAAGGTGTAATTTTATTGTGTGGCATATCGGTACAAGTTTGTTAATAGCTGTCAAGATTTCTCAGCGAGTGGCAATGGACGGCTATCTCTCGGACACACTTATTGTCGGTTAAGAATCTCACCCACTTACTACATATACTCTCATTAACCACCTAGAGTCAAAATCAACTAAGAAAATGCCACCGTGTTATCCGTTTGAGAATGTAAAGCTTGTTTGATCTTACTTTTACTATAAAACATTCCTCTCTTGGTGTCGATCGAGAGGAATAAGCAGATGAGGCCATGGCCTTTCCGTTATGGATTCCAACTATGTATAAGGAGACCGTGGATACATTGGACAATTTTTGGTTTTTTTGTTCTAAAAGGGTTTTCAAGTGTCATACGCTTACAAATATTGCATTATGAATTATCTGGTTCTTAACTTTATGATTTTGCTACATAGCCATTTCTTAAGTATCCAGTTTTTTTCCAAAGGACTCTAGAAAACTGTAATAAAATTGTCCATTGTATTTCCAGGTCTGGGGTAAGAATGCGCTTGATAGTGGGGATATATGGGACATACTTGAAATTGACCAATAGAAGCTAGTAGATACTGGGGTGGCGTAAAATAGCCATTTGTGTATTAAGAGCGGAATGTGATACTTTGCCGCTTGAGGCAGAAAGTTATCGAACGCGGGAAAAACTTTTTGCTCAAATTACACAGTAGATTTTTTCTACGATCACATTTTATGACAAATATATAGTGTAATGTTTTTAAAACCTGACATGGGCAAATTTTTTATTTACCGCTTTTTTTACAATGTACTTACTTGATTTTTGACTTACGACAACTTTGTCATCGAATGCGGGGATCAATATTCCTTCAAAACCAATATTCGGTGTGGAATTTTTAATGGTAGACTAGTAGAACCCTTTTCTTTTGAGTCAATTTAAATTCGCAAAGAGGCTTGAATTTCCTAATCAACAAAATAACCGAGTTAATTGACAATATAACATTGGAAGAAAGATATGTCCTGTGGTTCCAACAAGATGGCGCATCTATACATAGTACGCTTGAGGTGAGGAATTTTGTAATTATTTATTATTATTATTTGGAGGGAAATGGATAGGCAGATATTGAGAGTATTCATGGCCAGCAAGATCACCCGACTTCACTCCGTTAGATTTCTTCTTGTGGGAGTTATCTGGAAGAAAAAGTATTCCGTAAGCGACCATTTCAAAATACTGACCAGTTAGAAAACACCTGCCTGGAAATTCCAGCCAGATATTCTGTATATATTGGAAGAGAATTCTCGAAAAGAACCATAAAATGCATTGAACGAGAAACGCGACATACCGGAATATAGGATAAACTTTTAATTCATTTACTTTAACTGTCATTATTAAAACGAATATTAGTAAGTTTAATAAATTTCAAATTGTTGATTTAGTCTATCTGATTTTAAAGCGGTTCTTACATGTAAAAATAATAATCGATTTCTAGCATTTTTGGCAGTAAGGCAACTAATTATTCGACATTATTGAGTAAACCCAGATGAAGTAATCCAGATGAGAATCCAGGAAATGAATTTTCAACAACATATTATACCCTAGATTTTGGTAACATAAAAGAAGTTGGGCAACCAGGTCTTTACAGTTTTCTGCTTTTATGTTTTCCAAAAAATGTGTTGCAACCATTTTAAAGGCATTGCAAGCGTCCTTTTCTTTGCCTTTAAGTATGGAATCGAATTGCGCATCTCCGAAAATTCCCTAATCTGGGGACCCACAAATACTCCCTCTTTAACTTGTGTCACTGATTCTAGGAAACTTTTCTTTAAAATAACTGAAAGCACGGCCTTCTTTGCCCATTGCATTGACAAAATTTTTCATGTCCCAATTTTTTATGAAGTGGCGGTAATAAAATTTTTTATGGGGGAACTAATGGCGCGCTGGCTACATTTTCCTTTCCTGGCTCAAAACACTCTCTTGGTGGCCAAATCTTCTTTATGTAGTGATCCGATCGTGCTCGACTGTCCCATTCGCAGAGGAAGCAGCAGTATTTCGTATAACCTAGCTGCATTCCAAGCAAAATCGCCACAACTTTTAAATCCCCACAAATTTGCCAATCATATCTTTCATATTGTATGGTCTCCATTAACAATTTCAAATTGCTATACGTTTCTTTCATGTGGACTGCATGACCAATTGGGACTAAAGGCAACTTGTTTCTATTATGGAGTAATACAGCTGTAAGACTTACTTTTGAGGAATCAATGAAAAGTCTCCAGTCTTTTGGATCATAGTCGATATTTAAAGCTGCCATTAACCCCCCAATGTCTTTACAAGTTACCAAATGGTTTTCCACGTTAAAAAATAGTGTAAGGTTTTTCTGACGGCTTCGATACACAGAAACTTTTACTTCATCTTGAAGTAAGTTCCATTGTTGCATCGAGAGGCCAATAGTTCGGATTTTTTCTTAGGAAATTCCAAATCTCTTATAAGGTCACTTAATTCACTTTGACTTATTTTGGAAGGCTTTTTACTGGGAAGTTCACAGACATAATCGGAGTCTAGCGAGGTTGATAGGCCGGCGACATTTTCCAGTACACTACCGTTTGAATGCTTTGGATCATCATCAAAATCAAGGCTATATTCTTAAGGTGAATTAGGTACAGGCAACTCGTCACTATGAGGCACCGGGCGTATGACGGATTGTAAATTTGGATACTGCATCGCAGACCTTTTTTCTCCGAAAAGCCTTTTTTGATGGGAGGTGACAAACAAGAGTAACAGTCAGTAACGTGATCTTTTAGTTCTCGCCAGATCATAGAAACAGCAAAGGGCATCTTACGCTTTTTTTCACTTAGCCAGCCGAAAATGTTGGACGCACATTTGTAGCAGCAGATATGGAGAACCCAATTTTTAACCTGGTCTCCAATTTTACAGCCACAATACAAGAGATAAGCCTTTTGTAATTAAGGGCTAAGTGTACGTTTTTGTTTCACAAAAGTCACTTCACCACATATTTAACAAAAATGATCCGGCTTATTTAAACAAACTCTCGACATGTTGCTCAAAACTCCCTAATTTCTCAAATACGAACAGCTCTCAATCAACTGGTTGAAATACTACTAACTAACAATTTAGGATTTATGTTATATGTATTTAAACCTCCTCAGTACACCTGGTATAATAAATCCCGGTACCTCTCATTTAATAGTAGAATTTTCCCATACATTACGGACAGATAGGTAATTATCATAATTAGCATGGATCTATAAAACCGGAGCCAACTGAGACTTTTGCAAGACAGATTGTTAGTTAGTATAATAAAATAAGTAAAATTTTGCTATTTTGGTCTCGGAAACATTTTTGCTGTTCCCCAGTTTAATTTCACGTATTGCTTGCAGGTACCTACTTACTTATAGTTATTAAAAATTTAAAACGTAAACATTGACTAAATAATATTTTACCTTAAATATAAACGACGCAATGAATTCAAAGTTCAGACAAAACTGAACATAAGCGTTTAGTTTAAGCAAAAGTAGACATGTCCAACACTTTTTTCGAGATTTCCCTTAAAAAATAAACCAAAATAAAAAAAAAATTATTTGGAAATATATTCTTAACCAGAAAACGAATAAAGATTTAGCCCATTTAGAATTAACGGTCTCAACGTCAAACGTTTTTTATGCTTTTCTCAAAATTATTGTAAATGGGCATGTTCCTTTTTTAATAATCGCTCCTCAAATAATGCCAGTTGCCGACGTTTGAAAATTTTAAATGACATTTATGGATTGAGGCAGATATTTTAGACTATTCTTTGGTTTCTAATTAAGCAAAAATAAATTAGAAAATCGTTTAGTTAAGAACTTTACAAATAAAAAAATTTCTATATGGTGCAAACTTTTCCATGGGCACTGCATAGTTTCATTTACATTAAATGAGTTTTATAGGGACTGTGAAGCTTTACTTTCCTCGCTTTTATATAATAGTTTGATATTAAAATCACCTACTATAAATATTTGTTTACTTTTCTCAAATAGGTACACTAGTCAATAATTGTCCCATTTGTATCATAAAAAAGTATCTATATATTTTGTACGACTTTATTAATTTACTGAAATTTTTTTTTATTGCAAAATATGTGTTTATATATTTTTTTCTGTTGAGCCAAAAATAACAGTACCAAGAATCATAGACATAAAGTATCCGTATCTAAGTGTTCAATAAAGTGTTCCTCAAAAATAGAAGAAATACAGTTTGTGATACCAGCTTCTGCCTCTTCTTTCATGGTGTACTTTGCAGAAAGAAATATAATGTGGTTCTCACGTCTCTCTCACTGTTTTGGACCGTGTTTGACGTTTGCAGCATAACATCAACTATTTAAATGTCTATACATGCAACAAAACTGTTTTAAACTAAATATTTAATTGGCCTGGTTTATTAATTTAAAAAGAAAATCGATGTATTTTCCAGAACATCGATAGATCTATACATCGATCTAATCTAACATTATTTTTTTATTTTTATTTATTTCCATCCAATTACAGAATTATACAATAAATGTGTATCAGAATTATACAATAAATGTGTATCAGGATTTTTTTATTGCCTACTGTACACAATGAATTTAATCCTTTACATTTTGAAATGGTTTTTATTTATTATTGAAATAACTTATCCCTTTGTTATACCTACAGGTATTTGTAATTATACTTATACAAACTATTTTTATATTAGCATGGGTCCAATTGTCGCATGCGTCCAATTGCCACATGCGCCCAATTGCCCCACCTCCAATTGTCGCACGCGTCCAATTGTCGTACGCGTCCATTTGTCGCGCGTCCAATTGACTGCGACCAATAGCCGTGCGTCCAATTTTTCACGTCCAATTCACGCGAGACCGGTAAAGCTAGTAGGCGACTCCCGTTTACAGTCAAAACACCGCAGGCGGGCCTAAATAAATCTTAACTTTTCTAAACAAAACAAAATAATACCACATTCTCTCATTGATATGCCTACTTTCTATATAATTAATGAATTAAATCTAATATCTAAACATATGATTCAGTAGCAATAGGTGCCTATTCAATTATATTATTATTACTAGTTAGTATTTTTTAATAATTCAGAGATATAAAAACCCTCTTGACAATATCCAATTTTTGCTCTCAATTTTGAATCTCAGACCGTTACTGCTCGGTTTGAGATTTGCTTTATCAAATTCAATATTTTAACTCCGATATATCCAAAAAAGTGTTGACCAACGCCCTTCCTCATTCTCGGAACTACAAAATGTGATGTCATAAAACATCGCATCAAAATTCATCGACGTAGAAACGTGGATGGTTTAATCCGATGTATCGAAAACCATCGTGCATCCCTAGCATTGAATGCTTAAAGCATTAGGACAGGTTACCCACTTATTTTTACCAATGATGATGAGTCATCTTGAGAGCAAAAGAAGCAATATTTCTCTGTATTATGCCAGAGTATATGCTTTTTTATTGGGTCATTTATATTACATTTCATTTAACGTTTATTGTATCCGTTCACTTGAAATACACGTTTAAAGTTTTAGGTCTTATATGCACGAACCATTCCCACCCTAGTTTACAGAACTGAAACTTTTGGTTTATAGTTTTTTACTAAATATGAATTATACTCGAATATTGAAGGTTAGTTAATATAATAAGAACTTTAAAATGTTGACAGTATAGGCGACAAAGTATCAACCGAATTTCTTCCAATAGCGACGTTTTAATGCCAGTTCTCATCTTTACTCTAAAAACTTATTTTTAAACACATGCTGAACCAATAAGACACACTTTCTCCGACTTTACTACTTAACATACTACTAAAATAACATAATAAGCATAAAAACTCTTTATTTTTCCAAACACAATTTTCAATACAATCACAAATAATAATGTTGATCATTTTAAACCTATCTCCATATGCGGCATACACACACATATTATTACACAAATTCAATAAGGCAAAAGCCCTTAACAACTAGGGTTTTCAATTTTCCTTTTACAATACAACTCAAAAACTTGATTTAACATTATTGATTCTTTTAGCGCCAGATATCCTATTTGCTGGGCAGAATTAAATTTTTGCATTGTCACGATTGGCTGTTACTACTCGCAATAAATCTCTAAAGCCTTTTTATGACTTTTCAAAACGACACAAAGCGTACAAAAATCGGGGACTTATTAAAAACTGCATGTCAAAGCTGTGTACAGTTATAACATTAAAGGTTGTCGTAGACTTGCTCGTCATTGTAAAGCACAGCACAACCCGTCAAAATATGGAAAGGTTTAAAACAATGCAAAGTATTGAAAAACCGCACGACTTGTCTGTCTAACTGACTTGCAATATTTCGGCATTTGTTGTTCATAATTCAGAGGAGTTCTGAAAACTTACTCGGTGACATTGTAAAATATTGGAAAAAATTCTTCGTTTATTCCGCTAAAGGGATTTGGTTAATGGGATCAACCCATATGCGCCTCGTTTTCTTCCCATATTCGTCTTCTTTAGCAAACAACGCGGGGTACTACCATAATTTCTTAATCAGCACCACTGCTGACACATGACACGGTGAATCTATCATCCGAGAAAAGCAAACAACGAGAAGCGACAAAATCCCGAGTTTAGCATTGATGGGGACCTAATTATATACCCTTCACCTTGAAATTTTGACAGTTGGCCGGGTTATTACACTAAAAGAAGTACTAAAGCGATGAAGTAAATGCTTTACACTGAAATAAAAAATGTGGGTACCTAGTAAGAAGCACCTTTTTCATGACTATCTTCTATGTTTCATGTAATTGGCTTTCCAGCAAATTTCGTAAAATCATAAAGAAATTACATAAAATAAGAATATTTTTGAAATGTTTGATTGATTGTGCGTTACTTACAGATAGTACATTTTAGAAAGGAAATGAAATAGTATATTACATACCAAGAGTGGTAAGAAGCCTATTGCACACGACCTTGTAAATTACGGTACAAGCGTTGGCGAAAATTGCCCTTGTTAATACAGATATTATAATATTACGTAACTGCTCATACGCACAGCTTGGCTTCCAACAATATAGTGTGTGTAATTAGAGTTTTACGGTTAAAGTAGATAGTGCGTTAGTAGGTTCTTACTAATATGGAATGTGAAAGATGTGCTCTTCTCGGCTATCACTGCTAATATAAACTAAAAACAATCTTTCTTCAGCACGCGGCACTCCGGTTATGGCATAATTTAATCTAAAAAATAATCTTCATTAGAGCACGCAGCCCACCGGAGAAGTGAACGATACTATACTATCCGTCGCCGCGCCTACAAGTGCTGGGCAATATCGGGACGTGCTGTGACGGGCACGTCTGCTACAACCTTAATTCATACAAAAATCCGGGTATACCTACTGATTTTTTTTGTTACTTTTTTAACAACTTTTTGGAATACAAGTTGTCGCATACTTGTCCGTCACAGTACGTCCCGATGCTGTCCAGCGTCTGACGGTGACGATCAGTAGCATCGCCCACTTCTCCGGTGGGCTGCGTGCTCTAATGAAGATTATTTTTAGATTACATTAGCAGCGACAGATTCATCATGTCGTGTGTTAACAGTAGTTCTAATAAACTAATACTTTGTTCACGCTATTACAGAATCTACAGTTACACACGACAATAAAATAGTGTGTAAAACCAAGCGTAGTTAAAGTAAATTAAAAAATACAAGTCGCAAGATATACAACATATAGTATACGAGAATGACAACACTCTATATACAAAAAAGCATTTTACAGTTAAACTTCTTAAATTATATTAAAAAATATATGTTACAAACTACGAATAGTGCTGATATTTACTTGATGGAAATTCATTACAAATACTTCCCTCAGAGGTAATTTATATATGTAGATTAGAAAGAGGATGGATCCAAAAACCGATATTTAGGGCGCTCAGTTACCTTGCTCTATCTGCACAAGACACCCCGGTCACACTCACCACCTGGGTTCTATCTGAAAGATATAAATTCAACAGCTGTATACTGTCCTCACCAAAGTTATAAGCTTGAAGTTTTTGGAGAATGACATGCGACATCCAGTCGAAGACCTTGCTGAGGTCGCAGAATAGCGCAGCACCAAACTGCCGTTATCCAAAAGATTTGATGATATATCCCACGAGGTTCATAATGCCCAGTATTGTGACCTTGTTCTTACGTAACTTAAACTGAGCGCCAGTAAAGTATTTATTTTCTTTAAAGTAGTGAACAATTCTGGATGATTTACATTATTTAATTACTTTGGATATAATTGACGAAGAAGTTATTGCAATGACCGTTTTACTTGCAGAAGAAGACGAATGTGGGTCCATCCTATTATTTAAAAGAGGGATAATCTGGAGAGGTTCATCCATGTAGTGACCTAAAAGGAGAAGAGCCAAATTTTTCCAATATATTAGAATGTGATCTAGCTTTTAGAACTCCTTAATATTCTAGAATTTCAATTAATATTTTAAAACTCTCAAAACAGGCAAGTTGATGCAAGTGAGTATTGGGTGGTGACGTGCCCTTTTGACCAGTCCATCACAGCAAGTTCCGTTGTCTGCCGGGAGGATCGGGGTCCAGCAATCATTCCGTCGGCTTTAGCGCTGGGCTTCGCCGTACTAGACTAATGTGCGATTGCCTATTCAAGTGCATTGTTTTAATTCTTGCAGTATTCACAAGTGTGCGACAACCTTCATACACGACTAAAATCAGCTTAGCAATAACACACTAGATGCATTAAATATTAGGTAAGCAATGCGCAGACGCAGAGGTAAATTGTATTCGAAAACATTGCTAATTGCATATGCAGAAATTCGATGTAAATTTTCGGGGGTCTCTCATACGAGTTTTTGTCTTCACTTACCAGTAGAATATTTGCATACAGTCCTTGAAATTTTGCCATTTCCACTAAAATACCCTCTACTTGTAGAACTTAAATTATAAACTTCTTTCTTAAAATAAAGGCAAACTGTGCCGCGGACAAACCGCGTAAAAGAAGGAAAATTGTAAGAAAAGAGAAAATTGATATTATCCCACGACAATAGTCGACTATCATTAGCTGGTTTGTTAAAGCATCGTTACACGAAAGTGCACGGTTGCCATGTTAACCTAAAGCAATATTATATTTTGAGCACCTCACTTAAATTAATCTCCTCTAAATAGCTACAAATGACATAATTGCTTCATCACCTGTCTCAGTGGCTGCAGACTGGAAATCCCCTTCTTCAAAGATACCTTGACCAAAATTTCAAATATCACATCTCATTCAGTCTTGAACATTCATTAGAACCTACAATTTCAATTTTAACATAATTTTGATCGTCGCTTATGCAAGATAGAGCTGTCGTAATCGACTACTGGTAAGTCCTCTCATTTTACTTAAAACTTTTAACTCACACTGTAAATTTCTTTTAGTATCCCTGATGATGGACATTTCTATATCCGAAACATGTAGGATATAAACATGAACATTGAAATACATATTGTGGAGGTAGACTGCCGTTGTTTTATTTGATTATATCAACTCCACTGTAATGGACTACTTCTTCAAGTTTATATTTTTCTGTTTAAAAATGTTTTAAATCAGAGACTGGTCAGCGCCTAACCCATGTAGGTCTCGTATAGAAATTCAATGAAACTAATTTGAGAAACAGAAAAAAGTACTTTAGAAGGAACACGAACTAAACAAGAAGTCTATTTTTTACGAAGGAAAAATAATGTTTAACCTTTTACCACAACATTTGAGAAGTACTAAATATCACAGAAAATTTAAAGGGGGAGGGGTAAGAAGTTTGTAGTCGGGAAGGCCAACTATGCATACAAGCGAGTTTAACAGAAATATTAATGTTTAGTTTTGTTTGTTTAACTTAGAATATGTTTTAATCATTTACATTTGAATAGGTTTTTATTTTTGTAGGGGCAATAGGTATAGTGTGATTTAGGTTAGGATTTCCTTTTTTTCTTATACTTTCTTTGTAAGTATTTTAAAAGGTGCTTAAAACAATAAAGTCTATTTTGAATCTTAAATTAGAACTCACTAGCAAATAAAAGTACTTTGGAGCTAGCTCAAAATGACTTAAGCTAGCCAAGCAACTCACGGCTCAGGGCAGCCCAATTATTTACTCCGCTATCCCGGAAGAGAATGAAATTTGCTGTAGTGGAAATAACCCATATTTCAGTAAAATAAATAAATGTGACAATATCACACATTTTCAAATGACAAATTCCTAAATTGCAATTTCGTTACAATTGTTTAGAGTTCAATTAAAATTGTACCTTATTGTTTTAACACAAATTTGATATTTTATTTTTGGACAGATAGCTTAGTGTCAGACTCATCAGTAATTTTTAAGGAAAAACCGCAAAATCCTTAAATTATCGCGTTTGCAAAAAATTAGCGACTTTTCGAATAATTTCCGGCAAATGTAGGTTGGTTAGTAGTGAGTTCAAACTTATGTAGGTATAGACTAAAATTGGCGGAGGTTTCCGAAAAGAAAGAAAAAAATATTCAAAGCTTAATTTAAAATTTTTTAAAACACACAAAACGCACTTGACTTACGAAAGCATTATAAGAAAACACACTTTTACAAAAATTTAACTACGGTAAACAATACATTTATTGGCCCCTAAAATCCTTTAGATACGCATTTCATTTAATTTCTATAAGTTGCATGAAAATCTAGTCATTTGAACTACTAATTATTAAATAAAATAAGAAAGTTTTATTGAAAAAAAGTGTTTTGTACCTTAGTAATTTTATTATTAATAAATATTAAAAAAATTAAAACAAGAGTAAAAACACATCTATCACGCAATACGAAGAATACTATATTGGTTAGACAATTATTGTGGCCTTAATACGAAAAGAAAACCTTTGTTGGTACACACAGAGTATAACAAATAAACAAAACTAAATAAACATCCAATATCGTTGAACAAAAAAAATGGTAATCTATGCTTTAAACATTAATTAAAAAAACAAAACAACGATTCTTTTTCAGACAAGTTAAACAGATAAACGTATTTGAAATTAATATATGCAGTGTATGTTTTTCAATTATTCTAATTCATTTTATTGCGCAATTTCATCTCGTTTGATTGTTTGTACAATATTGTACATGAATAACAAATTTCATCCAGAAGATGTGTATTTGTCACATTTTGTCTTGCTGTTTGTAAAGAAATTAATTTAACAGCAATCTCATACATTTTAATTGCTACATTGCTTTTCACATGTACACTCTGGTTTAATGATTATTTTGGTGAATTATCAATTTTGTTGGAAACTCTTTATGATTTCTGATGTGAAACATTTTTATTGCCGGGTATTCTCTTCTCATTTGCGCAACTTAGCACTTTTTCTTTTCACTTTGAGTGCTATTTAAGCGAATATTTATACATTCTTGAACATTTAATTTTTTTTCTTTATGTTCCTATTCCTTCTGTTACGTATCTTTTTCCTTGGCTTTTAATTCCTTACTTCTATTGCTTTTACTTCTGTCTTCTTTTTGTTTTTATTTTGTGATGACACATTTTAATTTTTCATCGTTTTCCTTTCCTGGAACTCTCTTTATGTCGACGAGCTGATGCTTTCCTTTTAACTTCCTATCTGCCTTTTTGAACAAAAGTTTCAGGATAATATAAAAGATTTTCAAAAATAAGATGAAAATCAAACTCAAAGACAACTGGTCTGTATTATAAAAACATTCTCTCATCTAAAAGAGCAGCTAAAAACTGATTTTTTTGCCGACGGATGTTTTTTCATTGTACTTGAAAGAACATTTGAGGATTGTCTCGAATTCCATTGAAAAGGTGTTCTTTCTATCAGATCTTCCCTGGTGTGAACTGGCATCGAATATACCAGCCTCTTTAAATTTACCCATAAAAAGAAATCCAATGGATTCATGTCGGGTGACCTCGGTAGCCATAAAATAGATTCACCTCGACCTATGCATCGATTATCAAAATGCTGATAAACTAAAATGCTAAAATGGGGCAGTGGAACGTTGTGCATATACCACATCTGATTTCTAATTTCTAAATTGCATATATATGTCACCACTTAATCTGCTCTCAATAAAGAACGGTTCAATGAGATGATTTCCAATAATCCCCACTCACATGTTAACCATGAACCTTTGTTGATGTTTTGTCTGTACTCTTGCATGGGGTTTTCAATATGCAAATTATGGCATTAATTTTCCCGTCTCGGGTGAAACCGGCTTCGTCCGTGAACAAAACAATACTAGTAAAATTATGATATTGCCAGTTTGCGTAGTTGACTCTTGCAAGATAATCGGCGAGCGATATGGTATGTACCTTTTGGACATGATAAGGATGTAGCAGTTGATCTCAACGGATCTTGTGAACAACCCAGTTTGTCGCATGAACTTGGATTGACAGTTTTCGTACACTATTAAAGGGGTTTTCAGCAAACTCATGCAGAATTTTCTCCTCTAACTTAGACTTTCTTGCTCTTGTTCAAGGCCTTTCTCCACCACGATGCGGCAAAAACTTAGATAGCTTGGCAAAAGATTAGTTTCTCTTGGCCTTTTTTTTATGTCGCCTGACTTTTTACCTGTTTCTCTTGAGCTACAATCAACCCTTTCAAAAGTTCTTCGGTGCGGTAAGCGTCGATTTGGAAATGTATTAGAATAAATTCTTCTCGCCTCCACACAAATACTGAGTACTTGTCCATAAATTACATACAAGTCAGCAAATTCACTGTGGGAATAATCCCCCATAACTTAATATAAGTATATTGTACTCAATCAATTAGATAATTAAGAAAAGTGTTGTCAATAACACATTGTTAACGAAATAAATACGACTTGTGTATTATTGTAGTATTCTGATTTATTATTTCAATAACATGTTGAAAAAAAAAATGTATTTCCTTCGAAGACGGTTAATTTTATCGAAACAAATGTAGCGTACCTTTTTTAAGGAGGAATGGCCAGAGTATTTAAAAGATCAGTTTTCCGCTTTTTAAAATTACACTTGTCAAAATTTTGGCCTAACGAGTGTAGTTCGTTCGTGACTCCTATGACGATTTGAAACATCTACTGTAGTATGATTTTATGAGTCTTAATTAGGGTTGGAATTTTGACCGGACAAAATCTTTTGCGGTCAAATTCCTCAGTTTCATCTAAAGAAATGAAGGCATGAGTAATTACATAGAAACGTGTATTTATTTAAAAACAGCCAACAAAAAAATAAGAAACCATTCTGAGGTACAACAAACACAAAAAGAGACATACATATTATATATAAGAATATAATATTACTCTAACAATACTAATGAGTCATGACTGCTGGCAGTGTTTACAATTATTGTAGATAACGGCACATCATCCTCGTCACTAAACCCACCCTCGCCATTGTCTTCATGTCCTTCAGAATCTGAATCACCCACTTCATCCTCACTACTAAAATTTAGCGCTGGATCCTCTGAATTTCCACATTTTTTATTTCCACTTTTACTCAACAGCTTCAAGTTGTACTTAATATAAACAAGCTTCTCTGAGCGAGTAGTGTTCAAGCGGTTGCGACGCTTACTATGGACAATGACCCATGCGGAGCAATTTCTCTCGCAAGAGGCTACAGAAAGTGAAATGCTCAACAGTTTCACAGCAACATCCTTTAATGAGCAATTCTGAAGCCAATTCTCCCACCATGTAACGGGCGTAAAATCGGATGGAGTTTTACATACAGAGGTAACACCCTTTGATGCGACCCAAATAATTGGTTAATCAAATACGTTTAGTCGTGTTCTCTAGTCGGTGATTTCCCCTATAATCTTGACATGGTCATCTGTTGAAGAAAGATCCACTATGAGTTTCAAGTTTCTCATGCTTGAATTAAAAGTTTTTGCTAGAGCCGACAAGGTAAGTCTCTGGGTACCCCTTTTGGGCTCTGTATCTCCGTTAAGGGGCACTTTAGAATTTTTTTAATGAGAAAGGGTTATTTTTACCTCCACTATACGTTACCAAGATTATGCCATATGCTTACCGAACACCATGTATATTCCATGATTTTTACTAATGTGATAAAATTAATGATGTGTCTGTCCTGTATAATTCTTCCAGATCTCTCTGACGAATCATAATATTAATAGTTTACCATTTTGCTAAACATTAACAAATGTTACAAATTTAAAACCAACGGTTGGTTTAATTATTGAAGCTATTATTATAATAGAGAAATCATGTTCGAATTATAAAAACCCACTTTAAAATTGTTTGTCATTCACTTTATATTGCAAGTGAATTGAATAAGTTCAGTTATTGATTTAGCCTGGGCAAAAGGTCTAGTTGTTACAAATTTGACTGCAGTTAATCAAATGAATGGGTTTTAGTATTTTACGAGAAAACCATGAAATCAAGTTGGTATTTTAGTAAATTTTATGTTAAGATGTGAAGGACGTTAGTGCCGCAAGAATAAATAAATATCAAAGAAGTCACGCGACAGGTAGGACTATTATAATCAACATAATTTAGTAGAATAATACAGCCTAGGTGTCAGCGAATGTACAGGGTGACCATTTTTCGATGTAATTGCAGGGTATCTGGGTAACTAGTAAAGATAAAGACTTGCGGTTTTTACGTTACTGCACTACCTTTTCGTGAAACAAAAGAAGCCGCAAACAGAATGCTCATAGCTTTCTGAGTTTTTTTCGATCACCACCCGGTCGGTTACCCTTTAACTTATCAAAAAGTTTAAAATTTTGTCTGAGACAGTTTTTTAAGTAGAATTCAGTGGCGTACTTACTTTTTTCTGGGACAAAAGAATATGTCACTACTGCTTAAATAAATATTATGTAAAAATACACTAATATTACATTTGCAACTGGGGACCCATATCTTGTGCACAATCTTTACTTCATAGGGTTTCAAATGATATTTATATTCATAAGCTACTAAATATGACAAATATGACAAACCTTGTACCAATACATTTCAACTAAATTTTATCTAACATTTCAGTACGCTGATTGCGTTAATCAAGTTTCATTAATTTCTTAATACATTTCACAAATTTTAAACCTCCATCAACGTCACCTTTCACCTATAATTTTCTCTCTACTGCTAATACTAACAGCAACATTTCTTTTGTCTCCTGAGGATGAAGGTCACTACCTTCGAAACATGTGGACTTATTTATACGAAAAAATTGAGCCTTTGATTACTCCTTTATTAAATTAGTGGGGAAAGACTTTTTGACTTTCTTTCACTTTTGACAACAAAGAAAGTTTATTATTTCAGGCAATTGTGAACCTACAATTTTTGCATTTTCGATCTTTGTTCTGGAGTATCCAACATGTATATTGTATATCTGGCAAGAGAGCAATGCCTCAAGAGGGTCTCAAGAAATCGGATCATGATTGTTCCATGTAAGTTGTAGTATAGATTTTATTATAAACTTTCTTTTTACCTACTTTAAAAAAAAATTGTTTAGTTTATGAAGAACTTGCCAGAACATATCATCAAAATTGTGGCGTACAGTGACTCCTGCGGCGGCCAAAATAAAAATAAAAACATTGCAAAATTGTTTATGCACGTAGTTCATACAACACATATTGAACGTATTGACCATAAATTTTTTGAACCCGGCCACTCTTACATGGAATGCGATAGAAGCTTCGCTTTGATCGAAAAAAGTAAAAAAAATAACCCTCAGATATTTACCGGATCATTGGTGTGATTTGATTAAAAAATTCAAGGTGCATAAAATAAATGATTTTCTGTATTTGGTAAGCTTTAACGAGATTATTAAGGATCCCAAGAAAGACACCGAAAATCAGTTAATTAAGTGGAGACCGGCAAAGTAGTTTTCATACAGAAAAAACACAACATAGATACCAGTTTTTATTTAAATCGACCCTCCAAGAGGATTTTCTTTTTTTTATGTCAGAATAGTGTACCAAACATGTCGGACGTCCTTCCAGCAACTTTATTTTGGAATCACTCGACAAGTAAGATAAGTAAAATAAAGTACCTAAAATGGGAAAATTTGCAACAACACTTGGATTTTATTCCTTCTATCTATCATGAATTTTATAAAGGATTGCCACATGAAGAAAAAGTTGGTTTAAAGAAAAAAGTCTAAGTCGCTTCCTCTCCCTCTGCTTCTACATCACTTGAAACCCCTGAAGAGGAAGAACTAGATAACAGTTTAATGTCCGACTATGATTAAAATATAAGTCTTACAATATTTTAATGTTTAATTTTAGTATGAAATAAAGGTTTAAATCAAGTTGTTCATATTTTTTCAATTTACCTCTCAATTTACAATTTAATCTGTTTGGTATAAAAACAACCTAAGTGAGTTTTTTTGGCAAAAAATGTTGAAAAATGAGAAAAAATCATTGCTTTATTGCATTACTTAACTCATTAAAATATTCTAATTGCATCCAATGTAGTAAATACTACATTTTAAATGCTCAGAATTTTTAATAGGTACCAAACTTTGCAGGTTTCTATTTCAAAATCAATATTTTGCTACTTAGGTCGTTTTGGTTCTAACCCCTTCAATTATCTGTCTATTAGACGATGATGGTAGTGCTTCTCTACTGTATATTCATAGGGCTTCCGTACCGTTAGAGATCTATGCCAACGGCAAGCCAATTTTCCGGCAGTTTGTATATAGAGTTTGGTTTGACCGTCATGTGCGAGTCCGTTATTAGCATGTTGGTGGATACGTTCGTACGTCTGTAATGATCTGTGATTATTTTAAAAGACAATTCATTGATTGTCATATCATTTAATGATCAACTTTCTTTTTTCTTCAAGTTTTATTAACCAGAAGTCGCCTTTTTGATTTCCATCGTTCCTATATTCTCTTCATTTTTGGTAGGCGCCCAATCAATGTCATCTTTAGAAGTACCACTATCTAGATTTTCTATGACATCGTCAGAAGAAGAGGATGACTCAAAAACCTTCTTGGTGACTTTATGCTTTCTTTTGTTGCCTAATCTTTTGGAATGTTCTTGTTCGATTTCAGTTTTTTTTGTTGTATCTTATAACACTCGGCATCTGCTAGGCTTTCTTCTACATCTACTACTTACAGATCTCTGTGCAGCCTTTGGAAAGGAATAAATTTGCTCTGGTGTCTTAAATTCCTTTAGAGTGTTAACAGATGAATCAGACGAGGTTAACGGTCTGACATTTGGTAATTTTTTGCCGTTTGATTCTGTGGTCATATGCTATCTATCTGTGACATTAAAACCTAGAAGCTCATCCTCTCCAAAAATGTTCTGATTAAATGGCGAAATCCCTGCAGCTCTAAAGCTTGACTGAATGTTAAATGGACCAAATAGGCCTTGGTCGAGAGGTTGTAGTTTATGACTAGTATGGGAAGGCAACATAAATAAATAACATATTTTTTGCCAAATCAATAGCTTCTATTGTTATATGGTTCTAATGGTTATCCATAACTAGTAAAACCTGTCTTCCAACTGAGGGTTTAACGTATTAAATGAAATGCTTCAAGAAATCTACAAACTTTTCAGAATAGACCACTTACGCTTGCCATCCCCAATGTTCCTGGGGGTGCCCCTTTTAGCATGTGTTCTTTAAAAGGCACCCTAGGAGAAACTAATGCTGCTGGAATTGAATTTCCCATGGCGTTTATACAAGCAATAATTGTTTTATAAATGCCACATGCTACCAACTTGTTTAATACCTTTCATACCGATAACATTTACTGGATTGTGGACAGTCGGAATTCCACTTTTAACCAGATTATAAATCGATTCCGGAGAAAACTGGTACTTTTCCAAAAGTGTTACATATTCATTAGATTATTACGCTGAGACATTATGTTTGTTGAAACTTGTGGCCCGTGATAGACTTGTAGCCTGAGACTTTCTTAACGCAATGTTTTTTTCAGCGTTATAATAACATGTTACTTCTAGTAGGGTATAACCGGCAAAGAAAAGAGCCTGAAGCAGACCTCCAATATCAAAATTTTTTTTTTCTCAATCGACTAAGTGAGGTCCCAGCTTAATTTTCTCACTCACGTTCAACCGATCCGAGGTGGGGAGGGGGGGCCATTGAAAAGTACGGGATATCGGTTTTTCGTGGATTGCTCCGTCAGTTTTGATCCTACCGAAAAAATTGTTCTTTCCAAAAAGCAAGAGCTTGGCAGAACACGTAAGCCCGTCCGAATCCAAAGTCGATTGGGCAACTTGTTCGCGAAATATAGCGAACTATCGGTGCGGAAAAAAAATATTTCAATTAGTTTGTTCTTGGCCGGTCGTGCATGTAGGGGGTTCAGTTAAGGTTTTTTAGAAGGGTGTTTTCATGTTTTATAAGGGCCCGTTGGAGAGGGTTGGTGGGACAATTAGGAGGGGAGGGAGAGCGAAAGTTCAAAATTTCTTAAAACCCCGATAACTCGACTCCGAAGAGGCGTAGCGCAAAAAATCAAACTGCGTTTGTTTCGTCTTTTTGCAATGAGCAATGAACCCTTTCCGTAGCAACGTTCGCGAAAAATCCGCCGCTGGCACGCGAAACAAAAATCTGCAATTTTTTCAAAATGTTTTATTGCCATGAAGGGAAGGGGTGGGGGGAACAATTTTTATTTGAAAAGATGCCCCTATCTTTCAGCTTTAATTTGCGTCCTTTAAAATCCCGCTGCGATAATTTTCAAGGGAGATATGGGTGTTCTCACTTTCGACTCTGTAACGGGGAAACGGAGAGGAGTGGGGTGTCCTTGAGGGGCTAAAAATGAAGCTGAAACATTTGGCTATTTATTTAAAAAATAATTTTATTCCATTCGGTCCATATTTCGCCCGTCCGCGCGAGTTAAAAGCATGAAAACGAGCCCAAGCGGGCGCGTTAGTCAGCCTGGGCGGCGGCGAGCGGGAAGGGGCCACTTTTGAAAATTGCACTTTTTTTCGTTTTTTTTCATTGTCTCAGAAACGGTACACGCTGGAACGATAAACTTTTTAGATTTTTTTTTTGAAGGACAAATGCTATCTAAATATCGACGAAATAAATCTACCGGGTGTTTGGCGAAAATAGGGCGACCGTTTTAAGTGCCTAATTTATGTGGATTGTGATTGGGTGACTCGTTTGACGTTAATGGTGGACTGATTGAAATTATATTTTTGGATTTATATAGAGGACGATGGTCTTTCGAACAATCTGGAGAGTTTTTTTTTTTAAATATTTTTTTTTTACACTTTTATGTCGAAAAAATGCACTCGCGCGGGTAAGTTCGGAGGCTAATAGATCGAATTACGTCAATCTCATCGAAATGCAGTTTGAAGATTTGGATTGAGTAACTCAAATATTTTACTCTATCTAACCTCTTATTTTGTCTTAAAATCACTAAAAATGGGAGAATTTTAAAAAAATCGAAAATGGTTGTTTTTGACCCTATTTTTACGCAATTATTAATCGCTTTTGGGGTGAAAATTGGAAATTTTATCTCATATCCCGAAAGAGCTCGTGAAATTACATAAATTGGCTATTTGCAAATTTTTTCAATATGTATACAGAGTGAGCTACAGGAGTTTGAATTATTTTTTTCTTCGATGTTTTTTTTAAACATCAATCAACATATAAGTTTGTACAAAATTCAGTTTCTAACTTTATAAAACTCTTTAGGTCTTATATGATGAAGGGACAAAAGAGCTTGAAAAGAACGCTAAATGGTGCTTCCCAACCAATATTTAAGTATTTAAAATAATTTATCTACGACTATTTAATAATAGAAGCATAATGTGTTTGTTAGTACATATATAATGTGGTTCATATTACCATAGTTACTCATATTCCATATCCATTCATGATTTCAAAGTAAAATATCATGATTTCGGATGACGAAAACGAAATCCAAAGTACCCCTTCAGAAATTCGGGCTGCAGCGCATACAGCTTCCCTGGAATTACTACCAGAAAAATCACGCAAGAACTATACGCTAGCGTACGATAATTTTATAGACTGGCGACGAAAAAACAACACAAATTCTTTTTCTGAAGATACCGTGCTTGTATATTTTAAAGAATTGTCAAAAAAATACAAGTCAAGCACTTTGTGGACAAATTATTCCATGATAAAAAGTACCCTTATGTTAAAACATAATGTAAATATTGAACCTTATGGAAAAGTACGCGCTTTACTGAAAAGGCAATCTGAAGGTTACCAGCCGAAAAAAGCAGAGGCTTTTACTGAGGAAGAAATTAACAAGTTTATGGAAGAGGCACCGGATGTTAAATATCTAGCTACAAAGGTAATAATGCATTTGATTTAACACCTTTATCTAAAATAACTAAATATAATATTTTTTTATAGGTTGCATTGATAATGGGGGTAATGGGAGCTTGCCGTTCCAACGAGCTGTATAACATGAAGGTAGAACACATACAATATTATGACGGCTGTGTGCAAGTTCTTGTTCCAACGACGAAAACAAAAATTCCCAGGAATTTTACGATTACCGGAGACTATTATAATATTGTCAGAAAATATGCGGATCTTAGACCATCAAACGTGCCAAATTCTTTCTTTTTAAACTATCAAAACGGCAAATGCACAAAGCAAATAATTGGCATAAATAAATTTGGACAGATGGGTAAGACGATAGCGGAATACTTGCAACTAATAAACCCAGAAAAATATACCGGCCATTGTGTTCGCCGATCTTCAGCTACATTATATGCTGACGGAGGAGCAACTATGACAGCCCTAAAACGTCATGGAGGTTGGAAATCGGCCTGCGTAGCTGAAGGTTATATTGCTGAATCAAAAAAAACTAAAATAGACGCTGCTAATAAAATTTTAAAACAAATAAACTCAAAATTATGTCCATCTACATCTACCACTGTAAATAATGTTAGCTCCGAAACTTTTTCCATTACTAATAAGAACGATATGAATATAAGTAATATTCCTGCTCCCATTCATTTTCATAATTGCTCTAATTTTACAATAAATTTCATGAAAAATTAGAAATAAGTAATTGTATTTTGTTTAATTATGGTTAACATCGTTGAATTGTATTTTTTAGTTAAGGAATACCATTAATAATAATCCTATTGTAATAAAATGTGTTGCTCTGAATCCATTTTCTAACTTCTTGAATACTGAATAGTCGTAGATAAAGTATAGTATTTGACTCGCGTATAATAGCTATATTACACTCGAATCCTTAAAACACTCGCCTTCGGCTCGTGTTTTAAAATCTCGTGTAATATAGCCTTCATTATACGCTCGTTAAATAATGTACTATTATTTACGATTTTTTTTTTTCAAAAATTTTATTCAACAGGTTTTAAAAAATATCAAAATAAAATTTAGGGGGTAGTTTTATGGCTTATTTTCTTGCCCCACGTTTTCCCTACACGAATAACCCAATAAAGTTGGCAGTTTTATCATTCAAGTTGGAGATAAATGGTAATTTATGTCGGAAAACATGCCAAAAATTTAACCGAAAAACACCAGCAAATGTTGAATAGACGGCTTTGAAATTGAACCAGAATTAATTAATTTTCGATCTGTCAAAAGGTCCCATTTTCACTACTTTTTGTAACGAGATTACGAAGTGAATTTAGCGATTTGAGATTTGAAATTGGGTGGAATAGGTTGTGTGACCCTTCTAGATTATATTCAGATACAGAGTGTTTGGAAATTCGGTCGATTTTGGTCATTTTTTTGTAATTTCGAAAGACGTGTTTTTACAATACATAATAGCATGGCATTTTATCATGGTGAAGATAGGGATTTCAAATAAAATTTGTTTTGAAAACGATATTGTGAGACTAATAGATCGAATTATTTCTTAAAGTTGGCCGAAAAAGATAGCTTGAAATATATATGAGATTGCCACTTGAAGTATAGAGTAAATAGACAGTTTCTTAGGTGTATTTTTCTTAGCCCTTTCAGCGTGTACGCCAATAAATTTGTACGGTATTTCGTACGGTGCTTTTATACCCATTAGTGATGACACACTCACGCGCCGCTTGAGCTCGTTTTCATGCTTTTAACTCGCGCGGACGGGCGAAATATGGACCGAATGGAATAAATTTCTTTTTTAAATAATTAGCCAAATGTTTCAGCTTCATTTTTAGCCTCTCAAGAACCCCCACTCCTCTCCGTTTTCCCCGTTACAAAGTCGTAAGCCATATCTCCCTTGAAAATTATCGCAGCGGGATTTCGAAGGGCGAAAATTAAAGCTGAAAGATAGGGGCATCTTTTCAAATAAAAATTGTTCCCCCCACCCCTTCCCTTTATGCCAATTAAACATTTTGAAATGATTACAGATTTTTGTTTCGCGTGCCAGCGGTGGATTTTTCGCGAACGTTGCTACGGAAAGGGTTCATTGTATTCCGGGCGAAAAGACGAAAAAAACACAGTTTGATGTTTTGCGCTACGCCTCTTCGGAGTCGAGTTATCGGGGTTTTAAGAAATTTTGAACTTTTGCTCTCCCTCCCCTCCTAATTGTCCCACCATCCCTCCCGAACGGGCCCTTAAAAAACATGAAAACACCCTTCTAAAAAACCTTAACAGAACCCCCTACATGCAGGACGAGCTTACATGTTCCGCCAAGCTCTTGCTTTTTGGAAAGAAAACATTTTTCGGTAGGATCAAAACTGACGGAGCAATCCACGAAAAACCGATATCCCGTACTTTTCAATGGCCCCTACCCCCCTCCCCCCCCTCGGCTCGGTTGAACGTGAGTGGGGAAATCAAGCTGGGACCTCACTAAGTCGATTGGAAAAAAAAAATTTTGATATAGGGGGTCTGCACTTCGAAATACCCGATATACCCTGCTATTCTGCTTGTTGATTTTTATTCAAGGATTCTGGATAATTGATATTATTAATTTTTGCGAATTTAAATGCTATTTTTTGCGCATCAAGCCTAAATAACCCATGAAGCGATTTACTAGACATAACCAGATATTCTCCAAGGATTTTTTCCTGAACTTCCGAAAAAACTTTTTGTACGTCGCAGTGGTTTTTGCATTCAAATAGTATTTCAGGGTCCATCCAATTGCTTTAAATGCAACTGTAATATATTTCTTTCAACAATAAATCATTTTGGTGCAGCCCGTACATAACAGCTATTCCATTATCGCGCACAGAGACCACAGCATTTCCTAATACTTTACGATCGATTTTCTGCCTTTTCACACCCTGCTTACTTCGTGGCAGCAAAATTGACTTAGGTACTGGTACATACGTGCTCTCAATTAAACCGATATTGTAATGTACCTTTGGCCTGCCAAAGGAACAAGATGCTTGAAGGCCAAGGGTACGAGAATACTACAATTTATATACAGGGTGTCCGGTAACTTATAGGCCATAGAGCAACTGGAGATAGTAGATATAAAAATATGTCTTTTGAGCCAAATTTGCCCAAGTAAAATGTTAGAGGTTAAAGAGATACAGGGTGTTGAAAGTGAAAATTAATTTTCGAAAAATGATGATAATTTTGAAACGGTTTAAGATATCGAATTCAAAATCGGTATAACTAGGTTTTCGAGAGTGAGAAATTCGAATTTGGTGTTAATCTCAAGAGACTCCCTAGAGGGCGCTGGCTACGTGCTTCATGTTGAACTAATTCATCCATATTTTTTTTAACCGTGCAGTTACTAGTATTTATACTTTAAACTATAAAAGAACCTACCTTTTTACGTAAAAAAGGTACTCTTGGTCGATCTCGATATCTCAAGCCGTTACCCAGATTCTAGGACTTGATGATAAAAAGGCAGAAAAAAAAACAAAATGAAAATATTGGAAACTATTAAAAATTTGTTTTAATTCACTTAAGTAAATGTTGAAAGTATCCACCGTTTACTTCAATACATTTTCTTAAGCTTTTTAACAAATGAAGTCTCACGTTCAGGAAGATATTTTGATTATCTCCTATAACAATGGCGGCTTCTTGAATTTTTTGTTCAAGTTCTTCCCGTGTATTGGATTCATCACCATATACCAAATCCTTCATGTGACCCCACAGATAAAAATCTAACGGGTTAATATCTGGGCTACGCGGTGGCCAAGGAAATTCGCTACCGCGACCAATCCACCGATGTGGAAAACGCTGATTTAAATGATTCCGAACAGGAACTGCAAAGTGTGCTGGGGCACCATCTTGCATGTACCACATATTGTGTCTTATGTTCAGAGGTATATCATCCAGAAGGTAAGGTAAATCGTTTTCTAAAAACTGCAAATATTGTTCTCCATTAAGTCTCTGCGGAAGCTGATATGGGCCGATCAAGAAATTGTCGATAATGCCGCACCAAATATTTATCGAAAACTCGTGCTGAAAATGTCTTTCTTTGGGTAGTCGTGGATTTTCCAAAGCATAGTGATGATTATTTTTCCAGTTAAAAATTCCGCGTCTTGTAAAAGTTGCCTCGTCAGTAAATAATATTTTTCTCAGGAACATGGGATCTTCGTTATTCTTATTTAGTAGATTTTGACAGAATTCTGATCTGACTGGCAAATCTCCTGGCAGTAAATTTTGAACGGGCGTGAAATGGTAAGGAAATAAATTTTCTGCATTGATGACTTCTGAGACGGTCGATTTACCTATTCCTGTAAAGGCTTCCAAACGCCTAGTGCTTAATTCAGGATTTTCCGCGATACGAACCAAGATCTCTTCTTCTTGTTCGACCGTTATAGTTTTTGGTCGTTTACCAGGATTTTTGACATAAAACGAACCTGTTTCACCTAACTGATTGAATATTCTTTGAAATATTTTTCGGTCTGGAATGATTCTGGTTGGGTAGAGTTCTACATACCTTCTAAGTGCAGCACGACTATTATAATTCTCTCGTGCATAAACGCAGACCATATCACGTAAATCACGGTTATAAAACTTATTAAGCCTGGGCATTTTTATTTGAAAAGATTACAGTACTTGAATATTGCAAAAACTTTTTATTTACGTACCTTTGACGGGAAAAAGTAGAAAATAATGACAGTTTTCACCGCAACAAATTTTGTCAAAATGCAAGGCACACTTTGTGAATTAAATATTTCTCAGCGATCAACAGAATGTGCAATGGAACATTCAGACGCTAGAATCTGGGTAACGGATTAAGATATCGAGATCGACCAAGAGTACCTTTTTTACGTAAAAAGGTAGGTTCTTTTATAGTTTAAAGTATAAATACTAGTAACTGCACGGTTAAAAAAAATATGGATGAATTAGTTCAACACGAAGCACGTAGCAAGCGCTCTCTAGGGAGTATCTTGAAATTAACACCAAATTCGAATTTCTCACTCTCGAAAACTTAGTTATACCGATTTTGAATTCGATATCTTAAACCGTTTCAAAATTATCATCATTTTTCGAAAATTAATTTTCACTTTCAACACCCTGTATCTCTTTAACCTCTAACATTTTACTTGGGCAAATTTGGCTCAAAAGACATAGTCTTATATCTACTACCTCCAGTTGCTCTATGGCCCATAAGTTACCGGACACCCTGTATAAAGACGTATTAACAATAAAATAAAGTAAATCTAACCTTCTTTTGTTATTAAAAATTGGGTTGGGTCTACCAGAAGGTATTACAAACTATAACGGCAACAATAAATGCCTAACTTAATTTTTATTTAGCATATAACACACACACACACACACACACAAATTTGCGATGTAGGTACCCATCAAACACAAGTTTGGTTATAAAGTGCGTGTTTGCGTATGTAACGGTTTTTGGTAACTCTCTCACTAAAATTCACGCTGTTGTCAAATATATATAGCTGCCTTTAATGCATTTAAAAGATCACTTTTAGTGTAAAATTAGTGGGTGGCTAGAGGTACAAGCATGCCAGAGGTACAAGAGCCTCCCCTATATATTAATTCGTTTAATTATTCAAATTATTAAATTTTTATAAGTTGTTTAAATTGGATAGTTCATTTTGTCGAACC
The DNA here is from genome assembly GCA_963920685.1 of Polydrusus tereticollis. Classification (NCBI taxonomy): domain Eukaryota; kingdom Metazoa; phylum Arthropoda; class Insecta; order Coleoptera; family Curculionidae; genus Polydrusus; species Polydrusus tereticollis. The sequence goes on from OY987327.1 coordinate 164,587,128, forward strand.
ATGTACATCAATGAAAAAAGAATTAAGGCTAGAGCTATTTGACACAGATTTTCAACAAGAACTATATTGGATTCTGTGATTCCAATGATGTCGTTTTCATCTTTTGAGGAAGATTCGATTATAACTAATTTATTAGCCGATGTAATAAAACTAAATAATCCTTTTTATTTTGTTTCAGATTAAACATGGAGAAGAAAGAAAAAATAACAAATACTGCATGTTCCTTCGTAGCGTTGTCGATCTTGGAATACTATTGGATGGTTACTCAGAAATTTTTGGATGGGATGTTATATATAAAAGCTTTAATATTTGAACTGCTTCCCCAAAAACCTTGCAACGTAGGTACGTAACGTAATTTAAGCACTCATTCATCAGACAGTTCTTTTAAAAAAAGTTATACAGCGCCTTCAATAAAATATGCATTAACCGGAAATATTAAATCAAAAAACATTTATTTGTCAAACAATGACGGTGCATAAATAATTACAAAGAAATATGTATTAATCAAGAAGTAAATTTTAAATCCGGTAACAATTTTTGCTAACAAAATAAGCATCAAGGTATGACAATGACAAAAAAAATAATGATAATAATAATATTATTAATAATATTATGATTTACCGTTTGTTTCTGGTTTTATATACTCTCGGTTTACTTAGAGAGTAGAAACTTTTCATTGCCCAGTTGAAGGATACAGGAGAAGGATGAACTAACTCAATTTTTTACGTTTTGAGATATTGCTAATTTTAGTTTTGGAACTCGATGAAATAAATGAACAGCATCTTATAACGGATTATTGGCAATCCAAAAATACAAGCAAGTCTACGAGTTTCTAAAAAATTGTCTTGACTTAGTCCGTTTTTCACCATTTTGCCTAGGGATTTTTTTAAACCGGTTTATCCCCATCGTAAATTCCATAATAAGACATCAGTAATAATAACAACTATTTAATAGTACTTAACTGTAAACGATTGTAATCGGAACTATTAGTTAAATCAATCAAAGTATTCGCGTATGTAACAGTAAACTAATGGTTGCCATGCTGCCGCTTGCCTTGAACTTTTAATAGTCTAATTTTTCAAAATTTAGTAACAGTGGGGCCTTCATTTAGCCATGTTTCGTCTAGGTAAAATATCCTTTTTGTTTTCTTCTCTGGCTTTTTGGGTGCTTCTTAAGTAATTTCTTCTACAATACACGATATCGCTTCTGTATATAAATGATTTGCAAAGAATATTTCTACGCATAAATGCGTAGTCAGAGTCTTCTCGGATTAAGGACAAAATTTTGTCCAGCGTGGGAATTTCTTTTTTTAAAAAGGAACTATGAACTTCTCGCCTTGTCCTCTGCATTATAGTGTTTCTTCTTCTTTTAAAAGTTTACAATATTATATTATTGTTTTTTCAACGTTAAGCATATTTGATGTAAATTACACTGCATTGTCAACACTCAAATTCGCATTCTTACTTTTAATAGAATCGTAACAGTTCAGAATTAATTTTTTTTTCATTTACCGTACATCGACCGACTCTAGGGCGTTTAGGCAATTAAATTAAAAAATACTGATACTTCATACTTTGACTAGTTTCACTGAGAAAGAAACACCCAAGGTAGGTATGTATATTATTGTATATATATAAATAGGTGTATTATTCCAATAGAGGCCATAAAGGCATAATAACCACATGATTAGCAAACAGGTAACCAGGATTAGGTACAAAAAAAAAGAAATAAAATGATTAATTATAAGTACCTAGACTCTAATTAGTTTGATAAAATTGCTTTCTAAAATTCCAGGTAAATGGTGAATTATAAAATAAAATTTTTGAGCTTAAAATATTTAATAAAAAATATATAATTCAGCATAAATTTAAAAATTGAAGCCTATTTAAATCTATACATGCCGAAAAATCTTGCACATCCAT